>CM060370.1:193840244-195090244 GCA_030545235.1 Helianthus tuberosus | reverse complement strand
AGCTGTTAAGGAAGAAATCTTGATTTTACTACAACACAACGGAAGTGCACATTCAATATGGAAAGAACTAAGATCGAAGTTTGTTGGAAGTAAAGAGATGATCAAGAACAAAATGTCGCTTTTGAAGAAAGAATTTGATTTATTTCGTGGATTAAAAACTGAAAACACCAAGCAGATTATAGAAAGATATTGCAATTTGGTGATGAACATGAAGAGATTGAACATCACGAAAGATAATGATGAATTGATTGAAAAGTTGGCCGATGCGTTGCCGCAAGATGTTTGGGGCACGTATCTTATGATGTTAAAAAATAAACCTGAATTTGACAAGCTAACGCTGAGCACGTTTATTGAACAACTCGAAGCTCAAGAGATGGAACAACGAAAGATAGCGAGAATGAAGGACTTTGATGGTGAACAAGACATTGGTCTGTATTACAAAGGAGGTACTAGTGATAAGACCAACATTGCACCAAAGATTGAAACAACTTTCAATGCAAAAAGTTCTTCTGGAGGGTCATCTCAAGGATCAAATAGCAAAACTGGATTCTCTTCATATCCATCATTCGATCCAAATTTTTCAGCAACTAAGAGTGGCAAAGTACTACAATGCAACATTGCATTAAATCTTGAGAACGATCAAAATTACTCTGAAGAAGTAGCCAAAAGTCATATGTCTTTGTTGGTGACTGTGTTAGAGTCTTATGGGAGTTTAGTTGCAGGAAGGATCGGAAATCCAATGTTGACAAAAGAGGATTACGATCAGATTGATGCTGAGGAAATGGAGTTAATGGATATAAAGTGGTGTTTGGCTAGTGTGTTGAGAAGAGCTGAGAAGTTTAAACAGATTATGGGAAGAGATGATTTCCGTGATGCAAATGTTTCTACTTTAGGATTTGATAAATCTAAAGTTACTTGTTTTCGTTGCAGGGAAAAAGGGCATTTCAAGAGAGAATGCACAAACCGCGAAGCAAGTGGAACTCAAAATCCTTTCGGAAACAATGACTATTATCAGAAGCGATTTATCATCAAGTTGCTCAACAGCCGTGTCAACAACAATCGCCACAAACTTCACATGCAAGGAAGGAGATTGAAGAACCAAAGAAAGCTTATCTAGTTAATCAAGATGATGAAATGTCGCCAAAAGGATTTAGCTGGGACAAATATATTTCAGCTGAGAGTAAAGCATGTCTGACAGATCAAGATGATGAAAGACTTCCAAAAGGTTTCAGTTGGGATGATTATGATCCTAACAGAACTTCAGATCATAAAGCTTTTGTTGGTCAAATTAAGGAAGATAGTGTTAATGATTACTATATAGAAAGAATGAAAGAGCACTTAAAATATCTAGCCGAGAGAGATGCAAATGTTCGAGTGACAAAGAAGAAGGTTAAAAAACAAGATGATTGTGATGATGATAATTCGTATTATGCAGAAAGAATGAAAGAGCACTTAAAATTTCTAGCCGAGAGAGATAACAATGATGATGAAAATGTCCGAGTGATAAAGAAGCAGGTCAAAGAAATTCCAGCTTTCAAGATTGAAATGGAAGCTGATGCAGAGAAAGTGTCTGAGAAATGTGAAAACTGTGAGACTATGAAAAGGCACAACAACGAGTTGATTCATAACATGAAAAGACTGAAAGAATCATATGATGTCTTAAACACAGCCATGAATCAATATAATGAGTCAAGCAGTGAACAAGCAACAACTATGAAGACACTCAATGGAGCATATATGACAAAGCAGAAAATCGTCAATTACTACATTGAGATATGTGCTGAGCTTGAACAGAAATTGGAAACTCAGAGGATAGAAACCGAGAGAGTAAACAGGTTATTGAAAAGTTACTCATGTTCTTCTTATGTGATTGACAGGATTTACCCTACAGTGGAAGGCATGAAGGCGTTTGAAGAAGAGACATCTGAAGTGAAGAATTTCGAAACAAAAAAGGATACTAAATTGAAGAATTCTGGTAAGAACCAAAGTGTTAGTTATAACAAGTGTCCACCCCCGCTTGAAAATGGACATTCTCCACGAAATTCTAATTCAGAAAGAGTCAAAAAGGCAACCAACTTACAGTGGGAATCTGAGCCTTCAGATAACTTGCCAGACAACATTGATGTCACTTTCACATCATCTGACACTGATCATGAGTCCGAGTTAATAAAGAAAGTGGTCGATCAGGTGTTGGATAAAGATGAAACGGAGGAGTCAAAGTCAGAGTCAAAGTCTGAGTCCGACACTTCAAGTCCAACAGTCAAAAAGGACAAAAGGGTTTATAATAAAGAATTTCTATTATCATAAAATAATTTGAATGATGAAACATTCAAAGTAGCATATACTTTGAATGATTCTGACAAATTATATTCTGATGAAGAATTTCCAATAAGAGGTGTCAAAACTAAAATGATCAACAAGGTTTTCAAATTAACAGAAATTAATATTTCTGAAATAAAAGATGTAAATATTTCTGAAAAACCTAAAAAGTACACCTCAAGAGATCAACAAAGTTTAAACAAGAAAAAGGGTTACAGTTCGGGTTCTGGTTATCGAAAGAAACCAAACCATAACAGCAATTTCAAAAAGAATGGATTAGGTTTTATTCCACCAAAAAATCATAAAAATGAGAAAATTTATAAATCAAAAACTGTTTTTGTTTCAGGAACATCGTCTGAAGAAGAAAAAGAGCTTTTGTTCAGGAAGCAGACAAACAAAGAATTCCTTGCTAAGAAGCAAGAGGGAATGAAGAAGGGAGTTGCTCAGAAGAAGGAAACAAGAACCTGTTATAAATGTCAAAAAGTTGGTCACATAGCCTTGAACTGTCCAAAGGCAACCAACACAAAACAGGAAGTTTCTCTTAAACTCAAAGAAAAGATGGTTGATAATGAATCACCAACCAAACAATTTAAAGTTTTCAAAAATTCAAAATTTGAGGTTGGTGAGTGTTCAAAAAGTTTTTACAAAAGAAAGGTGAATTTTAACAATCAAAAGTGGGTTGTTAAGAAATCAGATGATAGTTCTAGCAATGATTCTGATTCGTCAAAATCATAGGAGCAATTTTCTGGCGATGAATCTGACTCGTCAAAGTCAGAAGAGCCACAAGTTGATCTAAAAAGTGAAAATTATGTTCCGCCAATGGATGACGGAAACTTTACACCATTGCGGACTGAAAATTATAAACAAAAAGTTGGCAAAGTTGATATTTCAAATCAATTCTTTTCTGAAAAGAAAGAATTTGATGTTGAAAAAGCTTTTAACCCCAAAGTGAAACATATCTTCGGTAAAATGATTGATGGAAAGGTAAAAGGGTGATACGTGGTCGAAAACCGGTGTTCGTTTATGTCTAAGTTTATGTTTTTATACAACTTTTAATCTCGAATAGCCTACTTGTAAAAGGATTTATGTTTTGCAGGTCTTGTGAAGTTTAAGGAGCTAATTTGGAGCTAAACGGACCACCGGAGCGAAAAACGAGCCACCGGGAAGCGAAAAGGGTCAACCGGAAGCAAGGAATGCGAAAAAACAGAAAAGTCAACATGTGGGCACCGTCACCGACGCCCATATGGGCCGTCGCCGACGGCTGGTGCAATCCATCGTCGCCTGAATGTCCGTAGACAGCAAGTTAGCACGTCGGAGGAAAAATGGAAACGCACACACCGTCGCCGACGGGCAAACCCACCGTCGGCGACGGTCCTTGAAATGTGACTCCGGGCAAAGTTGTTCAATGGTGCTTGAAATGATTACTATACTTGCTTTTGTGTCATAGATCCGGGTTTTTCACATGTGGGGGGGGGGGGGGTTTAAAGTTGTTTTCTTGAGCAATTTTATAAGAAAACAATCCATCTCCATTGAGATCATCATTCAATGAATTCAAGATCCAATCTCTATCTCTATTTTCAATCCATGTAGAGTAGTTCATCCATTTTCCATACTAAAGAGCCAAGTTCATCACCAACGGGGAATTCACTAACAATCAATTCATCCTACTTCCATTCAACCTTCCATCATCCTTCTTGCACCAAAATATTCATCATTCATCACCATTCCACCATATCCAAGCTCCAAGATGACTTCCATCAAGTTCCATTCATCCGGTGATCAAGCTTCTTTAACCATGAGCGGCTAATCATCTCGGTTTCACCCCGGTGTAGGTAGTTGTTTAATTTATAGTTTTGAATTGTTTCTTGCTTCAACTTTGTAACAATTTGTGTATGATTTTTGAAACCTTTGACAATAGCTTGCATTTGTTTCGTATTCATAAATTGTCGAGCGATGTTAAAAGTTATGACTTTATGAAATGGTTATGTGTAATATGCGTTGTCTTGGTTAGGATTTACTTATGTTGATTACAAAGTGTATTCTTGTCCGTTCGTTGAAACGTTGATAGTTATTAGCACCTAAGTCACGGTACACTAAATCCGTTAATTGTATGCAATTGAGTTGAATCTTAAAACTTGTAGAAACCTTAAGTTAGCAATTACCGAAACCGGGTGTGAATCCTTTTTCGTATTATTGTTTAGTAACCAAATATTTAGTGCAATTGTTAAAAAGTAATTGTTATTCATATAATCCAAATCATTTAGTTAAATTCATATCTTCCATAAAAACAAAAATACAAGAATATTATAAGCAAGCTTCATAAATTGTGACAATCGTTTTATTTCACGTGAATCCATTCGCAAACCACATACTCTTCGTGGTTCGACCCCTTGCTACCACTAGCTATTTGTTAAGGGTAATTTGGGCATTTAAATATTATCTTTGACCGGAGCGCGACACTCCGATCAAATTTTGGCGCCGTTGCCGGGGAGTTCGTGCGCTTTGTGTTTGGATAATTGTTAGAATTTTAGTGATTAACTGTTTAAGGTGCTTTGTTTCTTTTTACTATTTTCTATATTTTCTTGTTACGCGGGTGTGTTACTTGTGCAGATTACACTTACAAGTAGTGCATGCATACAAGGAATTCCGGTAGAACCTCACCGTTAGTGTTTGAACCGGAGGTTGAGCGTTTAGTTCGAAGAAACTTAGCCACTCGATTAGAGGCAACACTTGTTTCTAATCAACCCAACACCAATTCACCATCTACACCATCCGTTGGTCCTAGTCAAATGGAACCTCAAAACCACAATAACAACCAACAACCACCCACACCACCATTTCAAAACTTTAACCCACAAAACCCGTTACCACCCAACTTAAACAACCGAAATGCCCACACCAACCGTGGAACTAACCAAATTCATGGCATTCCCATGAATGAAGCCCAGTTTCCCAATCTCAACGAATTGAGGAACGCCATTCCCGATGACGAACCGCATAGTGTTCCCGGTTATCAATCGCCGGAGCGTGTGAGTATTCATACGGAAAATTCGGATGACGGGGGCTACTATGATGACGAAGATCGGGGGTACATGAATCTGGGTAATGTTTACAATAATCCAAGATTTGAGGGTGAGGAGTTTGCCTATCAAAACTATGTGGGGAGGAATGATGGGTATGGAAATAACCGCCAACCACGAAACGAAAATCAAAGGAACCGAAATGATGGGTTTTACAACAACAACAATGGTAATCCTAATCGGATTCCTCGCTTCATGGGGGGAGGTAATCAAATGGGAAACCGAAGAGATGACCGGGGAGGTGATAGAAGGGATAATCGAAGGCCGGTTGACCAAGAAGTTAACGGTCCACAACGTCATCAATAACCTCCACGGGGAGTGAATGACCGTTTTCGGCCGGTAGTTACCGACAATGACTCTCCTATAGTATGTGAAAGGAGAATGTTTGATTGTAAACCTCATTACTTCAATATACTTCCCCATTTCAATGGGAGGTCTAATGATGAGGCGTACACGCACTTGGCTGAATTTTCGTCCATATGTAATACTATCGGTGGGCACAACTTTGCATTAGAGGAGGTCAAACTTCGCTTGTTCCAATTTTCGTTGAAAGATAAGGCAAAGCAATGGTTTCTCACACTTCCGGCAAATAGCATCCGGACATGGGGTGAAATGCAACAAATCTTTCTAGATGAATACTATTCAATGTTGAAGACTGATGATGCACGGGATGAAATAAGATCGTTTCGGCAACTATCGAGTGAACCGTTACATGAAGCATTCACTCGATTCAAGGAATTGATGCGAAAATGCCCACATCACCAAATAGAAAAGTGGGAATTGGTGAAGTGCTTTGTACGTGGGTTGGATGACGCTACATGGAATCGCCTCGAGTCAACGAGCAACGGGACTCTTTTGAGCAATCATGAAGATGACGATTGGGAATTTCTTGAGCGGATGAGCAAACGGTCAAAGGAAAAGGAATCGGCCGATAGAGCAAAGAAACATCTCGTTTCCCGTTCGCTTCCCGATCTTGATTCTAAGGATAGGATTTCTACCTTAGAACGGGAATTGGCTCGTATGAAAAAGAAGGAGGTAAATGCGGTCCAATTCGTAGTATGTGAGGATTGTGGAGAAATTGGCCATAGGGCCGATCAATGTCCAACGGGGCCTAGTGAGTACAACGAGGAAGTCAACCAAGTGTTCGGTGATAGAAAAAATAATGACATGAATTCGAACACTTACCACCCGGGTTTGAGAAACCATCCCAACTTCCGATATGGGAACGCCGCGAATCAAATGAACCCGAATTTTCAACCGGGTAATCAAAGTGGGTCATCATATCCAAATCGTCAAGGCGGTAACCAGGGGGGTTACCAACATCCTTACAATCAAGGATACCAAGGTAGAGATAATAATTATCAAGGTGGGTATCAAAGAAATTACAACAACCAAGGCGGTAATGGAAGTGGGTCAAACAACCAAGGGGGTGGCAATGATTTCAATGCGAAGTTGGATGCTATGCTTTCAATGATGCAAGACTCCAAGAAGGAGAATGAGATTCGGGACAAGGCACATAAGTTGTTAGCAAAACAAGTAACCCAACTCGCGGAGGAAATGGCTCAAGTTAGAGGAAGCTCGGGAAAGCTTCCAACTGACACCACGGTAAACCCCAAGCATCAAGGGTCGAGCTCAAGGAACACACGTGAGGTACCAATTAATAAACTTTCTTTACGTAGTGGCCGAGTAGTGGATAATGGTGTCAAAACACCACCACCCCAATTTGCTGAAGGGGTGGTGGAAGATGCTAGTGAGGAAGAAAATGAGGATGGTCAAGCGGGACAAAATAAAAATGACTTGAAAAATAATAATAACACTCCCGTTGTGACCATACCCGTCCCTAAGGCTAAGGAAAAGGGTGTGGAGACTAATACCGCCCCTTATCCCGAAGCATTGAAGGGACCTATGAAAAAGGTTGTAAACAAAAGAGGTCCACAACAAGAAGAGTTGTTGGAGATTTTCAAGCAAGTAAAAATAAATTTACCTCTTTTGGATGCAATTAAACAAGTACCGTCTTATGCTAAGTACTTGAAAGATTTGTGTACTCAAAAGCGAACTCATAAATTTCCAAAGAAATTAGATTTAACCGATAATGTGAGTTCGATTCTTTTGGGTGCACTTCCACCTAAGCTCCAAGTTCCGGGTGCGCCTATCATTTCAATTCAAGTAGGTGATTTTAAAATCAATCGGGCACTTCTAGATCTTGGTGCTAGCGTGAGCATTTTACCGGGTAGTTTGTATGACCAATACGAGTTTGGCCGACTCAAGTCGTCAAACACCACCGTGGTGTTGGCCGATTTGACACCCAAACTACCCCGTGGAATTGTTTCGGATGTGATAGTAAAAATCGAGGATTTTTACTATCCGGTGGACTTTTTAGTACTTGATTATGTGGCCAAGGACCCAACCAAGCAACCTACGGTGATTTTGGGTCGACCATTTTTGGCAACCGCAAATTCTCAAATTGATTGCAAAACAGGAACGGTAGACATGACATTTGGAAACCGGAGGTTGAGGTTGCATGTTTTTTCCGGACTTATGAACCCTTCAGTTGATGATGAATGCTATATGGCGGACATCGTTGACACGTGCATACCTCTTTGCGACACAGTCGTGGACGGGGAAAACACAATGGAGGATTGTTATATGTTTGACAGGTCACAGGTTGAGATGGAAAAGAGCATAGACGAGGAAGTGAAAAGATTGGAGGTGCTCACGGTTAGAGAAGGAAAGCCGACATGGACGCACCACATTGACAGTTTACCGGGGAGCATCGACACTAAATTGAAGCCGTCATTAGTAGTGCCTCCGGAGATTGAGTTGAAAGCGTTGCCTAAGCATCTCAAATATGCTTATGTTGGTAAAGGAAACACTCTCCCGGTTATCATTGCATCAAACTTAACCGGGGAACAAGAGGAGCAATTGATGAGTGTTTTGCTCACCAATCGGGCGGCAATTGGATGGACCATTGCTGATTTAAAGGGTATTAGTCCCTCGGTGGTGATGCACAAAATCATCACGGAAGAGAATGTGACTCCCGTTCGAGATGCACAACGAAGATTGAATCCGAACATGCGGGAGGTGGTGAAAAAGGAAGTGCTGAAATGGCTTGATGCGGGTATCATTTACCCGATCTCGGATAGCCAATGGGTGAGCCCAACACAAACGGTTCCGAAGAAAGCGGGTATACAAGTCGTCACGAATGACGCAGGTGAAGAGGTCGCCACTCGGCCGATAACCGGGTGGCGTATTTATATTGACTATAGGAAGTTAAATGCTGCAACTTCCAAAGATCATTTCCCTTTACCATTTATTGACCAAATTGTTGAGAAATTGGCCACACAAAAATTTTATAGTTTTCTGGATGGTTATGGTAACAACCCTCATTAAAAAGTCCTATTTATTTTATTATTTTATTCAATAGGAAAACCTAATTGAGACACCCAAGTGATTCTGCACAAACCCTACAAATTTCAGAATCATCAGAATCAGGATCAGGGCCCCTAAAACTCAGGGGGGGCATTCCCTACTCAACGATTATCCTTATAAGTTATTATAAAAATCGAATTTAATCAAATCGTCGACTCACCTGCACTTCAAACACACGTGGCAAGAGAATAAGAAAAATGTATCCCTTACGGACCGTAAGGGTTGATGCTTACGGTCCGTAAGCATGTCCAAATTTATGTATAAATAGCAGCGATTGGGACTTGATTCTGGGCACAAAAACGACGAAGAAACTCAAAATACACGCTGAGATATCGTCCAAATACTCTCAAAACACACACGAAATCACTAATTAGTAGGGGGTGCTGCTACAATACAGGGTAATAACTCGATCGCTATTACGATTCATTGTCCGATCGATCGATGTACTCAATGGATGTTTAAGTGCTGCCCACATTAGGGTGATGCTTTGTCATTAGTCGTTAATTCGATGGATGTTTAACCATAGCACTTTGTCATTCGTTGTGAGGGTTGATCTCGTGAGTTATCGTAAATGCTGGATTAAGTTATCTACCTAGTTCGTATGCACTAGGTTACAAGGCTAAGTAATAGGCTAAGCTCTGCCTATATAAATCTGCAATCTATCAAGGCTTATCTGTAGACTAAACTTTGCCGTAGAAATCTGCAATGTGAGTCCATTCTCTTTTCTCACAGTTTTATCACCTTTTTGTGATACTTATATATTTACAAATGCTTTCCAAAATCCTAAATGGTTACCATTTATACTTACAGTGATTAAATTTTTATATTTTATAATAACTGTCGGTATGGGAAGTTTTATACATTATTTAACCCTCATTACTATTAGCCAGAAAGTTAGCTAATAATAGCATGACCACAATCACAGTGGAAATTATGCCTCAATAACCATAGCCTATAACTAATATTATTTTAACATTAAATCGTTAATAAATTTAATGTATGTTTTAAATAAATCTAAATGGTGTATACCATAATAAAATAGTCAAGTATAATGTATTCTACTATATGAAGATTATATTTTTAGTCACGTTAAATATATCAAATAATGATATTACAATTATTTAATTAATTAACATATTATATTTAATAAGTTATAGTAGTTTGACATAAAATGATATATGTCATTCTCTGGGTTAAATGGTTTTGTGCCATAAGTAATATATTTGACAAAGTAATGTCACGGGACACAACTAAGTCCAGAGTCACTAATTGAGAGAATAATCAATAGTGACATGTCCAAAGACACTAGTTGAGAGAATGATCAACAGTGTTATGATTAGAATCACTAGTTGAAAGAATGATCAACAGTGATATGACCAGAGTCACTAGTTGAAAGAATGATCAACAGTGATATGACCACCGTCACAGGAATTGCCTAGTGACAGATAAATTGAATAATAGTAAAATATAATTTCTTGATAAATTCACCATTGAACGAAAGTGAGCCAATGAGTGATATGACTACTGTCACATTGGAACTGCCACCATGTGACAAATACTGGTTGAGTTGGGTAAATATAAATAAATATAAAAACCTTAGTGCTGTAAGGTATAACAACATATTTTATAAAATAGAATGAACTCACTTAGTATTTCCACTGACAAAACCTTTTTCAAACATGTTTCAGGTAATTACAGTAGATTGGAATAAAAGATGGATACAGCACTGAAAGGCTTCAAGAAGTGGCTTATTTTATTAATTAAATCAAATTAAGAAATATTGTTTTATGTAATCAAATTTATCTTATTAAAGCTACCTTTGTAAAACATGGGATTATCCCATCTATTTAATAAATAAAATCCGGTGTTTCTAAAACTCTGATATTTTTCCTAACTCACGGTCCTGATGAAATTTCCGCTGCAATGTTGTTTTTTTTTTAAATCACCGGTACCACTGGGCTGTTCGCGGCTTCCGATTCCGTCCAGGGTGGGTCGGGGGTCGTGACAGTTATTCAGGTTACAATCAAATTGCTATACATCCGGAAGACCAAGCAAAGACCACCTTTACTTGTCCATACGGTACCTTCGCATTTAGGCGAATGCCCTTTGGACTTTGTAATGCCCCCGCCACCTTCCAAAGGTGTATGACGAGTATCTTTTCAGATATGGTGGGGGAGTCTTTGGAAATCTTCATGGATGATTTCTCAATATTTGGGCCATCATTTGATACATGCCTTGACCAACTCGATAAAGTTTTGAAAAGATGTGTTGAGAAAAATCTGGTTTTGAGTTGGGAAAAGAGCCATTTTATGGTTCAAGAAGGGATTGTGTTGGGGCATGTTGTCTCGAGTCGTGGGATTGAGGTGGATAGAGCAAAAGTGCAAGTCATATCCACTTTGCCTTATCCTACAAACGTTAAGGGTGTTCGGTCGTTTTTGGGACACGCGGGGTTTTATAGGCGGTTCATAAAAAGCTTTAGTGATATAACAAAACCCCTATGCAATTTGTTGTTAAAAGATAAAACATTTGATTTTGATAAAAATTGCCAAAACGCCTTTAACATTTTGAAGAAAAAGTTGGTTGAGGCCCCAATCTTGCAATCACCGAATTGGTCTTTACCATTCGAAATTATGTGTGATGCAAGTGATTAAGCGGTGGGGGCCGTATTGGGTCAAAGGGTAGACAAGAAACCGGTTGCCATTTACTACGCAAGTAAGACTCTCTCGGATGTACAACTAAATTATACAACTACCGAGAAAGAGCTACTTGTGGTGGTATATGCGTTGGATAAATTTCGTGCTTATATATGGGGTACTAAGGTCATTGTATATTCTGATCATTCTGCAGTTAGGTACCTTATGAACAAGAAGGATGCAAAGCCGAGATTAATCCGATGGGTTCTCTTGCTACAAGAGTTTGATTTGGAAATCAGAGACAAGAAAGGGAGTGAGAATGTGGTTGCGGACCACTTGTCTCGGTTGGTTGTGGAGGAGGATTCTTCCCGTGAAGAGATCAATGAGAACTTTCCCGATGAGCAAATTTTAAAAGTTGGAATATTACCATGGTATGCTAACATCGTTAATTATTTGGTTACAGGTGATTTGCCGGCTCATTGGGATAGAAGGAGGAGGTTGCACTTCCTATCTCAAATCAAGTACTACACGTTGGAAGAACCGGACTTATTCAAGTTTTGTCCAGATCAAGTCGCTCGAAGATGCATACCCGACGAGGAGATTCCTAGCGTCTTGATGCACTTGCATTCATTTGCTTGTGGGGGCCATTTCAGTGGTCACAAAACCGGGCACAAAGTGCTCAATAGCGGTCTTTATTGGCCAACGATTTTTAAGGATGCTTTTAATTTCGCTAAGAACTGTGTAGAGTGTCAAAAGCTAGGGGGTATTTCAAAAAGGGATGAAATGCCCATGCAACCGATCCTCATTGTAGATATTTTTGATGTGTGGGGGATCGATTTCATGGGCCCATTCCCTAATTCGCATGGCAACTTGTACATCTTGGTGGCGGTCGATTATGTATCCAAGTGGGTTGAAGCGATTGCCACCAAGACGAATGACCATACCGTTGTTTGCAATTTTGTACAAACAAATATAATTTCTAGATTTGGGATTCCCCAGGTAATCATTAGTGATGGGAGATCTCACTTTAAGAATTTTAACTTTGGCAAACTCTTGAAACGGTATGGTGTTGACCATCGAATCGCTACCCCTTACCGCCCACAAACAAGTGGTCAAGTGGAGGTTTCCAATAGGCAAATAAAAGAAATTTTGCAAAAGACCATTCGAGCCAACCGAAAGGATTGGTCAACGAAGTTGAATGATGCTTTATGGGCTTATAGAACGGCTCATAAAACACCTATTGGAACTACACCTTATCGCTTAGTTTATGGGCGAAATTGCCATTTACCGGTTGAACTTGTGCATCGTGCTTGGTGGGCTATCAAAGAGGTTAACATGAAATATGATGATGCAGGAAAAGAGCGAAAGTTAAAGCTTTGCGAATTGGAGGAGCTTAGGGAAGAAGCGTATGAGTGCGCCTCGAAATACAAGGATGATATGAAGAGGGAACATGACGTGAAGTTGAAGCCGAAGGAGTTTGAAGTGGGTCAAAAGGTTTGGCTTTACAATTCAAGGCTCAAGTTCTTTCCCGGAAAGCTTCGGAGCAAATGGATGGGACCCTATGTGATCACCCGGGTCGGACAATTGGGTGATGTTACGATCGAGGACCTGAAGGATGGGTCACGGCAAACGGTTAATGGTCATAGACTAAAACCGTTTCTCGATGGTAACGAAAAGATGGACGAAAACAAGGAATCGGTGAGCTTCGTGGTAAGCATTCCGGTTTATGAGGTTAAATAAAAAGGACTTGTAACATTTTAGTTAGAGTTGTGTATAGTTTTAAATTGCTTGTGTCTTTTAGATATAATCGTTTTCGTTTCCTACTAACCTTGTTTGATTGTGTGAAGTTTGGATATTCCGAGTGAGTTTTGAAGACGTAAGGTATGTTTTTAAACTTTGTTTGTGCATTGAGGACAATACACGTTTTTTTAGGGGGTGGTAGAACCGTTAACGGTTCGTTAAAAAAAATTTAACTTATAAAAATTTAGAAAAAGATTTTTAATATTTTTTAGGAATTTTAAATGCACATAGTCCCTTTACTAAAAGTTCGTAATTCTATACATAATTTTCAAAAAAAAAATTAAATTAAATTTTGAAAAATAAAAAAAAAAATCGAAGTTCTGGGCACCGTCGCCGACGGTGACTTCGTGCGTCGCCTACGGCCTCTCGAAATCACCGTAGCCCCAATTTTTGCGTAGACAGCTAGATAAGCCGTCGGCTCCCGAGCAAAAACCACACACCGTCGCCGACGGTGCTTATACCCGTCGCCGACGGTCCCTGAAAATCGCTCCGACGCAGAATCGAACATTGGATCTTATTTCGAGTTAAATCAGTTATATACCCATAACAACTTGACTCGAATCAGTTTTTGACCACATAACTCACCCGAATTCGATCCTACATCCATCAAACACATAAAAACCTCATCAAATCAGTACCCACATCACCTACTTCTCTACTCCATCTTCATCTTCTTCACCAAACACCTCAAGAACCCTAATCCTTCTCTTTCTCATAACTTCCTCAAATCTTCACCAAATCAGTTGATTCTTGAGCCTAAAGTGTGTAGTTTTTCGAGAGGAACAAAACCCCCATAACGATTTCCATCAATTCTTGCTCATTTGCAAGATTTCTGGGCGTGAATTTTTAGGGTTTTAAAGAGTGTTCATCCAAGTCTCTTGCTTTGCACTTTTTACTAGTTCCTCTTGTATCTAACATCAAAGGTATGAAATTTCAGTAAATTTATGCATGATTATCATATGTATTGTTGATTTCTTCCGAAATTTTTAAGCTCATTGTTTAAGAGTAGGTTGTTTATCATAATGTATGATGTTTTAGCATAAACTTAAGGATGATTGCTTGACTTGGGTGGGATTTGAGCATGCTTTAGTTTTGGTGGTTTGATTACACTAGATTAATGCATGATTGAGCATAGTTGTAATGTTGAATATTGTTAGAACCATGAAATTTTGGGAAATCTTGTGAATAAACATGCTAAATTGATATGTAGATGTTAAAGTGAGCGACTTTGGAAGTTTAAAAAGCCGATTTTACATCTAATTATTGATTGAATTTCAACATTGCATATTATGTTGAAGGTTTGAGATTGTTTGAAGATTTTGGGGTGCTAATTGTTGTCTTGTCTTTTGGTTGTAGCCATGTTTGGAAGAAGCAAGAAAGCAAAAACCTCCGGACAAGGGTCATCTTCGGGAGCCGGTTCAGGCTCAGGGGTATATCAAATGCATTGGGAACAATTAAGCAATGTACAGGAAGGTGATGGGCAGCTCATCCAACAAGATTGGGATTGGGAAGAAGCCAAAAATAGTCAGTCGGCTTCGGTATGGAAAAATGATAAGTTAAAGGCTCTTTCTCGATATCGAAACAAGAAATTGGAAGCAAAAATGTGGAAAATGAAAATGGTGACGGGTGTTTCGAAACCCGTACCCGAGAGGGCAGTGTGTGAGCGAACGGTGGATATCGAAGAATTTCATAAAATTGGCACAGTGCAAAAATTTGAAAAGCTTGGATGGGAACGGGTGCTAGATTGGTGCGAGGATATAACCACCCGGGTATATTTGGGAGCGGTGTGTGAATGGCTATCTACGTTGCGGTTTGAGCATTCAGATGGGCTGGCTTCTACATGGCGGTTAGTTGGTAATATTGGAAAAAATCAAATGATCATGTCATTTGAGCATATGAATGCTATTGCAAGGTTTGATTCGCTTGGGATTGAAGCGTATGATTACTACACTTATGATCAATTTTTGGATAATAAAAGAAATGAAGCTGATCCGCCACAAATGCTACCATCCGTGTTGCCCGGTACTGGGTGCGCAGGTGATTTGAGAGCCAGTCTGTCTTTGATGGGAAAAATATTACAGGGGATCTCGTTGGAGAATGTGATGGTGCGGTTTGGGGACCGCAGTAAAGTAAAGACACCCGACTGCCGGGTTTTGCATTCACTGTTGTATGGGACGCCAAAACTATCATGGCGTCAAATTGTGATGATTAATACATGGGATACCAGGGAATCATACAAGCGAAAGATGATTCCATATGTGAGGTTGATTAGTGCCATGATTTTGCAGCAGAATGCATTACCCCCGGAGTCACTGTGGGTGTATAAACCCATTGATCAGTTCAACTTCGCCACCATAAGACGACATTGGAAGTTTTCGGTAAAGTCTTTTGGTCATCTTCACACAGTCGAGGATGAGCAAGGAGATAGTTACCGATTCACCGAGCCGAGAGAGGGTGACGAAGAGGGTGATGAAGAGGAAGGAGATGCCTGATGTTGAGGAGGAGACGGATCCTTCCGGTCCACGGGGACCGAGGAGGAGGTATAGGAAGAAGCATAGGGAAGTCTCTGCCGATGTGGCAAATTTTGTGAACCAAAGGCAGATACCGTCATACCGGTTGTGGACCCATGGGCAACAATCGGTTTATGACAATATATCGGCAGGCATTGGTGAAGCAAGAGAATACCACGCGAGCAGGAAAGAATGGGAAGAGGCGCAAGGGGCGTACTCACAAGAACAATGGGGTTTTCAAGGATCCTTTCGCGAAAGGGTGGAAAAACAGATGGAGGAACAACAGTTGCAACAAGCATTACAACAATCACAAATAGAGCTGTAACAACTCGAAAATTTACGTCCTATAATGTATTGACACGTTTCATAAGCTTGAACGTATGAAAGTATACTCTAGAGGGACTAAAGTTGACAAACAATGAAACTATGTAAATATAAGGGTTCAAAATGTCAACAATGAATAAATATACTTTACAATAACCCTACATGATGTTTATAACCTTAAACGAATAAATCATGGATCATACGAAGCGAATTGTGAAAGAAAGTGAGAGATTACAAACTACAGGGGTTAAATGTGTCAACATGTTAAGATATACCTCTGAGTGACCTTTTAGCAAACCCGAAGCCTTGTAACGATTAATTATGCTCACTAGAATGTACCATAAAAATTTCACCAAGTTTCGTTACCGTATGAGAAAGTTATGATAAAATTCGTGTGTGAGGGTTAGAAACGTCAACAATGAAAATTAGGGCTTTTCGGGTGATCACAAAGTTACCCGAGGACTTGACAAAGATAGTATAATCCTTAAAGCCCCATATGTCAAATATAAAGGCTTAGAATGCAAGAAAACCTTGAGAAAACGACCTTTCGGGGGACCAAGGACCAAAAATGCAATAAAAGGAAAATTCAAAACCTGAACCGGAGGTCCAGGCGGGCCGCGTAAGACTTAACCATATCTTACGCGGGCCGCGTGATAGCTACTAGCGACAGAAACATGGCAGGTGCCTGTTTCAGCCCCTTAACCGACTTTGGATGACTTGTTTCAATACCTTGGGCTTCCTATACTGGTTTTTAGTCACTAGAGGCCACTTGTATGCATCTTGGATCAATCTTAGCATTGCATGTCAACAATCTATGAAGATCAAAGTCACTATAAAAGGCTTTTATGTTGCAACATTGCAACCACACTTCCTGATCATTTCTAGAGCATAAAGGCAGATCCCAAGCATCATAAATCATTCATTAGACACTAGTAAGTATGCTTAATTTTCTTTAATTGAGTTTAGCTTAGTATTTAGCTTAAAAGTCAAACCGTCGTAATTACGGTTTGACTTAAGGATAAAACACAAACGGTCCAGTGTTTTGTCAAAACGAAAGTTGTTATAAGTTGGTAATTATGTGGGCAATTAACCCTTAAAAAGGGCACTCACTGATTCCAATCCTAACTAGGTCGTTTGTCGAGTCAAACGTTGTCCGAAAAAGTCAACAGAATCATTAAACGCGTAATTAGCGATATAGATGGTGTGTAACCTGTTTTATCATTCATATAACTTGGTAATAAGTGTACGGACTTGTCTAAGTTTGGTTGATTCGACAACTTTCTGTTTTGAACCGATTCGGAACCGAAAGGCGCATAGTTTGACTTTTGCTTTGACTTCAGTTCTGACCCGATTTAGATAAGTTTGGATATGACTTAGGGCTTCCTTAGGATCAGGTTACATGTTGGTATAACCCTCTGTGCTTGGTTCGTTGATTGTCCCTTTCGTTTGCGCGTTTCCGTTAATTGCTCATATGTTGACCATTATGCCCTTTTCACCTTAAAACGTGATTTTTGCAAATGTAAAAGAGAAGAAACTTTAGTTACTGATTTATAAACTTGCACCCAAAATTTGACATCAGTTTGAGGTGTAGATTGAAAGTTATGCTCATTAGCGTAAATAGAAGCTTCTTTAGCGATTAAACGGCGTAATTAGCGTATAGCCTAATTACACCTACTTTTTGATATCAAACTTAATACCCACTGATGTAATATATTATTTTGGGATTTTTAAATATTTTTAATTAATTTTAGGCTGAGCATAACTTAGAGTCGTAGGCTTAACCCGGTAATTGTCGGTTTTGCCCTTACGGGCCATAAAATGAGTTTTACAAATCTAATTGATTCCAAACCTTTTGTTACTGATTTCATATGATAAATAAATTATTTTAAACCCTTTGGAATAATAAAAATATCAGATTTCTATATAGAACCCGGAAACGGCTTCTAGTCGCCTTTTTAAGCGTTTTTAACGCATAGTATGTATCAAGACCACTTTATAAATATAAGACTTGATACCCTACCATTATAACTTATCAAATTAAGTATTTTTCTGTTTACATCAGACACGAGACTCAGATTTATATTCGAGCTCTTTTATAACCTTTAAAATGACCAAAATGCCCCTACGGGGCGTAGTTTGTGTTTAAATTCGTTTTGGGCATAATGGAAGGTATCCTACTGATATCACAACATATTTAAGGCATATTAACTTAGGGAACCTGTTGAGGACTCTTATGGTTACTCGTTACGCATTTGTCGCGTTCGGATCGGCGTATGTAACTAGTTTGCATATATTAGCCGAAACGGGTCAAACCATATCGTTTATGTCCCAAAATCCAGAATGTGTTTAAGTTACCCATATTAGACAAGAATACAAGCTTGTCGGGTCAAAACCACATTCTAAACCGGTCTTCGCTTTATCATGCGTTTGATCCGAGTATTCCTTTTGAAAACTAACCGGTCTAAGCCTAAGCTTAATTAAAGACCCGTTAGGATTCTAATAGGTTATTAAAACCTTCGTTCCAGATTAGGAGCCCAGTAAAAGCTACGCGCACTTGCTGTATTTGAACTATACTTTGCTCAGGTAAATACTCTTAACTTATTTCCCCTATACGGGCTTGGGATACGGTACTATAAAAGTGCCGCTTGGTCGGGTGTGTAATTATTTATATCGTATTGTGATTTATGTAATTACATGACTCGTTTTAATCTGTATTATTTGGTGTATGGCCTTTGGGAGTTAAATGACCATGTCCCGGATATCCTTGGCATCATTTTAAGAAATGGCCACGACCTAAGCACGGGGTGTAGGCGTACACCTGACAGATGCATTATGTAAAAACTGGTAATCCACTCAGAGGTATCATCCTTGTGGGCATTATACCGAAGCTGGTAATCCACTTAAGGGATGATAGCCTGTGGGCATTATACCTGTGGCGTGTCAGTTAATCTAGTCCGGCCCTACAAACCGGCCCTAATGGACGACAAATAAGTAAACTGTATACATGATTATTTTAAATAATCGTCCCAAGTTATAAAGATATATTTTGCCGAAGTGCATTCAAATCAACTTTTAAACTCTTTTCTAAATGAGTCAGTTGAGATGTATTTACCAGTGTAAACTGATGTATTTTCCAAAAAGGTTAAGTGCAGGTACTATACGTAATAGGCTGGCTACTCCAGGCATCAATAATCAAGTCTCGCAAGCTCTAGATGTCGAAGTCTGTTGAACAGTTTTTCTTTTATTTGATCCGCCTGTGGATCCTTTACTTTCCGTTGTAATACTGGATATTACTTTATATTCGGATTGTAATATATTTATCTTTTGCTTCCGCTGTGCATTTATATATATTGTGTTATTTGACTATGATGATATCAACTACGTCACGATACTCCCCACTCCCCACCGGTCAAACGTTGAAATATCGGGGTGTGACAAGAGCGCTTGTTACAAATGCAAGAAGAAGCGGCAAGACGTCAAAATGAACAAAGAGAATTGGATGAACGCCGATGGAGAGCTTTCGCTGTCTCTAACCAAATGGCGATTAATAACACCAAGGTACTCCACGATCAGGAGCGCCATCAAAGAGACCATCAAGCTGGCCTCCCGTATGCCGAACACTCGGGGTGGACCGATTACTCCAACCTTCCTCAAGGCCCATCCGACCCCACCCCTCATTGGCCCGAAGCAGTCAGTTCTAGCTTCATCCCGATTCCTTACCAACCACCACCACAAGGAGAGCCGAGCCCACTCGATGACTATAGGGAGATGTTTGAAGCCCTCACTGGTTATCAATACCAACCGAACTCTCCAGTTGACCCCAATGAACGATATCAGCGGTGAAGGTATGGTATGTTTTGTGTTGTTTATTTTGTGTGCTTTATTTTTATTTCGTCTTTTATTTGTTTGTTTTTTCCACAAAAATAAAGGTAAAATAATGCATTGCTTGGTAATATCTTTATAAAAATGGTAGAACTAGGTAACTAACAAATTTTGATGGTTGTGAGAGGCATGCTTCTACACAAGGGTTAGAATTTGTAGGTACATGAGGTTCGCGAGACAACCGTTTTTATGCGACAAGAAGATAAGGGCATCAAGCGACAAAAATCAGGTGCATGCGTTTCCTTTTTACCTAGATTATTAGTGTAGTAATAAGTGGATTGTATTTGGTATTTTGTATTTTTTCGGGGTGAAATCTTGGGAAGGTTAGCCGTGTCGCATCCCTTGTGCGTTTTAAAAACTCTAGTTCTTACACATTGAGGACAATGTTTGACTCAAGTGTGGGGATGGGGGAGTAGTAAACATTTTAGATTTTGACCCGTTCATTTAAATACTACACATTGAGGACAATGTTTGACTCAAGTGTGGGGATGGGGGAAAATTTCAAATATTTTTTAAAAATTTCTTGTTTAAAAGTGATTTTGAAAGCACAAGTAACTAAGTCAACGAGGGATGTCACAACCCATTTGGTCTTTTGTCATGATCAAGTTCAGAGTAATAACATGACGGGTATCTAGCGGGTGGTTATTTGAGAATAATCCGCCTAAAAAACTAGTCTACTATGCATGTCAAATTCCATACCTTTTTAGATATGTGAGGTTTTGAGCCATTTTCATACCATAGAATACATACCTAAGTTTCTTTGTTTGAGTGGACCATTAGTCATATATTGTAGAACTTGCAACTTTTGATACATTTGAGACTATAGACCGAATACAAGCACGAGAATGATTAAGGCATTAGGTAAACCTTTTCTCTTAAAAACCAACTATCTATCCTTACCCAAATAAATCCCCTAGTCGCCCATTTTAAGCCTAAACCTTTCGTTTGACCACCCTATAGCCCATATCCGTTAAACCTTTTTTTTTAAGCCCGTGTGATGGAAGTTCGATTATAGGAGTGCCTTTGTATAGTTGTTCTTGATTATTTGTATAAAAAAAATAATAATAACAATAAAAAAAAATGAAAAAAAAGAAGACATATATATATACAAAAAGAAGTGTTAGCAGTTGTTGAATAAAAGGGCGAAATATTATTGCTCGTAGTTGATGTTTATATTTTAGTCTTGTTTAAATTAGTGGTTTGTAATAAAAAATCGAATTTTCATCACCTTAGCCACTTTAAATTATCCTATTTCCTACCCTTAACCTAGCCCCGTTACAACCCTTACAAAGACCTTATGACTTGTGCTTAGTGTTCATGATCAATGGTGGAGAATGATTGAGTTGCAAGCTTATGCGGGTATGTGTTCTAATCGGTTTTGAGTGAATATTCTTTGAAGTGCTAATACATTATAAATATTAGCCAATTTACAAGCCGAGTGGAGAGAACATTGTGAAGGACATGCTTGAATTATTGGTTTCGCGGGCGGGTTAATTTTGGGTAACCATTTGTGTATGAGAAATCACATTACCATTAGATATATTGAGAATTGTAAAGAGTTTGAACTTTAGAATGACAATTGGACCTTAACCTTCGTCTCAGGGATGGGGAGTGTATTCATTGTTCGACCCACGTGAAAGTGAAAAACAGATTTGCTTGAGGGCAAGCAAAAGACAAGTGTGGGGATGTGATACGTGGTCGAAAACCGGTGTTCGTTTATGTCTAAGTTTATGTTTTTATACAACTTTTAATCTCGAATAGCCTACTTGTAAAAGGATTTATGTTTTGCAGGTCTTGTGAAGTTTAAGGAGCTAATTTGGAGCTAAACGGACCACCGGAGCGAAAAACGAGCCACCGGGAAGCGAAAAGGGTCAACCGGAAGCAAGGAACGCGAAAAAACAGAAAAGTCAACATGTGGGCACCGTCGCCGATGCCCATATGGGCCGTCGCCGACGGCTGGTGCAATCCATCGTCGCCTGAATGTCCGTAGACAGCAAGTTAGAACGTCGGAGGAAAAATGGAAACGCACACACCGTCGCCGACGGGCAAACCCACCGTCAACGACGATCCTTGAAATGTGACTCCGGGCAAAGTTGTTCAATGGTGCTTGAAATGATTACTATACTTGCTTTTGTGTCATAGATCCGGGTTTTTCACATGTGGGGGGGTTTAAAGTTGTTTTCTTGAGCAATTTTATAAGAAAACAATCCATCTCCATTGAGATCATCATTCAATGAATTCAAGATCCAATCTCTATCTCTATTTTCAATCCATGTAGAGTAGTTCATCCATTTTCCATACTAAAGAGCCAAGTTCATCACCAACGGGGAATTCACTAACAATCAATTCATCCTACTTCCATTCAACCTTCCATCATCCTTCTTGCACCAAAATATTCATCATTCATCACCATTCCACCATATCCAAGCTCCAAGATGACTTCCATCAAGTTCCATTCATCCGGTGATCAAGCTTCTTTAACCATGAGCGGCTAATCATCTCGGTTTCACCCCGGTGTAGGTAGTTGTTTAATTTATAGTTTTGAATTGTTTCTTGCTTCAACTTTGTGACAATTTGTGTATGATTTTTGAAACCTTTGACAATAGCTTGCATTTGTTTCGTATTCATAAATTGTCGAGCGATGTTAAAAGTTATGACTTTATGAAATGGTTATGTGTAATATGCATTGTCTTGGTTAGGATTTACTTGTGTTGATTACAAAGTGTATTCTTGTCCGTTCGTTGAAACGTTGATAGTTATTAGCACCTAAGTCACGGTACACTAAATCCGTTAATTGTATGCAATTGAGTTGAATCTTAAAACTTGTAGAAACCTTAAGTTAGCAATTACCGAAACCGGGTGTAAATCCTTTTTCTTATTATTGTTTAGTAACCAAATGTTTAGTGCAATTGTTAAATAGTAATTGTTATTCATATAATCCAAATCATTTAGTTAAATTCATATCTTCCATAAAAACAAAAATACAAGAATATTATAAGCAAGCTTCATAAATTGTGACAATCGTTTTATTTCACGTGAATCCATTCGCAAACCACATACTCTTCGTGGTTCGACCCCTTGCTACCACTAGCTATTTGTTAAGGGTAATTTGGGCATATAAATATTATCTTTGACCGGAGCGTGACACTCCGATCAAAGGGGTAAAGGAATTTTATGAAATGAAGAAGAGAAAACCAGATGAAGATGGTTCACCCATGTTCGTATCATCATGGGATAGAACTTATCAAGAGTAAAATCCGGACTTGCCGGAGCTACCAAGTCGGTAATCGTGGAGCATGAATTGGCATCTTTCTCAAGTGATATTTGAAAATTGTCATATTTCGACTTGTAAGTGGTATTGTTGATGTGAACCTACAAGTGGTTAATCAAGGTCGTTAAGTTGAACTTGATTTAACTTTCATACAAGCGGTTGAAAGAACAAAGTGATGAATGAATCCCCGATCTTACAAGTGTTATCAACAAAACTAATTTTCCGGAAAAACCATTTGATTAAACAAACTTAAGTGTTTTGAAATCATAATGGGAAAATAGTTTGTCGTCAGGGGGAGTTCTGATTGTTTAAGCCAAGTGGATGGCGATTTGAAGCGATTCACATCGGTTTGTAAAATTTTCTTTAAATGGTTTTGAATTTTAGGGGGAGTAAGAAATTTCAGAAAATCCAAAATCATTAGAAAATTTGAAAGTGTCAAAAACATGATAAAAATAAAAAATGAGTTTTGTTGTGAAAAAGAGGAAATGATAGTACATCAGCAGACAATCACAGTACGCTAAAGAATTGGAAAGTTAAAATGTGATAAACGGTCTCACTGATGATATGCCAGTAGGTTTTCATACATTCAGTAGATTGTTTTTGAGATATAAACCTAAATATCAAACTTGCTTATTTCGTGGGGAACATCTCTCGGATATATAGGTAACCCCTGAAATCTTGTTTGAAGGGCTCTCTATTTCTGACATACTAGGTCTTTGTGCGTGGTGATATCTGGGGTATTATACCAGGACTTCTGATTTTACGGGAGCAATAGCCTAGTCCTCGTATAATACTTTGCACTGCTTTAATCTTAAAGCCCACCCTCAGCATAAAAAATGATGAAACATTGAAAAATGCTAATCATGTGCTGTTGAAGAAAAGATCCCCAAACGGGACACACCTAAAGTCAAACCATCATCTCTCTGATTTTGCAGAAGCAATAGCCTGAGCTCTCATGATCTCGCATTTAACCCCTTACAGATATCATTAGTGTACATTCACCTGTAAGAATGAATATAGGAGTCTGGATACGGGAGTATATTCTGAGGTGGGACACGCAAATAAGTTTAAGTCCTTAAAACACTAATCTCGTATCTCGAAACAGTTGAACTTTGTGTGAAAATTTAAGTGGATCAGTATACTGACAATCTAAGTGAATCGTTTAGAACTTATAATGTTTAAAGCTTAACAGTGCTAGTGATTTGTCATAAACTGGTATGATCCTCTTACACAAACTCACAAAAATATTGTTTATAAATATTTCTTTACTGCTTTTCATTAAAAACAAAAACCCAAAAAGAATGTGTTTTAGCATAAATTTTGAAAAATCAAAAAGATTTTATTTCATCTTATTTTCGACAATTGATGTTGGAAAGCTGATTTTTAAAATTCCAAGTGCTAAACATGATAAACAACAGGTTTGGGAGAGTGTTTTTGAGATGAAAAGTGAAGTTAAAAGTTTGAGATAATTTGAAAAATGTCAAAATCTAAAAAGTGATATTTTGAAATTGATTTTACAAGTGGTCAGCAGAAATTAAAATTGTTAAACAAAATCTTATGTTTAGGGTAGAGTTTGTGCAGGCAGAAGCAGCCAAGTTACGCCTCCGAAAGCTATGCGAAAGCCAGGTTCCGATTCCTGTGGATTTTTGGCATGAAGATATGCATATTTAAACCAGGTTCCAGATCCTGTTGCTACGGAGAGCCAGGAAATGTTTCTGAACCTTTGAAAGCTGCAAAGTGTGATGAGCAGAGTTTGAGCCAGGTTTCAATTCTAGAACGAGAGCAATTCCAGACTGCGATCCCAGTTTATCGAAAGGGGGAGTCTGAAGACATAAGAGCCAGGTTTGAATCCTGTGGTCCACGCAAGCTGCTGATACTGAAGAACTTAAGGAATCAAGAGATCTGATCAAGAGAAGATAGAGTCAGGTTGAGATTCTAGAAGAGTAAGAGATTGAAGGATGCTTACAATGTCAGATACTTTGAAAGAGCATGAAGACTGATAAAGACTGAAGAGTTGACATACTGAAGACTCTACACTAAAGACTTCGTCAACATCCAAGGGGGAGTCTGTTGGTGCATATGTCTGTCGACTTCGTCTTGTATCGAGTCTTGTAAATATATTAGAAAGAACAAAGCTCGGTAGCCTAGAAAATAGCATTTTAGAGAAAGTTGTCCATTTCGCACGAACTGGGATGTGTCCATTTCGTACAAATTGGCAATGGCCAATTCGTGTGAGTCCATTCCACACGAAATGGATCTACTATAAATAGGGAGCTTGTTCATTTCATTTGTAACGTTTTGGTTTCCGGAAGCGAAGCTCTGCCGAAGTGTCTCCGGCATTGTAAAACGATCTGATATCAATACAATAGACAATTAAAGTGAATCTAAGTGCAAATCAGCTGAAATAACTCTGATACGTCTGTTTCCGCCTTTCGTATTGGACGAGATCTCTTCTGAACGACTCGTTTGGGTCACACAACGATCCTACAAAAACGATGGGTATATATAGTGGGGAATGTAATTTTGTCACACCCCGATATTTCCACGTATTACCGGTGGGCCCGATGGGGAGTATCGTGACGTAGTTGATATCATCATAGTCAAATAATCACAGTTTAATGCACAGCGAAAGTCTAAAATAACAATACAAACCGAATTGAAAGTATAATAAAATATTACACAACGGTTGTAAGTGGATCCACAGTCGGATCTAAAACTGAAAGAAAATATTGTTCAACAGACTTTAAGTTTTAAAAGCTTGCAAGACTCTTTATTTAATACTCAGGAGTTTCAAGCCCATTACGCGTAGCACCTGCACTTAATCTTTTTGAAAAATACGTTAGTTTACTCTGGTAAATACAATTAACTGACTCTTTTGAAAAGTATTTATAAAATTGGTTTGGTTGCATAAGGCATAAAATATTTATAACTTGGGACAATTATTAAAATAATCTTGTATACAGATTTATATGTTTGTCGTCCGTTCAGGGCCCGGTTAGAAGAGCCGGAACAAGATTAATAGACACACCACTAGTATAGGCCCACAAGAAGTTTCCTCACGAGTGAGATACCGTTTTACATACACAACTGTCAGGTGTATGCCTACACCCCGTGCTTAAGTCGTGGTCTTTTCTAATGAATGAGCCGAGGATATCCAGGACATGGTCATTAACCCCCCAAAGGCTTTGTATCAAACAAAACAGATTAAAATGGGTTATGTAAATTTATTAATCACAAACCGATTAAATAATTTCATACCCGACCAAGCGGTATTATTATAATACCGTATCCCAAGCCCGTATAACGGAAAATAAGTTAAAAGTATTTACCTGAGCTAAAATGTAATTTTTATTCTCAGCCGTATTTCAAATCAGCAAGTACAAGTAGCTTTTACTGGGCTCCTAATCTGGAACGAAGGTTTTAATAACCTATTAGATTCCTAACGGGTCTTATTTAAGTTTAAACTTAGACCGGTTAGTTTTAATGAAAGGTTTACGGTTCAAAACGCAAGATTAAGCGAAGACCGGATTAGAATGTGATTTAGACCCAACAAGTATGAAGACTTGTATAAAATGGGTAAACTAAACACATTCTGGATTTTGAAGTAAATATGATAAGATTTGACCCGTTTTGGCTAATTTTGCAAACTAGTTACATAAACCTTACTGAACGCGTATATGCATAACGGGTAACCAAAAGAGTCATGTACAAGTCCCATATGCTATTATGCTTAAAATATGTTGTGATATCAGTAGGATATCTTCCATTATGCCCAAAACGGATTTGAAACCAATTTAAGCCCCCCGTAAGGGTATTTTGGTCATTTTAAAGTTTATAAAAGAAGTTAAATAGCAATCTGAGGTTTTGGTCTGAGAATATTCTATAAAATTATTTATTTTATGTTATTATATCAGCAAGATATCATACATATGTGTGTTTAGTTATTTATGGCCAAACTATGCACCGTAGGGGCATTTTGGTCATTTCACATATGCTTTTAAGGTTAAATTTGGAAATCTGAGTTCAAGGCTTATACTTACTATTAAAGTATAAAAATTTATTTATAAAATCAGTAGGTAACAAGTCTTAAGCGTTAAATATGTTTTTAAACCATACTATGCGCTTAATAAGCGTAAAAGTCGGTATTTGACGATATTTGATATCTTTAAGGAAATCTGAGAATTTGATCAGTCTTAACTGCCTAAAATATTTTATTTAATATATAGAATCAGTAGGAAAATGTTTGGTATCAAAATGATATGTAAAACTCATTTTATTAACGAAAAGGGCATTATCGTCAATTACCGAATTTATGCTAGAACTCTATGTTATGGTCAGTATAAAATTTGACAAAAACTTCCAAAAATCCTTAAATATTAGATCTTAACAGTGGGTAGCAATTTTGGTGTTAAAAATTGGGTTTAAATATGATTTATGCCAAAAATGCCATTTAATTAACAAAAAGCTTTGGTTTTACGATGCCGTGCATAACTCTTATTTCAGACCAGAAACGGATGTCAAATTTTTAGGAAATACTTATATATCAGTAATACAACTTTTTGTTCTCTCACATTTTCAAAAATCTCGTTTTAATGATAAAAGGGCATAATGGTCCATTTTTAAGCATTTAACGGGAACATGCAAATGAATCAGATTTTTATGGAACCATATAGTATAATCTCAGAGGGTTAAACTAACATGTAATGTGGTCCCAAAGGAACCCTAAGGCATAACTAAACTAAGCTAAATCGGGTCAGAACTGAAAGTCAAAGCAAAAGTCTACTTTTGCGACTTTCGGTTGCGAACCGAGTCTAAACTCAGAATTGTCGGGTTGAACATGCCTAAACATGTTCTTATATTATTTACCAAGTTATTTAAGTATTAAAATATGTTCTATAACTTCTGCATTATCAGTTATGAATTATTTTGTAAAAGCTTACTCGTTTGACTTTTTGTTCATAACTTTGACCCGACAATTGACTGAGATAACGTGATAATTAGAAGGTGCCCTTTTAAGGGTTTAACACCTACATAATTACCAACACATAGCCACTTTCAATTCGAATAATGGCTGGACCGTTAGTGACTAATCACAAAGTCAAAGAGTAATTACGTTATCTTTGACTTTCAGTCATTAAGCTAATGAAATCTTAACTATAGAAGCTAAGAACACTTACAATAGTCCTTAGCACGAAAATTCAACTGAAAGAAGCTTCCTTGAACACCAGGATGCTTCAGAGAGTGAGTTGTGAAGTGAAAATTTTTAAGTGTGCATGAACAAATGAAAACCAAGGCTCTTATATAGGAAATTGGATGTCTTAAGATCATTGCAGCTGTTCCTAGGAGGTAACCAGATGTTCACAAGTGTCCCTAGGGCAGTAAAAACCAGTTACACAGTCCCTGGTATCAAAAACAAGCATGCAATGGCGGTGGAATAGGCTGCAACCTGCAACTGTCATTTTTTGTTCGCTGGTGCCTCAGTCGCGGCCCGCGTAGACTTCACGGAAGGTCTACGCGCCCCGCGAGGCTCCCCCCAATCCGGTTACAAACTTTCATAAATTTCACTTTCAGCCCCTAGTCCTTTATAACTTGATTTATCTTTTATTTATATCACTTTTAACCCTCAAGTTTAACTTTTAAGAGTCTTGAGTCATCAAACAACATCTTTAAGCTTCCGGTTAGTTACGAGATCACCCGAAAGGTCTTTAATTGCAACGTGGATGCATTTGATCCTTATTTCTTGGAATTACCGCTTTATTCATTTATGTGCATCGAAGTTCCATGAAATCAATATCCGACATTCGTGGAAATAAAGTAAAATAATCCAACACTTCGGGATCATTAAAAGGTCACTCAGAGGTAATATTTAACATGTTGACACGTTTAACCCCTGTGCTTTGTAAATTCTATATTTTAAGCACAAACGACTTTCTACGTCCGACAATTTATTCATTCATGAATACGAACATCTTATGAGGTTATTCAGAGGTACGAGTTTGGCATGTTGACGCTTTTAGTCCTTCCACACATATACTTTCTTGTTTATTAACTTTAGTCCCTCGAATTCATTACACGGTTAAGGTTCATGACACGTGTCTTTATTGTATTGGACATGATTTTTGCGAGGTGTTACAAATTTAAAAAATAACATTTTAAATCTTCATGAGATCCGCCACATATTTGACACCACGTACCATAAGAGGAGTGAAAGTAAAAATGATCAGTATCATTCATGTTTGTGTCCTAAATTACCAACCGTCGGGATCTTACGATTCTGTTTTCAGTATCTGAAGCTTGGCACGGGGGCGTGTTCAGTTGGCACGGCCCCGTGTTCAGCTACTGTCTGACTTAAACCAGGATTGCCAGTACCAAAGAATAGGCATGGGGGCGTGTTCAGCGGGCACGGCCCCGTGCTGCAGTCTGTAGAAGCTGAAAAATCTAGAAAAAATCCTAAAAAAACAGAAAAATAAGAAAAACAATTAGGCCGTTGATTCCTAACTTTCTTAAAATCCTTGTGTCCCCGGCAACGGCGCCAAAAACTTGATGCGTGTGTAGCGTTATATATTTTTAGTGATATTTTAAGCCCTTTTTAACACTTTGTCAAGTTTTAAATTTATAAAACACGATATTCTACTAACACTAAACACACATATGGGTAAGTGCACCCATCGTGAGCGTAGTATAGCGTTGGTAAGATACCGAGGTCGTCCAAGGACACAAAAGCTTTTAGTACCGGTTTATCCTCAACGTCTAATCAAATTAAAAGTTTTAGAAAAAGTTTTAAACATGAAAATAAAAACTAAAATAATGAAAAATAAAATAAAAACAGATAGACAAGATGAATCACTTGGATCCGGCTCGCTTTTAATGCAACCTTTGATGATTTTCGCACTTTTGCACTTTTTAAGAGATTATCTTAGTTATAGTAGTAGGCCCCTCTTTTGAAGGTGACGTTACCCTCAACCCAGTGGTTTGAGTAAGCAAGGATACAATCCCAAAGGGTCGGAATATTGAAAGATAATTAATTAAGTTATTAATGCGTAATGTGGTAGGCCCCTCTTTTGAAGGTGACGTTACCCTCGGCTAAGTGGTTTGAGTCAGCAAAGATACAATCCCAAGTAGCCGGGTTAATGTTTTAATAGTAGTTTACATATTAGGGGATCAAGCTATTCACACCCCTACCATCCAATACCAGTGGGTATTGAAGGAGGTCCTAGTAAGCTTGACCAAGGTCCTTGCAGGATCTATACACTGAACAAGGCAAGAACCTTACCAAACCATTCCCTTAACCTCCAACCAGGTAGCCAACATATCTCTATATAGACCGTAGAGATATGAATTGTGAAAATCTTTTATTTTATATAGACAGTAAAATAACGCCAAGACACCACGGACAAATGATAAGGAAGTTTCACATTCAACATAAGAAACTAGTTATTAAAGTCATTAATACAAAACCAAATAAAAAGTGCGAAAAAGATTAAAAATCAAAAGTATTACATTAAATGCTTGTCTTCACCAAGTGATGTAAGAGACTTAGGCAAACATGGCCTTTGATTGTCAAGAACTCTTACTATCAATCTTGGATCCCGAGACTACTACACAAACTCTAAGATGGATGATGGATGATGGTGGTGGATGTGGGTGTTGTAGTGGTGGTGGAGTGGTGGTGAAGTGGGAGAGAGGTGGTTTGCCAAGGGATGCCTTTGAAGTGAACCAAGCACCCCTATTTATAGCCTGCACAGAATCCCGGACACGGCCCCGTGTCCATCCTCTTTCTCTTTCTTCATTAATTGTAATTGTCTGTATTAGGCTCCACACGCCCCCGTGTTCGCTGGGCGTGGCCCCGTGTGCGGAAGCGTATCTGTACTATCAAGATTTGTTAGATTCTGTGAATCTTAGCGTTGACCACGGCCCGTGTTAAGCTGGGCACGCCCCCGTGCTAGGAATAGAAGCTTCTACAACTTTGTCTTTTCTGCAGGCACCTGGCCACGCCCCCCGTGTCCGCTGGGCACGGGGCCGTGGTCAGCCTTCTGTTTCTTTGTTTTTGCTTGGGAAGATGCTGTCGAGGGGTCGGGCATGCCACATTTATTACTTTTCTTGTATTTATGTTAGTTTTTGCTGCATATTTGTTCCTTTTGTTCAATTGCGCTCATTTAGTCCTGAAAATACAAAAGGAAGACAAAAGCATACTTTTTCCAACAGTAGTACTAAAAAGGGTTAGTTTTATGCCTCATTTGATTTAATTTATATGTTGCATTTTACACACATTTGTGCTCGTAAGGATTTAGCGAAATCGTTCTCGCGTTTAACCCAAGAAGAAGTAGAAGCCTTTTGATTAGAATGGGGCATTGGGTTGAGATTTAAACCGGTTGCACCGGGGTGTGATATTTCTATCGATCGGTGTCCCCCTGGTTCTTTTGCTTTGTATTGTTGCCATTTTGAATTTTCGAAACTCTATCATCCTTTTTCGAACTTTGTGTTGAATGTTCTAGAATATTACCATGTTTCGTTTGGCCAGATCCACCCTCAGGGTCTGGCTAGGGTTCTACATTTTGAGGTTTTATGCCGGGCTTCCGGGTATGACCCTACCCTTTTGTCGTTTCATCGCTTTTTCCGATTGGCCAAGAATGGTGATTGGTTCATATTCGAAACATCCCAAGTTGACACCTGTTTGGTTTTTCCATGGTCTCCAGTCTTGGTGTTTGGAAGGACCGGTTTTTCTGGGTTTCAGATGAGATTGTTCCTTTTAAAATGGTTTGGAGACATCCAGATGCCGTTCTTAACGAACCTGAACCCTCTGCTCTTAAGATAAATACTCGCTTTCTTGAAACCATCAGGGAGTGCCCTTCGAGGGTTCGTCCCTTTCCTGAGCCCTTACTAGTGTTGTTGGGCATTAGTAAGTTGTGGGACAAACCTGATCGAGATCCAGTGCTTATGAGAGATGAGCAGGGTATGCGTTTGTTCTGTTGTGTTATTATGTTCCTACTGCCTGTTTGTTTAAACCCTTTATTTGTGTTTGTTTTGTAGTTATGTCTACACTTGACTTTGTGAAGAGCGATGACACTTCTGATGTCGTGTTTGAGGATGTTGCGGCTACACCTGGTGAAGATGCAGTTGCTAGGGGGTCTGAGCATAGGTTCGAAGGTTCCGGTTATGTGAGTGTTCCAAACGTTAAGGGTTTCACGAAAGTTCCTGCTTCCAAGGTTTCTACCCGTCGGTCAAACCGTCGTTTAAAAAGTGTTGATCAACCCTCTGTTCAGAGGCTATTGATATTAGTGATGACATTGAAGTATCCGCGGAGCAGGTTTCTGAAGGTGGTGTGGGGAAGGAAAAGGAAAAAGAGTTGGTGGTTGCTGGGAAAAATAAAAAATTGGTTAAGAAGGGTGTTGTGCCTACTATCCAGGGTTCATCAGGCAAAAGCGTTGAAGGCTTGGAAGAGCGTGGTGCTGAAGAGGTTTACGTTCCCAACTGGGGTGTGAAAGTTGGGGACAGTTTCAAGGATCCTGCCGTTTGTGCAGATGTGTTGGCCCATTTTGCTCCCCCTAGTGTCCGAGATGCTATATCGGAGATGGAGGGTGATCATTTTATTTCAAGGTTGATGTTGAGTTCTTGCAACCTTTCTGCCCTGTTGGCTGAGGGTGTTACCCGTTTTACGAAAGGGGTGTAGGAATATGAAGAGGTTACGAAGAAGAAGGATAAAATGAAGGCTTCCATGGTTGCGATGAAAAAGGAGGTTGATGGGTTTTCGAAAAAAGAGGAAGCTTGGGTGAAGAAGTTTGGTGAGTTGACCAGGAGGCATGAGGTTGAGATGAATGACTTGAAGAAGAGTTTTGAAGCAGATAAGTTGAAGCTGAAGGCTGATAGGGAGGCTCTAGAGGTTCAAAAGAAAGCCTTTGATGAGGAAAAGGAAGGTTTGAAGGCTTCAGTTGTTCAAGCTACTGGTGATAACCAGTGGCTCATTGAGCAAGGCTTTCAACAGGTTGTCACTTATCTCCTTCATTCTAATGAATTCAACTCTGCCCTTGGGGAGGTCTACACCAAACTGCTGAACTATGGGAAACATTTGGGCCTTATTACTGGTTTCAAACTTCACAAGTCTGTTGATGGTTGTTAGCCGTAGTGGCTGTTTGAACAATTTGCATGTTTACAAACCGCTAAGGTTTGGTTGTTGATCGTGACTGTTGAACATTATGTAGGTTTTGGAGGCCTTTAAGGCTTCTTATGTTATGCTATTAACTTTCTACTACTTGCCTTGTGTTGTAATTTTTTATGTTGCTGTATATTTTTGTAAGGCAGCTTGGTTAGATACTTGTAGCTTGAAGCCTTCGAGGCTTTCGGTTGTTGCTTGATGTTTGTGACTTGGTGCTTTGCTGTTTATTTTTGGTTCCAAGTTGCATACAACCTTTTATTGTTGTGTTGTTGTTTTGCCCTTCAGTTGTCTTTATGTTTATGGAATTGTCTTTGTTGGTTTTGTGTTGTCTTTATGTTATTTATACCTAGAAGGGTTCAGTGCTGCAGTCACTCAGCCTTGGTATTTTTAACAAGAAGACATAGCACTTATCCTATCTATCATTTTCCTTGGTTTGATCTTGGTTCATAAGCCTGTTGGTTATGATTTGTTTTTTAGAAAGTTTTCTAAGGCGTAAGGAACATTTGGTGAAGGCTGTTCAGACCCGTCTATGAGACAAGTTTATTTTTGAAAATTTTATAAGTCTCATGGAGTTGTATTGATTTAGGAACTCACCCCTTATATAGGTTCATTCAACCCTTGAACCTATTGAGCGATGTGGCCTGGGAGCTCATCCTCTTACATGACCCTTGTCATGGAGTTTTTTGCTATGTTCTCAACCTGATCACAGGATAAAAAGACAAGTTTTAACAAGAACCTAGTTGTTCATTCACCAAAGTGTGCAAATTACAAAGGAACAAAAACAACACTTTGCCAATTTTTCTAACACATGTTTTTCTAAACGTGGAACAGTTTAAGGTTTTTGCCGTTCCAATGCCTGGGAAGCTTTTTGCCATTTGAATCAGCTAGTTTGTAGGATCCTCCCTTGTGAGCTTCGAGGATGGCATATGGTCCTTCCCATTTGGGACCAAGTTTTCCTTGGTTTTACTTTTTGCTTGCCTCATTGTTTCTGAGAACTAGGTCACCAGGCTTGAATCGTTCATGCTTAACCCTAGCATTGTAGTAAGATTCCATCTTTTGTTTATACCTTGCTTCTTGAATGGCTGCTTGATCCCGTGCTTCTTCTAGGAGTTCCAAGTTCAACATCGTCTCTTTCTTGTTTGCTTCTAGATCAATGTTGAACGTTCTCTTTGTTGTAACTTCTATTTCTGCTGGGATTACAGCTTCGGATTCGAACACCAAGCTATAAGGTGTTTTCTTGTGACTTGTTTTTTCGATGGTTCTTATTGCCCATAACACGTTTGGGAGTTCTTCAAGCCAATTGGTGTCATGTTTTCCCAATCATATTTTGATGCCCTCAACAATGCTACAATTTGTTCTTTCAACCTGGCCATTCGATTGAGGATAGGCTACTGAGCTGAAGACTTGTGTTATTCGTAATTCTTTGCACCATGTGCTAAAAGGCTTCTCAGCAAACTGCTTACCATTGTCCGTGACTAATACTCCCGGTAGCCCAAATCTGCAAATGATGATTTCCCATACGAAATCAATTACTTGCTTTCCTGTTATCTTTGCTAGTGGCTTCACTTCCGGCCATTTGGTGAAGTAGTCAACCGCTACTAGGAGGAATTTGACTCCTCCTTTGGCCGGGGGGAATGGTCCAACGATGTCCATTCCCCATTTGTGGAATGGCCAAGCAGATGAGATGGGAACCAAATCATGCTTTGTGCTTTTTGGCACTGGAGCATGTATTTGACAGACTTCACACTTTTTCAATTGCTCGGTTGCATCTCAATGCATGGTGGGCCAAAAATATCTAAGGTTCATCAATTTTGAAACTACTGACCTTGGGCCAAAATGAGCTCCACAAATTCCTTCATGAACTTCCTTGATCAAGTATTGACTTTGTTTCGGACCGACACAACGAAGCAATGGTGCAAGATACCCTTTTTGTATAGGATATTTTCTTGCAACACATATTGTCATGATTTTAATCGAACCCTTTCAGCTTCTACTTGATCCTTTGGTAGTTCACCACTTGTGAGGAATTTGATCAACGGGGTCATCCAATTTGTGCCTTCTTCGGTGATGACATCTTGTACTCGAGCTCTTGAAGCGATGACTGCTTCAACACTTCAACCAATACCTTTTTTGTGAGATGAGCAAAGGTCAATGAAGCAAGTTTGCTTAAAGCATTAGCCTTTTTGTTTTGTGATCTTGGGACTTGTTTGATTGTGCATGCTTCGAATGAATTCATGAGTTCTTTGGCTTTTTCACAGTATCTCTTCATGTTTGGTTCTTTGGCCATGTAGTTGTCACTTACTTGGTTTGAAACAAGCAATGAGTCTGTGAAGACTTGAAGCTTTTTGACACCCATTTTTCTTGCAAGCTTGAGCCCAGCAATCAATGCTTCATACTCAGCTTCGTTGTTTGTAGTCAGAAATTCAAGGCGAAGAGCATACGTGAACTACAATTCATTTGGATCAATTAGAACTAGCCCTGCTCCTGACCCTTCAACGCTGGAAGCTCCATCGGTAAAGAGCTTCCAGGTATGGGGGTTGGAGGGTTTAGTGGAGGTTGTATTAACTTCCGTTATTGTTTCTTTGGGTACTTCCAAAATGAAGTCAGCCAAGATTTGGGCTTTTACAGCTTTTCTTGGGACGTAGGTGATATTATGTTCACCTAGTTCCACAGCCCATTTGGCTAAACGTCCAGAAGTTTCGGGTTTTTCAAGTATCTCCGTGACCACTTGTATGGGATGTGCTTAGAAGTATCTCCGAAGCCTTCTGGCTGTTTTGACTAGTGCAAAAGCAAGTTTTTCAAGTGGAGGGTACTTGGTTTCTGCCAATTTTAATGTCTTACTGAAGAAGTAAACAGGTACTTGAGCCTTGTTTCTTTCGATGGTCAGGACTGCACTGATTGCTTCTTCGGCGATTGATAGATAGACAGAGATCAACTCCCCCGTTTCAGGTGCTGCAATGTTTGGTAGTGAAGCCAGGTGCTGCTTCATTTGGTTGAAGGCTTCCTTCGCTTCTTCTGTCCACTTGAAGTCCCTCTTGTTTATGCACCCTTGAAGGGTTTTGAAAAAGGAAGGGACCTTTCTGCCAGCTCGGAGGTAAAACGCTTCAAGGCTGCCAACTTACCGTTCAAGCTTTCAACCTCTTTTTTACTTTGTGGGGACCTTGTTTCCAGGATGGCCCTAACCTTGTTGGGATTGGCCTTTATACTTTGTTTGCCAACTATGTGCCCCAGGAACTTGCCTTCTTCGAACCCAAACGAGCATTTTACCGGATTTAGCTTCATGTTTATCTTTCTAAGGTTCCGGAACGTTTCTTGAATATCGTCAAGCATTTGACCTTCAGTTTTGCTTCTAATTACCAGGTCATCCACATAAGCTTCCATGTTCCTTCCGATTTGCTCAACAAATGCTTTGTCAACCAATCGTTGATAAGTTGCACCTGCATTTTTCAGGATAAAAGACATCTTTTGATAGCAAAAAATACCTTTGTCGGTATGGAAGGCCGTTTTCTCCTCATCCTTTTTTTTCCATTTGAATTCGGTGGTAACCTTTATATGCATCAAGGAAGCACTTGAAAAGGAACCCTGTAAGCAAGTCTAACTTGAGATCGATTTCAGGCAAGGGGTAACAATCCTTTGGACAAGCCTTATTCAGGTCTTTGAAATCGATACACATTCTCCACGATCCATCGGGCTTCTTAACCATGACAGGGTTTGCTATCCAAGAGTGGTACTTAACCTCTCGGATTATGCCAACTTGTACCAACCCTTCAACCTCTTTGAATGCAGTTTCGCTTCGATCAGGGGCAAGGCTCCTTTTTTGTTGAACAATGGGCTTCACATTCGGTGGAATTTTGAGTTCATGTTCGGCAACATCCCTAGGGATGCCAGCCATGTCAGCAAGACACCATGCAAAGATGTCCATGTTATGGACTAGCAATTTCTTGAGGCATGAAAGAGTTTCTTGAGTAAGGTTGCTGTTAACCCTTATCCTTTGTTCATGATAGTTAGGGTTAATTTCCCAACGTTGCTCTTCACTTTCGATTTTTCCTGAGCTTTCTCCTTCAACCATGAAGGCTTCGTAGGTTGGTTGAAGGGTTGCTATTCCTTTTTTGGTAGGGAACATTACAATGTCTTGGCCAACAGAGACAGCCATGCTAAATTCACTTTGACCTGGCATTCCTATGATAACGTCATAGGAGGAAGGCATATTGATCACAATGAAGGTGAGTGGCTTAGTTCTTTCCATTTCACCCTCCTTTAAACAAACGTCAAGTGTCAGTTGCGCCAAAGGCTTGATGGGGATGTCAGCTATGCCTTTGATGGATGACTCAGCAGGTTGAAGCTTTGAACGCTACTGGTCACTGAGTCGGTTGAAGTATTTTTCAAACATTATTTTCGTTGCTGCACCTGTGTCAATGTATGCTTTGCTTGTTTTCAATGTCCCCACAGTGGCTTCGACTAACAAAGGGTTTGAATGGAGCCCCTTTTTTGGGGGTAGGAAGCACAAGCATTGAAGCTCCCAAGCTTCCAGGCGTTGCCGCTTGGTAGGAGTTCCTTCGGTGACATTCACCATGTTCACTTCTTTGTTTTTTCCATCACCCATCTTATCTTTTACCCCCTTGACCAGGTGAGCAAGTTCTGCAGACTTGACTGCTTCTTTGATTCTTTTTTGAGTTGAAAACAATCATTGGTATGATGGCCCTTCTCTTCATGGAATTCACAAAATTGGGTGGAATTTTCATTTCTTTTGCTCTTGGGCAGGGGTCTTGGTGGTCGGAAGCTATGCTTGACTTCTTCGTTAGCAAGTATTTCTTGAGGATTCTTGGTCAGGGCTGTGAAGTTTACGACCTTGTCCCTGCTAGAAGGGTTCCGACCTTCAGACCTTCGAGGGTCTGAGCTTCGAGGGCGCCTATCATAAGAACCGTAGTTGCCTCTTTTTCGGCTAGGGCTATTGTGTCTCCAGATAGGACCCCTCTTTCTTTGCTCCTTAATATCAACCGCTTCTTCCCCCTTGATATGAGCTTCACCCCTTTCGAGGGCTTCTTCCAAGGTTTTGGGTAGGCACTTGTTGAAGTCCCTGGTAAGGTATTTAGAGGTGATTGCATTCATGAAGCCTGCAACCCTCATCTTCTCATCGGCTCCCATATATGTTAAACCCTCTTTTTTGTACCTCTCGATGAAATCCCTGAGGCTTTCATCATCTTTTTGTTTGATCTAGAAGATCATAGTGGCATCCTTCACATATCTTCTTTGTTGTGAGGAATTAGCCAAGAAACCCTTGCTTAGATCATCGGAGGTTCGAATGCTTCGAGCTGGCAAGTCATTGAACCAGATCCTGGCAGACCCAACGAGGGTTTGCATGAACATTAAGCAACACTCGGTGTTGGAACATTTCTCTATTCTTGCTGCCCCCGTGAAGATCTGAAGATAATCTTCCAGATCCTCCGTTTCATCGTAGGTTCGTATGTGGGAGGGCATCTTTATCCTGGTTTGGAAGTCATAATCAGCAATTTGCTGAGAAAAGATTGACAAGTTGCTTGGTTTGTATGGTTTGGCCAGATCCTATTCCATCCTTGCACCCGTGTTGTTATTGGTGTTCCCTTGGGTGGCCAGCACTTGATTAATGAAGTGCTGCCAAGGGAAGCTTGCCATCATTTGAGCCATCATCTGTGGCATGAGGTTGAAGCCTTGAATGCTTCCGGGTGCAGCTGTACAGTTTACTCCTAAGGGAGCACTCATGACGGCACTTCGTGCCAAAGGGAGAACGGACAAAGCTTGCTCCCATGTGGTTGTTACTGGGGGTGGAACGCTTGCAACAGGAGATTGTAACAGCTGATCTAAAGTTAGCTCGTGCCCCAATGGAGCACCGGTTGCAACTGGCTGAGAAGAAAATAGAGGAAAGGATGTTGGGTCTGGCTTTGTGTATGTATACGGACTGGGCTTTGGAGGTAGATGGCTGGGACCAGCTTCATTCCTGGACACTGTTGGTTGTGAGCTTGTAAAAGGAAGAACAAGAGGTCCAGGAGATAACGATGGCTCTGGCTCGTCATAATCTAGCCAAATCCTCACCCCTTTGTCTCTTTACCTGCTCACGTATTGGTTAAGGAGAGACCTCAACTCTAAGAAGTTATTAGCAACCCCTTCAGGGGTAAGGTCGATATGTGAGGGGGTGTTGGAAGCACCGACATTAGAAGATGGAACTCCTGAACGAGACGGGGTCGGTGTTTGGAAGGTGAGAAACTCAGGGTACGTTGCTCCAGTTGGAGTGCTTCCCGGTGTTGAGAAGGAAGTCGGTATAACCACCAGAGTTTGGCTAGTTTTAGGGGTAGAGGTACGTGGGACTTGGTTTACCTCTCCCGGAGATTCTCCTTCAGACATGACGATTTCTGGAAGAATGGAGCGACACTACTGGTCTTCTTCTGAGAGAAATGACTGGCGTAGACCCACGGTGGGCGCCAACTTGTTGTTACAACGAGAATGAGACCTGAGGTAGCGATCGGACTAGTTAGGCAAAAGGCTTCAAGGGTTGAAGTTTGCTTAACGCAGGTCGCGGGGTGTCCCCACGTTTGCAAGACGTGAAGAGAGGTTCACTAGTTATGTTTGCTATTTACTTAGGATCCTCGGCTGAAGGATGTTAAGCCTTGGATGCAAGAGCAAGTAAATTGTGTGTGTTGGAATGAAGACGAGAGACTTGTGTAAAACAAGTTCTCGAGAGACAAGAAGGAAGATCAGAGATCCAAGGAGATCCGAGCTGATCCAGAATGTTTGAAATGTATTCAATGAAGTGTCATTTATAGGGAAAGAGGTTTCTCAAAGGAGAAACCTTTGACTAGTGAATCCGGCTTGCAGTGGGGGACTTACCCTTTTAGGGGTTGAAACGTTTGGACCTGCGGATAAAAGAGGACTCCCTGTGCACATGCTTTGCTTTTGCGGCTGTGGGAGAGTTGTTTAAGCAATCAGTGAAGTGACTGATTACTGTTCACGTTCTTTTTGCTGTTCACCTTAGTTCACGGGTTTTAAACCCTTTAACCTTTTAACCCTTCAAGCTATTATGTATTCTTAGTCATTTTATTGAGGCTTGAGCTACCCCGTCATCATCCGATGGGCATTAGTTTTGTCGATTTCAAACATTTTACCAACTAAATAATAACAAAATTTCAAGCATCATACGGATTTAAATCAACAAAACCACCACCGTAATTTAAATATATATATATAAAAAAAAACTAACCTCAAAATAATCAAAGGTTGCCTTCGGTTTGTGAGTCTCAACGCTATGTTGAGGTTAAAATGTTAAATAGGGTGATGAATTTTGATCCAACCATCATTGCTCTTCCCTTTCTTAATTACCACTTAGGCTGGAGGGTGTGGGGCGCCACCCTTCGCCACCTGGACACCTATAGCGCCCCACTCCGCCATCAACCACACCCCGGCGCCATAGCCGGGGCGCCATTGAACCTCCGCCACCGCTATGGCGAGCGTCAACGCACAGGGACCGAGAGAAATTTAAGTTTTTGGACCGTTGAAACGGTCAAAAATTTTAAAAAAAAATTTACCTTTTATTTTATTTATAAAATCATACTATAAATATCAACTTCTACCTCTTTTTAAATCATTCCTTTCACTCTCTACCTCCATTTTTATACAACTCTCTTCATTTTTTTTAAAACTTCCAACAATATTTCCCAACAACCCAAACAACCCATGAGATCCGACCAATCCGTATTGGCAAACTTTGCAAAACAACGAGCAAGAGGACCGCTATCGCCGAGACCCGCGTACGGGGGAGGTTGGATATTATCCAATGCCACCAACTTCTCCTCATCCAACCACTCAACCGATGCCTCCTCCATATTTCGGGTATTATTCTCAACCCCCTTTTTTTCCGCCAAACATGCCACCACCAAACATACCCGCCCAAGACACAAGCGAACCGGAATTTGTTCTCGAAACCCAAGTCGAATCCTCTTCTATGAAAAAAAAAAGCCATAAAAAGAAGGATGAGACCGAAAAACGTGCGACAAAGAAGGTAGAATTTTGGTCGCCTAAGGAAGAGTTCGAGTTGGCAAAAGCTTGGCTTGACGTGTCGGATGACGAGATTGTTGGTAAATAATATTTTTTATGCTTGTATAAATAATTTTTTTATGCTTTTGTAAATAATATTTTTTATGCTTGTCTAAATACTATTTTTTATGCTTTTGTAAATAATATTTTGTTAGGAGACGACCAAGACATAAAGGTATTTTGGGGTCGTATACGAGATAAGTTTTTCGCCGCAATGGGTCGTGGCGTGTATCGAACCCCCGACTCTTTTTCGGGAAAGTGGGGGGCTTTGAGGACGAAGGTTAGCAACTTCAACAGCATATACAATAACCTCGTCAATAACACTCGAAGGAGAAGTGGTGCGAGCGATGTCGATATCTTGACCGAAGCCCACACCGAGTATAGAATGCACTATGGGCATATGTTTAACCTGGTAACCGCATGGGAGCTTCTTCGCAAATCTCCAAAGTGGCACCTTGTGCCACCGTTCGACCCAACCCGCTCTAGATCCAAACAGTCCAAATCGACATCCACCACCGAACCTTCTGGGTCAGATGCTCGTACAGTAATTAATCTAAACGAGGATGCTGACGAGTTTGAAGAATCCCAAGAGCTGCCTCGTCCAACTGGTAGGGATAAAAGTAAAGTCAAGGCAAAGGCACGTGGAAAGTCTACTAAATCAGATGGCCCGTCAAATACTAAATCAGATGGCCCGTCAAAGATTACCGAGTTCCAGGCAGATCTGAAGCAAATAATCTCCATTAGGGAAAAAGAACAAGAAATGAAAATGGAGAAACAAATTGCGAGAGACATGGACTTTCTCGCAAGGGATCTGTCACATGTCTCGGAGGAGGACCGAGTCATTTTGGAGGCTCGTAAGGCACAAATTCGGGCCAAATATATGTAGTTTTTTTAAGTATGTTGCCTTTTTTTTCTAGTATGTTATGTTTTTTTTTTTCTAGAATGTAATGTTTTTTTTTTTTGACTTTGTAGTTTTTTTTTAATGAAATTATGTTTTTATTTTTAATTTTGTAGTTATTAAAATTGCCATTTAATTTAAAAAAATAATTATTTAAATAAATAATTACTTAATCATTACACGAGACTCCATCCACACCCTCCAAATTAAAGAGGGGAATGATAAAGCCTCTTTACTGACATGACAATGACATGGATCCTACATGGCATGATAAAGCCCTTTGAAGCTCCATCCACACTATAGCCTTACCTGGAAATCATACCCACTAACTTCCAATGCTTATTAAAAAAACAAGAAAATATTACGTGTAATCTATGTATTATATATTATAAAATATCTTAATAGGGGAAGGATCCACTAAAAAGTGGATTTTGCCTAAGTAGCCTAAGAAGGATTATGATTATGACATGTGACACTCCTAACAAGTAGGAATGAATGACATTTTGCTCCTTATAAATAGGAGTAAAAATGACACGTGGCACCCCTTTTGTTTTTAAAAAATACAACAAAAAAATCTAGTACAAAAAAAATTAGCACAAAAAATCTAGTACAAAAAATATAGCTCAAAAAATATAGTACAAAAAAATATAGCTCAAAAAAATATAGTACAAAAAAATATAGCACAAAAAAAATTCAGCAAAAAATGTAGTACAAAAAAATCTAACACAAAAAATTGAGAAAAATAAATTAAGACAAAAAAATCCAGCACAACAAATTAAGCACAAAAATATAGTACAAAAATCCAGCACAAAAAATGTTATATAACATAGAAATACAACACATTTTAGTGGGTTTTTTTAGTCTTTATATTTTATATAGCAATATGGTACTCAAATTAAAGATAAAAAGACGCTCAATTTTACGGTGAAATTTTATGAAAAAATAATGTCGTATAAAAAAGTTATGAACGTTTAAAAAATGGGGGTGAAATATGCATGTGTCTTGCATGTGGAGAGAGAAAGTCCATAAATAGGATTTTCCCAAGATACCATTGCACTCCTCCTTTCTCCTACACTTTCATCGTAACCATTGATTTAAAAAATGAATGGTTAAGATTCCTTCTCATCATACTTAGCTAAAATAAACTTTTTATTTGATGTTACCCCTATCTTAATATACATACACTAACCACTTTTTTATTATATAACACGAACTTTTTCTTTTATCAAGTTTGTATTTTTATGTATCTACTCCATTTTTGTATGTTAGTACTTTTTCTTTTATCAACTTTGTATTTTTATGTATCTACTCCATTTTTATATGTTTGTTTTATTTAAAAAAAAATGTTAGGTGTATATGTTTCAAGACGAACGTTTTCTTTTATCAAGTTTTTAGTTTTATGTATCTACTCCATTTTTGTATGTTTGTTTTATTTAAAAAAAATGTTATGTGTATATGTTTCAAGATATTTATAATGATACAGTGGTTGGGTTAAATTTTCTTATGTATTTTATAGCTATATAAGTAAATAGATATTTATAATGATACAGTGGTTGGGTTAAATTTTCTTATGTATTTTATAGCTATATAAGTAAATATTGTTGTAGATGAAATGTTAGGGGCTGTTTGTTTACCTCTTAATGAGACTCTTAATGGTTCAGACATTTTTACTGGTCTAGCACTTAATGGTTCGTACTATTTGTTTCGCGAGCAGATGTCTGAATGGTTCAGACATTTGCCTCTGAATGGTTAAGTATTATACTGAGTCTGAATTGGTCAGACATTTGCCTCTGAACAGTTAAGCATTATTTGGCTGTTAATGGTTCAGACTTCTTAGTGGTTTAACACTTAATGGTTCAGAACTCTTACTGATTCAGCACTTAACCATTCAGAAGTTGTCAAACGGCCCCTTACTATATAAACACCAAAAGCATTGTCATTTTCTATCTGCTGTATTCTGATCTATATTGTTGTAGATGAAAGTTACATATAAGGTATTTATTTTGTTTCTATACGGAAATTTTATTGTATGATAATATTTTGAATAAACAATTCACCCTTTATTCACTCAAATATGTCATTCCTTACGCCACATAAACTGATTTTGAAATAACTGGACTATTGCAGAGTTTATAAATGTTGATTTTAATATGTTTGGACTATACATGGAACATTTATACTCGGAGCTTAAACTACACTCCTATTTCATCCTGTAAACTATAATCAAGAGATAATTTCCATGAAATAGAAATCAAGAGATGAACTAACAAACAAAGTATTTTAATACCTGCCGTTTGTTTTTATCGGATTTCATTTTATAAAGTTTAGATTTTGTCTCAATATTATGAAGGGTTAACTTATTCTACAAAAACTCATAATTGTAACAAGTGTAAAAAGGATTTATAAAATGACAAGTGTCCAATAAACCTAAAACCTAAACTCACCACATCACCATCCAAAAACTAAACACCCACCCCCACCACCCAAAAATCTACCCCCCCCCCCCCCCCCCCAAACAAAAAACTTAACTCCCCACCCCCAAAAAACCTAACCCCCAAAAACTTAAACACCCACCACCACCCAAAAACCTAAACCCCCAACCAACCCCCCTCGGCCAAAAAAAAAATTTATTTATTTATTTATTTTTTGGGGGTAGGTGATTGGGGGGGGGGGGTTAGGTTTTTGGGTGGTGGTGGGTGCTTAGTATTTTTTTTTTTTTTTTGTAGTGGGTTTTTTTTTTGTGTAATGAGTTTTTTTAGAAGCCTTTGAACCTTTCTTACAATCAAGAGACTTTGTATTTGATCCTAATCCATATTATTATGAATGAGTGCTTTTGATTATGACTTCTGTCATAGACTATGACTCATAGTGAAATGTCAACCCTAACGATTTTTGTTAATGGTAAAAAGTAAAACTTAGGTGGTGTTTGTTTTTTCAGATGTAAAAGGTCTGCAGTTGCGAACCACATCTGCAGGCATCTGCATGAGAAGAGGTGGACCAAAGATCTGCAGTCTGCAAGGAGAAGAGGGTTTTTTTTTTTTACTTCTACAAAAACCACACACACAAACACACAACACTCCTCAGTCCTCTCTCTCTGCTTCATCTACCACCACCACCACAACCATCCGCCACCACCTCCTCCACCGTCCACCTGCCACCACCACAACCAACAACCACCGTCAAGCACCACCGCAAACCCTAGCTCCTGCTGCGAATCCAAGCACCACCGCAAACCCTAGCCCCCACTCCACCGTCAAGCACCACCCCGTCAAGCACCTCCTCTGCCACCACCGTCAAGCACCACCGCGAAGCCAAGCACCTCCTCTGCCACCACCGTCAAGCACCACCGCGAAGCCAAACACCACCGTCGTCGTTCGATTTGGGGGTTTTGTTTGAAGATGAAGAACATCAAACCCACCACCGCCGATCTCTCTCTTCTTTCCCTCTCTCTCTCCTGTCGCTCCCTCTCTCTCTCTACGGTCTCTCTCTCTCTCTTCTTTCCCTCTTATGCATGTCTGTGGAGAGTGGTGGTGGAGATGTGGTGGTGGCGGGGATGTGAGGGTGGAGGTGGTGTCGGAGGAGGTGGTGTCGGAGGAGGTGGTGTCGGAGGTGGTGGAGTCGGAGGTGGTGGAGTCGGAGGTGGAGGTGGTGGTAGAGGAGGTGGCTGGAAGGAGAAGATGAGAAGAGGGTGTCTGCAGATGTTTGAAGCTTATGTTCATAGCTTTTTATTTAAGATGAAAGAAGCCATTTGTAGATCTTAAAAAAAAAAACAGTCTTTAAGGTCTTATGTCTGCCCGCCTGCAGACATAAGCTCTTTGCAGAGGTTTTAAGCAAAAACAAACAGCACCTAATGTGTTTGGCATCTTAATCATTTTTTTCATTTTTGGGTAAAGGAGAGTCGGAACTCCATAAATTTTATAAAGAATAAATTACAAGTTTTGTCCTTTATGTTTGTCCCAAATTTCAGGCGCTGTCCTTTACCTTTAAAATTGACGAGTTTTGTCCTTAACGTTTCAAAATCCTGCATGTTATGTCCTTTAGGCCAAACCCAGTTAGATTTTTTTGTTAAGTATGGTCATGTGCCTTGCACATGCCTTGCACATGAGGGTAGTCTTGTCATTTCATTCCCCATTTTTATTTGAATTCTGATTCCTTTGTCCATTTTTGTATTTCATTGAATATTAACAATCTCCAGCGGCTATTGTGGAAATAACATCTTCTTCACACCTACTAAACCCTAGCCCCAGGGTTCTTCTTCCAACCACGCACCACCCACTGGTTTCAATCTGTCGTCGAAACATGCAGAAATCAACAATCTGTAGCAGCGCCTCCTCTACCATGAAGGCCCTTGATTCTACTACCATGGACATTGGTATGAACCCCCTAATTTGTGTTTTATGTTGTTTGACTTGATTGATTCTATGAATTTTCAATTAGAGATCGGATTGGGTCGGTGAAGAGGGTTACCAATGAAACCAATGTGGTGGTGGAGTTGAATCTGGATGGTGTTGGTTCACCCTCTGTTTTCGCCAACATCCAATCGCTGTTGCTGTTGTTGATGTTGCAACTGAGTGCCAAAAAGTGGTCAACATCTTAACAGGGAAACCGTTGCAACTGTAATCAGCTATAGACATCATCGTGAGTTACTGTCTTTTGATCTTCCTCGACGTTCCAAATCATCTCTAGGCATTATCGTGAGTGATTTGGGTTTAATTTGAAGAGGGGTTTAGGGAGAAATCATTGGTAGATCGTGGGGAATTTAAGGGGACACTCAATTGAGAAAAAAAGTTTGTGAAATTAGGGTTCAGGTTGATTTGGGTGAGAATTGGGGAAGACAATGATGTAGAGGGAAGGGTAACAGGGTTGACAAATTGTTTTATTTTAATGTTTTTAATTTTTGTACACATCAATCCTTAGACATATGTTATTTGCACAATAACCCCTGGATAATGAAATGACAAGACTACCCTCATGTACAAGGCACATGACCATACTTAACAAAAAAATCTAACTGGGTTTGGCCTAAAGGACATAACGTGCAGGATTTTGAAACGTTAAGGACAAAACTCGTCAATTTTAAAGGTAAAGGACAGCGCTTGAAATTTGGGACAAACATAAAGGACAAAACTTGTAATTTACTCTTTTATAAATTTAGAAGGAACAAAGGATTTAATTACTTGCTTCGGATATCCTGAAGTTAAGTCCAAAACCCAGGTACAATCAACATACGTGGTCGATTGGTCCCATACAAATAGAATAAACCCGGGGCACACAACTAAGCCCAATCACATTTTACATTACTAAATATCATGCAAATTGGATTTGAATAATCTCATCTTTCTTAATTTGGCTGATAATAATCCCAATTCAGTTATTTGCCGATAATAATCCGAACTGGTCCACTTTTGGCCGATAATAGTCTGCGTTAAAAATAGCCTAATGGAGTTAAGTTTTTTTCCGAATTACAAACCGATATTTTAGGGCTTTTGATTAGAACGAAGATACAAGTTGATTGATATAAAATTTACCTCGAAATACTGCCCCAAACGACGAAAATGGTGCTTCAATTCGGGTGTTTAAACTTCCAATTAACAAAAAAACTAGCCGTTTGGAGCACCGTTTCGAGGTAAGTTTTACATAAGTCGACTCGTATCCTCGTTCTGATCAAAATCCCTAAAACATCGGTTTGTAATTCGAGAAAAAAAAACTTAACTCCGTTAAGCTATTTTTAACGACGGACTAGTATCTGCCAAAAGTGGTCCAGTTCGGATTATTATCGGCAAATAACTCGGCCAAATTAAGAAAGTTGGGATTATTTAAATGCAATCCGCCTAACATAAATCAAAGACAATTACAAGTTCTAAAATACACACTAAAGCCCGTCTTTAAAAAAGGCAATTGGCCCATTGCATGATAGTAAAATATCTCTATAATCCCAATCCATGTGTAGGCCTGGGGTACCATATTGGTATTCCAAGTAGAGGTGAGGTGCCCATTTCTGTACACCAGTTCCGGGCATTGAATTGTGGGAAAATCGAGTATTGCTATACCCGGGTATTGTTATAGTCCAAAAAACCAATGTACCCAGTAAGGAACCGGTTCTTCAAAAAACGGGTATTATAACTAGGGGTGCAAACGAGCCGAGCGGCTCGCGAGCTACTCGAGATCGGCTCGAGAAAAAGCTCAAAATGAGGCGAGCCTTATCGAGCCCAAGCCGAGCTTGAGCCTAAAACAAAGCTCGTTTGTTTATCGAGCCCGAGCTCGAGCCTCACATGTGAAGCTCGTTAGGCTCGTCGAGCCTTATCGAGCCTTGGTGTAAACGAGCCAAGTCGAGCCGAGCTTATTTAAACTTGTTTACAAGCCGACCTCGAACCTAAAAATAAGCTTATTTAATTTAGTAAACGAGCCCAAGCCTGAGCTTCACTTATCGAGCTCGCGAGCCTAAAAAGTCTATTATTTATATTATTTTTATTTAATATACTAATTACTAGATAATAAACGAGCGGAGCCCGAGCCGAACTCGAGCTTGAGAAAATACAAACGAGCCGAGCTCGAGCCCGAGCTCTCATAAGTTAATCGAACTCGGGCTTGGCTCGGCTTGTTTACACCAACAGAACAGTTATCCATCTGATCGGCCCATGTTAAAAGACAATAATCCCAAATAAAAGAAGTCCATTTTGTGTCCCCCCTCCCCCAAACCAGGCCCACCTCTGAATAATAGTCAACTTAGTCGGCCCATATCTATACCATATAAAATCACATCTCAGTGAAGTATTTTCTTTTGGCCTTTATGCAATCCACAACCCATTAGTAATTTTTAAAATCTTTTATGATTTTAGATTGGGCTTTTTTTAAAACATACTTATTTCTGGCCCAATCATCCCAAAACTTGTGACTACCCATCCAAACAGGCCCATTGCAGCAAATTCGAATAAATCCAAGACCATCTTTCCGGCGTTGACCACTGTTGGATCGATGAACCACTTTGACCAAAAAAATTCGAATAAGAACCTCCCTGAACATAAAATTGTATATACAAAAATATCAAAGTTGGCACCTTCCATTTTACGCTCACAAACTAGGGATGAACATTTGGTGCCGGGTACCGGTACCGAACTGTACCGGTTCCCATTTTCTTCGTTTTTTGGTACCGGTATTTATGGGTAAAACACCGGTAAGTACCGGTACCGATACCCAGTGGCAAAGCTTGACCCGAATGACGGGGGGTCGAAAACGATACCCAGTGACTAAGCTTGAATTATGAAAGCGTACACCATGGAATGGAAGTGATACGCTAAAGTTGACAAGCCCAGGGAATGGGTAATTATGTTTAGAAACCAATATTGATGAATTATGCAAAATATGACATCTAACTAAACGGGTCAAATAAATAAAAAGGGGATTTATAGGCTATCAGCTAATAAACCGAATTTTTATGCAAATAGTGATGGTAAACGGGTCCGTATTTAAATTACGGACACGTAGGAAAAAGAATTACGTAAAACGGACAAGTAGAACCAAAGTTATGAATGTTTTAAGTTGGTAATGGTTAAGAATTAGGAGCTGGGCATTTGCAGCATCAAAAACCCAACCTTTCTGTCGAAAATAGAGGGTCGCGTCGCGCAACACCAACTTAGAGACATCGTCGCGTCACGCGACATTGGTCGCGACCCGCGACAGATTTAAGTGACATTGTCCGCAGCCCGCGAGGGCCCTAATTGCTGCAATTTGTTTGAATTCTGTTTATTTAACTCATGGGACTTGTTTTAATACATTTTTAAGTTATCAAAACTAATTTTCATGTTGGTTTTGAATTCAGGTGATAGTAGTAAACGCTCGGATGAAGATCAAGCAAGTATCAAGAACCGAACACTCATCTTTTGAAGCTTCCGAAATGAACTATTTTGTTTTAGTTAATGTGAATCTTGTAAACACTTAATACTATATTTTGAATGTTTTAAACTAGTAGGGAAGTTAAATTGAATACTTTAATCATGTATGATCGTTAACTTAACAAAGTTTTTGTAAAGATGCATTTCCATATAAAATGCGTTGTTTAATATTAAAATCTTGATTTATTGAGACGGGTCTTACAAAAACCCTAGCTGCAGCAATTAACAACGTCCCCACCATCTACGATTGCAGACTGCCACTATGCCCAGGGATGAGCATTTGGTACCCTAAACCCTAAACTCTAAATAAAAGAGTAATTTAGACACTTTATTTCATTTGCTAGCTTCTTGTTAGTTATTTATGAAACTTTTTCCTCCTTGAAAAAAAGCTTGGGGTGGTAGGTGTGTTTTTAATAGTCTTAAAACATAAGCGAAATAGATTAAAAAAAGTAAAGAGTAAACTGTCATTTTGGTCCCTGTGGTTTGGACACTTTTGTCATTTTAGTCCAAATCTCAAACTTTTTAAATCTGGGTCCCTATGGTTTCGTTTTTGTTGCCATTTTGGTCCAAATTTCAAATTTGGCCAGATTCCTAAACTTAAAACCTTCTATTTTGTCTTTATTCTCAGGGGCTTTTTGGTCATTTTAGAATTATTACAACTCTCAACTAATTAAAAATAATAAACCCAAAAACATGATCTTCCCCAAATCATTTCCCAGAACATCATCTTCCCCACACACACAATCCACAGATCTCATTTGAACCACCACCCCAACATTATCCCCACCACCACCACCACCATCACCCTCATCACCACCCCACCCCCACCCCCACCACCATAACACCACTCTTTCTCTCTTTCCTTATCTCTGTAACACCACCACCATTTACTGCATCCAAAAAATGAAGATCGAGATGGTTCCTATTCAGACAACCACAAGTTCGGTAGCGTGTAACCGTGTTTGACGGTGGTTACCATGGTCCATGGCGACGACATCGTTAAGGAATTTAAAGGTCGTGACGTCTAGGGTTTCAAAGAGGATGTTGACTGCGAGCTACGGTTCAGGCACTCGGCGGCGACGTAGGGTGTTTAGATGACGGAGAAGAGAGTTCAACAGTGAATAGACGACGACGGTCGGATTCGTAGCTGCGATTCCGACGTGAGGTTCCAGTCACGGTCTGTGAACCACCGGTAAAGCAAAATAGAAGGCGATAGTGGTTGCCGGTGAACCTCCCTCTTCTTCTCTCTCTTTTGGATTCTCTGTGTAACTCATTTCTCTCTCTCTCTTTCTGAGTAACAATGGTGGTGGTGCGACGATAGTGAAGGCTGTGGTGTTGGTTATGGTGGTTGAAGATTGAAGATAAAGAGGTGGTGGGGATGAAGAGGGTGAGGGTTGTGGCAGTTTGGTTATGGTGGTTAAAGGTTGAAGATGAAGATGTGAGGTGTGTTTAGAGAGAGAGAGAGTGCTGATAAGGGGTGAAGAGGGTGAGGGTTGATGTTTTTGTTTATTTTTATTTGTTATAATAACTCATAAAATGACCAATTTGCCCCTGAACAAGAAGACAAAATAGACAACTTTCAACAGTCAAATAAGGGGTTTTTTGAGTTTTGGACTAAAATGGCAACAAAAACGAAACCACAGCGACCCGGATTTAAAAAGTTTGAGATTTGGACTAAAATGGGAAAAATGCCCAAACCACAGGGATCAAAATGGCAGATTTGGACCAAAAGTCAAGTTATGAAAATTTAATGGGACCATGACATGAGTGCCTTTGGCTTTTAGTCGCCGTAATCATTATAAACATAAGTAACACAAAAATTAAGAAGTTTGTCAAGCTTTAACACAGAGTGAAATTGAAATGGTCAAATGAAGGATGTTAGCGGATGCGTAAAAGATAATTGTGGTTTCAATTTTTTAAGAACTAAAACCAATAAAATTCAATATAGCCATATAAAACTTTTAAACGAATGGACACAAATAAACATAAATAAACACATTATCGGACGCTCACGAACATAAACAAACGAACGCAACCTCTGTTCATGTTTGTTTTTTAACTTATCGAACGGAATTTCTTTTTCATGTTTGTTCATTTATTTAACAAACGAACTTCCCCCGAACGGTTCACGAACCGTTCGTTGAACATTCGGTTTGTTTACAACCGTTCGGCTAATTCTTTACCTCCTGTTTCAAAATCGACCGGCTACCTCCTCAACTGAAGGCGCGATCTTCTTTGATTTTTTTATTGTAGTAATAATAAAAAGTCAACTAAGTGGGGGAAGTTTCAATTCATCATTAAGATTTGGGGTTTTGTAGATGATTTAACACACAAATTTGATTACTAAGAAGAATGATTACACAAATTTGATTTTTTTATTGTAGTAATAATTTTATATGCTTTTCGAATCAGTTTATGCTGAATTTATCGTGTATTTTGCAGATCTGTATCGATTTCACATTATAATTTTATACATTTTTTCAAATCAATTCATGCTGATAATGATTATTGATTGTGTATTTTGCAGATCTGTACCGATTTCACATTATAATTTTATACATTTTTTCAAATCAATTCATGCTGATAATGATTATTGATTGTGTATTTTGCAGATCCGTATCGATTCTCAAGCGGCACTGTTGATATTAATCCATGTTCTGTTTCCTCACGATATTTCGATAAATTTTGATAAAAATTGAACGATTTTGTTATGAGAAATGTCGCTTTTGTCAAAAGGCGATTCGATTCAGATTCGCGAGGTGTGGAATGACAATCTCGAGGAAGAATTCGCGTTGATTCGAGAAATCGTTGATGATTTTCCGTACATCGCAATGGATACCGAGTTTCCTGGAATTGTTCTTCGTCCGGTCGGTAATTTCAAAAACAGTAACGACTATCATTACCAGACGTTGAAGGATAATGTTGATATGCTCAAATTAATTCAATTAGGGCTAACTTTTTCGGATGATCAAGGAAATTTACCGACGTGTGGAACCAATAAGTTCTGCATCTGGCAGTTCAATTTTCGTGAATTTAACGTGAATGATGATGTTTTCGCAAATGATTCTGTTGAGCTGTTGAAACAGAGCGGTATCGATTTTAAGAAAAATAACGAAAACGGAATCGATGCGCGTAGATTTGGCGAGTTGTTGATATCTTCAGGGATTGTGCTGAATGATAGTGTGTATTGGGTAACATTTCACAGTGGATATGATTTCGGATATTTGTTGAAAGTGTTAACATGTCAGGATCTGCCTGATACACAATCTGGATTTTTTAGTTTGATTAATATGTATTTTCCCACCATTTTCGATATTAAACATCTGATGAAGTTCTGCAACAGTCTTCATGGTGGGTTGAATAAGTTAGCTGAGTTATTGGAAGTCGAAAGGATTGGTGTGTGTCATCAAGCGGGATCGGATAGTCTGCTTACTGCGTGTACTTTCAGGAAGTTGAAGGATAATTTCTTCAGCGGCTCGTTGGAGAAGTATGCTGGTGTCTTGTATGGTTTAGGTGTCGATAATTGACGACAATGGTAGAGGAAATAAGCAATGGTTTGTTAAAAAAGATATCGATATGTTGGTTTTGTTTGTTCTTGTTTGCGATATATTCATGGTTTACATTTTTTTATGATTTATAATAAAAAGATGCAGCTGGTATTTGATCTCTATTGGTTTTGTTGGGAAAACGAGTTGAGTTGGCTTGTTGGGATTGGTTGTTTGTGAGGGATGTCGAAAGAAGGACTCATAGGGCATGTTTGGCTAAGCTTTTTGAAACAACTTATTGACTTATTGGCTTTTTGAAAAGTTAAAAGCTCCAAAATGATGTTTGGCAATGAGAGTGTATGTGAAGGGAAAAAGCCAATAAGTCACTCCATACTGACTTTTCCAAAAAGCTAATAAGTCAATAAGTTATTTCAAAAAAGTTTAGCCAAACATGCCCATAACACTACATAAATTTAAGGATTCGAGTTAAAAACTAACCCCAAAATAGTTGTTACCGGAGCCCTTCGGTTTCAACTATCTTTAACCTGTGTTGTGTTTGATCTGCTGTTCTGCTTGTAAGTTTTTTACAAAGGAAATTTTATGACTATTCTTTCATTGACTTAAAAAGATTAATTGGTTTCACACCTCTTTTTTTAATGCATCTTTTATTCTTTATTTTTTAGTAAAAATCATAAAAAATAGGGTTAATGGATTTAAACACCCCCAACTATGGCCATTTGGCCGCTGGCACTCTCAACTTTGACTTTGGCTCACACCACTCTCAACTTAACACTTGGGTTGTCATGGCACCCCCTCGTTAAATATTCACTAACTGGGTTAGTTCTTTTTGCTGACTTGGCCATTTTATCCAACGTGGCATGGTGACATGGCCTGTTTTTATCCAACGTGGCTATTTTTGCTGACGTGGCCATTTTGTGGCCAATGGTTGTTGAACAAGTCACAATTTCACAATTAGGATTTTAAAACCAAAAAAACTTGTCTCTTTCTTTTGATTAAAATCCAATGGCAAACAGATTTCACCACCACCAACATCAGATTTCATCATCTCCAACATCAGGTTTCACCCCCTTTCTCACCACCGCCACAATCAAACCAGCCACCATCTCCTTCTCCCTTTCTCACCACCGCCACAGTCAACCCGACACCCACACACCCCCAACCACCCTTCAACTCCACCTTCACGTTGCAGATCGGAAGAAAGGGAGCCGCCGCACACGGCGACGGCGCCGACCATACCGTTCAGAGAAAGTGAAGCAGGCGACGGAAAAAATCCAAACTGGAAATTTCTTTGAACAAATCTTGTAAACCCTCGTCAATATTTTGTTTCAAGAAATCATCGTTGATAGTGGAAAGAGGCAGAAACAATTGAAAGAGGAACATGAAGAAGATGAATACAACCAAAGCAGAAATCCATTGTAAGTAATCAATCTTTTTGAGAATCAGAAACCTTGATCTGGGTCTTTGTGGGGAAGACTTAAGTAAAGAGTCTCGTTTTAACGGCAGCACCGGTGGATTAAGAGAGCCCATTTACATTCCGATCGATTAATGAATGTTTTCTTGAGAGGAGAAAAGGGGATCAATTACATCAGAATACAGAGGGGGTATTTGTTTGGTTGTTTGTTTAGTGAAAAGAATAGATAAACTAAACAGATCTTGTGAAGTGGAGTGGTGCGAAAGGTAAATGAGTTGTTCTAGTGAGAGAAAGAAGAGAGAGAAATATCATCGGCGGTCAACTCAGCTGTACTTTTGATTATTCGTTTATAAGTGATGGGGCGGCACACTACACCGGCCGGCCATACCGTTCAGAAAGTGAAGCCGGTGTAGTGTGCGGCGGTGATATTTCTCTCTCTTCTTTTTCTGTTTTGAGCGGACATGGAACTTATATACATGCTGATGGGGCGGTTGTAGTGTGGCTGTTAGCAGGTGAGGAAGTGGTGGCGGTGATGGTTGACGGTGGCAGTTGTTGGTGGAGAGAGGGAGAGGGAGATGTACAGATTCAACTCTGCATATATAAATACACATATTATATATATATATATATATATATATATATATAGATAGAGTATATAGAGTAAGGTTAACATACAAAAAGCCTTATCATACATCACGTAGGAGACAATGGTAACCGTTGGATCAGGGGTATAATCACGCATGGGACCACATAATCACGTATGGGACCACATAATGTCACACCCCGATTTCCACGTGTCACCGGTGGGCCCGGTGGGGAGTATCGTGACGTCATGGTTGGCAACATAATAGTCAAACAACACAATATTATTAAGCACAGCGGAAGCAATTGAAAATATAATACAACCGAATTTATTATTGTAATAACAATTGTCACAATATTCGGAAGTTTATCCACAGAAGGATCGAACATAAAACGGAAACAATAGTTCAACAGACTTTTAGGCATCTTAAGCTTGCGAGACTTCTATTGATGCTAAGGAGAATTATCCAGCCAAGTTCGTATAGTACCTGCATTTAGCCTTTTTGGAAAATACGTCAGTTTACACTGGTAAATACATTCAACTGACTCATTTTGGAAAAAGAGTTTGTAAATTGTTTTGAATGCACGTGGCACAAAATATCTTGACACATTGATTAAAATGCACAGAGGCAAAATTAATCTTTTTAACTTGGGAGAATTATTTTGATAATATAATAATCTTGAGAACGATTTACATGTTACTTATGCGTTCAGTAGCCCGGACGTATCCGGGTTAAAGATCAATAGACACACCACTGTAAGTGAGTTATACACGGGAGTACGCCTACACCCCGTGCTCAAGTCGTGGCAATCTCGTAAGATAATGCCGAGGATATCCGGGACATGGTCATTAACCTCCCAAAGGCTGTAAAGTAAACACATCTGTTTAAAACGAGCCGATCAAATTATTCAATTAACCACTAAGCGTGGAAGATTTGATGCCCGATCAAGCGGTACGCTATGTACCGTAACCCAAGCCCGTATAGGGAAAATAAGTTAAAAGTATTTACCTGAGCTAAATATAAATTCAATCCCAGCCGTATATCAAATCAGCAAGTACAGATAGCTTTTACTGGGCTCCTAATCTGGAACGAAGGTTTTTAATAACCTATTAGAATCCTAACGGGTCTTTAATTAAGCTTAAGCTTAGACCGGCTAGTTTCAAAGATACGGTTCGTACGCACGATTAAGCGAAGACCGGATAGAATGTGATTTAGACCCGACAAGTTTGAAGACTTGTTTAATATGGGTTTATTATTCACATTCTGGATTTTGAGATAAAACCGATAAGGTTTGACCCGTGTCGGCTAATTGATGTAAACTTGTTACATAAACCGAACCGAACGCGAAATAAGCGTAACGGGTATCCGTAAGAGCCATATACAGGTTTCCTAAGTTAATATGCTCCAAATATGTTGTGACATCAGTAAGATGTCTTTCGTTATGCCCGAAATGAATTTAAACACAAACTATGCCCCGTAGGGGTAGTTTGGTCATTTTAAAGTTTGTAAAAGCGTTTATATGTTCAACTGAGTTACAGGTCTGATGTAAACAGAAAACATACTTAAATTGATAATTTATATCAGTAGGCTAAAGCGTATATGTGAACTTTATCATTTTTAACCAAACTATGCCCCGTAGGGGTATTTTGGTAATTTCACATAAGCCGAAAAGCTCGAGAACGAAGTCTGAGTTTATCAACCTTTGCTTACTGTTAAAATATCATAATTTGCCTCATATATCAGTAGGTATCAACCCGGGTATGTCCAATATGAATCTAAGACATACTATGCGTTAAAAACGCTAATTATGGCGATTAAAGGCCATTTCCGGGTTCTATACGTAAATCTGATATTTTTATATTTCCAGAAGGCTTAAAATAATTTATTTAACATATGTGATCAGTAGCAAAAGGTTTGGAGTCGTTTAGATAAGTAAAACTCATTTTATGGCCCGTAAGGGCAAAACCGACAATTACCGGATTAAGCCTACGACTATGAGTTATGCTCAGCCTAAAATTAATTAAAAATCTTTAGAAATCCTAAAATAATATATTATATCAGTGGGTAAAAGATTTGATATCAAAAAGTATGTTTAACTAGGCTATACGCTAATTACGCCGTTTAATTATCATAAAGCATTAGTTTTGCGATATTGAGCATAACTCTAAATCTATAAGTCAAACTGATGTCAAACTTTGCATACAAGTTTATATATCAGTAACTAAGGTTTCTACACTTTTACATTTTCATAAATCACGTTTTAAGGTAATAAGGGCATAACGGTCAACGTATGAGCAATTAACGGAATCATGCGTATTAATCGGATAACTAATGAACCGAGGTGTATAATCACAGAGGGTTATACTAGCATGTAACCTGGTCCAAATGAAGCTCTAAGGTATTTCTAAAACATACCTAAACGGGTCAGAACTGAAGTCAAAGCAAAAGTCAAAGCTTTGCGACTTTCGGTTCCGAACCGGGTCTAAACAGGAAATAGTCGGGTCGAACATGTTTGGACATGTTCTTGCACTTATTACTAAGTTATAACAATGATCAAACAGGTTATATATGTTCTAGATAGCTAATTATGCATAAATGACATTTTAAGCAATATGTTGACTTTTTAAGTAAAGGTTTGACCCGACATTTGACCTGCTTAGGATGGTGATCAGGGGAAACCCTTTTGGGGTTTTATTTCCCACATAAATACCATTCTAAAACTATTTTTAATTCGAGATAAGACTGAGTCATTAGTGACTAATCTCGAAGTCAAACCGTAATTACGACGGTTTGACTTTTAGCTAATTAAACAAGCTAAACTCAACTAAGGAAGGACTAGTAGACTTACAAGAGTCCTATGCACGAGATATGATCAATTGGACCTTCTTGAGAGCTCCAAGAATGATCAGATTGCAAGGAAATGGTGTGTGAAACACTTGTGCACTTGAAGTCCTTATATAGTGGACTCAATCACCATGATTGGTTGACAACAAGGTCTAGCATACACCACAACTGATCAACACCTGGTCCTAGATGTTAGGAGGTGCCTAGGGGTCGTACATGAGTGAGAATAACCGGCCAAATGGGTCAAAATCGCGTAAAACAGGCAACAGCCCGTTTTTTGGTTCTGGGCATACCCTTGCGCATCGTAGGGCTTTCTTTGCTACGATGCGCAAGCCTTCTAAAGTCAGAATTTTCATTTTTAAATGTTTTGCAGCTTGACCTTTGGCTTTACGAAGGGGCAACTAGGGTTATTTCTAGCATTTTGACCCCCCCTATATTTACCCACAAGGGCTTTAGGACTTATACTCACTTTGCCAAGTCCCTGAACACTTCCGGTTAACCCGAAAAGTCTTAACTTTCAACGTTTGCACTTTAACCCTTCGTACACGAATTTGATCATAACTTTCTCATACGGTAACGAAACTTTATGAAATTTTAATCATGCATTCTAGTGAGCATAATTTACATTTACAAAGCTTCGGGTTTGTCAAAAGGTCACTCAGAGGTATATCTTTAACATGTTGACACATTTAACCCCTGCAGTTTGAAATCTCTCACTTTTAGCTTCGTATGATCCATGATTTATTCGTTTGATGTTATAAACATCATGTAGGGTTATTATGAAGTATATTTATTCACTGTTGACACTTAGAATCCGTATATTCACATACTTTCCATGTTTGTCAACTTTAGTCATTTTATAACATTCTTTCACACGTTCAAACTTTATGACACGTGTCAACACATTATAGGACGTGAATTTTCGAGGTGTTACATCCTCACCCCCTTAAAATAAATCTCGACCCGAGATTTACTGAAATAAGTAAGGGTACTTTTCTTTCATCGTGGATTCAACCTCCCACGTGAATTCGGGACCACTACGGGCATCCCATTTGACCTTTACAATAGGTATATGCTTTCTTCGAAGCTTCTTTACCCGTCGATCTTTAATCGACACAGGTTTTTCCACAAATCTTAAGCTCTCATCTATATGCACATCTGTATGTGGTATAACTAGTGATTCGTCAGCGAAACACTTCTTCAGATTGCAGATGTGGAACACATTATGAATTCCACTGAGCTCTTCTGGTAAGTCTAACTTATAGGCAACTGACCCGACACGTTCGATAACCTCGAAAGGCCCTATGTATCTCGGACTCAGCTTGCCTTTCTTACCAAACCGCATCACTCCTTTCCAGGGTGACACTTTCAGTAGGACTTTGTCACCTACTTCGAAGTGAAAATCCTTACGCTTAGGATCAGCGTAACTCTTCTGCCTACCTCGGGCAGCTTTGATTTGGTCACGAATCTGGACAATCTTGTCCGTCGTTTCGAACACTATCTCTGGTCCTGATAACTGGACATCTCCAACTTCTGCCCAATAAATAGGTGATCTATACTTTCTACCGTATAATTCCTCGAAAGGCGCAGCATTTATGCTGGTATGGTAGCTATTGTTGTAGGAGAATTCGATTAATGGTAGGTTCTTATCCCAGCTACCTCCCAAATCGATCGCACATGCACGCAGCATGTCTTCCAACGTTTGAATAGTACGCTCACTCTGACCGTCCGTCTGAGGATGGTAAGCCGTACTAAAGTTCAAACGTGTGCCCAAAGATTGTTGGAAGCTCTTCCAAAAATGTGACGTGTACCTAGTATCTCTATCAGAGATAATAGCTACAGGTATGCCATGTAAGGCTACAATCTTATCTACGCATAACTGGGCTAGTATATCGGAGCTATAAGTCTCCTTGATGGGTAGGAAATGTGCTGACTTAGTCAGTCTGTCAACTATAACTCATATCGTATCATTTCCTTTCCTTGTCTTGGGTAACTTGGTAAAAATCCATAGTTACCATTTCCTACTTCCACGTAGGAAGTTCAAGCTGTTGTGGCAAACCTGATGGTTTCTGATGCTCGGATTGACTTGCGCACATGTCAAGCATTTAGCTACATAGGTGGCCACAGACTTCTTCAAGCCTATCCACCAGTAATTTGCCCATAGATCCTGGGTAGTTGATGGCAATTTCTTAACTGTTGCCTAATTAGGGTTGCGGCATGTATGCATAAGCAATATGAACCGTCTTTCTTATTTAATAACATAAACCCTCAGACTATTGAGTCAGGCTTTATGTGCCTATGTTTTAAAAACCTACGTAATCAAGGTTTCGATTAATCCATAATCAATATGGAGTTTTCACAATACTCCAGCACATAGCGGGATACAATCTTAATTCTACCTGTCCTCCCGGAAGTAAGCAGGGAAAACTTATGAGAAGATAATCAAGATTGCAAGGAGGCTACAGAGATTTTCCATATCTCAGGCTCCAGTTCATCCATCATCACTCGTGTCAACTAAGTGACACCTTTTTGTTATAAGTCCACGAATTCCTTAGTCGGGAACATTTAAAAAAAAAATTTCCATTTTTGGATATCTTCTTTGAATACTACTAGTCGACTTTAGTACAATATGACCATTGGGATATCTCAGGGGTTCCATGTATTAAACCTCCATGCTGATCAGACATGGAAATAATCTATGGGACGCACTAGGATACGCCAATCCTCATATGACACTTTAATCAAACATAGTTTGGCATTCGCAGGCGATAGAAAACAATGAGAAAATAATTAAAATAACATATGTCGTCGTACTCTATGTGAAGAAAGAGTGCTCTTAGATTTTCGGAAGGATTCCTTGCCGATACTAGAAGAATCGGTTACTATGGTTTCCTTGATAGTTATACCTTGTGGATGATAAATAAAATTTTGCTAAGTTTATGGTTCATGAAGATTTATTATTGCCTGTATTAAAAACAGGACACTTAGCAGAAATTATCATTGATAAATGATAAGGAAGTCTATTGTACAAGTGCTTAAATTTAATTAATAATGGAAGTTTCACAACACTAGGCACCTAGCACAGTTGGCTAGGCGCGCGAAAGGGTGCGGCCGGCCTAGACCCAGGTTCGATTCCGGGGACGGCCAGTTCCACCATTTTTTTTTCACTATTAATTAATCGCACGGAGACGTGTAATTACGAGGGTTGTCTCATAAGGAGTCTTGGTAATTAATTGCTTCTTATTACCCACGATATGGGCTTGGTTTTTCGAGGCAACCAATCGACTTTTGTCATTATATTGAGTCCTTATATTTTAACGGAACCAGGACATCGGAAAAATTTTTTCCTAATGGATATTAAAACATCCATCTACTAATGCCGAATCAGTCTCTGAGGTATACAGGCTTCTTACTGAACTTTCGTTGCTCTTTATTACGCCTGTATTTGCTCTCCTTCTCCGATTTCTAGGAGTTATCCTCCTTCTTTGGTTCATCCTTCATTTTTGAAGTGTGAACATAGCTCTCCTCATGAGAAATTTAAACATGGTTTCGAATGAGATTTAGAGCGAGAAGTATTCGGCCCCTTTGATTGTCTCATGACCTTTTCCCATGATCTCTCCAACTGCTGCGTCAACCACAGCTTGGAGATTAACTCCATCAATATTTGAGGTTTACGTTTGCAGTTTTATTAACTTTCGTCGCATTAATAGTATTGCGACGGTCGTCTTCCTCCTCCGAGTTTTCCATACTCGAAACTTGGTACCAATCACCAAGGTTTAACCATTATTAGTCATCATCCTGATGACCTGACTTAGGTTAGCCACGGCATTCATAAACCGTATAGGCTATTCTGTTCCGAACATTCATAGTGAATGTTATTTTGAATGTGTTTCCACTATACTTAGCCTAGGTCATAACAGGACCATTAATGGCATTCAACGTTTGGAGCGAGTCCAATACTTGCTTGACAGGGGACCAAAATGTCACAACTGTCTTTGTCACAAGGACGATTATAAATAGCTCAAAGGCTAGCCTTTCATGACTTCGGTTATATATTTATATACATATATGGTATAGAAGCCTGTCGCGAGGGACGTAGAAAAATTTTATGGCATAAAGCACAGTCATGAAGGACATAAATGATTATACGGCACGAAGGCCTTGTCACAAAGGACATTTAGATATGGCACAAACGGCCTTGATATAAGGACATTCATCCAATCTGGTACAAAGGCATGTCACCAGGAATGTTAACATTTAATATGTTAACTTGTCACGAATGACCAATTATAGCACATAGGCTTGTCATGAATGACTTTAAAACACAACTTGATGGTCTATCCTCAAGGACCTTAATTTATAAGCCGCAATCTTATTAGATTAGGGCTTCAAGGTTTGAACGTGGTTCTTCACCTTTGGACAGGGAGTCATAGACTATTACTGTCATCGTCTTGAAAGACGATTCTTTTGGCAGAAAAACAAGCCAATCAACATCACTAATGGATGTTTATATATAACCATCGTATCTAATGATATTAGTCATGATCACATCGATCATATTGACTATTAGGTTTGGGTATAATCACACCATTTTGAACAGGGGATCATAAAGATCACTACTATCTTTGTCTTACCGACACTAGAATAAAGTATAGCCCGTAGGCATTTCATCACTAGGGATGTTAATATTATGATCATCATACTGAGGATACTAGTCAGGATCGCACTGATAGTATAGACTATGGGAATTGAGTATAGCTCACCCCCTTGGCAAAAATCACAAAGATTACAATTGCCTTGTCTCAGTTGGACGATATAATATAGCCCTTAGGCAAAACATCATTACGGATGTTTAAAATTTTTAATCATCGTATTGATGATTTTTGTCATGATCGTATTGATCATATGAACTATTAGGCTTGAGCATAGCTCACCACCCTGGACAGGGAATCATAACGATAACAATGTCAATGTCTCAAATGGACAATATATTATAGCCCGTAGGCAAGACATCCCTAAAGGATGTTAAATAATATGATCATCGTATTAGATGATATTAGTCATGATCGCATTGATCACATAGACTATTATGTTTGGACATAGTCCAACATTTTAGACAGGAGGTCAAAGACCACCACTGTCGTTGTCTTATCGGACAACTAGTTTACTCCGTAGGTGCTTCATTACTAACGTATGTTTATAATATGATCATCTTATAGGATGATATAAGCCATGATTCCTAGATCACTAGGCTAGATTTGAGAATTGGAAGAATCCAATATAAGGATGACTGTTGTGATTTTCTCGAATCACATTTGCCAAGAGTGCTAACACATTCCTAGGTGTTAACAAGGATGTGAATCCCTTGAGTAGGTTTCACCATCTTGGCCGCGTAGGCTAGGTTTCACCTTTAAAATTCCCATCAATTGCATACTGACAGAGAAGGAAGGATATTTATTTTATTCAGAATTTTTATCATAAATCCTAATTCATAAGTTAATAATAGCACCAATGGCCTAGTCGTGTAGACAAGTTAAATTTATAAGCCATGATTTTAGAGAATCCAGGCATTAAGGTTTGAATCAAAGTTCACTACCTTTTTCTTGACAGGGAGTTGTAGGCTACCACTGTCTTTAGTCTCAGAGGACATTAACTATAGCCTGTAGGCACTTCCCTTCTAAGGGATGTTTATTACTGAATTGCCCCATAGGGTAATTCATTAACCATGGTAAACAGAGACCATATTTGGTTAATTTATTAATCATATTTATTTAGGATTTCTATTATAATTTATCCCAATTATAAAACATTAACAGTTTTATTAGTGGCACCCAATGGCCTGGTCACATGGACATTTATAAATTATAAGCTTATGATTTCAGAGAATCAAAGCAATAATAACAGTTTTATTTTATAGCACAAAAGGCCTAGTCACAAGGACAAATTTTTAAATTATAAGCCATGATTTCGGAGAATCAAAGCATGAAAGTATATTGGCACAATAGGCCTAGTCACGTAGACAATTATAAATTATATGCTAGGATTTCAGAGAATCAAAGCATTTGAGGTTTGAACCTAGTTCATTACCTTTATCTGGCAGGGAGTCATAGCTACCACTGTATTTTGGCTCATGTAGAAATGAGCAAGGCCCGTAGGCACTATATTACCACGTATGGTTTAAAATATGATCATCTTAATTGACGACATAAACCCAGGATTCAGGGATCATTAAACTGGGTTAGGAATCTTTTGAAGGATCCTATATAAAAATGACGTGTGTGATTTTAATTGAATCACATCTGCCAGGAGTGTTAACATATTTTAAGATGTTAACAGGGAATTGAATCTTTTTAAACAGGTCTTACCATCTTGGCCCGGTCTTATAATTGACCCAAGGCTAGGTTTCACATTTAAGATTCTTAATTAATTATTAACGCAGAACAATTTTTAAATTGAGGTGTAAATATGGATCTGAATCTAAATTGTGGAACTGCCATCTTGGCCGGTCTGAATATGACACGTGGCTAGGTCTTGTCCTTTTTAGACTTTGCCATTTTATAATAATGGTAGATCTTATAAAAGAAATGTTATTTTACATTTATTAAATATTCCTTATTTAGAATGAAAGTTTAAACTTAATCATTCCACTATATAAAAATAAAAGTATAAAGTTGCCCTAAGCGGGACTTGAAAGGAATAATGTTGTCCTCATAGGGACTGAAAGATAATTGTGTCCTTATAAGGACTTATTAAGGAAACGATTTTTAGCAAGGGAGTTTCTTCTTCATTCAATTCCTGAATGCTTTCTCCTTGGTTGCACGTCTCATCTTGGTCGCTGTACGAAGCTCAGCATTTCAAGGCTCCGGGTGTGGAGAATCCCTAGTTCAGCTTCCTCGCTTGGCGACGTATCCAATAATAGTAATAAAAATTGGAAGCAAAAATTTCAAGATTAGGATTGAGAATATTCCTAAGTTAAGTCTAGACTCAAAAGTTTAGATATGTGCAATTGTGTACTGAGATTAAACACAAAAGGCTAGTGTTTAATTCACTCAGTGTTGGCTCTGATACCAACCTGTCACACCCCGATTTCCACGTGTCACCGGTGGGCCCGGTGGGGAGTATCGTGACGTCATGGTTGGCAACATAATAGTCAAACAACACAATATTATTAAGCACAGCGGAAGCAATTGAAAATATAATACAACCGAATTTATTATTGTAATAACAATTGTCACAATATTCGGAAGTTTATCCACAGAAGGATCGAACATAAAACGGAAACAATAGTTCAACAGACTTTTAGGCATCTTAAGCTTGCGAGACTTCTATTGATGCTAAGGAGAATTATCCAGCCAAGTTCGTATAGTACCTGCATTTAGCCTTTTTGGAAAATACGTCAGTTTACACTGGTAAATACATTCAACTGACTCATTTTGGAAAAAGAGTTTGTAAATTGTTTTGAATGCACGTGGCACAAAATATCTTGACACATTGATTAAAATGCACAGAGGCAAAATTAATCTTTTTAACTTGGGAGAATTATTTTGATAATATAATAATCTTGAGAACGATTTACATGTTACTTATGCGTTCAGTAGCCCGGACGTATCCGGGTTAAAGATCAATAGACACACCACTGTAAGTGAGTTATACACGGGAGTACGCCTACACCCCGTGCTCAAGTCGTGGCAATCTCGTAAGATAATGCCGAGGATATCCGGGACATGGTCATTAACCTCCCAAAGGCTGTAAAGTAAACACATCTGTTTAAAACGAGCCGATCAAATTATTCAATTAACCACTAAGCGTGGAAGATTTGATGCCCGATCAGGCGGTACGCTATGTACCGTAACCCAAGCCCGTATAGGGAAAATAAGTTAAAAGTATTTACCTGAGCTAAATATAAATTCAATCCCAGCCGTATATCAAATCAGCAAGTACAGATAGCTTTCACTGGGCTCCTAATCTGGAACGAAGGTTTTTAATAACCTATTAGAATCCTAACGGGTCTTTAATTAAGCTTAAGCTTAGACCGGCTAGTTTCAAAGATACGGTTCGTACGCACGATTAAGCGAAGACCGGATAGAATGTGATTTAGACCCGACAAGTTTGAAGACTTGTTTAATATGGGTTTATTATTCACATTCTGGATTTTGAGATAAAACCGATAAGGTTTGACCCGTGTCGGCTAATTGATGTAAACTTGTTACATAAACCGAACCGAACGCGAAATAAGCGTAACGGGTATCCGTAAGAGCCATATACAGGTTTCCTAAGTTAATATGCTCCAAATATGTTGTGACATCAGTAAGATGTCTTTCGTTATGCCCGAAATGAATTTAAACACAAACTATGCCCCGTAGGGGTAGTTTGGTCATTTTAAAGTTTGTAAAAGCGTTTATATGTTCAACTGAGTTACAGGTCTGATGTAAACAGCAAACATACTTAAATTGATAATTTATATCAGTAGGCTAAAGCGTATATGTGAACTTTATCATTTTTAACCAAACTATGCCCCGTAGGGGTATTTTGGTAATTTCACATAAGCCGAAAAGCTCGAGAACGAAGTCTGAGTTTATCAACCTTTGCTTACTGTTAAAATATCATAATTTGCCTCATATATCAGTAGGTATCAACCCGGGTATGTCCAATATGAATCTAAGACATACTATGCGTTAAAAACGCTAATTATGGCGATTAAAGGCCATTTCCGGGTTCTATACGTAAATCTGATATTTTTATATTTCCAGAAGGCTTAAAATAATTTATTTAACATATGTGATCAGTAGCAAAAGGTTTGGAGTCGTTTAGATAAGTAAAACTCATTTTATGGCCCGTAAGGGCAAAACCGACAATTACCGGATTAAGCCTACGACTATGAGTTATGCTCAGCCTAAAATTAATTAAAAATCTTTAGAAATCCTAAAATAATATATTATATCAGTGGGTAAAAGATTTGATATCAAAAAGTATGTTTAACTAGGCTATACGCTAATTACGCCGTTTAATTATCATAAAGCATTAGTTTTGCGATATTGAGCATAACTCTAAATCTATAAGTCAAACTGATGTCAAACTTTGCATACAAGTTTATATATCAGTAACTAAGGTTTCTACACTTTTACATTTTCATAAATCACGTTTTAAGGTAATAAGGGCATAACGGTCAACGTATGAGCAATTAACGGAATCATGCGTATTAATCGGATAACTAATGAACCGAGGTGTATAATCACAGAGGGTTATACTAGCATGTAACCTGGTCCAAATGAAGCTCTAAGGTATTTCTAAAACATACCTAAACGGGTCAGAACTGAAGTCAAAGCAAAAGTCAAAGCTTTGCGACTTTCGGTTCCGAACCGGGTCTAAACAGGAAATAGTCGGGTCGAACATGTTTGGACATGTTCTTGCACTTATTACTAAGTTATAACAATGATCAAACAGGTTATATATGTTCTAGATAGCTAATTATGCATAAATGACATTTTAAGCAATATGTTGACTTTTTAAGTAAAGGTTTGACCCGACATTTGACCTGCTTAGGATGGTGATCAGGGGAAACCCTTTTGGGGTTTTATTTCCCACATAAATACCATTCTAAAACTATTTTTAATTCGAGATAAGACTGAGTCATTAGTGACTAATCTCGAAGTCAAACCGTAATTACGACGGTTTGACTTTTAGCTAATTAAACAAGCTAAACTCAACTAAGGAAGGACTAGTAGACTTACAAGAGTCCTATGCACGAGATATGATCAATTGGACCTTCTTGAGAGCTCCAAGAATGATCAGATTGCAAGGAAATGGTGTGTGAAACACTTGTGCACTTGAAGTCCTTATATAGTGGACTCAATCACCATGATTGGTTGACAACAAGGTCTAGCATACACCACAACTGATCAACACCTGGTCCTAGATGTTAGGAGGTGCCTAGGGGTCGTACATGAGTGAGAATAACCGGCCAAATGGGTCAAAATCGCGTAAAACAGGCAACAGCCCGTTTTTTGGTTCTGGGCATACCCTTGCGCATCGTAGGGCTTTCTTTGCTACGATGCGCAAGCCTTCTAAAGTCAGAATTTTCATTTTTAAATGTTTTGCAGCTTGACCTTTGGCTTTACGAAGGGGCAACTAGGGTTATTTCTAGCATTTTGACCCCCCTATATTTACCCACAAGGGCTTTAGGACTTATACTCACTTTTCCAAGTCCCTGAACACTTCCGGTTAACCCGAAAAGTCTTAACTTTCAACGTTTGCACTTTAACCCTTCGTACACGAATTTGATCATAACTTTCTCATACGGTAACGAAACTTTATGAAATTTTAATCATGCATTCTAGTGAGCATAATTTACATTTACAAAGCTTCGGGTTTGTCAAAAGGTCACTCAGAGGTATATCTTTAACATGTTGACACATTTAACCCCTGCAGTTTGAAATCTCTCACTTTTAGCTTCGTATGATCCATGATTTATTCGTTTGATGTTATAAACATCATGTAGGGTTATTATGAAGTATATTTATTCACTGTTGACACTTAGAATCCGTATATTCACATACTTTCCATGTTTGTCAACTTTAGTCCTTTTATAACATTCTTTCACACGTTCAAACTTTATGACACGTGTCAACACATTATAGGACGTGAATTTTCGAGGTGTTACACATAATCACGCATGGGACTATAATCATGCACGTTCTATGATAATAACGCACGTTATATTTTTTGTCATGTATGTTAATGTAGGTTAAGCCCTGAAGTACATTATACTTTCTCTATATATATATATATATATATTATTAAATATAATAATTATTATATAGATTTCTTTAAAAAAATAATTGGCCACATCAGATTTAAATGACACATCATACATGCCACATCAGATAAAATTGCCACATAGGCTAAATTTACTAACCTGGTTAGTGAATATTTAACGAGGGGGTGCCATGACAACCCAAGTGTTAAGTTGGGAGTGGTGTGAGCCAAAGTCAAAGTTGAGAGTGTCAGCGGCCAAATGGCCATAGTTGGGGGTGTTTAAATCCATTAACCCTAAAAAATAATAGCCTAGTGCCACTAGGGCGGCAATTCTTGACACGACCCATTAACCGGACCTGAATCCGACACGAAAAACACAGGTTTGGATCGACTAAAATGACCCGTTTAAAAATACGTACCGGGTTCAGGTTGACCCACATTAAAAACGGGTTGAGTTCGGGTTGACCCGTATAAAAATGGGTTGACCCATTAACCCGTTTAACTATTTAGAATTTTTGTTTATATTTTTATTTTTGTTTTTTCCGTTTCTATTTTACACAGTTATTTATAATAATGTTAGTTTTGACACATTATACTATTTATTTGTCACACGCATACTCATCAATAAACTTATTATCGATAACCAGTTTAAAACCCATTAACTTGCTTATAAATTGTCAACTTGTATGACTCATTTAAAAATATGGGTTAAACGGGTCGGGTTGGGGTTGACCCGAATATATATGGGTCGGGTTCGTGTTAAAATTTTAACCCGCCAACCCATCAATCCGACACGATTGACACCCCTAAATGCCACCAAAATAATAAGGCCTCCATTTAAGAAAATAAGAATACACAATATAAATAGTAACTATGAAAAATTTGATTACTAAAGTTTTTTTTTTCATGCTGCTAAAATCTTTTATTTATCTAGTATCAAAGGAGTTTAATTTGCATACTAATAAAACTAAGAATAATTTTTCATGTTTTCTTGTTAATATATAGAAGTACCATTTAAGTCAAAATATTAACATGGTTTTTATTAACAAGATAACTATTCATTTATGTTGGAACTATATAAGTTTCTTCTTAATAATTTTTATGTCAAATAGAAATCAATATTACTAACTCAATACAAATAAAAAAGGCTCCTGATTTTTACTTTGCTTAGGGCCATTAAAAAGGTTTAAACGGTCTTGACGGTTGCCAAATTTGCTTGTTACACAAAAAAAAAAAAATCATATGGACACATGACGGTATCAAACGGGTACCGTGCTCATCCTTAATTATGCCACCTACTTACACCCAAATTCGAAACCACACCACTCCTCACCATCCACCGGCTACCACCAACTAAAAACCCTAACCATCACCGCCTAAGAAAACGACTGTAACACCCCGTGTTTTCACAAGTCAAAGTCAAAGTCAAGGTCAAAGTCAACGACCGGTTATACGGATTTGACTTGTAGAAATTTCTTTATTTTATTTGTATTATGTGGAGTAAGTGTTGTTAATTACAAGCCATCGACGTATTATTCAAACGACTTACGATTGTGAACTATAGGAAGTAACAATGCGATAAAGTTAATCAACTGATAATCAAGCTATGCTAATTAAATCGACATCGAATCGCAACTCGAATTACGTATTTTAATCATTGTTATACGTGTGTGTGCTTTATGTGTTACCTGTGCATGTTTATTTATGTTGTGTTGTGGTAATCAATCGAAACGTAATCGAAACTCGAAATGCAATCGAACTCAAACCCGAATCGAAATCGAACTATGATATTTAGTAGTTGGGACTAAAAGTAATTTGACTAGGAAACCCTATCGTGTCGAACCGCTCGCAATCGAAATCGAAACGCCAAAAATCGTCGCGTCGAACATTCAAACCAAGTGCCATCCGGCCGGATAGCCATCCGACCGGATAGCCATCCCACCGGATAGCCTCTTGTCCGCAGATCAGACGCCATCCGACCAGGATGTCATCCGACCGGATAGCCATCCGGGTGGTGTGTCATCCGATCGGATAACCCTTTCCTCTTTTGGAATCCTATAAATACCCCTGTCATTGTCATTCTTTCTACTTTTGGAAACCCTCTGTCCGAACAGCTCGTGCTCCCCACCTTTTCTTCGATTTCTCTTGATCAAGGTAAGATCTCGTCCTAAATCTTGTACTTTCTTGATCTACACGCACTCCTACACCTTTCTATCTTTTAAATCTTAACTTTCAACCGTGAAATCACTAGATTTCGGGTGTTCTAGGATGATGTCATCATGTGTTCTTCAAGAACTTCATGTTTTGACTTTAATCCACCAAGAACAACTGAGATCTAACCGATTTCCACCCGATTACACAAGGATCTCGTAAAGATCTCGACACAAGAGTGGTGAAAAAGGATTGGAAGATGGTTTCTAACTTCCTTTCAACTCTTTTACACTCAAAACACTCAAAGCCGATAGGATCCGACCCTGATCTAGTCTTCTACTCAATCATAGTGTTGTACTAGCTCAAGATCCGGATTCTACCTACGAGACTACCGATTTCGGATTAAACAAGAACAACCGTCTCGAGCCGGTAACTGACCGAGCTAGGGTGATTCCTGGTTGGTTTGGTCACTTGGGTCAAGGCATGGTTCCGTTGGTTAACACGTTGTCAACACGTCTCGATAAAACGACAAAACAAACAAGATAACCAAGGGTAAGACGAACGGGACAGCCGGAGCGGAATGCTATCCGATCGGATTGTCATCCGAACGGATAGTTCATCCGAACGGATTGTCATCCGAACGGATTACACATTGGGTCCCACACTCGACTAACCTTATCCGAAGTTTGAGTATCGAACGAATTGCTATCCGATCGGACGACCATCTGATTGGATTACTCTTCAGATCATGAGATACTAAGACTTTAAAGACTTAAACAATTTTCAACATGTTCATTAACAGGGTTGCCACCCGATCGGATGGACATCCGACCGAGTGACACTTTTGCTGTGAACTTGCCTCCACAAAGTAATCTCACCACTAAGTTGCCGTCCGACCGGACCACTGTCCGACCGGATGACCATCCGAACGGATTGTCATCCGCACGACCGACCGTCCGATCGACCGACTTGAAAGACAGAGATACTTCGATGTTTTTAAAATGCTACAACGAAAACTTCAAAAGACAAGCCATCATACACAAACACATTCTTCTTATAGGAAGAAACAATCCACTCGAATAGTCATCCGACCGGATAACCTATCCGACCGGATGACCATCCGAACGGATTGTTATCTGCACGGATTGCTGTTCGCTCGGATTACCATCCGATCGAACCACTATCCGACCCTCTCACACTTTGCACCATTTGATGCGTAAAACGTCACTTATCGATATGCCATCTAATCTACTCAGGCTAACCTTACTCACTAAGCGCTCCCTTCAATCCATTAACCGCTGTGAGTATACTCGATCCCTTTTTGCCTTACGCACTTTTGGGTGTTACACACGTTACGAATATTCAAACTACAACAATCACACTACTCAATACTATTTGAACGCTAACCGTTAATGCATGTTATACGTGGCTCATGAATGCTTGTTTGTTATGTTTACACATGGAATGTTGTCTACCTGCCTTAGCAACGATAGTACTATAGTTTGGACTCATCACCCGTTCACACGGGGGTTGTTAAGGACCATTACTTGCATGGATTACGGTGGTAATCATGTATTGCGAACTGCCCCGGGCAGTCAACCCGCAGTCATTGGTATCGATGGATCTATGTCGATAACTAACGTGCTTCATTTCACTATGTGTACGTGCTGGTTATGCGTAAACGAATTCGAACTCTATATGCTATTATCAAACTTGTATGCTCACCTTTACATTTTATGTATTGACTTTATTTTAACGTATGTGACAGGTGCTTAGGACGCACACTTGGTAGGAATTTGAAGCTAGAATAAAGCTTTAGAGCCCAACAAATAGTTGTTTGTAGTGGTCAAACTAAGGGTCTCTAGAAGCAGATAAACAATTGCTGTCTATTTAAATCTGAGTTGTCGGAACAGAATATTTGCCTGGATTTTTGTCTGTAATAATTATTTTGCTGTTTGAGATACGGTATGGGACGTATTATTTAAATTGAATAGTATTGATAATTGTTATGGAAACTTGTGGACAATCTGTTTCGCTCAGTGCCATGCCCCGATGATTCCGCCATCGGTTGGGGTGTGACAGATTGGTATCAGAGCCATAACTATAGGGAATTAGGCAAGACTCGACCTAGTCCGGGTCGAAGCCTTAGATACCTAGACTATAGTTAAGAACCAACAGACCGACTTGTGCATGCCCGGTAGGGGTTATGTACGAGCTTACTTCTCGCTATTCTCGTTTATGCTACACTATCACAGCACTCAAATTAGGCGATAAAGTCGAGATTAGGTGTGAAAACCGCAAACTCTCGACTAAATTGTTTGATCAATGATGTTTTATCAACTTATCAATGATTTCTTCCTTCTTTTTCAATAACGAATGCATGTTCAACGGGAGAATTATACCAAATCAGGAGTGAAATCCGTATTTTGATGAATAATCTCCTCTATTTTATTAAAGCTCAGGAGCAAAAGTTGTTAAGTCAGGGGTGAAACCCGAACCTTGATAGCTATTCCTGACTCATTTTGGTTTTACAAAACTCTCACCAAAGTCTCGACGGACTTCAACGACCTGAAGTCACGGTAGGACTAACGGGATGCGTGCCAAATGCCCAAGAAGCGAGGCAAAGGCACAGTCCTGAAGGTTAAATGTGCACAACGGATCTTTGTAAATAGTCGAACCACTTTGGTTAGTCGAAGTCTACTAGCCGCAGACAATCTATTTCTTGATTTCTATGAGTTTCAATTCTGAGCCCGCAACTGCCGACTCAGATGATTCGTTGATTTTATGAGTTTATATATGTGTTTACCTGTTTATGTGTTTAAATTTTGGGAAAACTTGCTCAATTTTGCTATCACTTCGATCGACACACACAACTCGCCTTACATTTCTACCTCAAAACGTTAACAAATCGCTAAATTATGGACGACTTTATGCTACGCTTATACTACACGACTGGATATATCAAACGCGAACGCTATATTCGGACGATCGCGAATTGTAAATGATAGGTTTCTGTATTCTGACTGCATCTTGTGGTTACATGATTATGTGCTTTTGTGAATTATGTGCTCTACATGCCTACGTGCTTATGTGTTTACGTGAATCTGTGATTATGAGCCTATGTGTTTATGTGATGCGTGTTACGTTGCGTGTTCCTAAGCTTTAGTAAGTAGTAGACGTGTGAGGTGAGATTCGAATACAATATGTTGAGTCCTGTGATGATATCTGTTGCAGACAATGTCGTCTGGATCCCGTCACGCACTTTCTCGACAAGAAAAGAGGGACAAACGCCTTGCTGCCATCATCGCAAAAAGTGTGGCAAAGGCCGTGAGTGATGTTTACGAGAATGCCAGCAAGTCATCTGAGGAGTAGAGGACCGAAGCTCCTAAAGCTACCACCAAGTCCTTCAATTTCAAGCAATTCAAGTCGTGTGGGCCAAAGGAATTCACTGGCGAAGGAGGTCCCACTGCACTATTCCAATGGTTTGATTCCATTGAGGTCACTCTGCGACAGAGTGGTTGCCCTGATGACCTTCGAACTCTGAATGCTACCGGCGTTTTCCAGTCCCGTGCACTAGACTGGTGGACGGCCGAGAGGAACAAGCGAGGGAACGATGCAGCCTACGGCCTGTCGTGGGACGAGCTCAAGGAAGTCATGCTAGAGGAATTATGCCCTCCTCACGAATGACAAAAGCTAGAGGATGAATTTTGGCACATACATCAGCACGAAGGTGACAACGCTGCTCTCACTGCTCGTTTCAAACAGCTCAGCATCATCTGTCCCGATCAAGTCAAGACTCCGGAGATCACAATCAAGAAGTACATCCGAGCTTTACCCGACTGCGTCACAGATTTCGTGCAAGCGGCTAAGACTAAGACGATCGAAGAAACTTACTTACTGGCCGTCGAAATCAACGACAAGAGGGTCAAAGCTGGTGTCTGGGATAAAACTCCAAAGCACCTGCTTCAAGCTACTACCGCCGCACCAACTGCTGAACCCACCTAATCGAGCAACAAGAGAAAGAACAAGAGAAAGAACAACTCCAGCAACAAGAACTGTGCGATCACTGCTGCACCGCTTGCAAAGCGTCAAGTAGCGGCGCCTGTGGCTAATGCACCGCCTGCAAAGCGTGCATACACTGGGCCACACCCGCTCTGCCCTACCTGTACCTACCACCACCCTACTGCCATTGCTTGCCGTTTTTGTGCTCACTGCAACGTATACGACCATTTTACTGCTAACTGCCGTATTCGACAAGCTCCTGCTCATCAAGCTCTACTTACTGCCCCTCAGGGTCAACAAGCTCCTCCGGCACCCGCGGTCAAAGCCAGAGCCTGCTTCGCATGTGGCAACCCGAACCACTTCGCCAACATGTGCCCAAACAGGGTCGTGAAGCAAGAGCCTCAGCAACAGCAGCTTCAGCAGCAACAACAACAGCAGCAGCAACAACAGGCCGCACGCGCCAGAACTTTCAACCTCAACGTGCGTCAAGCCCAGGCCGACAACAACGTGGTCAATGGTACGTTCCTTGTGAATGGTATTTATGCTTCATGTTTGTTTGATACTGGAGCCGATAATTGCTTTGTGTCGTTCGAATTCGAGAAACTCCTTAGTCGTAAACGCTCCCAACTCTCCTCGACGTTCGATGTTGAAGTCGCTACCGGAAGAACCGTCGCCGTAAATTCTGTCCTTCGTGATTGTACTCTTGAGCTCAACAATCACATCTTCCCAATCGACCTTATTCCGATGCAACTCGGAAGTTTTGACGTCATAGTAGGCATGGATTTTCTTCGAGAGAACCATGCTGAAGTTGTGTGCTTCGACAAGATGATTCGATTCTCGCTCGCGAATGGTGACTTATTATGCGTATACGGTGATACTACTTCGAAGGGTCTCAAGCTTATGTCATGTGTGCAAGCTAGCAAGTATCTCCGCAAGTAATACAGGGCTTTCTTGGCTAACATTGTAGTAGCGGAGAAGGAAAAGAAAGAGAAGAAGGAAGTGAAAGACGTTCCTGTGGTTCGAGAATTTCCTAATGTTTTTCCAGAGGATCTTCCCGGACTACCGCCAAGTCGTGATATCGACTTTCGTATCGACCTCATTCCTGGAGCCAACCCTATTGCCAAAGCTCCTTATCGACTTGCGCCGTCTGAAATGCGCGAACTCTCAAACCAACTCCAGGAATTACTTGAGAAAGGCTTCATTCGCCCGAGCACCTCTCCTTGGGGCGCGCCAGTCCTTTTCGTCAAAAAGAAGGATGGGTCGTTCAGGATGTGCATCGACTACCGGGAATTGAATAAGTTAACTATCAAGAACCGCTATCCCCTACCTCGCATCGACGATTTGTTTGATCAACTACAAGGCGCTACGTGTTTCTCAAAGATCGACCTACGTTCAGGCTATCACCAGCTACGTATTCAAGAGGAGGATATACCCAAAACCGCGTTTCGCACCAGTTACGACCATTACGAATTCGTTGTCATGCCTTTTGGTTTAACCAACGCACCAACGGTTTTCATGGATCTGATGAATCGCGTGTGTAAACCGTATCTCGACCGTTTTGTCATCGTATTCATCGACGATGTCTTGATCTATTCCAAATCGAAAGCCGAACACGCGCAATGTCGCAACCCCCGATCCCTGATTCCTGAGAACGGGCGGACGCGATCTCAGAGTTTCGGTGGTATCAGGTTATTTAGTTTTGCAGCGGAATTTACATCAGGACCGTAGTTAGGAAATGTTTATTAGAGTAAAACCACCATAATTAATATCAATAAACACATGGGCAAAACCCAAGTTTCTTATTACAATACATCATAGGGATAAATCCTATTTTATTTAATTTAAAACATGGTTTATTAGGTAACTTTACTAATTGGCTTTCACATTGGGTTACTTGAAACATGTTTTAAAAATATTTGTCAGCGGGAAATACTGGTGAGTGAATCCCAATTTAATCAAGTTTAAATAAAAAAAGTCACAGTGAACAGTATTGAGAGCGATCACATTGTTTATGTCTACACAATTACTCCATTAGTACTGTCAATCCACTGACTTGTGGGTCATATTACCCATTGGCTAACTCATTGTCCAATGGTAACGTATTGTCATCCCGGCTTACTACTCGCAAGTAGTACAAATTTTGTATACAAAACCCCAACATACCGGCAGTAATTGAAGAACTACAAAGACTCAATCACTGCTAATTTTCATAGTAAAACATTTAAGGTTTGGTAAAACATTACCAAAAAGATTAACAAAAAGAGGATAAACTCACATTGCTATCTTAGGCTTTTCGTAAGGGTTTCCTGGATATAATCTATAATTTATACAAATGTACATTGGTTAGTACCATAACCCTTTGAAAATATTAATGATACCCTCCCCGAGACGGCATTCCAACAACTACGTCGGGCAGAACCACGACAGTTGTTACGGAACCCTAAATCAATCGGGCAGCGTAACTGTTATGAAACTAGGGTTATAATACTTACAACGGAGCAGAACCTCGCTAATTAGGGGTATAATACCCGAGTATAATATGCCTACTACAGAAATTGTGATTGAGAATGAAATTTGGGACGAACGAAAATGAAATCCGATGCCTGCTATTTATAGTTGATGATACCTCGTCCTCAAGCGGCCCGCGTAAGACACAGACCAAGGTTACGTGGCCCGCGTCAACCTTGGTCAACATAATAGCTTAGCTGGGTCAGCTACTAGACTCGCCACGATGTCGACACGTGTCAGCACCGGATGTATCCGCGTTTCATGATCTCTAGCGGCCCGCGTAAGTGTAAGCTTAAGCTTACGCGGCCCATATGAACTAAAGGAATCAACCATATCAGGTTTTAAACCCTGATACGGCCCGCGTGAGGTGTTGGGGTGGGTCTACGCGGCCCGCCTCAATCCCATTTTTCTTATTTTTGATTTATTTTATATGTTATAACATAATTCGGGCTCGGTTTTCAATACAGGGTATATTATAAAACATATTGGGCCATTTAAGATATAATAGGGCGTTAGACATATTATGAGAGTGTTGGTTTTACCGAAGGTTGTTACATTCTCCCCACCTTGTTTTAGAGCTCGTCCTCGAGATCTACTGGAATAAATACGGATATTTCTTTTTCATCTCCGACTCGAGTTCCCATGTGTACTCAGGTCCTCTTTTGGAGTCCCACTTCACTTTGACTAGAACTAGTCTCTTATGTTTGAGATTCTTGACTTTCCTGTCTTCAATCTGTAGAGGCCTTTCTCCAAACTTGAGTTGTTCATTTACCTCTATATCCTTAAGAGGTACTATCAATGATTCATCAGCTAAACACTTTTTAAGATTAGATACACGAAACACATCATGTATTCCTGTCATTTCCTCTGGCAGTTGTAGCTGATAAGCTACAGGTCCTATTCTTCTAATAATCTTAAAAGGTCCAACATACCTGGGACTTAGCTTTCCCCGTTTGATGAATCTTACCACTCCTTTCCAAGGAGAGACTTTCAATAATACTTTATCTCCTACTTGAAACTCCAATGGTTTTCGCCTATTATTAGCATAACTTTTCTGTCTATCATGTGCTGCTTTCAGTCGTTCCTTGACTTGAATAATTTTGTCGGTTGTTTCTTGCACTATCTCAAGTCCAGATAGTTGCTTTTCCCTAATTTCTGCCCAACAGACTGGGGTTCGACACTTTCATCCATAAAGTGCTTCAAATGGTGCAGCATTGATACTTGTGTGATAACTATTATTATATGAAAATTCTATTAATGGTAAGTGATCATCCCAATTACCTCCAAAATCAATTACACAAGCTCTAAGCATGTCCTCCATTGTCTGAATTGTCCTTTCTCTTTGTCCATCCGTTTGTGGATGATAAGCTGTGCTTAGTCTTAACTTGGTTCCCATTGCTTTTTGGAAGCTTGACCAAAAATGAGATGTAAATCGACTATCCTTATCAGAAACAATTGATAAAGGAATTCCATGCAAAGAAATAATTTCATTTACATATAACTTAGATAATTGTTCCATACTAATTGTTTCCTTCATTGGTAGAAAATGAGCTGACTTAGTTAGCCTATCTACAATCACCCAGATTGTATCATTTCCTTTCCTTGTTTTGGGTAATTTAGTAACAAAATCCATTGTTATAAATTCCCACTTCCAAACTGGCATTTCTAATTGCTGTTACAAACCTGAGGGTTTCTGGTGTTCAGCTTTGACTTGTAAACAAGTTAAACATTTAGAAACATAGTCTGCTATGTCCTTTTTCATTCCTATCCACCAGAAAATTTTCCTTAAATCCTGGTACATTTTATCACTTCCTGGATGCATCGTATATTTAGACTTATGGGCTTCTTCTAATATACAATGACTTAGATTTCCTAATTTAGGTATCCACATTCTCTTTTTATGGAATCTCCAAATTCCATCTGTCCCTTGTTCCAATTCTTTTAGCATACCTTTTAATTTTTCAGAATCATCCTTGATTACTGATTCTTGTGCTTCTCTTATCTGATCATTTAAATCTACTTGCAGATTTAATTTAAGAGAACGTACCCTTTTTGGTTTTTCATGATACTCTCGGCTTAAAGCATCTGCCACTATATTGGCTTTTCCTTCATGATACTGGATATCACAATCATAATCACTAAGAAATTCCATCCAACGTCTTTGTCTCATATTTAACTCTTTCTGTCCGAAAACATACCTTAAACTTTTGTGATCAGTAAATATGGTAAACTTACTACCATAAAGGTAATGTCTCCAAATTTTAAGAGCAAAAATTATAGCTCCTAATTCTAAATCATGGGTTGAATAATTCTCTTCATGATTCGTAAGTTGTCTAGATGCGTAAGCTATAACATTTTGGCGTTGCATCAACACACATCCATAACCTAATCTAGAAGCATCACAATAGACTACGAAGTCTTCAGCTCCTTCTGGTAATGCTAGTATGGGTGTATGGGTGTATCTTTGCTTAAGGATTCTAAATGCTTTTTCTTGTTTTAATCCCCATTCAAACTTAACAGATTTACAAGTTAGCTTAGTTAAGGGAATGGCTATTCTAGAGAAATCTTTAATAAATCTTCTATAATAACCAGCCAATCCTAAGAAACTTCTAACTTCGGTTGGTGACTCAGGGGGTTTCCATTTAATAATTGCCTCAATCTTGGTTGGATCCACATGAATTCCTTCATGATTAACTAAATGTCCAAGGAATTGTACCTGTTCTAACCAAAATCCGCACTTTGAAAACTTAGCAAAAAGCTTTTCCTTTCTTAACAAACTTAAAAGTGCGTGCAAATGCTTTGCATGATCCTCTTTATTCTTAGAATAAATTAGAATATCATCTATGAAAACAATAATGAATTTATCCAAATATGGCTTACATATTCGGTTCATCATGTCCATAAATGCAGCTGGGGCATTGGTTAAACCAAATGGCATGACAGTAAATTCATAATGGCCATACCTTGTTCTAAATGCGGTCTTAGGAATGTCCTCTTCCTGTACCTTTAATTGATGATATCCTGACCTTAAATCGATTTTAGAGAAAAATCGGGCTCCTTGCAGTTGATCTAACAGATCATCGATTCTCGGTAATGGGTACCGATTCTTAATTGTGACCTTGTTTAATTCACGGTAGTCAATGCACATACGCATTGATCCGTCCTTCTTTTTAACAAACAGTATCGGCGCTCCCCATGGCGACGAACTTGGCTGTATGAATCCTTTCTCTAACAATTCATCTAATTGTTTCTTCAATTCTCGCATTTCTGCAGGTGCCAACCGATAAGGTGCTTTGGCAATCGGTGCTGTTCCTGGTATTAGATGAATTCTGAATTCAACTTCTCTGTCGGGTGGTTGCCCTGGCAATTCTTCTGGAAATACATCTGGAAACTGCGATACTACTGGTATATCTTTTAAATCCTTTCCTTTAGTGTTAGTGATTATAGAAATCAAATACACTATAGAACCTTTTCTCATACAACTTGCAGTTTTCATCACAGAAATGAATTTAATAGACCTAGAAGGTTTATCTCCTTTAATTGTGATCATTTTACCTTTTGGTGAATTTACTTGAATTAACTTTTGATCACATAAAATACAGGCTTTATTGGCTATTAACCAATCCATTCCTAAAACAACATCGAATCCTACCAGATTCATGTGATAAAGGTTTGCAATAAATTTCTGATTTAAAATTTCTATTCTTGCTCCCTGCAAGATTTCAGAAATCCTAATGGTTTCTCCATTTGCTGTCTCTACTAAACATTCATGTGGTAGTTTAGTTAATGATTGATTTAGAAATTTGCAAAACGATGTATTAATAAAACTTTGGTTTGCACCAGAGTCAAATAATACTTTAGCAAAGACATCATTAACTAAAAACGTACCAGCTATGACATCTGGGACCATCTTGGCTTCTTCTGCAGTCAAAACAAAAGCTCTAGCATTTTTAGTATTCTTGTTGTCTGTGGCTGGAGCTAATTTCGGACAGTTTGGCCTGATATGACCTTTTTCTCCACAGTTGTAGCATAATCCATTACTGGTTTTCTTCCTGCAATTTTCTTCCTTGTGTCCTGGCATCTTGCAATAATTACAGAGAGTGGAGCATTTTCCCAAATGCTTTTTCTTGTAAACCTTGCAGTATGTTGCAGAGGTAGAACCCATATTCCTACGATTGTAATTTCCAGAACGGAATTCTTGAGTAAGCCTTTGGGTTAAGTTCCTCCTCTGATCTTCTTCTCTAGTACGGACTAATTCATCAGTCAAGGTATTTGCTAGTTCTACAGCTTCTTCTATATTTTGAGGTCTAGCTGCCTTGACTATGTGTCTTATTTCCCCAATTAATCCCCAAATATAACGGGAAATTAACACTGGTTCTGGTGAAGCAAGAGTTGGCACTATCCTAGCATATTCAAAGAATATTTTAGTGTATCCCTTACTATCCACACCAGTCATCCTAAGGTTTAGGAATTTGTTTGCTATCTATTCTTTTTCATTGGGTGGGCAGAATTTCCTTTCTACCTTGTTCTTAAATTCTTCCCATTCTATATTATAGGTTCTATCACTTCCTCTTGATTGAAGGATAGTGTTCCACCATTCTAGTGCTGCATTCTTAAACAGATTAGAAGCAAACAATATCTTATCTTCTTCAGCACACTTACTTATCCTTAAGACTGCCTCAGTCTTTTCTATCCAGCGTAGGGTTGCAATGGCCCGTTCATTGCCCGAGAATTCCATTGGTTTACAAAACCAGAATTCTTTATAAGAACAACCGTAAGGCACGGTTCTTCTTCTTTTGGGAATGGGCATTTGAAGTACAGGTCCATTGTTCACGCTGTTTTCTGGTTCACTTGGTCGCTTACTGCTATGCTTACTTTTATTATCAGCATCTTTAACAGTTTGAAGAATAAATGGCATTGCATCTATAATTCCCTGTGCTACTATGTGTTGGATGGCACTATTGTCCACTTGATTGTTATTGTTATTGATGCTTGGATTCTCATTAACCACGTTAATGTTACTCTGGTTATCATTATTCAGATTTCCTTGATTTCCTTCGTCGGCCATCTGAATTTTTAAACATTTACCCCATATTAATATCACAAATAATATGTAATATAGTTAATCACATGACACGCAATTTAACCAAAACCGTCGATCATTGCGACTTGTACTCTATTTTCATATACTATGCGTCTATTACACACTAGTACAGAAATAAAGATTACAATACTAATAGAAAGAAAATTACACTAATAGTAATATGCATCCGTACACACATATTTTATTTTATTTTTATTATATTTTATTATTATTACTACTACCATTTCTTCCATTCACATTCATGGATATGGATTTATCCAAAAATCCATATTGCGCTCATCGTATTTCCATACGAGACGCTCTCCCACTTGACGCATTCTCTCACTGTTCTCTAAAATTTCCTCCCCGAAAGTCCTAAGTTCTTGGACGTTTTCTGCACTCATTGGGGGTGCAGGTTCTCGGACTGGGTTTGGAATCTGGGGTGCGGGTTCCTGATATGGGGGTGACAGTTCCTGAAATCGGTAAGGATCCTCTAAAATTTCCCTAATATATTCATCTTGGTAATAGGGATCTAAAGGGTCCATACCTGGGTAGGCTTCTATGTTCTGTATGGGTGGGTATTCCTGGATAGGGTAACGTTGCACAAAGTCCCTATTATCGTCCCACCAGGGGTCGTAATTTGGGTCTAGAGGGTTTGGTGCAGATACCCTAGGGATTTCTTCTGAGTTAAAGTCATGCATCTCCACCTGATTTTCCTGGTTTTCTATTTCCATGGGTTGCTCTGGGTTTTGTGGTTGTGGGGCTACTAGTTGTTCCAGACTTGGGTCAGCAGCAGTTGTGGCTAGGATATGAAAATTAGCTAGGCTTTTATTAAGCATATCATGTGTATGGGCATCTGTTCTATGCTTAGCAGCTGCTAGAACTCTTTGCTGTTGCAACTTTCGCATTCTCTTCCTACGAGCAAAAGCTTCCTTACTGAACCATCCTCGTTTCTTATTAGGGAATAGCTCTTCTGACTGAGCTCTAAAAGTAAACAATCCTTCTTCCTGATCAGCAGAATACCCAGAAAGGGCAGGCTGTGACGAAGTGCCTTCACTCTTAGGTGATTCAGACAACAGACGATTCATGTCTGAGGGTCCTTGATCACTCATACTGTAAACTAACAGATAGTCAAATAACACATAACAAATAAATACAGTTATGCATATACTTTCATAATTTATTTCCTAACACAAAATTTATAATTTAAGTATCAGCAGAACACTTCTTTGGCTCAGACCAGTGGCTAGGCTCTGATACCACCTTCTGTCGCAACCCCCGATCCCTGATTCCTGGGAACGGGCGGACGCGATCTCAGAGTTTCGGTGGTATCAGGTTATTTAGTTTTGCAGCGGAATTTACATCAGGTCCGTAGTTAGGAAATGTTTATCAGAGTAAAACCACCATAATTAATATCAATAAACACATGGGCAAAACCCAAGTTTCTTATTACAATACATCATAGGGATAAATCCTATTTTATTTAATTTAAAACATGGTTTATTAGGTAACTTTTATAGCCACATTTTTCCCAAGCCTTAAGTGCTCTCCAGCTGGCTTTTTACTAATTGGCTTTCACATTGGGTTACCTGAAACATGTTTTAAAAATATTTGTCAGCGGGAAATACTGGTGAGTGAATCCCAATTTAATCAAGTTTAAATAAAAAAAGTCACAGTGAACAATATTGAGAGCGATCACATTGTTTATGTCTACACAATTACTCCATTAGTACTGTCAATCCACTGACTTGTGGGTCATATTACCCATTGTCTAATTCATTGTCCAATGGTAACGTATTGTCATCCCGACTTACTACTCGCAAGTAGTACAAATTTTGTATACAAAACCCCAACATACCGGCAGTAATTGAAGAACTACAAAGACTCAATCACTGCTAATTTTCATAGTAAAACATTTAAGGTTTGGTAAAACATTACCAAAAAGATTAACAAAAAGAGGATAAACTCACATTGCTATCTTAGGCTTTTCGTAAGGGTTTCCTGGATATAATCTATAATTTATACAAATGTACATTGGTTAGTACCATAACCCTTTGAAAATATTAATGATACCCTCCCCGAGACGGCATTCCAACAACTACGTCGGGCAGAACCACGACAGTTGTTACGGAACCCTAAATCAATCGGGCAACGTAACTGTTATGAAACTAGGGTTATAATACTTACAACGGAGCAGAACCTCGCTAATTAGGGGTATAATACCCGAGTATAATATGCCTACTACAGAAATTGTGATTGAGAATGAAATTTGGGACGAACGAAAATGAAATCCGATGCCTGCTATTTATAGTTGCTGATACCTCGTCCTCAAGCGGCCCGCGTAAGACACAGACCAAGGTTACGCGGCCCGCGTCAACCTTGGTCAACATAATAGCTTAGCTGGGTCAGCTACTAGACTCGCCACGATGTCGACACGTGTCAGCACCGGATGTATCCGCGTTTCATGATCTCTAGCGGCCCGCGTAAGTGTAAGCTTAAGCTTACGCGGCCCGTATGAACTAAAGGAATCAACCATATCAGGTTTTAAACCCTGATACGGCCCGCGTGAGGTGTTGGGGTGGGTCTACGCGGCCCGCCTCAATCCCATTTTTCTTATTTTTGATTTATTTTATATGTTATAACATAATTCGGGCTCGGTTTTCAATACGGGGTATATTATAAAACATATTGGGCCATTTAAGATATAATAGGGCGTTAGACATATTATGAGAGTGTTGGTTTTACCGAGGGTTGTTACACGCAACATCTACGTTTGGTTCTCGAGTTACTCCAGGGGAACCTGTCACACCCCCAAAATCCACTCGCGGAGTACCACCGCTTGGAGGCGTGACATGACCAGGATCAAGCCACCAATCATATTGAACATTGTAATTAATAATTAAAAGTCATTCATCAATACGAAAGGTGTTCACAACCATAAAGTAGTTAAGCGTTTAGCGGAAGCATAATTAAGTAAACCCAACATAAGTTTAAAAGTTTCATATGTTTAACATGGCACACAGCTGTCCATATCCCACAACGACTCCTCTTCACTCCTGTGCAAGCTCCAGAGATACCTAATGATCTGCAAGGCATGTAACAACGAGTCAACAACAAAGTTGAGCGAGTTCACAGTTGGTTGTTTAGTTATAGTATTCGTTCGTAAATCATTTGTTCGCTTGTACCAGGTATCGTATTAATTCGTATCGCGGTCTCCCAGACATGTGTGCGAAGGTTAGTGGGGGTTTCCCATGTATCCTAGACTAGTTGTATTTGTATCGCGGCCCTCCAGGCATGTGTGCGAAGATTAGTATATGTATCGCGGCCAATCCAGGCATGTGTGCGAAGAATTGTATATGTATCGCGGCCAATCCAGGCATGTGTGCGAAGAATTGTATTTTATATAAGTGCCCTTCTCAACTGAGGACAGTACGTATCCAATACGTAGATTTAGTTTAGTAATGATGTGAGTACAAATAATCATTCAATCCCATTCCCAACCCCGGGAATCCCATGCCTTGGTAAGAGTGTGAACTCACCTGGTTTGCTCGGTATGCTAAACTATGTGCTCACAAGAAATCAGTCAAGTCCTATAGTGCACGTATACTCAATCAGTTCACATTCGTAATGTTTCACATGAAACTAGTGTCACAGTAATATCATATAACACACAACAGTTAATCATGCTCAAACAATCCATGTTACACATAAAGGTCTTTTGTAGTTTATTCTAATATGACTGTACAATCATACACTTAACAGAGTTAATCCACTTAACAATGTTGTCATACATATTAACCTTAACATATGTAACTTAGTTAACTTATTAACATACTTGGCATGATTAACAGTGTAAATAAACTTAACAGAACTAGTGTCTTAACATAATTAATGAACTGACATAGTTATCAAACTAACAAGGTTAATTACTTAACATAGTTACCCACTTAACAGGGTTAACTAACTAACACACAACTAACAGATTGATAACAACACATAACATATGAGCTGAAAACACTATATGAGCCGAAATCACATATATGGGACGAAATCCCTATTGAACCGAAAACCCTTTTAGATAAACAACTATTTGGGCGAAATCCCTTATGGACGAAAACACTATTGGGCCGAAGACTCTTCTGGGCCGAAATCCTATGTGAGCCGAAATCACCTTTGGGCCTAACACATTGGGCCGAAATCACATAAGTGATTTCGTCCAGTTTATAATTTTTGGGGGGTGTTTTCGTCCAGAACATCATCTTCAATAATCACATACGCAGAACCCTAGTGATCATCTAGTAATTATTCCAACTTCATCATATAGTCATTTGATAATAACAATTAAAGTATGTGGCCGACAACACTTAGTGGACTGATATACAATTCAAATTCTTACCTAATCATTACTTTACATTAAAATAAGAATTATTTTATGAAAGTAAGTGTACAATAAATTCACAAAACTCAATTAAAATCGAGGATAAGGTGTGTTTTGGTAATATCATCATCAACAACACAGCAGATTACATCGCATAAACAACCTAAAACACCTATATCCCTACTGACAACTCATTAAATGCCCACATGATTATGTCTAAACACACATGGCTGCCATGTTCATATTCAGATTTATAAATCTTTGTGCAACCATGTAACATCACTTTATGGATCCTCATCACCGATTGTTATTAATTTAACCATACTGTACACACACACAAACCGAATCAGCCACTATCATGCAATAACAATCACTCAATCATCATCCCTAGAATCATCTATAAGCAATCTTATCATGCATAACGAAAACAAGACCCCATGAACATCCATGCAGAACTAAATTTAAATATATACAGAAAACACTAACCGAACAGGAATGATCAAACCGGTGAACAAAAAATCTGATTTCAAATGCGGAGATGGTAGCCGTCGGTTCAAGGAATAACGAGAAAAAGAATGTGAGAAGTGTGAGTTTGGATAGGTCGAATAAACTTACACGTAAATAATATAACTACTCCAACACACCTTCCACTACTCCAGTAGTTTAAAACCCACTCTTGTTGACTAGCTCCTACCTAACAACTCCACTACATCTGTCCACTTCAACTGTTCTACCACTGGCCACAAGTGGACAGAATCATATTCTGTTTTCACTAGGGTGTGAGTGCCGAAAACACAACATTTTGAAGTGGGTGTGGGGTGTTTTCAGCTAAAGTGTGTTTGGCACTACATATTATAATTAATTACTTAATTAAAATATGTTTAACATATATACAAATATTACTAGTATCACTAATAACATTTATTTTGTACCTCGAATAATTATTAAACACACTTAGTAAGTACATACGAAGTTAAATCGAATAGAGACCATGAAAACTCGGATTGTCACAGAACCAACTCTATGCCAAGTTCTCCAAGTGCGAATTCTGGTTGGAGGAAGTTCAGTTTCTGGGTCACATTGTTAATAGTCAAGGTATTCACGTCGATCCTGCGAAGATTGAAGCTGTTAAGAGCTGGGTTACGCCTAAGAACCCGTCTGAAGTCGGCTCTTTTCTCGGACTAGCGGGCTATTATCGACGATTTATCGAAGGATTCTCAAAGATCGCTGTGCCGCTCACCGCACTTACACATAAAGACAAGCCTTTTGTTTGGAGAACTGAACAAGAGTCTGCCTTTCGAACCCTCAAACACATGCTTTGCAACGCTCCTGTTCTCACATTGCCCGACGGAAACAATGATTTCATTGTCTATTGTGATGCTTCCAACCTTGGTCTTGGTTGTGTTCTCATGCAACGGGACAAGGTCATAGCTTACGCATCTCGTCAGCTCAAAGTCCACGAGAAGAACTATACGACCCATGATCTCGAGCTAGGCGCAGTTGTTTTTGCATTAAAGATTTGGCGACACTACCTGTATGGTACCAAGTGTACGATCTTCACCGATCATAGGAGCCTACAACACATCTTTAATAAGAAGGAACTTAATATGCGTCAACGCCGATGGGTAGAACTTCTCAACGATTACGACTGTGAGATCCGTTATCACCCAGGAAAGGCAAATGTTGTTGCCGACGCACTTAGCAGACGGAGCTATCTGCTTAGCATTCGTAATGTTCAAGCCCAACACAATCTCGAAACCCTCATCCGCGACGCTCAGCATGCGTGTTTTAATGAACGCACCTTGAAGAAAGAAAGAATATACCACGATGGAGCCCAGCTTGTGAGCAAATCGAATGGGATATTCCACTTTCTGGACCGAATTTGGATTCACAAACGAACTAATTTGCGACAAATCTTGATGAACGAAGCCCATAAATCTCGGTATTCTATTCATCCCGGTGCTGACAAAATGTACCGGGACCTTCGCTATAAGTACTGGTGGCCGGGCATGAAGAGGGATATCACTCTCTATGTTGGAAAATGCCTAACTTGTGCTAGAGTCAAGGCTGAACATCAAAGACCCTCTGGCTTACTCGAACAACCACCAATTCCGATGTGGAAGTGGGAAAGTATAGCTATGGACTTTATAACCAAGCTACCACACACGTCATCAGGTCACGACAGCATTTGGGTTGTGGTCGACCGTTTGACTAAATCAGCTCACTTTCTGCCAATACGGGAAGACTACAAGGTAGAACGATTAGCCCGAATCTACACCGACGAGATCATTTGTAATCATGGGACGCCTCGTGACATCATCTCTGATCGTGATGCTCAGTTTACCTCGCGACTGTGGGAAACATTTCAAACGGCACTCGGTACATCGCTTAATCTAAGTACCGCTTTCCACCCTCAAACCGACGGTCAGACTGAAAGAACGATTCGTACTCTTGAGGACATGCTCCGTTCGTGTGTCATAGACTTCGGTGGTAATTGGGATAAATACCTGCCGTTAGTCGAATTCTCGTATAACAACAGCTATCATTCTAGCATCCAAATGGCACCATTCGAGGCATTATACGGAAGAAGATGTCGATCGCCTATTGTGTGGCACGAGATCGGTCATTCGCAATTAACCGGTCCTGAGCTATTACAAGAAACGACAGACAAAATTTTCCAAATTCGAGACAACCTGGTGAAAGCTCGGAATCGACAGAAAAGTTACGCCGATAAACAACGCAAGCCCCGTGAATTTGACGTTGGTGACTACGTACTCCTAAAGGTATCACCTTGGAAGGGTGTAGTCCGATTCGGCAAAAAGGGAAAACTCGCGCCTCGATATGTTGGACCTTTTAAGATTCTGGAAAGGATCGGAAAAGTCGCCTACAGACTCGAACTACCGGAGGAACTTAGTAATGTCCACTCGACTTTCCACGTGTCAAACCTCCGAAAGTGCCTAGCCGACCACGACTTAGACGTTTCTCTCGATGATCTGCAAGTGAACGAAACATTACACTTCGTGGAAAAGCCTGTCGAAATCATGGATCGCCAAACCAAGCAACTCCGACGCTCTCGCATTCCTATCGTGAAAGTCCGATGGGAAGGCAAACGAGGCGTAGAGTTCACATGGGAACTCGAAAGCGACATGAAGGCGAAGTACCCGCAGTTGTTTGAAGAGAAAGTCTAGAAAGAGAAAGTTCTCAGACGTGAATCACGGCATTGTATAGCTTCCAGCTTAATTTCGGGACGAAATTCCCTAAACAAGGGGAGGCTGTAACACCCCGTGTTTTCACAAGTCAAAGTCAAAGTCAAGGTCAAAGTTAACGACCGGTTATACGGATTTGACTTGTAGAAATTTCTTTATTTTATTTGTATTATGTGGAGTAAGTGTTGTTAATTACAAGCCATCGACGTATTATTCAAACGACTTACGACTGTGAACTATAGGAAGTAACAATGCGATAAAGTTAATCAACTGATAATCAAGCTATGCTAATTAAATCGACATCGAATCGCAACTCGAATTACGTATTTTAATCATTGTTATACGTGTGTGTGCTTTATGTGTTACCTGTGCATGTTTATTTATGTTGTGTTGTGGTAATCAATCGAAACGTAATCGAAACTCGAAATGCAATCGAACTCGAACCCGAATCGAAATCGAACTATGATATTTAGTAGTTGGGACTAAAAGTAATTTGACTAGGAAACCCTATCGTGTCGAACCGCTCGCAATCGAAATCGAAACGCCAAAAATCGCCGCGTCGAACATTCAAACCAAGTGCCATCCGGCCGGATAGCCATCCGACCGGATAGCCTCTTGTCCGCAGATCAGACGCCATCCGACCAGGATGTCATCCGACCGGATAGCCATCCGGGCGGTGTGTCATCCGATCGGATAACCCTTTCCTCTTTTGGAATCCTATAAATACCCCTGTCATTGTCATTCTTTCTACTTTTGGAAACCCTCTGTCCGAACAGCTCGTGCTCCCCACCTTTTCTTCGATTTCTCTCGATCAAGGTAAGATCTCGTCCTAAATCTTGTACTTTCTTGATCTACACGCACTCCTACACCTTTCTATCTTTTAAATCTTAACTTTCAACCGTGAAATCACTAGATTTCGGGTGTTCTAGGATGATGTCATCATGTGTTCTTCAAGAACTTCATGTTTTGACTTTAATCCACCAAGAACAACTGAGATCTAACCGATTTCCACCCGATTACACAAGGATCTCGTAAAGATCTCGACACAAGAGTGGTGAAAAAGGATTGGAAGATGGTTTCTAACTTCCTTTCAACTCTTTTACACTCAAAACACTCAAAGCCGATAGGATCCGACCTGATCTAGTCTTCTACTTAATCATAGTGTTGTACTAGCTCAAGATCCGGATTCTACCTACGAGACTACCGATTTCGGATTAAACAAGAACAACCGTCTCGAGCCGGTAACTGACCGAGCTAGGGTGATTCCTGGTCGGTTTGGTCACTTGGGTCAAGGCATGGTTCCGTTGGTTAACACGTTGTCAACACGTCTCAATAAAACGACAAAACAAACAAGATAACCAAGGGTAAGACGAACGGGACAGCCGGAGCGGAATGCTATCCGATCGGATTGTCATCCGAACGGATAGTTCATCCGAACGGATTGTCATCCGAACGGATTACACATTGGGTCCCACACTCGACTAACCTTATCCGAAGTTTGAGTATCGAACGAATTGCTATCCGATCGGACGACCATCTGATTGGATTACTCTTCGGATCATGAGATACTAAGACTTTAAAGACTTAAACAATTTTCAACATGTTCATTAACAGGGTTGCCACCCGATCGGATGGACATCCGATCGAGTGACACTTTTGCTGTGAACTTGCCTCCACAAAGTAATCTCACCACTAAGTTGCCGTCCGACCGGACCACTGTCCGACCGGATGACCATCCGAACGGATTGTCATCCGCACGACCGACCGTCCGATCGACCGACTTGAAAGACAGAGATACTTCGATGTTTTTAAAATGCTACAACGAAAACTTCAAAAGACAAGCCATCATACACAAACACATTCTTCTTATAGGAAGAAACAATCCACTCGAATAGTCATCCGACCGGATAACCTATCTGACCGGATGACCATCCGAACGGATTGTTATCCGCACGGATTGCTGTCCGCTCGGATTACCATCCGATCGAACCACTATCTGACCCTCTCACACTTTGCACCATTTGACGCGTAAAACGTCACTTATCGATATGCCATCTAATCTACTCAGGCTAACCTTACTCGCTAAGCGCTCCCTTCAATCCATTAACCGCTGTGAGTATACTCGATCCCTTTTTGCCTTGCGCACTTTTGGGTGTTACATACGTTACGAATATTCAAACTACAACAATCACACTACTCAATACTATTTGAACGCTAACCGTTAATGCATGTTATATGTGGCTCATGAATGCTTGTTTGTTATGTTTACACATGGAATGCTGTCTACCTGCCTTAGCAACGATAGTACTATAGTTTGGACTCATCACCCGTTCACACGGGGGTTGTTAAGGACAATTACTTGCATGGATTACGGTGGTAATCATGTATTGCGAACTGCCCCGGGCAGTCAACCCGCAGTCATTGGTATCGATGGATCTATGTCGATAACTAACGTGCTTCATTTCACTATGTGTACGTGCTGGTTATGAGTAAACGAATTCGAACTCTATATGCTATTATCAAACTTGTATGCTCACCTTTACATTTTATGTATTGACTTTATTTTAACGTATGTGACAGGTGCTTAGGACGCACACTTGGTAGGAATTTGAAGCTAGAATAAAGCTTTAGAGCCCAACAAATAGTTGTTTGTAGTGGTCAAACTAAGGGTCTCTAGAAGCAGATAAACAATTGCTGTCTATTTAAATCTGAGTTGTCGGAACAGAATATTTGCCTGGATTTTTGTCTGTAATAATTATTTTGCTGTTTGAGATACGGTATGGGACGTATTATTTAAATTGAATAGTATTGATAATTGTTATGGAAACTTCTGGACAATTTGTTTCGCTCAGTGCCATGCCCCGATGATTCCGCCATCGGTTGGGGTGTGACAACGACCACTACCACCGCCATTCCCATCAGCAACCACCGTTCACATCCACCCAAGCCCTAAATGCATTGTCATCACACCTGCATTCTCGTAAATCGACTAAACCATCTTCAACCTCCAACAAATGTGCGACTAGGGCTGTAAACAAACCGAACAAGGCCTAGTTCGTGTTCGTTCATTAGGGAATGAACGGTTCATGAACGTTTACCAAATGAGATTTCTTGTTCATGTTCGTTCATTAAGAAAATGAACATATTAATGAACACTTACAACGTAAATGAACGCAAACAAATGTTTATGAGCATAAATGAATATAAACGAATGTTATATATTTATTTTAAAATAAAAATATGTATTTTTTATCAGAAATAATCCACCAAAAATAAATAAGTACTTAACATAACTATCCGAACATAGTCGCCGTAATCATTGTAAACATAATCAACACAAAAATTAAGAAGTTTGTCAAGCTTTAACACAAACTGAAATTGAAATGGTCAAATGAAGGATGTTAGCGGATGCGTAAAATATAATTGTGGTTTCGTTTTTTTAAGAACTAAAACAAAAAAAATTCAATATAACCATATAAAACCTTTAAAGGAATGGACACAAATAAACATAAATAAACACATTATCGAACGTTCACGAACATAAACAAACGAACGCAACCTCTGTTCATGTTCGGTTTTTAACTTATCGAACGAAATTTCTTATTAATGCTTGTTCATTTATTTAACAAACGAACATAAACGAACTTCCCCTGAACGGTTCACGAACCGTTCGTTGAACATTCGGTTTGTTTACAACCGTTCGGCTAATTCTTTACCTCCTGTTTCAAAATCGACTGTGTACCGCCTCAATTGAAGCCGCGATCTTCTTTGATTTTTTATTGTAGTAATAATATAAGTCAACTGAGTGGTGGAAGTTTCAATTCATCATTAAAATTTGGGGTTTTGAAGATGATTTGACACACAAATACGATTACTAAGAAGAATGATTTGAACAACAATGGTGTAAAAAAAAGTAACCAGAAACTAAACTACGAGTGAAGGCTGTAAAACTGGTTGCAAATCACTACAAATGTCAACAGTAGAATGATTATATGTTTTGAACACGGATTTAAGACTAGTTTCAATATGCCCCTCCAGCTTTCACTTGTTCACCGCTCTAGTCTTTCACAAAGTTTCATTAGTGATCCTCCATCTTTCGTTCTTTAACCTTGCCACCTACAAAACCATAAATATATTTCAAATACCTCTCTCACTAGCATATATGCTATTCAGTGAGTTTATAACATTATATATTTCAACAAAAACCTGCATCGCTTGTTGTTGCTTCAGTTTGGCCCTTCTCCTTTTGGGAGCAAATGTAATATGTTGTTGCTTCAGTAACTATTGGCCCTTCTCCTTGTGGGAGCAAATGTAATATGTTGTTGTTCTTGAAATAGAATTGCATCTGGATCAATCCTTCTTTCGTATCCTCTAATATAAAGACTTTTCAACGAAGAAATGCTATCGGGAAGATGACTTATAGGAGTATCCGTTAGATGTAATTGTTTCAAACTTTCTAAATCTCCTAGGTTCTCTGGTAGTTTCTCAAGTCCAGAACATTTAGAAAGGTAAAGCTCTTTGAGATTCTTTAGCTTACAGATGCTGGATGGAACATCTCTTATCTTGGTTGATGTTAGAACTAGTCTTTTCAAACTTTCTAAATCTCCTAGGTTCTCTGGTAGTTTCTCAAGTCCAGAACAACCAGAAAGGTAAAGATATTGGAGATGCTTTAGCTTACAGATGCTGGATGGAACATCTCTTATCTTGGTTGATCTTAGACCTAGTGCATTCAAACTTTCTAAATCTCCTAGGTTCTCTGGTAGTTTCTCAAGTCCAGAACAATTAGAAAGGTTAAGATAATTGAGATGCTTTAGCTTACAGATGTTGGATGGAACATCTCTTATCTTGGTTGATCTTAGACCTAGTGCATTCAAACTTTCTAAATCTCCTAGGTTCTCTGGTAGTTTCTCAAGTCCAGAACAATTAGAAAGGTTAAGATAATTGAGATGCTTTAGCTTACAAATGCTATCCGGGAGATGTTTAATTTCTGAATATGTTAAATCTAGCTCTTCTAAACACTCCAACTGGCCAATGTCCTCAGGCAATTCCTCTATGCCACTATATTGAAGGTTAAGAACTCTTAAATGTTGTAAACTACAAATGCTTCCCGGAAGACTTTTGAGTTTTTCGCACAAACTGAATGATAGATTAACAAGCTTATGAAGATTTCCAATTGATGAAGGTAGGTTTTCTATATCATTGCCACCAAAATCAAGCTGTTGCAGATTACTGTTGGAGTGGCACAGGATTATATCCTCGAATTCCTTTAGATGTAAGCCACTTACATGAAGAAACTCAAGTGATTCCAAATCCTTGATAAACAAAACAGATTTCAACCTCGTACAATGACTAAGGTTTAGGTACGTAAGCCCTTTTAAACATCCAACTGGCATATGAAGTTCTACCAAATCTTTACAATATGAAAGATCTAACCTCACAAGATTCGGAGTCAACCCAAGGTCAAAGGTCTTCAACTTTGAGCGGGAGAGTGTAATGGTTTTGAGCTTCTTAAGAACCTAATATCACACCAAAAAGAATGTAATATACTAATAACTGATCAATATATAAATCAAAATTAATAATCAAACATCCTACCTTTCCCCCCACCCAAAGTTGTTTGATTTTGCTTTTAGACATGTCAAGCTCAACAAGATTATTTGCTTGAAAGGTTTTAGGTAAACACCAATGAGGGTAAGAGTGCCATTTCAAGTACTGTAATGAATTTGGGAAGTACTGACCAACTTCATCAATCTTCACAAGGTCATCACGATCCTTATCCTCATATTTATGATCTACAATAAGGCATCTGAGTTTCTTCATGTTTCCAAGAGCTTCCAAAACAATATCAGGGGTGAGCTTTAGACTTATACACCTTGTCGCTTCAGAACCCTGTAATTCAAGAATTGTTCATGTCAAAAGTAAAGCAAACTGTGTTTATCTCATCTCTATGTCACAAGTAAACCTCATTCTTACCAAGTCATTATCCAATACATCTTCAATTTCTTCCTGGATCCATAATCTGCTATGTTTGTTGGGCTCATCTAGGTGCAAACGACGTACGATACTCTTGCCCATTTCTTCAATATGATCATGCATGCTCACATGATTAGCAGCATTAAAGGTTATGAGAGATCTCTGCTCAAGAACTCTTAAACCAATTCTAGCATGATATCCACAACTTTCAAGCATGCTTATTGCTTTGCTTTTCTCCCACCCCTTGAGTAAGCATGCAACATCTAGGAATATTTCCTTACAGTCATCATCCAGACCTGCATAGCTTAATTCCAACTTTTCAAGAGTTTCCTTCAATGGTATTGATTTGAGTCTTGCTAATGCATCTACCCATTCATCGTTGTCTTTACCACACAGAAATGAACCCAAAACTTTGATTGTTAATGGAAGACCACCAGCATAACGTATAACTCGTAGTGATTGCATTTCGTACTTTTTAACTAGAGTATCTTTCCCAAATGCGTGCCTACTAAAGAGGGTAATCGCTTCCTCATATGATAGCAGATTGACATCACAAATCCTTTCAATTTTATGTGCTATCAACACTTGCTCATCTCTTGTTGTAATGATAATTCTACTTCCAGGCTTGAACCAATGAATATCACCAGCTAATGCATCAAGCTGATTTTGGTGATCCACATCATCTAAAACCATAAGAACCTTTCTACCACGCAACTTTGTTTTCATCAATTTTGTCCCCTCATGGACACTACTTACGTTGTTGCCTTTAGCTAAATCTAAATCTGTAAGGATCTTTTTTTGCAATGACAATAAACCGGACGGCGCTTTTGAAATTTCCCTGACATTCTCAACAAAGGTTTTAGCTTCAAAGTGAATTGATAATCTATCAAAAGTAGCTCCAGCTAAAGTTGTCTTTCCAGCACCTCCCATCCCCTTGATCCCTATCATGCGAACATCTTCTGACCCGATATCTAAAGACGTCTGAAGATGTTGTAGTCGCGGTTCCATGCCTACTAGGTTATGATCAATGTTCACATTAATTGATCGTAACTCGAGTGAAATCTCTTCAACAATTAATTTGATCACTTTGGCTTCATGCCTGTAAATTATAGGAAATTTAATTAGCTTGCTCAAGAACCCATAAGAGTAGTTACTTTTTTGGTGTATAGTATACAAAAGTGTAAGTGAATTAGCTTAATAACATACATACAAATCATGTTGCATATTTTGACAAGACTCGAGCTTTCTTTAAGATAAAAAAGCAACTAAAAAGGAAAGAATATTGCAGAGAAATGATGAAGGAATTACCCATCAGCAGTGTTCTTCAAATCCCACCCAGACAGATTGGCTGCTTCTGTGAGAGCTTCTCTCCATGGCCCGGTCTCTTTGTTGGTATGCTTGGCAAGCGCTTCTCCAACTGGACCATGTTGTTTGCGAACTTCAGAGGGATCCACATCATAGAAAACAGGGTAAGCAATCTGGTTGTTTGACTTTTGGCACTCTATAATCTTTACAAGTTCGTTTAGGCACCAAGATGAAGATGCATATTTCTTTGAGAAAATTATGATGAAGAACTTGGATTCTTCGATGGATTTCAAAAGCTGGTCGTTGATGCTTTTTCCTTTTCTAAGTCTCTCGTCATCCTTGAAAGTGCGAATACCTTGTTGCTGAAGAGCATTATTAAGGTGATCAACAAAGTTCTTACGTGTGTCTTCACCACTGAAACTCAAAAATACATCATACTGATAGCTCTCCTTATTGAATGATGTTGAAGAAGACGACGCCATTGGAGTTATGTTTTTCGAAGAAGACTGCAAAGAAACAACAGATCACACTTTTAACCTACAAGAATGTATCTTATGATAAGGATCAAGCTGGTTATCACACCTTAGAGCTTAATTACCAAGGTTAATAAATTGCTATAAATGTCAACACTGAGTCACAAGCATTTCATTATAACTTATGGCCTAGATGATATTAAACAGTTCTATGATATCAGCATAAGGAACTGGTAATTTACGCTTAAAAGAATATTTTAGGAATCCAGAATTTATAAGGGGTTTTTATATATTCCTTCTTAAAAAGATTATTAGTTTATTACACTAAGCTAACTGAGGTGTAACAAAATGAATATATTTTGAGTGAGTTAGATACTTTTTACAGTTAACTTTATAAGTTGCTTTTGTTGCAATAAACACCTCACATGTCTCTAATAACTAATAAGTTATGCAAAAGTTTGACTTTCACAAAGTCAAACCACTGCACTTTAGTTTTACATTTAGAATGGTGTGTCTTGGGAGCTAATGATACCCAAATGATGTCTTTGACCGTTTGATGTTTGATATACGACAATATGATATTCAATCAAAGGTTTGATCAGATTTAAAACAAAGATTTGACTTTCTTACACAAGTCAAAATGTAGTAATAAACTTCAAACCATGGGGCTTTGATTTCAAATCTTAGACAAACAATGCATCTTATGACTATTTATCAAAAATTGGAACTAAAGTTGACAATTTAACAAATAAAGATCTTCCATTATAGCGATTTAACACTAAAATTAAGGTGCGAAATAAATAATAACAAGAAATTGGTGACGATGTTTGAAGAACCATTATCCAAAGTCTGTGGATCGATGGACTTAAAATACAGATAAACCATCACTATTTTAACAATTCACACAGTCTATAAATTTATTTATATCAGTTGGTGATCTGTGAGGGACTAAAGTAACCAATTTCAGAAAGAAATTGTGGTATAACATCTTCTTATTTACCCCTTAATCAACCCCGATCTACTTTCTTTTTGCCGATTCAACACTAAAAATTAAGATGCGAAATAAATAATAACAAGAAATTGGTGACGATGTTTGAAGCACCATTATCCAAAGTCTGTAGATCGATCGATCGATGGACTTAAAATACAGATAAACCATCACTACTTGAACAATTTAAAGAATAAAAAGGAAAAAAAAAACTAACCTTAAAATATATAGTTGCTCAAAAGAAACAGCACCCTGATACTCAGACCAAGAGACCTTTGTTTGTGAGTTTCAAGTATGTTGAGGTTAAAGTTGTTGAGGGTGATAAGTTTTGATCCAATTAATTATCACTGCTCATCTCTTTAGTTTATTACCAGGAAATCATGCCGCAACTTCCGCGATATCTTCTTTATTTTTATTTTTTTGGAAGGCAAATTTCACACGCGATATCTTCTTTATTGACCAATTATTATTATCACACGCGGTTTCAATCTTTGCTTGGAGCCACTTGTCCTCCTTTTTCACTTTTATGCACCCCACCAAGATTCCAAAGCAACCAATAATAATGGTGGGTTACTTTACTTTTAATTAAATTAAATTAACAGATAAGCATTTTTATGTAAGACCGTGGGGTATGGTGGGGTTTGAGTTGACACGTGGAGTTGGAGCCCCCCAACGGTGAGTGACGTGTCCGTGGGGTATGACGGGGCTTGGGTTGGGGCGTGGCTTGGCAGTTTATTAAAAAAAAATCATGGTTGCAAAAATCGCGACTAGCCGGCGATTAATCGCTGACTAGTCGCTAGTCGCCCATCAACTGAGTAATTTTCAGCTAATCAGTAAAAAAATCGCTAGTCGGCCTAGTCGGCCCTAATCGCGACTAGTCGGTCGGGAAGATCGGAAAAAATCGGGAAAAAACAAAAAAAATTAGGAAAAAATCGGAAAAAAACACATATTCCGGCCAAAACCTCCCAGATTCCGGTCAAAACTTGTCCACTTAAAAAAATTACGTATAAAAATATATGTATATATGTATAAAAACTTAAAATTATACATAAAAAGTCCGATCCGATTAATCCCGATTAATCCCGAGTAGTCGCTAGTCCCTACCTCACCGACCCGCTAGCGACTAGCGAGTTCTCCAACCTTGAAAAAAATAAAAAAAATTTAAAAAAATACACACAACATTAAAAAAAGCCTAAAATTTTATTAATTACAAAATAAAAAAAAAACTAAAAACGATTACAAAATTAAAAAAAAACCTAAAAATTACAAAAAAAAACCTAAAAACGATTACAAAATAAAAAAAAAACCCTAAAAACTACATCGCCCCGCTATGACATGGCTAACAAAGCGAATAGGAGCCCGCCACATAGGATGGCTAGCCCACCTCACGCCGGCTTCAAACTCCCGCCCCTTGGGCCATGCCCCAACCCAAGCCCACCCGGGGTGGTGGCTTGGGCGTTTTTCCCCAACCCAAGCCCCATACCCCACAGTCTAAATAGTTATATTAAATTACGACTTTTTAATTTGTTTTTAAGCAAATATTACCATATTTTAACAATTTGTAATAAACTTGGAAAGGTCACGGTTTTACACTATTTTAAATTACCATTTTTTTAAAGTAAGACATACTTTTTGTCATAATTTTAGAATTTAGCGTCACAATGTGTTTATTTACATTTTGATGTGCAAAATCGAGTTGCCTCAATAACCTTTTTTTCTTTTTAGTATCATTTGTAATTAAAGTTTAATATAAAAATGAGTGCACTAGGCATGTTTTGCACATATTAGGAGAAATTTTGTAACGAGTATGTAGAGACTGGCCCAACACGCTATATGTATTTAATAGTGTAATGAACCAAACAGATACCAAATGAACCTGCAAGAATTCCGCTAGCACTATGTTAATGTAAAGTTTTTTAGTTTTTGCATTATAGAATACATGAAAAATTATCACGTGTTTCTAATTTATGTATTATTAAAGATATCTTAAAATGTATACACGAACCACTTTTTTTACTGTGTATTTGTATCTACTTTGTTTTTGTAATTCTGTTTTATTTTTTAAAAGTTGGCTAGGCCATATGTAATTAGGGCTGGGCAAACTGCTCGTCGCTCGCCGCTCGCTCGTCGCTCGCTCACATTTGCTCGGAAAATGCTCGCTCAGTTTTAGGCTCGATTGTAAGCGAGCCAATCCGCTCGGTTCGATTTAAAAACGAGCCAAGTATGAGCAAAGGTCCGCTCGGCTCGGCTCGAATTTTTTATACTTTATATTTTAATATATATATATATATATGTAATATATTATTTCTTGTAATTATTATTTTATTGAATTTATGGATTAATATTTTGTATTTAGCTCAAATAATAGTTAGCCCAAAATGTTAAGCCCACCACTCCACCGGCCCTAACTCCTAAGCCCTAATTCATAAATTTCTTTTGCCCTAGATTTAAACAAAAGAGCAGTTGTCTTCTTCATATTCGATTAGGGTGTCTTCAACAAATTCATCTCAATTTGCTAATTATCCTATTGATTGATCGAATTCACACTTCAAACATCTTCATGTAATCATTTCAGGTTCGTTCAAACCTTTCAAACTCTGTTTTCAGCATTTGAATTCGTTCAAACTTGATATTTCAACGCATTTTAGATCGATTCCTGCTGTTTCATGATGATTTAATCTCCTTTTTTTGTGTAGTTGTCATCGATTAATTTGTTTATTATAGCACAGGCGTTCTGTCCATAGTCCACCTCCACCACGAGCAGCGGAGCCGCACAGACGAGCAGCGGAGCCGCACACGAGCAGCTGCCATCCATTAATTTCAGGTTCGTAAATACCATTTTTTTAATTTGAAACTGAAACTGAGCGAAACTGAGCAAAATCGAGCTGCTCGGTTGTAAACCAAGCGAGTTCGAGCAACGATTTTTGCTCGTTTCATTAAATTCGATCCGAGCAGAGCCGCTCGGTTTAAATTCGAGCCGAGTTCGAGCAGACCCTTGCTCGGTTCTGCTCGGCTCGTGAACAGCCCTATATGTAATGGTCAAGTGACAATGATAAATCAGGATGGGACATGTCCTGTTCGGTCTCGGTTATTAGTCCCGGAAATGATCAAAGGTCCATAATTTGAAGAAAAAAATAATTTCTGTTACTAGTCCAGTCTAGAACCAGATATTTTTCATATATTTAAACAAAATGACATCATTTAGGTATGAAATTAGACTTTAATGACTACCCGAAAAGTTTGAGCCCTGGTTCGGTTCCAATCTTACACCAACCCGATGATTGGTTGTTGGCTCAGTGGCTCCCAAATTTTCAAGTTTCCAATTATGGTCCACTCTGGTCTTTAAACCATGGCACACCAATGCAACAAGTTTATAGAAGAGTAAAGTCCTATTTGAGTCCTTATGGTTTGTGCAGTTTAACTATTTGAATCCAAAAACCAAAACTGTCTTGATTTGAGTCCCTGTGGTTTCTAATTTTAACCATTTGAATCCAAAGTAAACAACATCCAAATCAGAAACATTTTGTTTTTGGATTCAAATGGTTAAAATTAGAGACCACAGGGACTCAAATGGTTAAAATTAGAGACCACAAGGACTCAAATCAAGACAGTTTTGGTTTTTGGATTCAAATGGTTAAACTGCACAAACCACAGGGACTCAAATAGGACTTTACTCTTTATAGAACTTCAAATTTCTAGCTAGGTTGAAGCAAAAAGGAGGTATTTTTGTGCTGAGATGATAAATACCAGCGCTTTCCTATACTATTGGTTGTATATTAGAGTATATAAAGCAGCCATTTTAAGCAAGTTCTATTGCCATTAAGGGGCAAAAAATGGGCAGATTAGACAAGTGGCCATGATAGAGTGATTGCTGGTTGCCCAAAGGCCCAAAAACTAGTTCAGAAGGAAAAGAAGGATGTACTACTTTATGATTGCTATTGTGCAACCGTCAGCTCAGTTATCTGTACCAAAGAACAAAAATCTCACAGTTAGAAACATCATGTGGCCATTTCAATCCATTTATATGAAAATTGAAAACGAGTCATTTCAGATGGTTTTTTATTCCATAACATGTAGAATGGGTTAGGCAGGGCAAAGGTTGTCTAACGTCTAAGTTAAATACTCAAATTTATATAACATTCTAAACCATTATGAAATTGGATTAAAAAACAACCAGACCTAACCTGCTTTGACCCACACATGAAAGTTATCCGTTTGATATGAACCCATTTTGACCCATTAACAACCAAACAAGCCCACTTGTTTTTGGATAGTCCAATACACAATATTCAGTGTTCTCAAAATCATTCGCACAGTCTGATTCTTTGACTATGTTGACCAGAATTCCAGTCCAAGGCCAGCAAAACAATTCGTTTTCTTCAGTGATTGGCGCTGCTACTTTCAGCGGCTTTTCAGCCTCATCTGCCAGTTCATTTTCTAAGTACAATTTTAAAGCAAGATGGTTCGCCTTTTGCTTTGCACTTCTGTTTGAAGAGCCTTTGCTTACTCCAGAAGCATGTTGATGCAAGTCTTTGTATTTGAAATTCTGTTTTTTCTTGCCAGCACAAAAAGGGCACTTAAAAATGCCACCGGAATACTTAACTTTGGGTGTTCCATTCCTCAGTTGCTCGTATGGCTTATCTTTGTATTCAGTAATCTCCGAATCACTAAACACGGACTCTTCACCAGAACTGATATCCATCTACTCAGAAAACATACACAAGACAATATGAAGATGTTAATTAAATGCATGTTGAGAAGGGGGTGTAATTAAGGTAAAATGAAAATATCGGATATCCTAATTCCTAATTGGTGATGCTATATGTACACCAGCGTGCCTATCACATCATAGGGTGAAAAATTATCATAAGGGTGAAGGGAGTGGTTAATCAGGTGAAAGTGGCAAACTTTAAAATGAACCAATCAGAGTGTGCTATGTCAGCAAGTGTGAAGAGTTTAAACTTTGGTGAAAAGTGTTGGCAGTGGTGTAGACACTTGAAAGTGGCAAACTTTTTTTTATTTTTTTTTTATTTTTTTATCTTTAAACACCCCTTCACCACCACCACCACCGGTTCCACCACCACCACCACCCTCAAAATCAACCCACCCTTATCACCTCCACCACCACCGGTTCCACCTCCATCACCACTCGCCACCACCACCACCGGTTCCACCACCTCCTGTTCACCACCATCACCACCCTCAAAATCAACCCACCCTTATCAGCCGCCGTGGCTCCGCCCATCAACAGCCGGCTATATTGCCGTTACACACAAAACAAGGCTCCAATCATTACAACGGTAAAAAAGACCTCACTTTGTCGATCGGTGACCACTTGCCGATTTCCATGTTTTACCGCGCGGCAAAGGTGGCCGGCGGCGGTGTTGCCGCTCGGCAAACACCTTTGCCGATGAGAATGCCGATCCACTCCCTTCACCCTAAGGGCCATATGACTTTGTCAATGGTCATGCCAGTCACTTCTGTGTCAGTCAATCACATTATACGAGCTGTATTATTTGACAAACACCACCTCACACAGGCCCTCGTACGACATGTGTAACAATTACTCAACCTTAAGTGCAAAAAATACATAGACCAGCGGATCTCAAGCCTCTCAGGGGTCTCACATTTCCCTGAAAACTTCTGTTCCATACCATAAACACTAAATACTCGAATATTGTGAATTTTAATATATGAACAGTTACTGTGATGATTCAGAATTTAGAGTCATGGATCACTAACATACATGACAGGTGTTAAATACGTAAAACTTAAATGATATGCAAATTTAGCGTTACATTTTTATGTAAAACACAATGTTTTAAAAACCGGACCGGACCGGCCGGTCCGGTCCGGCCGGGACCCGTAAGCTTATCCGGGCCGGTTCACACACATAGCCGCTTCCAACATTGGGCCGCCGATCGGGCCGGGAACCGGCGGTCGGGCCGGCGGATCTACACAAACAATCGGGCCGGCGGAAGTAGTATCACGATGACATCTCCTTTGTTGATGCCGTGCTGGTGAAATGCGGAAGCAACTTTTCGTGACGTGAGCTCGACATCAGCGTAGGTGTGTACCACACCGGTGGCTCCATCGATTAAACAGGGGCGGTTATTGAAGGTAGAAATGTTTTCGAAACCGTATGAGTGTAACGGTAGGTGTTTTGGTATGTATATATCTGGGAGCTTTGAACGGAAAATTATCTCCTTCTCAGGCGCCGTTGATGAGTATTATGTTAGAGAGAGAAAAAATGGAATCTTTTTATCATTATGGGATAAAAAGGTTGTAGAAAGGCAAATTCTTTATACTCGTGGTCAAAGTTTGCTGGCAAAATGGTGGGTTCGTTATTATGGGTTGGTTTTAAGGGTGATAATGGAATTTTAAAAAATATGATGTGGTTGGTATGCTTTTTTTTCTTGTATATATATATATATATATATATATATATATATATATATATAATTTATGACGTAATCCGGCTCTTAAATCCGGTCGAACCGGTTGAACCGGTCCGACCTTTGACCCTGTAAGGTGACCGGGTCGACCTCCGGTCCGGTTCTGAAAACATTGGTAAAACATGTATCAATTTTGCATTTAAAGATACGCTAGTTCTGTTTCTCATCATTTCATTCTTAGAAACTATAATAGATTCCTGAATGTGGATATAACGAAAGAACAAACCCTAAATTACCAAAATGAAGGGAAAAAAAGCAAAAATCAAGCCATATGACTTTGTCATTGGTCACACCAGTCATTTTTGTGTCACGCAAAAACATCATACAAGTCGTATGGTTTCACAAACACCACCTCACACGGACCCTCGTATGACTCATATAACAATTTTTAGCTTATCATATGACATCATACGGCCCCATATGACGCGCCAGTGGTGTCTGGATAGTGTGTCAGCGATGTTTCTATAGCCTAGCCCTTCCAAAATACAAGTACACAACCTTAGTCCTCAAAGAGGTCTCGCATTTCTCTGAAAACTTCTGTTTGATATCATAAACACTATACACTCAAATGGTCAAATAATATTGTGAAAAATAAATATATGAACAGTCACATGCTGGATACTCTGATGATTCATTATTTAGAGTCATCATCAGTCATGGATCACTAAAATACATAACATGTGTTCAAACTTAAGTCAAATGCAAATTTAGCGTTACATTTTTTTATAAAACACGTATCGAATTCGCATTTAAAATAACATCTTCGGTTCATACGCCAGTTATGTTTCTCATCATTTCATTCATAAAAAACTATAATCAAAACCTAAATGCGGATTATTTCTCGGATAGAATGACACACAGTTGACGTTTTTCAACTACTGTAACGAAAGAACAAACCCTAATTTACCAAATGAAGCAACAAAACAGAAATGAAGCTCGATCGAACAATTTGCAGAAAGCATATGATCATCAACTGGAAAAGGATACCTGAAAGAGATTATTGAGGTGTAATTGCGAATTGAGTGAGCATAAACCCTAGTCATGTACGGCCGCAAGTAACGTAGATTGATCGTTGGAGAAGAAGGAGAAGAAGAGAAAGCGTATGAACAGTTATTGATTTCAGTAGCAGGAGATTATTATATCAAAATATAAAATTATTATAAGGAAGGGTTCTGATTGGTTTTGAGTGGTAGTAGGTCGGGAGATAGAAAATGTTTCATTCGTAAATATCTATACTTTTTATAAAAAAAAAAAAATTTGAGTGACATAAGAAAAGCTGATGTAGCAGTGAGAGATACTGTCCAATAATGTTTTTCTTATGTCATTACTGCATCATAAAGCCTAATATATAAAATCATTTTAAAATCTATCTAAAAGCCTGCTTCCCAAAACCTCTGCTCATATCCATCCATAGTTTAAAAGCAACAGCGGTTGAAGGTTCATATGATGCTATACCTCAGCAGATGTTTAGTTGCCGGTAATTTCAAATTCAAAATGTCTGGGAATACGTAATTTGCAATTAATGTATGTCACTCACTCACTTCTGTCAATCATCTTCTTATATAAAGGTTTTTTTCTCATTTCACTCTTCATATTTCCACTCTCCTGTTCTCTGCTTTTGTATTTTGAAATTTGAATTCATTCCGATTTCTGAATTAGAAGTCAGCGTTAGTTGAGATTAACAATTTTAGTTCAGTTAAGGATTTGAATCCTGGGAAAGATTTGTGGCACATGAGACCAAGGATCATCCGAAAATGGAATTAATGTTATAGAATGGATCTCATCTTCATTAATGAGCAGGTATGGTGTATTTATGTTATTCCGTTCGTGTATAAAGGATTCTATGGATGTATATATGTGAATTCCTGTTTCTATGCTTTATAGGTTTCTATTATAAATGTTCCTGGGAAAGATTTGTGGCACATGAGAGCGAGGATCTTCCGAAAATGGAATCAAGGTTATAAAATGGATCTCAACTTCATTGATGAAAAGGTAATGTCTGTTTGTGTTTAAAAATAGAAGTATATGTGTGAATTCCTGATTCGATGCTTTGTAGGTTTGTAATATAAATGTTCCTGAGTTTTGTACGGTAATTTATTGAGGATGTATATTCTTTGATTCTTTCTTTTTATCACAAACTGTAGGTTTGTATGCTAAAAAAATACTTTGTTTAAATGTTCTTCAGGTAGATCTTGTTGGATTTGTTATTTGGTGTGGAAGTCTTGAAGTCGTTGGCCGACCTTGAAAAGAAACTAACAATATGAATAGCGATATTCAAGAGTTTGAGTAAGTGGTGGTTTACATGTTCAGTCATGAATTCAAATTATTGTTTATATTTATTGTGGAATGATCTTAAAAAATGAGATCAGGACTGTTGGTATTTAAAAGGGGAATCAGGGTAATGCTAATAAATGAGACTAACAGTCTTTATATCTAATGTGGAATCATGGTAATAAATGAGATCAACAAAATTATTCCCTCTTCAGGTGAATATGTTAGATGGTCATAATTTTCGGATGATTTTATGTTGTTATTCATTCAGTTTTTGTTTTGATTTTATAGATTCTAGAAAACTGGTCATAAATTAGTGTTTAGTTTACGGTTAAATGAATATTGTTTCCATGTAGGGTTACGATTTTTTCGATGTATTATGTAGAATAATTATTCTTTGTAGTTTAACGAATTCATCTTTAAATGACAGCTCTTGAGTATGTGATGGTTGTTATACAACATGTAAAGTGTAAGGAAATGGAAAGGTAATTTTTGTTACTTTCTGCAAATCATAACTATACTCTTTATTTCTGGCAATATAATAACATGTTGAATGAATATTCATTAGTTGTTTTGTGATCTGTTGCAAGGATGTTGGTGATGTTACAGAAGACTTTTTAGCAGCAGAGGTTGAAAAGGATTCTGGATTAAGTCCGAAGGGAAAGTAAAAACAACTTATTTTGAAGACTAAAATTGTGGTTTTTAGTTATGTTTGTTTTAACCTGTTGTGTTTGAAAGTTTGGTATGTACTGGCTACACTTTGAATCATCAAAACTTATGGATTTTGTATGTAATTGCTACAATTTGAATATTATTGTTATTATATTATTGTTAATATTCATATTTTGGACAAGTAGTAGGGTTATATATTATTTTTAGTGAATGAGTGCTACTTTAATGAATTGGCTAGTAGGAAAACTGTTAGAATCTGTTGAGCAGGCTTTGCTTCAACAGACCTTATCGTCTGTTGATCATGGTCTGTTAAAGCTCTGCTGTTAAACATTCTCTGTTGAACTGCATCATCTGTTAGTTCATAGCAGAGGTTCTCTTTGGCAGACCGTTGCTTGAACCGTCTTTGTGTTTATCAGCAGATGTTGTTTCGTTCAACAGACTTTGCTTTTACAGATTTACTCTTCAACAGAGTTTTGGGTTTGGTAGACTTTATATAAGAAGATGTTGACTGTATTCCTTTTGTTGCAGATTTTCAAAAGACTGTTATTTGTATTTAGAGGTTTTAGAGTATAAATCAATTTAGATTATGACAATGATTGGCCATAAATTTGTTTGGCCTTTTAAATGTCGATCACCAACATGTTGTGATTTATCGTCTATTGTTACAACGAGAATGAGACCTGAGGTAGTGATCGGACTGGTTAGGCAAAAGGCTTCAAGGGTTGAAGTTTGTCTAACGCAGGTCGCGGGGTCCCCCCACGTTTGCAAGACGTGGAAAGAGGTTCACTAGTTATGTTTGCTATTTACTTAGGATCCTCGGCTAAAGGATATTCAGCCTTGGATGCAAGAGCAAGTAAATTGTGTGTGTTGGAATGAAGAAGAGAGACTTGTGTAAAACAAGTTCTCGAGAGACAAGAAGTAAGATCAGAGATCCAAGGAGATCTGAGCTGATCCAGAATGTTTAAAATGTATTCAATAAAGTGTCATTTATAGGGAAAGAGGTTTCTCAAAGGAGAAACCTTTGACTAGTGAATCCGGCTTGCAGTGGGGGACTTACCCTTTTAGGGGTTGAAGCGTTTGGACCTGCGGATAAAAGAGGACTCCCTGTGCAAATGCTTTACTTTTGCGGCTGTGGGAGAGTTATTTAAGCAATCAGTGAAGTGACTGATTACTGTTCACGTTCTTTTTGCTGTTCACCTTAGTTCCCGGGTTTTAAGCCCTTTAACCTTTTAACCCTTCCCGCTATTTCTGATTGACTTTCTAAGAAAACAAACCGAAAGAAATTTCAAATTAATGAAACAGTACTCCGGCCACGGCCCCGTGCTCGCTGAGCACGGCCCCGTGGCCACCTATCTGCAGGTTTTTGAAACAAGGAATCTTGGAGCTTTAAATTATTTTTCTGACTTTTGAAGCATTTTTAAGTAGAAATAACTTAAAGCAGTGTTGTAGAACTTATTTTTGACAAGATTCCTTGAATGAAAACCTAACAAATATCACAATAAAGCTTGAAAACATGGAGATTTCAAGTTTTAATGGAGGCTGTGAAGAGAAAATGAAGAAGAAAGCAATATACAAAGGTAGAAAAGACAAGATGGTTGTTGAGAACCTTCTATAGAATATACCTTATAGGGTATATGTGAAGATCCCACCAGATTTTTGTCTTTGGAATGGGTCCAAGAGTGCAGGAATCTTGCTGCATTTATAGAAAACGACAGCACGCTGGACACGGCCCCATGTCGACTGGACACGGCCCCTTGTGCAGACAAGATTCTGACACTTTTTGTCCGTATTCTGACTTAAAGTCAGACGGGAATCTTTAGGTGGACACGGGGGCGTGTTGACCTGGACACGGCCCCGTGGCTAGAGGTTTTTATGAAGTTATGTCTTATTTTAAGGAATTTATCCGGATACGGTGGTTCCTTACTGGACGGAACAACACCGAAGTGCCTGAGATACCTAAGTTTCCCTAGATTTAGACAAGAACGCAAGAGGTTATCGGAAAGGGTGATTCCTAAGCTAAATACCGGTGGGCAAGACCAACCTTTATTTCCCTTATCCGGGCTCTCGTTAAAGAAGGTATATGTCGAGTTGCTCAGGTCTATGTATGCATCGGCGGAAACCGATGGGGAGTCCTTCATGGCACAATCGACACAGGGACGACTATCGCTCAAGTTTTCACAAGAGTTAGAGGTGATTTCGGGAGCAACGATGTTGTTATAATCCGAATGCGATCTCAATAATTCTCCTTGATCGTCGTCTTGAGATGAATTAGTTATTTCCATCTCAAGTTCTTTTATCAATTGGAGAATTAGTTCTTCCATTTGAAATAATTCTTCGAGAATCATCTCATCTTGAAGGGACGATTGAGAGCATTCGAGAGAGAGACATGGATTGTTTTTACTTTCGCCCATCTTAAGGCTACAGAAAAACGATGGGTCTATATAGTGGGGAATGTAATTTAAAAAATAACATTTTAAATCTTCATGAGATCCGCCACATATTTGACACCACGTACCATAAGAGGAGTGAAAGTAAAAATGATCAGTATCACTCATGTTTGTGTCAGAAATTACCAACCGTCGGGATCTTACGGTTCTGTTTTCAGTATCTGAAGCTTGGGCACGGGGGCGTGTTCAGTGGGCACGGCCCCATGTTCAGCTACTGTCTGACTTAAAACATGATTGTCAGTACCAAAGATTGGGCACGAGGGCGTGTTCAGCTGGCACGGCCCCGTGCTGCAGTCTGCAGAAGCTGAAAAATCTAGAAAAAATCCTAAAAAAACAGAAAAATAAGAAAAACAATTAGGCCGTTGATTCCTAACTTTCTTAAAATCCTTGTGTCCCCGGCAACGGCGCCAAAAACTTGATGCGTGTGTAGCGTTATATATTTTTATTGATATTTTAAGCCCTTTTTAACACTTTATCAAGTTTTAAATTTATAAAACACGATATTTTACTAACACTAAACACACATATGGGCAAGTGCACCCATCGTGAGTGTAGTATAGCGTTGGTAAGATATCGAGGTCGTCCAAGGACACAAGAGCTTTTAGTACCGGTTTATCCTCAACGGCTAATCAAATCAAAAGTTTTAGAAAAGGTTTTAAACATGAAAATAAAAACTAAAATGCTGAAAAATAAAATAAAATAAAAACAGATAGACAAGATGAATCACTTGGATCCGACTCGCTTTTAATGTAACCTTTGATGATTTCCACACTTTTGCACTTTTTAAGAGATTATCTTAGTTATAGTAGTATGCCCCTCTTTTGAAGGTGACGTTACCCTCAACCTAGTGGTTTGAGTCAGCAAGGATACAATCCCAAAGGGTCGGAATATTGAAAGATAATTAATTAAGTTATTAATTCGTAATGTGGTAGGCCCCTTTTTTGAAGGTGACGTTACCCTCGGCTAAGTGGGTTGAGTCAGCAGGGATACAATCCCAAGTAGCCAGGTTAATGTATTAATAGTAGTTTACATATGAGGGGATCAAGCTATTCGCACCCCCACCATCCAATACCAGTGGGTATTGAAGGAGGTCCTAGTAAGCTTGACCCCCCAGGTCCTTGCAGGATCTATACATTGAACAAGGCAAGAACCTTACCAAACCATTCCCTTAACCCCCGACCAGGTAGTCAACATATCTCTATATAGACCATAGAGAAATGAATGGTGAAAATCTTTTATTTTATATAGACAGTAAAATAACGCCAAGACACCACGGACAAATGATAAGGAAGTTTCACATTCAACAGAAGAAACTAGTTATTAAAGTCATTAATACAAAACAAAAAAAAGTGTGAAAAGAATTAAAATCAAAAGTATTACATTAAATGCTTGTCTTCACCAAGTGATGTAAGAGACTTAGGCAAACATGGCCTTTGATTGTCAAGAACTCTCACCATCAATCTTGGATCCCGAGACTACTACACACACTTTAAGATGGATGATGGATTATGGTGGTGGATGTGGGTGTTGTAGTGGTAGTGGAGTGGTGGTGAAGTGGGAGAGAGGTGGTTTGCCAAGGGATGCCTTTGAAGTGAACCAAGCACCCCCATTTATAGCCTGCACAGAAGCCCGGACACGGCCACGTGTCCATCCTCTTTCTCTTTCTTCATTAATTGCAATTGTCTGTATTAGGCTCCACACGCCCCCCGTGTTCGCTGGGCACGGACCCGTGTGCAGAAGCGTATCTGTACTATCAAGATTTGCTAGATTCTGCGAATCTTAGCGTAGAACACGACACGTGTTGAGCTGGGCACGCCCCCCGTGCTGGGAATAGAAGCTTCTACAACTTTGTCTTTTCTGCAGGCACCTGGCCACGCCCCTGTGTCCGCTGGGCACGGGGCCGTGGTCAGCCTTCTGTTTCTTTGTTTTTGCTTGGGAAGATGTTGTCGAGGGGTCGGGAATGCCATGTTTATTAGTTTTCTTGTATTTATGTTAGTTTTTGCTGCATATTTGTTCATTTTATTCAATTACGCTCATTTAGTCCTGAAAATACAAAAGGAAGACAAAAGCATACTTTTTCTAACATTAGTACTAAAAAGGGTTAGTTTTATGCCTCATTTGATGTAATTTATATGTTGCAATTTACACACATCAAATACCCCCACACTTGAATCTTTGCTTGTCCTCAAGAAAAACTCTTTATAATGTGGCTTACACACCCAAATGGAATGGGTAGAAGAGAAGTTTTGGGCTTGTCTTGAGTGTCGGGAATCCAAGATCCTTATTGGGTTTTATTTTTATGCTATTTACAATCCTATTCGTTATGATTTATTTAGAACGTTTCATAAGAGAAATTACTTATTTGAGCATAACATGCCTTTTTAAAATCTAAATCTATAATAAACGAAACCATTGGGGGACACTTGTCACCCTATGGTTAATGCCAAATAAGCTGACACATCAGGACACATGTGGCATAGCTAAAAATCAAGGATTGGACAAGCTTCTTTGGTACGTTTCATATACTCTCTCTCTCTCTCTCTCTCTCTCTCTCTCATTCTATCATTAATTATCGTTCCTTCTCATTCAAAACCCTAATCTCTCTCTCTCTCTGGCGAACACGACAATTCGATCAACCTTCATCGGAGCTTAGGGTTTTCAAATCTTCCTCTCAAAGATGACTCACACATCATCGTGAAGCAATTCTAAGCCGATCCATCTTCCTGAACGTCCTTAGGGTTTACAACTCTTTCTCTCCAAGGTGATTTTATCTTACATCGATCTGTTTCACCGATTTGATTTGATGTTTATCTTAGAATTATCTTCCTCTCCATCTTTTTTTTTTGTTGAGAATATGGATTCTTAAGTCAGATTTTCGATTACAATACAATGGATTTTGGGGATTAGTGATACCAGTAGGTCAATCAAGATTGGTTCCGCTTTGAACCCGACGACAGAGATGATCAGAGGTTTTCCGGTAATGGATTTGGTAATGATTTTCTAATTTTTATCTTTCTGTTCATGTAATTTAAACATTGATGTTTTAAGGTTGTTTGGTTTTGTCAATTGTGTATATCAATTTTTTCTTTATTTAACAGTTTTCATCTATTTTTCTCATCCGATTTGGTTTAATTGCAGTTTGGTAGTCGTTTTCGAACAGGTTAGTAACAGTCTCCAATCGCTATTCTTGATTGCTTAGTTTCTTTATTGTTTAATTTAATCGAACCTGTTCTTTACAATTCAAGGATTTGTGATTTTTTAATGTGGATTTTTTATTATTGTAGATATTTGTAGTACTCGGTTAAAGGGATTGTACAAATCATTGAAGTTCACCAATAGGAGTGGAAACTAAACTAGAAAATCCATTCCATCATCTACTGTTAGGATCATAATTATGGTTCTTTTTTTAATTTGTTTTTTTTTCTGTTTGCGTGTGTTGTGTAGATTGTGGATAGCCTTCATCTACGTTATTGAATACCGAGGCACAGGCTTTTCGAATAGCATGGAAATTCATTCGTGTGGCATATAGTAAGTTGTTTTTCAAATTGAAGTATTATTTATAAATTCTCTGTTTATCACAAGATTTTGTTATTCATGTAGGTAGTTGAGAGATTTCCGACAACAAGATTTTGTTGTGATCCAAAATGTGGGGCAAAACTCAGGGATGAGACTAGGGCTTTCAAGGTTTCTAAGGTAAGTAGAACATATTAATACATGGCTGTTTAACAAAATTGTAGTGTAATTATTTTGTTATCTTTATGCTTAATTTAGCTATATTTGTGTATAGTTTCTTAGAGGGGATTTTGGTCTTTGTTTAATACATGGATGTTTAACCAGCATGCTTGGATGGGATAAGACCCACCCCTCTTTGATTTTACTATTTGATCATTTGATCTAAAATATAACTGATTGCTTTGATCTCTCTATTTAAAGAATAGATAATGGAGCAATGGGAGAAGCGCTATTACATTACATCATTATCGGGTGCACTAAATGGTGGTGCCTTGGTTGTAATGTCTAATGGTAAGTTCTGTTTGTGTTTTTGCATCCTCACACCCACCCCCATGTGATCATGTGGGCCAAGACTCATACCCGTGTATGGTCATGTGGGTTAAAGAATCACAAACGTAACATGATCAAATGCGTCGGAGAATCGCAAAGATGAAAGTCTGATCAAATGAGATTAGAACCGGTCAAAACTTATAAATTGTGATTAGTTAAGATTAGAACGGGTCAAAACTTATAAAGGTGAGAATTTAGTTAACTTGAATAATAGTCACGATGATCTTAATTTGATGTTGATGTTAAAGGAGTTTCTATGAATATGTAAAACAATAAAATTGAAATTTTAAAATTCAAATAATGAAAATAAGCAATTACACAATACATATTGACCTGTATCCATGGTTGTAAGTTTTCATAGCAATTACCTATTTCAATGATGTTGTTGAATTCGGTTTTTTAGAAGGTTTTGGGGTCTAAATATATGGTTTGATGTTGTTAAGGAACAGGTTATGAATTTTTTGAAGTCTATGAGATTATGCCCTGATTGTCTAAAGCTTTATGTTTGGAATGGGCATTATGGGAATATTGGAAAGCCTAATAGTGAATGGCAGTTATAGGAGTTCAAAAGAGGTGCATATGGGTGTGTTTTTATGGTCAAAGGAGTCTTTAATTAAGAGAATAAAGAATTCTTTGCTGACAATAAAAAAGTGAAAATTTTGCTGGAAATTGGACATAGATTTGGTTATAATTGGAATTATAAAATCAAATGAAGATGGTTGTCTCAGATGTTATTTCCTGCACTAAAATGTATTTAAGATAAGTATCTCTACACCATACACCTCCAACACATACGGTGTGTATGAATGGGTTTATTTAGATTCTAACTTTTTATGTGGCAAAATGGACGGGTTTAGGTTTGGGTCAAAGTACATCTTTCTATGATTGTGCACCTTCTTTGGGTTGGGTTGGGTTGATTACGGGTCAAAATAACTTATATAATTTAGGTCAGAAATTTATTATAATGATCATGGTTTTGGTTGACCTTTGACCATCATGGTAACTATTATTGGAATAATGATCCACATTATTTTCACCTAAGGGAGTTGGAATAATGATCCACATTATCATGGTTTTGGTCAGAAATTTCACCGTCGTGCCTACGGGCGGGTGGGTTACCGAGTTTTACCCGTATATGGTGGTGGACTCGGGTTACTTTTGGAGTACTCCGTTTGGTCCAGTGGGTGCCCTGAGAGTGCTCGGGATTGATTATGTTAGCCGTTCAAAAAAAAATACTTGACTTTTAAACCATTTGACCCATTTACACTTTCCATGAACATTAACCCAAATCGCTACCACCACTGGGCTCGCGGGACCATCGGTTGTGGTCGTTGCTAGGTCCAACAACCGGAACCCTAGAGCCACCACCTCTCTTTGATCTGTATTGCTTGATTTTTTGATGTTATCTATTCAGTATGTACATATTGAATTATGAAAACGTTAGGTGATCAAGAGAATGAATTGGGTGGGCTTTGTGGACTTTTAGAGGTGAAACAATTGGTAATTTTATTCTAAACTTTTCTATTTTGCGTCCGTGGGTAGTGCAGGAGGGCGACAATGTTGACCCAACCGAGAGGTTCGGATAATTAGAAAAAAGGGTGTTGTTCTGGCGCACGAACGGGTGATTTATGGATGATAATAAGGTGGTTCGTTTTTTTATGGATGCGATTTCAGATTTCTTGCTAACTGGCTTCTTTGAACCAGGATTTATGTCTTCGATCTTCATGTTAGTCAAGTTAGGATAAAGGACGGTTTATAGCATTGGCATTTGGTGTCACACCCCGACCGCGTAAAACAACAAATCGCGGCGGAAACATCGGGGCGTGTTGCAACAGAATTAATGTTTCATAACCATGGATACCAAAAAGTGTTTCGTTTTATTAAACATTGAATAATTACATTGTCTGGAAATCTAAATACACAATTTAAACATAGTCTATCATTATTATTGAGTCACTAAGGCCTTGTCCAGTCCTATGTGAGCATGCATCCTATCAATCGATATCTTTCAACAATACCTGAAACATATGTGAAAACGAGGTCAGCAAAGAAATGCTGGCGAGTACATAGGTTTTGTGAAAAATAAGATTCATGACTTCTGTTTTAAGAAAATGTTTAGTCATGAAGCTTGTAATTTGCTTTGTCTTTGTAAATCATTTGAAAAATAATAAGTTCAAGTGATATGTATAAATAAGAGAATAATGCATGATTAAATGAATAACCATGTAAAATGAGTTTGTATAAGATAAGTTGTTTGTAAATAATTGTCTTGTGAAAAGTATGTTACTTGTATAAAATGTTCTATGTCTCAAACTGAAATGATTCAAATAACGCTACAATATGTAATACCATACAAACACTTATATATAGGAAGTACCAGCGGCGTATCCACCATGTTTGTATCATATTACACACGCATCGTTACTTAATCACTTAATCAAACCAAACCAAACCACCAAAGTAATGTTCATGCCCAATGTAAATCATGTAATATGTATAACCAAAACCCAATCGTATATCGCTTTGAAGCCAATCGTTTACCCAATCGTTAAAACATCGTGTGAAAACCAATTGTTTACCCAATCGTTAAATTCGTTTTAGGTCGTGAAACTACTTATATGGTCGTCTCGCTAATAACATTCAAACCTTCTTGACTCGCATTAATAAACCCTTACCAAAGGATAGATTAACAATTCGCATTAATAAACCCTTACCAAAGGATAGATTAACAACTCGCATTAATAAACCCTTACCAAAGAGTAAATTAACAATTACAGATTCAGTCGCTACCCACAACACCCACACATAACTACGGGTGTAGTAAATAACGGGACTTGTCAGATCCTATGGTACCATAACCTAATACTGGTCGGCTTGATCATTGCTAATGAATGTCATTTGTTATGTAACCCAACCAACAAGTTTGTTCACTTTATTGAAATCGTTATTAGTTTTGTATAAATCGTCTTAATCGTTTTTGAAACCATCGTTATAACATCGAAAATCGTTTTGTTATCATCGTTAAAGCCTTGAAAACATTTAGCACATATGAGTCACCCCAAAACAATTGAAAGCAGTAAAATAGGGGAATAATGTACTCGCCTGAGAATGCTTAGAGGTCTTGAACAACAACCAAACAAAGCTAGAGAGAGCACGGAATCAGTCGACAATCTAAAACTATATAAATAAACCGGACTTAAATCGGGAGATCGGATAGGATGAGGCTTGGTAAACCAAATGAGTATTGGAACTCATATGATATGGTTTAACAAGGCCTACATACTACAATGAAACCAAACCTAAGTGCTTTCGACCCATCGCGACCCATTAAGGTAGCTTATGCTACTTTAACGCGTCGTGTGCGTGAAACGCGTTCGGACCGCCTAACTAGTCCTATGACAAGTAGAATATGCCTAAACATGTTACATAATCAGTTATGTGACAAAGGTTTAGGTTACATATGCTTAATTACCAATTATACATGAAAAGGGTATTCTGGTAATTTACCTAAGGCATATAAACTACCTATCATACAACTACTCAAACGATGTGACCATAGGGTATAACCTCGGAAGGTTATTCCCTACATACTATGGTCACCTAATGTATTTGGTCGGATCCTAATGATCGACCAAATGGGTCGGGTTCGAGGTATAAGCGATTTATTAGATCGCTTACCCTACGACCCTAGACAACGTGGTAATCAGTAGGCATAGTCCCAAGGGACTATAACCAACGTGATTACACTCACGTTGCGAAGTTCAAACGAACTTCGCATTGACCATAAATGGTCAATGTAGAAATCAGACTCGAAAGACTCGAAAAGCAATAAAAGAACGAAAGAATACTTACGAAGGGTCCCCGAATGCTAATTTCGATCCGAGAATCTCAGGTATGAAACAATGGTTTCAACTTAGAGTTTCTAAGATCAAAATTCTAGTGATTATGAAGCATGGGTGGTGGGGTATTTATAGTAAAAGGTCCACCGTTAAGATCGTTTCTTGGAAACCGTGCTTTGATCTTGGCCTTACACCTCAAGATAATGGTTTTACAAAACCATGTGAGCCCATGGTATTTCCCAAAACCATGTGCACATCAAAACAGCCCCTAGTATTGCCCAAAACCATGTGCAAAGGTGGTATCGACCAGATTCAATGTTTCTTCACAGAAAGTTTCAAAAATGGCAGATTTGGTCCCTGTAGTGTAATAAGGCCTTTTCCGACGCGTTTAAGGCCCGTTAACCCCATTTCAAAGCTCTAAAATGAAGTTAAAGTAAAGGGAACTTAAAATGTTCTCAAAAATATCTCGGATGTCGGTTCGTTTAGCCGTACAGTTGCGTTGTTCGGCTAATTACGACGGAATGCGCATAAGCGCGAAAAACGATCCAAATGACGCGACGAATGGATTTTTCTTAAGCCAAACTCTAAAGCATAATATATTCATGCTTACATAAATTTTTGGATGCCCGGATGTATTCAGAACGTAAGTTATGCGCGAAAGTGCAAACTTGTGCACTTTTTGACACTTTTAGTCCCTGAATGACCCAAAAGTTTATTTCAGCACACCGAACACCTCAAAGCTTATTTCTAAGCTATGTAAAGGATATTTATGGTATGTTTAACTTATGGTCATGTTCCGGAATGTCTGTTACAGTTCAAATTGGCATACTTTCGTAGTTTGTCAACTTTAGTCCCTGTAAGCGACTTAACTTGATTTTGCCATACCAAAGCCTTCAAAACTTATTTCTAAGTTATGTAAAGGTTATTTAAGGTATGTTAAGCCTATGTCACTATTCCGGAGTGTTTGTTGCATTAAACTGGTTATATTTACGCATCGGTGCGCGTATAACCTTCCAGAAAGAGATTTAGAGTTTGAAATTGAAAAAGAATTGATATGTGCAAATGATACACATATTTTTACAAATCCCAAGTATGAAATATAATATTTCATTGGTTTGGTATTTGTTTGATGGCCGTGGAGGCACAGGTGTTACAGTCTCCCCTACTTTAGGAAATTTCGTCCCGAAATTTATTTAGAGGAAACTTGTGAGAGTTTAAAACATGAAGTTGAAAAGATCGAACAACATTGGTTAGGGTTCTGAACTTCTAGTAACCTTAATAACATTATGCTTGCAATGTAAGAGGGATACTTATATACAAGTATATGAAGCGTCATTGGTGCGTCCACCGTACCTCCATTACATCATTCTCATTTTGTTATTGTTGTCACTATCGGTTCTTACACATAATAAATCCTACTGGGTTTCTGTGCACTAAATTTCATAATTATGTACGCGTCCATAATTAGACTATTCCTTGCACAGTTCACACAGTCTATTTTATAATGTGTAGGGTAAAACCAAATGAACAAACCTGTGATGAGTGTGACTGGACCACCATAGGGTCCTTTCAGCTGTATCATCACATGCCATTCTTAACCAGGTCTTGAATCAATCTTTAACTAGACCACTCAAGGGTCTATCATCGAATCATGGAATGGTACTATATAACCCAAGGGTCTTAACTACCACGTAGAAGCCTATAAGGATTTAAGGTAGTACCTTTTGAGTATCCTACTATGAATCCCTCTTATGAAGATATGAAAGATTCTATGAGGATTTGAAAATCGTACCACACAAGAACATAGAGGAGAACACATAAACACATATCACGTAATCGCATAATTGTTTAATTTGACCTTTAAATTTGTTATCTTTGGACACGGGTATTTAAAGCATACAAGGAATCAAATCCTTAATTGCAGTAATTTGGATGGATCCACATGAATACCCTGCTTGTTGACTAAATGACCCAAAAACTGAACTCCTTTAAGCCAAAATTTCCTCTTGGAGGATTTAGTGAAAAGTTTGTTCCTTCTTTAAGGGTTCCAATGTCAACGAAGGTGTTGATCGGGATCGGCTCGTGATATGAATAGATCAAGATGTCATTAATAACAATGACGAACTGATCCAAATAAGGCTTGCAGACTCTATTTATTAAGTCTTTGAAGATGGCTGGAGCATTCGTCAACCCAAAAGGCATGACTGTAAACTCTTATTGGCCATACTTCGTGCAGAAAACCGTTTTGGGAATATCTTCTTCGAGAATACAAAGTTGATGATACCCAAAACGCAAATCGATCTCGGAAAATATGAAACGCTATGCAGTTGATCGGAGAAATCGTTGATTTAAGGTAGGGGATATCGATTCTTGATGATAAGCTTACTAGGCTTACGTTAATCGATATACATTCGAAAAGATCCATTTTTCTTTTCACAAGGAGGACAGGAGTTTCTCCAAGGTGAAAAGTTCGGACGGATGAATCCTTTATCAGACAACTCGTGAAGCTGTTTTGATAATTCTTGCATCTCGAACGGTGCAAGATGATAAGATACTTTAGATTTAAGAGAAACTAGTGTTTGAGGTTCTTAGGGAGATCACAAGTGATCATAAAAATGACAGAACCACACGAGTAGTTTCGTCTTTGTGATGACATTATAAGGTTGGATCAAACATTCATACAATTGCATTAGTTGAAAATAAAAACCACAAATTTTTATTTATATAACAACCGCATTGTCTTTAAATGTCACAAGATAACAACCAGAGAAATTTCAAAATTCTACTTGTTCTTCATCATTGATTGCCTCATTGATGTTATACACTCGTCCACGTGCTGGATTTACATTGACGTTGACGTTCGCATTCGGGTTTGCGTTAGCATTTGCATTCACCAGTCTTGGGCAGTTGTGGCGGAAATGACCAATCTCTCCGCAATTGAAACATGAACCCAGTGGGAATCTCGCAGCATTCCCTTGAACCTGAGCTTGAACCTGAGCAGCCTGATTTTGTCCCAGACGACAAATATTGGCCAAATGCCCAAGTCTACCACACGTTGTGCATTTCTTGCAATCTTGTTGTGCAACGTGATGACCATTGCAACGGGCACAATGTGGTGCGGTACCAGCATATGCCTTCTTTGCAGCTGGCTGTGCCGGTGGGTTTTGCAAGTTCTGAGCAGTCTGTGCTGTAACAGCAAAATTTTGGGCACCCTTCCGCTTCTTTGATTTCTTCGAAGTCTCAACTTCCTTATCCTTCTTGTTTTGACCTTTCTTGCTATCCTCCTTGTCAGACTCCTGCTTCTTACCCTTGTCACCCTTTCTGTGTAACTTATTCTTCCGAATCTGCGACTCAGTCAATGTCGCAGCTAACTCGATCGCCTGACGAAGTGTGGTAGGGCTACTACCAGTAAGGATGTCTTGTACCGTGTCAGGTAGGCCGTCAATGTATCTTTCGATAGCCTTGTCGAGTGGGGTAACCATTGTTGGGCAAAGCAGACTCAACTCCTCAAACCTATCAGTATACGCCCTGTGCTCACCACTATCTTGCTTCAACTCATCAAATTCCTTCTCCAAAGCTTGCTGCTCATGACGAGGACATAATTCCCTCATCATAAGGGCCCTAAGTTCAGCCCACGTCTGTGCTAGAGCAACTTCTGCACCACGATCCCTCATAACCCCGTTCCACCATGTGAGAGCCCTCTTCTGAAACACACTCGAAGAAAACTCGACCCTGCGATTGTCAGGACACTGCACGTGGCGGAAAGTATTCTCAATGCTCTCGAACCATTGAAGAAGCCCAGTCGCTCCTTCAGAACCACTAAACTTGAGTGGTTTAGCCTGGTTAAAATCCTTGTATTTACACTGTGCGTTATTGTTGTTGTTATTATTGCCGTTGTTGTATATCTCGTGGACTTGGGTTACAACCCCGGGAAGCACAGCAACCACCTGCTGAGAGATCAGGGCTGCGAGTTCTTCAATAGTGAAAGTCCGAGCATCGGTTTGAGCATCGCGTCGAGGAGGCATTGTCTAAAAGAGGAAACATGAAATGAACGAGTGAGAGAATTTGACGAAAAGAATGAGATGAATAAATCTGATGGAAGCAAGGATAGTGGTCATTTGTTTGTTACTACAAAGCAACAAACGACACACAGAACTAATCAAAGTAAATGGGTCAAAAATAATGTATCGCGAAGACATGCTCGCCTATAAGTGAACACTCATCCCAAGAATTCCCAGGTAAGCACAACTGGTCTCGCGTCTGATGAGATGTATACGAAGTGCTTGCCTAGACAGAAAACCCAGAATACAGGCATTCACTCTTCCAGTTTGCACGTGTTCACATTATTTGAAACCCAAAGCCTTGTCGAGATTTTGAAAATTTAAAAGGGGTTCAAAACCATATAACAGAGGGTTCAAAACCTTACAATAGAGGGTTCAAAACCTTGTAATCAATCATCCTAGAACAGATGATTAGTTTTCAAAGCGGTTTTGAATTTTATGTTCTTGTTGTGGTCGTCGCCTAAGGATAGGTGACGGTATTGTTTTATGACTAAACGCAAGTAAACTCGCGTTAGGGTCCTAGAAAGGTTATAGACTAGGTCAAAGCATTACTAATAACCTAATTCCCTATAACCATTGGCTCTGATACCATCTTTCTGTCACACCCCGACCGCGTAAAACAACAAATCGCGGCGGAAACATCGGGGCGTGTTGCAACAGAATTAATGTTTCATAACCATGGATACCAAAAAGTGTTTCGTTTTATTAAACATTGAATAATTACATTGTCTGGAAATCTAAATACACAATTTAAACATAGTCTATCATTATTATTGAGTCACTAAGGCCTTGTCCAGTCCTATGTGAGCATGCATCCTATCAATCGATATCTTTCAACAATACCTGAAACATATGTGAAAACGAGGTCAGCAAAGAAATGCTGGCGAGTACATAGGTTTTGTGAAAAATAAGATTCATGACTTCTGTTTTAAGAAAATGTTTAGTCATGAAGCTTGTAATTTGCTTTGTCTTTGTAAATCATTTGAAAAATAATAAGTTCAAGTGATATGTATAAATAAGAGAATAATGCATGATTAAATGAATAACCATGTAAAATGAGTTTGTATAAGATAAGTTGTTTGTAAATAATTGTCTTGTGAAAAGTATGTTACTTGTATAAAATGTTCTATGTCTCAAACTGAAATGATTCAAATAACGCTACAATATGTAATACCATACAAACACTTATATATAGGAAGTACCAGCGGCGTATCCACCATGTTTGTATCATATTACACACGCATCGTTACTTAATCACTTAATCAAACCAAACCACCAAAGTAATGTTCATGCCCAATGTAAATCATGTAATATGTATAACCAAAACCCAATCGTATATCGCTTTGAAGCCAATCGTTTACCCAATCGTTAAAACATCGTGTGAAAACCAATTGTTTACCCAATCGTTAAATTCGTTTTAGGTCGTGAAACTACTTATATGGTCGTCTCGCTAATAACATTCAAACCTTCTTGACTCGCATTAATAAACCCTTACCAAAGGATAGATTAACAATTCGCATTAATAAACCCTTACCAAAGGATAGATTAACAACTCGCATTAATAAACCCTTACCAAAGAGTAAATTAACAATTACAGATTCAGTCGCTACCCACAACACCCACACATAACTACGGGTGTAGTAAATAACGGGACTTGTCAGATCCTATGGTACCATAACCTAATACTGGTCGGCTTGATCATTGCTAATGAATGTCATTTGTTATGTAACCCAACCAACAAGTTTGTTCACTTTATTGAAATCGTTATTAGTTTTGTATAAATCGTCTTAATCGTTTTTGAAACCATCGTTATAACATCGAAAATCGTTTTGTTATCATCGTTAAAGCCTTGAAAACATTTAGCACATATGAGTCACCCCAAAACAATTGAAAGCAGTAAAATAGGGGAATAATGTACTCGCCTGAGAATGCTTAGAGGTCTTGAACAACAACCAAACAAAGCTAGAGAGAGCACGGAATCAGTCGACAATCTAAAACTATATAAATAAACCGGACTTAAATCGGGAGATCGGATAGGATGAGGCTTGGTAAACCAAATGAGTATTGGAACTCATATGATATGGTTTAACAAGGCCTACATACTACAATGAAACCAAACCTAAGTGCTTTCGACCCATCGCGACCCATTAAGGTAGCTTATGCTACTTTAACGCGTCGTGTGCGTGAAACGCGTTCGGACCGCCTAACTAGTCCTATGACAAGTAGAATATGCCTAAACATGTTACATAATCAGTTATGTGACAAAGGTTTAGGTTACATATGCTTAATTACCAATTATACATGAAAAGGGTATTCTGGTAATTTACCTAAGGCATATAAACTACCTATCATACAACTACTCAAACGATGTGACCATAGGGTATAACCTCGGAAGGTTATTCCCTACATACTATGGTCACCTAATGTATTTGGTCGGATCCTAATGATCGACCAAATGGGTCGGGTTCGAGGTATAAGCGATTTATTAGATCGCTTACCCTACGACCCTAGACAACGTGGTAATCAGTAGGCATAGTCCCAAGGGACTATAACCAACGTGATTACACTCACGTTGCGAAGTTCAAACGAACTTCGCATTGACCATAAATGGTCAATGTAGAAAGTCAAACAAAGTTTGACTTTCAGACTCGAAAGACTCGAAAAGCAATAAAAGAACGAAAGAATACTTACGAAGGGTCCCCGAATGCTAATTTCGATCCGAGAATCTCAGGTATGAAACAATGGTTTCAACTTAGAGTTTCTAAGATCAAAATTCTAGTGATTATGAAGCATGGGGGGTGGGGTATTTATAGTAAAAGGTCCACCGTTAAGATCGTTTCTTGGAAACCGTGCTTTGATCTTGGCCTTACACCTCAAGATAATGGTTTTACAAAACCATGTGAGCCCATGGTATTTCCCAAAACCATGTGCACATCAAAAAAGCCCCTAGTATTGCCCAAAACCATGTGCAAAGGTGGTATCGACCAGATTCAATGTTTCTTCACAGAAAGTTTCAAAAATGGCAGATTTGGTCCCTGTAGTGTAATAAGGCCTTTTCCGACGCGTTTAAGGCCCGTTAACCCCATTTCAAAGCTCTAAAATGAATTTAAAGTAAAGGGAACTTAAAATGTTCTCAAAAATATCTCGGATGTCGGTTCGTTTAGCCGTACAGTTGCGTTGTTCGGCTAATTACGACGGAATGCGCATAAGCGCGAAAAACGATCCAAATGACGCGACGAATGGATTTTTCTTAAGCCAAACTCTAAAGCATAATATATTCATGCTTACATAAATTTTTGGATGCCCGGATGTATTCAGAACGTAAGTTATGCGCGAAAGTGCAAACTTGTGCACTTTTTGACACTTTTAGTCCCTGAATGACCCAAAAGTTTATTTCAGCACACCGAACACCTCAAAGCTTATTTCTAAGCTATGTAAAGGATATTTATGGTATGTTTAACTTATGGTCATGTTCCGGAATGTCTGTTACAGTTCAAATTGGCATACTTTCGCAGTTTGTCAACTTTAGTCCCTGTAAGCGATTTAACTTGATTTTGCCATACCAAAGCCTTCAAAACTTATTTCTAAGTTATGTAAAGGTTATTTAAGGTATGTTAAGCCTATGTCACTATTCCGGAGTGTTTGTTGCATTAAACTGGTTGTATTTACGCATCGGTGCGCGTATAACCTTCCAGAAAGCGATTTAGAGTTTGAAATTGAAAAAGAATTGATATGTGCAAATGATACACATATTTTTACAAATCCCAAGTATGAAATATAATATTTCATTGGTTTGGTATTTGTTTGATGGCCGTGGAGGCACAGGTGTTACATTTGGAAAAGGGCCCTTGTATTTTTTTTCCGCTTAGGGCCTCCAAAATGGTTAGGCTGGCGATGATGAGAACAATTGATATTGTATGATGTTGTGATCAGGCGTAAGTTGTACTTTCATCTCCTGGGAGTTATTGAAGGTATTGTTCTTACTTCTTCAATGTAAGTATAAATAAATATAAAGTTAGTTTCTTTAGTCATATTAACGAAGGTCAAGAAAAAAGAACACCTTTAATCATATTTATAAAATTTCTTTAATATACTTAAAAAATAAAGAGCATTGTGGTTTGGGTCATGACCACACCCTTAGGGTAGTGGTTTTAGATGGTGGATTAGAGGTGAGTGACATGATGCCTATGTGGAGAATCATGGTGGTCATGAGGGTCATGATTTGGTGAAAATGTATTACTTTTAAATGAAGACAAGTTGCAAGAATGTGTTTGATCAATTTCATATTCAAATTGCAATGAATAATATCGTCATACGTGCTATTAGCTTCCATAATTTCAACTTTTAATTGTGATTTTTGTTGTAGCCATGTAATCTTAGGTTGTTGGCTGGAACTGTGATCGTCAAGGCATTTTGAAAGATAATAATGGGAGTTCAAAACAGGAGCTGGAGAATAATTTGACGACTTGGGTTGTTTGTTCCATTATAGGTTTTCATAATTTTTATTTTTCGGTAATTACCTTATTAGCTTTTTTTTACCAATTGAATCTTTTTTCTGTTTTTTTGATAGCGTAGATTATTTATATTATATGCTATAGAAATAATACATTGTAACACCCCGAAAAAGGGTTTGGTAATTAAACCCCGTTAATACTAAAGACGGGGAAAGTACCGTTAGTGGTAAAAGTAAACTGGCAAGTATTAGGAATTAACTGAATAATCCTAATATTTATTTAAAGTGAATAAGAGCTTTCAAGAAAATAAGAAGATAAAAGGCCCGATTTAACGGGACTTAAAGTAAAACGGGTTACGACTTCCCGAACCTACTAAGCTAACTAGGAATAATTCTAACCTAGTTAGATAGTGACTTATGAGTGAGTTAAAACACTTAAATTATGAACTAAGGAAAATGGAGGGGCCAAAGATGTTAAAATTGAAACTTATGTTGCTAATTCTAATTAAAACAAAAACCAAACACCCCATTTGGGATGTCTGGTCGTACAAGAACAAGCAGGGGCGATCCCCCACTCTCCAAAACCCTAAACATCATTAAACTTTCAAATTGAAGGCTCAATCCAAGCTGAAATCGAAATTAAAGCATAGATTATTGATCCTCATCACAAGAGGATTACAAGGTATGTAAAATTTGATGAAAACTCTCAACTCGAAATTCTCATGAAATTGGGAATTTCTGAAATTTATGGTTGCATGTTAGTTTTATGATGAAATAAGAACAATACAGTGTCTAGGGACAAACCCTAGACCAATACAAGTTGAATTCATGTGAAAATCTAGTAAAATCCATAAACACCATTGTAGGTGATTAGCGGGTTATGTAGATTTTAATAAACACTAGGAAATTGGGTGATATTCTAGTGTAATTTGACAATTGTGAAGTGACTTCAGAATTTTAGAAGTTAACAACTTTGTAAGATGGTTGATTTATGTGAAATTAGGGCTAAGAGATAAGCTAGAGACTTGATAAATAAACATGTAAAATTCTGCCCTTAAAGTGTTTGTTGAAATGCCTCAAAGAAGGCTCGAAACTAGAATTTTTGTAGTCAAAACACCTAATTGTGATGTTTTGGCTATTATGCAAAATGTGATTAAAAAGAGTTCTAAATGTGATAAACGTGGTTAGAACTTTGGTTAAAACGGTGGTCTAAAGATAACGCCTACCGGGTAATTAAAGAATGCTAAAACTAGTTGATGAACTCGATTATGCAATTAGGATACTAATGGGCATTTGACTTTTAAAAAGTCAAGCTGACCTACGATGTGATGAATGATAATTAGACATAGAAAATAAGTGAGGTGGAATAGTCGTGATTGTTAATGACTAATTTAACCGCCTTGTAAATGATTGACAGTAGTTTGACGCGTAACAAGCTAGGTGAAAGCTTGGAGGAGGGAGCGGGTCAAACGGAGCAAGTACGGAAAGAAAAGAAAAGCGTGGCGTGGATGCGAGGTAAGTGTAATTTACACACTTATGTAGAATACTCGTTTATTCGATACGTTGTAAACGTGATAACAATAATATTGGAAATATGGATTTTCATTAAGATTACCTTGTAGTGTAATCTAATAATGAGGGGAAAAGGGCAAAAATGGAAATTGGTCAAGTGTAATGTAAATCAAGGTTAAAAGGATACCCATGGCGTAAGCCGAAATGGGTTGAATTTGTAAGAAAATAGTGTAAAAGAAATAGGGTATGGTAATAAAATCCGGGATGGGATGGATGTATAAATTGGAAATCAAAAACGATGTTTTTGATTAAATAGATAATGTTGGGCATATAGTCCAAACGGGTCAAATGGTGATGATAACACCATTTGACAATATCGACTAATGTGATTGTTAAGTCTTATGTTATCAGGAGCGATTAGCAATTTGGATAATCACGACGCCATAGAATATTGGTTAATTAAAGCAAGGTATAAGTCGGGTCTATTTGTTGACCCGGGCCAGGTACGCATATATAGTCTTATAGTTAAAAGTGCAAAGGTTGGTCAAGTATTTAGTGAAAGTCCTTCATCGCAAGTTGAAGGACTAAAATCGACCAAAAAGCCCTTGATGGGTCAACCGGGCAAACGACCCTTAGAGGTTGTTTAGAAACTTATATTATGACCATTCGACCCTCGGATGCGTATAAAAGTTGTAGGAATAAACTTTCTCGGGTTAAACGCCTTAAAGTGCGTCTTGTCGTAAAATGACATATCCGAGGGATAAAATATGGAATAAGTATTTAAGTACGTTAAATCCACCACAATTATAATTGTGGCGGAAGACTATTCAATATAAATGGGTGGACTTATGTTGCATACAAGGGACGAGCGTAAATTAAGCTTAAAAGTACATAAATACCCTTAACGGGTCAAAACAAGCATTTAAGCGTAAACGGGATTTTATTATGAAAGAAACCCGTGAATTGAGATTAATATGATAGGAGATATTGAAATAATGAATTTCATGAGTGTAAAGGTTAAATAAACATGTTAGTGTGATAAAACCATGAACGGGTCAATAATTGGTAAAAAGAGTAGTAAGCCGAAGACTTGAAAGTCTGAAATTATGTTAATCCGGATGTCGGATTTTAACTCCATAAGATGGAGAATTAAATTACGGACGCGTAGGAAAAAGAATCGGGTAAAACGGATCAATAACGAAGAAGATATGCTCGTTTCCGTGAAATCAGGTCATGCTGGGAATGTACAGCAACTGATTAGCATCAGTCTGTGAAAAAGGGGGCCTAGCGTCACGCGACGCCCCTTGGCGTCACGCGACGCCCCCTAACTCCGGAAAAATTTTGTTTGTTTGACCCATGGTACTTGTTTAAACCATTATTTAACTATCAAAACTAACTTTTAAGTTGGTTTTGATCTTAGGTGATGTTGGGCATGCTACGGATGACGATCAAGCAGCTGCGAAGAACCGAACACACGAGATTAAAGCTTCCGCACGGCGTTACGTCATAACTTTTAAATGGCGAACTTATTTATATTATGTTGAAAACTTTTAAGTTGTAAAAGTTTTAAATTACTTGTATTTTCTAAGGATACTTAATCGTAATTGCATGTTTGATATCGTATTTATACGACAAATTTCAAAATAATATCATGGGTGTTACATACATGCTGTTTGTAATGTATGGTGTATTCAAGTATCAGTCATGCAATAGCTGTGTATATGGTTGTTGGCGACTTACTGTCGATGCCTTTCTAAGAACCAATACTTTTTGTGTAGGCCACTCATCAAACATCTGCAAAGCCAAATCGTTGATAAAGTGGAAGTATTTCTTAAGATCATCAATGGAGAGAGGTTCATCAATGAGGCGCCTAAGGCGCTTGTTCTAAAAGCCATATTAATTCCTACAACCATCAAACATATGTTATTGTACTTGTGTGTAGATTATTTTTTTCTTTTTTATCATCTTTTATTGTTTTCATGGCTTTAGCGGCATGTAAAAATTTTCCAGCATTTGAATAGTTTTCTGTTTTTTTCTTCCAATGTATGTATTTGTACACAACATTTCATTTCAAAGTAAATAATATGGTTTTGGTTGAAGCCCGCGTATTACGCGGGCATTAACCTAGTTTTATTTATATACAAGTTCACATACCTCACGGGAGATCACTCAACACTCGGCCGAATATGTATTTTTGTGAAACACTCAAGACCGGCATAGAACTTATTTCTACCATATGCTTGCCAAGTCATCAATCACCCTCCTTTTTAACTATAAACCTTTGTAAATATCAAGAGTACTTGGGGAAGGGTTAGGCTTGGGTTAAAGGTAGGTGGTTTTGGGTTAGTGGTTAGTAAAAGGGCTAAAAGCGCAAAAAGCGTCGATCGTCGTAAAACTTTTTGTTTTTGTGACTTTTATTTAAACTGAACAGTTTCAAACAAAGTTTCTTTGAGGAACTTGTTTGTTTATTGCTAGTCTTCATTTTTTTTATAAGGAACGTCACAAGAAAACCGAGCTTTTTACTAAAATAAGGGGTTTAAAAGAAAAAGGGTTTTGGTGGGTAAAGGGTGTTTGTTTTGCGGGTTTAGAAACGAAAAGGTTTTAGGCTCAAATGGGTTAACTAGGGGGATTTTGGGTAGGTTAAAGGAAAAAGAAAAATAATGGTGTTGAAAGAAAAATGGGTTAGTCCTAATGCCTCCATCATTTACTTACTTGGGTTTAAGTTGGTAAGGATTGGGAATGTATCGTCGTGGCAAGTTCTAGAGTCATAAGAAACCAAGCAGCTATTCACACAAGAAATGAAAGATGAGCATTTAATTTAAGGATGTATGCTTGTATGCTCAATAAAGACTCAAAACTCACTTTTTGTGGGAATGGGTTTATAATGTGATCAAGTATATATAATCAAATTTTAACTAGATTTGTCATGCCGTTTCATAATTTTCTTATGTTGGTTCTTTTTATCACGACATTATCGGTTGTAAATTTGTAAAAATATAACATTTTTAGAACTTGTTATTCCCAAATTAAACCAAGACAAGTAAAAAAAATGAAAAGTTTTTGAAAATTTTTGGGGTGATTAGCGGTTCCAATAGATTTTTGTGTAAGGCTTGTTATTAGGACTTGCAAAATTCAAGGTTTTAGCACCCCCCCACAATTAAATTACACATTGCCCTCAATGTGTCCCAAAAATAGGTTTTTAGGTTGATTGAATATGTAAAAAGGTGTTTAAAAAGGAATTTTTATGTTACTGGGCGTCTGGGCACGGGCCCGTGTTGGTCCGGGCACGGCCCCGTGTTCAGATCGCCAGTATCATATTTAACAGAAGGCTGGGCACGGGGGCGTGTTCAGTGAACACGGCCCCGTGTCTAGTTACCTGAACTGGGTGTTTTCTGCAGAGCCTTGGGCACGTGGGTGTGTTGGGGTGAGCGCGGCCCCGTGCTGAATTTACTGTAATGAAGAAAAAATTTCGGGAGGCTCTGTTTTTGTGCACGGGGTGTGGGTTCAAGTTTCCCTTAGTAACCTCCACCGTTTTGAGTGTGTTTTATCCATTTCAACATCATCCAAACACCATTTAATACTTAGAAACCATCATTCATTAAAATAACAATTACAAAGGATCCTAAAAATTAAAAATAAAATGAAAAACTAAAAGTTCCTAGGATAGATAGGTCAAGTAACACAGGAAATCATTCTAAGGAGTTCTACCCTTATTGTAGGAATATCAAAAACCCGGAAATAGCTTTCCGGTACTTAAAAGCGTTGTAGAACTTCTTAACCGAGGGATGTCTCTTAGATGTCGTTGAGCCATTCCTCTATCTCCCTTGGAGGAAGAAGAGGGGCTCATTTTCTACAATGTCTTGTGGAGGAGGTGCGACGGCCACCGGGACCCCATGTAATATGTCTTGAGGGGGCTCCGTGGGTATAACATACCACTCGGCCGGAATAATGACTTCCGACACAACATTCAACTCCCTTTGTGCAATGATTGGCACCATAGGAGGATAAGCGAGAATATTCAACCTTTGGTGCAAAAGGTTGACTTCTCGTAGACATCCCTCTAGCCCCACCAATAAATGATTTATACGGTCAACCAAGGCTTCCTCTACTCCTGTCATTTCATCGATAGCCTCTCTCAAGGCATACACGTAGTTGATGAGAGAGTCTTCTAAAGATGATCTTCTTCCTCATCGGTCGTTCCTGGAATGGGTTGAGGATGTTCCGCTATTTCTGCTTGACATTCTGAGAAAACAAACCGAAAGAAATTTTAAATTAATGAAACAGTACTCCGGCCACGGCCCCGTGCTCGCTGAGCACAGCCCCGTGGCCACCTATCTGCAGGTTTTTGAAACAAGGAATCTTGGAGCTTTAAATTGTTTTTCTGAATTTTGAAGCATTTTTAAGCAGAAATAAATTAAAACAATGTTGTAGAACTTATTTTTGACAAGATTCCTTGAATGAAAACCTAACAAATATCACAATAAAGCTTGAAAACATAGAGATTTCAAGTTTTAATGGAGGTTGTGAGGAGAAAATGAAGAAGAAGGCAATAGACAAAAGTAGAAAAGACAAGATGGTTGTTGAGAACCTTCTATAGAATATACCTTATAGGGTATATGTGAAGATCCCACCAGATCTTTGTGTTTGGAATGGGTCCAAGAGTGCAAGAATCTTGCTGCATTTATAGAAAACGACAGCACGCTGGACACGGCCTCGTGTCGGCTGGACACCGCCCCGTGTGCAGACAAGATTCTGACACTTTTTGTCCGTATTCTGACTTAAAGTCAGACGGGAATCTTTAGGTGGACACGGGGGCTTGTTGACCTGGACACGGCCCCGTGGCTAGAGGTTTTTATGAAGTTATGTCTTATTTTAAGGAATTTATTTGGATCGGGTGGTTACTTACTGGACGGAACAACACCGAAGTGCCTGAGATACCTAAGTTGCCCTAGATTTAGACAAGAACGCAAGAGGTTGTCGGAAAGGGTGATTCCTAAGCTAAATACCGTTGGGAAAGACCAACCTTTATTTCCCTTATCCAGGCTCTCGTTAAAGAAGGTATATATCGAATCGCTCAGGTCTATGTATGCATCGGCGGAAACCGATGGGAGTTCTTCACGGCACAATCGACACAGGGACGACTATCGTTCAAGTCTTCACAAGAGTTAGAGGTGATTTCGGGAGCAACGATGTTGTTATAATCCGAATGCGATCTCAATAATTCTCCTTGATCGTCATCTTAAGATGAATTAGTTATTTCCATCTCAAGTTCTTTTATCAATTGGAGAATTAGTTCTTTCATTTGAAATAATTCTTCGAGAATTATCTCTTTTAGAAGGGACGATTGAGAGCATTCGAGGGAGAGATAGGGATTGTTTTTACTTTCGCCCATCTTAAGGCTACAGAAAAACGATGGGTCTATATAGTGGGGAATGTAATTTTGTCACACCCCGATATTTCCACGTATTACCGGTGGGCCCGGTGGGGAGTATCGTGACGTAGTTGATATCATCATAGTCGAATAATCACAGTTTAATGCACAACGGAAGTCTAAAATAACAATACAAACCGAATTGAAAGTATAATAAAATATTACACAACGGTTGTAAGTGGATCCACAGGCGGATCTAAAACAGAAAGAAAATATTGTTCAACAGACTTTAAGTATTAAAAGCTTGCAAGACTCTTTATTTAATACTCAGGAGTTTCCAGCCCATTACGCGTAGCACCTGCACTTAATCTTTTTGAAAAATACGTTAGTTTACACTGGTAAATACAATTAACTGACTCTTTTGAAAAGTATTTATAAAATTGGTTTGGTTGCACAAGGCATAAAATATTTTATAACTTGGGACAGTTATTAAAATAATCTTGTATACATATTTATATGTTTGTCGTCCGTTCAGGGCCCGGTTAGAAGAGCCGGGACAAGATTAATAGACACACCACTAGTATAGGCCCACAAGAAGTTTCCTCACGAGTGAGATACCGTTTTACATACGCAACTGTCATGTGTATGCCTACACCCCGTGCTTAAGTCGTGGTCATTTCTAATGAATGAGCCGAGGATATCCAGGACACGGTCATTAACCCCCCAAAGGCTTTGTATCAAACAAAACAGATTAAAACAGGTTATGTAAATTTATTAATCACAATCCGATTAAATAATTTCATACCCGACCAAGCGGTATTATTATAATACCGTATCCCAAGCCCGTATAACGGAAAATAAGTTAAAAGTATTTACCTGAGCTAAAATGTAATTTTTATTCTCAGCCGTATTTCAAATCAGCAAGTACAAGTAGCTTTTACTGGGCTCCTAATCTGGAACGAAGGTTTTAATAACCTATTAGATTCCTAACGGGTCTTATTTAGGTTTAAACTTAGACCGGTTAGTTTTAATTAAAGGTTTACGGTTCAAAACGCAAGATTAAGCGAAGACCGGATTAGAATGTGATTTAGACTCAACAAGTATGAAGACTTGTATAAAATGGGTAAACTAAACACATTCTGGATTTTGAAGTAAATATGATAAGATTTGACCCGTTTCGGCTAATTTATGCAAACTAGTTACATAAACCTTACTGAACGCGTATATGCATAACGGGTAACCAAAAGAGTCATGTACAAGTCTCATATGTTATTATGCTTAAATTGTGTTGTGATATCAGTAGGATATCTTCCATTATGCCCAAAACGAATTTGAGACCAATTTAAGCCCCGTAAGGGTATTTTGGTCATTTTAAAGTTTATAAAAGAAGTTAAATAGCAATCTGAGGTTCTGGTCTGAGAATATTCTGTAAAATTATTTATTTTATGTTATTATATCAGCAAGATATCATACATATGTGTGTTTAGTTATTTATGGCCAAACTATGCACCATAGGGATATTTTGGTCATTTCACATATGCTTTTAAGGTTAAATTTGGAAATCTGAGTTCAAGGCTTATACTTACTGTTAAAGTATAAAAATTTATTTATAAAATCAGTAGGTAACAAGTCTTAAGCGTTAAATATGGTTTTAAACCATACTATGCGCTTAATAAGCGTAAAAGTCGGTATTTGACGATATTTGATATCTTTAAGGAAATCTGAGAATTTGATCAGTCTTAACTGCCTAAAATATTTTATTTAATATATAGAATCAGTAGGAAAATGTTTGGTATCAAAATGATATGTAAAACTCATTTTATTAACGAAAAGGGCATTATCATCAATTACCGAATTTATGCTAGAACTCTATGCTATGGTCAGTATAAAATTTGACAAAAAATTCCAAAAATCCTTAAATATATATCTTAACAGTGGGTAGCAATTTTGGTGTTAAAAATTAGGTTTAAATATGATTTATGCCAAAAATGCCATTTAATTAACAAAACACTTTGGTTTTACGATGCCGTGCATAACTCTTATTTCAGACCAGAAATGGATGTCAAATTTTTAGGATATACTTATATATCAGTAATACAACTTTATGTTCTCTCACATTTTCAAAAATCTCGTTTTAATGATAAAAGGACATAATGGTCCATTTTTAAGCATTTAACGGGAACATGCAAATGAATCAGATTTTTATGGAACCATATAGTATAATCTCAGAGGGTTAAACTAACATGTAACGTGGTCCCAAAGGAACCCTAAGGCATAACTAAACGAAGCTAAATCGGGTCAGAACTGGAAGTCAAAGCAAAAGTCTACTTTTGCGACTTTCGTTTGCGAACCGAGTCTAAACTCAGAATTGTCGGGATGAACATGCCTAAACATGTTCTTATATAATTTACCAAGTTATTTAAGTGTTAAAATATGTTCTATAACTTCTGCATTATCAGTTATGAATTATTTTGTAAAAAACTGACTCGTTTGACTTTTTGTTCATAACTTTGACCCGACAATTGACTGAGATAACGTGATAATTAGAAGGTGACCTTTTAAGGGTTTAACACCTACATAATTACCAACACATAGCCACTTTCAATTCGAATAATGGCTGGACCGTTAGTGACTAATCACAAAGTCAAAGCGTAATTACGTTATCTTTGACTTTCGGTCATTAAGCTAATGAAATCTTAACTATAGAAGCTAAGAACACTTACAATAGTCCTTAGCACGAAAATTCAACTGGAGGAAGCTTCCTTGAACACCAGGATGCTTTAGAGAGTGAGTTGTGAAGTGAAAATTTTTAAGTGTGCATGAACAAATGAAAACCAAGGCTCTTATATAGGAAATTGGATGTCTTAAGATCATTGCAGCTGTTCCTAGGAGGTAACCAGATGTTCACAAGTGTCCCTAGGGCAGTAAAAACCAGTTGCACAGTCGCTGGTATAAAAAAACAAGCATGCAATGGCGGTGGAACAGGCTGCAACCTGCAGCTGCCATTTTTTATTCGTTGGTGTCTTAGTCGCGACCCACGTAGACTTCAAAGAAGGTCTACGCACCCCGCGAGGCTCCCCCCAATCCGGTTACAAACTTTCATAAATTGTAGTTTCAACCCCTGGTCCTTTATAACTTGATTTATCTTTTATTTATATCACTTTTAATCCTCAAGTTTAACTTTTAAGGGTCTTGAGTCATCAAACAACATCTTTAAGCTTCCGGTTAGTTAGAGATCACCCGAAAGGTCTTTAATTGCAACGTGGACGCATTAGATCCTTATTTCTTGGAATTACCTCTTTATTCATTTATGTGCATCGAAGCTCCATGAAATCAATATTCGACATTCGTGGAAATAAAATAAAATAATACAATGCTTCGGGATCGTTAAAAGGTCACTCAAAGGTAATATTTAACATGTTGACACGTTTAACCCCTGTGCTTTGTAAATTCTATATTTTAAGCAAAAACGGCTTTCTACGTCCGACAATTTATTCATTCATGAATACGAACATCTTATAAGGTCATTCAGAGGTACGAGTTTGGCATGTTGACGCTTTTAGTCCTTCCACACATATACTTTCTTTGTTTGTTAACTTTAGTCCCTCGAATTCATTACACGGTTAAGGTTCATGACACGTGTCTTTATTGTATTGGACATGATTTTTGCGAGGTGTTACAAATTTAAAAAAATAACATTTTAAATCTTCATGAGATCCGCCACATATTTAACACCACGTACCATAAGAGGAGTGAAAGTAAAAATGATCAGTATCATTCATGTTTGTGTCAGAAATTACCAACCGTCGGGATCTTACGATTCTGTTTTCAGTATCTGAAGCTTGGGCACGGGGGCGTGTTCAGTGGGCATAGCCTCGTGTTCAGCTACTGTCTGACTTAAACCAGGATTGCCAGTACCAAAGATTAGGCACGGGGGCGCGTTCAGCGGGCACAGCCCCGTGCTGCAGTCTGCAAAAGCTGAAAAATCTAGAAAAAATCCTAAAAAAACAGAAAAATAAGAAAAACGATTAGGCCGTTGATTCCTCACTTTCTTAAAATCCTTGTGTCCCCGGCAACGGCGCCAAAAACTTGATGCGTGTGTAGCGTTATATATTTTTATTTATATTTTAAGCCCCTTTTTAACACTTTGTCATGTTTTAAATTTATAAGACACGATATTCTACTAACACTAAACACACATATGGGCAAGTGCACCCATCGTGAGCGTAGTATAGCGTTGGTAAGATACCGAGGTCGTCCAAGGACACAAGAGCTTTTAGTACCGGTTTATCCTCAACGTCTAATCAAATTAAAAGTTTTAGAAAAGGTTTTAAACATGAAAATAAAAACTAAAATGCTGAAAAATAAAATAAAATAAAAACAAATAGACAAGATGAATCACTTGGATCCGACTCGCTTTTAATGTAACCTTTGATGATTTTCGCACTTTTGCACTTTTTAAGAGATTATCTTCATTATAGTAGTAGGCCCCTCTTTTGAAGGTGACGTTACCCTCAACCCAGTGGTTTGAGTCAGCAAGGATACAATCCCAAAGGGTCGGAATATTGAAAGATAATTAATTAAGTTATTAATGCGTAATGTGGTAGGCCCCTCTTTTGAAAGTGACGTTACCCTTAACTAAGTGGTTTGAGTCAGCAAAGATACAATCCCAAGTAGCCGGGTTAATGTTTTAATAGTAGTTTACATATGAGGGGATCAAGCTATTCGCACCCCTGCCATCCAATACCAGTGGGTATTGAAGGAGGTCCTAGTAAGCTTGACCAAGGTCCTTGCAGGATCTATACACTGAACAAAGCAAGAACCTTACCAAACCATTCCCTTAACCTCCAACCAGGTAGCCAACATATCTCTATATAGACCATAGAGATATGAATGGTGAAAATCTTTTATTTTATATAGACAGTAAAATAACGCCAAGACACCACGGACAAATGATAAGGAAGTTTCACATTCAACATAAGAAACTAGTTATTAAAGTCATTAATACAAAACCAAATAAAAAGTGCGAAAAAGATTAAAAATCAAAAGTATTACATTAAATGTTTGTCTTCACCAAGTGATGTAAGAGACTTAGGCAAACATGGCCTTTGATTGTCAAGAACTCTTACTATCAATCTTGGATCCCGAGACTACTACACAAACTCTAAGATGGATGATGGTGGTGGATGTGGGTGGTGGAGTGGTGGTGGAGTGGTGGTGAAGTGGGAGAGAGGTGGTTTGCCAAGGGATGCCTTTGAAGTGAACCAAGCACCCCTATTTATAGCCTGCACAGAAGCCCGGACACGGCCCCGTGTCCATCCTCTTTCTCTTTCTTCATTAATTGTAATTGTCTATATTAGGCTCCACACGCCCCTGTGTTCGCTGGGCGCGGCCCCGTGTGCAGAAGCGTATCTGTACTATCAAGATTTGCTAGATTCTGCGAATCTTAGCGTTGACCACGGCCCGTGTTGAGCTGGGCACGCCCCCGTGCTGGGAATAGAAGCTTCTACAACTTTGTCTTTTCTGCAGGCACCTGGCCACGCCCCCATGTCCGCTGGGCACGGGGCCATGGTCAGCCTTCTATTTCTTTGTTTTTTGTAGGTCCCCTTGATGTATGGATCTTTCACAGAATTGTTTATCTAACCTAGAGTGCGGAATCCTCTAGATCAGATTTGTTACAGAAACGAGTAGAAACAGAATTTCACAATCAAACGGGTCTTCTATTGATTATCCAAACGAAACGTTTTACAATCAACTCAAGACCCTCACAACCTCACAGCCTCTCTCTGTGATCTTGCTCAAAACTAATTTCGAATTCTCTCTCTCTCTAGACTTTCTCTCTCTAGAATTCTCTAACTCTTCAAACCCTAATCACAAAACATGTTTATATACCACATGTTTGTGAACTGGGCTTCCTACTGGGCTAGGCCATTTTCCAAGCCCATTACAATAAATAAACTCCCTAACCAATAAGCTAAGCCCAATACAAAACATCCAAAGACTAAATAATCAAACAATTAAGTTGTTGTCACCGAATATGCACCAACAGACTCCCCCTTGACAATAGCTTCATAGTGTAACTTTGTCTTCAAACATCTTGTGTTCTTTTGGTCTTTGGATAGCGTCAGCTACACAGCTTCTGACATCAACAGACTCCCCCTTAGCTGATGCTTCCAATCTCCAAAACTTTCATTCATTGTAGATCAGTTAGCTAGCAATCCTTGGTTAAGCAAGTAAGCTCCAACTCTTCCATATCTCTCTTTCTCTCTGCAATGTAGTAGAAGGATCCTACCATGCATCTTCACTTCACTCTCAATTTGCACTTTACTTGTATTCTGCACTTCATTTTGATAACTGCATCAATCTGTTTAGCAACACAAGCAAGTATCTCGAAAAACCATTAGTCTTTTTCACATTTAAAGATAAACCAATATTTTATCTTAGTTTGCAAAAACAACTACCTGTCAATTCAAAATGGAAGTCCTTTTAAAAAGAAATATTTTTGTTGGTAATTTTGATTTTTTAAGAAAGCAGTAAACTATTTACAAAAGCAATAAACACACTATTTTTGTGAGAATCACCGGTAAGAAGATCATATCAACAAAATCAAACTGTTTCACACTATTAGATAATTCTTTATTTAATTTTTCGTGAAAAGCAGTCCAAGACGATTACCAGTATGTTTGTCCTCTTAAACAAAATGCATGAACATTTCAAGTACCATTACCGTATGACACGTTAAGGTAATATTAATACTGATATACTAGTGTGTCCCACTTCAGGATATACCCCCACGATCAAGGTATGCACAAAGATTCATCGTAGTAGGTGAGTATACTGAATTCATCCTTTAAGATATCCTGACAGTGTCTAGGTCTGCATATAATCTGTTTTATCATGTTTTGATTGCTTAACAATGAACACCGAAATAAATACTAATCAAATCCTGGAAATATAAACAACACACTCTATCATGCAAGTATCTTCCCTACCACATATTTCACAAGTCCAATCCAGATTTCTGAAATCTTAACTGGGAATAGGTTGAGAAGAGAACAGAATAGATCTTTAGGAGAGATGGTATAATATATAGATCAAATGAGTTTTTCTCAGTTTGATATAGGTTTCTTGAGTTTCATTTGGGCACTTGAGGGCCTCTTTCGGGTGTATTAGATCTATAGCGCGACAACGTACAGCTAGGTCAGCATGTATCTGGATGCAGCAGAAGCTGTCGTTGCCTAGCACCTCCAGGTCAGCATATATCTGGATGCAGCAGAAGAGGTACACGACTTTTGTCAGAGAAGATTTCAGAATCAGATCAAAATTGTGTGTATCGGGACAGCATACAGACATTCAAATAGAAATGAGCTAATTCCAAGTGACTTTCTTTCCTGGGGTCATGTACAATTTTAGTTCTGAACAGAAGGACAGCCAAGATATCCCCAGATGAAATAACAGTATAAAGACCCAAAACTTCAGATTTTGGCAATCTATCAACGCAAGATTTAAGGTCATTAAACCATACACCACTGATGTGTTCCCCACTCATACTCAGTTTATTTAAGTTTATATCACATTGGTAAGTTGATTATTTCATGCTTTTTGCCTACTGATACATCATATGATGAAGCTGCTATCACACTTAAGCAATTTAATTTCAGTTTCAGTGTGACAGTCTAACTTGCTGATGTACTATCATTTCTCCTTTTTCACACAGTGATTTATTTTTAATTTTCTATTTTTTTATGTTTTTGATTTTTCAATGTTTTTGTATTTTTAAGAAAAATTTTCTAACTTACTCCCCCTAAACACACGCACTATCTAAACTCTTTTTGGCTTAGGGAAATTTCTCCCCCTAAATTTTTGTTTTTATGGAGTAAGTTTGAAAAACACAAATTTAAACGCAAACAGACTCCCACTTTAAATCTGACAATAAGTTTTTCAATGTTAAAGTCTCAAATAAACACGACAATCACTAAAGTAAATAGTTCATTACCAAGGTTAACCTACTATTCACCTCAGACGCTTTACAGGAATAACCACTGTCGAACACATCAACAGTCCTTCTTGGTCATCCTACACACACTTAACAACTCAGTTAGTCTTAAGAACCCAAGCCCTGATAGTCTTGGGTTTTCCAAATTCATCCATTACAGGAACATCCATCCAATATCCATCACTCCTAACTGGAGTCTTGGATTGCTTACCCATTGTTGAACAAGAATGATAATTTCCACTAGGTCTTTGATTGCGAGAGTTCCAATAACCTCTCGGATTTTCTGACCTTTGGAAATTATTATCTTGATATCTTCTTCTCCCACTCTCATACCATGAATTTTGGAAAAATTTTGGATGTTGTTGAACATTTGAGTTACTAAAACCCCTATGTCCATTTCTTTGTTGAAAATTTCGATTACCAGCAGTTTGGTATCGAGTTTGATATCCAAAATTTTTATTTTGACTTTGAAACTGATTTGATTTACCATTATGATGACTAAATTGTGGAGAAATACTTCTTGGTCTATCAAATCTTTTCGAAGTTGAAGGTTTAGATTGAAATTCAGGTTCCTTTGTCTGACAACTTGTTTTTACACTATTGCTTGACCCAACCTGATTCCCATCCTTAACCTCATCAACTTTTTGTTTACCTTTCTTCAAAGGACAACAACTCGCCACATGTCCTTTGTTGTGACATCTAAAACATGATCTTTTCTTATAAGTTTTCTTTTTGTTTGATTCCTTTTTAGATGTGTTGGCCATTTTGTCTTCAGTATCCTCATCCACTTTATGAGGGGTACTGTTAGACCCTACAGATTCTTTCAAAGAAACTGGACTATTTGGCAAGTCCACAGCTATCGGATCCACTACCTCTTGTACGGTGGGAACAAAATTAATTAGCTCATCCTCTTCAGGTAAAAAAGAGTAATCTTGATCCTTAGAAGATGAAGCTTTACTAAACCCCACTCCCGTTCTATCATTACTCCTTTTCAGCCCTTTTTGAATTTGAGTCCTAACTAATGTAGAATTTCCAAATTTGTCTAACTTTCCTTTTAGTTCAACAATTTGGTCTTGTGCAACGGCCAATTCCCTGCACTTTTCAGAAAATTCATTAGTTTTGTCCTTCACAGTTTCACGAGCCAAATCAATGATCTGTAACAGTTCATTGACTTTGCTTGTTAAACTGTTGATTTTTTGTTCATTTGATTTGAGTTCATTTAAGCAATTTGACTCTCTTTTAATCAAAATAACATTTGACTCTTTAAACTTTTCTAATTCAGCTAACAGGATTTTGTTTTGCTCCGATAGACTGTTAACTTTACCTTGTAGTGCAGTGCAATTATGACACATATGACTTACAGATTCTGATGTTACCTTCACCTCTGTTGTAAGTTCATTCACACCATTCATGCACTTTGAAACTTCTGTCTCCTTCTCAACATTCTCCTTCTTCTCTTCTTTCACAGCATCTGCTACCTTATCTAAAGCAAGATCTCCTACACTCCGTCCTGATGAACTCTGATAACGTTTTTCTAAAGCTTCCCACAGCTCATAAGAAGTCCCATAGTTCTTGATGGTATGTTTTATTCCCTCAGGCAAGGACATCTTAATCACTGCTAAAGCTTTCTTCTCAGCATTTACCATGAGTTTCTCAGATTCATCCATCATCTCATAAGAAATCACTTTAACTCTTCCGTCAACTCGTCGTGTAGGAGCAATGTATCCATCAATCATACAATACCACATTCTGATATCTTCACTTTTCACACATCCCTCAAATTCCTCTTTCCAAACAGAATATTCTTTGACGTTTCTCAGCTTTGGCCAATGTTTAACAGTCTCACTAACATTGTCCATTTTAACCATCTTTGAACACGTTTTTATTGTAACCGTACTGATAAAACCGTACAATATTATTCCGAAAACAGTGGTTACCAAATTACACCGTTAGAATCGTCTCGAAAAGACAAATCCAATGATATATATTGTCGAAAACCGTATTCGGGTTTTTTTTTTTTTTTACCCTAAAAATCCAAGGAATTCAACGGTCCAAACGGTTCTTTCTAACGGCTTACAGATCAATTTCTATTTGCAAAACACTGAGATTTTATCAACGCTTGCCAACTGAAATTCCACCTCTTAATTTCGCTGGTTTTAAATTTGCTGACTTAATTTCGCTGAGTATCAAAATAATTTCGCTGGGTCTGTTAGTTGTTCAATTTCGCTGATCGATCAAGGTTTGCTGAAAATTTAATTTTGCTGCTTAAATTCGCTGTCAACTTCGCCAGTCAATTTCGCGATTACGACGACCTGTAAAGTCGCCGAAAAACCGTAGTAATTTCGCTGTGGATAATTACCCGGTTACCAAAGTCGCCTTTGGATTTTAGGTTCGCCGGATCAAACAATTTCGCTAATTTCACTGATCAGTCTGCGAATTTGGTAAATACGCCTATAGTCAAATTCGCTGGTCCAGTAACTATGGAAACTTAATCTGTTTCAAATTTCTGAGATTTTCCAAGATTTCGTAACAATTTTCTGCAAAATCGAAACACCAAAATCAGTCCAATTTTTAGAAAATTATGAAGAGCACGAAGAACAGTCTTCGAATCTTCAAATCTGTTCAGCCGAATTTCTCAACCAAACAACCCGAACAATCCTGAAAACCTGCAAATCAGCAAATAAACAAACCAAAAGATCAAAACAGCCAAAAAATTCGAGAATCGGTATCAAACAAACACAAAATTTCGAAACCCTAATTTTCAGCTTTAAAAATTTCGAAATTTTTAACCAACTTCCACCCGAATTCTGCAGTCTGCAATTCTGAACCGAGCTTCTTCAAGAGCCTAACGCTCTGATACCAATTGTAGGTCCCCTTGATGTATGGATCTTTCACAGAATTGTTTATCTAACCTAGAGTGCGGAATCCTCTAGATCAGATTTGTTACAGAAACGAGTAGAAACAGAATTTCACAATCAAACGGGTCTTCTATTGATTATCCAAACGAAACGTTTTACAATCAACTCAAGACCCTCACAACCTCACAGCCTCTCTCTGTGATCTTGCTCAAAACTAATTTCGAATTCTCTCTCTCTCTAGACTTTCTCTCTCTAGAATTCTCTAACTCTTCAAACCCTAATCACAAAACATGTTTATATACCACATGTTTGTGAACTGGGCTTCCTACTGGGCTAGGCCATTTTCCAAGCCCATTACAATAAATAAACTCCCTAACCAATAAGCTAAGCCCAATACAAAACATCCAAAGACTAAATAATCAAACTATTAAGCTGTTGTCACCGAATATGCACCAACATTTTTGCTTGGGAAGATGCTGTCGAGGGGTCAGTCATGCCACGTTTATTACTTTTCTTGTATTTATGTTAGTTTTTGCTGCATATTTGTTCCTTTTGTTCAATTGCGCTCATTTAGTCCTGAAAATACAAAAGGAAGACAACAGCATACTTTTTCCAACATTAGTACTAAAAAAGGGATAGTTTTATGCCTCATTTGATTTAATTTATATGTTGCATTTTACACACATCTGTGCTCTTAAGGATTTAGCGAAATCGTTCTCGCATTTAACCTAAGAAGAAGTAGAAGCCTTTTGCTTAGAATGGGGCAATGGGTTGAGATTTAAACCGGTTGCACCGGGGTGTGATATTTCTATCGATCGGTGTCCTCCTGGTTCTGTTGCTTTGTATTGTCGCCATTTTGAATTTTCGAATCTCCGTCATCCTTTTTCGAACTTTGTGTTGAATGTTCTAGAATATTACCATGTTTTGTTTGGCCAGATCCACCCTCAGGGTGTGGCTAGGGTTCTACATTTTAAGGTTTTATGCCAGGCTTCCGGGTATGACCCTACCCTTTTGTCGTTTCGTCGCTTTTTCCGATTGGCCAAGAATGGTGATTGGTTCACATTCGAAACATCCCAAGTTGACACCTGTTTGGTTTTTTCCATGGTCTCCAGTCTTGGTGTTTGGAAGGACCGGTTTTTCTGGGTTTCAGATGAGATTGTTCCTTTTAAAATGGTTTGGAGACATCCAGATGCCGTTCTTAACAAACCTGAACCCTCTGCTCTTGAGATAAATACTCGCTTTCTTGAAACCATCAGGGAGTGCCCTTCAAGGGTCCGTCCCTTTCCTGAGCCCTTACTAGTGTTGTTGGGCATTAGTAAGTTGTGGGACAAACCTGATCGAGATCCAGTGCTTATAAGAGATGGGCAGGGTATGCGTTTGTTCTGTTGTGTTATTATGTTCCTACTGCCTGTTTGTTTAAACCCTTTTATTTGTGTTTGTTTTGTTGTTATGTCTACACTTGACTTTGTGAAGAGCGATGACACTTCTGATGTCGTGTTTGAGGATGTTGCGGTTACACCTGGTGAAGATGTAGTTGCTAGGGGGTCTGAGCATAGGTTCGAAGGGTCTGGTTATGTGAGTGTTCCAAACGTTAAGGTTTTCACGAAAGTTCCTGCTTCCAAGGTTTCTACCCATCGGTCAAACCGTCGTTTAAAAAGTGCTGATCAACCCTCTGTTCAGAGGCTATTAATATTAGAGATGACATTGAAGTATCCGCGGAGCAGGTTTCTGAAGGTGGTGTGGGGAAGGAAAAGGAAAAAGAGTTGGTGGTTGCTGGAAAAAAAAAATTGGTTAAGAAGGGTGTTGTGCCTACTATCAAGGGTTCATCAGGCAAAAGCGCTGAAGGCTTGGAAGAGCCTGGTGCTGAAGAGGTTTACGTTCCCAACTGGGGTGTGAAAGTTGGGGACAGTTTCAAGGATCCTGCCGTTTGTGCAGATGTGTTGGCCCATTTTGCTCCCCCAGGTGTCCGAGATGCTATATCGGAGATGGAGGGTGATCATTTTATTTCAAGGTTGATGTTGAGTTCTTGCAACCTTTCTGCCCTGTTGGCTGAGGGTGTTACCCGTTTTACGAAAGGGATGCAGGAATATGAAGAGGTTGCGAAGAAGAAGAAGGATAAAATGAAGGCTTCCATGGCTGCGATGAAAAAGGAGGTTGATGGGTTTTCGAAAAAAGAGGAAGCTTGGGTGAAGAAGTTTGGTGAGTTGACCAGGAGGCATGAGGTTGAGATGAATTACTTGAAGAAGAGTTTTGAAGCAGATAAGTTGAAGCTGAAGGCTGATAGGGAGGCTCTAGATGTTTAAAAGAAAGCCTTTGATGAGGAAAAGGAAGGTTTGAAGGCTTCAGTAGTTCAAGCTACTGGTGATAACCAGTGGCTCATTGAGCAAGGCTTTCAACAAGTTGTCACTTATCTCCTTCATTCTAATGAATTCAACTCTGCCCTTGGGGAGGTCTACACCAAACTGCTGAACTATGGGAAACATTTGGGCCTTATTGCTTGTTTCAAACTTCACGAGTTTGTTGATGGTTGTTAGCCCTAGTGGCTGTTTGAACAATTTGCATGTTTACAAACCGCTAAGGTTTGGTTGTTGATCGTGACTGTTGAACATTATGTAGGTTTTGGAGGCCTTTAAGGCTTCTTATGTTATGCTATTAACTTTCTACTACTTGCCTTGTGTTGTAATTTTTTATGTTGCTGTATATTTTTGTAAGGCAGCTTGGTTAGATACTTGTAGCTTGAAGCCTTCGAGGCTTCCAGTTGTTGCTTGATGTTTGTGACTTGGTGCTTTGCTGTTTATTTTTGGTTCCAAGTTGCATACAACCTTTTATTGTTGTGTTGTTGTTTTGCCCTTCAGTTGTCTTTATGTTTATGGAATTGTCTTTGTTGGTTTTGTGTTGTCTTTATGTTATTTATACCTTCAAGGGTTCAGTGCTGCAGTCACTCAGCCTTGGTATTTTTAACAAGAAGACATAGCACTTATCCTATCTATCATTTTCCTTGGTTTGATCTTGGTTCATAAGCCTATTGGTTATGATTTGTTTTTTAGAAAGTTTTCTAAGGCTTAAGGAACATTTGGTGAAGGCTGTTCAGACCCGTCTATGAGACAAGTTTATTTTTGAAAATTTTATATGTCTCATGGAGTTGTATTGATTTAGGAACTCACCCATTATATAGGTTCATTCAACCCTTGAACCTACTGAGCGATGTGGCCTGGGAGCTCATCCCCTTACATGACCCTTGTCATGGAGTTTTTTGCTATGTTTTCAACCTGATCATAGGATAAAAGACAAGTTTTAACAAGAACCTAGTTGTTCATTCACCAAAGTGTGCAAATTACAAAGGAACAAAAACAACACTTTGCCAATTTTTCTAACACATGTTTTTCTAAACGTGGAACATTTTAAGGTTTTTGCCGTTCCAATGCCTGGGAAGCTTTTTGCCATTTGAATCAGCTAGTTTGTAGGATCCTCCCTTGTGAGCTTCGAGGATGGCATATGGTCCTTCCCATTTGGGACCAAGTTTTCCTTGGTTTTACTTTTTGCTTGCCTCATTGCTTCTGAGAACTAGGTCACCAGGCTTGAATCGTTCATGCTTAACCCTGGCATTGTAGTAAGATTCCATCTTTTGTTTATACCTTGCTTCTTGAATGGCTGCTTGATCCCGTGCTTCTTCTAGGAGTTCCAAGTTCAACATCGTCTCTTTCTTGTTTGCTTCTAGATCAATGTTGAACGTTCTCTTTGTTGTAACTTCTATTTCTGCTGGGATTACAGCTTCGGATCCGAACACTAAGCTATAAGGTGTTTTCTTGTGACTTGTTTTTTCGGTGGTTCTTATTGCCCATAACACGTTTGGGAGTTCTTCAAACCAATTGGTGTCATTTTTTCCCAATCGTATTTTGATGCCCTCAACAATGCTACAATTTGTTCTTTCAACCTGGCCATTGGATTGAGGGTAGGCTACTAAGCTGAAGACTTGTGTTATTCGTAATTCTTTGCACCATGTGCTGAAAGGCTTCTCAGCAAACTGCTTACCATTGTCCGTGACTAATACTCCCGGTAGCCCAAATCTGCAAATGATGATTTCCCATACGAAATCAATTACTTGCTTTCCTGTTATCTTTGCCTGTGACTTCACTTCCGGCCATTTGGTGAAGTAGTCAACCGCTACTGGGAGGAATTTGACTCCTCCTTTGGCCGGGGGGAATGGTCCAACGATGTTCATTCCCCATTTGTGTGGAATGGCCAAGCAGATGAGATGGGAACCAAATCATGCTTTGTGCTTTTTGGCACTAGAGCATGTATTTGACAGACTTCACACTTTTTCAATTGCTCGGTTGCATCTCAATGCATGGTGGGCCAAAAATATCTAAGGTTCATCAATTTTGAAACTACTGACCTTGGGCCGAAATGAGCTCCACAAATTCCTTCATGAACTTCCTTGATCAAGTATTGACTTTGTTTCGGACCGAAACAACGAAGCAATGGTGCAAGATACCCTTTTTGTATACGATATTTTCTTGCAACACATATTGTCTTGATTTTATTCGAACCCTTTCAGCTTCTACTTGATCCTTTGGTAGTTCACCACTTGTGAGGAATTTGATCAACGGGGTCATCCAATTTGTGCCTTCTTCGGTGATGACATCTTGTACTCGAGCTCTTGAAGCGATGACTGCTTCAACACTTCAACCAATACATTTTTTGTGAGATGAGCAAAGGTCAATGAAGCAAGTTTGCTTAAAGAATCAACCTTTTTGTTTTATGATCTTGGGACTTGTTTGATTATGCATGATTCAAATGAATTCATGAGTTCTTTGGATTTTTCACAGTATCTCTTCATGTTTGGTTCTTTGGCCATGTAGTTGTCACTTACTTGGTTTGAAACAAGCAATGAGTCTATGAAGACTTGAAGCTTTTTGACACCCATTTTTCTTACAAGCTTGAGCCCAGCAATCAATGCTTCATACTCAGCTTCGTTGTTTGTAGTATGAAATTCAAGGCGAAGAGCATACGTGAACTACAATTCAATTGGATCAATTAGAACTAGCCCTGCTCCTGACCCTTCAACGCTGGAAGCTCCATCGGTAAAGAGCTTCCAGGTATGGGGGTTGGAGGGTTCAGTGGAGGCTGTATTAACTTTCGTTATTGTTTCTTTGGGTACTTCCAAAATGAAGTCATCATAGATTTGGGCTTTTACAGCTTTTCTTGGGACATAGGTGATATTATGTTCACCTAGTTCCACAACCCATTTGGGTAAACGTCCAGAAGTTTCGGGTTTTTCAAGCACATTTTTGATTGGTTGGTCCGTGACCACTTGTATGGGATGTGCTTAGAAGTATCTCCGAAGCCTTCTGGCTGTTTTGACTAGTGCAAAAGCAAGTTTTTCAAGTGGAGGGTACTTGGTTTCTGCCAATTTTAATGTCTTACTGAAGAAGTAAACAAGTACCTGAGCCTTGTTTATTTCGATGGTCAGGACTGCACTGATTGCTTCTTCGGCGATTGATAGATAGACAGAGATCAACTCCCCCGTTTCAGGTGCTGCAATGTTTGGTAGTGAAGCCAGGTGCTGCTTCATTTGGTTGAAGGCTTCCTTCGCTTCTTCTGTCCACTTGAAGTCCCTCTTGTTTGTGCATCCTTGAAGGGTTTTGAAAAAAGGAAGGGACCTTTCTGCCAACTCGAAGGTAAAACGCTTCAAGGCTGCCAACTTACCGTTCAAGCTTTCAACCTCTTTTTTACTTTGTGGGGACCTTGTTTCCAGGATGGCCTTAACCTTGTTGGGATTGGCCTTTATACTTTGTTTGCCAACTATGTGCCCCAGGAACTTGCCTTCTTCGAACCCAAACGAGCATTTTACCGGATTTAGCTTCATGTTTATCTTTCTAAGGTTCCGGAACGTTTCTTGAATGTCGTCAAGCATTTGACCTTCAGTTTTGCTTCTAATTACCAGGTCATCCACATAAGCTTCCATGTTCCTTCCGATTTGCTCAACAAATGCTTTGTCAACCAATCGTTGATAAGTTGCACCTACATTTTTCAGGACAAAAGGCATCTTTTGATAGCAAAAAATACCTTTGTCGGTATGGAAGGCCGTTTTCTCCTCATCCTTTTTTTTCATTTGAATTCGGTGGTAACCTTTATATGCATCAAGGAAGCACTTGAAAAGGAACCCTGTAAGCAAGTCTAACTTGAGATCGATTTCAGGCAGGGGGTAACAATCCTTTGGACAAGCCTTATTCAGGTCTTTGAAATCGATACACATTCTCCACGATCCATCGGGCTTCTTTACCATGACAGGGTTTGCTATCCAAGAGTGGTACTTAACCTCTCGGATTATGCCAGCTTGTACCAACCCTTTAACCTCTTTGAATGCAGCTTCGCTTCGATCAGGGGCAAGGCTCCTTTTTTGTTGGACAATGGGCTTCACATTTGGTGGAATTTTGAGTTCATGTTCGGCAACATCCCTAGGGATGACGGCCATGTCAGCAGGACACCATGCAAAGATGTCCATGTTATGGACTAGCAATTTCTTGAGGTATGAAAGAGTTTCTTGAGTGAGGTTGGTGTTAACCCTTATCCTTTGTTCATGATACTTAGGGTTAATGGCCCAACATTGCTCTTTACTTTCGTTTTTTCCTGAGCTTTCTCCTTCAACCATGAAGGCTTCGTAGGTTGGTTGAAGGGTTGCTATTCCTTTTTTGGTGGGGAACTTTACAATGTCTTGGCTGACAGAGACAACCATGCTAAATTCACTTTGACCTGGCCATCCTATGATAACGTCATAGGAGGAAGGCATATTGATCACAATGAAGGTGAGTGGCTTAGTTCTTTCCATTTCACCCTCCTTTAAACAAACGTCAAGTGTCAGTTGCGCCAAAGGCTTGATGGGGATGTCAGCTATGCCTTTGATGGATGACTCAGCATGTTGAATCCTTGAACGCTACTGGTCACTGAGTCGGTTGAAGTATTTTTCGAACATTATTTTCATTGCTGCACCTGTGTCAATGTATGCTTTGCTTGTTTTCAATGTCCCCACAGTGGCTTCGACTAACAAAGGGGTTGAATGGAGCCCCTTTTTTGGGGGTAGGAAGCACAAGCATTGAAGCTCCCAAGTTTCCAGGCGTTGCCGCTTGGTAGGAGTTCCTTCGGTGACATTCACCATGTTCACTTCTTTGTTTTTTCCATCACCTATCTTATCTTTTACCCCCTTGACCAGGTGAGCAAGTTTTGCAGACTTGACTGCTTCTTCGATTCTCTTTTTGAGTTGAAAACAATCATTGGTATGATGGCCCTTCTCTTCATGGAATTCACAAAATTGGGTGGAATTTTCATTTCTTTCGCTCTTGGGCAGGGGTCTTGGTGGTCGAAAGCTATGCTTGACTTCTTCGTTAGCAAGTATTTCTTGAGGATTCTTGGTCAGGGCTGTGAAGTTTACGGCCTTGTCCCTGCTAGAAGGGTTCCGACCTTCAGACCTTCAAGGGTCTGAGCTTCGAGGGCGCCTATCATAAGAATTGTAGTTGCCTCTTTTTCGGCTGGGGCTATTGTGTCTCCAGCTAGGACCCCTCTTTCTTTGCTCCTTAATATCAACCGCTTCTTCCCCCCTGATATGAGCCTCACCCCTTTCGAGGGCTTCTTCCAAGGTTTTGGGTAGGCACTTGTTGAAGTCCCTGGTAAGGTATTTAGAGGTGATTGCATTAATGAAGCCTGCAACCCTCATCTTCTCATCGACTCCCACATATGTTAAACCCTTCTTTTTGTACCTCTTGATGAAATCCCTGAGGCTTTCATCATCTTTTTGTTTGATCTAGAAGATCACAGTGGCATCCTTCACATATCTCTTTTGTTGTGAGGAATTAACCAAGAAACCATTGCTTAGTTCATCAGAGGTTCGAATGCTTCGAGCTGGCAAGTCATTGAACCAGATCCTAGCAGACCCAATGAGGGTTTGCATGAACATTAAGCAACACTCGGCGTTGGAACATTTCTCTATTCTTGCTGCCCCCGTGAAGATCTGAAGATGATCTTCCGAATCCCCCGTTCCATCGTAGGTTCGTATGTGGGAGGGCATCTTTATCCTGGTTTGGAAGTCATAATCAGCAATTTGCTGAGAAAAGCATGACAAGTTGCTTGGTTTGTATGGTTTGGCCAGATCCTATTCCATCCTTGCACCCGTGTTGTTGTTGGTGTTCCCTTGGGTGGCCAGCATTTGATTAATGAAGTGCTGCCAAGGGAAGCTTGCCATCATTTGAGCCATCATCTGTGGCATGCGGTTGAAGCCTTGAATGCTTACGGGTGCAGCTGTACAGTTTACTCCTAAGGGAGCACTCATGACGGCACTTCGTGCCAAAGGGAGAACGGACAAAGCTTGCTCCCTTGTGGTTGTTACTGGGGGTGGCACGCTTGCAACAGGAGATTGTAACAGCTGATCTAAAGTTAGCTCGTGCCCCAATGGAGCACCGGTTGCAACTGGCTGAGAAGAAAATAGAGGAAAGGATGTTGGGTCTGGCTTTGTGTATGTATACGGACTGGGATTTGGAGGTAGATGGCTGGGACCAGCTTCATTCCTGGACACGGTTGGTTGTGAGCTTGTAAAAGGAAGAACAAGAGGTCCAGGAGATAACGATGGCTCTGGCTCGTCATAATCTAGCCGAATCCTCACCCCTTTGTCTCTTTACCTGCTCACGTATTGGTTAAGGAGAGACCTCAACTCTAAGAAGTTATTAGCGACCCCTTCAGGGGTAAGGTCAATATGTGAGGGGGTGTTGGAAGCACCGACATTAGAAGATGGAACTCCTGAACGAGACGGGGTCGGTGTTTGGAAGGTGAGAAACTCGGGGTACGTTGCTACAGTTGGAGTGCTTCCCGGTGTTGAGAAGGAAGTCGGTATAGCCACCAGAGTTTGGCTAGTTTTAGGGGTAGAGGTACGTGGGACTTGGTTTACCTCTCCCGGAGATTCTCCTTCAGACATGACGATTTCTGGAAGAATGGAACGACATTACTGGTCTTCTTCTGAGAGAAATGACTGGCGTAGCCCCACGGTGGGCGCCAACTTGTTGTTACAACGAGAATGAGACCTGAGGTAGCGATCGGACTAGTTAGGCAAAAGGATTCAAGGGTTGAAGTTTGCTTAACGCAGGTCGCGGGGTGTCCCCACGTTTGCAAGACGTGGAGAGATGTTCACTAGTTATGTTTGCTATTTACTTAGGATCCTCGGCTGAAGGATGTTCAGCCTTGGATGCAAGAGCAAGTAAATTGTGTGTGTTGGAATGAAGAAGAGAGACTTGTGTAAAACAAGTTCTTGAGAGACAAGAAGGAAGATTAGAGATCCAAGGAGATCTGAGCAGATCCAGAATGTTTGAAATGTATTCAATGAAGTGTCATTTATAGGGAAAGAGGTTTCTCAAAGGAGAAACCTTTGACTAGTGAATCCGGCTTGCAGTGGGGGACTTACCCTTTTAGGGGTTGAAACGTTTGGACCTGCTGATAAAAGAGGACTCCCTGTGCACATGCTTTGCTTTTGTAGCTGTGGGAGAGTTGTTTAAGCAATCAGTGAAGTGACTGATTACTGTTCACGTTCTTTTTGCTGTTCACCTTAGTTCCCGGGTTTTAAACCCTTTAACCTTTTGACCCTTCAAGCTATTATGTATTCTTAGTCATTTTATTAAGGCTTGAGCTACCCCGTCATCATCGTCAAGAGACAATTGAAATATAATGAATGTACGGCAAAAATGAGAATCATCTAAACTGATGGATTTAGCATGTAATTGCTACAGTTTGAATATTATTGTTATTATATTATATATTATATTATTGTTGATATTCCTGTTTTGAAATATAATGAATGTACGGCAAAGATTGAAGGCTTAGATGAAGGTAATTGGGGCAATTTTGATTTCTTGTAATGTAGTGTTGTTTCTTTCTTGTTGGTTGTTTTTAGGTCTTCTAGTTTCTTGCTAGTCGTTCAATGAAATGCCGCCTTAAAAAAAGAAAGCTAATTTAGTTATATATAACAAAATGATTACACTTTGAGAGTTTGAGTAGTTAGATACTTTTACAATTAACTTTACAAGTTGGTTTTGTTGAAACAAACACCTCACGTGTCTCTTAAAAGCCATGAAATTTTGAGTACTTGGATGCTTTTACAATTAACTTTATAAGTTGGTTTTGGGACCTGATGAATGATGATATATGTATCTGATTCAATTAAGGGTTTGATCAGATTTAAAACTACTATTTGACTTTCTTAGAAAAGTCAACATGTGGTAAGACTGTGGGGTATGGGGCGGGGGTTTGGGCGTGGGTTTGGGGAAAACGCACAAGCCACCACCCCGGGTGGGCATGGGTTTGGGCGTGGCCCCATTGGCGTGGGTCTGAAGCCGGGCGTGGGGCGGGCTAGTAAGTGACATGGCAGGCTCTCAATGGCCAACCAAATTCATGCCCCCAACCCAAGTCCCCAACCCAAGCCCCACCATACCCCATGGGCGTGGGTTTTGGTGGTGGGGGGGCTCCCATTCCACGTGTCAACAAATGCCCCAACCCAAGCCCCCCATACCCCACAGTCTAATGAGCATCAAACCTCCGATGGGCGTCAGTTTTGTCGATTTCAAACATTTTACCAATTAAATACAGTAGAAACTCTATAAAATAATACACTTGGGACCACCAAAATTTATTAATTAAAAGAGTTATTAATTAATCGATAAATTAATTATTATTAATTTATATATTAATTAATATTTTATTAATTTATAGTAGAATACTTAGTTTACAAACACCTTTCAAGCTTCCACTTAATTATTGTATACAAGTGGAGGGTTCAAATGAGAAGAAATTTTTTGTAAGAATTAGAAAGAACAAACTTCAACCAATAAGAATGCTTTATTTTACTTCATTTAATTTTTGTATTTAATATGGGTGTAAGGGTATATTGGTAAAATTAGATAGATCATTAATTGTTAGTCTTCCTTTTTAATAGCTAACTAAATTAAATTTGTAACATATTTTCAAAAAAAAAAATATATCTTTTCTAAGAAGAAAAAAATAATAATTTAAGGTGTAGGATAAATTATGAGGTGTGTAGGATAAATTACGAGTTGTGTAGGATAAATTTCAATATGTGTAGGATAAATTTAAAAAACGTGTAGGATAAATTTTGATGTGTTTAGGCAAAAATTATAGTGTGGAGGATGATAATCTTTATGACTAATTAATTAGTCAAAAAAAAATAATAAATGAGATGAGAGAAAACTATTTAATGTTTTACAATTGTACCCTTTGTTCTTTTTATTCTCAATTTAATTTTCTTCTCAAATGAACCTCCCCCTTGTATACAATGCATGTATATCAAATGAACGGCCCAATTTGTTGACTGATGAAGAAATTATTGAAAGCGTTATTGGAATTAATAAAGATGATATCGATGAAGAAGATGATGAAAGTTCTACAATGGAGCCCCCTTCGCGAAACGAAGCTATTAAAGTGGCAATCACATTGAACAATTTCTTGTTGAGCTATGAGAAAACAACACCAGAAGTTCTTACCATGCTAAGGAAAATTAGAGACGAGATTTAAGGGGAAATTGATTTCAACAAAAAACAAAAGACAATTGAGTCATTTTTCAAGAAACCTTCATAAATCATTCATGTAATATGCTATATATAAGGAATTATTAATTTATATTTTATATGGGGTCTAAAGAAATTATCAAAAATTTATTATCTTATAATTTTAGCGAATTATTAATTTAGCACCATATCCCCGAGTCGGGACCGGCAAAAAATATTATCTTAGAGAGTTTATTAAATAATCGAGTATTAATTTATCGAGTTTCTACTATAATAACAAAATTTCAAGCATCATACGGATTTAAATCAACAAAACCCACCGTAATTTAAATATATAAAAAAAAACTAACCTCAAAATAATCAAAGGTTGCCTTCGGTTTGTGAGTCTCAACGCTATGTTGAGGTTAAAATGTTAAATAGGGTGTTGAATTTTGATCCAACCATCATTGCTCTTCCCTTTCTTAATTACCACTTACCTGGAAATCATACCCACTAAGGGGACTCGGGGTGGTTCACTAGTGATAGTTTCTATCACTCACACTGTCCAATAAAATCGTGCCATGTCATCAACCAAATTTCTATCACTAGTGATAGAAATGTAGGCGGTGTGGTATCACTAGTGATGGAATTCTATCACTCCCCAATTTTTTATAATTTTTATTTTTAGACTTCTGCCATTTTCTTCCATGTACACGTGTTGCCATGATGAAGATGCATACTTCCATTTAATTTCTTCCATGTACACGTGTTGCCATGATGAACTATACTTCCATTTTTAATTCTGCAACATGCAGAGCAAATAATTATGCAGAACATGGAGGCGGCGGCAACATGGAACAACAACAAACTTCAACGCGTGAAGGAAATAACGCGTTTCAAACTTCACGCGCTATAAAAGAACCGGCGGCGGTGTAGCGTGATAGTTTAACGCGTTATCGAGCTCCATCACGTACCGCCCCGAGTGGCCTAACTTCCAATGCTTATTAAAAAAACAAGAAAATATTACGTGTAATCTATGTATTATTATTATAAAATATCTTAATAGGGGAAGGATCCACTAAAAAGTGGATTTTGCCTAAGTAGCCTAAAAAGGATTGTGATAATAACATGTGACACTCCTAATAAGTAGGAATGAAGGGTATTTTGGTCCTTATAAATATGAGTAAAAATGATATGTGGCACCCCTTTTGTTTTTTAAAAATACAACAAAAAAATATAGTACAAAAAAAATTAACACAAAAAATCTAGTACAAAAAAATATAGCCCAAAAAATCTAGTACAAAAAAATATAGCTCAAAAAAATCTAGTACACAAAAATATAGCACAAAAAAATTCAGCAAAAAATGTAGTACAAAAAAATCCAGCACAAAAAAATTGAGAAAAAAAATTAAGACAAAAAAATCCAGTACAAAAAATTAAACACAAAAATATAGTACAAAAATCCAGCTCAAAAAATGTTATACAACATAGAAATACAACACATTTTAGTGGGTTTTTTTAGTCTTCATATTTTATATAGCAATATGATACTCAAATTAAAGATAAAAAGACGCTCGGTTTTACGGTGAAATTTTTATGAAAAAATAATGTCGTATAAAAAAGTTATGAACGTTTAAAAAACGGGATTGGAATATGCATGTGCCTTGCATGCGGAGAGAGAAAATCCATAAATAGGATTTTCCCAAGATACCCTTGCACTCCTCCTTTCTCCTACACTTTCATCGTAACCATTGATTTAAAAAATGGATTGTTAAGATTCCTTCTCATCTTACTTAAGCAAAATAAACTTTTTATTTGATTTTACCGCTATCTTAATATACATACACTTACCACTTTTTTATTATATAACACGAACTTTTTCTTTTATCAACTTTGTATTTTTATGTATCTACTCCATTTTTATATGTTTGTTTTATTTAAAAAAAATGTTAGGTGTATATGTTTCAAGACGAACGTTTTCTTTTATCAAGTTTTTAGTTTTATGTATCTACTCCATTTTTGTATGTTTGTTTTATTTAAAAAAATGTTATGTGTATATGTTTCAAGATATTTATAATGATACAATGGTTGGGTTAAATTTTCTTATGTATTTTATAGCTACATAAGTAAATATTGTTGTAGATGAAATGTTAGGGGCTGTTTGTTTACCTCTTAATGAGGCTCTTAATGGTTCAGACATTTTTACTGGTCCAGCACTAAATGGTTCATACTGTTTGTTTCGCGAGCAGATGTCTGAATGGTTCAGACATTTGTCTCTGAATGGTTAAGCATTATTTGGCTGTTAATGGTTCAGACTTCTTAGTGGTTTAACACTTAATGGTTCAGAACTCTTACTGATTCAGCACTTAACCATTCAGAAGTTGTCAAACGGCCCCTTACTATATAAACACCAAAAGCATTGTCATTTTCTATCTGCTGTATTCTGATGAGTAAATTGCCATTTTAGTCCCTGAGTTTTGTCCAAATTTGTCATTTTAGTCAAAATAGTTTTTTTTTGCCTCTGGGTCCCTAACTTTTACATTTTGTTGCAATTTTGATCATTTTGTCTAACTCCATCCAAAAACCCAGTTTGTAACAGGGGTATTTTGGGGATTTCCTTAAAAAATGTTTTCAGTTGCCATTTTGATCCAATTCCAAAAAATCAAAAAAAAATCCAAAAAATATAAAAAATATAAAAAAAATATATAAAAATCAAAAAAATTCTAAAAAATCATAAGAATTCTAAAAAATTCTAAAAAATCTAAAAAAATTCTAAAAAATCATAAAAATTCTAAAAAATCAAAAAATTTATAAAAAAATCCAAAAATCATTAAATGTTTCGACGCGAACCGTTTCGAGCCCGTACCGTTTCAACCCGTACCGTATCGAACCGAACCGTTTTGACGCGAACCGTTTCGAGCCGAACCGTTTCGACACGAACCGTTTCGACCCCGAACCGTTTCGACGCGAAGCGTTTCGACCCGTACCGTTTCGAGCCGTACCATTTCGACGCGAAGCGTTTCGAACCGAACCGTTTCGACCCGTACCGTATCGAACCGAACCGTTTCGACGCGAACCGTTTCAAACCGTACCGTTTCGACCCGTACCGTATCGAACCAAACCGTTTCGACGCGAACTGTTTCGACCCGTACCGTATCGAACCGAACCGTTTCGAACCGTACCGTTTCGACCCGTATCGAACCGAACCGTTTCGACGCGAACCGTTTCGAGCCTCTACCGTATCGAACCCGAACCGTACCGTATCGAAACGATTCGGTTCGAAACGGTTCGCGTCGAAACGGTACGGGTCGAAACGCTTCGCGTCGAAACAGTTCGGCTCGAAACGGTTCGCGTCGAAACGGTTTGGTTCGATACGGTACGGGCTCGAAACGGTTCGCGTTGAAACGGTTCGGTTCGATACGGTACGGGTCGAAACGGTACGGTTCGAAACGGTTCGCGTCGAAACGGTTCGGTTCGATACGGTACGGGTCGAAACGGTTCGGTTCGATACGGTACGGGTCGAAACGGTACGGTTCGAAACGGTTCGGTTCGATACGGTACGGGTCGAAACGGTTCGGTTCGAAACGGTTCACGTCGAAACGGTACGGTTCGAAACGGTACGGGTCGAAACGGTACGCGTTGAAACGGTACGGTTCGCGTCCAACTATTTACCCGTAATTATTTATAAAAAAAATATATGTTCATAAAACGGTTCGGCTCGAAACGGTACCGTTTCGAACCGTACCGTTTCGACGCGAACCGTTTCGATTTTTGGATTTTTTAGTTTTTTGGATTTTTTAGAATTTTTTTTGGATTTTTTAGAATTTTTTTGATTTTTAGATTTTTTGAATTTTTTAGAATTCTTATGATTTTTTAGAAATTTTTTTATTTTTAAATTTTTTGGAATTTTTTTGAATTTTTTGAATTTTTTTGATTTTTTGGAATTGGATCAAAATGGCAACTGAAAACATTAGTGATTAAGTACAAACTGTTACAAACTGGGTTTTTGGATGGAGTTAGACAAAATGATCAAAATGGCAACAAAATGTAAAAGTCAGGGACTCAGAGGCAAAAAAAAAACTATTTGAACTAAAATGGCAAATTTGGACAAAACTTAAGGACTAAAATGGCAATTTACTCTATTCTGATCTATATTGTTGTAGATGAAAGTTACATATAAGGTATTTATTTTGTTTCTATACGGAAATTTTATTGTATGATAATATTTTGAATAAACAATTCACCCTTTATCTATACTATTATAAAAAGGAGAAGTGATGGACATGATAGTAATTTTATTTGCGTATAAATTTTGAAGCATTATGTACAATAGAGAGAAGCCATTTTAAAGGGGCTAAAGTTGCAACTTTTCCAAAATTTTAAGACACCATAGGGGTGTTTTAGGGATTTAATCATGGAATAACCGTACATTAACTTCTCAGACAATTGAATCGTTTCTTTTGCTCCTGCAATTGAACCATCTAAGATGCCCCTCTATGTCTGTTATCATCCTACGTTGAAATAGTGAGAAAAAAAGAGAAAGGGAGAGAGCGTAGACCTCTGGCGATCAATGAGTTTTCCGATCGTTGGTATTTGGCACGGGCACGAAGATGATGTCGGAGCAATGATCTAGGGTTCGAACAAAGGGAAAGGTTTTTGGCAAGTTTTGACGGCGGTGTGATCATTGGCAAGGTTTCCGATCATGGGGTTTTTTGAGAGGTATTGGTTTCTTGTAACTATATATTTTGAGATCTAGGGTTTCATCTTCTCTGATGAGATATAGTTTGTTTTTCTATGAGGCTTCAATGGTTCTATTATAAATATTGGTGTTTTTGAGTATTGAGTATTGATTCTGTTAGATTTAAAGTCGTTTTTTCTTATATTTCAAATTTTTCTTCATCAGTGGTGTCTATTGCTGAATTTTGTTTTCACATATTTGTTCCGATTAAGTGTGAAAGTTGTAAAAATGGTCAGGGACCTGGATGTGGAGAAGAGGAGTCGTTTCTGATGGTCAAGTTACTGCTTACAGAAGTTATTCTGAAAGGTTCATGGCCCCTGATGAACTTTAGGTGAATGTAATCTTATAATTTTGTAATTGTTTCATTGCATTTAGTGATTTGATATTCACATCATAATCAATGTGTTACACAATTGGCTATTTGAAATTTTATTATTTGCTTTTTAAAATGTAGAGAAGTGAATCCATTCAATGAGTTATATATGGTTATAAAAGACATTAACTATCAGTTCTTGATTTTGGCTGCATAATGTGCTATATTTGCTGTCTGATCCAAACACAAAGAACCTGAAGATCGGTGACCCTTGGTGGCAACGGTGATGAATAAGCTATGGTGGCAGTCGGAATCAATACTAGATGGAAGCGGTTTTGGGTTGCTAGGGCTCTGTCACAAACCCAGGCAGAGACACCGTAGAAGAGTCCGATGATGATTAGGGGTTGATTTCAGGTACGTTAAATGTATCTGTTTTTATTAAACTCTCATGGCCCGTTGAACTTATAGATTGTGGTTTCAGGTTATGTTGCAGTTGGGCGGCATTCATAAAAACAACTTTCATACATGAGAAAACAAGGGTATGGATTGTCTCTTGTGTCCTGCCTAAAAAGAGTTAGAATCTCATATCTAAATAGCATGTGTTACTGTAAAAGGAGGTTTTTCTAAAGAGTTTAATTAAATGTGTTGCAGGACTGGCTTGAATTAATGGAGGTTTCAGGACTGGCTTGATAAACTGATGAAAGTGATGTTTCTTGTTGGTTGCTAAATGACATTTTGTTTTATTTATGTGTAGCATTTTCTCATTACATTTGTTATCTTCTATTGTAACATAAACTATCCACGCACCAGGAACACAAACTATCCACGCGCCAGGAACTACTCTTGCCTTTCAGATTGAGAAGAAATTGGAAAGGTAATCCATCTTTTTATTTTTTGCATAATGCCTTTTATGGATCATTGTATTGAAAGGTTAGTCAGCATACATGGTTGCTTTGAATTGCTAGCTAGGTTTCATTGTTGCGCATTACTCATGGTAAATCAGTATCCCCCTCCTCCAGCCCATTTCATTATTTTACAAAAATTATGATTTATATAAAGAGCTAGATACCGTATTAGATAAAAATATGTCATGTTATGGTTCTGGGTTTGATTGGTTTTTCATCACCAGCCAGATGAGAAAAATGGTGGTTCAATGGATGCGACCACCAATGTGTCCCGTGATATATCAAAGAGAGATATGGCAACCCAAATGAGCCCCGCGAGTCGTCCTTGTTCAATTCCAAGTAAAAGTACCTCTAGCTCTATCCTAGCCATAGATATGTAGCACGTTCATTCTTCTAAATGACTAAATCAGATATCAGAGATGTATTTGTGAATGATCAGGTTAATGTTTTGTGGGGCAGTCTTTTGGCGCTTCTTCCGCACTAGCTATTGCGGTGTGGGCGAATGATGAAAGTGATGGGAGGCTAATAAGGTACCAGGTCAACATATGGAGTTGACTTTGTTGCCTGAAGTTTTAGGGATTTTGGTTTCTACTAATTCTTACCATTTTCATCATTTTGCAGTGTTGAAGTTTCAAATGAGAAGATATCTATTTTTGACACAGGGCCGGGTATGGACTCTACGTCTATAGAGAAGTGGTAAGATGGAATTTTCTCAAATGTTGTATATCTTGTTTCTTACTTTCATGATTACGCTTTTACTTTTTGTTTTTCTTTGCTTTGTAGGGGGAAAATGGGCGCTTCCCAACATAGGGCATACAAGGCACAAGCCATTGGTGGCAAGCCTCCATATTTAAAGGTAAATGCTGTGAATCTGCATGAAATATGCTAAATTTGTCATCTTTAGTTAGTTCGTATTCATGATGACTGATGTTAAACCTACTGGTGGCATGTACAGCCTGCCTTTGGCATGTTTGGATACGGTGGCTTTATTGCATCTATGCATTTAGGAAGGTATGCCTATTAAGATATGACATGCTAATATTTTAATTGGTTGTAATCATTTCATTTTGTTGCTTATCTTATTGTAGGCGAACGGAAGTTTCGTCAAAGACCAAACATGGTAAAAAAGTGTATATGTTACGTCTTGAGAGAGATGCTCTTGTCAGTGGTTCTGTTTCTGGTTCGAAAGCAACCTGGAGGGTAATTGTGTCATTTTGATCTCTATCATATGTTTTCTCCTTTCTTTTTAACTCCTTTTAAGCCTGATTTATCTTCTATTCCTTGTTCTTTCTTGCATTTCAGACTTATGGTGGCCTTCGAGACCCCACAAATGACGAACTTGAATTATCTCCCGGGGGAAGTTTCACAAAGGTAACAGTTATCATAATTTAAAGGCTTAGATATGATCTGACATCAACTTTTGTGGACAACATTTGAACAGGTTGAGATTTTCGAACCAAAGATTAGAAGCACCAATAACATAAGGCGGCTTCAATTCAAATTAAAGGATATTTACTTCCCGTATATTCAGGTTTGCTGCCTTATACATGATGCAGGGGTGTTAAAATTTGCTTTCTTAGATTACCAAGATAAATTCATTATTTATGTCTTCAACTATAAGATTCGTTGTTCTTACAGCATCTTGTATCAAGAGAACCCGGTCCTCTTAATTCTCAGGTAACGTTTCTGCTGTTTCAAATTTCGACCCGTTTATGTAAACGGGTCGACTCGGATCTTTTAACCTGTAACAGGTCAACTAAAGAATGTTGATACAGATGCAAAAGTCAAATGGGTTGAACAGGTCAAACCACGAAAGTGGCGCAAATTGTCGCGTTAATGCTTACAACCTACTAAATCAGTTTATCAATCAACTATATTATTGTTTGTTTGTACTAAACATTGACACTTTCGCAGGTTGTTACCATTGCCAAGTTTCATGGTGGTGGTGCTTTTAATGTTATTCCAGATTCTGTCACCATTGGTGGAAGTTTTAGAGCTTTCTCTAAAGAAACTTTCATGCGACTCAGGCAACGAATAGAAGAGGTACCGATTTATTTACCTCTTCATTTTGTGGGTCCCATGGGACCCACAAGATGACAACGGTGAATGGTTAATGACCGAAAAGTAGCCTTGAGTTATTTCACAGAACTAGATGTGACAAGATAAAGAGGTTAAAATGGGTTTGGGGATAAAACATGCAGTTTTCTAAGTCTGTAAACTTACCATATCGGTTGCGCTCACCTGAATTTTGTTTCTCTTTTTATTTAAAGATAATTACTACATTAATTATCATGGCAAAACAATATTGAGTAATACAATTTAGGAGTTATAAATGTCACATATTTGAAACTGGGTATAAATGTCACACATTTGATAAATTGGGTATATCATTTGATTCATTTCTTGTTGTGAAAATATAATATTATACCATGTTTTAAGGGCGGTATATAAAATTATCCTTAAAAGAACCACAAATTTGACCAATTTATAAGTAAATGGCTCAAGGTTACAGCCTCTTTTTTATGCGTAAAATGTATAAACAGGTGATTGTAGGGTCGGAAGAAAACCGGAGCGGTTAGCTCAAGAAGTGTACCGGGAGATTGCAGGGTCGGAAGATATGTAAGATAGTATGGTTGATGAGTTCGTTGATAAGGATATGAGCGATTGTAGTTACAAAAATATACTTCAATTGATTTTTTTCATCATTTTAAGGTTTAAGGTTTGAGTTATATTTCCGCCCCATATTGTCGACTCCGCTGCAACGCGCGGGTTCCCCACTATTCACTCAAATATGTCATTCCTTACGCCACATAAACTGATTTTGAAATAACTGGACTATTGCAGAGTTTTTAAATGTTGATTTTAATATGTTTGGACTATACATGGAACATTTATACTCGAAGCTTAAACTACACTCCTATTTCATCCTGTAAACTATAATAAAGAGATAATTTCCATGAAATAGAAATCAAGAGATGAACTAACAAACAAAGTATTTTAATACCTGCCGTTTGTTTTTATCGGATTTCATTTTATCAAGTTTAGATTTTGTCTCAATATTATGAAGGGTTAACTTATTCTACAAAAACTCCTAATTGTAACAAGTGTAAAAATGATTTATAGAGTGACAAGTGTCCAATAAACCTAAAACCTAAACTCACATCACCATCCAAAAACTAAACACCCACCCCACCACCACCCAAAAACCTAACCCCCCCCCCCCCCCCCCCCCAAACAAAAAACTAAAAAAACTTAACTCCCCACCCCCAAAAAACCTAACCCCCAAAAACTTAAACACCCATCACCACCCAAAAACCTAAAACCCCAGCCAACCCCTCTCGGCCAAAAAAAAAATAAAAAATTATTTATTTATTTATTTTTTGGGGGTGGGTGATTGGGGGGTTAGGTTTTTGGGTGGTGGTGGGTGCTTAGGGTTTTTTTTTGTAGTGGAATTTTTTTTTGTGTAGTGAGTTTTTTTAGAAGCCTCTGTATCTTTCTTACAATTAAGAGACTTTGTATTTGATCCTAATCCATATTATGAATGAGTGCTTTTGATTATGACATCTGTCATAGACTATGACTCATAGTGAAATGTCAACCCTAACGATTTTTGTTAATGGTGAAAAGTAAAGGGTCCTAGTATTAACACATGGGAAAACTTATTTACACATGGTGTATTGACGTGATGTCGTGGTCACAATCAAATTTAATCCAATTACTACTAAATAGTTAGTGGCAAGTGGGTATTGAACACAGGGAGTTTGTGGAATATGTGTTATTTAAAGTGTTATCTAAGTTAACTAAATTAAGCTAATTGTAATAAAAGTAAATTCAAGAATTGGATTGTTTGATTTTAAAACTTAGGAATGCTAAACTAATTGCAAAAATGAAAATTTAGTTGTAAACAATTGAGAGACAAATGACTATCTTGAGTTTCCGGTTTGCTTCGACTTTTGTGCTAACATTCAACTAGAAAGAACTACATAGACATAGTTCGTGTATGACCAATTGCAGTGATGAAAGGGAACTAAGTACCCAGATTCCTAGAACGTGAGGTTGTTACCCGATGATCAATTAACCCTTACCCAAGCCTAACTATACCCATGATATCTCGATTGCCAACGGCACCAAGAATGTATGGTTTCTAATTAGTTTAGCATAAAAATCAATACTTTACTAACAATCAATCATGCACCATAACAAACAATTCAAAGAGAAAGGAGTTATTATTCTAGAAATATAAAATAAAAGCACAAGTCTTACACAACCTTCAACCCAAGATAATCCTAGAATGTTTAGCCACACATGGCTTGAAGTGACATCATAATGCAAAAATAGAAGGTAATGTTGTTCAACAAGATCACCCACAAAACTAGATGAAAGATAGATGATAAGATCTGTTTTTTCACTTCCAAGTGCCTCAAATATACTCCCGCAACTCGTCCCCCATCTTCCGTAACCGAATACCCATGATAAGATCCCATAAATCCTCATGAAATGGCCAATAAATGTGTAAGTTACATTTTGAGATCAGTCGGAGGCGTAACCTACGGCTCCCAGCCGTAGGTTACGGCTGTCAGCAGCTCCATGGTCAACATAGGGTGCCGTAACCTACGGTTGAGGGCCGTAGGTTACGGCTCTGAATGTTCTTTACGGCATGAACCTTCTGTTTTACGGCAGTGCACTTGTGGATCATTGATGGCCGTAACCTACGGCCCCTAGCCGTAGGTTACGGCGCTGTGTGGGCTTTTTCCTTCGTTTCTCCCTCAAAACTTGTTTTCTTCATCTCTTAATGATGCCATCTTCCCACATCCATCCAAGCTTCCTAAATGCTGCACTTTGAGCGCCTTAACACCTGCAACATCAAATCTCTCGTAGTTACTAAGTTCAAACAATAAACCGAATAAAGTATGAGATGTATGTATTTTTAGCTTGTTTAAGGGTTGTCCTACGGACCACCCGTCATGTATACGGGCCGTATAACAGTATACGGCCCGTATACACCATGTTTAAATAAGTTGTCCTAGTCGTATACAATGTATACGAACGTGTATACGGGCCGTATACTATTATACGGTCCGTATGGAACGAAAATTTGATTTTTCAAGTATTTTAGAGTCGTGAGGTGCTCAAAACTTTCTAAAAGTAGAAAAAAATAAAACATCAACAAGTAACAAACATTGAAGAACAAGAAAACGTGTCGTATGACTGTAATAAAACGGAAGCTATCAACGCGGGATTACGGGCATGGTGTTATTCTTTATTTAATATTTATAGAATAAAAGGAAGGGTGAGGCATTTGATGAGAGTTGTAAGGAGTCTGAATAAAACGGAAGCTATCAACGCGGGATTACGGACATGCGTTTAATTCCCAACATATTTGTTTTGTCATGTACATTTCGTAAGAAACTTTTCGTGCACTGAACCTTCACCTCCAATCATTTGCTGGTCAAATCACACACTATAAAGTTTAAACTTATCGTGTGTTGTAGTTTGGAAAGATGACCGAATAGAGATCTGAATAACAAACTGTGGAGAACTTGTTTGCGTTATCCACCAACAATTCGTTCATTATCTGTTGTTGTCTAAAACAATATCAATTAACGTTCAGTTGTGTATACAAATTCATCACCGGTTTCTACAGCACAAGCACATACACAGGGAGAATGTTCTCGAAATTGAAGGAAAAGAAAAAATGGTTGTTGATGTTTTTCTCTATCAGGATTTTGTTGGTTTGTTTGAGAACCAGATTCCAATGTCCTACTACTTCAATCCTTCCTACATTATTGAAAATTACTATATCACCCGCCATTCTCTTGCACCTGTATACATTGATTGTGGATTTTCTTGAGTCGTCGGGAAAACTTTTCCTCAGGGGAGGGTGAGTAGTATGAGTCTGAGTCCATTGTGGTTCGTGAATGTTGGAAGAACCCGACACGTCTTCTGCTGCCTCTTCGGTTGGTAAAAGACATAGGATGGCTTCTAATACAGGCTCTTTGTCAGTTGTGGTTGATTTATAGGAGGAGGTTATGAAACGAATATATGTTTATGCGAACATCCTTATTTTGTCACGTACATGCGTTTAATTCCCAACATCCTTATTGTATCAGACTCTCTCCCCTCCTGATGCAATTTTACTCCCGAACAAACCATGCCCACCTTGACCAGAATAGATAAGCGTATCACTCGATCCACTGTCAAGATAATATTTGCAGAACCCGACATACTTGACAGTGGTACCAATGTCAAGTCAAGTTGAGCTTCCTGATGCAATTTTCACAGTGGTACCAATGTCCTACTACTACAATCCTTCCAACGCCTGACTCATATACTCTCGGTTAAAAAATGGTAAAAAATGGTTTATTCTCTTTAATCTATTAGAACGATCCTTGTCTTGAGAACCTGATTCTGAGTTAAACAATGGAATTTGTGGATCAACAGAAATAACTGAAAATAACTCGCCATTCAATACAAACTCTTCTGAAAGACAAGAATACAACATTCATGTATCACAAGGAATGACCGAGTTTGGAAACCGGACGGAATCTATGAAGAAACTGTTGGAATTTGTGGATTTCGGTTGGTTCAGAAACTTAACAAGAGAAGCAACTAAAAAAAGGAAAGAAAGAAATTTTTTTACCATTTTTTACCATATGTATACGGGCCGTATACCGTTTATACGGCCGTATACTCTCGGTAAAAAACAAATTTACCGATCGTATACAATGTATACGATGATTGTATACGGCTCGTATACTATGGTAACAAAAGGGTAAAAAATGGTTTATTCTCTTTAATCTATTAGAACGATCCTTGTCTTGAGAACCTGATTCTAGTTTAAACAATGGAATTTGTGGATCAACAGAAATAACTGAAAATAACTCGCCATTCTCTTGCACCTCTATACGTTGCAAGGTATAGAATGTTTGAAGTATTCTTGGTTCAATACAAACTCTTCTGAAAGACAAGAATACAACGTTCATGTATCACAAGATAATGGTTTCTCGACAAATGAAGTATTATCAAGGTCTTAAGTGATGGACAACTGGTTAAAAGATGTAGAAGAGTTTGTGTAGAGATCTTTACGTACAAATTTGCATCATTCTTACGGTTACAAATGAACCGTTGGGATTCAAGGGTTTATGAGTAAAAGAATTGTGGATTTCGGTTCGGTCAGATCTCGGAAGTACTGAACAACAGAAATAACAATATACGGCCCTCACAAAGTTGTCATTTTCAAGTGTGAGATTAGCCAAACGAGGATGAAAGATACTCAAACCATCTGATCCCGTTGTTGCAAACTCCTTTAATGTGAGATTCTTCAAGTTTGCACATTTTGAGAAAATACCAATGTGTTTGTCAGCTTCGTCAATACACAAAGTGACATAATTTGTGGATTTCGGTTGGTTCAGAAACTTAACAAGATAAGCAACTAAAAAGTTAACATTCTGATTCAGATTCAGAAAGCAGATGTTTAGTAGTGTTTGAGAAACTAACAAGGTAAACCTTAATTTTCAAAATTTTATACACTTACTTGAACCGTTAGTAATGCTAGATGTCATTTTGGCTGAACCACAACCTATTACAGCACTGTATGAACATGCGTTTTGAAAATAGGCTTTGTTCTTCGTTTATTGGATCGTTCTAATAGATTAAAGAGGTTTTTACCATTTTTTACCATATGTATACGAGTCGTATACGGTTTATACGGCCGTATACCATTGGTAAAAAATATTTTTACCGATCGTATACAATGTATACGATGGTTGTATACGGGCCGTATATTATTATACGGCTCGTATACTATGGGTAAAAAATGGTAAAAAAGGGGTTATTCTCTTTAACCTATTAGAACGATCCTTGTCGTGAGAACCTGATTCTGATTTAAACAGCGGAATTTTTGGATCATACTACTAGCAGAAGAACCCGACACGTCTTCTATGATGATTCGAAACATTCACGAACCACAATGGACTCAGACTCATACTACTAGCAGTAGAACCCGACACGTCTTCTGTGATGATTCGAAACATTCCGAATAACTAGCAGAAAAACCCGTACCGGTGATTGTTTATCCATACTATTCTTCATAGCCATATTCCCACTCACAAGTTGTTGATACATATCGTCCGTTTAAGTTGAGCTTCCTGATACATATCGTTCGTAAGAAACTGTTCGTGCACTAAACCTTCAGTTGTGTACCCTTCAATCTTTGTTGAGTATTTTTCTAACTTTATGCTTGCATCCACCACAGTGAATATTAACTTTGTGTGAAAGAGTTTGGAAACCGGACGGAATCTATGAAGAAACTGTTGGAATTTGTGGATTTCGGTTGGTTCAGAAACTTAACAAGAGAAGCAACTAAAAAAATACAATTGATTTCTCTTCCGGTTACCAGGCCTATCATCTCCGTCTACGTTTGGTTTCCTCAACGAAGAACAATCAGCCATTATCAGCCCTTTTTTCCTTTGGTTTCTGGTTGATTTTTGAGGGTGAGGGTTTTGAATTGATTCCTGCGCTCAAGTTTCAACTACTGGAGTGAAAATTGGTAAAAAATGGTTTATTCTCTTTAATCTATTAGAACGATCCTTGTAACCATCAACCGTTCAAGTTGATATAGGAGAGTACTGAACAATCGAGATAACAGCTCCGGTATTTATCACCAACCCATCTTTGGTAGTGTTTGTTTGAGAACCTGATTCAAATACACAACGGTCTCTTTGCTTCGTCCACTAGAACTATTTGTGTATGCATTCTTTTGGTAGTTAACAACGCTAATTAGAAAAAAATCTGTAAAAATTAATCATATCGATTGCAATAACAGGATGGATGTGACACACATAGATAGATAAAATGTCACAGTTGTCAAGACTGTTTGTCGGGTTTCCAATGCTCACACAGGGTGATAAACAACGCTGATACACGTAACATCTAGTTATATTCAGATTTAAACAATGCCCGCCTCAATCTTCAATACTTCAGTAAAATACCACTAGTAGAAGAACCCGACACGTCTTCATGTAACAGAGAATGTTTTAGAAATTGAAGGAAAATGAAAAGATTTGTTGAAATCGAATTTGACAACTATGACAGCTTATTAAAAGTATCGTGTGTTGTAGTTTGGAAAGATGACCGAACAGAGATCTGAATAACAAACTGTGGAGAACTTGTTTGTGTCAGGTTCTTCTGCTAGTTACTCGGAATCGATAAATAACCAACACGAAGATCTCTGCGATCGCTAAGGTTTTCATCAACGGACTGATCGGTAGCGTTACTCTACCTGTGCTCCGATTTAAGCGGCATGTTCCGATCAACGTTTATCGACATTGTTAAAGGTGATGAAGAGTTTAGAAACCCTAGAATGATTGTGTTTTTACGGGAATAAAACGTGATACTTGAAAAAACGCCAATATATACGGCCCGTATATAGTTATACGGCCCGTATACATGTGGTAACATCAAAAACCCACAAAAATAAATCAATTGAGCCGTATACGTTTTACAAATCGTATACACATGTATACGATTCGTAAAACTGTATACGGGCCGTATATAATAAAACAAAAAAAGCATTCCCTGCGCATTTTCCTATTCAAAAACATTCTATACGAGTCGTATAATTGTATACGGCCCGTATACAATAGGGGATGTGAAAATAAGATATAGGGTATGTGGGAATAAGTTTTTGGGTAAAGGAGAGACGGAACTCCATAAATTTTATAAATTTAGAAGGAACAAAGGATTTAATTACTTGCTTCGGATATCCTGAAGTTAAGTCCAAAATCCAGGTACAATCAACATACGTGGTCGATTGGTCCCATACAAATAGAATAAACCTGGGACACACAACTAAACCCAATCACATTTTTACATTACTAAATCTCATGCAAATTGGATTTGAATAATCTCATTTTTCTCAATTTGGTCGATAATAATCTCAACTCAGTTATTTGCCGATAATAATCCGAACTGGTCCACTTTTGGCCGATAATAGTCTGCGTTAAAAATAGTCTAACGGAGTTAAATTTTTTCCCGAATTACAAACCGATGTTTTAGAGCTTTTGATTAGAACAAGGATACGAGTTGATTGATATAAAATTTACCTCGAAATACTGCCCCAAATGACGAAAACGATGCTTCAATTCGGGTGTTTAAACTTTCAGTTAACAAAAAATTAGCCATTTGGAGCACCGTTTCGAGGTAAGTTTTACATAAGTCGACTCGTATCCTCGTTCTAATCAAAATCCCTAAAACATCGGTTTGTAATTCGAAAAAAAAACCTTAACTCCGTTAAGCTATTTTTAACGACGGACTAGAATCTGCCAAAAGTGGTCAAGTTCGGATTATTATCGGCAAATAACTCAACCAAATTAAGAAAGTTGGGATTATTTAAATGCAATCCGCCTAAAATCAATCAAAGACAATTACAAGTTCTAAAATACACACTAAAGCCCGTCTTTAAATAAGGCAATTGGCCCATTGCATGATAGTAATATATCTCTATAATCCCAATCCATGTGTATGCCTGGGGTACCATATTGGTATTCCAAGTAGAGGTGAGGTGCCCATTTCTGTACACCAGTTCCGGGCATTGAATTGTGGGAAAATCGAGTATTGCTATACCCGGGTATTGTTATAGTCCAAAAAACCAGTGTACCCAGTAAGGAACCGGTTCTTCAAAAACCGGGTATTATAACTAGGGGTGCAAACGAGCCGAACGGCTCGCGAGCTACTCGAGATCGGCTCGAGAAAAAGCTCAAAATGAGGCGAGCCTTATCGAGCCCAAGCCGAGCTTGAGCCTAAAACAAAGCTCGTTTGTTTATCGAGCCCGAGCTCTAGCCTCACATGTGAAGCTCGTTAGGCTCGTCGAGCCTTATCGAGCCTTGTGTAAACGAGCCAAGTCGAGCCGAGCTTATTTAAACTTGTTTACAAGCCGACCTCGAACCTAAAAATAAGCTTATTTAATTTAGTAAATGAGCCCAAGCCTGGCTTCACTTATCGAGCTCGCGAGCCTAAAAAGTCTATTATTTATATTATTTTTATTTAATATACTAACTAGGTTAAAACCCAGTGTATTACACGGGTTGTATAAGTGTAAATTTATATAATAAATAATAAAAACGATCTATCTTTAAAAAACCCGTGTATTGAACGTATTGAACAAACTATATTGTCATATATTAATACATATAGTCGTCATGATTTATCTTTCAAAAATGAACTTTGATGTACTATTTACTTATTATAACATTTTACTTTGTTTTTTTATATTTACTATTAGCTTAAAAACAGATGTATTACATGGGTTGAATAATATTTTCATGATGCATTCAAATTATGAGATACAATTATTTTAGTTAGTTTTAAGGACCTTCATGCTTGTTTGTTTATTTTGATCGATAAAACACTCGTCTCAATTTTGTATTCAAGAGAGTTTATGGTACAAAAAGGTAGAGATCGATCCCCACATTTTTATGTATTTCATCATTTTTTTATGAATTATACGGTAAGAAATAAATTCTCTTTGAATGGAGTATAGAATTGTTATATTTTTAAAAATGATGTTCTTTCTGAATGTTGATACAATGTGCGATGAATGATGGGTGTAAACCAATTATAACCTCACGTCTAACATTACAAATGTGAAACTAATTTGTCTAAATTTGACATTTGAAAGAATTGTGCGACTATAACGGTGAGTCCAAACCATTATAGTGATGCATCTAAAAACACTTATAGTTAAGTATATGCCCTGGACCTAGAATTATTTAATTCTAGTGAAAGAAAAAACAATAATGCAATCTAATCTAATTCTAATAAAGGATTTCAAATAATGTCACGTGGCATTATAATACACTTATAACTTTGAATTTTTGTATATTTTTTTTTCTAAGTTAGATATGTTTGAATAGACCTGAATTCGAAACGAATTCAAATAAGTTTGTTCGCGTTAGTATGTGCGTTAATTTAATAATAATATTATTAATAATGATATATTAGATTATTATTATTGTTATATCAAACTAATATTGTTAATATATAATCCTTATCTTTTATCTTTATTATTATTATTATTATTTAATGCTATTTATTTATTTATTTAATTATATTGTTAATTATAAGCCGTAAAAAGTTTTTTAGTATTGTTTACTTTTTATTATTGTTGTTATTGTTATTGTTATTGTTATTGTTATTGTTATTATTATTATTATTATTATTATTATTATTTTATCTTTTATATAGTAAATGAAAATCTTTTATAAAAAAGGTGTATCCTTATCTAAATTTTTAGTATTGTTTACTTTTTATTATTGTTGTTGTTGTTATTATTATTATTATTATTATTATTATTTTATCTTTTATATAGTAAATGAAAATCTTTTATAAAAAAGGTGTATCCTTATCTAAATTTTTGTTTAAAATTATTTATAGAAAAACAAATATTTATTCTTATCTAATTTTTAGTTTAAAATTATTATTGTTATTTAACATAGATAAATAGGAAATAAGTTGAGAAAGCATGAGGAAATGACACGTGTCAAAAAAGATTTTTGTTTATTAGTATAATAAAGAAGAAGAAGATTACTAGATAATAAACGAGCGGAGCCCGAGCCGAACTCGAGCTTGAGAAAATACAAACGAGCCGAGCTCGAGCCCGAGCTCTCATAAGTTAATCGAGCTCGGGCTTGGCTCGGCTTGTTTACACCAACATAACAGTTATCCATCTGATCGGCCCATGTTAAAAGACAATAATCCCAAATAAAAGAAGTCCATTTTGTGTCCCCCCCCTCCCCCAAACCAGGCCCACCTCTGAATAATAGTCAACTTAGTCGGCCCATATCTATACCATATAAAATCACATCTCAGTGAAGTATTTTCTTTGGGCCTTTGTGCAATCCACAACCCATTAGTAATTTTTAAAATCTTTTATGATTTTAGATTGGGCTTTTTTTAAAACATACTTATTTCTGGCCCAATCATCCCAAAACTTGTGACTACCCATCCAAACAGGCCCATTGCAGCAAATTCGAATAAATCCAAGACCATCTTTCCGGCGTTGACCACTGTTGGATCGATGAACCACTTTGACCAAAAAAATTCGAATAAGAACCTCCCTGAACATAAAATTGTATATACAACAAATATCAAAGTTGGCACCTTCCATTTTACGCTCACAAACTAGGGATGAGCATTTGGTGCCGGGTACCGGTACCGAACTGTACCGGTTCCCATTTTCTTCGTTTTTTGGTACCGGTATTTATGGGTAAAACACCGGTAAGTACCGGTACCGATACCCAGTGGCGAAGCTTGACCCGAATGACGGGGGGTCGAAAACGATACTCAGTGACGAAGCTTGAATTATGAAAGCGTAAACCATGGAATGGAAGTGATACACTAAAGTTGACAAGCCCGGGGAATGGGTAATTATGTTTAGAAACCAATATTGATGAATTATGCAAAATATGACATCTAACTAAACGGGTCAAATAAATAAAAAGGGGATTTATAGGCTATCAGCTAATAAACCGAATTTTTATGCAAATAGTGATGGTAAATGGGTCCGTATTTAAATTACGGACATGTAGGAAAAAGAATTACGTAAAACGGACAAGTAGAACGAAAGTTATGAATGTTTTAAGTTGGTAATGGTTAAGAATTAGGAGCTGGGCATTTGCAGCATCAAAAACCCAACCTTTCTGTCAAAAACAGAGGGTCGAGTCGCGCGACACCAACTCAGAGACATCGTCGCGTCACGCGACATTGGTCTCGGCCCGCGACAGATTTAAGCGACATTGTTCGCGGCCCGCGAGGGCACTAATTGCTGCAATTTGTTTGAATTTTGTTTATTTAACTCATGGGACTTGTTTTAATACATTTTTAAGTTATCAAAACTAATTTTCATGTTGGTTTTGAATTCAGGTGATAGTAGTAAATGCTCGGATGAAGATCAAGCAAGTATCAAGAACCGAACACTCATCTTTTAAAGCTTCCGAAATGAACTATTTTGTTTTAGTTAATGTGAATCTTGTAAACACTTAATACTATATTTTGAATGTTTTAAACTAGTAGGGAAGTTAACTTGAATACTTTAATCATGTATGATCGTTAACTTAACAAAGTTTTTGTAAAGATGCATTTCCATACAAAATGCGTTATTTAATATTAAAATCTTGATTTATTGAGACGGGTCTTACAAAAACCCTAGCTGCAGCAATTAACAACGTCCCCACCATCGATGATTGCAGACTGCCACTACCATTATGCCTAGGGATGAGCATTTGGTACCCTAAACCCTAAACTCTAAATAAAAGAGTAAATTAGACACTTTATTTCATTTGCTAGCTTCTTGTTAGTTATTTATGAAACTTTTTCCTCCTTAAAAAAAGCTTGGGGTGGTAGGTGTGTTTTTAATAGTCTTAAAACATAAGCGAAATAGATTAAAAAAAGTCAAGTTATGAAAATTTAATGGGACCATGACATGAGAGCCTTTGGCTTTTAGTCGCAGTAATCATTATAAACATAAGTAACACAAAAATTAAGAAGTTTGTCAAGCTTTAACACAAACTGAAATTGAAATGATCAAATGATGGATGTTAGCAGATGCGTAAAAGATAATTGTGGTTTCATTTTTTTAAGAACTAAAACCAATAAAATTCAATATAGCCATATAAAACTTTTAAACGAATGGACACAAATAAACATAAATAAACACATTATCGAACGCTCACGAACATAAACAAACGAACGCAACCTCTGTTCATGTTTGTTTTTTAACTTATCGAACGGAATTTCTTTTTCATGTTTGTTCATTTATTTAACAAACGAACTTCCCCCGGACGGTTCACGAACCGTTCGTTGAACATTCGGTTTGTTTACAACCGTTCGGCTAATTCTTTACCTCCTGTTTCAAAATCGACCGTCTACCGCCTCAACTGAAGGCGCGATCTTCTTTGATTTTTTTATTGTAGTAATAATAAAAAGTCAACTAAGTGGTGGAAGTTTCAATTCATCATTAAGATTTGGGGTTTTGTAGATGATTTAACACACAAATTTGATTACACAAATTTGATTTTTTTATTGTAGTAATAATTTTATATGCTTTTCGAATCAGTTTATGCTGAATTTATCGTGTATTTTGCAGATCTGTACCGATTTCACATTATAATTTTATACATTTTTTCAAATCAATTCATGCTGATAATGATTATTGATTGTGTATTTTGCAGATCCGTATCGATTCTCAAGCGGCACTGTTGATATTAATTAATGTTCTGTTTCCTCACGAAATTTCGATAAATTTTGATAAAAATTGAACGATTTTGTTATGAGAAATGTCGCTTTTGTCAAAAGGCGATTCGATTGAGATTCGCAAGGTGTGGAATGACAATCTCGAGGAAGAATTCGCGTTGCTTCGAGAAATCGTTGATGATTTTCCGTACATCGCAATGGATACCGAGTTTCCTGGAATTGTTCTTCGTCCGGTCGGTAATTTCAAAAACAGTAACGACTATCATTACCAGACGTTGAAGGATAACGTTGATATGCTCAAATTGATTCAATTAGGGCTAACTTTTTCGGACGATCAAGGAAATTTACCGACGTGTGGAACCAATAAGTTCTGCATCTGGCAGTTCAATTTTCGTGAGTTTAACGTGAATGACGATGTTTTTGCAAATGATTCTGTTGAGCTGTTGAAACAGAGCGGTATCGATTTTAAGAAAAATAACGAAAATGGAATCGATGCGCGTAGATTTGGCGAGTTGTTGATATCTTCAGGGATTGTGCTGAATGATAGTGTGTATTGGGTGACATTTCACAGTGGATATGATTTCGGATATTTGTTGAAAGTGTTAACATGTCAGAATCTGCCTGATACACAATCTGGATTTTTTAGTTTGATTAATATGTATTTTCCCACCATTTTCGATATTAAACATCTGATGAAGTTCTGCAACAGTCTTCATGGTGGGTTGAATAAGTTAGCTGAGTTATTGGAAGTCGAACGGATTGGTGTTTGTCATCAAGCGGGCTCGGATAGTCTGCTTACTGCGTGTACTTTCAGGAAGTTGAAGGATAATTTCTTCAGCGGCTCGTTGGAGAAGTATGCTGGTGTCTTGTATGGTTTAGGTGTCGATAATTGACGACAATGGTAGAGGAAATAAGCAACGATTTGTTAAAAAAGATATCGATATGTTGGTTTTGTTTGTTCTTGTTTGCGATATATTCGTGGTTTACATTTTTTTATGATTTATAATAAAAAGATGCAGCTGGTATTTGATGTCTATTGGTTTTGTTGGAAAAGCCGAGTTGAGTTGGCTTGTTGGGATTGGTTGTTTGTGAGGGATGTCGAAAGAAGGACTCATAACAACCTAATGAGATGTGTATCTGATTTCAAATGATGTCTTTAATTATTTGATGTTTAATATCTGACATTCCATAAAGGATTTGATGAGATACAAAACCAAGAATTGACTTTCTTAGAAAAGTCAAAATGTTGTAATAAACTTCAAACCGTTGGGCTTTATTTGATATCAAATCTTAGAAATTGGGTTTAACAGGAGCTTATTCAAAGGGGGTGTTCGGGATTCCTTTTCAATGCATCTTTTATTCTTTATTTTTTAGTAAAATAATAAGATCAACCCTGATGGTCAGGGCCGGCCCATGTGTGTAATTGGATGAAAGTGTGAAACAATGGCCTAGTGCCACTAGGGCGGCAATTCTTGACACGATCCATCAACCGGACCTGAACCAGACACGAAAAACACAGGTTTGGATCGACTAACATGACCCGTTTAAAAATACGCGTCGGGTTGGGGTTGACCCACATTAAAAACGGGTTGAGTTCAGGTTGACTCGTATAAAAATGGGTTGACCCATTAACCCGTTTAACTATTTAGAATTTTTGTTTATATTTTTATTTTTTCCGTTTCTCTTTTAGATAGTTAGTTATAATAATGTTAGTTTTGACACATTATATTATTTATTTGTCACACTCATACTCATCATTAAACCTGTTATCGATAACCAGCTTAAAACCCATTAACTCGCTTATAAATCGTCAACTTTTATGACTCATTTAAAAATATGGGTTGACCTGAATTTATATGGGTCGGGTTCGGGTTAAACATTTTAACCCGCCAACCCATCAACTGACACAATTGACACCCCTAAATGCCACAAAAATTACAAGGCCTCCATTTAAGAAAAAAAGTATACACAATATAAATAGTAACTATGAAAAATTTGATTACTAAAGTATTTTTTTTCATGCTGCTAAAATCTTTTATTTATCTATTACCTACATATACAAAAACCATGTTGGGGGGAATAGTGTCAGGCAGCTGTCTGGCACTCCCCCATTGTACCAATTTTTTTTTAATTTAATTTTATTCCCAGTTTAAAATTACGTTTTCGTCCTTCGTTTAAAAATACGTTTTTGCCCCCAGCTCAAAATAAAATTATAATTTTGCCCCTAGCTCAAAATTACGCTTTTGCCCTCGGTTCAAAAACTCATTTTTAATTTTCTTCTCAGTTTAAAATTACGGTTTCGCCCTAAACTTTTTTTAATTTAATTTTATTCCCAGTTTAAAATTACGCTTTCGTCCTTCGTTTAAAAATACGTTTTTGCCCCCAGCTCAAAATAAAATTATAATTTTGCCCCTAGCTCAAAATTACGCTTTTGCCCTCGGTTCAAAAACTCATTTTTAATTTTCTTCTCAGTTTAAAATTACGGTTTCGCCCTTCGTTTAAAATTACGGTTTTGCCCCCGGTTCAAAATAAAAAATTGTTGGTTTTCCCTCTACCTTAAAATTACGATTCTGCCCTCAGTTAAAAATTACATTTTTACCCATAGTGCAAAATAAAATTATGATTCCCCCCTCCCCAAGCTCAAAATTATGATTTTGCTCTCAGTTTAAAATTATGATTTCCCCTCCAGCTCAAAATATAATTACGATTTTGCCCTCTATACAGACATACATGTTATGAGAGAGAAATATTCGGTTTATTGCCCCGCAACGCGAGCGGGGCAAAAACTAGTTTAAGAAAAAAAGAATACACAATATAAATAGTAACTATGAAAAATTTGATTACTAATGTTTTTTTTTCATGCTGCTAAAATCTTTTATTTATCTAGTATCAAAGGAGTTTAATTTGCAAAGTTCTAAAGCATAGATATTTGATATTTTTTTAATAAAATTTGAAAGCAAGTTTCATTCCACTTGTTTGTGGTTAGTTTCTATTTCTCATCCGACAGAAATATTTAATTTAATACCAAATTATTTGTCTACTAATAAACTAAGAATAATTTTTCATGTTTTCTTGTTAATATATAGAAGTACCATTTAAGTCAAAGGGGCTGTTTGTTTGCATCTGAACTGAACTGAACTATTAAGAGGGAAACATCTGATTCGGTCAAACTTGAGACTGTTTGGTTCCAAAAAAACATCTGAATGGTTAAAATTGGTTCTGAATCAATCAAACATTGTTTGATGCTGAATGAGACAGAGGAGGAATCAGAGCTGACTGGGTCATATCTGAATGAAACAAACAACCCCTAAGTAACATGGTTTTTATTAACAAGAGAACTATTCATTTATGTTGGAACTATATAAGTTTCTTCTTAATAATTTTTATGTCAAATAGAAATCAATATTACTAACTCAATACAAATGAAAAAGGCTCCTAATTTTTACTTCGCTTAGGGCCATCAAAAAGGTTTAAACGGTCCTGATGGTTGCCAAATTTGCTTACGAGTAAATACCGGTACCGAACAGGCTCCTAATTTTTACTTCGCTTACGAGTAAATACCGGTACCGAACAGGTGTATTCGGTACCGGTACCCACTTTTTCCATTTTTCGGTATCGAACGGGTACCGTGCTCATCCCTAATTATGCCACCTACTTACACCCAAATTCGAAACCACACCACTCCTCACCATCCACCGGCTACCACCCACCAAAAACCCTAACCATCGCCACCTAAGAAAACCACCACTACCACCGCCATTCCCATCAGCAACCACCTTCACAACCACCCAAGCCCTAAATGCATTGTCATCACACCTGCCTTCTCGTAAATCGACTAAACCATCTTCAACCTCCAACAAATGTGCAACTAGGACTGTAAACAAACCGAACAAGACCTAGTTCATGTTCGTTCATTAGGGAATGAACGGTTCATGAACGCTTATCGAATGAGATTTCTTGTTCATGTTCGTTCATTAAGGAAATGAACATGTTAATGAACACTTACAACGTAAATGAACGCAAACAAATGTTTATGAGCATAAATGAATACAAACGAATGTTATATATTTATTTTAAAATAAAAATATGTATTTTTTATCAGAAATAATCCACCAAAAATAAATAAGTACTTGACATAACTATCCGAACATAGTCGCCGTAATCATCATAAACATAATTAACACAAAAATTAAGAAGTTTGTCAAGCTTTAACACAAACTGAAATTGAAATGGTCAAATGAAGGATGTTAGCGGTTGCGTAACATATAATTGTGGTTTCGTTCTTTTAAGAACTAAAACCAATAAAATTCAATATAACCATATAAAACATTTAAACGAATGGACACAAATAAACATTAATAAACACATTATCAAACGTTCATGAACATAAACAAACGAACGCAACCTCTATTCATGTTCGTTTTTTAACTTATCGAACGGAATTTCTTGTTCATGTTTGTTCATTTATTTAACAAACGAACATAAACGAACTTCCCCCGAACGGTTCACGAACCGTTCGTTGAACGTTCGGTTTGTTTACAACCGTTAAGCTAATTCTTTTTACCTCCTGTTTCAAAATCGATCGTGTACTGCCTCAATTGAAGCCGCGATCTTCTTTGATTTTTTATTGTAGTAATAATAAAAGTCAACTGAGTGGTGGAAGTTTCAATTCATCATTAAAATTTGGGGTTTTGTAGATGATTTGACACACAAATACGATTACTAAGAAGAATGATTTGAACAACAATGGTGTAAAAAAAAGTAACCAGAAACTAAACTACGAGTGAAGGCTGTAAAACTGGTTGCAAATCACTACAAATGTCAACAGTAGAATGATTATTATATGTTTTGAACACGGATTTAAGACTAGTTTCAATATGCCCCTCCAGCTTCCACTTGTTCCCCGTTCTAGTCTTTCACAAAGTTTCATTAGTGATCCTCCATCTTTTGTTGTTTAACCTTGTCACCTACAAAACCATAAATATATTTTAAATACCTCTCTCACTAGAATATATGCTATTCAGTGAGTTTATAACATTATATATTTCAACAAAAACCTGCATCGCTTGTTGTTGCTTCAGTGTTGGCCCTTCTCCTTTTGGGAGCAGATGTAGTATGTTGTTCTTCTTGAAATAGAATTGCATCTGGATCAATCCTTCTTTCGTATCCAACAATTTTAAGACCTTTCAACAAAGAAATGCTATCGGGAAGATGACTTATAGGAGTATCCGTTAGATCTAACACTACCAACCATTTTAATTCTCCTAGGTTCTCTGGTAGTTTCTCAAGTCCAGAACAATTAGAAAGGTCAAGATAATTGAGATGCTTTAGCTTACAGATGCTGGATGGAACATCTCTTATCTTGGTTGATGTTAGATCTAATCCTTCCAAACTTTCTAAATCTCCTAGGTTCTCTGGTAGTTTCTCAAGTTCAGAACAATTAGAAAGGTCAAGATAATTGAGATGCTTTAGCTTACAGATGCTGGATGGAACATCTCTTATCTTGGTTGATCTTAGATCTAGTGTACCCAAACTTTCTAAATCTCCTAGGTTCTCTGGTAATTTCTCAAGTTCAGAACATTCAGAAAGGTTAAGCTCTTCAAGATGCTTTAGCTTACAGATGCTGGATGGAACATCTCTTATCTTGGTTGATCTTAGATCTAGTGTACCCAAACTTTCTAAATCTCCTAGGTTCTCTGGTAATTTCTCAAGTTCAGAACATTCAGAAAGGTTAAGCTCTTCAAGATGCTTTAGCTTACAGATGCTGGATGGAACATCTCTTATCTTGGTTGATCTTAGATCTAATTCTTCCAAACTTTCTAAATCTCCTAGGTTCTCTGGTAGTTTCTCAAGTCCAGAACAATTAGAAAGGCGAAGATTATGGAGACGCTTTAGCTTACAGATGCTGGATGGAACATCTCTTATCTTGGTAGACGTTACACGTAGTGTATACAAACTTTCTAAATCTCCTAGGTTCTCTGGTAGTTTCTCAAGTTCAGAACAATTAGAAAGGTGAAGATATTTGAGATGCTTTAGCTTACAGATGCTGGATGGAACATCTCTTATCTTGGTTGATGTTAGATCTAGTCTATCCAAACTTTCTAAATCTCCTAGGTTCTCTGGTAATTTCTCAAGTCCAGAACAATTAGAAAGGTAAAGATATTTGAGATGCTTTAGCTTACAGATGCTGGATGGAACATCTCTTATCTTGGTTGATCTTAGATCTAATTCTTCCAAACTTTCTAAATCTCCTAGGTTCTCTGGTAATTTCTCAAGTTCAGAACAATAAGAAAGGTCAAGATATTTGAGATGCTTTAGCTTACAGATGCTGGATGGAATATCTCTTATCTTGCAAAATCTTAGATCTAGTTTATTCAATGAATCTATTTGACCAAAATTCTCGGGTAACTTACAAACTTTACAACCTTGTAGAATGAGATTTTTAAGATGTTTCAACTTACAAATGCTATCCGGGAGATGTTTAATTTTTGAATCTCTTAAATCTAGCTCTTCTAAACACTCCAACTGGCCAATGTCCTCAGGCAATTCCTCTATGCCACAACGTACAAGCTTAAGAAATCTTAAATGTTGTAAACTACAAATGCTTCCTGGAAGACTTTTGAGTTTGATGCACGCATTGAATGATAGATTAACAAGCTTATGAAGATTTCCAATTGATGAAGGCAGGTTTTCTACATCATTGCCACTGAAATCAAGTTGTTGCAGATTACTGTTGGAGTGGCACAGGATTATATTCTGGAACTCCTTTAGATGTAAGCCACTTACATTAAGAAACTCAAGTGATTCCAAATCCTTGATAAACAAAACGGATTTCAACCTCTTACAATCCTCAAGGTTAAGGTACGTAAGCCTTTTTAAACATCCAACTGGCACATGAAGTTCTACCAAATCATCACAAAATGAAAGATCTAACCTCACAAGATTCGGAGTCAACCCAAGGTCAAGGGTCTTCAACTTTGAGCGGGACAGTGTAATGGATTTGAGCTTCTTAAGAACCTAATATCACACCAAAAAGAATGTAATATACTAATAACTGATCAATAAATAAATTAAAATTATTAATCAATCATCCTACCTTTCCCCCCACCCAAAGTTGTTTGATTTTGCTGTCAGACATGTGAAGCTCAACAAGATTATTTGCTTGAAAGGTTTCGGGTAAACACCAATGAGGGTAACCGGGCCATTTCATGTATCGTAATGCATTTGGAAAGTATTTACTAAGTTCATCAATCTTCACAAGGTCATAACGATCCTTATCGAAACGCGTATGATCTACAATAAGGCATCTAAGTTTCTTCATGTTTCCAAGACCTTTCAAAACAATATCAGGGGTGACCTTTAGACGTATACACCTTGTCGCTTCAGAACCCTGTTTTTCAAGAATATTTCATGTCATAAGTAAAGAAAAATGTGTTTGTTTGATCTCTATGTTACAAGTAAACTTGATTCTTACCAAGTCATTATCCAATACATCTTCAATTTCTTCCTGGATCCATAATCTGCTATGTTTCTTGGGCTCATCTGGGTGCAAACGACGTACGATATTCTTGCCCATTTCTTCAATATGGTCATGCATGCTCAAGTAAAGATCATCATCATCATCATAATCATGAAAAGTTATTAGAGATCTCTGCTCAAGAACTCTTAAACCAATTCTAGCCTGAAATCCACAACTTTCAAGCATACTTATTACTTTGTTTTTCTTCCACCCCTTCAATATGCATGCAGCATCTAGGAATATTTCCTTGTAATCATCCTCCAAACTTTCATAGCTTAATTCCAATTTGTCAAGAGTCTCTTTCAACGGAATTCTTTTGAGTCTTTCTAATGCGTCTTTCCATTCATCCTTGTCTTTACCACACAAAAATGAACCCAAAACTTTGTTTGTTAAGGGAAGGCCAGCAGCATATCGTACAACTTGTAGTGATTCCTTTTCATACTCTTGAATTGGAAGATCTTTCCCAAATGCGTGCTTACAAAAGAGGCTACTCGCTTCCTCATCCGATAATAGAGTGACATCACGAATCCATTTCACTCTATGTGCTATCAACACGTGCTCATCTCTTGTTGTAATGATAATTCTACTTCCAGGCTTGAACCAACTAAGGTCACCAGCTAATGACTCAAGTTGCTCTTGAAGATCCACATCATCTAAAACCAAAAGAACCTTTTTACTACGCAGCTTTGTTTTCAACATCATTGTCCCGTCATGGACACTACCTACGTTGTTTCCTTGATCATTTAGCAGTTCTAAAAGGATCTTTTGTTGCAATGACAACAAACCGGACAATGACGCCTTTGAAACTTCTCTGACATTCTCAACAAAGCTTTTAGCTTCAAAGTGAACCGATATTCTATCAAACACCGCTCTGGCTAGTGTTGTCTTACCAGCACCTCCCATCCCCTTGATCCCTATCATGCGAACCTCGTTGGACGCTATATCTAAAGACTCCTCAAGGTCCTGTAGCCGGGGTTCCATGCCTACTAATTTATCATCAAGGTTCACATTGATTGACCGCAACTCAAGTGAAATATGCTGAACAATTAACTTGATGACTTTGGCCTCGTGCCTGTAAATTATATATAAGGTTTAATTAGCTTGCTCAAGAACCCACATGAAAAGTTACTTTTCAGGTCTATAATATACAAAGTGTAAGATATAATAACATACCTAGTAACGAGTTTATTATGGGGAGAGGAAGGGGGAGAGAAGAGCAATGGAAGGACGTGACTTATCGGAAAGATAGGAGGGGACTGCAACAAACAACCTTCTATGTTACCAATCTACCAGATGGGGTCTCAAACACGATGCTAGGTAGAGCTTTTCAGCCTTTTGGAGTGGTGAAAAAACAGTTGGGGACTTTTCTTCTGGAAGAAACAATAAAGCATAGGGACCCACCCAAGGTTGTGAGAGATGGACTCCTAATGTGGGCCTAAGGAGTAAAGTGGACCAGTTTAGGGGGGCTTAAATGATCTGGTCAGATTTCTCAAAAAAACCTCAAGTTTTGTCCTTTTGCACAGGGGTAAAATGGTCATTTTCATTTTATTATAACTAATTATTAATTAAAAATAATAAACCTTCTCTCTCTGCAGATATAAACACACACATCCTCTCTCTCTCTTCACAAGCACCACCACCACCTCTCTCTCTCTCCCTCTACTCCTCTCTGCCGCCACCACCGCCACCTCCTCACGCCGGCGACACTAACCTCTGTGTAAATCCTTTATTAGCTGCTACTCATCAAGCTAACGGCAGTAGCAGCGTTTACAGGTGTAAATCGACGAACAACAACAAAACCGCCTCTGTCTCTCTCTCTTCTCCCTCTCTCTCTCTTCCGGATGGATCTAGGTTGTTTGCAGGTGGTTGGTGATTAGGGTTGTTTGCAGGTTGTTTGGGATTAGGGTTTCGGTGAGGGTGGTGATGGTGGATGGGGTGGTGGGTTTAATAGTGGTGGTTTGCAGGTTCTTGGGATTAGGGTTTTCAGTAGGGGTGGTGGGTTGAATCGTGTTGGTTGCTGATTTGGGTTGTTGCAGGTTTGGGGTTAGGGTTCCGGTGGAGACGGTGGCGGTGGGAGGGTTAGTCGAAGACGGTTTGCAGGTGGTTGGTGATTAGGGTTGTTGCAGGTTTGAAGGTGGTTGTGGTGGTGTGTTGTTGGAGGTGGTGGGTGAAGGAGGGAGACAGAGAGATGGTGGTGGTGGTGGATTAATGGTGGTGGTGATGAAATTGGGTGCAGGTCTGATCAACCTGGGTTTCTTGTTGCAGGTTTGAAAGTGGTTGTAACAAACAGGATGATCAAAACTTGAACCCAGTCCTTTTATTCACCATGAGGCTGTGATGATTTCACCTAATCCTTGTAACAAACAGGATGATCAAAATTGGGTCAACATTTGAGATTTTCCGCAGCTTGGCGTGGCAGAATCGGAGGAGGGCAAGTGCGCTTGCAACCTCTGTTTGCAGCCATGGCGGTTATTCCTCCTTGTTCCCAATGTAAAACAGATCTGAGCCTCGTTTCTTTTTACAAATCGGTTTTTGTTTTGATTTGTTGTTGTCTGTATTTTGATTTTTGTGATGGTTTCTGGTTTTGTGTTTTAGAGAGAGAGAGAGAGAAAGAGAGGGGGATACGGAGGAATGTTAGTGTCGCCGGCGTGAGGAGGTGGCGGTGGTGGCGGCAGAGAGGAGTAGAGGGAGAGAGAGAGAGATGTGGTGGTAGGTTTATTATTTTTAATTAATAATTAGTAATAATAAAATGAAAATGACCATTTTACCCCTGTGCAAAAGGACAAAACTTGAGGTTTTTTTTGAGAAATCTGACCAGATTTCATTTTTGGACTAAAATGGCAAAAAATGCAAACCTCGGGGACCCAGATTTAAAAAATTTGGATTTTGGACTAAAGTGGCAAAAGTGAGCAAACCTCAGGGACCATTTTGGCTATTAACTCCAAAGAAAAAAACCAAACAGTGGAACTTTACCTTCCCCAGCACAAGAGCAAATCGATCTATCGACCTAAACAATCCATGTCGGAATTCCGAGGATGGACAAGATAGTACGACGGAGGACAAGGGGACGGTTTTGGTCAACGAGACGCCGACGTGTTTGGCACCCGAAACATCGGCTACTGAAATTTTAAATCGGGATCCAGAAGTGACTGACACGGTTGCGGTTGGGGCAGTAGTCGGAGTTAGGCTTAGTGGTTTTGAAGAACATGTGCACAACATGGTAGATGGGGATGGTGAAACTAATGTTCAGCAATGAATTTTTTGGCGATAAATATCAGGGGCGTCAGGGATGCGAGGAAACAGACCTGGATTCGGGGATTGAAGACCACCAATGGGATTCATTTTCTAGCTATGCAAGACCCCAAAGTTGGGGTAAGGAACTCTTTTAATTTCAGCACTTTCTGGGGCAGAACTATAGTTGCATCTGAAGAAGTTTGTTCGGAAGGGCAGTCGGGGGGTTTGGTCAGTCTTTGGGACCCAACGATATTCCGACAGTTGGAGGTTATCAAAAGTAGGAGCTTTTTAGTGGTTTCGGGCTCTATTATTGGGTCGGGGGAATATTTGAATGTTGTCAATGTGTATGCGCCGAACGACTCGGTGAAACGAAGGGATCTGTGGAGGGAGCTTTGTCAGTTAAAAGGTTTGATACAGGGTATGTGGGTTTTTCTAGGTGACTTTAACGAAGTTCGATGTACATAATAAGAACGGTTGAATTCAGAATTTATGCCTTTGAACGCTGGGTTTTTTAATGATTTCATACGTATAGCGGGTCTGCAAGAACATAATATGGGGGGCCACAAATACACGTATATGTCGGACAATGGTGAGAAACTAAGCAAATTGGATAGATATCTGGTTTGTAGTGATTTTATGGGGAGATGACCAAACACAACTGTTACAGCCTTGTCTAGATATATTTCGGCCCATTGTCCTATTATTCTTTCTACCACTGCACATGATTTTGGCCACATTCCGTTTCGCTTTTATAACACATGGTTTGATTTATCCGGTTTCAAGGAATGTGTAATGGGTTTATGCAACTCTTTTGTGTTCCACGGGCCACCAGATTTAGCCATTGCCACCAAATTTAAATTCCTCAAAAACCGAATTACAGTTTGGGTGGCCAATGAGAAAGCGAGGATGGAGGAGGTGTATAAGAATAAGAAGGTGGAGCTGGAAAGTCTAGAAGTGATGGCTGAATCAAGACCGTTATTGCCGAATGAGTTGCAACGGAGAAATGAGGGTAAGGCGTTTATCCTAGATTTTGATAGAGTCAAACAGTTGGATGCTAGACAAAAAGTGAGGGTTAGATTGGTGTTGGTGTTGGAGGGGGATGAAAACACAGGTTTTTTCCATGGTATTATAAATTCAAACACGTCGAATAATAAGATTAGTGGAATTGCGGTGGATGGAGAGTGAACCACTAACCCGATTATTATCAAAGATAAGGCGTTTTGGTTCTTTTTTGAGAAATTTATGGAACCAATAGTGACAAGACCTCCTATAACTTGCCCAAATTTAGCTACGTTATCAGACTCAGAGGCAAATGAATTGGTCAAACTGTTCTCTTTGCGTGAAATTAAGGACGCGGTTTGGTCTTGTGATGGGGATAAGGCACCGGGACCGGATGGGTTTAACTTCAAATTTCTGAAACGATGTTGGGGTGGTGTGGAAAAGGAGTTTATGGCTTTATTTGAGGTTTTTTATAGCCGGCGACGTTGAGACACAGATGCACACCCTCATTTATTGCTTTTATACCCAAGGTAAAAGATCCCATGGAGTTCTCAGATTTCAGACCGATTAGCCTAACTGGTTGCATAAATAAAGTCCTTTCTAAGGTACTCGTTACTAGATAAAAGTAGGTGATCAGGAAACTTGTGTCTTCCGAGCAGTCGGCGTTCTTGGCGGGTAGAAGCATGGTTGTAAAAGTCCCGCCTAGGCTCCGAGTACTCCTCGAGTACTCGCTACAAGGTAGGCTGTCGAGGCCCGATTACCGTTCACCTAGGCCCATTATGTTGGAGATGTTGTCTTCAGCCCAACCCATTAAGGCAAGCCAAGAATTAGAGAAAAGAAGGGAAAGGGTTCGGCCGGCCCTAACCCTAATGGGCTTTAAGTGTTTTAGGTCCAGATGTTTAGTTACTTGTTTAGCAAGGGACTAACCCTAATTCTAGCCTATAAATATATCTCTTGTACTTGTAATCATTATCACTCAATAAAATACAAACCCTAGTTGCCCCCGTGGACGTAGGTTACACACTGTGACCGAACCACGTAAATCTCGTGTCTACTTTTCTTATTGCTTTCGTTTGTTGGTCTCGTGTGTATGATCTAAATCCTAACAACTGGTATCAGAGCTCGGGCTCTTGATCAAGAACACACACCAGCCGCCTACCACCTCCTGCCTCCAGCCGCCGCCGCAAACCCTAATTAGGGTTTCGCCGCCGCCACCTAGCCGCCGCTAGGGTTTCCACGCCGACACCTACCGACCCGCTGCAGTTTCGCAGCTTTGCTCCAGGGCAACCAGGTACCGCCGCCGCCACCTAACCCAGATTAGGGTTTTGCCAGCCGCCGCCTACCATCTTGCCGGAACCGCAAAACCGCTGCCGCCGCTGACCAGATTAGGGTTTCCAGCCGCCGCCGTTCAAACAGAAGGGTTTCTTTACCGATTTTCGCTGCTGCGTTTTTCGGATTTCCTGCACGTTTTTCGAGGTCAGATTTCAGGGTTGTTTTTTTTTCAGTTTATTCTCTCACGATTCTCTGGTTAGTTTCTGTTATTCAGCAAAGATGTCTGATGATGGAAAAGTCAGAATTGAGAAGTTTGATGGGAAGAATTTCGGATGGTGGAAGATGCAAATCAAGGATTTGCTGATACAGAAGGATCTGGATGCAGCCTTAGAGCCTCCTCCTACACCTGTAACGGATAAGTGGACAGCCATTGACAAGAAGGCTATGTCAACTATCAGGCTCACTCTTTCTATGAACGTTGGCTACAATATTTCTGAACAAACCTCAGCACGAGGAATCATCGAGGCTTTGTCAAATATGTATGAGAAGCCGTCTCCTACCAACAAGGTGTTTCTGATACGGGAGTTAGTCAACACCCGCATGAAAGAGGGAAGTTCTGTTATTGAGCATATTAATTTGTTTAATTCTCACTTGTCTCGTTTGAATTCAGTAAAATTCAAGATAGATGATGAACTGCAAGCATGCCTGCTCTTGTCCTCATTACCTGACAGCTGGTCAGGAACTATTACTGCAGTCACTGGGGCAGTTGAGACCCTCACTTTTGCTAAAGTTCGTGACTTGATATTGAATGAGGACTCAAGAAGGAGGAATTCTGGAGAGACAAGTTCGTTGCTCAGTACTGAGGGGAGAGGGAGAAGTAATAATAGAGGTGGAAATAGAGGAAGGTCAAAGTCAAAACGAAGAAGCAAGTCAAGACCAGCAAAACCGAGAAAAGACATACAGTGCTGGAACTGTGATGAGCATGGGCACTTTAGAAGTCAGTGTACTAAACCTCATAGAGACAAAAAGGAGGTGAATGCTACCACAGCCTCAGATTCAGAGGATGCTCTTATTTGTTGTGTCGAAAATACTGTTGAAGACTGGATTATGGATTCAGGAGCATCGTTTCATGCTACTTCTAGCACAAAGAAGATGAAGAATCTACGAACAGGTAACTTTGGTAAAGTTCGTTTGGCTAATAATCACAGTCTTGATATTACAGGAGTTGGAGACATAGACTTAAAAACACCATTGGGAACCATTTGGACCTTGAAGAATGTTCGGGTCATTCCTGGTTTGAAGAGGATGTTGATATCCATTGGTCAGCTTGATGATCAGGGATATGATGTCCACTTTGGTAGAGGACAATGGAAAGTTGTTAAGGGCAGTATGGTCATTGCAAGAGGAAAGAAGAGAGGTACACTATACATGGTTGAGGTACCAACTGACGGGGTTAATGCAGTATCTGATGGGCCGAGTCTATCAAAGTTATGGCATCAACGACTTGGCCACATGAGTGAAAAGGGGATGAAGATGCTCGTTACCAAGGGAAAGCTTCCAGAATTGAAACAGGTCGAGTCTGAGTTTTGTGAACCGTGCATCCTAGGCAAGAAAAAGAAGGTGACTTTTGTGAAGACAGGGAGAGCACCAAAAGCTCAGAAATTGGAGTTGATTCACTCAGACGTGTACGGGCCGACTTCAGTTGCTTCACCTGGAGGATCTCGCTATTATGTGACCTTCATAGACGATTCAACACGCAAGGTATGGGTTTACTTTCTTAAACATAAATCTGAAGTTTTTGATAAATTTAAGAAATGGAAAGCTGCTGTTGAACTTGAAACTGATTTGAAGGTGAAATGCTTGAAGTCTGACAACGGAGGTGAATATATCAGCAAAGAATTTACAGATTATTGTGATGAGAGAGGGATCAGGATGATAAATACAGTTCCAGGAACTCCGCAACAGAATGGGGTTGCAGAGAGGATGAACAGAACACTATGTGAGAGAGCCAGGAGTATGAGATTGAATGCAGGGCTCCCAAAAATGTTCTGGGCTGATGCGGTTAACACCGCGGCTTATCTTATCAATCGTGGGCTTTCAGTTCCGTTGGGATTCAAGATTCCTCAGGAAGAATGGAAGGGAAAAGCAGTTGAGTATGATCACCTGAGAATCTTCGGGTGTAGTGCTTATGATATTGATCTTGAAGGTGACAAGTTAGATGCCAAAGCAAAGAAGTACACGCTCGTTGGATATGGGTCTGATAAAATGGGCTACAGGCTTTGGGATCATGAAAGTAGAAAGCTAGTCAGAAGCAAACATGCCGAATTCAATGAAGCAGAGCTGTACAAAGACAGGAATTCGGAGAAGTCTGAGGTTCAGAAAGAAGTGGTTGAGTTTGACACTGACGGTCAAAAGAATGAACCAGTTATAGAACCCGAATCAGATTCTGAAGATGACACAGGACCAGAGGTTGAAGGTGGACATAATGAGACAGGAGAAGTCTCTGACAGTGGGAGCTCAGAGCATGAAGAAGAACAGCCTCCACAGCAGCCTGACCCGTCAGAAAATTGGGTCAGGAGATCCACCAGAGTTAGTAAACCGCCTAATAAATATAATCCTTCAATTAATTATATTCTCTTGACAGAAAACGGTGAACCAGAAAGCTATTCTGAGGCAGTCAAGATGAAAGATTTTCTCCAGTGGGAGCATGCAATGAAGGATGAGATGAGCTCTTTAGATAAAAACAAGACTTGGGTCTTAGTAAAGCTTCCGCCAGATAAAAGAGCTTTACAAAATAAATGGGTCTTCAGGGTTAAAGAAGAACACGATGGTTCTAAACGGTACAAAGCCCGTTTAGTAGTCAAGGGGTTTCAGCAGAAGAAGGGAGTTGATTATGATGAGATTTTCTCTCCGGTGGTGAAGATGACTACCATCAGGTTGGTTCTTAGTATTGTAGCCGCAGAAAAGTTGCATCTAGAGCAGTTAGATGTGAAAACAGCTTTTCTACATGGTGACCTAGATGAAGACATTTATATGGCACAACCTGAGGGATTCAAGGTTGTTGGGAAAGAGAACTGGGTCTGCAAATTGAAGAAGAGTTTGTATGGTCTTAAACAGGCACCCAGACAGTGGTACATGAAGTTTGATAACTTCATGGAGAGGTCAGGGTACAAGAGATGTCAGATGGACCATTGCTGCTATTTGAAGAAGTTCAGCAACTCTTATATCATATTGTTACTTTACGTTGACGATATGTTAATTGCAGGTTCTGATATGAAAGAAATAAGCAGGTTAAAGAAGCAAATGTCCAAAGAATTCGAGATGAAGGATTTGGGTCCAGCCAGACAGATACTCGGGATGAGTATAACCAGAAGCAAGAAAGATGGCTCAGTGACACTATCCCAGGAGAAGTACATCGGGAAAATGTTAGAGAGATTTGGTATGAACAGTGAGAAGACCAAGCCTAGAAACACGCCTTTAGGAAGTCACCTCAAGCTTACTAAAGATCAGTGTCCCAGAACAGAAGAAGAAAAAGCTGATATGGCTAGAGTTCCATATGCATCTGCTGTAGGAAGTCTAATGTATGCTATGATATGCACGAGACCTGACATAGCACACGCAGTTGGAGTTGTCAGTCGCTTTATGTCAAATCCGGGAAGAGAACACTGGGAAGCAGTTAAATGGGTGCTTCGTTATTTGAAAGGTACGTCAAAGATGGGGTTGTGTTTTAAAGGAAAGGATGTGGTTCTCAAAGGTTATACAGATGCTGACTTGGGTGGCTGTAAAGAGACATTTAAAAGCACTACAGGATATGTCTTTACAGTGGGAGGAACAGCAGTGAGTTGGATGTCCAGACTTCAGAAAAGTGTGGCTTTATCTACTACAGAAGCTGAATACATGGCAGCAGCTGAGGCCAGTAAAGAACTAGTATGGTTGAAAGCTTTTCTGAAAGAGTTAGGGAAGAATCAAGCTGACTACCCGTTGTATTGTGACAATGAAAGTGCAGTGAAACTTGCAAAGAATCCTGTTTATCATGGGAAGACGAAGCACATAGGGATGAGATATCATTTTGTCAGAGGATTGATCAGTGAAGGATCAATCAGTTTGAAGAATGTCCCAGGTGCTAAGAATCCAGCAGATATGTTTACCAAGGTTGTGGTGCTGGATAAGCTGAAGCTATGCATAGCTTCAGCTGGCCTTCAGGAATAATGCTGAGAAGGCGGGGTAACTAGGGAGTTTTGAAGATCAAGGGGGATTTTCATTTACAGAAGTACAGAAGAGATGGTGCAGTTCGAGGTCCGAAGACACCAAGTGGGAGATTGTTGGAGATGTTGTCTTCAGCCCAACCCATTAAGGCAAGCCAAGAATTAGAGAAAAGAAGGGAAAGGGTTCGGCCGGCCCTAACCCTAATGGGCTTTAAGTGTTTTAGGTCCAGATGTTTAGTTACTTGTTTAGCAAGGGACTAACCCTAATTCTAGCCTATAAATATATCTCTTGTACTTGTAATCATTATCACTCAATAAAATACAAACCCTAGTTGCCCCCGTGGACGTAGGTTACACACTGTGACCGAACCACGTAAATCTCGTGTCTACTTTTCTTATTGCTTTCGTTTGTTGGTCTCGTGTGTGTGATCTAAATCCTAACACATTACTCCCCGAGTAATCTCCGCCTAGGCCGAGTACTTCCCGAGTACTCCCGGATCCGACTAGGGAGCGCCTAGCGACTTTTGCAACCATGGGTAGAAGTATAATGGATGGGCCATTAATGTTGAATGAGTTGATTGGCTGGATGAAGAAAATGAAGAGGAAGGTGTTGATGTTTAAGACGACATCGACAAAGCATACGATTCTGTTAGTTGGGGGGTTTTTGGAGACTATTCTTGATCAAATGCATTTTCCAGATTTGTGGAGGATGTGGATGAGGGCTATTGTAACTTTGGTTTAAGCTTCGGTATTGATAAACGGTTCACCTACGAATGAGTTTGCTTGTCATCGGGGCCTTAGACAAGGGGACCCGATATCACCATTTCTCTTTGTCATTGCTATGGAGGCTTTGTCTGGGATCATGAAAAAAGCGTGTTCAGTGGGCTTATTTCATTGGATCCAATGTGGTAACACCGATCCCACCTTGTCTCATCTTATGTACGCGGATGATGTCGTTTTTCTTGGGGAGTGGTCCGCTACAAATGCAAAGAATTTAAGGAAACTACTTAGATGCTTTTATCTCGTGTCGGGGTTAAAAGTCAATATGGCAAAATGTAATCTCTTTGGGATTGGGGTTGGGGAGGACGAAGTTCAAGCCATGGCGAATGAGTTGAAATGCAAGATGGGGTCCTTCCTGTGCAAGTACTCAGGGATTGAAAGTGGGAGCCAACATGAATGTTAGTAGGAATTGGGACTCCGTTGTAGAAACATTCAAGAATAGATTATTGATTTGGAAGGCGAAACAATTGTCATTTGGCGGCTGGATGCCGCTAATCAAGTCGGTATTAAATTCCTTGCTCACTTATTTCTTTACATTATATAGAGCACCAGAGAATGTTATAGAATCGTTAGACCGGATAAGGCGTGTTTTCTTTTGGGGTGGCTCGGATGAGAAAGCTAAAATGAACTGGGTTGCGGGGCAAAAAGTAATTGTTCCGACTGAATATGGGGGGCTCGGGTTTGGATCGCTTCGGGATGCGAATTTGGCCATGTTGACAAAATGGTGGTGGCGTTACAAAAACGATGAAAATGGGTCTTGGTTTTAAAATGCGCGCATAATGCGTGATGCGCCTGATGCGCTAATGAGAGCGCATCGCAATAGCTGATGCGATGCGTTTACGTGATGCGAGAATATTGCGCGCATTTTGCATGATGCGCCCGATGCGCTAATGCGCTCTGATGCACGCAACATTGTTTCTTATGCTTTTTTCCAGATTTTATGAACTGTGTTCGGTTTTTTCCATAATTAACATCTTAGTATGCTTGATTTGAACCAAAAAACACAACTCTTACCTTCTAATTACGTCAGTTGTTTTACTTTAAGTATGTTTTTATAAGTTTTTATGTACAAATAATTTTTAACTATTTTTTTTATAAAGAACGCATCACATACGTGATGCGCTCGCATCGCGCATCACGCATCAGATTTTTGGACTAAACGCATCGGTGCGTATCACGCAATTTAAAACCAAGAAATGGGTTATGGAGGAGAGTGATATGGGCTATACACAATAATTCTAGGAATTGGAACTTTATCCCCACTAAGCTTTCTTTACCCAGTCCCTAGAAACAAGTTGCCAAATCAATCGAGCAGGTCGAAAGTAATGGTGTCGAGATACGGAAGGCGATAAAAGGTATCCTAGGTAACGGGTCAAATATATTATTTTGGCTGGATAGTTGGGTTACAGAGCAGCCCTTATTCCTTCTATTCCCATCTCTGTTTGGGTTGGAAAAACATTAACACGCAGCGGTTAGGGAGCAGGTTGATGCAGATGGAACGACGTGGGTGTGGGATTGGAAGATGGATATGAGGAATGGGGTTGAATCGGCTGAGTTTCAGCAGCTAAATGCTCTTCTGGGGCTGCCGAGACTACGAGCGGGTCAGACAAGTGGTCATGGTAGTTAGATGGTGCAGAAGTGTTCACTGTTCAGAGTGTCAAGGCTGCACTTATAAGGCAACAACACATTCCTGCTCTATACGTCCCGAAACGAAATAAATGGGTTCCGAAAAAGGTAGAAATATTAGTTTGGAGGGCTGAATTGGATAAGCTTCCGACTAAATATGCTTTGAGGAGACGAAATACAAACGTGGGCTCGACCTTATGTCCGATAATGGGCGATGTCAAGACACCAAGCCTCTTATGGGTCAAAGGGAGGTCGAAACACGCTGGTCTTAACTGGGAAATTTGGCGCGCTTTCAACCTGAATCGGGTGGGATGGTAGTCTGTTTGAATGTAATAGTGTATGGTTGTTTGGTGTAAGTTATATGGTTGTCTGGTGTATGTTTTGGTAACCCTGTGTATGTTTTGGTATCATTGTGTACAGCAGCCTAGTAGCCTCTCTAGCCATTTGGCGAGTAATAGTATATTTCGTTGGCCATTCAGAAAAATACATATAATTCATGTTGAATCTTTTGATACGATTCATGCTTTTCTCAAATTAAGAATTATACTAAAAAAGAATGTGCAATCTTGAAAATAATGAAGAAAAATTACCCATCAGCAGTTTTCTCTAAATCCCACCCAGACAGATTGGCTGCTTCTGTCAGAGCTTCTCTCCATTTCCTAATGTCTTTATTTGTATGTTTGGCAAGGGCTTCTCCAACCGGCCCAAGTTGTCTGCGAACTTCAGAGGGAACCACATCATAAAAAACAGGGTAAGCAATCTGCTCGTTCGACTTTTGGCATTCCATAATCTTTACAAGTTCGTTTAAGCACCAAGACGAAGATGCGTATTTCTTTGAGAAAACTATGATGAACAACTTGGAATTTTCAATAGCTTTCAAAAGCTGGTTATTGATGCCTTCTCCTTGTTTGAGTCTCTCGTCGTCCTTGAAAGTGTGAATACCGTGTCGGTGAAGAGCCTCATAAAGGTGATCCACAAAGTTCTTACGCGTGTCTTCACCACGGAAACTCAAAAACACATCATACTGATAGCTCTTCTTAATTGATGATGTTGAAGAAGACGACGCCATTGGAGGTATGTTTTGTCGAAGATGACTGCAAAGAAACAAAAGATCTCACGTTTAAGTGTATCTTATGATAAGGAACTAGTAATTTCCACTTAAAAGTATTCTTTAGGAATCCAACATTTATAAGGGGTTTTCATAAAAACATTATCACACAAAGCTAACTGAGTTGTAACAAATTGATAATATTTTGAGTGGTTAGATATTTATACAGTTAACTAACTTTACAAGTTGGTTTTGTTGCAACAAACACCTCAAATGTCTCTAAAAAGTTATGAAATTCGTGTAACAAGAAAGCAAAGCACAAGAGAAATGCAAAAGTTTGACTTTCTTAAAGTCAAACCAATCGCAAATAGTTACAGAATGGTGATATTGGGACCTAATGATATGTCAGTCTATATGATTTCAGATGATGTCTTTGACCGTTTAATGTTTGAAGATACTCGACATTCACTCAAGCGTTTGATGAGATTTAGAACCAAGATTTGACATTCTTAAAAAAGTCAAAATATAGTAATAAATAAAATTCAAACCTTTGACATACAAAGGAAAGCATGTTATGACCTGCATATATATATCTCAGAAATTGGGTTTAACAATTGACATAGTCTATACATTTATATCAGAAAGAAATTGTGGTACAATATCTTCTTATTTACCCCTTAATCAACCCCGATCTACTTTCTTTTTACCGATTCAACACTAAAAATTAAGATGCGAAATAAATAATAACAAGAAATTGGTGACGACGTTTGAAGCACCATTATCCAAAGTCTGTAGATCGATCGATCGATGGACTTAAAATACAGATAAACCATCACTATTTTAATAATTTAAAGATTAAAAAAATAAACAAAACTAACCTTAAAACAACACCCAGATACTCAGACCAGAAACCTTTGTTTGTTAGTTTCAAGTATGTTGAGTTGAGCTAGTAATTGGGTTTAACAATTGACATAGTCTATACATTTATAACAGAAAGAAATTGCGGTACAACATCTTCTTATTTACCCCTTAATCAACCCCGATCTACTTTCTTTTTACCGATTCAACACTAAAAATTAAGATGCGAAATAAATAATAACAAGAAATTGGTGACGACGTTTGAAGCACCATTATCCAAAGTCTGTAGATCGATCGATGGACTTACAATACAGATAAACCATCACTACTACTTCATTAATTTAAAGGAAAAAAACTAACCTTAAAATATATAGTTGCTCAAAAGAAACAGCACCCAGATCCTCAGACCAGAGACCTTCCCTTTGTTTGTGAGTTTCAAGTATGTTGAGTTGAGCTTAAAGTTGTTGAGGGACGGTGATAAGTTTTGATCCAATTATAGCTGCTCCTCTCTTTAGTTAATTACCAGGAAATCATGCCGCAACTTCCGCGATATCTTCTTTCTTATCACACGCGGATTCAAGGAGCCACTTGTCTTCCTTTTTTCACTTTTATGCACCCCACCTAGATTCCAAAGCTGGGTTACTTTTAATTATTAAATTAAAGAGTAAACTGCAATTTTACCATTGGAGATATATCCCATTGGTATTCTTACCCCATACCACGAAATTTTTCATGTTTAACCCCTCAACGAATGTGAAACGCTGCAATCTTGGACCTTAACAGTTATAGGTAAGGGTGTTTTTGTAATCTTACCCCATATTTATTATTATTATTATTATTATTTAATTAATTAAAATCAATCTTCAAATAGATTCAGATCATCTTTCAAAACACACACACATAGTATTCTAGGGCTGAGCAGTATACGGTTCAGAACCGTCAGAACCGGGGAACCGAACCAGAACCGCTAGATCCAAACCGTATTTTTGGATATAGGGTTCGGTTCCGGTTCTTAAATTTGGATAAAAACGGTTCCCGGTTCGGTTCCGGTTAAAGAACCACTAGAACCAGTTGGGATTATAAATATTTAAAACCCTATTTTATTAATGGGATTTTCAACATCATACGACCATCCTAGTTCTTATTCCCTCTTATTATATTCATTCCACGATCTCATCTTTCATCTTCTAATTCTTCTCCATCTCTCAACCCTAACCCTAATTGCTATCATACAAGTTCATCTCCATCAACACCCTGCAAATATAGGTACGCTATTCTACATGACCTTTTTCTATGATTGCATATATTTTCTTTCTAGATGTTTGCTTCCTGATACATATAGTTTTCTGTATGTGAAAATAAAAATTGAACAAAAATAATCAAATCAATGTTGATCGAATTGTAAATGTGTATATAAAAAGTGTTTGGCTTGTTTTAATTCTCAACACGATGGTTGTAATAGTTTTATTTAGAGATTGTTTATGGCTTGAAATTTTTTATTGTTGCTTTGCTACTTTTATTTTGGTTGGTTTGAACTTTGAATGTTACAACTCTTAGTTAATGTTTTAAATGGTTTGATTCGTTTCTATTGAATTGTTAATTTTAGGATTTAATTGTTAACCAGTTCCCGCGAGAACCGTTTACACAAGAACCGTTTAACCGGTTCGGAACCGAACCGGAACCATTATAATATGGTTCGGTTCCGGTTCTTAAATTTAGCAATTAACGGTTCCGGTTCGGTTCGGTTCGGTCCGGTTCTGAACCGTTGCACAGCCCTATAGTATTCACTCTCTCTCTCTCTCTCTATTTCTCTCTCTCACCAACTCCCATGACCATCCGCCACCACTTCTTCTTTACCACTCTATCTCTACAACACTTTTTCTCTACCACTCTCTCAGATAAAATCGCTGACCACTAATTCAGATTGAACCTAAAAACCCACCACCCTTTTATACTAAGTTTGAGATGAATTTTGGTCAAAAAAAAAAAAAAACAAAAAAACGGCTAAATGCAGCCTTTAACGGTCATATGACCGTTTTTTTCTCGCTGGGCCCAAAAAAAAAAACGGTTTTTATTATACCGTTACCAGTTAACCGGTTTTTTACTTCCTTCGGTTAATAACCGGTTTTAAAATCGATTTCAAAAGCAAATATTCTAACCGCTTTATAACCGGTTACCAACTGAGCAGGTTACAAAAAAACCGGTTTTTAAAAAAACCGGTTCCGGTTTTTTTTTTCGGTTTCGGTTGAATAATCAGTTTTTTTGTACACCTATATCTTCACCCTCTAGGTGATCAATGGGCTGCGATAGAAATTTCAAATCATCTCATTTTTGTTTCAGGGCATCACTAGCTTCTTTGCTCTTTCGAATTTCGGCCCTTTGTTGTTGGAATACGTTGAATGTATCTAACTTGCATGCAATGTCATCCACGATTATGAGGATGCATTTTCGGTTTGGAGAATGAGAATAGAGATGAGTATAGAAGATGTGGACTGTATTCTGGTTGAATGTGGTAAAAAAAGGAAGAAAAATGTGAGTTTTATAGTGAAAAAATATTTTTTTTAAAACATAGCCGTTTGTAACACCTCGAAAGCGGGTTTGGTAATCAAACCACGTTAATAATTTTGAACGGATAAAATACCGTTAGTGGTGAAATTAACCCGGTAAGTATTAGGATTTAAATAAATAAACCTAATATTAAATAAAAAGGAAATAAAAGTTTTTGAGAAAACAAAGTATATAAAAGGCCTGAGTTAAAGGGACTTAAAAACAAACAAGATAAAATAACTAGGAAATAAATAACCTAGTTAATTACAAGTCTTGTAATTATGTGAAACTTTGGTTAAAACATGTTATATGCAACATGGGTAAAGTATAGGGGCCAAATGTAGCAAACTTGAAACAAGATTTATTAAGTAAAAATACCAAACACCAAAACACACACTTTAAGTATGTGTTCTGGTCGAACTCTCCAGAGAATCCTGGGGCTCTCAACTTCAAACCCTAGCTTTGCTCAAATCGATCAAATTGGAAGGCCTACCAAATCGAAATCCAAGCTTATATTAGTGATCACTTAAGTGAAGGGATCACGAGGTATGTTAAATTTTGTCTTTTGATTACATCTTGAAATTTTGATGAACACTAGAAATCGAAATCTGAGCTTGATTTATGAATGCTTAGATGAAATTAGTAAGGAAAACAAGTCTAGGAGTAAACCCTAGTCAAAAACTTGTTGAATTAGTGTTTAAATCATGAAGTTCATGATTATCCATTATAGGTGTTTAATAGGTTTTGTAGAAATATAATGAACACTAGAATCTTGATAATAAATTGGGTGTTATTTGATTCCTATGAAGTAAGTCTAGGTGTTGTTATGCATGCTAGACATAGAGACTTGTGAATGATGTTGAAACTTGGCAAATAACTAGTTGAGAAACTTGATTTATGAAAGTATGAAAATCATGCCCACAAGATGTTTGTTAAAATGTCTAAACGAACACTAATATGTTGAAATTTTGAAAGAAACGTGTAATTGAATAATATGACAAATTATGCGAAGTATGAACCGATAAGGGTTCAAAGCATAAAGTTAATCTAGACTTAATTGTGTAAATCATGTGATCAAAAGTAGTTAACTTTTGATAAGTTGAATTAATAAATAATGAGGTCGAATGGTAGTTTCAACATAGAAAATACGTAAGGTGGAATAGTCGTGATTATTAATGACTAATCTAACCACCTTTGAATGATGACGATAGTTTGACACTTAACGAGCAAGGTGGAGGCTTGGGAAGAAACGGGTCAAACGAATCAAGAAGGAAAAGAAAAGCGTAGCTCGGATACGAGGTAAGTAAAGCTTACACCCTCTTGTAAGATATGCATTTAATTCTCGGTTACAATTACGGCAAAGGTTGTATTCGAACTATGGTTCTGACACGAAGTGGTACGGGTCGGAATATATCAAAAGATGCGAAATGGAAATTTGGTCATAGATGACATATATAAAATGAATATTTGAATGGCTACTTTGTAAGTAGGCCTAAATGAATAAAAAAATGGAAAATGGTGATTTAGTCATGTATAAATGGATAAGGGTTGAAGTTTAAAACGACACCAAGTGGCATAAGCCATGTTGGGTTAACGTGTAAGAAACGGATTTAAAAGACATAACTAAATGGTAAGGAATCCGAAATGACTTACTTAATAAAATGGTAAATAAATACCATTGGAATATAAGCGCAAAATGTTTGGTCATTTAGACTAAACGGGTCAAATGGCAATAGTGATACCATTTGACAAATCACGACTAATAAGCACTTGTCGAGTTTTATGCTTACAGGAAAAAGCGGCTTATGAATTAGCGTTGCTATGAAATAGAAAATTGTTGAAGCAAGGTATTAAAATGGGTCAATAGGTTGACCCGAGCCAGGTACGCAAATATAAGGATGTAGTTAGAAGCGATATTTTGGTCAACTATTAGCGAAAGTCCTTCGTCGCAAAATGAAGGACTAAAATTGACCAAAAAGCCCTTGAGGGGTAAATTGGGCAAACAACCTTTAAGAGTTGTTTAGTGATAAGCGTTTTGTTAAATGGAGTCCTAAGGATACATATAAAAATGAGGATAGGATGTAAACTAAAAGAAGCGTGATTTAAAGCTTGAAAATGTTAAATACCCTTAACGAGTCAAAACAAGTATATATGCAAAATGGGTTAAGATTGCATAAGAAACCCGTAATTTGAACCTTGAAAATTAGCAAACTGATATAACATGGTGTCCATGGTATTTTTAAGGTAATAAACAAGTTTGTTTGATAAAATCACGAACGGGTCAAAAAGTGTTATAATTGAATTTCAAGCCGAGAGCTTGAAATCTAAAATTTTTTGAATTTATATGTTGGGTTTTTACTCCATGAGATGGAGAATTAAATTACAAACGCGTAGGAAAAAGAATCGCGTAAAACGGGCTTGTAGATAAAAAGTTATGAAACTTTGAAGTTTATATTTCGGTTAAAATCATAGCTGGGCAAATCTGCAGCTGCAATTAAGCAACATTCTGTCAAAAATGGGGCTAGGTGTAGCGCGACGCCCCTTAGCATACGGCGAAGCCCCTAGGTGTAGTGCGACGCCCCTTTGCGTACGGCGACGCCCCTAGGTGTAGCGCGACGCCCCTTAGCGTACGGCAGCGCCCTAAATTACGAAAATTGTTGAATTTTGTTGTTTTGACCCATATGACTTGTTTAAACATGTATTTAACTACCAAAGCTAACTTTTATGTTAGTTTTGGTCATAGGTGAATGTCAAGGAATTCCCGGATGAAGATCAAGCTCAACGAAGGACTGAACACACGGGATTAAAGCTTTCGCACGGCGTTACGTCGTAACTTTTAAACGACGAACACAATTACATTTTGTAGTACTACTTTTAAACTGTAAAAGTTTTAGCAAACCCGTATTTTTTTTATGTATGTGTATTTGTAAGTACACATTTAATTGTCGTTATTAGTACAAAACCCTTCTTTTAATAGTAAGGGTGTTACACCGTTGGCCAACGGCTAGTTTGGTTTGGCCATTGAGAGCCCGCCATGTCACCTTGTTCGACCCGCCCCACGCCCGGCTTAAAACTCCCGTCCCTTGGGCTACGCCCCAACCCAAGTCCACCCGGGGTGGTGGCTTGGGTGTTTTCAGTCAACCACGCCCCAACCCAAATCCCATACCCCATAGTCTTATAAAGGCTCTTCTTGCATATACTTGGCAGACTCCTTCCATATACTTGGCAGACTCCTTCCGTATACTTAACAGACTCCTCTCATATACTTGGCAGACTTCTCCCATTGGCTTGGCAGACTTCTCCCATATACTTGGCAGTCTCTTCCCATATACTTGGCAGACTCCTCCCATTGGCTCGGCTGACTCTTCCCAACGGCTTGGCGGACTCCTCATATTTTGGCTGACTACTCCCATTGCTCGGCTGACTCCTCACATTTCTTTTTAATTCTATCAAGTATTTATATCTATTTAATATAACATTATAACATAAAACATTACAACATAACTTAAACATCACAATATAACTTAAATATTACAACCTAAAAACGTGAAATAACATGTTATTAAAAAAACACTTAAATATAATTTTTCAAAATTTCAAACACCGAAAAGTGACATAGATTTTGAAATTACCTGGCACCTTCCAGAGTTTACTTGGACTAATTCAGCGTCAATAAGTTTATTTGTTCATTCAAAGATCTCATTTATGTCCACATATATTGATTTTGAAATTACCGGGCACCTTCAAGAGTTTACTTGACTAATTCAGCGTCAATAAATGTGGGATTTGACTTATGTGTTTACTTGACTTTGCCTTTACATGGAATATAAATACTTGGAATACAAATGTTGGAATATAAATGTAATTTATCTTGTAAATTACAATCAAGAGACAATTTTTACTCAACCAATATGACTACTAGACTTTCGTTTTCTAGTTTCTCTTCTTGTCACTTGTGCATCTAGGAATCTAGGAATGATTTGTAAATATTGGAATGAAGAATGAACTGATAATGATGATGAACTTGATGTAATGGATTTGTAAATATTGGTAATGAATTTGGTTGATTTGCAACGTTTCGCATTTGTTAATAAGATATGGGCAAAAACGACTTTTCACACATTATTAACAGTCAAACAAACGTTGACTTGACAGAGTTGGGTGCCGGGGGTAAGATTGCAACGTTTCGCATTCGTTGGGGGGGGGGGGGGTTAGACAGCAAAAAATTCGTGGTAGGGGGTAAGAGTGGCAATGGGCTATATCTCCAGAGGTAAAATTACAGTTTACTCTAAATTAAATTAACAGATAATCATTTATATGTAAATAGTTATATTAAATTACGACTTTTTAATTTGCTTTTAAGCAAATATTACCATATTTTAACAATTTGTAATAAACTTGGAAAGGTCACGGTTTTACACAATTTTAAATTACGATTTTTTTTTTAAAATAAGACATATTTTTGTCACAATTTTAGAATTTACTGTCACAATGTGTTTATTTTTGATGTGCAAAACCGAGTTGCCTCAATAACTTTTTTTTTCTTTTTGTATCATTTGTAATTAAAGTTTAATATAAAAATGAGTGCACTAGACATGTTTTGCATATATTAGGAGAAATTTTGTAACGAGTATGTAGAGACTGACCCAACACGCTATATGTATTTGATAGGGTAATGAACTAAACAGATACCAAATGAATTCCTGCAAGAATTCCACTAGAACCAAGTTAATGTAAAGTTTTTTAGTTTTTACATTATAGAATACGGATTACGATCAAATACACAGGATCCTAATTGTAAGAGGGTACAAAGGCTTCTAAAACACCCACTACACAAAAAAAAGAAAAGAAAAAAAAAAACTTAAACATCCACCACCACCAAAAACCTAAACCCCCACCCCCTCCCCCATTAAAGATATCTTAAAATGTACACACGAACCACTTTTTTTACTGTGTATTTGTATCTACTTTGTTTTTGTAAATCTGTTTCATTTTTTTAAAGTTGGCTAGGCCATATGTAATGGTCAAGTGACAATGATAAATCAGGATGGGATATGTCCTGTTCGGTCTCGGTTATTAGTCCCGGAAACGAACAGAGGTCCATAATTTGAAGGAAAAAAAATAACTTATGTTACTAGTCCAGTCTAGAACCAGATATTTTTCATATATTTAAACAAAATGACATCATTTAGCTATGAAATTAGACTTTAGTGACTACCCCAAAAGTTTGAGCCCTGGTTCGGTTCCAAACTTACACCAACCCGATGGTCGGTTGTTGGCTCAAAACCATGGCACACTAATGCAACAAGTTTATAGAACTTCAAATTTCTAGCTAGATTGAAGCAAAAAGGAGGTATTTTTGTGCTGAGATGACATATAAAGCCGCCACTTTAAGCAAGTTCTATTGCCATTAAGGGGCAAAAAATGGACAGATTAGACAAGTGGCCATGATAGAGTGATTGCTGGATGCCCAAAGGCCCATAAACTAATTCAGAAGGAAAAGAAGGATGTACTACTTTATGATTGCTATTGTGCAACCGCCAGCTCAGTTATCTGTGCCAAAGAACAAAAATCTCACAGTTAGAAACATCATGTGGCCATTTCAATCCATTTATATGAAAATTGAAAACGAGTCATTTCAGAAGGTATTTATTCCGTAACATGTAGAATGGGTTAAGCAGGGAAAAGGTCGTCTAACGTCTAAGTTAAATACTCAAACTTATATAACGTTGATGAAACAGTGGTTAACCAAGAGAGGTTAATTCACTGGTCTCGTCAAGTAGGGTTAATCCCTTCTTTCCGAGGATCGGTGGCTTGACCGTCAGCTGGGCTGTCTCCTGCACAAAGAAAACACGCCGTGACTCGTAACAAGGAGGATGGGGTGGGGGGTGCTCCTTGTTACCACTCTCCGGCGTGAGAATCAGTAATTTGCTTGAGAAGCAAAGTGTGTGATAGTAGTAGTTGTGAGGGAGTTGAGAAGCGATACCTCAAACCTGGTTTGGGATGGGTATTTATAGCCGAGGAGTGAGGGAGGGTGGTTGAGCTGACAGACTGACGACGCGCCGCCCTTATGCAGGTGTGTCAGGCTTGTCGGCTGTGGAGGTGAAGCCACGTCCTACTGCGGTGTTAGTCTGTTGCTTACGTATGGGCTGACAGGCGACTGTCATTGGTGCCACTTGCTCTGTAATATCAATCCCACTTGCCTCATGGGCAGGATGCGGTGCTGCGCCGCATTGCTGCCTGCGGTAACTACTGTTGTTTCCGCGTTCTCACTCTGGCTAAGTTTGCGGGATGCGGTGCCAGGCCGCATCACCACTTGTGGTGACTGTTACTGTTGTCCAGATCCCTTGTATTGATGAGAATGTTCACAGGATGCGGTGCGAGGCCGCATCGCTATGTGCACACCCATTTTCATACACCAGGTAAGGAGATATTCATAGGATGCGGTGCTAGGCCGCATCGCTTATACCTATCTTTATTTTCCCATCAATGTACAGATTGGATTTGACAATTGTGTTCGCGCGTGCCCGCATGGACACAGATAAGTTCTTGCTGGTGGGGGTTGTTGATAAGGGTAATGGTCACTCGCGGTCGTGCTAATGCGAGATCTGGTACCATACCCCTTCAAGTCCCCCCAGTCTAGTGTTGCTCCCTTATGCAAGTTGCATGTGGGAGGAGTACTGGACTATGGTGTCTAGAAGGTAGTTCGTAGGTTGGAGAAGATTCTAGGCCATGTAGATGGCTTCTGCTTCTAGAAAATCAAGCCGGGGATCCGGTAGAGTCATGTGACGTCTCTTCCGTACCGGTGAGCAAGTTTCGTCTGATGCGAAATTCTCAGCCTAGGGTTTTGATCCGGTAGTATGGTCTACCTTTTTTTGATGTCATCAGGGTTGGTTGCCACATGTTAGTGTGTCGAACCAACCTTTGAGATCGTGACTGAAGATGTCAGCAGGCTTCGAACCAACCTTTGTGACGGTGACGGAAGACGTCCGTGGTCGCAAATCTAGTTGTAACCTCTGCGGTAGCTGATGCAATGCTGTGAGTGCCTTTGCTCAAGCTCTATGTTCAGCAATTGGACATGTAATGATGATCCCTACTTTGTGGGGTGTTCATGTTCTTCCAATTAGCTCTCAAGTAACCGCACGTCCTTTGCGGTTACCTCGTTCCTTTACATTGCTGGCCATGTTTGGCCGAACAATGTGAGGCATTTGCATCATTGTTGGTCGTGTTTGTTCGAACAATGTGAATCTGGATAATGGTCAAATAAACATGGTCATAGGCATGTTTATGCCCACCATTGTTTATTCTATCCAGCTCATAAGTGGGCAAACAAAGTCATAAGCAGACTTGTTACCACTGTTCTTTGGCTTGTTGCTCAAGGAGATCCGCTTAGATGATTAGGATCCTCGTCCGCACTCGTTTTGTAGCCACTTTCCTTCACGCTTCAATGGAAAGCAGTTCAGTTTTCCTGGAAGTAGCTTTGCTCAACTGCGTGATGGCTTAGTTGTGGCTCTTCCGTAGCTACCGTTCGCATAGTTGCGTTCCGTCGCAGCTACTCATGAGTGTCTGCGGTTTGCGGCAGAAAACTCGCTTTAAAAGAGGAGTTCTCTTTGATGTGGCTCTTGAAGGACCAGGAGTCAGGGTTGCTGATGTGCGGTCGCTCATCATACTTATCCTTTCCCCTAACGAGAAGCTGTTTGCGCACCCTCTGTGGTTGTGAACCGGATACGAGGGATTTGAAGCTTGAAGAAGTTGGAAGGGAATGCGGTTGGCTTCATCCTGAGAAGCGGTTTTCGCAGTCCAAAGAACAACGCTGGTTCTGAGTATCTGACACACCTGTACGGGCTCGTGTGTATCATCTCTACATATTCCACGTGTGCTCGTGGGTTCATGCGGATATTGATTTATCCCCTTTACATAGTATAAATATATTTTTCTTCTATTTTTTGAGGGGTATGTAAAAAACGACATGCGGTATGGGTTATGGTGCGGTATACCAGAGAAACCGCATGCCGCTTATATTTGGATAATGTTGTCGCTTTTTTGTTGCATACGTGGCCGAACGCACGTGTGAGTTGGTGAAAGTTGGTAGGATTTCCTGGCATGTGCTGAAACGAAAGGACGTTTGCACTGCCCAAGGTCATAAATGCACTGTAGCAGGAGTGTAAACGTCTCCTGTGTCAGGCGCGTGGGCGGCCACTCGCGCGTGGTAACCGTCAGCGGAACCGTCGCTGAACACGTGGCGTCCAATAAGTCGCTCTTTTCAAACGTGATGATTTAGTTACTGCTTTGCATTAATTGCGATGGGTATATAAGGGGAAACCGTTTGTGGTTTCCCCTCACTTCTTCGAATTTTCAAAAAATTTCCGGTGAGAGTTAGAGTTTTCTTCGTCTTCTCCGATAAACTTGTTTGATTTTCCGGTGAGGTTTTTGAGTTTCTTTACTCATCTTCTTTTGTCTTCTTCACTACATTCTCTCTTGGCTGAACCATCGAATCCACATAATACTGAGGGTGAAAACCCAGATCATTCCTCGCCGGCGGCGGCGGAGGAGGAAGAAGAAGGTGGTGCACCAGGTGGTGGCTTGCCGGTGCTGAAGTGGCCAAAATCTTCTTTCGATCATTTGATAACCGATATTCAGATGCCTCAAGAATATGGGGCTATCTACCCACAGGAGGGTGATACCGGTGCTGATGCTCTGGCTGGTTACATCACTATGTGGGCAGATTTTTTCGGTGACTGTAACCTCCGGCTACCATTGACTGTTTTTGTCGTTGAGGTTTTGGAGTGGTACAAGATCCACATTTCCCAACTAAGTCCGTTTGGTATGATCCGGATTCGGAATTTTGAATATACCTTCTATGCTCTCGGTATGGAGCCCGCTGTCGGGGATTTCCGGTGGTTCTATCAAATGACGGTGTCACTGGGGTTCTTTTCTTTCCGTCAACGGGACGGTAGTCCCAAGTTGATGACCCCTCCCAAGGGTATCACGAAGTGGAAGACAAAGTTTTTCTACATCAAGGCTGCTGCGGTTACTGCTAAGTTAACCTTTCAGAATGTGACCGATACGATCATATCAGAGACTCCTGCTGTCCCCCGGGCTGATACGGTGGATTGGTTCCCACAGTTGCGGACCATTGAGTGGAGGAGGCTGACCAACACGCAGTTGTGGGTTTTGCGGATGATGCTGACTAGGATGAATAAAAAAGCAAGGCCCGTTGTGCGGGAGAAAAGTGGTGGTAAGTACTTTCCCTCTTGTGCAGTTTTTCTTACTCCCTTATGCATTACTGATTTGTAACTGTACTATCAGAGGATGCTACCCTGTGGAGGATATTTGAGCCGGACTTTGAGGGCAAGGTTGTGACAGTTGCTTGTGCGGATGATGAGGACGGGTTCAATATCATCATCCGTGACAACTTCCGAGTTCCCGTGGAGGCCGCACTGGCAGTTGAGTTGCCGCAAGGCAAAGGTATATTGGATACTTTCCCTTTGCTTGGTTTATAAGGAAGAAGACCTTACAGATTTGCCCCTTGTGTGGTTTACATTCAGGTGATCTTGGGGCCTTGGGAGATCCTGACGCGAAGGGTGTTCCCAAGAAACAGGTGGTGAAAGGTATGCGCTTTCGAAAGAAGAAAAAACCTGAGGCTGCCTTTGTTCCTCCTCTGGTTCCGCAGGCGGCAGGTATCTCTCGTTCTCGTTTCCGCAGATATACCGATTACGTGGTAGTGTCTGACACCCTTGAGGGTTTGGGTGCTTCAGGTGGTGGTGCGGCGGCAGGTGGATCCTCTGCGGGTTCCAAACCTGCTGATGAGAAGAAGAAGAGGAAGGTAGAGGATAAAGCTGCTGGTGCCGGTGAGAAAAAAACGTCCGAGGTTGCAAACGAAACGGACAACTGCTGTTTCTCAGGCGAAGCCTGCGGTTGCGGCTGGTAAGTGACTTATAACTTTTACAAGTGTTTGTTAATGTAACTTGTAATTGATAATTATTTTTCCTTTGTTCGCAGAACCGCAAGATGGAGGCTTCTCCTTTTTATTTAATGATCCTCTTTCCCCCACGCATGACGCGGCTGCGGATGCGGGGGTTAATAAAGAATTTACAAAAAATCCTTTTGTCAAGGTGGTGACTGAGCCCTCTGTGCAGGCAGAGGATACTGGGAAGAAAACCGCGGCTCAGATCTTTGACACGGTGGATTCCTATGATAATCTGATCTCCCCGCAGGATACTGATGATCTGAACCTAAATTTTTCTGATGCTGAAAAGCAAAAGTCTGAAGTTGAAAAGCACAAGTCTCCTGCCACCGAGAAGGCTTCCGGTTCCGCGTCTGGGGGTACGGGTTTTGAAGGGCCCCCTATTCAGCCTGATGAGTCTGAATTGGGGTTCTACTACCGTACCTATACGGAAGACCGGGCTGTGAATTACCATCGTCCCCCTTGGAATATTATGAAAGGGGATGATGTGTCGACCGATCCCTCTGCTTGCAGGGAAATTTTAGTTGGTTTGGGCACCCCTTTTGAAGTAAATCGGGCTCGCGCTTTGCCACGCGAGCTCCGGAACCAACTTTCTTCCATGCTTGTTGGCAGTTCCATAATGGCGAATGCCATTATGGAAGACTACAAGGTGCTGGGCCGCAAGGAGGAAGAAAATGCTCGCTTGCGAGCTGAGGCTGAGGCGTTGGTTAAAGCTGCTCGGGAGGGTGCGGAGCAGCTTGAAAGGGAGAAGGCCGCTTTTGAGAAGCACAAGCAGACTGAGGAGTGGGCTGCAACTGCCAGTCTTAAACAGGTTCGTACTCTTGCCAAGTTGCTTTCTGATGAGCGCAAGAGTTGGAAAGAATCACTTTATGATGAGCGTAAGAGCTGGAAAGAATCTTGGGCAAAACAGAATGAAAAGTTGTTTCGTGTTCGCCAGGAGGTCACTAATCTCAAAGCAGCAAACGTTGCTTTGATGAAGGAGAAGAAGGCAGCTGAGGGGGTTGCCAAAGAGGCCAAGGAGGCGGAGGTCCGCGCTGCCAAGGCTTTTGAAGAGGCAAATGCTGACCGCACCAACTTAAACAAGACGGTTGAGGGCCTCCAGGTATGAGTTGCTCTTGCTCTTGAATTTGCGTATTTGTTTCACAAGTATGATTGATTATCTTTGTATATCCTTGTTGAAAGGCTGAAGTGCAGAGCCGGGTGACCATGCTTGCGGAGGTCACTGCCCACGCGGCCGAAGTCGAAGCGCGGGCAAGGGAGGCTGCCGAGGCTAGAGATAGCCTGACTTCTTCCTTTGAGCAGTTGAAGGTTGATCGTGATTGGATTCGTTATCACGGTATCGGGCATGTAAGTACCCGTTGCCTTTGCTATCTTTTTAGGTTTGCCTTTGCTAACCTTATTGCTTGTACTTTGTAGATTGTTAGTGCTATCCTCGACGCACCTGAGAACGCAGCTGCTGTAGAGGAGATTAGGCTGCGCGCGTGGGAGGCTGGTTTTAAAGCTGGCTACAACCGATGTATCAGTCATATGAACATGTTAGCCCAAGGCAAATTTACCGATGAAAGGTCTGGGTTCCATGGCGTGGATACTGAAGCGCGTCTTGCTGCCGCTCTTGCAACGTACAACGACATGTCCATTTCCGCCCTGGAGGAAGTTGATAAATGCTTGGACGCGGAAGACTATGTGGACCGCTTGCGGTTGTTGTATGGTGAAGAGGAGGAAGAGGAGGAAGAGACCGCTGGTGATGGCAAGGGTGATGCGGGTACCAGCGGTACAAAGAAGGACTAGATTGGCCTGCGTGCCCTTTTTTGTTTCCTCGATGAAACAGTGGTTAACCAAGAGAGGTTAATTCACTGGTCTCGTCAAGTAGGGTTAATCCCTTCTTTCCGAGGATCGGTGGCTTGACCGTCAGCTAGGCTGTCTCCTTCACAAGGAAAACATGCCGTGACTCGTAACAAGGATGATGGGGTTGGGGGTGCTCCTTGTTACCACTCTCCGGCGTGAGAATCAGTAATTTGCTTGAGAAGCAAAGTGTGTGATAGTAGTAGTTGTGAGGGAGTTGAGAAGCGATACCTCAAACCTGGTTTAGGATGGGTATTTATAGCCGAGGAGTGAAGGAGGGTGGTTGAGCTGACATACTGACGACGCGCCGCCCTTATGCAGGTGTGTCAGGCTTGTCGGCTGTGAAGGTGAAGCCACGTCCTAATGCGGTGTCAGTCTGTTGCTTACGTGTGGGCTGACAGGCGACTGTCATTGGTGCCATTTGCTCTGTGATGTCAGTCCCACTTGCCTCGTGGGCAGGATGCGATGCTGCGCAGCATCGCTGCCTGCGGTAACTACTGTTGTTTCCGCGTTCTCACTCCGGCTAAGTTTGCGGGATGCGGTGCCAGGTCGCATCGCCACTTGTGGTGACTGTTGCTGTTGTCCAGATCCCTTGTATTGATGAGAACGTTCACAAGATGCGGTGCGAGGCCGCATCGCTATGTGCACACCCATTTTCATACACCAGGTAAGGAGATATTCATAGGATGCGGTGCCAGGCGGCATCGCTTATACCTATCTTTATTTTCCCATCAATGGACAGATTGGATTCGACAACTGTGTTCGCGCGTGCCCGCACGGACACAGATAAGTTCTTGCTGGTGGGGTTTTTTGATAAGGGTAGTGGTCACTCGCGGTCGTGCTGACGCGAGATTTGGGACCATACCCCTTCAAACGTTCTAAACCATTATGTTTTAAAGTTATTACTTTAATAATTTAGTTTTTAACATAGTTGATATTTATATAAATATATTTTCAGAATTTGTAAAATTGGATAAAAAAAACAACCAGACCTAACCTGCTTTGACCCATACATGAAAGTTATTCGTTTGATATGAACCCATTTTGACCCATTAACAACGAAACAAGCCCACTTGTTTTGGATAGTCCAATACACCATATGTGGCAAGATGGCTAGGTAATGCGTCAAAAACAGGTCAATTTTAGTATAGCCGAATCATATGGGTTAGGTTGGGTTGACACAAACCCGTATCTGTGATTTCTTTTGACTTTTTGCAATGATGAGTGTCAATTACAATAACAATCTAATCTTTTAATTGCAACAATTAGGAAGTTGGCGTGCGGTCTTTTCAATTTCGGGATCAAACAAAAGCGGTGAAGATCTACCTGAAAACCTAGTATGCATGCAAAAAGATCACATGCACACAAGTAGACAAGAACAAACGCGTAATACCGAACAAAACAAAAATAAAAAAAAAGAACTATTTTTGGGTTTTTTAGATTTTTCAAAAACAATAAAAAAAACTACTACTAAACTAACACTAAGCGCACGAATTCCCCGGCAATGGCGCCATTTTGATGACTGTCGTAAGGGTCAATCAAAAACCTAAATAAGCTACGTAGATAGCGTAAGTAGGGTATCGTATCCATGGGGAATTTGTTGTTAGCGTTAAAGAAAATTAATTAAAACTAAACTATCTAAATTGGGGTTTTGTTTGTCGATTTAAAAGAAAACACGATTTGTCACGAAAAGTGTTATCAAGATGAGAAGAAGTAACCTCCACCCGGAATCCCGAATACCCGTTTTAATATAAAAATCTGTTTTCTGATTCAAAACACCACATAAACATGGCCTCAGAATTAATGAATTTGATTAGTTAATAGGGATAGTTTTTAAGATTCACTATGCAACCTAATAACCCGTTTGATTGTATCAATTACCCACCAATTTACCAACCCGCTAACAACGCAAGAAAGTTGCCAATACGCTTAATAAATGACAAGTAATTCAAACACAAGAAACGTTTACCAATAATCCAACACAAGTGGTCAAGCTGTACCAGTTTACAAGAATCAGAAAAACCCCTATTCACCGACATGTTAATGGGCTGCCATATTCAGTATGCAACCTCATGCTTGTCTTCGCCGCTTCGGTTGTCATCCCGAGTTGGTTAGATGTCATTGATTGACTTGAGATGAATGAATGAATGAAAGATGAATGGTTATCCTTGAAATTCGTCCCTCCCTTCTCGAATGTCGGCTGATGTCGAATGATTATGTCATCCCCCTTGCGAGCCAAGCTTCTGTAGTTCTGTCACCACAAAAACCCCTATTCACCGACATGTTAATGGGCTGCCATATTCAATGTCAGTTCCTCCTCAATTGCCGCCCACTCTCCTCTTGCGTCCAGCCCAACTATATTGCCAGTTAGCCCATATGTCAAATTAATTGACATCGAATACCTACACAAAAGTGTCATATGTTAATTTTAGTTTTCTTTATTTCCCCTATATTTCCCCTATATTAATTTACAAATTTACTCTTATTCACATTATTACTGTTCAATTTTATTTGCTTTAATTGGTTGTAAGTGATCCATACTTTGAACTTTAGGGCCCATATTAAATTACTCCACCACCCACCCACTCATATCTCTCTCTATCTACTGATATCCACTCAACAACCATCATCAGGGTCACCACCACCAAGAAACAAGTTGTTGCTGGTCTTTGAAAACACCGCATGGTCGTCCAGCCACCAAAGAAGTCCCATGGTGCATGTGTTGCGTCCACCACCGGCTCTGGTTGTTGAAGGCGGTGGGTTTAGTTTTTTTAGACACAGAAAGAAACAGTTGACGGTGGTGGTGTTGTGACGGTGCAAATCGATACCGGAGGAGAGAGATTCAAACCAAAGGGTTCCCGGAGATTGTTACGGCGGTGGCGGTGGAGACAGATCTATGTTTGGACGGTAGATGCAGGTGGCGGTGTTGAGTCATTACCGGAAAGGTGTATTCTTCTCTGATCTTCAGACGTCTATCCTTCATCGATGATTTGCAGCAGATCTTAAAGGATATGTTTGTTCGTAGTCCGATGCACGGTGCGGAGGGAAGGGGATATGGTGGTGGCGGTTTATTGAAACTGATCGATATGATAGTGAAGTAGAGTGGGGGATTAAAGTTTGGTGAATTTTTTTCTTTTTCCTTTTTTTAATTTGGGTTGCATTTCGGAGGAGTTTAAGTTGCATTTCTAATTAATTTCAGTTGCATCTCAATCTTAGGCACATGCAAAAAATTGTGAAGTCATTGTTTTTTCAATAAATAGGAAGAAGTATCTGACGATATTCAAATATTTGTAATGTTTATTTCAACCAAACTAGTTATAGTTACTATACACCAAGAAGACAGGTATGTATTTAGCGAGTTTAGTAAGCAAAAACAAGGTTTCGAAATGAACTGAACGTACTTCAACACAATAAAAGACAATATATTTCCAGAGATAATTGAGTAAAGTTAATAAGATAAAAAGAACATATCATTTTATATTGGTTTTACGTCTGTACTTTTGGGTTTAATTGATCTACATTTTAGAAGTTAACATACCACAATGTACATTTGTTGTTCAATGTACATTAACTTCATATCTACCACTGGGGTTATATTTATTCAGTTCCATAAATGCAGCAACCACTGCATCAAAGATTCCAATACCCCATTCTGCCTTAAGAGTTTTTAGCTTTTTATCATTTTCATTAATTACTTCCTGCATTGTGCACAAGACTTTACCCTATTAAAACTTTTACACAGGCATATAGACTTAAACTGTATTTATAAAGTTCCAAGAAGCATACCTTATGCGCACCATCTATGGCAACAACGTTTACCGGATGCCACGCTGGATTTTTCAGTTCCTCTTGCCACATATAGCATAACTCAGAGGCCTTGATTTGAGCTTCTTCAGAACCATACTTCACCTTGCAGGCATCGAGGAAGGGTTTCGAATCAATTTCTCCCATTCTCTTCACCCCTATATTAGTATGTCCACTAAACATACCCTTCATGCCCTTAAACACCTTAATCAACTCTTTGCGTGCTTCTTGCAACTCATCGTTACTTTCGCGTTCCTTAACCACAAGAGTTTGATTCATATCCTCCAAATCACCCATTTCCTCTACCTTCGCTTCCAGCTCATCGTTCAACTTTTTTATCTGCCCCTGAACCGCGGTATCATCTTCATCGGCCATAAGTTTTATCACCTTCACTTTCCCTTTTAATTCCACAATTTCCATCTCTAGTTTCTGTTTGGCATCTAGCTGTCTCTCTAACTCAAGTACTATCTTCAACGCCTCCTCCTTCTCTCTCTGTGATATAATTGTAGTAAATCATAATTGTAAATTAAAAAGTACCAAGACTAGAGGTGGCTAAATGGGGTCTCATCAAACGGGTAACTTTAGGCAAAATTGTAAATTACCTTTTGCTCTTCAATCAGTCTTAAGAGATCCTCGTCGCCTTTTTTCTGCTCTATGGAGGCCATATTCAGAGAACTCTTTCCCATGTTAATCTGGATTCATAAACAGAATATAAATAACACAATATGATAATAGAAAAATGTGGATATATATATATATATATGTGTGTGTGTATGTATGGTGTTTGTGTATAATAATCACCTTTCTTTTCTCCTCATCTAATCTTTGTTTCTCACGTTCTGTTCGGGCTACTTTCTTACTAACTTCTTTGCTCCGTAATTCATGTTCTTTCCTTAGTTTGTCCACCTCAGCATGGGCCCTTTCTCGTTCATCTAATAATGCATTGACACGCTCCTGTTCAAGGACCTGCAGTTTTCTTCTCTCTGAAGAAGAACAATACTTCCATATTAGCAAAACCTCAACCTTGTAAAAATGGAACTCCACGCAAATAGGTATTCATTTAACAGGATTATTGCATAAAAAAAGGTAACGTCGTTTTATCTAATTTCTGTGTTGGGTAACCATGTTTATATTCTTTCAAAAATACCCTCAAAAGCGTTAAAAATATTGGTAGAAAGATCTCAAAAATGATGATGTGTAGTAATTTTATGACTTGGCACTCGGGCCAAAATTTTGTTACCTATTTTATGCAAAAGTGACAAAGAAATGCACGAGAGAACACAAATATAATGCATAGCAAACTTGTCTGTTTGGGAAAGTACATAGAGAAAAGAAGAGGGAGTAACAAACCTTCGCGGAAATCTTGTTGCATGTTATTTATTTCTTCCATCGTCCTACTTAAAGACATGGTTTTCTGATTACACTTGCTTTGCAACTCATCAAGATTTTCATTCCTCATGTCGATCTCAGACTCGCTAATTCAATCAATGGTCATTTTCTGGTTTTTGCAACTTCTTGCTCAACTTCCGATACCGTCTTCAGATCCCTGTTCATGCGAAGGTAGTCTCCTATTGGCCCTTGTGATTCAAAATCATTTGCACGAGCTAGCCATGCATAAATACTACTTGAACCAGACGGATTTTCAGCTCCAAAAGCTTTCTCAAACTCTATACCATTTTTCAAACCAATCAAACTGTTGTTGAACGTCACAAACGCTTTTGCGGTTCTCTTTTCAGCATCCCATAACAGCTCAACCTCTTCAGGCTTGTATTTTGAGAATCTCTTGATCCAATATTCAGTGTTCTCAAAATCATTCGCACTGTCTGATTCTTTGACTATGTTGACCAGAATTCCAGTCCAAGGCCAGCAAAACAATTTGTTTTCTTCAGTGATTGGCGCTGCTACTTTCAGCGGCTTTTCAGCCTCATCTGCCAGTTCATTTTCTAAGTACAATGTTAGAGCAAGATGGTTCGCCTTTTGCTTTGCACTTCTGTTTGAAGAGCCTTTGCTTACTCCAGAAGCGTGTTGATGCAAGTCTTTGTATTTGAAATTCTGTTTTTTCTTGCCAGCACAAAAAGGACACCTATAGATGTTAGGATCAGAGTACACACATGAACACAGAACTCACACACACACAATTTTCTGTTGAAGAACACAAAGATTTATAGTGGTTCGGTCGATTCTGACCTACATCCACTCTCGGTAACTAGGAATATTTGTATTAAGCTTTTGGTACAATTTACAGATACATAACAATCTCATATATATATAAGATTGAGGAAAGAGGAAAGTGAAGAAAACAAGATCCGTGAATAATGGGTCACAGACCCATGTCCCCTTATCCTCTTATCCTTTTGATAAGAAAGGATTTTCTAATCTCCACTTGATCGAGTGGCCTTCACACTCAACAATCTCCCACTTGAAGCCACGGAATAATCTTCACCTATGCTTCAACTGTGCATCCGTATCTCTGTAAAAAAACTTTGATCTTATCACATTCCTAGTTACCCGGCCTCCTCTTCAATTATCCTGAAGGTCAGTTGAAGCTATGCAAAGCTTCAACTTCTCTAAGGTGACAACCTTAGTCAGCATGTCAGATGGATTTTCACTTCCTTTGATCTTCTTCAACTTCAGAGTGCCTTCACTAACTTGCTCTCTGATAAAGTGATATCTCAGCTGTATGTGCTTTGTCTTCGAATGGAAGACAGGATTCTTTGCAAGATGAATTGCACTTTGATTGTCACAAAATAGTGCACAATCAACTTGTTCCTTGCCGAGCTCTTTGAGAAAATTCTTCAGCCATATAAGCTCTTTGCTTGCTTCAGCAACTGCCCTATACTCTGCTTCTGTGGTTGAAAGGGCAACACTTTTCTGCAGTCTGGACATCCAGCTTACTGCAGTGCCTCCCACTGTAAAGACATATCCGGTGGTGCTTTTGTAAGATTCTTTACAACCACCAAGGTCAGCATCTGTAAAACCCTTCAGAATAACCTCTTTCCCCTTAAACTGTAATGCCACTTTTGAAGTCCCCTTCAAGTATCTTAGCAGCCATTTAACTGCTTCCCAATGTTCTCTCCCTGGATTGGACATAAACACACTAACAACTCCCACTGCATGAGCTATATCTGGTCTCGTGCATACCATTGCATACATGAGGCTACCAACTGCCGATGCATACGGAACTTTAGTCATTTCTGCTTTGTCTTCATCTAATCAGGGTGACTGAACTTTAGAAAGCTTAAAGTGACTTCCCAAAGGTGTGCTTCGAATCTTGGCATCTTTAAGGCTGAATCTTTCTAACACTTTCTCAATGTACTTCTCTTGAGAGAGTGTCAAAGAACCATCTTCTTTATTTCTGAAAATACTCATCCCGAGTATTTGGTTTGCAGCTCCCAAGTCTTTCATCTCAAACTTTTCAGACATCTGCTTCTTCAGCTTCTTGATCTCTGTCATGTCTGAACCTGCAATCAACATATCATCCACATATAGTAATAGAATGATATAAGAACCCTTAAACCTCTTGATGTAACAACAATGGTCATTGTCACATCTCTTGTATCCGACCCTTCCCATGAAGTTATCAAACTTCAAATACCATTGTTTGGGCGCTTGTTTCAGACCATACAAACTCTTCTTCAACTTGCACACCAAGTTTTCCTTGCCTTTAACCTGAAAACCTTCTGGTTGTGTCATGTAGATATCTTCTTCTAGGTCACCATGTAGAAAAGTTGTCTTGACATCTAGCTGATCTAGATGCAAGCCTTCTGCTGCTACAATACTGAGAACAATTCTGATAGTAGTCATCTTCACCACTGGAGAAAATATTTCATTGAAATCAATTCCCTCTTTCTGCTGAAATCCCTTGACCACTAATCTTGCTTTGTACCGTTTAGTACCATCATGTTCATCTTTGACCCTGAAAACCCACTTGTTCTGAAGAGCCTTCTTCCCAGCTGGAAGCTTTGTTAAGTGCCAGGTCTTGTTCTTCTCAAGCGACTTCATCTCATCTTTCATTGCTAACTCCCACTGCAATGAATCTTTCAACCCCATGGCTTCTGAATAACACTGGGGTTCACCATTTTCTGTCAAAAGTATGTAATTGACGGATGGTGAATATCTGTCTGGTGGTCTAACGACTCTGGAGGATCTTCTTGGTTGAAACTGAGGAGTTTCTGGGGATTCTGGAATTTGAGGAGCGACCTCTTCTTCTTCTTCTTCTACAGAATCATTACTAGAATCATCCCCTGAGCTCCCACTGTCGATTGACTCATTCCCATTTTCTGGAATGTAGACTGAAGCTTCTTTCCTTGTTTCACCACTTTCAAATTCAACATAGTCTTTCTGAACTTCTGGTCCTTTGGTGTTTCTGTCTTTATACAATTCGTTTTCATTGAAGACGACATTCTTGCTTCTGATTACTTTTCTGCCTTCATTATCCCAAAGCCTGTAACCCATTTGTTCTGACCCATAACCAATGAATGTGCACTTCTTGGATTTAGAGTCTAACTTATCCCTATCACCAGCTTCTAACAGATCGTAAGCACTACAACCAAAGACTCATAAGTGTTCGAGACTTACCTCCTTTCCTTGCCACATTTCTTCAGGTAACTTGAAATCTAAGGGACCGGTTGGTGAACGGTTGATCAAGTATGCTGCAGTACTAACTGCATCGGCCCAGAATGTCTTGGGCATCCCGGCATTTAGCCTCATGCTTCTAGCCCTCTCATTTAGAGTTCTATTCATTCTCTCAGCTACACCATTCTGCTGAGGAGTTCCGGGAACTGTCTTGATCATCTTTATCCCTTCCTTGGCGCAATAGTAAGTGAATTGCTTGCTTATGTATTCACCACCATTATCAGACTTTAGGCACTTTACCTTTCGTGTTGAATCATGTAACACCCGTCTTAATAAATCAAGATTTTATTAATAAAATACACATTTAAATGCTAAAATGTGACTTTACAAAAACTTTTCATACTAACATTTCCACATGTTAACAACATTTCAAAAATTGCAACTTAATGTAATTGGATTCGTCGTTTTAAAGATACGACAAAACGCCACGCGGAAGCTTGTATTTTATCGTGTTCGGTTCCTCATCGAGCTTGATCTTCATCCGGGCACTCTTGGCGATCACCTATGATCAAAACCAACTTAAAAGTTAGTTTTGATAGTCAAATATTAAGTTCAAACAAGTACAGGGGTTAAAATGACAAAAATTAAAAATTTTCCGGAGTTAGGGGCGTCGCGTGACGCCAAGGGCCTAGGCGTCACGCCTAGCCCTTGTTTTCACAGACTGTTGCTTCAGCTGTTGCTGTACATTCCCAGCTCAACCCGATTTCACGGAAACGGCTATAACTTCTTCGTTATTGATCCGTTTTACCCGATTCTTTTTCCTGCGCGTCCGTAATTTTATTCTCCATCATATGGAGTTAAAATCCAACATCCAACATAATAAATTTTGAGACTTCTAAGCCTTCGACTCGTTCCTCTTTTACCGAATTTTAACCCGTTTATGCATTTTATCAAACAAACATATTTATTTGATTCCTATATCTCATACACTTCTTCAAATTAATGTTACCTACTATATTAGGTTCTAATCATAGGTTTATTACACAATTTAAACCCGTTTTCGCTCGTATGCTTATTTTGACCCGTTAAGGGTATTTTAAGCACTTTAAAGCTTGAAATCGCTTTCATTCCCTTCTAGCATTGTAGTTCTACATTTCTTATCTAGTAACCTCCCACTACAACTATATGTGTATTGGGTTTAATGTGGATATCTATATGTTCCGAGTTTTACCCCTCGGATTACCATTTTACGGCAAAGACTCATACAAAGCCCTTCGACCCAAGAATTTACGTTTTTCGCTATCTAACTTATCCTAAGCATTTATATAATCATAAAACTTATTTCCGAACCACCTTTAAGGGTCGTTCGTCCGAATTGGCTTACAAGGGCAATTTGGTCAATTTTCATCCTTCTTTAACTACAAGGGTCCTTTAAATACTTGATTAACCCAAAATCCGACCCTTTTAACTATAATCTTATTTATAAACCCATGTGCTTCTAAAACACCATGAACATATTTCAATTTATTCGGTTTACCTTAAAGATAACCGAATATCTACACTTTAACATTGTCTAACTCTTATAGAACTCCAAATTCTACATGATGAGTTGTGTTATTATACATACCTGGCTCGGATCAATATATTGACCCGTTTCAATACCTTGCCTTAGTAGCCGCTAAGCAATAGCGATGTACTTATCCATTTGATATTTATTCCTATAACATGTAACTCGACAAATCATTAGACAATATTGTCAAAAGGTAATAATTTCACCTTTCGACCCGTCTATTTACCTAGTGATCTTCGTCACTTCAAGTAAATGCTAATTTCATGTATTATGCTAATTTAAAGTCTACTAGCGAGAATACGGAATCAAGCATAACGTAACGGAATCGTAGTTACGTACCTTTTAAGCACTCTTTTTAAACGCGTATTTCTACCGGCTTGTCCACTTGACGATCCGGATTCCTTGCCTAAAGAGTTCAATTCACAATCCGTTTAGAACCCTTTTTATAAGTCGTTACGCACAATTTCTTAACATATTCAAATCTGCGTTTTACTCAACGTTTAACACTTTAACCCTCATTTAGGCGTTTTATCAAACACCTAGCGGGTCAGATTTCTACATGGTCTAAACCAAGTTCATGACTTGAGTTTATCACCATAATTAACTTAAATTAGACTACATGTCCATATTTTAACATCAACAATTTAGAGATTTCCTCACAATTTCAGTTTACACTAGAACAGGAGTGTTAATCCTAGTGTTTATCGAGTTCCACTAACATATTAGTCACCCACTATGGTGATTTTGATCCTTACAATTAACATGCAAGAATTTATCAAGAAATCATCTAGGGTTTATCCCTACACCTTATATCACTTCCAATTTCATGTTTACAACACATAATTAAGCTCTACACTCGATTTCAATCACATGCATGAACTTTGAATCGAATCAAAATGACCTAATTTGACATACCTTATGACCCCTTTGATGAGGTGATCACGATTCTATGTTCAGATTCCGATTTCAACTGGATTTTGGCCTTCAATTTGATTTTGGCCTTCAATTTGATAGTTTAGTACATGTTAGGGTTTTGGAAGTGAGGGTGTCGCTCCCTTCCTGTTCTTGATCGACCAGAGCCTCAATTGAGGTGTTTGGTTTTATTTTTTTGATTAAAACTAATAATAATAGTTTCAAGTTTAACAACATTGGTCCCTCCCCTTTTGTTTAACATTTAGTTTTGGTTATTCTAACCTTATTTCAAGTTATTTCTAGACTTGTAGTTAACTAGGTTATAATTTTCCTAGTTATTCATCTTGTTCAAAAACCCGTTTTATTTTAAGTCCCGTTAAATCTCGGGCCTTTTTATATACTTTGCTTTCTCAAAGTATTTCCCATCCTTTTAATAAATATTAGACTTATTTATTTAAATCCTAATATTCACCGGGTTAATTTTTCCACTAACGGTATTTTACCCGTTTTTACTATTAACGAGGTTTGATTACCAAACCCGTTTTCGGGGTGTTACAAGTCTACCCCCCTTAAAGAGGTTTCGTCCTCGAAACCTTTTCTTTCATAATTTATCGAGTTTAACTCCATGCATATGCTCTCGATAATCAATTGAGCATTGCTCATATTTTAATTGATTGTTAGTATTACCAAAAAAATTATGGTAATACCTTTTTGGTTACAAAACATCTACGTGCCCCATTCGACATAAAGCAACTTGAAATAACGTAATTTCGTTATTTCTACTAGTTTAATTAACTTAGCGATATCCATATTATCGAACCCTTTGTGAATGCGTTACCTTGACCCGTTTAAAGGTCTTTAGTGAAATTTTTCACTTTTAACAACAATTTCTTTTGTTTTCAAGTTCATTTATTCGGTTCAGTTATACCGAATCCACCGATTATAAGCAACCAAATTTATTTAAATGACCTTAGCCGGTCCCACTAACTAGACTTATTAGTCCAGTTACTCTTTACCGCTCGCTTGGTTATAATGTGATTCCACTTCACATTGTATTTCTTGACCGTGATCGTGTCACGTCATGTTTAATTTATATCAACGTTTCTTTATCATACTTCTTCTTTTCGAATGTATTGTCTAGCACCTATCGATGTTAAGACCCATACTCTTTGATATTAACCATTTTCTAATCTTCCTCGTAATATCCATATTTGTTAAAACATTGTTTTTTACTAAAACTAAATTTTAGTTTAACGTTTCCTTTTTCTCATTGTCTTACATCTTTTACTCATTTCTAGGACTTTTACGTCTGAAAATTTATTCCTTTCTGTTGTCTTCTCGGTAATATTTTTGTCCTTTTTGTGAATTATCAGAATTTAAATAATTGTGAATCCTTTTTGTTATTTCTGCCCGTTTAGAGATTTTAGTGAAATCCCTCACTTTTGTCAACCAGGCCTTTCACGATCTTTTCGCTTTTAACTCACTCAGTTAAGTTAGCGAAACCCCTCGCTTTTATACTACCTTTACCTTCCGTTATTTATTTTACGCGGGGAGTTTAACCATTTTCCTCGCTTCACGTTATTGACCCATAGGTTCTTTCACTCAGCCTCGTAGGCTTATTTCTTTAGATTTTTCACCTTTTTAAGGCGAGGCCTTTATGATCCCTTTGCTTCAATTCATGTCCCATGGGTCATTTTGGCCCCGTAGACCTTTACACTAATTAACATCCCGTAGGTTATGATGATCCCGTAGATCATCTTTTATTCTAGTCTTTATTCAAATGTGTATACGTTTATATACGCATATGGCGTTAAGGCACCCCTTTTTATGTTTATAATTATTCACCTTTTTACTGTTTGGATTTCATTTGACCTTGACCGTAGTCTAAGGCTACATTGTTTTCTTTCGAATCATCTTTCCGACTTCTCGACTTCTAACGTCAATTACACGTCGGTTTTCCATACACTTACCGTTACCCGGTTCTTACCTGTACTTCCTTACGTCCCATTACCCGGGTTCTTTTATTTCAATGCTTTTAACGCCTTTAACTCCTTTACATAGGTTTATTAATATTTCGCACTTTTATTTATCCGATTCGCACTTACTTAATTTAGCAAGTGTCATCATTTATTAAATTTGTCTGACTTGTTCGTGTGAACATTCATCGCTTATGAATGCCAAACTTCAGTCTTTGTTTGACCTGTTCAGCTTTGAAATAACTGAACATAATTTATTCAAAATTTCTATTTACATTATTTTGTCGTCTTTTAGTTATGACTTAAAACCCGAGTCTTTTAACTTTCCATCCGAGTTCCCGTTTCTCGGTTCACGCATGTGTTTAAATCCTTACCCACCAACCGGGTGTTTTACCGAAGTCGTTATTATTGCAACCCTTACGGTATGCATTATGACTTCTTTTCGCTTTTATATTCCTACTTTGTTCTCAAATTTGGTGTTTTACTAAATCGGCCTGTTAAGAGTCATATTTGCATTCTCCGGGTTCGTGTGTAAGCACACCCCTCCCAATTGCATACCTTAATCGTTTTACATTAATCTTTGTCCCTTCACTCGGGCTCATCATCCTAATGTAATACGCTTCCGTCACCCGGCTGTCAGATGTAGGATACCTATCCAGAATTTTTCGCAACTCAATCATAGATGATGGAATCATCAAAGATTTGACCTTTTCAAACTCTGCCTGTAACTCACTAGAGGCCCCGAAAACAAAGAGAAGATGTGTACAAACGAGATATGCAGCAACAAGAAGAAGGAAAAGGATTGCATAGAGGAACTCCCGAACATTTGTCAGATGTGTCGATATCAATGGTGACTCATTATTTCGATGAATCATTTCTTCGGACAGAAGAAGATTATGGAAACACTTACTCGAAATCTCACTTATCAGATTCCATTGTGGAAGACAGAATTTTTTCTGAAGAATTCGCCATGATATATCTGATCCATGCATAATATCATGAAAAATGGATACAAATTTTTGGCTGCTACTTAGTATCGGCAATAGGTCTGAAAAAGTATCTAAAAATAAAAACTTTAGATATCTGTACCCTGTCAAAGTAAGGAACCATGGCATATATGTTTGGAATAGATTCCATTTTGAGAGAGTTGAATAAGCACTATCTCGTTGAAAAGTTCTATACATCTGCCCTTTCTCAACGCATTTCTTTAGACAAAGACTCCGTTTTTTCCTCTTTTCGGATGGTAAATATTTCTCAGAACATGGTGTGTGAATCAAACCCATGTTTGAATTGAAATTGAGATACTGATACAAGTTCTTCCCTTCTGAATCAGATAGATTCATATCTGAAAGAGGTTGACAATAAGTTCTTTCAAAATTGACTATTTGTCCCTCTGTTAGAGGTGTTCCAGAAATGTCTGCGATCGAGTAAATAGCTCTACGAGCGAATGGATTAGATCGACTTGGAAAATGGAAAGATTTGTACAAGTTATACGTTTCGTCACCACTTTGTGAAAAAGCCTTAGGTATGAATATGTTAGATACCTGTGACTCGATTGCTGAAATAGTATCTCTCCCCCAAAAAGCATGTTTTTGCGTTTACATTATTATCAAATATTTTTGCTCATTTGATTCATTTGGGTACTTTTTAAGCTAGTCCCATTCACCCCGTCCCTACTACATCGAATGTAAGTATGTCTATCATAAAAAGTTCATGACATCATGTGTTCACTACTTACTTGGCCAGAGTAAGCGATCAACACATGACACACATGTCCTTTTCATAATTTCCGCACTACACCCCATGTAAGTGACGCGTCTAATCTTTCTATATTCTTGACTTTCATTGGCAACCATTTATTTAGTTACCATTTAACAGTTATTTGATTTACATGTTTCATTCATGAACATATACAATGTTTTTCCTTTTTATCAAACTAATATATAATCACATTTGTTAATGCTATTCCTACTTTTCTCAATAGCATTAAATTGAGAGTTTTCCACTTGGATAATTACCCCAATCCAAGTTTCCATATGAACAAATCTTGTTACTCATTTGTTATTCATCATCGTGAATAACACATTTTCTATTAAATTTCTCTTGGAAATCAGGTTTTCTAAGTTCTATCATATGTGTATGCAACCGTCATTACTTACGTGTTTGTTGCATATTACTACTTGTGCAATTAAATTTAAAAGTATGCACCTGATAATGCTTGTCCTAACGGGCTTTCTTGCCATTACTTATTTGCGATCGTTACGCGATTTAGGTCCTTGATGAGTATGCTCTTCTTGTCATATCTCGGACCGTTCCATCATCAAATCCACAATTCGTTCAACTCTCGCCGTCTTCAAACGCGAGTGTCCTTCAATTAAAACATTCACAAAAGTTAGTAATGTCAACTTCAATAATTGCCCGTATTATAATACAAGGCTTTTTCTACTATACGCGTCAACGCGCGTATTTTCGTTGACTATATCTATTCTATATCGTTTTTATTGGTATAGCGTGTATTACACGATAACCATATGTGTTGTTCTCAACACTTTAATCATACTAAACCATTGATATACGTGTACTTACCGGATTTGCGATCACGTCTCGAACCGAACACCAATCTTTATTAAGAGCATAAGGTTTAAGTCCAAGCATAGTTTTCCCACCATACTTGAATCTCTTAAACCAAGGCTCTGATACCAACTTGTAACACCCGTCTTAATAAATCAAGATTTTATTAATAAAATACACATTTAAATGCTAAAATGTGACTTTACAAAAACTTTTCATACTAACATTTCCACATGTTAACAACATTTCAAAAATTGAAACTTAATGTAATTGGATTCGTCGTTTTAAAGATACGACAAAACGCCGCGCGGAAGCTTGTATTTTATCGTGTTCGGTTCCTCATCGAGCTTGATCTTCATCCGGGCACTCTTGGCGATCACCTATGATCAAAACCAACATAAAAGTTAGTTTTGATAGTCAAATATTAAGTTCAAACAAGTACAGGGGTTAAAATGACAAAAATTAAAAATTTTCCGGAGTTAGGGGCGTCGCGTGACGCCAAGGGCCTAGGCGTCACGCCTAGCCCTTGTTTTCACAGACTGTTGCTTCAGCTGTTGCTGTACATTCCCAGCTCAACCCGATTTCACGGAAACGGCCATGACTTCTTCGTTATTGATCCGTTTTACCCGATTCTTTTTCCTACGCGTCCGTAATTTAATTCTCCATCATATGGAGTTAAAATCCAACATCCAACATAATAAATTTTGAGACTCCTAAGCCTTCGACTCGTTCCCCTTTTACCGAATTTTAACCCGTTTATGCATTTTATCAAACAAACATATTTATTTGATTCCTATATCTCATACACTTCTTCAAATTAATGTTACCTACTATATTAGGTTCTAATCATAGGTTTATTACACAATTTAAACCCGTTTTCACTCGTATGCTTATTTTGACCCGTTAAGGGTATTTTAAGCACTTTAAAGCTTGAAATCGCTTTCATTCCCTTCTAGCATTGTAGTTCTACATTTCTTATCTAGTAACCTCCCACTACAACTATATGTGTATTGGGTTTAATGTGGATATCTATATGTTCCGAGTTTTACCCCTCGGATTACCATTTTACGGTAAAGACTCATACAAAGCCCTTCGACCCAAGAATTTACGTTTTTCGCTATCTAACTTATCCTAAGCATTTATATAATCATAAAACTTATTTCCGAACCACCTTTAAGGGTCGTTCGTCCGAATTGGCTTACAAGGGCAATTTGGTCAATTTTCATCCTTCTTTAACTACAAGGGTCCTTTAAATACTTGATTAACCCAAAATCCGACCCTTTTAACTATAATCTTATTTATAAAGCCATGTGCTTCTAAAACACCATGAACATAATTCAATTTATTCGGTTTACCTTAAAGATAACCGAATATCTACACTTTAACATTGTCTAACTCTTATAGAACTCCAAATTCTACATGATGAGTTGTGTTATTATACATACCTGGCTCGGATCAATATATTGACCCGTTTCAATACCTTGCCTTAGTAGCCGCTAAGCAATAGCGATTTACTTATCCATTTGATATTTATTCCTATAACATGTAACTCGACAAATCATTAGACAATATTGTCAAAAGGTAATAATTTCACCTTTCGACCCGTCTATTTACCTAGTGATCTTCGTCACTTCAAGTAAATGCTAATTTCATGTATTATGCTAATTTAAAGTCTACTAGCGAGAATACGGAATCAAGCATAACGTAACGGAATCGTAGTTACGTACCTTTTAAGCACTCTTTTTAAACGCGTATTTCCACCGGCTTGTCCACTTGACGATCCGGATTCCTTGCCTAAAGAGTTCAATTCACAATCCGTTTAGAACCCTTTTTATAAGTCTTTACGCACAATTTCTTAACATATTCAAATCTGCGTTTTACTCAACCTTTAACACTTTAACCCTCATTTAGGCGTTTTATCAAACACCAAGCGGGTCAGATTTCTACATGGTCTAAACCAAGTTCATGACTTGAGTTTATCACCATAATTAACTTAAATTAGACTACATGTCCATATTTTAACATCAACAATTTAGAGATTTCCTCACAATTTCAGTTTAACTAGAACAAGAGTGTTAATCCTAGTGTTTATCGAGTTCCACTAACATATTAGTCACCCACTATGGTGATTTTGATCCTTACAATTAACATGCAAGAATTTATCAAGAAATCATCTAGGGTTTGTCCCTACACCTTATATCACTTCCAATTTCATGTTTACAACACATAATTAAGCTCTACACTCGATTTCAATCACATGCATGATCTTTGAATCAAATCAAAATGACCTAATTTGACATACCTTATGACCCCTTTGATGAGGTGATCACGATTCTATGTTCAGATTCCGATTTCAACTGGATTTTGGCCTTCAATTTGATAGTTTAGTACATGTTAGGGTTTTAGAAGTGAGGGTGTCTCCCCCTTCCTGTTCTTGATCGACCAGAGCCTCAATTGAGGTGTTTGGTTTTATTTTTTTGATTAAAACTAATAATAATAGTTTCAAGTTTAACAACATTGGTCCCTCCCCTTTTGTTTAACATTTAGTTTTGGTTATTCTAACCTTATTTCAAGTTATCTCTAGACTTGTAGTTAACTAGGTTATAATTTTCCTAGTTATTCATCTTGTTCAAAAACCCGTTTTATTTTAAGTCCCGTTAAATCTCGGGCCTTTTTATATACTTTGCTTTCTCAAAGTATTTCCCATCCTTTTAATAAATATTAGACTTATTTATTTAAATCCTAATATTCACCGGGTTAATTTTACCACTAACGGTATTTTACCCGTTTTTACTATTAACGAGGTTTGATTACCAAACCCGTTTTCGGGGTATTACAAATCATCGATGAAAGTAACATAATATCTTGAGCCTCCTAGAGATAAAACTGAGGTTGGTCCATGTACATCCGAGTGAACAAGCTCTAACTTCTGAGCTTTCGGTGTCCTCCCTGTCTTCACAAAAGTAACCCTCTTTTGTTTTCCAAGAACACAAGGTTCACATAATTCAGTTTCCACTTTCTTCAAGTCTGGAAACTTACCTTTCTGAGCCAACATCTTCAATCCCTTCTCGCTCATGTGTCCGAGTCGGTTGTGCCATAAATTTGATGGACTCGGACCGGTGGTCATTGCATGAACACCTTCAGCAGAAACTTCTGCCATGTATAGAGTACCTTGCTTTTTTCCTTTGGCAATCACTAAATTGCCTTTGATCACTTTCCATTGTCCACCCCCAAAGTGAACATTAAACCCTTCATCATCCAGTTTACCAACTGAAATCAACTTTCTCCTCAAATTAGTAATAACCCTGACATTTTTCAATGTCCATATAGTTCCTAATGAGGTATTCAAGTCTACATCTCCAATACCTGTGATATCAAGCATTTGATCATCTGCTAAACGAACTTTACCAAAGTTACCTGTTCGTAGATTCTTGACCATATCTGGGCATGAGATAGCATGGAAAGAAGCACCTGAATCCATAATCCAAGATTCAACTGAATCTTCAACAGAACAGATGAGAACATCACCTAATTCTTCCGAGGATACACTGTTTACTTCTTTCTTTGAAGCGGGTTTTGTACATTGGCTTCTATAGTGACCTTTTTCTTTGCAATTCCAACATTCAACGTCTTTTCTGTTCTTTGACTGTCCCCTTCTTCTGGACTTGGACCTGCCTCGATTATGTCCTCTTTCATTTCTTCTTCCTCTACTTTCTGTATGCAATAAAGAACTAGAATTAGAAGTCTCACCACCGCTTCTCCGTCTGATATCTTCGTTTACTATCAAGTCACGAATACTATCGAAAGTGAGTTTGGTAGTGCCGGATGCACTACTAACAGCTGTGACTGTGCCTGACCAACTGTCGGGCAACGATGATAAAAGGAGTAGTGCTTGCACTTCATCTTCAAACTTTATTTCAACTGAGGCTAAACGAGAGATAATCGAGTTAAACTCATTTATGTGAGCGGTAACCGACATGCCTTCCTTCATCTTGGTGTTAACCAATTGTCGGATGAGGAATACTTTGTTTGAAGCGGATGGTTTTTCATACATGTTGGACAAAGCTTTCAATACACCATATGTGGTTGTTTCATTGACAATGTTGTAAGCAACACTCTTTGCCAAAGAAAGCCTAACCACACCCAAAGCTTGTCTATCCAACAACTTCCATTCTTCATCATACATGTCATCTGGTTGTTCACCTGACATAGGCAAATGCAAACTTTTCTGATACAATAAATCTTCAATTTGCATTTTCCAAAATCCATAATCACTTCCATCGAACTTATCAATCTTGATTTTACTATCTTCTGCCATTAAAAAGAAATTACCAAATTACTACTAACCAAACGGGTTTGTACAGCTAAGTGGTAATTTATACGAGCGAAAGCAATAATCAGAAACAAATAACTTATATGTTTCAAGCTTTAATGGCAAGGGACAAGTATTGATGGATAATGAGATCTTGTTCAAAGTTAAGGGACCTTTCTGAAAAAATTGAGAAATTCAATTTTCTTCACCAGAAATAAAAGTTGAGGGGCCTTTCTGATCAAATTGAAAACTTCAATTCTCCACCAGAATAAAAAAAAAGCACGAACGTGCTCTTCTTCCCCAAATTTCACCAGAACAAAAAAAGGAGTCTGCTCTCTCTTTTCTTCTTCTTCTTCCTACGATGAACAAGAGTCTGGGTTCAATCGGAACCCTAGTTCTATCTCACTGGTCAGCTTCTTCTTCTTCTCTCCTGTTCATGTGTCACACAAGAGCCAAATTGGGTTCAATCGGAACCCTAGACAGCGGCGGCGGAACTGCCAGCGGTTGACGAGTGGCGGAGGCGGCTGAACGTCTCTGATCAGAACCCTAGTTCCGATTTCATAGGTCAGTATCTTTTACACCTCTGTTTCTGTTCTGTTTCTGTTCGGTTTAACAACAAGAGCCTGAGCTCTGATACCAGTTGTTAGGATCATAGTACACACACGAACACAGAACTCACACACACACAATTTTCTGTTGAAGAACACAAAGATTTATAGTGGTTCGGTCGATTCTGACCTACATCCACTCTCGGTAACTAGGAATATTTGTATTAAGCTTTTGGTACAATTTACAGATACATAACAATCTCATATATATAAGATTGAGGAAAGAGGAAAGTGAAGAAAACAAGATCCGTGAATAATGGGTCACAGACCCATGTCCCCTTATCCTCTTATCCTTTTGATAAGAAAGGATTTTCTAATCTCCACTTGATCAAGTGGCCTTCACACTCAACAATAGATGCCGCCGGAATACTTAACTTTAAGTGTTCCATTCCTCAGTTGTTCGTATGGCTTATCTTTGTAATCAGAAATCTCCGAATCACTAAACTCGGACTCTTCACCGGAACTGATATCCATCTACTCAGAAAACATACACAAGACAATATCATCATCATCATCATACTCAGTAAATCCCATCAATAGTAAAGCTAAGGCAGGGTCTGAGGGGGGGTAAGATGTAGACAGCCTTACCTCTACCCCGTAGGAATAGAGAGGCTCCTTCCAGTGAGACCCTCGGCTCGATAGTAGTTTTGCATCAAGCCTTGGACATAAGGCACATAACACTCAGCAATTGAGACAACTGCCGATTAGTGCATGTACCCCGTTGTCTTTCGGCTATCAGCGCCACCACATGATGCATGATTAAACATCCCACCACACAAGACAATATGAAGATGTTAATTAAATGCATGTTGACTCATAAAGGGGGTGTGATTAAGGTAAAATGAAAATATCGGATATCCTAATTCCTAATTGGTGATGCTATATGTACACCAACGTGCCTATCACATCATACGGTGAAAAATGATCATAAGGGCCATATGACTTTGTCAATGGTCAAGCCAGTTACTTCTGTGTCAGTCAATCACATTATACGAGCTGCATTATTTGACAAACACCACCTCACACAGGCCCTCGTACGACACATGTAACAATTACTCAACCTTATGTGCCAAAAATACATAGACCAACGGATCTCAAGCCTCTCAGAGGTCTCACATTTCCCTGAAAATCCATACCATAAACACTAAATACTCGAATATTGTGAATTTTAATATATGAACAGTTACTGTGATGATTCAGAATTTAGAGTCATGGATCACTAACATGCATGACAGGTGTTAAATACGTAAAACTTAAATGATATGCAAATTTAGCGTTACATTTTTATGTAAAACATGTATCAATTTTGCATTTAAAGATACGCTAGTTCTGTTTCTCATCATTTCATTCTTAGAAACTATATTAGATTCCTGAATGTGGATATAACGAAAGAACAAACCCTAAATTACCAAAATGAAGGGAAAAAAAACAGCAAAAATCCAGCCATATGACTTTGTCATTGGTCACACCAGTCATTTTTGTGTCACGCAAACACATCATACAAGTCGTATGGTTTCACAAACACCACCTCACACGGACCCTCGTACGACTCATATAACAATTTTTAGCTTATCATATGATATCATACGGCCCCATATGACGCGGCAGTGTGTCAGAGATGTTTCTGTAGCCTAGCCCTTCCTAAATACAAGTACACAACCTTAGTCCTCTAAGTGGTCTCGCATTTCTCTGAAAACATCTGTTTGATATCATAAACACTATACACTCAAATGGTCAAATATTGTGAAAAATAAATATATGAACAGTCACATGCTGGATACTCTGATAGTCTGATGATTCATTATTTAGAGTCATCAGTGCATTTAAAATAACATCTTCGGTTCATACGCTAGTTATGTTTCTCATCATTTCATTCATAAAAACTATAATCAAAACCTAAATGTGGATTATTTCTCGGATAGAACGACACACAGTTGACGTTTTTCGACTACTATAACGAAAGAACAAACCCTAATTTACCAAATGAAGCAACAAAACAGAAATCAAGCTCGATCGAACAATTTGCAGAAAGCATATGATCATCAACTGGAAAAGGATACATGAAAGAGATTATTGAGGTGTAATTGCGAGTTGAGTGAGCATAAACCCTAGCGTACGGCAGCAAGTAACGTAGATTGATCGTTGGAGAAGAAGAAGAGAGCGTGTGAACAGTTATTGATTTCAGTAGCAGGAGATTATTATATCAAAATATAAAGGGTCAATCTATTTGGACACCTTATCTGCCTATTTGGACACCCTTTGCCTCGTATAGGCCTATACGAGGCGTATAGGGTTACATCAAAATCAGTGCCTGACTCATGTCACTTCTGGTTTGACCCCTTCAAGACGCCTCGTATAGGCCTATACTGGGCGTATAGGACCCTTCGTATAGGCCTCATATGTGACCCTTTGCCCCTTATATGCCTCGTATAGGCCTATACTGGGCGTCTTGAAGGGTTTTTTTTTTTAACAAACATTTTATACAATATTAATCGTTTTAGCAAACTTTTATACAAAAACAAGTTTTTTTTATTTTAAATAATTAATATTAGGACCCCTCGTTGGTTTTTTTTAGTTGAAAAATATATGTTTTGGTAGGGTAATTTGATTGTTTTTTGAGGGTGATGTTTTTTGAGTAAAAAAGTGGTGTATAGTATAAGTCTAGTATAGGTCCCATATAGGTCTTGTATAAGCCTATAGGCCTAAACGGGACCTAAACCACACCTATAGTCCTATACGAGTGTTGTATCTTATCCAATAGTCTAATATCGTATTGTATTGTATCGTATCATATCGTATCGTATCGTATAGTATAAGTATAGTATAGTATAGTGTAGTATGTCTCGTATAGGTCTTGTATAAGCCTATCGTGTTGTATCGTATCGTATAGTATAGTATAAGTCTCGTATAGCTCTCGTATAGACCTATATGGGACCTATACGAGACTTATACTATACACTATACGATACAATACGATACCATACTATATGATACAATACGATACTATCGTATCATATAATGTAGTATAGGTCCCTTATAGGTCTTGTATAGGCCTATCGACGTATACGGGCGTTGTATCATATCCTATAGTATCGTATCGTATTGTATTGTATTGTATCGTATAGTGTAGTATAAGTCTTGTATAGCTCTCGTATAGACCTATATGGGACCTATACGAGACTTATACTATACACTATACGATACAATACGATACCATACTATACGATACAATACGATACAATACGATACTATCGTATCATATAGTGTAGTATAGGTCCCTTATAGGTCTTGTATAGGCCTATCGACGTATACGGGCGCTGTATCGTATCGTATAGTATCGTATCGTATTGTATTGTATCGTATAGTGTAGTATAAGTCTCGTATAGCTCTCGTATAGACCTATATGGGACCTATACGAGACTTATACTATACACTATACGATACAATACGATACCATACTATACGATACAATACGATACTATCGTATCATATAGTGTAGTATAGGTCCCTTATAGGTCTTGTATAGGCCTATCGACGTATACGGGCGTTGTATCGTATTGTATAGTGTATAGTATAAGTCTAGTATATGGCCCCTATAGGTCTTGTATAAGCCTATAGGCCTAAACGGGACCTAAACCACACCTATAGTCCTATACGAGTGTTGTATCTTATCCAATAGTCTAGTATCGTATTGTATTGTATCGTATCATATCGTATCGTATCGTATCGTATCGTATCGTATAGTGTAGTATAAATCTCGTATAGGCATTGTATGGGCCTATGGATGTGGTATCGTATCATATCGTATCATATTAGTATTATTATAATTAATATGAGTTTTTTATAATTAATATTAGTGTTATTGATATTAATATGAGTTTTTTTATAATTAATATTAGTGTTATTATAATTAATATGAGTTTTTTTATAATTAATATTAGTGTTATTATAATTAATATGAGTGTTATTATAATTAATATGAGTTTTTTATAATTAATATTAGTGTTATTATAATTAATATGAGTTTTTTATAATTAATATGAGTTTTTTATAATTAATATTAGTGTTATTATAATTAATATGAGTTTTTTATAATTAATATGAGTTTTTTTATAATTAATATTAGTGTTATTATAATTAATATGAGTTTTTTATAGTTAATATTAGTGTTATTGATATTTAAAAAGAGAAAACAAAAAAAAAAACCCTTCAAGACGCCCAGTATAGGGCTATATAGGGCTATACTGGGCGTCTGAGGGGACCAAAAGACCATTATACCCCTGAATTAGGCCTATACTGGGGGCAATTCAGGGGTTTAATGGTCTTTTGGACCCTTCGTATAGCCCCAGTATAGCCCTATACTGGGCGTCTATTTTTTTTTTAAATATTAAAAAAAGAAAACAAAAAAAATAATAATAGACGCCCAGTATAGGGCTATACTGGGCGTATACGAGGGGACCAAAAGACTATTATACCCCTGAATTAGGCCTATACTGGGGGCTATTCAGGGGTTTAATGGTCTTTTGGACCCTTCGTATAGCCCCAGTATAGCCCTATACTGGGCGTCTATTTTTATTTTTTTTTGTTTTTTCTTTTTAAATATTAAAAAAAGAAAACAAAAAAAATAATAATAGACGCCCAGTATAGGGCTATACTGGGCGTATACGAGGGGTCCAAAAGACCATTATAGCCCTGAATTAGGCCTATACTGGGGGCAATTCAGGGGTTTAATGGTCTTTTGGACCCTTCGTATAGCCCCAGTATAGCCCTATACTGGGCGTCTTGAAGGGGTTTTTTTTTTAACAAACATTTTATACAATATTAATCGTTTTAGCAAACTTTTATACAAAAACAATAAAACTTTTCTTAAAAAAACAACTCAAATTACCCCACCAAAACACCCATTTTTTTACTCAAAAAACATCACCCTCCAAAAACAATCAAATTACCCTACCAAAACATCTATTTTTCAACTAAAAAAAAACCAACGAGGGGTCCTAATATTAATTATTTAAAATAAAAAAACTTGTTTTTGTATAAAAGTTTTGCTAAAACGATTAATATTGTTAAAATGTTTGTTAAAAAAAAAAAAAAACCACTTATATACGCCTAGTATAGGCCTATACTAGGCATATAAGAGAGGCAAAAAAGACCAATTTACCCCCAGTATAGGCCTAAATCAGGGGCTAAATGGTCTTTTTTTCCCTAGACGCCCAGTATAGGCCTATACGAGGCGTATACGAGGCAAATAAGACAAAATATGACATAATCAGAGATTCTCTTGGAAATTGAAAAAGGCTATACGCCTCGTATAGGTCTATACGAGGCGTCTTGAAGGGTGTCCAAATAGGCAATAAGGTGTGTAAATATGTAGACCCAATATAAAATTATTATAAGGAAGGGTTAGTAGGTGGGGAGAAATACTGTACGTTCTCTCTATAAATTTTTTAATATTTTTTAAACCGTTTGTGATATTGGTATAAAAGCTAATGATAAGGGTATAAAAATATTATTTTATTGAAAATGAGAGATAAAAAATAGTATGTATAATTATAGTGGGAAATGGTCAAATAGTAAGTTTGATCTTGCTAGGAAAGGTAAGAAATTACACGTCGCAAGATAGAAAAAAAGGAGAAAGGTATTTTGGTCCACCATAAATTAGTTTCATATCTAAAAAAACCCAGTACATCATTCATCTTTATTGTTTATTTCACCCCACCAGTCCACCACCACCAACACCAACACACCCTACCACCACCACCACTGTCGTCACCCACCATAACCATTGCTGTCACCGTCGCCCACCACCACCACCCACCGTCAATGTCCACAAATCACAACCCAAACCTTAACCCTAACCCAGATCATAGTTTATCCTAGATCTGTTTTGTTTTTTAACCAAAAGTTGTCTATACCGTCATCAGAGCCAATCCCGCCGCTGAAAGTCGTGAAAGAAGGAGAGAACCCGCTGTTGTCGCTGTCGAAGTCAATGCCGGAAGTTCAGGTGAGAAAGACCCATTGCGTTTTAGCTGCTGTTTATATTATTGCTTTATACTACTCTTTTGGTGGTCTTGATTCTGTTGACCTCTCAAAGTGTTGTAGAGAACCAAAGTTTGACTATTGACTAAGAACTGTTGATACGTATTGTGCATTTGTGTGTTTATTGAAAATTGTATTATTTTTTTGGTAATATGTAAAATGCAATTGATTCAATTATATTTTTTCTTATGCACAGGTCAAAACACCACATGCTACTCTTTATGTTGTTCTTTTTCATAAAAAGTGGGTTGGTTTTTTTTGGTAATTTGTAAAATTGCAATGGCTTTATGCTTCATTTATATTATTGTTATATGCATAATTCAAAACACTACCAACTTCTTTTATGTTATTCTTTTTCATAAGTTATTCTTCAACTAATGGCTTCAATTATTGAAAAGTGGATTGAAAAAACACTTTTTTTTTTTTGTTTTTAATCAATTACGTTTTAAGTAAAACACATTTTTATGTGTTTTTTTGTCCAATGCGTTTTAGAAAAACTGTCACACCCTCAATTTCCACTTGCGGAGTATTACCGCGAGGCGTGCGACTGACAAGGATCATACCACCAATCATATTGAACAATTTAAAATAAGATAAAGAGTAAACTGCCATTTTGGTCCCTGTGGTTTGGGCAGTTTTGCCATTTTAGTCCAAATCTCAAACTTTTTAAATCTGGGTCCATGTGGTTTGCATTTTGTTGCCATTTTAGTCCAAAACTCAAAATCTCTCATTTTTTACTGTTTTAAGGCCCCCTTTTGTCTTTATCTGCAGGGGTAGTTTGGTTATTTAATTTTCATTAAACCAATTCCTTTATTAAAAAACCCTAAATATAAATTGTCACACCCCAACCGATGACGGAAACATCGGGGTGAGACGAACAAATCGCTCAAAAGCATCATAACACTAATTATGACAATATAGATTAAATCAAATTTCATAAATGTCTAAATTCAAATACATTGTTTCAAATAAAGACAAATTGCAACAAACATGGTTTATTATTAAAATGGGTATCTAGTCCATCCTAACTTGATTCCTTCATCATCTTGACTATTAACCTGCAACATGTATTAAAATAACATCAACAAAAAAATGTTGGCGAGTATACAAGTTTGATACATAGCATAAAGTAGAATAAAAGAAGTTTTGAAGTTGCTCAATATCCAACATGAAGACGATGACACTAGCTACCACTGTTCAAGTTGATTTCAAATATCGTTCAAGTTGCATCCAAATGAAGTTGCACTCAAAGAGTGTTGAAGTTGCATTCAAATATCATTCAAGTTGCATATAATGAAGTTGCACTCAAAGAGTGTTGAAGTTGCATTCAAATATCGTTCAAGTTACATATAATGAAGTTGCACTCAAAGAGTGTTGAAGTTGCATTCAAATATCGTTCAAGTTGCATAGAATGTGGGGTTACAAGCATCAAATCGTTTCATGTTTAAATGTGGATAGAGTGTGATAAAAACAAGACTCAAGTGTTGTGTAACTTGAATATGAAAAACATGTTGCACCCAAACGTGTTTAAAACGAAAATGGGATCGAGTATACTCACATTGATTGCGTTGCGTTGCGATTTCTTGTAATAACGCACGAGTAACGACGGAGAATCCAAGGGAAGGCACGGGAGAGGTTATCCTAGATATGGAGTAACACAATAACGGTATATTTAATATTGTTAGGGTAATTATAATTCCTAATATTTAAGGTTTATAATTCGATTAATTGGATACTATAATTTCTCATTAATAACTTTGATAGTTATTTAAATTTTAGAGTTCATAAAAGAGAAACATAAAAGAGTTTATTTATAAGTTTTTATTTAAAAGAAAATAAAATATTCAAACCTCATTTGTATTATAAAATGGAACATATTATAAATCCTTCCTCAATTGATTTTACTGTAAAAGATATTGGATATGTAGGTTTAAAATCAATAACTTATTTCATTCATGCCATAACTGGTTGTCATCATCTTCTTTAATAACAACAGCAACCAGCGACATTCTTTACCTATATATATTATGTTATAAAAGAATTAATATACAACATTACTTATTTAAATTTTATAGTTATATTATTTTATTAAAAGAAAACAAACAAAAGGAATATCATCAATATTTATACAACTGTTGGTAGTGTATGAATAAGTTTGTTTCTAAAACAAGATTTGTATCATCATCTTCATCATTAAAATAGATGACACAGTTATATATATATTTCTTTTGTTTCAGTTTGTAATATAGGATGGTTAATCCAGTAGTGTTTAGACACAGTTGAAAGAAGAATAAAAGAACGAATGGACTTGGTGAGAAAAGAGTATACCGAAACGTTGTTAAGCGTCTCCGTCGTGAACACCGATCTCCGACGACGTACTCATGTTTGCCAGCCGTGTCTGGTTGCTCAGGCGTGGCTTACGCGTTACGCGAAAAGGTAATCGCGTGAAGTGGTTCCTGTCGAAAACTCCGGTCGTCTTCTCCGATCGCCGGTGACTCCGGCGAGAGTGTTTTGAACAGAAAAAGGGTGTCGAGGTTGAGTTGTGAGGGTTGTGTCGAAATAATGAAGAAGGCTTCGGTTTAAATAGGCGGTCACGTGAATGAATGAGGCATGATTTTGGTTTGAGTTCTTGATTGATAATCGAAATAGAAACAGAAACACGGCAATCAATTGCCAATCATCGAGAATTCAGCAATAGGAGGAAAGGAAAGGAAATGTCATGTATTTAAGGAAAAACGCGTGAACAGTTTAACAATCACCGAGAAATCAGGAAACAAGTCAAGTTGTCGCTGTGAACAGTGGCGGCAAGAATATTTCAAAAGATCTCCGATCCTTTCGCGCGTTTAAGATTAAATGCTTTGCTGTTGATGACATACGGAAAAAGTGGTGGAGTGGTAAGTATGCGCGTCGGGTAGGAATCCGGGTTCGATTCCTGGTGTCTACCCGTTTTGTTTCTTTTTAGGATAAATTACACTTTTCGTCCTTTATGTTTGTAGCGTATTGCAATGGATGGCCTTTAACTTCAATAATTACAGTCACGGTCCTTTATATGGAAACTCATTACACTCTACGTCCTTTGGTCCTAACCAGGTTATAATTTTCAGTTAAATATGGCATGTGCATTGCACATGTGGGTACTTTAGTAATTTTAGAAGTATCTTTAACAAAATATATCTATATATATATATAAATGAGATGTATTTGGGCTACTTGGCATTTGTCTTTGGCCATATAGGCTGATGTGGCAATTGAGTTTAGGAGGGAAATCACCTTTTCGTTCTCAATACACAAACCAAAAGGACTTTGGACGCGGGATCCGGATACATTCGGGTCGGATATGTTTTCAAATGGATCATATATATTCCTTTTAATGCTTTCTTCTCTCTCGTAACTTCACTTTTTTCACAAACCCTAAATACATCAACCTCCAAAGCCTCCATTTCAGAAACCCTAAATCAATCGACGCCGCCACCACAATCATTCAGTTCTTAATCAACCTCCAAAGCCTCCATTTCATCTCTGCGTTGGATTCCCAATTGTGTTTCATCGATCCATCGGTATGTTTCTCAAATCCCTAAATATTATTCCATCGCCTTCATACATAATCGGTTTTTTCTTCGAATAATTAAGTATTATTGTTGAAATCGGTTAGTTCAATGTAAGATTCAGGTTTTTTTTAGGTGTTATGGGTTTTTGATTATTTTTTGTAGTTTGGTTTGTTGTCGTGTCTATTGTGAAATTGGGGACCAACATAATGTGGAGGATTCATCACATAATGAGTTTACTGGCGATGGTGTGGTTGAGGTTGTTGTTGCATATGTTAAAGAAACCACATCACCAATGTGAAACTGATATCATCATTTTGGCTAAACCAGGTATCTCTCTCTCTCTCTCTACACACACACATATAATAATATTCAATGAAGGGAGCTGAAACATGAATATTAAAATTAAGATCATAGATTATTCAGCTCTCACTTTCTGTTTCAAATGTAGGATGTAAATATAAACACACACACACATCATGTGTAATTCATTGCATCTCGAAGAGAGGTTATTGATTGGTTAAACTCCGCTGTTGTTTCAGGTATAAAATTGAATCTTCATTTGTTGTTTTGTGTTTTTATTAGGGTTTGTTCAATTGTTTGTGTTAGATTGGAAAATTTGTTTATTCCTTATTGATTTTCTTAGTGGTTTTGGGTTGTTTTGTCTAGAAGTTATTAGCTGGTTTCAATTTATGTGAAATTTATACTTAATTCAGGTTTGTTTGTGTTGAATTTGAGTTTTGTTTATTTTGTGCTGATTTGTTAGGGATGTTTGGTTTGGTTTGTTCAGAGATCTATGTTTCTTGGCAATTTTATGTGAATTTTCGTTTTTTTTGTTTAAGGATTAGCTTCTTAGCAATTTATGTCAGGTTTCTATTTTAATTTGTGTTAACTTTGATTTTTTTTTATTTCATGACAACCTTAATCCTAAATCGATCTCAACACATCTAAGATCAGAAACCACTGCTAGCATTGAGATCTCTGAATAAGCTTTGTCCCTGTCGTCATGTTCATTCAACTGTAAAGAATCTCCAAGCTTCATCAGGTACTATTTTTTATGTTTTCTTTTCATTAATCTGTGTTGTTTCGAGATTGATTGATTTCATTCAGGAGATTTGTAGGCTGTTGATTTCTTTTTATTTTGTTGTGTTTCAAGATTTTGTTGATTTGGTTAATTGCACGAGTTTGTATACTTATGTTGGATGCCTACAGTTTCTATTATGTATATTAAAATCAGGTCTGAAATTATCACGGCTTGGCGTGGAAGATGGCAAGTGAGAGATTCATCTTGGGTGCTCCACGTCTCCACTTGCAATACATATTGAATACTCCACTTGCAATCTATATTGCAGCCGTCACGGTGTAATCGTCTTGCTCTGATAGTAAAACAGTTATGAGCCTAAACTTAAATGGCTTTTAATGTTCAATTCTTTCATTAATGAGCTCTATGGGATTGAGATTTGAAATTGGTGTTATGATTATTGGGGCATGGGTATCATCAAAAGTGATTGTCATTATTTGACTATAGCAATTTTGGATAGTCAGATGATGAGTAATTGCACTTTCTTTTTGTGTAATTATTGCATCTACTGATTATTTCCCAATGGTGATTGTATAATTACAACCATTTGTTATTTCACTAGAAAGTTTGGTGGTTCTTTTATACTTTGAAATGAGGCTTTCAATTTGGGTAGATATGATCAAAATTAACAACACAGCTTTTGATATGAATTATATATAGCATTTTTTAATCATGATTAAAAGCCTTATTTTATTTATTGGTTACTGTCACCAGTTTGTTCTTAAGAAAAAATTGAACATGCTCAAATCCCTCTGATGTTAGATTTACAGGTATATGCATAATGATGTTTGCGGCCTGGGTTCCATTGGAATTTTCAAGAAAGAATTTGGAAATGATGCCAAGGTACTATATTAAGTCATGTACCACTAAATTTGATAATCAGCAATTTAATGCAAAAAAAAAAAATAAAGTTGAAACTTTACAAGCAAGAGAGTTTCGTTGTAATATGAAATATTATTATTTTTCAAGTGGTTACTTTCAATGCATAATGTGAATTATTTGGTTATTGTTTTAGGTTTGGACCGTGAAAATCATACCGGATCACTATATTTTTACAATTGATGAAAGAGCAAATAGAAATGTTTATTGTTTTAGCTTCATGCCGGGTGTTTTGATGACGCACGACAATGTTTTAGCTACAATTTCTGCTGACATGACCATTGTGCCTAGCCTTGAAAGCAATGATGTCTATTTAGCCTACTTACCGCTGACACATATTCTTGAACTTGCGGCCAAGGTATACCGCATGTGTAAATGAGATGATATATATTCTTAAAAATATTATTATATACTTAATGTATACACTCATGTTTGTGTACATCTTACTTTCATGTTACATAATTTAATTGTGGTTGTTGGAAGTTCGATAGGTTATGGACCTCCTTTAACTCTTATAGAATATAGATACATCAAGCAAAATTAAGAGTGGCACAAAGGGATATGCATCTCTTTTAAGACCAACATTAATGGCAACTGTTTTGGCTTTTCTTGATCGTTTCTTGATCGTGTCAGGCAGGGTGTGAGGAAAAATGTTGGTTGAAGTTCCACGCGTATATATTGTTGTTCTTATATCACTACCTTTTTATGTTCATTTAAAAAAAGTTCAATTGTAGCCAATGTAGAAAATTTGTATGAAATTTGGCTGAATATTTTCAGGTAGATAAAGCAGGTGGACTATCAAAGACTTTGTTTAATTTAGCTTATAATTGGCGGTTGTCTGCTATTAATGGAAGTTGGTTCGAGCCATTTTGGGGGATTGTATCTGCTTTATTCTATTTGGTGGAGAGCCATTGTCTGCTGATACCCAAAGATTTATCAACATTTGTTTTGGGTTAGTGGTAACAATTTATAATTGATTATTTATACTATATTCGTTTAGTATTCCATGATATTACCATGTTTATTGAGGACGATTACCCTATGCTCCAATAGGTCAAGGTTAAGGTCTTACTGAGACGTGTGCTGGTAAGACTTTTTTCTGAGTATGATGATACATCCGTTGGGCCTGTTGGTGCACCCCTTCTTTGCTCCTACATCAAGGTATCCTTTAGAACACACACTTTTGGTACTTAGGACAAATTTAGTTACTTTTTTCTATAAGTTAAGTTATTATTATCAAATTTAGACATATAAATTGGCCTGAAGGTGGTTACTTAACCAGCAATTCACCTATGCCTCGTGGAGAATAGTGATTGGTGGGCCAAATACTTAAAAAATGATGAAAAACAAAGGAAGTATACAAAGTAATCTTCCTTTTTTAACGCTAAATGCTCTATATAATGTGAGAGTTTGCAAAATGGTAACTTTTGCCACTTTAAGTAATTTTACTTATGAACAGATCAATTTGGATTTTGTATTATCTCAAACAGGCCAAATATTAAGAAATAGTTGAAAGGGGATAGTCAAATGGATTGAAAGTTGCCCACAATCTATTCTCTGGGTGTAAAATCCTCAAACCTTTTTATCAAGGGAGAGTTTTCGTTATTAGGGGTCTTTGGTGTGTGTCACCCCCGTATTCTTAACACTAATACAAAAATAAGTAAAAAATATATATTTTTATTTCCAAACACCCATTAGGCCCTTAGATATGTGATTATTTTTCAAATCTTCAAAAACCCAACATTTTCAAATATATCACACACAACCCTTTTCACCATGGACAGCGGCACTATTTTCCGGGCTAAGAAGTTCGAGTTTTAATATTATTTGGTTCAATTGGGATATGCAGTTAGCGCTCAGTGGCTTATGCAATCGATTAAATGAAATTGTTATCTCTTATACACTAGGCTAAGGGTAACTTCACCATTGTCTTGGATTCATGCCAATAGTTAAAAATCAGATACCAGTCACTAGGGATAAGCTCGGTGCTGGTACTATCGAAATTCGCCAAATATGGGTAGCGGTACCGAAAATGTTTGGTATGGTACCGGTATTCGAAGGCAAAATTCGGTGAAATACCGGTACCGTACCGAACGACCAGTTACCGAAAAAGCCAAAAAGTGGTACTGATTTGGTACCGACAATAATTCGGTACAAGAAATTCAGTACCGGTACCCAGTACCAAATGCTCATCCCTACCGGTCACCAATTTTAGATCTCAAAGCTTACATATGGATCTTTTCTTTATGTTTTAATTGTTAATTAGTTCTATTTATCACATATGTGCAGGTGTTAACATTCAAAGTGTGAAAGGGAGTGTTTAATTTAAAGTTTAAGCTATCCCCAACTACTAATCGTGCTAGAATTTAAAGTTGTTGTTCAGGTTTGAACATTTCTTTAGCTACCAGTAATATGTTAGTGTTTGAAAGCTAGAATTATCATTAGTCTGAGCCACTGGTCTATATTAGTATTAATATATTACATGATGGTGTAATTTAAAATAGTTTCTCTCCTCAATGTAACCTCTAAAATTTAATGAAGCTATCAAAATGTGTCTCTTTATTTTCGATCTCTAAAGTCTATCATACAACCACTAACATGTTGTGCTATAACTGAACATGCAATGCAGGGAGTCAATGGTGGACAACTTGATGATCCATCGAATAGAACCCAATCAACATCGGGAAGGTCATTGATATCTGCTAATTGACAAATACGTAAGCCTCCCCCCCAAGCATTATTTACATCTTCTTATGGTCAGTGGAGGTGGGCGTCAAGCCTATGAAATTCTTTTTAAAATATTAGGTGGGGATTTTAAACAAGCAAATGGTGTGCATGCTTTGTTTTTCTATAATGAATATAAGAGGCAAGCTTCTTTGGTCATTTGCATGCCTGAAAATGGTGATTGTGTGTGAATTGGGGTCTATGAGCATGTGGGCATGGGCTTGGTTTTTATTTAAAAGTGAGTAGAGAGATGAATTCTTTCATCTGTACATTGGTCTCATAATTTTTATCAAAAGTTGCTTTTGGTCCCTCTTTTGTTGGTTTCTTAATACATATGGATTAATGAGTTGAAAGAAATGAAAAAGACAATATGTACTATTTAGTTTGTTGCATGTTATACCCTTAGAACAAACAAGCGTACATTCCATCCCAAAAGTGGCTTTACATACTTATTTCTATTCCAAACAGGTTAAAAAACAGGGATAATGATGTTGATTTCTGAGTTCTGACCCCCGCCTGCCTGCTTTCATAAGAAAAAAGAGTATATTTTTTTATAAATTTTAACCGTATAAACAACATAAATTTACAACCTCTTTTTCCAATCATTCATCTATAGCAAGATTCTTAACATGAAATGAACCAATAAACTAATAAACACAGGGGTACCTCCACAGGTAAAAAAACTATCCAAGCATTTTTTTAACCAAGTCAATGAAAACTACCTTGGTAATTTGCTAAATGTGATATCTTCCTACAATCTATAATCGGAATTCTTATGTTTTTGGATCGTGTATAGTGATTTTGATGTTTCTTATGTTTTAAACTAGAAAAATGGTTCCTTTTAGATTAGAATATTTGAATTATGAAATGGATTTGTTTATTTGTCAGATTCTGATTATTTAGAAAACTTATTACATTACCCAAGTTATGATTCTGCAACTCAAATTGTGCATTATGTTTAGAAAGTAATTTTATTATGTAAGAAACAAGTCGAATGTGTTGATAGCGTTGGCGGGGTGTGCAAAGGGAATTAGATTCATCGGGTCGAAGACCATGGGGTCGAACGACGATAACTGCGGTACTTCCTCCGGTATGTTAACATCTGGTGACTGGTGAGTTCTTCTCTCTTTGCCGTTTGAAGTTGCTACCTGTTGATGCTTTAATTCTTTGCAATTTCAAGTTCTAATCTTTTAACTCCATTTTTTAGTTCAGGTTTTAAGGTTTTATGACAACACTGCTAATTTGTGTAATGGAGGGCTTTCAAAGCGAACCTTAACTCCACGATATTGTTTTTTTGTTGTATGGATATGAAGATTTATGGTGTAAATGGAGGTTTGTTGGTTGTTTAGTATGTGGCTTGGGTTATCGCCAGAGAAAATAGATTTTCTTTGATATTGTTGTCTTATTTGTAGATGGGTAGTAGATTTAGTGATTTTTTAGTAAGTTGTTTCGTAATCTAATGTACTCAAAAGGGTTTCTGGTGAATACAAAGGGAATTTTGGTACTTAATGGCCCAGGTTTACTTTTATGAAAGTTATGTTATTGTTTTCACATGTTTCCATGATTTTATTTGAGAACGAATTTATAAGTTGGATGGTTTAAGCTTTTGTATTTTGTTTTTAAATAGTTAACATATATATCTAAATTCTAATACAAGGACAAGAACGATCAGGTGTTTGATGATGTTCAAGTGTTTAATGATGGTTTAAGTTTGTATGAAGACAATAATTAAGATGGTTATGTATGGGTTTAGACAATCTGTCATGTATGGTTGATGACAATATTCCTTTTGGATGTAAAAAGCATTATGCGAGCCCGGTTGAAATGTAGGTTTTTTGGTTTTCGGAGATGATAGACACATAAAAAATCAACATTCGTTTCCACCCTGAGTCGCCAAAGGAAGAAGGCATTACGACACCACCAAGTAAAGCACTAAAATTTTGCGCGAAGATTTAACATGTTTGGACCTTTTGTTTTTTAGTATCAAACTATGTAAACACTAAATCCACAAACCAAACATGTGACGCATGATATCTAAATAACATCATATCTTAGATAGTGATTAACAAGTTTACAAATAAACTTTCAATTTTGTATACTAATTAGTATTTTAAAGTTTTTGGATGATATGATATAATTCAAGTCGAACATATTTCGTTAGGTGATGATTGTTTTTTCAATTGGTCAACAACGAATGCGAGGTTATTAGTTACGATGCTCCAAAAACCAAAAGTATTAGAGTAATAGGTTTCTATTTATATTTCAAACCACAAAAAAATATTTCCTTCATTTACTTATCTTTTTGGTTTGTTTTAGATCTATAGTTTGTTGTACTTTCATTGTGAACTCCAGTTCGTTATCATTTTTTTTCGAACAATAAAAAACATATCATTTCTCATATGTACGTATCAAACATGTTATTGATATGTATGCCTAATGTTTAACTTGCTTTGTATTTTCATCAATGCATGTTATTGATATGTAGTTCGTGGCATTGAAGATTTATCTTTTGAAATGATACTCTTTGAAATAAAGATCAAAGTTCTTAAATGAAATATTTGGGTTAAGAATCTTCATAGCAAACTAGGTTAGTTTGGGAGTGCTATCGGCTAATAAGTTAAAAAGTTGAGAGTGGTGTGGTACAAATCGAAAGTTGAGCGTGTTATCGACCAATTGATGAAAGTTCAGGTTATTTAAATCCAATATCTCTTTTAAAAATGTATATACAGTTGTGTTTGATAAAATTTAAATGGTCCAACCCGCGAAGTTCGCGGGTGATAACCTAGTATATATATATATATATAAACCTTTTTCTCATCCACAAAACCAACATCCTATTTCTTCCTTCTTCTCCACTTACCCACCACCCACCACCACCCCCATCGTCCATCACCATGCCACCACACCACTACCCACCCTCACAAGTTACCGTCGCAACCACTACACACCACCACAACCACCACCACCATTACCCCCCCCCCCCCCCCCCCCCTAATCTGAACGCTACCTTGGGTCGTCGGAAACCACCACCTGTTGCCATCACCAGCCGAGCACCACCACCCCCATCAGTCTTAAGTACAAGACTTGTTTGATTGTTTGTGTCTAAAATTCATTGAAACTGTTTGTGTTGTCATTTCAGAATTGAAGACGAAGACACAAATGTTGGAAACTTAAGTATTATACAATTTGTAAACTACAGCAACACATAAACAATCTGTAAACTACACATCATAAAAAATAAAAAATTAGAAAACTGAATCAGCAGCATTCGTCGATCTTGAGTTCAGCACATCATCAAATTTCTATTTCAGATCTGAGGTTTAGATCTTCTTACAAGCTATCAAGTCTGATTCATAGCAGTTGATACTTATTTTTCATCTGAAAATCCAAATCAGCAGATCTGATATAGGATATCGACAACTGTTGTGGTTATCGGATGACAAAAAGATTGATTTTTGTTGAGATTTAAATATTAAAGGCATCGATTGTGATAAGAGTATTGGAGTTGCGGGTTGTATTGTGATGGGGACAGGTGGTGATTTAAAGATGGACAACTGTTTTTATATATAAGTTAAAAGATACCCCAAAATTACTAAAGTACCCTCATGTGCAATGCATATTCCATATTTAACTGAAAATTATAACCTGGTTAGAGCCAAAGGACGTAGAGTGTAATGAATTTTTCAAATAAAGGACCATGACTGTAATTATTGAAGTTAAAGGTCATCCATTGCAACCCGCTACAAACATAAAGGACGAAAAGTGTAATTTACCCTTCTTTTTAATTTAAGGTTTAAAGAAAAGTTACAATGAAGTCCCTCCACTTGATTAATTAACTGTTTTGGCTTACTAACACTAACTTGGTTATTTTAAATTGCTACCAAGGTTATTCTTAAACTAACTAGATTGTCACTTCATTAACTAGTTTAAATAAAAAAAAAGATTCAACTTTGAAATTGTAAATTTAATTAATTAAACTAATGAATAAATAATTAACTATATTTACAAATGGATCAAATTAACGATAAAAAAAAATCTTTCAACGATTAAAACTTCGAGTTTCAAGGGTTAGGATCCGAATTTTAAAACGGGTCGGATTTCGGGAATCTATTTTGACGGATGTTACAGTCTCCCCTACTTTAGGAGATTTCGTCCTCGAAATCTAAGAGGGACACTTTTGAAAAGATGACATCTAAAGATTCAAAAGAAAGAATACATGAGACTTTCATCATAATGTTTGTTTATGGGAAATTGTTTTCATGAATGCGTCACATAGCATATAATGTTTCAAATAGTTTCACATAGCATATAATGTTTCAAATAGTTTCACGTAGCATACTTATGAATTTCACGTAGTGTCACATGTAAAATGAAAGCATCATAAATTTAGTTTGTTCACAAGAGATTATTATTATTTGTTTTCGATTGCGAAGATAGTGCGATTTGTGTTCCCAAACTTGAAATAAAAGTATCGTTCAAATATAAAGTTTCACTGAGAACGGAAAAGAGTTGGCAACTACCTCTGAGGTAAGGAAATCACCCCTAGCTCATTGGTGAAGTTGAAAAGTGAGGGGAGCTAATCGTCAAGGTAAGGAAATCACTCCTATCTTGATGATAAACTTGGGAATATGAGTATTAGCATAAAATTTACAACAATTCACATGACATACTTAGTTAACAAGATTAACGTATCACTGGCATGTGAATAAACATGTCAACCCATCGTGTACCGCAATTGAAAGACTTAACATGACCACTAGAATACGGGCGGATGCTACTCCTATAGCACTACGCATAGTGCTATACATGTTAAGGTGTGGGTTAAAAGACAAGTTCATCACATAAGAATAACCCAACGACACGAATCCAGTATAACATATCAGCATGCATGTATTAAATCGAAATGATATATCGTACAAATGTAAAACACATTAAAATTGAGATAGCATAAAAGAGATTACACATAAAACATGGATTGTTACGGAACGTAACATAAGACTATTCCAAAGTAAATCGAAGTCCTTTTCGAATTAAGGAAACGTGCTTTGGCCTAATAGACAAATACTCTCATCGAGGAGCGACTAACGATATTTGTCCTTCCAGTTACTACACGTCCTTAATCGATTGGGAAAATCGAAACTTTGGCGAGAGCGAAAATCGACGAGTGGGACTAGTTAAACAAGATGCGAGTTTCACCTCTAACTTGATAACATCGAACCCTAGTGTGGTTGGTACTTATCCAAAGATAAGGGTCCATTAGAATATGAAATGGAAATTTCCTTCAAGATTTGGATATCACTCCTAACTTGAGGGTAGATTTCGTGCAAAATTCAAAGTATAGCTGAGTGAAAGTCATCACCAAATGTGGGAATCACCCCTATTTTGGTGAGTCATTTCGATTGTGTTATAAGAGTGTCTTCAAAGCCTCCAAGTGTGTATTGTGTTAGCCTTAGGAAAAGCATGTATATTAAGAGTCCAAGAAAGTAGAGGGAAGCAAAGAAGATAGAAAGGAAGTTGTTTTAAGCAACACATAGTGAATAAGCTCTTAAACTATAGACTAGGCAAGGCATTCCTAATTCCCTATAGTTATGGCTCTGATACCAATCTGGTATCAGAGTATTCCTACTATAGACTAGGGAAAAGTATAGCAATCTTCCTAATTCCCTATACTTATGGCTCTGATACCAATCTAGTATCAGAGTACTCCTACTATAGACTAGGCAAAAGTAAGGCAATTCTACCTAATTCCCTATAGTTATGGCTCTGATACCAATCTGTCACACCCCAACCGATGGCGGAAACTGTCACGGCCCCCGACCCGGTTTGACCCGTTTCAGGAGTCGCGGGACAGAAAATCCCGTGGTATTTATTTAACAGCGGAAGTTTCTTCAGGATCATTTTAAAAACTGAAATATTTCCCGATTATTTTTATTTCACAATTCAGGATAAAACCCTGTAATTTACAATCTTGAGATTTCACGAAGAAATCTTTTATTTTACAAAACATGTTTCTTTATTTTATACTGAGCCACTTCCTTAAGCTGATAGTGCTTCGCGGCACTTTTCCTGGATCACAACAGATCACCTGAAACATGTTTGAAAAAGGTTTTGTCAGCGGGAAATACTGAGTGAATCATTCTTATTTAATTAAAACGACCTGTTTGTTATAATTTACAGTATTAAGAGCGATTACAATGTTTCTATCTTTTTGAATTAACTGACCCAGTTGTCACTTGACCGGACTTGTGACTGTGGACATATCACTTGCTGGGTCCGTTCACCCATAAGTGATAAATAATTAGTAGCTATGTGCACATCCCCCCACATACTGGCAGTAATTTCAGATTACATAGACTTAATCCCTGTAATTATAACCTTGAAAATAAACATGCTTTTGAAAGTAATTTGATAAAAAGAGAATGACTCACATTGCAGATTTAATTATGAACAGAGCTTAGCCTACTGATTAGCCTTGATAACCTAGTTTAAATAATCAGGCACACAAACTAGGTTAGTAACTTAATACAGCATTTACGACAACTCACGAGATTAAAACCTTCACAACGAATGACAAAGTGCGATACTTAAACATCCATCGATTTAACGACGAATGACAAAGCATAAACCCTAATGTGGGCAGCACTTAAACATCAATTGGATAGTTTAATCAATCGAACATTGAATCGTAGCAGCAATCGAGTTATTACCCTGAATTGTGGCAGCACTTCGTGATCAGTGTGTGTTTTTGTAGTAAACAGTGTCTAACTTTGTGTACGTAAGGAATTTTAACGTCGAACTGAAGCCAGAAATCAAGTCCCAAGCCCTTGTATTTATATCTGAAATTGACATCTCCCGCGTGTCGCGGAAGATGTCCCCGATTCTGTCACGACTCACCTGGGGTAACAATAGCCTTGTGTCCTAGTAGGCTTGCTGAGTTGGTTTCGTGTTATTTTGAATTTTTTGACAACGAACTGTCAAGATATTACTGAATAGGGTTTACCCCCCCTGAGTTTTAGGGGTCCTGATCCTAATTCCAAATGTTCTGAAAATTTTAGGGATTATGCAGAATCACTTGGGTTTCTCAATTAGGGTTTTCTATTGGACAATTTAATTAAATAAATATGACTTTTAATGAGAGTTGTTACATTCTCCCTACCTTAATAAAAATCTCGTCCTCGAGATTTACTGGAATAAGTGAGGATACTTTCGCTTCATTTCTGATTCCAGCTCCCAAGTGTATTCAGCTCCTCTTTTTGAATCCCATTTGACTTTGACTAAAACTAGTCGTTTATGTTTGAGAAACTTGATCTTTCGATCCTCAATTTGAAGAGGTTTCTCAACAAATTTCAGCTTTTCGTTTACCTCTATATCTCGAAGAGGTACTACCAGTGATTCATCTGATAAGTATTTCTTGAGATTGGATACATGAAATACATCATGTACTCCAGCTAATTCTTCTGGTAATTGTAAACGATAAGCAACTGGTCCTATACGTTGGATCACTGAAAATGGTCCTACGTACCTTGGACTTAGCTTTCCTTTCTTTCCGAATCTAACTACTCCTTTCCAAGGAGAAACTTTCAACAGTACTCTGTCTCCAACTTGGAATTCTAACGGCTTGTATCTATTGTCTGCATAACTCTTCTGATGATCGCGAGCCGTCTTCAGTCTTTCCTTGATTTGAGTAATCTTGTCGGTCGCCTCTTGTACTATTTCTGGACCTGACAATTGACTTTCTCCTATTTCTGCCCAACAAACTGGAGTTCTGCACTTTCTTCCGTACAGTGCTTCAAATGGGGCAGTTTCGATGCTTGAATGATAACTATTGTTATAGGAGAATTCAATTAATGGTAAATGATCATCCCAGTTTCCACCAAAATCTATTACACATGCTCGGAGCATGTCTTCTAGAGTTTGTATCGTCCTTTCACTTTGTCCGTCTGTTTGGGGATGATATGCAGTACTCAGATTGAGTCGAGTTCCCATAGCTTGCTGGAAACTTTTCCAGAAATGAGAAGTGAAACGACTATCCCTATCCGAAACAATGGAGAGTGGAACTCCATGTAAGGATACAACTTCATCTACATAAAATTTTGCCAACCTTTCCATATTAAAGGTTTCTTTCATTGGTAGAAAGTGAGCTGATTTGGTTAATCGATCCACGATTACCCAAATCGCATCATTACCTTTTCTTGTTTTGGGTAACTTAGTAACAAAATCCATGGTTATAAGTTCCCACTTCCATATAGGCATTTCTAATTGTTGTAGTAACCCTGAAGGTTTCTGATGTTCTGCTTTAACTTGTGAACAAGTGAGACATTTAGAAACATATCGCGCTATATCCTTCTTCATTCCTATCCACCAGAAGTTCTTTCTTAAATCTTGGTACATCTTATTGTTTCCTGGGTGCATAGTATACCTAGATTTATGAGCTTCTTCTAAAATCTTAGGTCTTAAGTCTCCTTGCTTAGGTACCCAGATTCTACTTTTGTGGAATCTCCAAATTCCATCTGCTCCTTGTTCTAATTCCTTTATTCGTCCTTTCATTCCTTCAGCATCATCCTTGATTGCTGTAGTTTGAACATTCTTCAATTGTTCCATTAAATCTATTTGTAGATTTAATCTGAGAGCACGAACCCGTCGTTGTTTCTCATAATACTTACGACTTAAGGCATCTGCAACTACATTTGCCTTTCCTTTGTGATACTGAATATCACAATCGTAGTCACTTAGGATTTCCATCCATCTTCTTTGTCTCATGTTTAACTCTTTTTGCCCAAATATATATCTTAAACTTTTATGATCTGTATAAACAGTAAATTTACTTCCATACAGATAATGTCTCCAAATCTTAAGGGCAAAAATTACGGCTCCTAATTCTAAATCATGAGTCGTATAATTTTCTTCATGCTTTTTCAATTGCCTTGAAGCATATGCAATCACCTTTTTGCGTTGCATAAGCACACATCCATATCCTAGTTTTGAAGCATCACAATATACTTCAAAATCTTCAGTTCCTTCTGGTAAGGCTAAGATTGGTGCATTTGTTAATTTCTGCTTTAATATTCTAAAAGCTTCTTCTTGCTTTGATCCCCATTCAAACTTAACTACTTTACAGGTTAGCTTAGTTAATGGTACGGCTATCTTGGAAAAATCCTTAATAAACCGTCTATAGTACCCGGCTAAACCTATAAAACTTCTAATTTCCATTGCTGTTTGTGGAACCTTCCAATTGGTAATTGCCTCTATCTTAGCAGGATCTACGTGAATACCTTCGTGATTTACCATGTGTCCTAGGAATTGCACTTCCTTTAACCAAAATTCACACTTCGAGAATTTGGCATAAAGCTTTTCTTTTCTTAACAAAGTTAAGAGTGCATGCAAGTGCTGACAGTGTTCATCTTGACTTTTGGAATAAATAAGTATATCGTCTATGAAAACAATTACAAATTTATCCAAATACGGTTTACAGATCCTATTCATCATGTCCATGAATGCAGCAGGTGCATTTGTTAACCCAAAGGGCATGACTGTAAACTCGTAATGACCATACCTAGTTCTGAAAGCAGTTTTAGGTATGTCTTCTTCTTGTACCTTCAATTGATGATATCCAGAGCGTAAGTCTATCTTAGAAAAATATCTAGCTCCTTGAAGTTGATCAAACAAATCATCAATCCTAGGTAATGGGTATCGATTCTTAATTGTAACCTTATTCAATTCTCTATAATCGATACACATTCTCATTGAACCATCCTTTTTCTTAACAAATAGCACTGGTGCTCCCCATGGGGATGAACTAGGTTGTATGAATCCTTTACTTAGTAATTCATCTAATTTCTTTTTCAGTTCTAACATTTCTGTGGGTGCTAACCGATAAGGTGCCTTGGCTATCGGTGTAGTTCCTGGAATTAGATGAATCCTAAATTCTACTTCCCTATCTGGGGGTAATCCCGGTAACTCTTCTGGAAATACATCCAGATATTCTGAGACTACAGGAATTTCCTTAAGTTCTTTACACTTAGTACTAATGATTACTGAAATCATATATACTATTCCTTGTTTTCGTTCATAATTAGCAACTTTCATTACTGATATGAACTTCATGGGCTTACGTGGTTTATCTCCTGTAATCCTAATTATTTCCCCAGTAGGTGATTGAATTTCTATGGAATTCTGATCACAAAGGATTCGAGCATGGTTGGCTACTAACCAATCCATTCCTAACACAACATCAAATTCGGCTAATTTCATAGGTAATAGGTTTGCAAAGAATTTATGACCTGAAAGTTCTATATTTTCCTTTTGCAAAACTTTATCTATACTAACAGAATTTTCGTCTGCCGTTTCGACTGTAAAAATCTGCCTAAGGTTGGTTAAGGGTAAATTAAGAGCTTGGCAGAATGAAGTATTAATAAAACTTTGGTTTGCACCAGAGTTAAATAATACTTTGGCGTAAATGTTGTGAACTAAGAACGTACCAGCTATCACATCTGGAATGAGTTCTGCTTCTTGTGTAGTTAGCTGGAATGCTCTGACATTCTTCTTTGTAGCTCCATCAGCTGGTTTAGCTTTGTTGTCTGCTGGTTTAACCAATTTAGGACATTCTGGCTTAATATGTCCTGTTTCGCCGCAATTATAACAGACTCTTGTTTTCTTTCTACAATCTTCTTCACGATGTCCCACCATTTTGCAAAAATTGCAATATACTTTGCATTTTCCAAAATGTTTCTTTTTGCAATTTTGACAGAACGGCAAAGTTGAAGATTGCCCTATTACTCTTCTTTTGAAATTGCTATTATTACCCGTACGAAATCCCTGGGTAATTTTCTGAGCCAATTCTTTCTTTCTGTCTTCATCTCTTGTGCGCACCAGTTCGTCAGTTAGGGTGTTAGCTAATTCCACAGCATTGTCAATTGTGCGAGGTCTCGCAGCTTTAACGATATTGCGGATTTCACTAATCAGTCCCCAAATGTAGCGAGAAATGAGTACCGGTTCTGGCGAAGCCAGTGTTGGTACTACTCTAGCATATTCAAAGAATGTAGAAGTATAACCGCGATAATCTACACCCATCATCCGATGATTTAGGAATTTATTTGTCATTTGTTCCTTTTCATACTCGGGACAGAATTTTCTTTCTACAAGACTTTTAAATTCTTCCCAGTTCAGGGCATACGCCACTGTTCTTCCTTTGGCTTGTAATACTGTGTTCCACCATTCTAGCGCTCCTTCCTTGAAAAGATTTGATGCGTACATAACTTGATCATCTTTAGCACATTTACTTATTGCAATTACTGCTTCGGTTTTCTCTAACCAACGCAGTGATGCAGTTGCTCCTTCATTGCCTGCAAATTCAGTGGGTTTACAAGCAAGAGATTCTTTGTAAGTGCAACCAGGCGTTGCAGCTTTCATTTTCTTAGGAAATGGAGCTTGATGTGGTTCCTCATTATGATTAACATGATCATTGCCTCCGTTTACACTATTACTGAAGTTATCTTCAGAAATACGTTTACTAGGAACGATTTGTTGCGGTTCGATTGGATTCTTTACAGCAGCAACGATTGCTGGAATAGCATAGGCTATCCCTTGAGCAACAATATTTTCGATATCTTGCCTAGTCACATATTGATCTCCTGGATGTTGCTCAGACTGATTAACCTCATTTACTTGTTCGTTACCAATATTTGCCATCTGATAATTAATTTTATATAAATAATTAGTATAAATACAAATATAATAAAACAGTTTGCACATAATCACATTAACATGTATAACCAAAAATTATTGATTTCCCAAATTTCATTTTATATATTATATTATGCCTCGTACACATGATTATCATACAACGTTTTATTGTTAAGTTAGTACACATACTGGTTCTTATGATTATTTATTAAACAACTATTCCTGCAAACTCCCATTATCTGGTCAGCTAATTTCTTAAAAACGACGCTCCCTTTCATCATACTTCCACGTAACTCTTTCTCCCACATCCCTAATCCTATTTCCTGCATTAATTAACTCTTCGCCCCAGAGACGAAGTTCAGTCAGATTCTCCGGGCTCATAGTTGGGTATAGTGGAGGTTCTGGGTCAACTTGTGGGAAAAATGTATCAGAGTTGTTTAAAAGATTTTGGTATTGCCAATCAGTTGTCCACCATTCATCTAATTCTACTGGTAGTGGTTGAGATTGGACAATAGGATCTGGAATAGCAGGTTCCAGATTGATTGGAATTGGAGCTTCTAGTGCGTAGCTGAAAAGATCTTCTTCAGTAAATATAAGATTTGGATTAGCTGGTTCAAGGTTTCCATCGGCAGGTCCGATGAGGTCACTCATTACTAATTTATGATCTAAAACTTCCCAGGGAGTCATTTTCTGTTTCTGCCTAGAAATTTCTCCGATTTCTCTTTATTTCCCCCTGACTTTTCCTAATAATCAAACTTCTTTTATTAGGAGAAAGTGGTTTCTCGTAATGTGCCTTTCTCACAAATATTCCTTCTTCAGGAATTAAATAAGGTTTTGTTTGCGATGAACTTCCTTTCTCATTGGATGACCTATCTAGTTTAAGATAGATATTTGACAGCTTTTGTTTACCCATACTGTAATTAACAAATAATCAGTTAATAAAACACATAATCACATAATTGGCAATTAGTAAAATTAAGTATTTCTAAATACTTAATAGGCTTAGATCAGTGGCTCTGATACCACCTTTTTCTGTCACGGCCCCCGACCCGGTTTGACCCGTTTCAGGAGCCGCGGGACAGAAAATCCCGTGGTATTTATTTAACAGCGGAAGTTTCTTCAGGATCATTTTAAAAACTGAAATATTTCCCGATTATTTTTATTTCACAATTCAGGATAAAACCCTGTAATTTACAATCTTGAGATTTCACGAAGAAATCTTTTATTTTACAAAACATGTTTCTTTATTTTATACTGAGCCACTTCCTTAAGCTGATAGTGCTTCGCGGCACTTTTCCTGGATCACAACAGATCACCTGAAACATGTTTGAAAAAGGTTTTGTCAGCGGGAAATACTGAGTGAATCATTCTTATTTAATTAAAACGACCTGTTTGTTATAATTTACAGTATTAAGAGCGATTACAATGTTTCTATCTTTTTGAATTAACTGACCCAGTTGTCACTTGACCGGACTTGTGACTATGGACATATCACTTGCTGGGTCCGTTCACCCATAAGTGATAAATAATTAGTAGCTATGTGCACATCCCCCCACATACTGGCATTAATTTCAGATTACATAGACTTAATCCCTGTAATTATAACCTTGAAAATAAACATGCTTTTGAAAGTAATTTGATAAAAAGAGAATGACTCACATTGCAGATTTAATTATGAACAGAGCTTAGCCTACTGATTAGCCTTGATAACCTAGTTTAAATAATCAGGCACACAAACTAGGTTAGTAACTTAATACAACATTTACGACAACTCACGAGATTAAAACCTTCACAACGAATGACAAAGTGCGATACTTAAACATCCATCGATTTAACGACGAATGACAAAGCATAAACCCTAATGTGGGCAGCACTTAAACATCCATTGGATCGTTTAATCAATCGGACATTGAATCGTAGCAGCGATCGAGTTATTACCCTGAATTGTGGCAGCACTTCGTGATCGGTGTGTGTTTTTGTAGTAAACAGTGTCTAACTTTGTGTACGTAAGGAATTTTAACGTCGAACTGAAGCCAGAAATCAAGTCCCAAGCCCCTGTATTTATACCTGAATTTGACATCTCCCGCGTGTCGCGGAAGATGTCCCCGATTCTGTCGCGACTCGCCTGGGGTAACAATCTACCCTAGGGTAGCCTTGTGTCCTAGTAGGCTTGCTGAGTTGGTTTCGTGTTATTTCGAATTTTTTGACAACGAACTGTCAAGATATTACTGAATAGGGTTTACCCCCCCTGAGTTTTAGGGGTCCTAATCCTAATTCCAAATGTTATGAAAATTTTAGGGATTATGCAGAATCACTTGGGTTTCTCAATTAGGGTTTTCTATTGGACAATTTAATTAAATAAATATGACTTTTAATGAGAGTTGTTACAGAAACATCGGGATGAGACGAACAAATTGCTCAAAACAACATAACACTAAATGTGACAATATGAATTAAATCATTTTATCAAAACTAAAGAATAATACATTGTTTCAAATAGTAAACATAAATTCAAACATTGTTTAATTGCTAAAATGGGTATCTAAAGCCATCCTAGCTTGTTTCTTGAGTCTTGTACCAATCAACCTGCAATATGTATTAAAATAACATCAACAAAAATATGTTGGCCAGTATACAAGTTTGATACATAGCATAAAGTAGAATAAAACAAGTTTTGAAGTTGCTCAATATCCAACATGAAGACGATGACACTAGCTACCACTGTTCAAGTTGCTTTCAAATATCGTTCAAGTTGCATCCAAATGAAGTTGCACTCAAAGAGTGTTGAAGTTGCATTCAAATATCGTTCAAGTTGCATATAATGAAGTTGCACTCAAAGAGTGTTGAAGTTGCATTCAAATATTGTTCAAGTTGCATAGAATGTGGGGTTACAAGCATCAAATCGTTTCATGTTTAAATGTGGATAGAGTGTGATAAAAACAAGACTCAAGTGTTGTGTAACTTGAATATGAAATACATGTTGCACCCAAACGTGTTTAAAACGAAAATGGGATCGAGTATACTCACATTGATTGCGTTGCGTTGCGATTTCTTGTAATAACGCACGAGTAACGACGGAGAATCCAAGGGAACGCACGAGAGAGGTTATCCTAGATATGGAGTAACACAATAACGGTATATTTAATATTGATAGGGTAATTATAATTCCTAATATTTAAGGTTTATAATTCGATTAATTGGATACTATAATTTCTCATTAATAACTTTGATAGTTATTTAAATTTTAGAGTTCATAAAAGAGAAACATAAAAGAGTTTATTTATAAGTTTTTATTTAAAAGAAAATAAAATATTCAAACCTCATTTGTATTATAAAATGGAACATATTATAAATCCTTCCTCAATTGATTTTACTGTAAAAGATATTGGATATGTAGGTTTAAAATCAATAACTTATTTCATTCATGCCATAACTGGTTGTCATCATCTTCTTTAATAACAACAGCAACCAGCGGCATTCTTACCTATATATATTATGTTATAAATGAATTAATATACAACATTACTTATTTAAATTTTATAGTTATATTATTTTATTAAAAGAAAACAAACAAAAGGAATATCATCAATATTTATAAAACTGTTGGTAGTGTATGAATAAGTTTGTTTCTAAAACAAGATTTGTATCATCATCTTCATCATTAAAATAGATGACACAGTTATATATATATTTCTTTTGTTTCAGTTTGTAATATAGGATGGTTAATCCAGTAGTGTTTAGACACAGTTGAAAGAAGAATAAAAGAACGAATGGACTTGGTGAGAAAAGAGTATACCGAAACGTTGTTAAGCGTCTCCGTCGTGAACACCGATCTCCGACGACGTACTCATGTTTGCCAGCCGTGTCTGGTTGCTCAGGCGTGGCTTACGCGTTACGCGAAAGGGTAATCGCGTGAAGTGGTTCCTGTCGAAAACTCCGGTCGTCTTCTCCGATCGCCGGTGACTCCGGCGAGAGTGTTTTGAACAGAAAAAGGGTGTCGAGGGTGAGTTGTGAGGGTTGTGTCGAAATAATGAAGAAGGCTTCGGTTTAAATAGGCGGTCACGTGAATGAATGAGGCCATGATTTTGGTTTGAGTTCTTGATTGATAATCGAAATAGAAACAGAAACACGGCAATCAATTGCCAATCATCGAGAATTCAGCAATAGGAGGAAAGGAAAGGAAAGGAAATGTCATGTATTTAATAAATGTGGGTTAATTAAAACAACTAAAATTACCCTAATTCTAGACTCTCTAATCTTTAAATTTATAAAACTAAGACTCGATCTAAACCCTAAACCACACAACCGGCAAGTGAACCGATCAATGTAGTAAAGCTAAAGCAAGTCCGAGTATCGAACCCAGGAGACTCTACTGATTACGCTACGACTCTATATAGACTAAGACTGACACGACATACTAAATTGTTTATTAATTAGGGGGGGGGGGGGGTTTCTAAATATCCTAAATAAAATAATAAAATAATGCTAGAAGACTAAACACGAACTCGAACGAAGGTTTTGATCAGTGGTGATGAAGACTACCTAGGCTAGACGCAGGCTAAACTCAGGATGGATTTCTATTCGATAATTTTGTGGTGTGGAACCGGGATCTTTAAATGCTAAACCTATTAAGACGCCACTAAGCCCCTCAAACACTCTCGAGGCGATTCTTATGGCACTACCTAGGATGTTATGCTCACCGGTTTTCTAGATTTTCCTTTCAGTCCTCTAGTTTCTTGAAAGTGCCTATGTAAGACGTTCTACCTTGCCGCTCGAACGTCTAAGGCAACTACGGGTTTTAATCTTGGTTTAATAGACAATGGAATGTTAAGGACTTATAACCAAACCGAGACCTATTAATACCCTCGTGCCTCACAGCGACGAGTTTAGCAGCACACTTGATTTTATCAAATTACCGAATATTGTTTCTAAGGTTACTTACGCGTTTTCACCCTAAAGGATTAATGACCTATTACGTGATATAGACACTCACCTAAATCAAGAACCCTAATATAACCCTATTGTGTGATAAAGACCGTCACCAAGGATTATATGAAACAAATATCAATAATAAGATAATCACAAGCACACATACGCACCAAGTTAAATTCCCATAGCGTTTACAATACAAGAAAGATCCACAACCACGACAAAAATCAAATAAAAATCCAAACTTTATTATGCCATAGTCATTAGCCTAGGTAGTTTACGGTTTTTAGCCGGAAAACATAATCAAAAACGCAAATAAAGTCATACTAAGTTCTGAATTCATCATGTAACACATAAAAACGAACAAAGAACGATAGATTAGGATAGTAAAACCCGTGGTTTTCACTCTCGCACGCTTCTAAAGTATACCCGATGATTCCTTGCAATCCTCAAGCTTTCAAACCTTCAACAGCCTCTGGTTATTGCCTCAAGAACTCCAAAATTCGTCTCCCTCCCGGCTGTTCACGTTTTACCATCTTATAACCCTCAAAAACCCTAGATTTCCATGCAAGGAACTTTTGTTGCCGACATAGAGTCTTCACGCGGCCCGCTTCAGTTACAAAGACAAGTCAACGCGGGCCGCTTCACAAGCTCAACACCGGAACCCTTTTAATAACACTCGCGCGGCCCGCCTGGAGGTGTGGGCTAAGTTGATGCGGGCCGCGAGAACTTAAACAATTCTGAATTTTCTTTTTAAGTTAATGCGGCCCGCCTGGAAGCTCCTTATAAGCTTACGCGGCCCGCCTGGAAGCTCCAGAACTGCATTTTCGCTTCGTTTCAGCTCCCGACTCCTCGATTTCCGTTCCAGCCTTCCGCCTTTCCAGATTTTGGCTCGTTTTTGCTCCTTTTGGCTGTAAAGACCTGGAAACACAATTTAATCAAAAGTATGTACAATCTATCTAAAACCGACACTAAAACGAACAACTAACGACTAAAACCGACGCGAATACCGATGTATTTTACAATACATCAAATATCCCCACACTTACTCTTTTTTTCGTCCTCGAAAAAGAATTATGCAAACGGAATCATAATCAAGATAGTCGTTCGGGCCAAAAGCTTATGTTCATTCATTAAAATCGAGACATGTGTTAGTTGCGATTGCAAGTATTTCGATCCTCTTAAACCCAAACCCGGTTCCGAGCCCTTATCATGCAATTTAAGTTCAAATATGGGTCAATCCACCTAGGGTCTCACGCTAAAAATCGCAGGTCCACCTAATCCCCCCTCAAGCTTATAGGACAAAAGGAACAACCACTGGGTTATTTCCTAACCGCCTTATACCAAGATCAAGAGAGTTTACAATCAATCAAACAAATATTTTTTTTTCTTTTTTTCTTTTTTTTTTCTCGCTCGTGAGTCTAGACGGTGCTTTCCCAAACCAAGAGGCAATCCGGCTGTAGAGTCGCCATCCCCAACCACAGACTACTTAGTTTCGGTACTTTTTATTATTATTTTTTATCGCTTTGCACGGTCGATTTCACACACCCTAGCGGTAATCCGGCTGTAGAGTCACTATCCCCAACCACAGACTACATAGAAGTGGCTACTTTCATTTAGTTTCTAGCTCACTTTTTATTCTATTTTTTTTTTCACATGATCACAAACTCTAACGGTTTTAACTTATAACGGTGCCCCTTATGTTATTTTAGGCGGTTTCAATTTCCCCACTTTTCCTAGATGAGAACCCACTAGCAAACCGACGTTAGGTATATTAAGATCAAAGGAACTCAAAACCGAACCGAGCCTACCCGCATATCCCAAACTAGACACAAGCACGATTAAATTATCTCATATTATTATTATTTGCACCCGAACAAAAACTCGACTTTTCTATCATTTTCCGTTTTTTTATTTTGCAAACTTCTATTTGCAAAAGACATTTTCAATTTTTTTAATTTTTTTTGGATTTTTGAATTTTTTTTTTATTTTTTCATTTTTTATGACTCAAGACTCACTAACTAACTAAACGACTCACGACTCAAATGTCCCATCCCCACACTTAAATATTGCATTGTCCCTAATGCAAGGATGAAAACATGACTCCTAAAACCTAAAAACAAAATAAATAAATAAATATACAAGTGTACAAGTGGAACGACTTAGCTGAATAAATATGTGAGACTGTCAGTATGCCAGTCGATACCACACATGCCCTCCAATCCAAAACGCGCTCAGCAAACTGTATATACTCGGACACGCGAACGGAAGTGGCACCAACAACGACCTAACACTCAAAGCATACCAAACCAACATAATATATATCATCACAATATTAACAAGTCATCCGAGTATCAACCAACCCAAAACCCTACCAACCAGTATATTATATCAGTACAGACCAAAATATGAGGATAAAAATAGCATAAAATAAAAACAAAAGATATAAGCTCCATAAGCACTGCTGCATATCCTCATGCTCCTCCTGCTCCACCCTGCTGCCCACCTGCAGGATCCTCCTGTCGTGGCTGCCAAGATGGTGGTGGCTGCAAGTGGAAGTGATCCATAATCACTCTCACACCATCCCGCGTCTGCTCCACTAAATCAAACAACCTGTCCATCCTGTCATAGACTGCCTCTAATGTCAGCGGCTCTGGCCGTGGCTGTCTAACAGGGCGCTCACATGCCGGCAACTGATGCCTCTGCAGTGGTGCCCGAATACGCTGTGGAATCGCACCCTGCATCGCCTCTGTGGCGGCTGAACCTGGTGGAGGTGGCACCTGCTGCCCCTCAGTCACGGCCTCCCATGCCGGTGGCGTATCCAACGTCACTATCCTCGCCAATTGTAGACTCTTCAGCTCCATAAATGATGGAGCTGGTCCTGTACACATCAAATCAGGCGGAAAATCAGCAAACACACCTAAATTCACCGCCAACATCGTAATATATGGCCCACCATATAACCTCGCGTTTTTACCTCCCTTCTTCGGCCTTGCTAAAGACCACGCCAAAATACTCGCCAGATTCGCTGGCCTCCTCTCAACCATACACATCAGACAGAACAGACTATGCTGGTTCACCTTATCCCCCTCGTACCTACCAATCAATGTCGCCGCAAATATCTTATGTACAAACCTATAAAGCGGATCTCGAATATCAGATGCTAACATATTGCTCGAATATGGTGTGGTAGCAATAGTCGCCCAAAATCTCTGCAAATCCCCCGCCATCACACAAAACTCCTTTTCCTCCTTCACTACATATCTCAACAAACCCCTAAACTCATCCGACTCAACCTCCTGACACTAATAAAATCCAGTTGCCGCAGCGAATTGTGGCAGTGTCATATTGAAAGTCCTCTTACCCAGCGCAAATGAAACCACATTCGGCTCATCAAAACCCCCTGGATGTCTATAATAAAACGTGGAATGAAACTCCAAGGTGAGCTGTGTGGCGCGTCACATTCTAACGCCATCCTAAACTTCAAACCCAACAACTGCTCTAACCTTTCAACCTGCCCCAGCTATCTCACTAGATCCCAGTCGATCCTTCGAAATTCTAACAGATTCAGCTTCTTAATTGTATCATACTTCATATACTCGGCTGACCCAAACGTAAACCGTAATAACGGGCTATCCCCCAACCTATCACTCTGACCGTGTGGAGTCCCGTCATCCCTATACGTGATCTCCCTAAGTACTGGAGCAACCGACTGCTCCTGAACTGCCGCCTGGGCCCTAGTACTGCGCCTCTTGCGCTTCACTCCTGAAGATGACCCCTCACCTGACATCCTGTTCAAAACAGATCAATAAACATGCAAAACAGGTGAACAGTTAGTAAACACAAGCTATTTTTGGTATTTTTGAATTTTTTTGATTTTTTTGGAATTTTTAAGGATTTTTCTGATTTTTTTTTTCAAATAAAATAATAATATAATAATATACAATCGAACGACGGCCGTATAGCATTTCGTTCGCGGCCGTTGTTCGATACGAGTGACTAATCGCAAATCGTCTTGAAAATAAATCGAACTTTGCCCGAATGGAGATTGAGTACGGGCGAAGCGGCTTAAAATCAAGCGATGCAATAATACGCGCAAAACGACACTCACACGACTCAAAGATGACTCAAACGACACCTAACACACTAAACATACCTAAATGACGCAAAACAACGCACATCGACCCTAAAAACGACACTTTTGACGCAAATTACAAAAATTTACACTTTTACCCCCTCCCGACACTTTGCTTGCCCTCGAGCAATCCCAAGTGCCGAGAAAATCATCACAAACTTCAATGTGGAAGCAACGGAAGCGATGCGCGTGAGTTATGTGAAAAATGGTGCCTTTATGTGAAAACCACGCAAACGCCTCCCCTCACTCATTTTTAACAATGCCCAAAACATTTTCCGCGTCATAATGCAAACACGAGAGACTAATACATTGACTCGACTAGAAGCACACGGACACTGACCCAAACCACAACTAGTACCCGACTCGACTCAAATACCGACCTGAAAATACATGACAGCTAACATACTGACTCGACGACAGACCCGACTCGACAAAAGGACCTGAACTAAATAACTACCAAGCAAGCAAGGAAATTGCAGACACATACCTCAGAATCGACCGGGACAGCGAACACAGTGAAGTGGTGGCCGGAGGTGGTTTGGTGATGGTGGTGGTCAGCGGACAACCGGGGGTGGTGGAGTGAACGGTGAAGATGGTGGGCGGTGGTATGGTGACAGTGGTGGGGGTCTAGGCCGGAGGTGTGAGTGGTGAATAGCCGGAGATGGAATGGCGGTGGAACTGAGGGGTAATCGCCGGACAAGGTGATGGGAGGGGATGAAGGCCAGTGGTGAAGTGGGGTGAATGGTGGTGGTGGTGGAAATGAGGTGTAATCGCCGGTCAAGGGATGAGTGAAGATGGTTTAGGGTTTCAACTGTGTCAATTTGGGGGATTTCATACTGCTGCCGACATACACAACTCACGCGGCCCGCGTGAGATATAATGACAAGTTAATGCGGGCCGCGAGCGTTTGTTTTTGTCAAATTCTTATAAGTCCAAGCGGGCCGTGTCAACTAAAAAGAAACTACTACGCGGGCCGCTTGGACAGTTAATTACAGCAAAGTTGTTGACAGCAGCAGCAGTTTGCAGCTGAAAATGGTTTTTATTTATCCCTAAATTACCCCCGGCCCTTATTTCTTCGTTTTTAACGTTAAACATACCTGTGAGGCTGCTCGGTAGTCGATTTCGGCCACGTGAAAGATGATGTACCTGCAAAACACTTGACAAAACATGAAACGGACACAAATACGACACGATGACAAACGACGCAAAAACACCTAAAACACTAACTAATGACACGACACGGACAACGACTCAATGTACAAACTCTACACTTGAGTTTTCACTCAAGAACCTACGTGGTGGTGCTAGGCGGGTCCGAAAGAGGAAGGACCCCCTATGTAGTGCTTCAACCTATGCCCATTTACCTTCCACGCATTCGAACTCGCTTCATCAAACAACTCGACGGTACCGTACGGGAAAACCTCCTTCACGACATACGGCCCGGACCATCTCGACTTCAACTTTCCGGCAATCAACTTCAACCTCGAATTAAACAAAAGCACTTGATCGCCCACTTTAAACTCCTTCAACTTCCGCAACCTTCTATCATGCAAAGTTTTCGACTTTTCCTTAATACTCCAAGAACGATCATACGCGGCGTCACGAAGCGCCTCCAACTCATGAATTTGGAAAAATCGTCTCCTAGCGGCCTCCGTCAAATCTAAATTCACCGTTTTGAGCGCCCAAAGAGCCCGATGCTCTAACTCGACCGGTAAATGGCACGCTTTCCCATAAACGATCATAAACGGTGTCGTCCCTAATGGCGTCTTGTAGGCGGTGCGGAAGGCCCACAACGCATCGTCCAACTAGTCGGACCAATCCTTCCGACTCTTACCTACCGTCTTCTCCAAAATCCTCTTCACTCCTCGATTCGCGTTCTCCACTTGACCGCTTGTTTGCGGATGATACGCGGTAGACAAGCGGTGCGTAACTCCATATCTCTCCAACGCCTTCTCCATCACCGCATTGCAAAAATGCGTACCGCGATCACTAATAATTGCTTTTGGAGTACCAAATCGCGTAAACAACTTCTTCAAGAACCTCACCACCACTCGTGCGTCGTTTATAGGCAAAGCTTGAGCTTCCACCCACTTCGAAACATAGTCTATCGCAACAAGGATGTACCGATTCCCACTCGAGGATGGAAATGGCCCCATGAAATCGATGCCCCAAACGTCAAAGACTTCTAACACTTGAATAGGATTCTGGGGCATCTCATCCTTGGATGAGATGTTGCCGGTCCGCTGGCATCGGTCACATTTTCTCACTAACTCGGCCGCATCATCTACTACTGTCGGCCAATAGAAACCACAATCAAACACCTTCTGTGCTGTCACATGCGCACCATGGTGTCCTCCAGTCAATCCCTCATGGAAATGGCGAATAATGTCCCAGCCGTCCTCTCTACTCACACATCTCCTCAAAACTCGATCACCGCCTATCCTGAAGAGATAGGGATCATCCCAAATGTACTTCCGCGCATCATTCATAAGCTTCCTCCTCTGCTGGCGATGCATACCCTCCATCACGAACCTGTTAGCTAAATAATTGGCTAGATCGCTAAACCATGGTAAATCCACGGCCCCTGCCGTAACAACATCAATAGACTCGTGAGGGAATCTGTCTCCTATCGCCTCCTCACGAATATCCTCTCTCTTCGGATCCTCTAAGCAGGACAAGTGGTCTGCCGCCACATTCTCTGCCCCTTTCTTATCCTTAATTTCAATGTCAAACTCGGAAAGTAGCAGAATCCATCGTATAAGGCGTGGCTTCGCGTCCTTCTTCTGAAACAGGTAACGCAGAGCAGAAGGATCAGTAAACATGACGGTTTTTGAAAGAACGAGATATGATCGGAATTTGTCGAACGCGAACACCACTGCTAACAACTCCTTCCCTGTGGTGGTGTAATTCTCCTGGGCATCATTCAACGTTTTACTCGCGTAGTAAATCGGGTGAAAATGCTTCTCCCGTCTCTGCCCTAACACCGCACCAACTGCGTAATCACTCGCATCGTACATCAGCTCGAATGGTAAGCTCCAATCAGGCGACACGAGGATCGGTGCACTCACTAACTTCTCCTTCAGAAACTCAAACGATCGAAGGCACTCCTCGTCAAAGACGAAAGGAACGTCCTTCTCCAACAATCGCGTCATGGGGCGAGTGATTTTGGAAAAATCCCTAATAAAGCGCCTATAAAATCCCGCATGACCGAGAAAACTACGAACCGACTTGACACTAGTCGGCGGAGGGAGCTGGCTGATCGTGTCTATCTTCGCCCTATCAACCTCAATACCAGCCCTCGAAATCATGTGCCCTAGCACAATCCCCTCAGTCACCATGAAGTGACACTTCTCCCAATTCAACATCAGCTTCGTCTCCACACATCTCTTCAACATCTTCTCCAGATTCATCAGACACTGATCGAAAGAACTACCGTACACTGAGAAACCGTCCATAAAAACCTCCATCGAACTCTCGACCATATCCTGAAAGATCGCGATCATACAACGCTGGAATGTAGCAGGAGCGTTACATAACCCAAATGGCATGCGTCGGTACGCGTATGTGCCGTATGGACATGTAAAAGTGGTTTTCTCCTGATCCTCTGGTGCAATAGGAATCTGGAAATAACCCGAAAACCCGTCGAGAAAGCAATAGAACTGCTGACCCGCGAGACACTCAAGCATCTGATCAATGAATGGGAGCGGAAAATGATCCTTACGAGTGGCGTCATTTAACTTTCGATAGTCAATGCACACACGCCAACCCGTAACAGTACGAGACGGAATAAGCTCATTCTTCGAATTTAGAACAACCGTCATCCCCCCTTTCTTCGGGACGACCTGTGTGGGACTCACCCAAGCTGAATCAGAAATAGGATAGATCAAACCAGACTCTAACAGCTTCATCACCTCCTTCTTCACTACCTCCTGCATATTCGGATTCAAGCGACGCTGCGGCTGCACTACAGGCTTATAAACATCCTCCATCAGAATGCGATGCGTGCAAAAAGTAGGGCTGATGCCCTTGATATCGGATAGCCTCCAGGCAATCGCATCACTGTGCTCTCTAAGCACCTCAATCAACCTCGCTTTCTCCTCCTCTGTCAACTTCGAAGATACGATGACAGGCATATTCGGCTTTTCTCCTAGAAATACGTACTCGAGATGTGATGGAAGAACCTTAAGTTCTAAAGGCGGTGGAATCTCTACAGGAGTACTCTCATCACTAATCGCATCGAGCCCTAACGGCTCAGGAACCCTCAACTCATCACTCTCATCCAACTGCTCATCCTCTACTTCTTCAACCTCCTCCTCATCATGCTCGTCAACAGCTCCCTCGCCTACTAAATCAGCTCCACTAATGTACTCGAGACACGTGTCGACGCAAGATATGAATGAATTGAGAAAGTAAACGGAATGACACGGCCCGATATCATCATCTCGACCTCCAGGATGCTGCATAGCTCTATCGATCTCAAATGTGACAATCTCGTCACCCGCACGAAGAGAAATCTTACCGTAAAAGACGTCAATGATCGCCTTTGCGGTTCGAAGGAATGGACGGCCCAGAATAATAGGAACTCTCTCATCGGCCTCCATGTCGAGCACAACGAAATCCACTGGAAACACAAACTTATCAACCTTCACCAACAAATTCTCTACTATCCCACGAGGATACTTGACTGATCGGTCAGCCAAGGACAGTGACATGCGTGTGGGTGTAAGCTCTCCTAGACCAAGTCGCTCATACAACGAAAACGGCATCAGATTGATGCTGGTCCCTAAATCGGCTAAGGCGTGAGCAGGGGTAACGGCTCCCCCGAAGAAACATGGAATCGTGAAAGTACCCGGGTCGGTCAATTTCTCTGGTAGCTTATTCAAGACTACCGCGGAACAACCTCATGTCAACGGGATATTCGAAAGCTCACCGATTCTCTCCTTACGCTTCAAAAGATCTTTGAGAAATTTAGCATACTTAGGCATAGACTGAAGCGCCTCGATGAACGGAAGATTGATTTTCAACTGTGTAAACATCTCAAGGAATTTCCCGTATTCCTGAGCATGTTTCTGCTGCATGGCACGGGCGGGGTACGGAAGACGAGAATAATCAATCACCGGTGCCGGCCGAACCTTCGTCGGCTGCTTCTCTACTCTCTTCTCCACTGGCGACTCCTCGGCGTGTGCGGTACTTGCTGGGGCTAGCCTCGTGTGCACCTTGCCTGGAGCCTCCATCTCGATCTCCTCATCGACTTCATCCTCTTTCTCCTCCTCAACTCTCTCTCTCACAACCTCTCCCAAACTCTTCCCACTACGGGTCGTAATCGCCTTCGCTGACTGATTCGCGGGATTTGTGAAAGTGTTTCCCGAAAACTGACCCGGCGGGTGCTCCTGCAACTGCTTAGCAAGCCCACCTACTGTTCTCTGAAGATCAAGAATGGTGGCCTGCTGATTCTTGAGCTGAAGTTCATTATTTTTATTAGTCTGCTCCTGATTTTTAATGAATGCCTGAGTCTGCGTCATCATCTGAGCGAACATCTCCTCCAACCTGCTCATACTACCCTCAGGAGCCTTTCCACTACCTTAACTCTCCTGAGTCGATCCTCCACTCGCAAACTGCCCACTCGAACCTGACCCACTAAACTGCCCTGAACTAGAACTCGTGTAAATACCGGGCTCTCTATTGTGATACTGACCAGATGGAAATCCAGGAGGATTTCCAGACGAACGATAACCACTCGAATTACCACTACCGCGCCAGCTGGAATTAGAATTATTGAACGGATTTGTGGGACCCCTAGACTGACCGGCTATGTACTCCACCTGCTCAAGAGTAATGGTAGGACAATCGATAGTGTCATGACCTCCTCGACAAACCTCACACCTATCAACTTTCTTCTTTATCTCACTCAACTCCTGCCTCATCTCCTGCCTCAACTCCTGCCTCAAATTCTCGACTACAGCAGCTACCGATGGGTCCAAGCTAACTTGGTTTACCCCTCGACCGGCCGAGGTGGTACGCACAGGAATGGAAGTCCTGCTGGTAGTACTGTAGTCCATATTGGAGTGGGCAAAACTCTCAAACAAATCATTGCACTCAGCCACCGTCTTCTTTCCCATAAGCTGACCTCCTGCTGAGGTATCGAAGCGAGCTCTAATCTCAGGAGTAAGACCATTGTAGAATTTCTCTACTAACGCCCAATCGGATAGACCATGCTGAGAACAACGGGTAATCAGGGTCTGAAAACGCTCCCAAGCTAAGTGATACGGCTCATCGGGCTCCATACGAAATGAGTGAATCTGGTCACGAAGGCGAGACGCCTTGGCTGGCGGAAAATACTTGGCTAAGAATGCATCGCGAAGGCCTGCCCAAGTAGTGAAAGTGCCAGCTGGCTGGGAATCGAACCAGACGGCTGCGCGTCCAGCGAGTGAGAACGGAAAAACCTGAAGATACCTAGCATCAAGATTGACACCCTCAATGGAGAAGGTGCTGCAGAGACGAGTGATGCGATTGATATGAGCGGGGGCATCCTCGTCGTCATGACCATGGAACTGGCAAGAATTTGTGATGGCGGTCATAATGTAGGATGGAATCTGCCAAGACCGATCGTTCGGGATCTCTGGAAGGGTGATGGGGGAATTTCCACCGGCGAAGCCGGTGGTCGCCTGATCGTAAACTGTCCTACGGGCCATGTGAGCTACGGGTGGGGGACTAGGTGGACGGGTGGGTGGCGGGGAATTGTGGGGTGAAGACTTTGGTGTAAAATCGAACGCTGGGGTGGAATGTGAAAATGAAGTAGAGCTAGAAGCACGTATCTCGGACGTAGAAGACGAGAAGGAAGACTTGAGTGTAAACGGAAGCGGCGGCGGTCCCTGCGAGCGCGTATGGGGCATCCACTGCAAAAACCGAGAACAAACAAGTAAGAAGACTCTACTAAACGACTCGACTAACTATAAAAGACACTAAATTTCTTAGACACCTACGACTCAAACAAAATAAACAACTAGCACGTAATATGTCAAGTAAGTCCAAACAAAGTAATCAACACAATTGCCAAGAGTCCTCGGCAACGGCGCTAAAAACTTGAAGTGCTAAATGTGGGTTAATTAAAACAACTAAAATTACCCTAATTCTAGACTCTCTAAGCTTTAAATTTATAAAACTAAGACTCGATCTAAACCCTAAACTGTAACAACTCTCATTAAAAGTCATATTTATTTAATTAAATTGTCCGATAGAAAACCCTAATTGAGAAACCCAAGTGATTCTGCATAATCCCTAAAATTTTCAGAACATTTGGAATTAGGATTAGGACCCCTAAAACTCAGGGGGGTAAACCCTATTCAGTAATATCTTGACAGTTCGTTGTCAAAAAATTCGAAATAACACGAAACCAACTCAGCAAGCCTACTAGGACACAAGGCTACCCTAGGGTAGATTGTTACCCCAGGCGAGTCGCGACAGAATCGGGGACATCTTCCGCGACACGCGGGAGATGTCAATTTCAGATATAAAGACAGGGGCTTGGGACTTGATTTCTGGCTTCAGTTCGACGTTAAAATTCCTTACGTACACAAAGTTAGACACTGTTTACTACAAAAACACACACTGATCACGAAGTGCTGCCACAATTCAGGGTAATAACTCGATCGCTGCTACGATTCAATGTCCGATCGATTAAACTATCCAATGGATGTTTAAGTGCTGCCCACATTAGGGTTTATGCTTTGTCATTCGTCTTTAAATCGATGGATGTTTAAGTATCGCACTTTGTCATTCGTTGTGAAGGTTTTAATTTCGTGAGTTGTCGTAAATGTTGTATTAAGTTACTAACCTAGTTTGTGTGCCTGATTATTTAAACTAGGTTATCAAGGCTAATCACTAGGCTAACCTCTGTTCATAATTAAATCTGCAATGTGAGTCATTCTCTTTTTATCAAATTACTTTCAAAAGCATGTTTATTTTCAAGGTTATAATTACAGGGATTAAGTCTATGTAATCTGACATTACTGCCAGTATGTGGGGGGATGTGCACATAGCTACTAATTATTTATCACTTATGGGTGAACGGACCCAGCAAGTGATATGTCCACAGTCACAAGTCCGGTCAAGTGACAACTGGGTAAGTTAATTCAAAAAGATAGAAACATTGTAATCGCTCTTAATACTGTAAATTATAACAAACAGGTCGTTTTAATTAAATAAGAATGATTCACTCAGTATTTCCCGCTGACAAAACCTTTTTCAAACATGTTTCAGGTGATCTGTTGTGATCCAGGAAAAGTGCCGCGAAGCACTATCAGCTTAAGGAAGTGGCTCAGTATAAAATAAAGAAACATGTTTTGTAAAATAAAAGATTTCTTCGTGAAATCTCAAGCTTGTAAATTACAGGGTTTTATCCTGAATTGTGAAATAAAAATAATCGGGAAATATTTCAGTTTTTAAAATGATCCTGAAGAAACTTCCGCTGTTAAATAAATACCACGGGATTTTCTGTCCCGCGGCTCCTGAAACGGGTCAAACCGGGTCGGGGGCCGTGACAGAAAAAGGTGGTATCAGAGCCACTGATCTAAGCCTATTAAGTATTTAGAAATACTTAATTTTACTAATTGCCAATTATGTGATTATGTGTTTTATTAACTGATTATTTGTTAATTACAGTATGGGTAAACAAAAGCTGTCAAATATCTATCTTAAACTAGATAGGTCATCCAATGAGAAAGGAAGTTCATCGCAAACAAAACCTTATTTAATTCCTGAAGAAGGAATATTTGTGAGAAAGGCACATTACGAGAAACCACTTTCTCCTAATAAAAGAAGTTTGATTATTAGGAAAGTCAGGAGGAAATAAAGAGAAATCGGAGAAAGTTCTAGGCAGAAACAGAAAATGACTCCCTGGGAAGTTTTAGATCATAAATTAGTAATGAGTGACCTCATCGGACCCGCCGATGGAAACCTTGAACCAGCTAATCCAAATCTTATATTTATTGAAGAAGATCTTTTCAGCTACCCACTAGAAGCTCCAATTCCAATCAATCTGGAACCTGCTATTCCAGATCCTATTTTCCAATCTCAACCACTACCAGTAGAATTAGATGAATGGTGGACAACTGATTGGCAATACCAAAATCTTTTAAACAACTCTGATACATTTTTCCCACAAGTTGACCCAGAACCTCCACTATACCCAACTATGAGCCCGGAGAATCTGACTGAACTTCGTCTCTGGGGCGAAGAGTTAATTAATGCAGGAAATAGGATTAGGGATGTGGGAGAAAGAGTTACGTGGAAGTATGATGAAAGGGAGCGTCGTTTTTAAGAAATTAGCTGACCAGATAATGGGAGTTTGCAGGAATAGTCGTTTAATAAATAATCATAAGAACCAGTATGTGTAATAACTTAACAATAAAACGTTGTATGATAATCATGTGTACGAGGCATAATATAATATATAAAATGAAATTTGGGAAATCAATAATTTTTGGTTATACATGTTAATGTGATTATGTGCAAACTGTTTTATTATATTTGTATTTATACTAATTATTTATATAAAATTAATTATCAGATGGCAAATATTGGTAACGAACCAGTAAATGAGGTTAATCAGTCTGAGCAACATCCAGGAGATCAATATGTGACTAGGCAAGATATCGAAAATATTGTTGCTCAAGGGATAGCCAATGCTATTCCAGCAATCGTTGCTGCTGTAAAGAATCCAATCGAACCGCAACAAATCGTTCCTAGTAAACGTATTTCTGAAAATAACTTCAGTAATAGTGTAAACGGAGGCAATGATCATGTTAATCATAATGAGGAACCACATCAAGCTCCATTTTCTAAGAAAATGAAAGCTGCAACGCCTGGTTGCACTTACAAAGAATTTCTTGTTTGTAAACCCACTGAATTTGCAGGCAATGAAGGAGCAACTGCATCACTGCGTTGGTTAGAGAAAACCGAAGCAGTAATTGCAATAAGTAAATGTGCTAAAGATGATCAAGTTATGTACGCATCAAATCTTTTCAAGGAAGGAGCGCTAGAATGGTGGAACACAGTATTACAAGCCAAAGGAAGAACAGTGGCGTATGCCCTGAACTGGGAAGAATTTAAAAGTCTTGTAGAAAGAAAATTCTGTCCCGAGTATGAAAAGGAACAAATGACAAATAAATTCCTAAATCATCGGATGATGGGTGTAGATTGTCGCGGTTATACTTCTACATTCTTTGAATATGCTAGAGTAGTACCAACACTGGCTTCGCCAGAACCGGTGCTCATTTCTCGCTACATTTGGGGACTGATTAGTGAAATCCGCAATATCGTTAAAGCTGCGAGACCTCGCACAATTGACGATGCTGTGGAATTAGCTAACACCCTAACTGACGAACTGGTTCGCACAAGATGAAGACAGAAAGAAAGAATTGGCTCAGAAAATTACCCAGGGATTTCGTACGGGTAATAATAGCAATTTCAAAAGAAGAGGAATAGGGCAATCTTCAACTTTGCCGTTCTGTCAAAATTGCAAAAAGAAACATTTTGGAAAATGCAAAGTATATTGCAATTTTTGCAAAATGGTGGGACATCGTGAAGAAGATTGTAGAAAGAAAACAAGAGTCTGTTATAATTGCGGCGAAACAGGACATATTAAGCCAGAATGTCCTAAATTGGTTAAACCAGCAGACAGCAAAGCTAAACCAGCTGATGGAGCTACAAAGAAGAATGTCAGAGCATTCCAGCTAACTACACAAGAAGCAGAACTCATTCCAGATGTGATAGCTGGTACGTTCTTAGTTCACAACATTTACGCCAAAGTATTATTTGACTCTGGTGCAAACCAAAGTTTTATTAATACTTCATTCTGCCAAGCTCTTAATTTACCCTTAACCAACCTTAGGCAGATTTTTACAGTCGAAACGGCAGACGGAAATTCTGTTAGTATAGATAAAGTTTTGCAAAAGGAAAATATAGAACTTTCAGGTCATAAATTCTTTGCATACCTATTACCTATGAAATTAGCCGAATTTGATGTTGTGTTAGGAATGGATTGGTTAGTAGCCAACCATGCTCGAATCCTTTGTGATCAGAATTCCATAGAAATTCAATCACCTACTGGGGAAATAATTAGGATTACAGGAGATAAACCACGTAAGCCCATGAAGTTCATATCAGTAATGAAAGTTGCTAATTATGAACGAAAACAAGGAATAGTATATATGATTTCAGTAATCATTAGTACTAAGTGTAAAGAACTTAAGGAAATTCCTGTAGTCTCAGAATATCTGGATGTATTTCCAGAAGAGTTACCGGGATTACCCCCAGATAGGGAAGTAGAATTTAGGATTCATCTAATTCCAGGAACTACACCGATAGCCAAGGCACCTTATCGGTTAGCACCCACAGAAATGTTAGAACTGAAAAAGCAATTAGATGAATTATTAAGTAAAGGATTCATACAACCTAGTTCATCCCCATGGGGAGCACCAGTGCTATTTGTTAAGAAAAAGGATGGTTCAATGAGAATGTGTATCGATTATAGAGAATTGAATAAGGTTACAATTAAGAATCGATACCCATTACCTAGGATTGATGATTTGTTTGATCAACTTCAAGGAGCTAGATATTTTTCTAAGATAGACTTACGCTCTGGATATCATCAATTGAAGGTACAAGAAGAAGACATACCTAAAACTGCTTTCAGAACTAGGTATGGTCATTACGAGTTTAAAGTCATGCCCTTTGGGTTAACAAATGCACCTGCTGCATTCATGGACATGATGAATAGGATCTGTAAACCGTATTTGGATAAATTTGTAATTGTTTTCATAGACGATATACTTATTTATTCCAAAAGTCAAGATGAACACTGTCAGCACTTGCATGCACTCTTAACTTTGTTAAGAAAAGAAAAGCTTTATGCCAAATTCTCGAAGTGTGAATTTTGGTTAAAGGAAGTGCAATTCCTAGGACACATGGTAAATCACGAAGGTATTCACGTAGATCCTGCTAAGATAGAGGCAATTACCAATTGGAAGGTTCCACAAACAGCAATGGAAATTAGAAGTTTTATAGGTTTAGCCGGGTACTATAGACGGTTTATTAAGGATTTTTCCAAGATAGCCGTACCATTAACTAAGCTAACCTGTAAAGCAGTTAAGTTTGAATGGGGATCAAAGCAAGAAGAAGCTTTTAGAATATTAAAGCAGAAATTAACAAATGCACCAATCTTAGCCTTACCAGAAGGAACTGAAGATTTTGAAGTATATTGTGATGCTTCAAAACTAGGATATGGATGTGTGCTTATGCAATGCAAAAAGGTGATTGCATATGCTTCAAGGCAAATGAAAAAGCACGAGGAAAATTATACGACTCATGATTTAGAATTAGGAGCCGTAATTTTTGCCCTTAAGATTTGGAGACATTATCTGTATGGAAGTAAATTTACTGTTTATACAGATCATAAAAGTTTAAGATATATATTTGGGCAAAAAGAGTTAAACATGAGACAAAGAAGATGGATGGAAATCCTAAGTGACTACGATTGTGATATTCAGTATCACAAAGGAAAGGCAAATGTAGTTGCAGATGCCTTAAGTCGTAAGTATTATGAGAAACAACGACGGGTTCGTGCTCTTAGATTAAATCTACAAATAGATTTAATGGAACAATTGAAGAATGTTCAAACTACAGCAATCAAGGATGATGCTGAAGGAATGAAAGGACGAATAAAGGAATTAGAACAAGGAGCAGGTGGAATTTGGAGATTCCACAAAAGTAGAATCTGGGTACCTAAGCAAGGAGACTTAAGACCTAAGATTTTAGAAGAAGCTCATAAATCTAGGTATACTATGCACCCAGGAAACAATAAGATGTACCAAGATTTAAGAAAGAACTTCTGGTGGATAGGAATGAAGAAGGATATAGCGCGATATGTTTCTAAATGTCTCACTTGTTCACAAGTTAAAGCAGAACATCAGAAACCTTCAGGGTTACTACAACAATTAGAAATGCCTATATGGAAGTGGGAACTTATAACCATGGATTTTGTTACTAAGTTACCCAAAACAAGAAAAGGTAATGATGCGATTTGGGTAATCGTGGATCGATTAACCAAATCAGCTCACTTTCTACCAATGAAAGAAACCTTTAATATGGAAAGGTTGGCAAAATTTTATGTAGATGAAGTTTTATCCTTACATGGAGTTCCACTCTCCATTGTTTCGGATAGGGATAGTCGTTTCACTTCTCATTTCTGGAAAAGTTTCCAGCAAGCTATGGGAACTCGACTCAATCTGAGTACTGCATATCATCCCCAAACAGACGGACAAAGTGAAAGGACGATACAAACTCTAGAAGACATGCTCCGAGCATGTGTAATAGATTTTGGTTGAAACTGGGATGATCATTTACCATTAATTGAATTCTCCTATAACAATAGTTATCATTCAAGCATCGAAACTGCCCCATTTGAAGCACTGTACGGAAGAAAGTGTAGAACTCCAGTTTGTTGGGCAGAAATAGGAGAAAGTCAATTGTCAGGTCCAGAAATAGTACAAGAGATGACCGACAAGATTACTCAAATCAAGGAAAGACTGAAGACGGCTCGCGATCGTCAGAAGAGTTATGCAGATAATAGATGCAAGCCGTTAGAATTCCAAGTTGGAGACAGAGTACTGTTGAAAGTTTCTCCTTGGAAAGGAGTAGTTAGATTCGGAAAGAAAGGAAAGCTAAGTCCAAGGTACGTAGGACCATTTTCAGTGATCCAACGTATAGGACCAGTTGCTTATCGTTTACAATTACCAGAAGAATTAGCTGGAGTACATGATGTATTTCATGTATCCAATCTCAAGAAATGCTTATCAGATGAATCACTGGTAGTACCTCTTCGAGATATAGAGGTAAACGAAAAGCTGAAATTCGTTGAGAAACCTCTTCAAATTGAGGATCGAAAGATCAAGTTTCTCAAACATAAATGACTAGTTTTAGTCAAAGTCAAATGGGGTTCAAAAAGAGGAGCTGAATACACTTGGGAGCTGGAATCAGAAATGAAGCGAAAGTATCCTCACTTATTCCAGTAAATCTCGAGGACGAGATTTTTATTAAGGTAGGGAGAATGAACAACTCTCATTAAAAGTCATATTTATTTAATTAAATTGTCCAATAGAAAACCCTAATTGAGAAACCCAAGTGATTCTGCATAATCCCTAAAATTTTCAGAACATTTGGAATTAGGATTAGGACCCCTAAAACTCAGGGGGGGTAAACCCTATTCAGTAATATCTTGACAGTTCGTTGTCAAAAAATTCGAAATAACACGAAACCAACTCAGCAAGCCTACTAGGACACAAGGCTACCCTAGGGTAGATTGTTACCCCAGGCGAGTCGCGACAGAATCGGGGACATCTTCCGCGACACGCGGGAGATGTCAATTTCAGGTATAAATACAGGGGCTTGGGACTTGATTTCTGGCTTCAGTTCGACGTTAAAATTCCTTACATACACAAAGTTAGACACTGTTTACTACAAAAACACACACTGATCACGAAGTGCTGCCACAATTCAGGGTAATAACTCGTTCGCTGCTACGATTCAATGTCAGATCGATTAAACTATCCAATGGATGTTTAAGTGCTGCCCACATTAGGGTTTATGCTTTGTCATTCGTCGTTAAATCGATGGATGTTTAAGTATCGCACTTTGTCATTCGTTGTGAAGGTTTTAATCTCGTGAGTTGTCGTAAATGCTGTATTAAGTTACTAACCTAGTTTGTGTGCCTGATTATTTAAACTAGGTTATCAAGGCTAATCAGTAGGCTAAGCTCTGTTCATAATTAAATCTGCAATGTGAGTCATTCTCTTTTTATCAAATTACTTTCAAAAGCATGTTTATTTTCAAGGTTATAATTACAGGGATTAAGTCTATGTAATCTGAAATTACTGCCAGTATGTGGGGGATGTGCACATAGCTACTAATTATTTATCACTTATGGGTGAACGGACCCAGCAAGTGATATGTCCACAGTCACAAGTCCGGTCAAGTGACAACTGGGTCAATTAATTCAAAAAGATAGAAACATTGTAATCGCTCTTAATACTGTAAATTATAACAAACAGGTCGTTTTAATTAAATAAGAATGATTCACTCAGTATTTCCCGCTGACAAAACCTTTTTCAAACATGTTTCAGGTGATCTGTTGTGATCCAGGAAAAGTGCCGCGAAGCACTATCAGCTTAAGGAAGTGGCTCAGTATAAAATAAAGAAACATGTTTTGTAAAATAAAAGATTTCTTCGTGAAATCTCAAGATTGTAAATTACAGGGTTTTATCCTGAATTGTGAAATAAAAATAATCGGGAAATATTTCAGTTTTTAAAATGATCCTGAAGAAACATCCGCTGTTAAATAAATACCACGGGATTTTCTGTCCCGCGGCTCCTGAAACGGGTCAAACCGGGTCGGGGGCCGTGACATAAACCACACAACCGGCAAGTGAACCGATCAATGTAGTAAAGCTAAAGCAAGTCCGAGTATCGAACCCACGAGACTCTACTGATTACGCTACGACTCTATCTAGACTAAGACTGACACGACATACTAAATTGTTTATTAATTGGGGGGGGGGGTTTCTAAATATCCTAAATAAAATAATAAAATAATGCTAGAAGACTAAACACGAACTCGAACGAAGGTTTTGATCAGTGGTGATGAAGACTACCTAGGCTAGACGCAGGCTAAACTCAGGATGGATTTCTATTCGATAATTTTGTGGTGTGGAACCGGGATCTTTAAATGCTAAACCTGTTAAGACGCCACTAAGCCCCTCAAACACTCTCGAGGCGATTCTTATGGCACTACCTAGGATGTTATGCTCACCGATTTTCTAGATTTTCCTTTCAGTCCTCTAGTTTCTTGAAAGTGCCTATGTAAGACGCTCTACCTTGCCGCGCGAACGTCTAAGGCAACTACGGGTTTTAATCTAGGTTTAATAGACAATGGAATGTTAAGGACTTATAACCAAACCGAGACCTATTAATACCCTCGAGCCTCACAGCGACGAGTTTAGCAGCACACTTGATTTTATCAAATTACCGAATATTGTTTCTAAGGTTACTTACGCGTTTTCACCCTAAAGGATTAATGACCTATTACGTGATATAGACACTCACCTAAATCAAGAACCCTAATATAACCCTATTGTGTGATAAAGACCGTCACCAAAGATTATATGAAACAAATATCAATAATAAGATAATCACAAGCACACATACGCACCAAGTTAAATTCCCATAGCGTTTACAATACAAGAAAGATCCACAACCACGACAAAAATCAAATAAAAATCCAAACTTTATCATGCCATAGTCATTAGCCTAGGTAGTTTACGGTTTTTAGCCGGAAAACATAATCAAAAACGCAAATAAAGTCATACTAAGTTCTGAATTCATCATGTAACACATAAAAACGAACAAAGAACGATAGATTAGGATAGTAAAACCCGTGGTCTTCACTCTCGCATGCTTCTAAAGTATACCCGATGATTCCTTGCAATCCTCAAGCTTTCAAACCTTCAACAGCCTCTGGTTATTGCCTCAAGAACTCCAAAATTCGTCTCCCTCCCGGCTGTTCACGTTTTACCATCTTATAACCCTCAAAAACCCTAGATTTCCATGCAAGGAACTTCTGTTGCCGACATAGAGTCTTCACGCGTCCCGCTTCAGTTACAAAGACAAGTCAACGCGGGCCGCTTCACAAGCTCAACACCAGAACCCTTTTAATAACACTCGCGCGGCCCGCCTGGAGGTGTGGGCTAAGTTGATGCGGGCCGCGAGAACTTAAACAATTCTGAATTTTCTTTTTAAGTTAATGCGGCCCGCCTGGAAGCTCCTTATAAGCTTACGCGGCCCGCCTGGAAGCTCCTTATAAGCTTACGCGGCCCGCCTGGAAGCTCCAGAACTGCATTTTCGCTTCGTTTCAGCTCCCGACTCCTCGATTTCCGTTCCAGCCTTCCGCCTTTCCAGATTTTGGCTCGTTTTTGCTCCTTTTGGCTTTAAAGACCTGGAAACACAATTTAATCAAAAGTATGTACAATCTATCTAAAACCGACACTAAAACGAACAACTAACGACTAAAACCGACGCGAATACCGATGTATTTTACAATACATCAGGAGGAAAGGAAAGGAAATGTCATGTATTTAAGGAAAAACGCGTGAACTGTTTAACAATCACCGAGAAATCAGGAAACAAGTCAAGTTGTCGCTGTTAACAGTGGCGGCAAGAATATTTCAAAAGATCTCCGATCCTTTCGCGCGTTTAAGATTAAATGCTGTGCTATTGATGACAAACGGAACAAGTGGTGGAGTGGTAAGTATGCGCGTCTGTGAGGGTAGGAACCCGGGTTCGATTCCTGGTGTCTACCCGTTTTGTTTCTTTTTAATTTAAGGTTTAAAGAAAAGTTACAATGAAGTCCCTCCACTTGATTAATTAACTGTTTTGGCTTACTAACACTAACTTGGTTATTTTAAATTGCTACCAAGGTTATTCTTAAACTAACTAGATTGTCACTTCATTAACTAGTTTAAATAAAAAAAAAGATTCAACTTTGAAATTGTAAATTTAATTAATTAAACTAATGAATAAATAATTAACTATATTTACAAATGGATCAAATTAATGATAAAAAAAAATCTTTCAACGATTAAAACTTCGAGTTTCAAGGGTTAGGATCCGAATTTTAAAACGGGTCGGATTTCGGGAATCTATTTTGACGGATGTTACAGTCTCCCCTACTTTAGGAGATTTCGTCCTCGAAATCTAAGAGGGACACTTTTGAAAAGATGACATCTAAAGATTCAAAAGAAAGAATACATGAGACTTTCATCATAATGTTTGTTTATGGGAAATTGTTTTCATGAATGCGTCACATAGCATATAATGTTTCAAATAGTTTCACATAGCATATAATGTTTCAAATAGTTTCACGTAGCATACTTATGAATTTCACGTAGTGTCACATGTAAAATGAAAGCATCATAAATTTAGTTTGTTCACAAGAGATTATTATTATTTGTTTTCGATTGCGAAGATAGTGCGATTTGTGTTCCCAAACTTGAAATAAAAGTATCGTTCAAATATAAAGTTTCACTGAGAACGGAAAAGAGTTGGCAACTACCTCTGAGGTAAGGAAATCACCCCTAGCTCATTGGTGAAGTTGAAAAGTGAGGGGAGCTAATCGTCAAGGTAAGGAAATCACTCCTATCTTGATGATAAACTTGGGAATATGAGTATTAGCATAAAATTTACAACAATTCACATGACATACTTAGTTAACAAGATTAACGTATCACTGGCATGTGAATAAACATGTCAACCCATCGTGTACCGCAATTGAAAGACTTAACATGACCACTAGAATACGGGCGGATGCTACTCCTATAGCACTACGCATAGTGCTATACATGTTAAGGTGTGGGTTAAAAGACAAGTTCATCACATAAGAATAACCCAACGACACGAATCCAGTATAACATATCAGCATGCATGTATTAAATCGAAATGATATATCGTACAAATGTAAAACACATTAAAATTGAGATAGCATAAAAGAGATTACACATAAAACATGGATTGTTACGGAACGTAACATAAGACTATTCCAAAGTAAATCGAAGTCCTTTTCGAATTAAGGAAACGTGCTTTGGCCTAATAGACAAATACTCTCATCGAGGAGCGACTAACGATATTTGTCCTTCCAGTTACTACACGTCCTTAATCGATTGGGAAAATCGAAACTTTGGCGAGAGCGAAAATCGACGAGTGGGACTAGTTAAACAAGATGCGAGTTTCACCTCTAACTTGATAACATCGAACCCTAGTGTGGTTGGTACTTATCCAAAGATAAGGGTCCATTAGAATATGAAATGGAAATTTCCTTCAAGATTTGGATATCACTCCTAACTTGAGGGTAGATTTCGTGCAAAATTCAAAGTATAGCTGAGTGAAAGTCATCACCAAATGTGGGAATCACCCCTATTTTGGTGAGTCATTTCGATTGTGTTATAAGAGTGTCTTCAAAGCCTCCAAGTGTGTATTGTGTTAGCCTTAGGAAAAGCATGTATATTAAGAGTCCAAGAAAGTAGAGGGAAGCAAAGAAGATAGAAAGGAAGTTGTTTTAAGCAACACATAGTGAATAAGCTCTTAAACTATAGACTAGGCAAGGCATTCCTAATTCCCTATAGTTATGGCTCTGATACCAATCTGGTATCAGAGTATTCCTACTATAGACTAGGGAAAAGTATAGCAATCTTCCTAATTCCCTATACTTATGGTGGTATCAGAGTACTCCTACTATAGACTAGGCAAAAGTAAGGCAATTCTACCTAATTCCCTATAGTTATGGCTCTGATACCAATCTGTCACACCCCAACCGATGGCGGAAACTGTCACGGCCCCCGACCCGGTTTGACCCGTTTCAGGAGTCGCGGGACAGAAAATCCCGTGGTATTTATTTAATAGCGGAAGTTTCTTCAGGATCATTTTAAAAACTGAAATATTTCCCGATTATTTTTATTTCACAATTCAGGATAAAACCCTGTAATTTACAATCTTGAGATTTCACGAAGAAATCTTTTATTTTACAAAACATGTTTCTTTATTTTATACTGAGCCACTTCCTTAAGCTGATAGTGCTTCGCGGCACTTTTCCTGGATCACAACAGATCACCTGAAACATGTTTTAAAAATGTTTTGTCAGCGGGAAATACTGAGTGAATCATTCTTATTTAATTAAAACGACCTGTTTGTTATAATTTACAGTATTAAGAGCGATTACAATGTTTCTATCTTTTTGAATTAACTGACCCAGTTGTCACTTGACCGGACTTGTGACTGTGGACATATCACTTGCTGGGTTCGTTCACCCATAAGTGATAAATAATTAGTAGCTATGTGCACATCCCCCCACATACTGGCAGTAATTTCAGATTACATAGACTTAATCCCTGTAATTATAACCTTGAAAATAAACATGCTTTTGAAAGTAATTTGATAAAAAGAGAATGACTCACATTGCAGATTTAATTATGAACAGAGCTTAGCCTACTGATTAGCCTTGATAACCTAGTTTAAATAATCAGGCACACAAACTAGGTTAGTAACTTAATACAGCATTTACGACAACTCACGAGATTAAAACCTTCACAACGAATGACAAAGTGCGATACTTAAACATCCATCGATTTAACGACGAATGACAAAGCATAAACCCTAATGTGGGCAGCACTTAAACATCCATTGGATCGTTTAATCAATCGGACATTGAATCGTAGCAGCGATCGAGTTATTACCCTGAATTGTGGCAGCACTTCGTGATCGGTGTGTGTTTTTGTAGTAAACAGTGTCTAACTTTGTGTACGTAAGGAATTTTAACGTCGAACTGAAGCCAGAAATCAAGTCCCAAGCCCCTGTATTTATACCTGAAATTGACATCTCCCGCGTGTCGCGGAAGTTGTCCCCGATTCTGTCGCGACTCGCCTGGGGTAACAATCTACCCTAGGGTAGCCTTGTGTCCTAGTAGGCTTGCTGAGTTGGTTTCGTGTTATTTCGAATTTTTTGACAACGAACTGTCAAGATATTACTGAATAGGGTTTACCACCGCTGAGTTTTAGGGGTCCTAATCCTAATTCCAAATGTTCTGAAAATTTTAGGGATTATGCAGAATCACTTGGGTTTCTCAATTAGGGTTTTCTATTGGACAATTTAATTAAATAAATATGACTTTTAATGAGAGTTGTTACAGTTTAGGGTTTAGATCGAGTCTTAGTTTTATAAATTTAAAGCTTAGAGAGTCTAGAATTAGGGTAATTTTAGTTGTTTTAATTAACCCACATTTAGCACATCAAGTTTTTAGCGCCGTTGCCGGGGACTCTTGCCGATTACGTTGATTACTTTGTTTGGACTTACTTGACATATTACGTGCTAGTTGTTTATTTTGTTTGAGTCGTAGGTGTCTAAGAAATTTAGTGTCTTTTATAGTTAGTCGAGTCGTTTAGTAGAGTCTTCTTACTTGTTTGTTCTCGGTTTTTGCAGTGGATGCCCCATACGCGCTCGCAGGGACCGCCGCCGCTTCCGTTTACACTCAAGTCTTCCTTCTCGTCTTCTACGTCCGAGGTACGTGCTTCTAGCTCTACTTCATTTTCACATTCCACCCCAGCGTTCGATTTTACACCAAAGTCTTCACCCCACAATTCCCCGCCACCCACCCGTCTACCTAGTCCACCACCCGTAGCTCACATGGCCCGTAGGACAGTTTACGATCAGGCAACCACCGGCTTCGCCGGTGGAAATTCCCCCATCACCCTTCCAGAGATCCCGAACGATCGGTCTTGGCAGATTCCATCCTACATTATGACCGCCATCACAAATTCTTGCCAGTTCCATGGTCGTGACGACGAGGATGCCCCCGCTCATATCAATCGCATCACTCGTCTCTGCAGCACCTTCTCCATTGAGGGTGTCAATCTTGATGCTAGGTATCTTCAGGTTTTTCCGTTCTCACTCGCTGGACGCGCAGCCGTCTGGTTCGATTCCCAGCCAGCTGGCACTTTCACTACTTGGGCAGGCCTTCGCGATGCATTCTTAGCCAAGTATTTTCCGCCAGCCAAGGCGTCTCGCCTTCGTGACCAGATTCACTCATTTCGTATGGAGCCCGATGAGCCGTATCACTTAGCTTGGGAGCGTTTTCAGACCCTGATTACCCGTTGTTCTCAGCATGGTCTATCCGATTGGGTGTTAGTAGAGAAATTCTACAATGGTCTTACTCCTGAGATTAGAGCTCGCTTTGATACCTCAGCAGGAGGTCAGCTTATGGGAAAGAAGACGGTGGCTGAGTGCAATGATTTGTTTGAGAGTTTTGCCCCCTCCGATATGGACTACAATACTACCAGCAGGACTTCCATTCCTGTGCGTACCACCTCGGCCGGTCGAGGGGTAAACCAAGTTAGCTTGGACCCATCGGTAGCTGCTGTAGTCGAGAATTTGAGGCAGGAGTTGAGGCAGGAGATGAGGCAAGAGTTGAGTGAGATAAAGAAGAAAGTTGATAGGTGTGAGGTTTGTCGAGGAGGTCATGACACTATCGATTGTCCTACCATTACTCTTGAGCAGGTGGAGTACATAGCCGGTCAGTCTAGGGGTCCCACAAATCCGTTCAATAATTCTAATTCCAGCTGGCGTGGTAGTGGTAATTCGAGTGGTTATCGTTCGTCTGGAAATCCTCCTGGATTTCCATCTGGTCAGTATCAGAGTAGAGGGCCCGGTATTTACACGAGTTCTGGTTCAGGGCAGTTTAGTGGGTCAGGTTCGAGTGGGCAGTTTGCGAGTGGAGGATCGACTCAGGAGAGTCAAGGTAGTGGAAAGGCTCCTGAGGGTAGTATGAGCAGGTTGGAGGAGATGTTCGCTCAGATGATGACACAGACTCAGGCATTCGTTAAAAATCAGGAGCAGACTAATAAAAATAATGAACTTCAGCTCAAGAATCAGTAGGCCGCCATTCTTGATCTTCAGAGAACAGTGGGTGGGCTTGCTAAGCAGTTGCAGGAGCACCCGCCGGGTCAGTTTTTGGGAAACACTTTCACAAATCCCGCGAATCAGTCAGCGAAGGCGATTACGACCCGTAGTGGGAAGAGTTTAGGAGAGGTAGTGAGAGACAGAGTTGAGGAGGAGAAAGAGGATGAAGTCGATGAGGAGATTGATGTGTGTAAAATGCAACATATAAATTACATCAAATAAGGCATAAAACTAACCCTTTTTAAGTACTAATATTGGAAAAAGAGTGTTTTTGTCTTCCTTTTGTATTTTCAGGATTAAATGAGCTCAAAAACACAAAAGAAGCAAAAAAGACAGCTAAATCCAACATAAATACAAGGAAAGGAACATTAGTGGACTGCCCGACCCCTCAACGGCATCCTCCCAAGCAAAATAGAGAAGGCAGAAGACTGAACACGGCCCGTGCTCAGCCAGCACGGGGCCGTGCCCAAGAAGCAGCAGAAAAGACAAACCTATAGAAGCTTCTATTGCCCACCACGGGGCTGTGCCCAGTGAACACGGGGGCGTGTCGAAAGTACAGCAGACGCATTAATTGTAATTACGAATTACAATTAATGAGGAGAGAGAGTGTCAGACAGGCACGGGGCCGTGCCCAGCGGACACGGGGCCGTGCCCAGCTCTCTGTTCAGCCTATAAATAGGAGTGCTTGGATTCATTTCAACTCATCCCTTGGCACACCACCTCTCTCACACTTCATCCACCACCCACCACCATCACAACACCATCATCCACCACCATCATCCATTGTCCATCGTAGAGTGTGTGAGTCGTCTCGGGATCCAAGATTGATCGTAAGAGTTCTTGACAATCAAGGCCATGTTTGCCTAAGTCTCTTACATCACTTGGTGAAGACAAAGTGTCTAGTATAATACTTTTTATTTCTAATCTTTTGCACTTTTTATTTGGTTTTGTATTAATGACTTTAATAACTAGTTACTTATGTTGAAGGTGATCTTTCCTTATCGTTTGTCCGTGGTGTCTTGGCATTATTTTACTGTCTATATAAAATAAAAGATTTTCACCATTCATATCTCCACGGTCTATATGGAGGTATGTTGGCTACCTGGTCGGGGGTTAAGGGAACGGTTTGGTAAAGGTCTTGCCATTGTTCAGCGTTTAGAGGTCCTGCAATGGACCTGGGTCAAATTTAGTAGGACCTCCTTCAATACTTCACGGTATTGGATGGCGGGGGTCCAAACTCTTTGATCCCCTCATAAGTTAACTACTATTAATACTATAACCCGGCTATTTAGGACTGTATCCCTGCTGACTCAGACTACTTAGCCGAGGGTAACGTCACCGCCAAAAGCGGGGCCTACCATAATACTGCATTAATAACTTAATTCATTATCTTCCAATAATCCACCCTTTTAGGATTGTATACTTGCTGACTCAAACTACTGGGGTGAGGGTAACGTCACCTTCAAAAGAGGGGCCTAGTACAATAACTAAGATAATCTCTTAATTATGTGCAAAAGTGCGGAAATAATCAAAGGTTATACTAGATACGAGTCGGAACCAAGTGATTCATCTTGTCTATCTGTTTTTATTTTATTTTTATTTTCAGCATTTTAGTTAGTTTTTATTTTTTAGCTTAAAACATTTTTCTAAACTTTTTATTTTGATTAGACGTTGAGGATAAACCGGTACTAAAAGCTCTTGTGTCCTTGGACGACCTCGGTATCTTACCAACGCTATACTACGCTCACGATGGGTGCACTTGGCCATATGTGTGTTTAGTGTTAGTAAAATATCGTGTTTTATAAATTTAAAACTTGGCTAAAATAAGTGTTAAAAAGGGCTTAAAATATACACCTAATATATATAACACTTCACACGCATCAAGATCGAGATGGAGGCTTCAGGCAAGGTGCACACGAGGCTAGCCCCAGCAAGTACCGCACACGCCGAGGAGTCGCCAGTGGAGAAGAGAGTAGAGAAGCAGCCGACGAAGGTTCGGCCGGCACCGGTGATTGATTATTCTCGTCTTCCGTACCCCGCCCGTGCCATGCAGCAGAAACATGCTCAGGAATACGGGAAATTCCTTGAGATGTTTACACAGTTGAAAATCAATCTTCCGTTCATCGAGGCGCTTCAGTCTATGCCTAAGTATGCTAAATTTCTCAAAGATCTTTTGAAGCGTAAGGAGAGAATCGGTGAGCTTTCGAATATCCCGTTGACAGGAGGTTGTTCCGCGGTAGTCTTGAATAAGCTACCAGAGAAATTGACCGACCCTGGTACTTTCATGATTCCATGTTTCTTCGGGGGAGCCGTTACCCCTGCTCACGCCTTAGCCGATTTAGGGGCCAACATCAATCTGATGTCGTTTTCGTTGTATGAGCGACTTGGTCTAGGAGAGCTTACACCCACACGCACGTCACTGTCCTTGGCTGTCCGATCAGTCAAGTATCCTCGTGGGATAGTAGAGAATTTGTTGGTGAAGGTTGATAAGTTTGTGTTTCCAGTGGATTTCGTTATGCTCGACATGGAGGCCGATGAGAGAGTTCCTATTATTCTAGGCCGTGCATTCCTTCGAACCGCAAAGGCGATCATCGACGTCTTTTACGGTAAGATTTCTCTTCGTGCGGGTGACGAGATTGTCACATTTGAGATCGATAGAGCGATGCAGCATCCTGGAGGTCGAGATGGTGATATCGGGCCATGTCATTCCGTTTACTTTCTCAATTCATTCATATCTTGCGTCGACACGTGTCTCGAGTACATTAGTGGAGCTGATTTAGTAGGCGAGGGAGCTGTTGACGAGCATGATGAGGAGGAGGTTGAAGAAGTAGAGGAGGAGCAGTTGGATGAGAGTGATGAGTTGAGGGTTCCTGAGCCGTTAGGGCTCGATGCGATTAGTGATGAGAGTACTCCTGTAGAGATTCCACCGCCTTTAGAACTTAAGGTTCTTCCATCACATCTCGAGTACGCATTTCTAGGAGAAAAGCCGAATATGCCTGTCATCATATCTTCGAAGTTGACAGAGGAGGAGAAAGCGAGGTTGATTGAGGTGCTTAGAGAGCACAGTGATGCGATTGCCTGGAGGCTATCCGATATCAAGGGCATCAGCCCTACTTTTTGCACGCATCGCATTCTGATGGAGGATATTTATAAGCCAGTAGTGCAGCCGCAGCGTCGCTTGAATCCGAATATGCAGGAGGTAGTGAAGAAGGAGGTGATGAAGCTGTTAGAGTCTGGTTTGATCTATCCTATTTCTGATTCAGCTTGGGTGAGTCCCACACAGGTCGTCCCGAAGAAAGGGGGGATGACGGTTGTTCTAAATTCGAAGAATGAGCTTATTCCGTCTCATACTGTTACGGGTTGGCGTGTGTGCATTGACTATCGAAAGTTAAATGACGCCACTCGTAAGGATCATTTTCCGCTCCCATTCATTGATCAGATGCTTGAGCGTCTCGCGGGTCAGTAGTTCTATTACTTTCTCGACGGGTTTTCGGGTTATTTCCAGATTCCTATTGCACCAGAGGATCAGGAGAAAACCACTTTTACATGTCCATACGGCACATACGCGTACCGACGCATGCCATTTGGGTTATCTAACGCTCCTGCTACATTCCAGCGTTGTATGATCGCGATCTTTCAGGATATGGTCGAGAGTTCGATGGAGGTTTTTATGGACGGTTTCTCAGTGTACGGTAGTTCTTTCGATCAGTGTCTGATGAATCTGGAGAAGATGTTGAAGAGATGTGTGGAGACGAAGCTGATGTTGAATTGGGAGAAGTGTCACTTCATGGTGACTGAGGGGATTGTGCTAGGGCACAAGATTTCGAGGGCTGGTATTGAGGTTGATAGGGCGAAGATAGACACGATCAGCCAGCTCCCTCCGCCGACTAGTGTCAAGTCGGTTCGTAGTTTTCTCGGTCATGCGGGATTTTATAGGCGCTTTATTAGGGATTTTTCCAAAATCACTCGCCCCATGACGCGATTGTTGGAGAAGGACGTTCCTTTCGTCTTTGACGAGGAGTGCCTTCGATCGTTTGAGTTTCTGAAGGAGAAGTTAGTGAGTGCACCGATCCTCGTGTCGCCTGATTGGAGCTTACCATTCGAGCTGATGTACGATGCGAGTGATTACGCAGTTGGTGCGGTGTTAGGGCAGAGACGAGAGAAGCATTTTCACCCGATTTACTACGCGAGTAAAACGTTGAATGATGCCCAGGAGAATTACACCACCACAGAGAAGGAGTTGTTAGCAGTGGTGTTCGCGTTCGACAAATTCCGGTAATATCTCGTTCTTTCGAAAACCGTCATGTTTACTGATCATTCTGCTCTGCGTTACCTGTTTCAGAAGAAGGACGCGAAGCCACGCCTTATACGATGGATTCTGCTTCTTTCCGAGTTCGACATTGAAATTAAGGATAAGAAAGGGGCAGAGAATGTGGCGGCGGACCACTTGTCCCGCTTAGAGGATCCGAAGAGAGAGGAGATTCGTGAGGAGGCGATAGGAGACAGATTCCCTCATGAGTCTATTGATGCTGTTACGGCAGGGGCCGTGGATTTACCGTGGTTTAGCGATCTAACCAATTATTTGGCTAACGGGTTCGTGATGGAGGGTATGCATCGCTAGCAGAGGAGGAAGCTTATGAATGATGCGCGGAAGTACATTTGGGACGATCCCTATCTCTTCAGGATAGGCGGTGATCGAGTTTTGAGGAGATGTGTGAGTAGAGAGGACGGCTGGGACATTATTCGCCATGTCCATGAGGGATTGACTGGAGGACACCATGGTGCGCATGTGACAGCACAGAAGGTGTTTGATTGTGGTTTCTATTGGCCGACAGTAGTAGATGATGCGGCCGAGTTTGTGAGAAAATGTGACCGATGCCAGCGGACCGGCAACATCTCATCCAAGGATGAGATGCCCCAGAATCCTATTCAAGTGTTAGAAGTCTTTGACGTTTGGGGCATCGATTTCATGGGGCCATTTCCATCCTCGAGTGGGAATCGGTACATCCTCGTTGCGATAGACTATGTTTCGAAGTGGGTGGAAGCTCAAGCTTTGCCTACAAACGACGCACGAGTGGTGGTGAGGTTCTTGAAGAAGTTGTTTACGCGATTTGGTACTCCTAAAGCAATTATTAGTGATCGCGGTACGCAATTTTGCAATGCGGTGATGGAGAAGGCGTTGGAGAGATATGGAGTTACGCACCGCTTGTCTACCGCGTATCATCCGCAAACAAGCGGTCAAGTGGAGAACGCGAATCGAGGAGTGAAAAGGATTTTGGAGAAGACGGTAGGTAAGAGTCGGAAGGATTGGTCCGACTAGTTGGACGATGCGTTATGGGCCTTCCGCACCGCCTACAAGACGCCATTAGGGACGACACCGTTTATGATCGTTTATGGGAAAGCGTGCCATTTACCGGTCGAGTTAGAGCATCGGGCTCTTTGGGCGCTCAAAACGGTGAATTTAGATTTGACGGAGGCCGCTAGGAGACGATTTTTCCAAATTCATGAGTTGGAGGCGCTTCGTGACGCCGCGTATGATCGTTCTTGGAGTATTAAGGAAAAGTCAAAAACTTTGCATGATAGAAGGTTGCGGAAGTTGAAGGAGTTTAAAGTGGGCGATCAAGTGCTTTTGTTTAATTCGAGGTTGAAGTTGATTGCCGGAAAGTTGAAGTCGAGATGGTCCGGGCCGTATGTCGTGAAGGAGGTTTTCCCGTACGGTACCGTCGAGTTGTTTGATGAAGCGAGTTCGAATGCGTGGAAGGTAAATGGGCATAGGTTGAAGCACTACATAGGGGGTCCCATCGACACCGCCGAAGAGGAAACCGTTCCTCTTTCGGACCCGCCTAGCACCACCACGTAGGTTCTTGAGTGAAAACTCAAGTGTAGAGTTTGTACATTGAGTCGTTGTCCGTGTCGTGTCATTAGTTAGTGTTTTAGGTGTTTTTGCGTCGTTTGTCGTCGTGTCATATTTGTGTCCGTTTCGTGTTTTGTCAAGTGTTTTGCAGGTACATCATCTTTCACGTGGCCGAAATCGACTACCGAGCAGCCTCACAGGTACGTTTAACGTTAAAAACGAAGAAATAAGGGCCGGGGGTAATTTAGGGATAAATAAAAACCATTTTCAGCTGCAAACTGCTGCTGCTGTCAACAACTTTGCTGTAATTAACTGTCCAAGCGGCCCGCGTAGTAGTTTCTTTTTAGTTGACACGGCCCGCTTGGACTTATAAGAATTTGACAAAAACAAACGCTCGCGGCCCGCATTAACTTGTCATTATATCTCACGCGGGCCGCGTGAGTTGTGTATGTCGGCAGCAGTATGAAAACCCCCAAATTGACACAGTTGAAACCCTAAACCATCTTCACTCATCCCTTGACCGGCGATTACACCTCATTTCCACCACCACCATTCACCCCACTTCACCACTGGCCTTCATCCCCTCCCATCACCTTGTCCGGCGATTACCCCTCAGTTCCACCGCCATTCCATCTCCGGCTATTCACCACTCACACCTCCGGCCTAGACCCCCACCACTGTCACCATACCACCGCCCACCATCTTCACCGTTCACTCCACCACCCCCGGTTGTCCGCTGACCACCACCATCACCAAACCACCTCCGGCCACCACTTCACTGTGTTCGCTGTCCCGGTCGATTCTGAGGTATGTGTCTGCAATTTCCTTGCTTGCTTGGTAGTTATTTAGTTCAGGTCCTTTTGTCGAGTCGGGTCTGTCGTCGAGTCAGTATGTTAGCTGTCATGTATTTTCAGGTCGGTATTTGAGTCGAGTCGGGTACTAGTTGTGGTTTGGGTCAGTGTCCATGTGCTTCTAGTCGAGTCAGTGTATTAGTCTCTCGTGTTTGCATTATGACGCGGAAAATGTTTTGGGCATTGTTAAAAATGAGTGTGGGGAGGCGTTTGCGTGGTTTTCACATAAAGGCACCATTTTTCACATAACTCACGCGCATCGCTTCCGTTGCTTCCACATTGAAGTTTGTGATGATTTTCTCGGCACTTGGGATTGCTTCAAAACTAGGATATGGATGTGTGCTTATGCAACGCAAAAAGGTGATTGCATATGCTTCAAGGCAATTGAAAAAGCACGAAGAAAATTATACGACTCATGATTTAGAATTAGGAGCCGTAATTTTTGCCCTTAAGATTCGGAGACATTATCTGTATGGAAGTAAATTTACTGTTTATACAGATCATAAAATTTTAAGATATATATTTGGGCAAAAAGAGTTAAACATGAGACAAAGAAGATGGATGGAAATCCTAAGTGACTACGATTGTGATATTCAGTATCACAAAGGAAAGGCAAATGTAGTTGCAGATGCCTTAAGTCGTAAGTATTATGAGAAACAACGACGGGTTCGTGCTCTCAGATTAAATCTACAAATAGATTTAATGGAACAATTGAAGAATGTTCAAACTACAGCAATCAAGGATGATGCTGAAGGAATGAAAGGACGAATAAAGGAATTAGAACAAGGAGCAGATGGAATTTGGAGATTCCACAAAAGTAGAATCTAGGTACCTAAGCAAGGAGACTTAAGACCTAAGATTTTAGAAGAAGCTCATAAATCTAGGTATACTATGCACCCAGGAAACAATAAGATGTACCAATATTTAAGAAAGAACTTCTGGTGGATAGGAATGAAGAAGGATATAGCATGATATGTTTCTAAATGTCTCACTTGTTCACAAGTTAAAGCAGAACATCAGAAACCTTCAGGGTTACTACAACAATTAGAAATGCCTATATGGAAGTGGGAACTTATAACCATGGATTTTGTTACTAAGTTACCCAAAACAAGAAAAGGTAATGATGTGATTTGGGTAATCGTGGATCGATTAACCAAATCAGCTCACTTTCTACCAATGAAAGAAACCTTTAATATGGAAAGGTTGGCAAAATTGTATGTAGATGAAGTTGTATCCTTACATGGAGTTCCACTCTCCATTGTTTCGGATAGGGATAGTCGTTTCACTTCTCATTTCTGGAAAATTTTCCAGCAAGCTATGGGAACTCGACTCAATCTGAGTACTGCATATCATCCCCAAACAGACGGACAAAGTGAAAGGACGATACAAACTCTAGAAGACATGCTCCGAGCATGTGTAATAGATTTTGGTGGAAACTGGGATGATCATTTACCATTAATTGAATTCTCCTATAACATTAGTTATCATTCAAGCATCGAAACTGCCCCATTTGAAGCATTGTACGGAAGAAAGTGCAGAACTCCAGTTTGTTGGGCAGAAATAGGAGAAAGTCAATTGTCAGGTCCAGAAATAGTACAAGAGACGACCGACAAGATTACTCAAATCAAGGAAAGACTAAAGACGGCTCGCGATCGTCAGAAGAGTTATGCAGACAATAGATGCAAGCCGTTAGAATTCCAAGTTGGAGACAGAGTACTGTTGAAAGTTTCTCCTTGGAAAGGAGTAGTTAGATTCGGAAAGAAAGGAAAGCTAAGTCCAAGGTACGTAGGACCATTTTCAGTGATCCAACGTATAGGACCAGTTGCTTATCGTTTACAATTACCAGAAGAATTAGCTGGAGTACATGATGTATTTCATGTATCCAATCTCAAGAAATGCTTATCAGATGAATCACTGGTAGTACCTCTTCGAGATATAGAGGTAAACGAAAAGCTGAAATTTGTTGAGAAACCTCTTCAAATTGAGGATCGAAAGATCAAGTTTCTCAAACATAAACGACTAGTTTTAGTCAAAGTCAAATGGGATTCAAAAAGAGGAACTGAATACACTTGAGAGCTGGAATCAGAAATGAAGCGAAAGTATCCTCACTTATTCCAGTAAATCTCGAGGACGAGATTTTTATTAAGGTAGGGAGAATGTAACAACTCTCATTAAAAGTCATATTTATTTAATTAAATTGTCCAATAGAAAACCCTAATTGAGAAACCCAAGTGATTCTGCATAATCCCTAAAATTTTCAGAACATTTGGAATTAGGATTAGGACCCCTAAAACTCAGGGGGGGGGGGGTAAACCCTATTCAGTAATATCTTGACAGTTCGTTGTCAAAAAATTCGAAATAACACGAAACCAACTCAGCAAGCCTACTAGGACACAAGGCTACCCTAGGGTAGATTGTTACCCCAGGCGAGTCGCGACAGAATCGGGGACATCTTCCACGACACGCGGGAGATGTCAATTTCAGGTATAAATACAGGGGCTTGGGACTTAATTTCTGGCTTCAGTTCGACGTTAAAATTCCTTACGTACACAAAGTTAGACACTGTTTACTACAAAAACACACACTGATCACGAAGTGCTGCCACAATTCAGGGTAATAACTCGATCGCTGCTACGATTCAATGTCCGATCGATTAAACTATCCAATGGATGTTTAAGTGCTGCCCACATTAGGGTTTATGCTTTGTCATTCGTCGTTAAATCGATGGATGTTTAAGTATCGCACTTTGTCATTCGTTGTGAAGGTTTTAATCTCGTGAGTTGTCGTAAATGCTGTATTAAGTTACTAACCTAGTTTGTGTGCCTGATTATTTAAACTAGGTTATCAAGGCTAATCAGTAGGCTAAGCTCTGTTCATAATTAAATCTGCAATGTGAGTCATTCTCTTTTTATCAAATTACTTTCAAAAGCATGTTTATTTTCAAGGTTATAATTACAGGGATTAAGTCTATGTAATCTGAAATTACTGCCAGTATGTAGGGGGATGTGCACATAGCTACTAATTATTTATCACTTATGGGTGAACGGACCCAGCAAGTGATATGTCCACAGTCACAAGTCCGGTCAAGTGACAACTGGGTCAGTTAATTCAAAAAGATAGAAACATTGTAATCGCTCTTAATACTGTAAATTATAACAAACAGGTCGTTTTAATTAAATAAGAATGATTCACTCCGTATTTCCCGCTGACAAAACCTTTTTCAAACATGTTTCAGGTGATCTGTTGTGATCCAGGAAAAGTGCCGCGAAGCACTATCAGCTTAAGGAAGTGGCTCAGTATAAAATAAAGAAACATGTTTTGTAAAATAAAAGATTTCTTCGTGAAATCTCAAGATTGTAAATTACAGGGTTTTATCCTGAATTGTGAAATAAAAATAATCGGGAAATATTTCAGTTTTTAAAATGATCCTGAAGAAACTTCCGCTGTTAAATAAATACCACGGGATTTTCTGTCCCGCGGCTCCTGAAACGGGTCAAACCGGGTCGGGGGCCGTGACAGAAAAAGGTGGTATCAGAGCCACTGATCTAAGCCTATTAAGTATTTAGAAACACTTAATTTTACTAATTGCCAATTATGTGATTATGTGTTTTATTAACTGATTATTTGTTAATTACAGTATGGGTAAACAAAAGCTGTCAAATATCTATCTTAAACTAGATAGGTCATCCAATGAGAAAGGAAGTTCATCGCAAACAAAACCTTATTTAATTCCTGAAGAAGGAATATTTGTGAGAAAGGCACATTACGAGAAACCACTTTCTCCTAATAAAAGAAGTTTGATTATTAGGAAAAGTCAGGAGGAAATAAAGAGAAATCGGAGAAAGTTCTAGGCAGAAACAGAAAATGACTCCCTGGGAAGTTTTAGATCATAAATTAGTAATGAGTGACCTCATCGGACCTGCCGATGGAAACCTTGAACCAGCTAATCCAAATCTTATATTTACTGAAGAAGATCTTTTCAGCTACCCACTAGAAGCTCCAATTCCAATCAATCTGGAACCTGCTATTCCAGATCCTATTGTCCAATCTCAACCACTACCAGTAGAATTAGATGAATGGTGGACAACTGATTGGCAATACCAAAATCTTTTAAACAACTCTGATACATTTTTCCCACAAGTTGACCCAGAACCTCCACTATACCCAACTATGAGCCCGGAGAATCTGACAGAACTTCGTCTCTGGGGCGAAGAGTTAATTAATGCAGGAAATAGGATTAGGGATGTGGGAGAAAGAGTTACGTGGAAGTATGATGAAAGGGAGCGTCGTTTTTAAGAAATTAGCTGACCAGATAATGGGAGTTTGCAGGAATAGTTGTTTAATAAATAATCATAAGAACCAGTATGTGTAATAACTTAACAATAAAACGTTGTATGATAATCATGTGTACTAGGCATAATATAATATATAAAATGAAATTTGGGTAATCAATAATTTTTTGTTATACATGTTAATGTGATTATGTGCAAACTGTTTTATTATATTTGTATTTATACTAATTATTTATATAAAATTAATTATCAGATGGCAAATATTGGTAACGAACCAGTAAATGAGGTTAATCAGTCTGAGCAACATCCAGGAGATCAATATGTGACTAGGCAAGATATCAAAAATATTGTTGCTCAAGGGATAGCCAATGCTATTCCAGCAATCGTTGCTGCTGTAAAGAATCCAATCGAACCGCAACAAATCGTTCCTAGTAAACGTATTTCTGAAGATAACTTCAGTAATAGTGTAAACGGAGGCAATGATCATGTTAATCATAATGAGGAACCGCATCAAGCTCCATTTCCTAAGAAAATGAAAGCTGCAACGCCTGGTTGCACTTACAAAGAATTTCTTGCTTGTAAACCCACTGAATTTGCAGGCAATGAAGGAGCAACTGCATCACTGCGTTGGTTAGAGAAAACCGAAGCAGTAATTGCAATAAGTAAATGTGCTAAAGATGATCAAGTTATGTACGCATCAAATCTTTTTAAGGAAGGAGCGCTAGAATGGTGGAACACAGTATTACAAGCCAAAGGAAGAACAGTGGCGTATGCCCTGAACTGGGAAGAATTTAAAAGTCTTGTAGAAAGAAAATTCTGTCCCGAGTATGAAAAGGAACAAATGACAAATAAATTCCTAAATCATCGGATGATGGGTGTAGATTGTCGCGGTTATACTTCTACATTCTTTGAATATGCTAGAGTAGTACCAACACTGGCTTCGCCAGAACCGGTACTCATTTCTCGCTACATTTGGGGACTGATTAGTGAAATCCGCCATATCGTTAAAGCTGCGAGACCTCGCACAATTGACGATGCTGTGGAATTAGCTAACACCCTAACTGACGAACTGGTGCGCACAAGAGATGAAGACAGAAAGAAAGAATTGGCTCAGAAAATTACCCAGGGATTTCGTACGGGTAATAATAGCAATTTCAAAAGAAGAGGAATAGGGCAATCTTCAACTTTGCCGTTCTGTCAAAATTGCAAAAAGAAACATTTTGGAAAATGCAAAGTATATTGCAATTTTTGCAAAATGGTGGGACATCGTGAAGAAGATTGTAGAAAGAAAACAAGAGCCTGTTATAATTGCGGCGAAACAGGACATATTAAGCCAGAATGTCCTAAATTGGTTAAACCAGCAGACAACTAAGCTAAACCAGCTGATGGAGCTACAAAGAAGAATGTCAGAGCATTCCAGCTAACTACACAAGAAGCAGAACTCATTCCAGATGTGATAGCTGGTACGTTCTTAGTTCACAACATTTACGCCAAAGTATTATTTGACTCTGGTGCAAACCAAAGTTTTATTAATACTTCATTCTGCAAGCTCTTAATTTACCCTTAACCAACCTTAGGCAGATTTTTACAGTCGAAACGGCAGACGGAAATTCTGTTAGTATAGATAAAGTTTTGCAAAAGGAAAATATAGAACTTTCAGGTCATAAATTCTTTGCAAACCTATTACCTATGAAATTAGCCGAATTTGATGTTGTGTTAGGAATGGATTGGTTAGTAGCCAACCATGCTCGAATCCTTTGTGATCAGAATTCCATAGAAATTCAATCACCTACTGGGGAAATAATTAGGATTACAGGAGATAAACCACGTAAGCCCATGAAGTTCATATCAGTAATGAAAGTTGCTAATTATGAACGAAAACAAGGAATAGTATATATGATTTCAGTAATCATTAGTACTAAGTGTAAAGAACTTAAGGAAATTCCTGTAGTCTCAGAATATCCGGATGTATTTCCAGAAGAGTTACCGGGATTACCCCCAGATAGGGAAGTAGAATTTAGGATTCATCTAATTCCAGGAACTACACCGATAGCCAAGCCACCTTATCGGTTAGCACCCACAGAAATGTTAGAACTGAAAAAGCAATTAGATGAATTACTAAGTAAAGGATTCATACAACCTAGTTCATCCCCATGGGGAGCACCGGTGCTATTTGTTAAGAAAAGGGATGGTTCAATGAGAATGTGTATCGATTATAGAGAATTGAATAAGGTTACAATTAAGAATCGATACCCATTACCTAGGATTGATGATTTGTTTGATCAACTTCAAGGAGCTAGATATTTTTCTAAGATAGACTTACACTCTGGATATCATCAATTGAAGGTACAAGAAGAAGACATACCTAAAACTGCTTTCAGAACTAGGTATGGTCATTATGAGTTTACAGTCATGCCCTTTGGGTTAACAAATGCACATGCTGCATTCATGGACATGATGAATAGGATCTGTAAACCGTATTTGGATAAATTTGTAATTGTTTTCATAGACGATATACTTATTTATTCCAAAAGTCAAGATGAACACTGTCAGCACTTGCATGCACTCTTAACTTTGTTAAGAAAAGAAAAGCTTTATGCCAAATTCTCGAAGTGTGAATTTTGGTTAAAGGAAGTGCAATTCCTAGGACACATGGTAAATCACGAAGGTATTCACGTAGATCCTGCTAAGATAGAGGCAATTACCAATTGGAAGGTTCCACAAACAGCAATGGAAATTAGAAGTTTTCTAGGTTTAGCCGGGTACTATAGACGGTTTATTAAGGATTTTTCCAAGATAGTCGTACCATTAACTAAGCTAACCTGTAAAGCAGTTAAGTTTGAATGGGGATCAAAGCAAGAAGAAGCTTTAAGAATATTAAAGCAGAAATTAACAAATGCACCAATCTTAGCCTTACCAGAAGGAACTGAAGATTTTGAAGTATATTGTGATGCTTCAAAACTAGGATATGGATGTGTGCTTATGCAACGCAAAAAGGTGATTGCATATGCTTCAAGGCAATTGAAAAAGCACGAAGAAAATTATACGACTCATGATTTAGAATTAGGAGCCGTAATTTTTGCCCTTAAGATTTGGAGACATTATCTGTATGGAAGTAAATTTACTGTTTATACAGATCATAAAAGTTTAAGATATATATTTGGGCAAAAAGAGTTAAACATGAGACAAAGAAGATGGATGGAAATCCTAAGTGACTACGATTGTGATATTCAGTATCACAAAGGAAAGGCAAATGTAGTTGCAGATGCCTTAAGTCGTAAGTATTATGAGAAACAACGACGGGTTCGTGCTCTCAGATTAAATCTACAAATAGATTTAATGGAACAATTGAATAATGTTCAAACTACATCATCTTCTTTAATAACAACAGCAACCAGCGGCATTCTTACCAATATATATTATGTTATAAATGAATTAATATACAACATTACTTATTTAAATTTTATAGTTATATTATTTTATTAAAAGAAAACAAACAAAAGGAATATCATCAATATTTATAAAACTGTTGGTAGTGTATGAATAAGTTTGTTTCTAAAACAAGATTTGTATCATCATCTTCATCATTAAAATAGATGACACAGTTATATATATATTTCTTTTGTTTCAGTTTGTAATATAGGATGGTTAATCCAGTAGTGTTTAGACACAGTTGAAAGAAGAATAAAAGAACGAATGGACTTGGTGAGAAAAGAGTATACCGAAACGTTGTTAAGCGTCTCCGTCGTGAACACCGATCTCCGACGACGTACTCATGTTTGCCAGCCGTGTCTGGTTGCTCAGGCGTGGCTTACGCGTTACACGAAAAGGTAATCGCGTGAAGTGGTTCCTGTCGAAAACTCCGGTCGTCTTCTCCGATCGCCGGTGACTCCGGCGAGAGTGTTTTGAACAGAAAAAGGGTGTCGAGGGTGAGTTGTGAGGGTTGTGTCGAAATAATGAAGAAGGCTTCGGTTTAAATAGGCGGTCACGTGAATGAATGAGGCCATGATTTTGGTTTGAGTTCTTGATTGATAATCGAAATAGAAACAGAAACACGGCAATCAATTGCCAATCATCGAGAATTCAGCAATAGGAGGTGATGTGCTAAATGTGGGTTAATTAAAACAACTAAAATTACCCTAATTCTAGACTCTCTAAGCTTTAAATTTATAAAACTAAGACTCGATCTAAACCCTAAACCACACAACCGGCAAGTGAACCGATCAATGTAGTAAAGCTAAAGCAAGTTCGAGTATCGAACCCACGAGACTCTACTGATTACGCTACGACTCTATCTAGACTAAGACTGACACGACATACTAAATTGTTTATTAATTGGGGGGGTTTTCTAAATATCCTAAATAAAATAATAAAATAATGCTAGAAGACTAAACACGAACTTGAACGAAGGTTTTGATCAGTGGTGATGAAGACTACCTAGGCTAGACGCAGGCTAAACTCAGGATGGATTTCTATTCGATAATTTTGTGGTGTGGAACCGGGATCTTTAAATGCTAAACCTATTAAGACGCCACTAAGCCCCTCAAACACTCTCGAGGCGATTCTTATGGCACTACCTAGGATGTTATGCTCACCGGTTTTCTAGATTTTCCTTTCAGTCCTCTAGTTTCTTGAAAGTGCCTATGTAAGACGCTCTACCTTGCCGCGCGAACGTCTAAGGCAACTATAGGTTTTAATCCTTGTTTAATAGACAATGGAATGTTAAGGACTTATAACCAAACTGAGACCTATTAATACCCTCGAGCCTCACAGCGACGAGTTTAGCAGCACACTTGATTTTATCAAATTACCGAATATTGTTTCTAAGGTTACTTACGCGTTTTCACCCTAAAGGATTAATGACCTATTACGTGATATAGACACTCACCTAAATCAAGAACCCTAATATAACCCTATTGTGTGATAAAGACCGTCACCAAGGATTATATGAAACAAATATCAATAATAAGATAATCACAAGCACACATACGCACCAAGTTAAATTCCCATAGCGTTTACAATACAAGAAAGATCCACAACCATGACAAAAATCAAATAAAAATGCAAACTTTATTATGCCATAGTCATTAGCCTAGGTAGTTTACGGTTTTTAACCGGAAAACATAATCAAAAACGCAAATAAAGGCATACTAAGTTCTGAATTCATCATGTAACACATAAAAACGAACAAAGAACGATAGATTAGGATAGTAAAACCCGTGGTCTTCACTCTCGCACGCTTCTAAAGTATACCCGATGATTCCTTGCAATCCTCAAGCTTTCAAACCTTCAACAGCCTCTGGTTATTGCCTCAAGAACTCCAAAATTCGTCTCCCTCCCGGCTGTTCACGTTTTACCATCTTATAACCCTCAAAAACCCTAGATTTCCATGCAAGGAACTTCTGTTGCCGACATAGAGTCTTCACGCGGCCCGCTTCAGTTACAAAGACAAGTCAACGCGGGCCGCTTCACAAGCTCAACACCGGAACCCTTTTAATAACACTCGCGCGGCCCGCCTGGAGGTGTGGGCTAAGTTGATGCAGGCCGCGAGAACTTAAACAATTCTGAATTTTCTTTTTAAGTTAATGCGGACCGCCTGGAAGCTCCTTATAAGCTTACGCGGCCCGCCTGGAAGCTCCAGAACTGCATTTTCGCTTCGTTTCAGCTCCCGACTACTCGATTTCCGTTCCAGCCTTCCGCCTTTCTAGATTTTGGCTCGTTTTTGCTCCTTTTGGCTGTAAAGACCTGGAAACACAATTTAATCAAAAGTATGTACAATCTATCTAAAACCGACACTAAAACGAACAACTAACGACTAAAACCAACGCGAATACCGATGTATTTTACAATACATCAGGAGGAAAGGAAAGGAAATGTCATGTATTTAAGGAAAAACGCGTGAACTGTTTAACAATCACTGAGAAATCAGGAAACAAGTCAAGTTGTCGCTGTTAACAGTGGCGGCAAGAAGATTTCAAAAGATCTCCGATCCTTTCGCGCGTTTAAGATTAAATGTTGTGCTATTGATGACAAACGGAACAAGTGGTGGAGTGGTAAGTATGCGCGTCTGTGAGGGTAGGAACCCGGGTTCGATTCCTGGTGTCTACCCGTTTTGTTTCTTTTTAATTTAAGGTTTAAAGAAAAGTTACAATGAAGTCCCTCCACTTGATTAATTAACTGTTTTGGCTTACTAACACTAACTTGGTTATTTTAAATTGCTACCAAGGTTATTCTTAAACTAACTAGATTGTCACTTCATTAACTAGTTTAAATAAAAAAAAAAAGATTCAACTTTGAAATTGTAAATTTAATTAATTAAACTAATGAATAAATAATTAACTATATTTACAAATGGATCAAATTAACGATAAAAAAATCTTTCAACGATTAAAACTTCAAGTTTCAAGGGTTAGGATCTGAATTTTAAAACGGGTCGGATTTCGGGAATCTATTTTGACGGATGTTACAGTCTCCCCTACTTTAGGAGATTTCGTCCTCGAAATCTAAGAGGGACACTTTTGAAAAGATGACATCTAAAGATTCAAAAGAAAGAATACATGAGACTTTCATCATAATGTTTGTTTATGGGAAATTGTTTTCATGAATGCGTCACATAGCATATAATGTTTCAAATAGTTTCACATAGCATATAATGTTTCAAATAGTTTCACGTAGCATACTTATGAATTTCACGTAGTGTCACATGTAAAATGAAAGCATCATAAATTTAGTTTGTTCACAAGAGATTATTATTATTTGTTTTAGATTGCGAAGATAGTGCGATTTGTGTTCCCAAACTTGAAATAAAAGTATCGTTCAAATATAAAGTTTCACTGAGAACGGAAAAGAGTTGGCAACTACCTCTGAGGTAAGGAAATCACCCCTAGCTCATTGGTGAAGTTGAAAAGTGAGGGGAGCTAATCGTCAAGGTAAGGAAATCACTCCTATCTTGATGATAAACTTGGGAATATGAGTATTAGCATAAAATTTACAACAATTCACATGACATACTTAGTTAACAAGATTAACGTATCACTGGCATGTGAATAAACATGTCAACCCATCGTGTACCGCAATTGAAAGACTTAACATGACCACTAGAATACGGGCGGGCGCTACTCCTATAGCACTACGCATAGTGCTATACATGTTAAGGTGTGGGTTAAAAGACAAGTTCATCACATAAGAATAACCCAACGACACGAATCCAGTATAACATATCAGCATGCATGTATTAAATCGAAATGATATATCGTACAAATGTAAAACACATTAAAATTGAGATAGCATAAAAGAGATTACACATAAAACATGGATTGTTACGGAACGTAACATAAGACTATTCCAAAGTAAATCGAAGTCCTTTTCGAATTAAGGAAACGTGCTTTGGCCTAATAGACAAATACTCTCATCGAGGAGCGACTAACGATATTTGTCCTTCCAGTTACTACACGTCCTTAATCGATTGGGAAAATCAAAACTTTGGCGAGAGCGAAAATCGACGAGTGGGACTAGTTAAACAAGATGCGAGTTTCACCTCTAACTTGATAACATCGAACCCTAGTGTGGTTGGTACTTATCCAAAGATAAGGGTCCATTAGAATATGAAATGGAAATTTCCTTCAAGATTTGGATATCACTCCTAACTTGAGGGTAGATTTCGTGCAAAATTCAAAGTATAGCTGAGTGAAAGTCATCACCAAATGTGGGAATCACCCCTATTTTGGTGAGTCATTTCGATTGTGTTATAAGAGTGTCTTCAAAGCCTCCAAGTGTGTATTGTGTTAGCCTTAGGAAAAGCATGTATATTAAGAGTCCAAGAAAGTAGAGGGAATCAAAGAAGATAGAAAGGAAGTTGTTTTAAGCAACACATAGTGAATAAGCTCTTAAACTATAAACTAGGCAAGGCATTTCTAATTCCCTATAGTTATGGCTCTGATACCAATCTGGTATCAGAGTATTCCTACTATAGACTAGGGAAAAGTATAGCAATCTTCCTAATTCCCTATACTTATGGCTCTGATACCAATCTGGTATCAGAGTACTCCTACTATAGACTAGGCAAAAGTAAGGCAATTCTACCTAATTCCCTATAGTTATGGCTCTGATACCAATCTGTCACACCCCAACCGATGGCGGAAACATCGGGATGAGACGAACAAATTGCTCAAAACAACATAACACTAAATGTGACAATATGAATTAAATCATTTTATTAAAACTAAAGAATAATACATTGTTTCAAATAGTAAACATAAATTCAAACATTGTTTAATAGCTAAAATGGGTATCTAAAGCCATCCTAGCTTGTTTCTTGAGTCTTGTACCAATCAACCTGCAATATGTATTAAAATAACATCAACAAAAATATGTTGGTCAGTATACAAGTTTGATACATAGCATAAAGTAGAATAAAACAAGTTTTGAAGTTGCTCAATATCCAACATGAAGACGATGACACTAGCTACCACTGTTCAAGTTGCTTTCAAATATCGTTCAAGTTGCATCCAAATGAAGTTGCACTCAAAGAGTGTTGAAGTTGCATTCAAATATCGTTCAAGTTGCATATAATGAAGTTGCACTCAAAGAGTGTTGAAGTTGCATTCAAATATCGTTCAAGTTGCATATAATGAAGTTGCACTCAAAGAGTGTTGAAGTTGCATTCAAATATCGTTCAAGTTGCATAGAATGTGGGGTTACAAGCATCAAATCGTTTCATGTTTAAATGTGGATAGAGTGTGATAAAAACAAGACTCAAGTGTTGTGTAACTTGAATATGAAATACATGTTGCACCCAAACGTGTTTAAAACGAAAATGGGATCGAGTATACTCACATTGATTGCCTTGCGTTGCGATTTCTTGTAATAACGCACGAGTAACGACGGAGAATCCAAGGGAACGCACGAGAGAGGTTATCCTAGATATGGAGTAACACAATAACGGTATATTTAATATTGATAGGGTAATTATAATTCCTAATATTTAAGGTTTATAATTCGATTAATTGGATACTATAATTTCTCATTAATAACTTTGATAGTTATTTAAATTTTAGAGTTCATAAAAGAGAAACATAAAAGAGTTTATTTATAAGTTTTTATTTAAAAGAAAATAAAATATTCAAACCTCATTTGTATTATAAAATGGAACATATTATAAATCCTTCCTCAATTGATTTTACTGTAAAAGATATTGGATATGTAGGTTTAAAATCAATAACTTATTTCATTCATGCCATAACTGGTTGTCATCATCTTCTTTAATAACAACAGCAACCAGCGGCATTCTTACCTATATATATTATGTTATAAATGAATTAATATACAACATTACTTATTTAAATTTTATAGTTATATTATTTTATTAAAAGAAAACAAACAAAAGGAATATCATCAATATTTATAAAACTGTTGGTAGTGTATGAATAAGTTTGTTTCTAAAACAAGATTTGTATCATCATCTTCATCATTAAAATAGATGACACAGTTATATATATATTTCTTTTGTTTCAGTTTGTAATATAGGATGGTTAATCCAGTAGTGTTTAGACACAGTTGAAAGAAGAATAAAAGAACGAATGGACTTGGTGAGAAAAGAGTATACCGAAACGTTGTTAAGCGTCTCCGTCGTGAACACCGATCTCCGACGACGTACTCATGTTTGCCAGCCGTGTCTGGTTGCTCAGGCGTGGCTTACGCGTTACGCGAAAGGGTAATCGCGTGAAGTGGTTCCTGTCGAAAACTCCGGTCGTCTTCTCCGATCGCCGGTGACTCCGGCGAGAGTGTTTTGAACAGAAAAAGGGTGTCGAGGGTGAGTTGTGAGGGTTGTGTCGAAATAATGAAGAAGGCTTCGGTTTAAATAGGCGGTCACGTGAATGAATGAGGCCATGATTTTGGTTTGAGTTCTTGATTGATAATCGAAATAGAAACAGAAACACGGCAATCAATTGCCAATCATCGAGAATTCAGCAATAGGAGGTGATGTGCTAAATGTGGGTTAATTAAAACAACTAAAATTACCCTAATTCTAGACTCTCTAAGCTTTAAATTTATAAAACTAAGACTCGATCTAAACCCTAAACCACACAACCGGCAAGTGAACCGATCAATGTAGTAAAGCTAAAGCAAGTCCGAGTATCGAACCCACGAGACTCTACTGATTACGCTACGACTCTATCTAGACTAAGACTGACACGACATACTAAATTGTTTATTAATTAGGGGGGGGGGGGGTTTCTAAATATCCTAAATAAAATAATAAAATAATGCTAGAAGACTAAACACGAACTCGAACGAAGGTTTTGATCAGTGGTGATGAAGACTACCTAGGCTAGACGCAGGCTAAACTCAGGATGGATTTCTATTCGATAATTTTGTGGTGTGGAACCGGGATCTTTAAATGCTAAACCTATTAAGACGCCACTAAGCCCCTCAAACACTCTCGAGGCGATTCTTATGGCACTACCTAGGATGTTATGCTCACCGGTTTTCTAGATTTTCCTTTCAGTCCTCTAGTTTCTTGAAAGTGCCTATGTAAGACGCTCTACCTTGCCGCGCGAACGTCTAAGGCAACTACGGGTTTTAATCTTGGTTTAATAGACAATGGAATGTTAAGGACTTATAACCAAACCGAGACCTATTAATACCCTCGAGCCTCACAGCGACGAGTTTAGCAGCACACTTGATTTTATCAAATTACCGAATATTGTTTCTAAGGTTACTTCGCGTTTTCACCCTAAAGGATTAATGACCTATTACGTGATATAGACACTCACCTAAATCAAGAACCCTAATATAACCCTATTGTGTGATAAAGACCGTCACCAAGGATTATATGAAACAAATATCAATAATAAGATAATCACAAGCACACATACGCACCAAGTTAAATTCCCATAGCGTTTACAATACAAGAAAGATCCACAACCACGACAAAAATCAAATAAAAATCCAAACTTTATTATGCCATAGTCATTAGCCTAGGTAGTTTATGGTTTTTAGCCGGAAAACATAATCAAAAACGCAAATAAAGTCATACTAAGTTCTGAATTCATCATGTAACACATAAAAACGAACAAAGAACGATAGATTAGGATAGTAAAACCCGTGGTCTTCACTCTCGCACGCTTCTAAAGTATACCCGATGATTCCTTGCAATCCTCAAGCTTTCAAACCTTCAACAGCCTCTGGTTATTGCCTCAAGAACTCCAAAATTCGTCTCCCTCCCGGCTGTTCACGTTTTACCATCTTATAACCCTCAAAAACCCTAGATTTCCTTGCAAGGAACTTCTGTTGCCGACATAGAGTCTTCACGCGGCCCGCTTCAGTTACAAAGACAAGTCAACGCGGGCCGCTTCACAAGCTCAACACCGGAACCCTTTTAATAACACTCGCGCGGCCCGCCTGGAGGTGTGGGCTAAGTTGATGCGGGCCGCGAGAACTTAAACAATTCTGAATTTTCTTTTTAAGTTAATGCGGCCCGCCTGGAAGCTCCTTATAAGCTTACGCGGCCCGCCTGGAAGCTCCTTATAAGCTTACGCGGCCCGCCTGGAAGCTCCAGAACTGCATTTTCGCTTCGTTTCAGCTCCCGACTCCTCGATTTCCGTTCCAGCCTTCCGCCTTTCCAGATTTTGGCTCGTTTTTGCAAATGGATCAAATTAACGATAAAAAAAATCTTTCAACGATTAAAACTTCGAGTTTCAAGGGTTAGGATCCGAATTTTAAAACGGGTCGGATTTCAGGAATCTATTTTGACGGATGTTACATAAATACCCCCTTATCGCAGAACAATTACATCATCATCTTCAACCCTTTTCCCAGTTCATCTTCCCCTCTCCCAAAAATCATCGCCGACGATATGCATTCTCCCAAGACGATTCCGATGGATGACGATGGGGATGATTTTAGCTGCTGTGTTCGAAAAGAAGGCGTTAATTTTGATCCAGAAGTAAAATACGGTACGTATTTGTAGTTGATAAGTTGGATTTGAAAACCCCTGTTTCTGATTGAAAGTTTTTTTCTTATTCCACAGCAAATCATCCCGAGTTATTCACCCTGAAACTGCACCATGGTGGTGATTTCACTGACGAGGATGATTTTGAATACGGCGGGGGTAAGGTAGACTACGTTGATAATGTGAATTCTGATATGTTTTCATTGATAGTGATGAATGATATGTTGTTAGCATTTGGTTATTAAGAAAAGGATGTTGTGGTTTACCATTTTAGGGTTCCAGGGGAAGATTTAATGTTAGGTTTAAGGCCTCTAGGCACTGATAGTGATGTATTGAGAATGATTAGCTATGTTGAAAAAAACAAGGTGCTAGATGTGTATATTCAACATGTTAGGCGGTTTTCAAAAAAGGATGTTGAAAAGGAACCTGAATACGTAGACCTTAGTGATGAGGGAAGTTATGAGGGTAGTGATCAGCAGGATGAAGATAATGAGGATAGTGATCAGCAGGATGAAGATAGTGAAAGTGAGAGTGTTGATGGTAGTTATGAAGGATCTTGTGAAGGTAGTGCAGGTGAGGGTGAAAAGGTAGAAGGTGTAGAGACCACCCCTAGCAAACGTGTAAAGTCATTTCATAGGAAAAGTGTAAAGGCTAAGAATAGGAAAGATAGAACTGATAAGGTGGGTCAGGATGAGGATGATGAAGATCCAGATTACAACTTTGATAAAGATAATGTTGTGGAAGATTATAGTGTTGATATCAAAGAGTATTATGCTGAAGTAGATGCTGACATTAGTGAACAATATGAACAACAAGTTGATGTAGATGAGGATGATGAACAGGTTGATTTAGATGGCTTCGAAAGTTTAACTGATTCAGATGGTGACACAGCTCTTGAAAGAGCTTGTAGGAGTGTTAGGAAAGACAAAAGAAGGTCTAAAACATATGGTGAATGTCCCTTTTATATTGGCCAGTCATTTCCTGATAAGGACAGTATTAAGATGATGGTCAAGAATCATGCAATTGATACTCGGAGACAACTCCATATTACAAGGAATGACAACACCAGATTCCGTGTAATATGTATGGGTGGGATTCCAAAACTGAGTAGTTGTGAAATAAATGCTGGAGGACCCTCTCAACCAACTGCATTTAAGGGTAAATCTGGAAATACCCAAAATGCAACTGGGCCCTCACAAGTGGGAACAACAAATGAAGATGGGCCTAACCTTAAAAAGAATACACCACCCACTTGCCCTTGGATGCTTTATGTTTCTAAAGTTAAAAAGGCAGGCTCTTGGGTTGTGAAAACCCTAAACAAAGAACATGTATGTCTGAACACCAGAGATGTTAGACTGTGCACAGTTGCCTGGTTATCCGAAAAAATTCAACACACTATGAAAAACAATCCTGGGATACCACTTAAAGCTCTACAGGAAGATCTACAAAGAAAATATCAAGTTGAAGTGACTTTGCACCAAGTTTTTAGGGCTAAGATGAAGGCAATAGAGAAAGTGCAGGGTCACTATAGGGCTCAGTATGAGAATCTCAGGAATTATTGTGAGGAGCTTCTCAGATCTAATCCTGGAAGCACAGTGTATCCAAGCTCAGAGCACAGATATTGCCTGAGACATATACATGAAAATATGAAATCAAAATGGGGTGGTGATGAATACAAAAACCTGTTGTGGAACTGTGCATCTGCATCAACAGTTCCTGAGTTTGAAAAGGCTATGAAGGCAGTTCTTGATAAGGACAAAGGACTACATGATTGGCTAAAAGAAATTCCAAGCAAACATTGGGTCAGAGCCTACTTCACAGGTATGTAATTTACCACTTGAATTGTTTTCAGTTGACTTGTTTTGATCATGTTAATTAATTGAATTGAACATATTCCAGGCAGGGCTAGGTGTGATGTTTTGCTGAATAACATCTGTGAGGTATTCAATAGGTAATTGATACAAGGTAGGGACAAGCCTATAATAACCTGCCTTGAGTATATCAGAGAGTACCTTATGAAGAAGATTGTTGTGGTGAATAACAAGATTGGCAAGTGCAAAGGCCCATTAACACCAGCTACTACTGTTGTGCTTCAAACTGCAAAGACTGAGGTTGCAGAATACACTGTAATCTGGACTGGAGGAACAAAGTTTCAGGTTAGCACACACTCCAATGACCACCAAGACCAGAGAGTTGTGATATTAGATGAAAGAACTTGCTCTTGTAGGAGATGGGATCTAACAGGTATCCCATGTAGACATGCAGTGGCATGTATCTGGAACATGGGATTGCATGGTAAAGGTGATGGAGTTCCTGAAAAATGGGTACATCCAGTGTATTGGGTTGAGTCTTGGGTTGAGGTTTACAAGCATAATGTAGAACCAGTTAATGGCAGTGATTTGTGGCCTAAATCTGCATGCCCAACCACTTTGATCCCTCCAAAGTATCATGTCCAAATTGGGAGACCAAAAAAGAAACGAAAGAAGTCTGCACAGGAGATTGCAGAGGCTAAAGTTGCAGCTTCAAAGGAAAAAAAGAAGGCTAAAGTTGCAGAATCTGTTGAGAATGTCAGCAACATGATCCCTGCAACTGGTAAGTTGCCAAGGAAGGGAGGGCCAGTGACATGTAAAATCTGCAAGGGTGTGGGGCATAACAAAAGAACTTGTGGCAAGTCTAGAAGGAAAGGGGCACAAGCACAGGCAGGGGCACAAGGTCAGGAAGGGGCATAAGGTCAGGGGGACCACAGGCTTAGGTTGAATGTTCAAGCACAGGCTTAGGTGGACTACAGTTGACTACAGTTGACATTTTTGCAGTTTGTTTCAAACTGTGATGTTTACAGTTAGTGTCAAACTGTTTTGGTACATTAGTTCATGTCAAACTGCTTAACTTTTAGTGTTAATGGTTGTTTGGTACTTATGTTTTGGTACATTAGTTCATGAAAGTGTTTATGTATGTTTGGTATGTTTGGTACATTAGTTCATGAAACTGTTTATGTAATGTTAAAGACTGCACTTTGCAGATCTGTTTTGGTATGTTAAATGCTGCATATTTGGTATTTGGCTGCACATTTCTTATGTTAAACTGTTATTTAGTATTTGGCTGCATATTTTGTAGACATTTGGTGCACATTTGGCTGCACATTTGGCTCACATATGTTAAACTGTTTGGTACAGATTTGGTAAACTGTTTGGCTGCACATTTGGTGCAAATTTGGTGCACATTTGGTAAACTGCATAGTGTCATAAGACATTAGATGCACATGTCGGCACATTTCGGCACATTGTCATAAGACATTAGATGCACATTGTAACAACCCGCACTTTTATGCGTTGTTACTACTCGTTATACTCGTTACGCCTAGCACCGGAGATTCGGATCATAATGTAACTATATCGTATATATATCGCTATTCGAAGGATAATCGCATATTTTCGAGGTACAATATCACTATACTACACTATTATCACACTAACACTCACGGAGGCATTGGGTGAGGACCTATTCTACCCTCCTCAGTGGTCGTGATGTGTCGAACGTAAACAATTAACGCTAACAAGGACTCTCGGGTGAGTGTTGTAGCTCCAGTCGTCATGACGATGATGACAATACGAGTAAACGGTACCCCGTCAGTCTTTGTGGCACTACACAAAATAACGTTCACGATGACATCAAGAAAGGACCTATGCTACCCTCATTGATGGCCGTGAAACGTCGCTAATAATCGCATACTCGAATCGGAAACCGATGGTTAATTATCGAAACTTTGGATTATGGATACGTAAATACGACCCCTAGTGATATATATAATAATAACAATATAATGATAATATAAATTAATTATGAAAAGTACGCGCTTCGAAAACTATCAAAACTATCAAAAACTGAGAAGTCCAACGCGTCAGGATAGCTATCCGGACGGATGGGCATGCGCACGGATGGCCATCCGCACGCATGGGCCATCCGTACGGATGGGCTATCCGGGTCAAAACCTTTTTCCTCTCCTATGTTGCCTATAAATACCATGTCACATCACTTGAACAGTGATGTGACAGCTCCTATCCAACCAAACACGCTCCAAGACCCTTTTCTCTCGATTTCCTCGCGACTCCGGTAAGATTTCAACCTAAAACTTGTACTTCTACAATCTACACTCGATTCTACATCATTCTATCTTTCACAACTCAAATTCTAACCATGAAATCCGCGGATTTGAGGCGTTTTGAGGTGATGTCACCAAGAGTTCTTATGAACTTCAAGTTGGGGTCTCATTTCACTATAAACGACTCAGATCCGGGTGATTTCCACATGTTTTAATGACAAATCTCACCTAAATCTGTGCGATTTCGAGTTAACCATGAAGAACCATCATGAACGGCCAGATCTGATGGAACGGGGTGATTCCCGGCCGTTAGAACGAGTCGGAATTGACGGAACTTCAAGTGTTAGTGCGAAATTACACTACCCTAGTAAAAACGAACGCTTTCCTTCCGTTAAACCCTCGGAAACAGTGTTCAGAGTGCGAAAACAGACATGGCAATCCGCACGGATGACATGTCAGCCCGCACGGATGACATGTCAGCCCGCACGGATGACATGTCAGCCCGCACGGATGACATGTCGCCCGCACGCACCACTCACCCGCACGCACCACTCATCCGTGCGCACAGCAAAGTCAGTCCGCATGTACCACCTTCATCCGCATGGATCATCTGTATCCGGACGGATAACATGCCATCCGGACGGATGACTTGTCATCCGGACGGATAACATGTCTAACCGCACGGATGAGGACCATTCAACCAAATGAGTAACTTTTCAAGGTAATCTGGCTTAACCGTACATCGTTTACTCTATTTCTTCAAGGATCATTACAGACATACTCGCAACCGACTCAATCAAGTTGTAATCCCGCTAAATACGCACTGTGAGTATACTTGACCCCTTTTTAATCGAATTTTGGGTGTAACATACGTTTCCAACAAATCGAACTTATCAATCGAAATATTCAATCAATCGAATTATCACTTGCGAATAACTGTTATGCATAGATATACGTGATGCTAGTTGCATATGTGCTAGGGCTTATACTCGCGACGTCCCACCACGACTAGTATAGTACTATTGCGCCCGACGGGGTCTAGTTATGCCATCGTACATTCGAGCATCGAGGACTTAGTTGGTAGTATCAGTTTTGTGAGTATATATGTCGTGTATTACGTTTATGCATGTGGAAATTCGCAGCACTTTTAATCTATTATGCTATACTTATCAAACCTGTATACTCGCCAATACTTTTGTATTGACAAATATTTTAACGTATGTTGCAGGTCAGATCGCAGACTATGTCAAATCAAGCTAGGAAGTCTAGAAACTCAACTAAAATCTAGGTTGTCGGATTTGTATTGTTCGAGAGGACAAGAAATCTGTGATAACTTATGTGATTGTATTATTTGTTAGTATGGGATAACGAATGTATTAAATATTATCGCAATATAGTTGTTATGGATTCTCTTGAGCAATCTGATTCGCCTAGTGCCGCGCCCTGATGATTCCGCCATCGGTTGGGGTGTGACACACATGTCGGCACATTTCGGCACATTGTCATAAGACATTAGATGCACATGTCGGCACATTGTCATAACACATTAGATGCACATGTCGGCACATTTCGGCACATTGTCATAACACATTAGATACACAACACATTAGATGATTCATTACAAAAAGCCCCAAACTTTCCATTACAAACTTACAAAACAACCATATTAGCAGGTCGATAGTACTGACCAAACTTACAAAATCCAAACACAAGTCAAACCCTAACCAGACTTAACATAGTAAAACATGAACAACAAAAAACTGGAACCTAAGATAACTTTAAGCATCTTCTTCTCCTGTGCCAATTTTTTAGCTTCTTCTTCAAGCTTCATGTTCCGAGCAAACATCTGTCTTGCATTCTCTTCATGCCGCTTGATGGTGTCCAATAGTGCAGGAATCATCACAGCTGGGTTCTCAATCTTCGGTGGCTCAGCCCAAGCAACGAATCCACAGCTTGATGGTTTGTTGCACCGGTGAAAACGAAGACCTGGGTTTTGTGTTGTCCATGAGGTTCTCAGTGAGGTTGAGGCTCCACAAGTGCAAACCACCATTGTCGTTCTTCGATCTCCTGTGGGTTAGGTTTTTTTTTTGGGTTTGATCTCTGGTTAGGGTTTCGATTGGGAGGTTGAAGATGATGATGCAATTGCTCTGCGATAAGGGGGTATTTATATTATGTGGGTTTTTTAATAAAGGAATTGGTTTAATGAAAATTAAATGACCAAACTACCCCTGCAGATAAAGACAAAAAGGGGCCTTAAAACAGTCAAAAATGAGAGATTTTGAGTTTTGGACTAAAATGGCAACAAAATGCAAACCACAGGGACCCAGATTTAAAAAGTTTGAGATTTGGACTAAAATGGCAAAACTGCCCAAACCACAGGGGTATGTTGAAATCCAGCAGTGTATCATCATTTTGATTTATAAATATAAAGATGAAGAAGTTATGGCCATTAGAAAATCATGAGGAAGTGAGTTTGTGAGTCAAAAATATTGAATTTTTCTAAAATACCCTTGTTTTTTAGTATCTCCTACACTTTGTACCATTTAGATTAGTGACAAAACACATTTTTAAAGTAAACCCATCACTACTAATATGATTAGTGACAAAACATTCAAAGTCTACAACACAGTTTAAGTTATTAGCGGAAGCATAAAGTCTAAAGTCTCAATAATTGTTTTAAAACATTATTTCCAATAAGAATCCAACAACGGTTCTATGTAACCACTACACTCCTCCATGCAATCTCTAGCGCAACACCTAAGGACCTGCAAAGCATGCAGTAGGGTGTCAACATAAAGGTGACGAGTTCACAGTTTTTAAAGTATTTTATCCAAAAACATAAGTTATTAAGTTATCGGGTTAAAAACATGTCATGGGGAGCTACCCCATCGTTAAGCTACTAAACTGTGTGGTACCGATACTTTGACGATGTTGTTGTTTTGGCCACAGGCCAATGTCTATCATCATTGAACAATGCCAAGGCATAAAAGTTCACGCCCGTTCTCTAAGGCCCGGTGTGAGGTTTGTCAAACATAATAGCGTTATCAACTAATATCCCGCTCGCCTAGCCCGGCGATTACTCGGTATTTATCGTATGGGGACTTTGTGATAGAGTTTCGTTTAGTCCGCTAAAGACATGAATTATAAATATCAATTAATTATTATTCCGTTCCCTCGGAATATTAGGTTCCCAACCACCGGGAATACATGCTTTTAATGAAAGTGTGAACTCACCTTTGATTGCTCGGTAGGTTAAATTACTTGTCCTAAGTTGGTCAACCATGTCCTATTATGCATGCTAAGAGTTTGTTTTGTGGTTTAGACATACTAGATATTGCGTTATGGATGTTACAAGTTGGTTAGCTTTATTGTGGATTTTAAAACATGTTTTATAATTTTCTAGTGATTTCGTTTTGCATTTTTTTAGTAAAATAAGATCTGAATGCTTTTAGTTTTTTTTTTATTTTAAATGTTTCGTTACAAATATTTTACAATCAAAGATCTGTTTATTTTAAATGTTACGTTACAAATATTTTACAATCAAAGATCTGTTTTGTTGCAAATGTGTTGCAAGCATTAAAACATAACCATGAAATGCGTAGCAAAATTTGTGACACAATATTTTCGTAGGAATTATGTTAAAATTTGCGTAGTAAATGTGTAGTAATTAGTTTCCGACGAGTTTTTTTTTCCAACATCATGGTTTTGTTACAAATGTGTAGCAAATCTCAGTTTGCTACGCATTTGTGACGGAAATGCTTGTTAGAACATGCCAAATTTCTAGTAGTGCAAACGAGCCGAGCTCGAGCTTTGAAAACAAAGCTCGAATCAAGCCGAGCTCTCATAAGTTAATCGAGCTCGGGCTCGGCTCGTTTACACCAACATAACAATTATCCATCTGATCGGCCCATGTTAAAAGACAATAAATCCCAAATAAAAGAAGTCCATTTTGTGTCCCACCCAAACCAGGCCCACCTCTGAATAACAGTCAACTTAGTCGGCCCATATCTATACCATATAAAATCACATCTTAGTGAACTATTTCTTTGGGCCTTTGTGCAATCCACAACCCATTGTAATTTTTAAAATCTTTTATGATTTTAGATGGGGCCTATTTTTTAAACATACTTATTTCTGGCCCAATCATCCCAAAACTTGTGACTACCCATCCAAACAGGCCCATTGCAGCAAATTCGAATAATCCAAGACCATCTTTCCAGCGTTGACCACTGTTGGCTCGATGAACCACTTTGACCAAAAAACATCCTTGACTTTTTTTACCCCTTTTACAAATAAGAACCTCCATGAACATAAAATTGTAATACAACAAATATCAAAGTTGGCACCTTCCATTTTACCCTCACAAACTATATGGGTTGTCCTGTTGATTTACTATATGGGTTGTCCTGTTGAAGTAATCTTCAACAGATTCACCCTCTTTCATTTTTAAAGAATCGAACTCACATCTAAGAGATTGGAGTTTCACAGTTTTTACCCGGCTTTCTCCCTTGTATGATTTATGAAGAATGGTCCATGCTTCCTTCTCTTGACAGATAAATTCTTTCAAATACCGTGTCTATTACAAACTGAAAGATAATATGCAACGCTCGTTTATCCTTTTTTACAGAATCACGATATGTTGTGGTTGCCTCTTCGGTAGGATTTGATCCCAGTTCTTGATATCCATCATTAACAACCGTCCATAATTCCTGTGACTCGAGTAATACCTTCATTTGTATATGCCAATGATAATAATTCTGTCCAGTCAGTTTGGGGATCTGTGTTTGAATTCCCTGTGTTTGATTCATGATCTTGAATCGAAAAGAAAATCTTTTAACGTGAATCGAATGTCTGTAACTTGGATCGAACCTGGCTCTGATACCACTATGTTGGTAATTCGTTAAACTTGCATAAGGATTTCCTTAGGGTTTTGCAGAATTCGGATGATGTTGTTCGTATAATATGAATTGATAAAACTGAATATTGTGTTACAGAAGTATATATATGTGTACATGAAATATAGAGATATGGCCGATAACTACCCTATACATATAAACTTATGATAAGCAGTAAATAATAATAATAATAATAATAATAGTAACGATATCTAGCTTATATATTAGATATATATACATATATATATATATATCTAACAATCTCAACAAACAAGTTCAACTGAAATGAAACCGATCGTTGGATGTAAAAGTGGTAACTTCGGACGACACAAGTGGGCTGTCAATGATATTGGGCCGAGTAATTGGAGGAGTTGTTTAGCAAATAGCGATTTTGTTACAAACGAGTATTTAGGACCCTCACGTTCTGACGGGATCGTTAAACGGAACAAAAAGCTAGCCTTAAAGGCATTAAACTATGCACGCGTGTTACGGCATGTTAACTCACAATGCAACGATTATTTCATTTTAAATAATTAATTATATGCAGAAATGGTAAGTATATAGAGATACTTTGAGTAAAATAATATAAAATAAATGTATATAAATACACGTATGTAATAAAGATAAAGAAAATGAATATGAATACAACATGAATAAGATATCAAAATTAAAATCTTTAACTTACAAAAAAACAAATAATATTGTTTATACTTTTTTTGAATAAGCTTAGCAAAACAATTTGATTTAGTGAAGTACACAACTACACATTCTTTATAAAAGAATAGAAATGGTCATTGTTGTCTAGGTATGAGAGAGGTGACCAGTTAAAATAGTTAAAATGAAGAAAGGTGGAGTGTTGACCAATCAATAGTAAAAGTAATTTAATTATCCACCAACTTTATAAGTATTATTATCTAAGTGAAATAATAACCTTTTTAGCTTTGGCTGAGAGAAACATAGGCTCAAAATGTCAAGAAAAAAACTATTAAGAGTCGTGATACTAATTACGTGTTGGTGTTTATGGAAAACAAGAAATCAAAAGGTATACAAAAAAATTAAAAAAAAAATAAAACATTTCAGACAGAGGCGAAGGTTAGTTGGTGCCCGGGGGTGCACCCGCCCACCCCAATGTTTCGATTAGAAGTGTATAGTCCGGAAATTTTAAAAATTATATAGGATCGCCTCCCCCCAATTATTTTTCTAAAATATTTATACATTATATAAATTAAAATAAAGTTTGTTATCACTTTGTATATCCTAAATATTTATACAATATATAAATTAAAGTAAAGTTTGTTACCACTTTGTATATAAGTGAAGGGTAGTTTTGTAAATATATTTTAACTCTTATTTGTTTAAACCTAGATTACCTACCACACAATAAACTTAATCGCAAGTTTTTGTGTGTAAGAACAGGTCCTTTGAATGAATGAAATTTTTTAGTTTTATGTGGAACTATTATTATTTGACCTGGCCCAAATCGGTAGCCGACCCGACCCGAAACATAACGATAGGAAAAAAAATTGGGTCTCATCACTTTACGCCCCCTTGAAACTTTTGGTCAAGCTCCGCCACTGATTTCAGATGTCTAGGCTGTTGGTGCGTCGTGGGTGAAATTGAGATCAACATACGTGGGCCCTATGCAAATGGGATAAACCCGGCCTGCACAACTAAGCCCAATCACATTTTTGCATTATGAAATCTCGAAAAACAATCCAATAGGAGCTTCTAGCTTTAATCTTTTAAGAAAAAACTTCTACTCAATAAAAAGTCTTGTTTGGTTGAAAGAGTTTGAAGCTTTTAGGTTAGGAGTTCGAAGCTTTTGGTTGATCGCTCCTACTAGTAGCGTTAGAATTAGCTACGAGCTTTTATGGAAAAATGACTATTTTAACTTCTAAAGATAATGAACTTTTTAATGTACAAACTTTTTAAATTTTTATTTATGTCTATTTTGGTCATTTTATACATTTTATTAAAAGCTCCAGCTACTCTGCCAAATACCAAATATATCTAAAAATCTACAGCTACTAGCTACCAGCCACCAGCCACCAGCCACCAGCTTCCAACTTCCAGCTACCAGCCACCAGCTACTTTTGCCAAACAAACCCTTAAAAACACACTAAAGTAGTAAAGGCCATCTTTAAAAGATACAATCGGCCCGTGCAATTGCATGATCTCACACCTCAAATATAACTAACACCGGCTTATAAAAGGCCACATAACATAAATACGCCAGCCAATTCGACGGTATGGGCTTACACTAACCTAACAAATTAACAATTATCCATCAGATCGGCCCATGTAACAATAATAGTCAACTTATACAACCACATAAAACCACATATCCGTGAAGTATACTCTTAGGGCCTGTTCAATCCACAAGTACATAACATAACCCACTCCAGTGGTCCAGTAGTAATTTTTAAGTGCTCTATGATTTTAGGTGAGCCTATTCTTCAAACACACTTAACCTAAGATATTGAAATCCATTGTATAGCCTGTGTATCATAGTCGAATGCCTCAATCTTCGTTTCATGGTTTTGGTAGTAACTGGCTACTTGCACCACTGAGCCAGTACGGGCTTATTTCTGGCCCGTTCATCCCAAAACTTGACTACCCATCCAAAACATGCCCTGTGCAATGGTCGAGTATTCGAAGAACTGTGCACAATACAAATTCGAATAAAACCAAGACTCCCTTCCACCGTTGACCACTGTTGACTCGATGGACCACTTTGACCAAAAAAAAAACATACTTTGACTATTTTGCACCTTTTACCAATAAGAACCTCCCTGAAGGCTGAACATGAAATTGTATATACAAGCACCTTTCATTTTACACTCACAAACTACTCTTGAGAGGACTAGCTTTCTTGTTAATTTTTTATATTTTACACTCACAAACTACTCTTGAGAGGAATAGCTTTCTTGTTAATTTTTTATATAACAAATACCAAAGATGTTATGCATTGAGTACGGCCATTTAATTAGCAATTTTGTCTTTGTCTGTAATTTTACACTTTGCCCCTGCACTTTAATTACCTTTTTCTAGCTAGTTTAGATTAGGACAAATGCTATAAAAAACCAACATACTTTCTGTTTTTTTCTCGTAAAAGTCTTTTCACTTTTTTTTTTCACTTAAAAAACCAACGTACTTTCTTTTTTTTTTCATAAAAATCTCTCAACTTTTTTTTGCACACAAATCCAACATACTTTTTTTTGTCTCACAAAATTCCCCTAACCGTTTATTATACATAAAAAACAACATACTTTCTACTCTTGTATCATACAAATCCCTTAAAATATTAAACTTTAACAAAAAAAAATCTTTCAATTATGATCGGATGAATTCAAGAAAACATTATGAATCGTTAGAGATAAAACATTACCTGGTCTGATTGACCCAAAACACAAGTGTCCTGTATGACTACAAAAGATTGATTTAGACAGGGGTTGGGTTCAATGATCGTTGATTGAGCACATGAATTGTAAAAACGGATCATATGAATGTATTTGGGTGATTAATTAAACATAACTGAGCCACTTAAGTGAACATAAAACCTGGTCACATCCTATTGTTTCTGATTCAAAGCACCAATGATTCAAGCAATGACTAAAGGAGATTAATGCAGCATTTCTAGGAACAAACATAAGTGAGATTAGTGCAACAAGCCACTTACAGACCTTGAAATTCCTAATATGTTGATGATATTACTTTACAAAGCATCAACTTCTAGCACGCCCTAATGCAAGTAAGGGGCCACAACGATTACCATATCAGACAAGCGGCCATGACCGACTAACTGCTGTCTACTACAAGGTCCATGACATGTTCAAAAGGTAAAGGAGGATGCATTACTTCATAAACTCCAAATCATTCATATTTGCTTCCAGCGCATCATTCATCCATTTTATCTACTCTTGAAGCTCAGTATCTTCATCACCTGCAGTTTCCCTTTTAATTCCTCAATTTCCATCTATAGTTGCTGTTTGGCATCTAGCTGTCCCATTAGCTCACGCACTTGAAATTAAAACCACATCCTCTCTTTCTGGATCCAGTTAACATAAGTTAGCAAAACACGATGTCCTAATCATTATAACTTTTATAAATAATTAGTCTGTTCAGTATGACACACAGGTGCAGACCCACATAGGGTCCAGATGGTTGATTGAGCCGATGAAGTGTCAAAATGGATCATATGAATGCATTTGTGTGATTAATAACATAAAACAGAGTCACTTAAGTGAACATAAAACCTGATCAGAGCGTACTCATAAATGGACTCTAGTAGAAATTTGGTTGAAAGAAATGATAAATAAATATTTTCATAAAACCCCCCTTAAGTATTGAATTGTTGACCCCTTGTTTTCATGATTCATGTCTCATAATAAAATGATTCTTTGTTTAATTCATCCTTCAAATCGTTTCCAAAACTGGTTGCAAATCATCCTTTGGTTAAGAACCAATACCATAGATTCTTTGTGTGATGATCACTTGGTAGAAGAGAGGATATCAAAACGAACACAAACATGAAACATCAAATCAGACCCATCTTGCCTTTTCCTTATTTGATTCACAAGCAAACAATTTGTTTCAAGTCATCACAGATAATTCGTAAACACTACAAATGTCAACAGTAGAATGATTGTTATATGTTTTGAACACGGATTTAAGACTAGTTTCAATATGCTCCTCCAGCTTCCACTTGTTCCCCGCTATAGTCTTTCACAAAGTTTCATCAGTGATCCTCCATCTTTCGTTCTTTAACCTTGTCACCTACAAAACCATAAATATATTTCAAATACATCCCTCACTAGAATATATGCTATTCAGTGAGTTTATAACATTATATATTTCAACAAAAACCTGCATCGCTTGTTGTTGCTTCAGTATTGGCCCTTCTCCTTTTGGGAGCAAATGTAATATCTTCTTGTTCTTGAACTAGAATTGCATCTGGAACAATCCCTCTTTTGTATCCGATAATATGAAGATCTTTCAACAAAGAAATGCTATCGGGAAGATGACTTATAGGAGTATCCGTTAGATCTAATTCTTCCAAACTTTCTAAATCTCCTAGGTTCTCTGGTAGTTTCTCAAGTCCAGAACAATTAGAAAGGTAAAGCTCCTTGAGATGTTTTAACTTACAAATGCTGGATGGAACATCTCTTATCTTGGTTGATGTTACATTTAGTCTATTCAAACTTTCTAAATCTCCCAGGTTCTCTGGTAGTTTCTCAAGTTCAGAACATTCAGAAAGGTCAAGCTCTTTTAGATGTTTTAGCTTACAGATGCTGGATGGAACATCTCTTATCTTGGTTGATGTTAGAACTAGTTTGCTCGATGATTCTATTTGGCCAAAATCCTCAGGTAACTTAGAAACTTTACAACCTTGTAGAATGAGAGTTTTAAGATGTTTCAACTTACAAATGCTATCCGGGAGATGTTTAATTTTTGAATCTCTTAAATCTAGCTCTTCTAAACACTCCAACTGGCCAATATCCTCAGGCAATTCCTCTATGCCACAACTTTCAAAGTTAAGAACTCTTAAATGTTGTAAGTTACAAATGCTTCCTGGAAGACTTTTGAGTTCGTAGCACGAACTAAAGGATAGATTAACAAGCTTATGAAGATTTCCAATTGATGAAGGTAGGTTTTCTATATCATTGCCACCAAAATCAAGCTGTTGCAGATTACTGTTGGAGTGGCACAGGATTATATTCTTGAACTCCTTTAGATGTAAGCCACTTACATTAAGAAACTCAAGTGATTCCAAATGCTTGATAAATGAAACAGATTTCAACCTCTTACAATAACTGAGGTTTAGGTACGTAAGCCTTTTTAAACATCCAACTGGCACATGAAGTTCTACCAAATCAAAACAACATCTAAGATCTAGCCTCACAAGATTCGGGGTCAACCCAAGGTCAAGGGTCTTCAACTTTGAGTGGGAGAGTGTAATGGATTTGAGCTTCTTAAGAACCTAATATCACACCAAAAAGAATGTAATATACTAATAACTGATCAATAAATAAATTAAAATTATTAATCAATCATCCTACCTTTCCCCCCACCCAAAGTTGTTCGATTCTGCTCCTAGACATGCGAAGCTCAACAAGATTATTTGCTTGAAAGGTTTTGGGTAAACACCAATGAGGGTAATAATGCCACTCCAAGTATCGTAATGCATTTGGGAAGTATTGACCGACTTCATCAATCTTCACAAGGTCATCACAATCGTTATCTATATGTTCTACTACATCAATCTCCATAAAGTCATCACAATTGTTATCTATTTGATCTACAATAAGGCATCGTAGATTCTTCATGTTTCCAAGACTTTCCAAAACAATATTAGGGGTGAGCTTTAGACTTATACACCTTGTCGATTCAGAACCCTGTAATTCAACAATAGTTCATGTCATAAGTAAAAAAAATGTGTTTGTCTCATCTCTATGTTACAAGTAAATCTGATTCTTACCAAGTCAGTATCCAATACATTTTCAATTTCTTCCTGAATCCATAATCTGCTATGTTTGTTGGGCTCATCTGGGTGCAAACGACGTACGATATTCCTGCCCATTTCTTCAATATGGTCATGCATTCCCAAGTAAAGAAAACCATAATTACCATAGAAAGTTATTAGAGATCTCTGCTCAAGAACTCTTAAACCAATTCTAGCCTGAAATCCACAACTTTCAAGCATACTTATTGCTTTGTTTTTCTCCCACCCCTTCAATATGCATGCAACATCTAGGAATATTTCTTTGTAATCATCCTCCAGACTTGCATAGCTTAACTCCAATTTTTCAAGAGTCTCCTTCAATGGTATTGTTTTGAGTCTTTCTAATGCATCCACCCATTCAGGCTTGTCTTTACCACACATAAATGAACCCAAAACTTTGATTGTCAAGGGAAGGCCAGCAGCATATTGTACAACTTGTTGTGATTCCTTTTCGTACTCTTGAATTGGAAGATCTTTCCCAAATGCGTGCCTACTGAAGAGGCCAATCGCTTCCTCATGTGATAATAGACTGACATCACGAATCCGTTCCACTCTATGTGCTATCAACATTTGCTCGTCTCTTGTTGTTATGATAATTCTACTTCCAGGCTTGAACCAATTAAGATCACCAGCTAATGCCTCAAGCTGCTCTTGATGATCCACATCATCTAAAACCACTAGAACCTTTCTACCACACAGCTTTGTTTTCAACATGTTTTTCCCGTCATGGACACTACCTACATCGTTTCCTTGACCATTTAGCAAATCTGAAAGGATCTTTCTTTGCAATGACAACAAACCAGACAACGATGCTTTTGAAACTTCCCTGACATTCTCAACAAAGCTTTTAGCTTCAAAATGAACTGATATTCTATCAAACACAGCTCTCGCTAGTGTAGTCTTACCAGCACCTCCCATCCCCTTGATCCCTATCATGTGAACCTCGTTCGACGCGATATCTAAAGACTTCTCAAGGTACTGTAGCCGGGGTTCCATGCCTACTAATTTATCATCAAGGTTCACATTAATGGGTCGTAACTCAAGTGAGATCCGCGCAATTATTAACTTGATGACTTTGGCTTCATGCCTATGAATTATAGAAGATTCAGTTAGCTAACTCAAGATCCCACACAAAAAGTTATATTTCAAGTCAATATACGAAGTGTAAGACATAATAGCATATCAATAGCAACAATGCTTGAGCTTTCCTCAAAATAAGAAAGAAACTAAAAAAGAATGAATAGTTTTATAGAGAAATGATGAAAGAAATTACCCATCAGCAGTGTTCCTTAAATCCCAACCGGACAGATTGGCTGCTTCAATCAGAGCTTCTCTCCATTTCCCGATCTCTTTATTGGTGTGTTTGGCAAGAGCTTCTCCGACTAGTCCACGTTGTTTGCGAACTTCAGAGGGATCCACATCGTAAAAAACAGGGTAAGCAATCTGGTCGTTCGACTTTTGGCATTCCATAATCTTTACAAGTTCATTTAAGCACCAAGACGAAGATGCATAGTTCTTTGAGAAAACTATGATGAACAACTTTGACTCTTCAATAGATTTCAAAAGCTGGTTATTGATGTTTCTTCCTTGTTTGAGTCTCTCGTCGTCCTTGAAAGTGTGAATACCATGTTGCTCAAGAGCAGCATAAAGGTGATCAACAAAGTTCTTACGCGTGTCTTCACCACTGAAACTCAAAAACCCATCATACCGATAGCTCTCCTTAACGAATGATGCTGAAGAAGACGCTGCCATTGAAGTTATGCTTTAGGGGCCCTAGAGCTTAATCAAATCTTTTCTTGGCAGATGTTTTTGGAAGACGACTGCAAAGAAACAACGGATCACACCTTACAGATTAATTATCAGGATTAATAAGATATGTGTATCTGATTTCAAATGTAAAAGTTTGACTTTGTCAAAGTCAAACAATTGAACCAAGTTATAGAATGGTGATCTTGGATTGGGACCTAATGAATAACGATATGTGTATCTGATTTCAAATGATCTCTTCAACAGTTTGATAAACAAGATTCAATTACGGATTTGATCAGATCCAAAACCAAGATTTGACTTTCTTAGAAGTCAAAATGTGGTAACATCTTCTACACCTGATTGGTCAAACCCCATTGGCTTCAGTTTTGCCGATATCAAACATTTTACCAACCGATCTAACACTAAAATCACTATCCGAACTAAATAATAACAACCTTTCAAAACATATAAACAATCACTACTTCATAAATTTAGAGAATCGAGTTATAAAAAATAACCTCAAAATAGTTGATCGAAACAGCAACCAAATACTCCAACGCTATGAATTTAAGCCGTTGACTTGATCTTGTTTTGATCTGATCTGCTGTTCTATTGACTTTAAAGAATGACGAGAATATTTAGAAAAGAGTAAACTGAAAAAATGTCCCTGATTAGTACAAAATTCAAACCTTTTGAATCTGGATTTGTGTTTTCAGTTTTGTTGTCATTTTCATTCAAAATCAAAATCTTGTTAGAGTTTTTAGCTAAAATCCAGTTTTTTTTTGTTTTTTTGTTTGTCTTTTTCCTCCCTTTAAATGAAGGGCAAAATGGTCTTTTAACGTTTTTTTTCAACAAATTAAAAAAAAAATCTGACCATTATGCCCTTCATTAAAAGAGATGAAAAAGACAAAAAAACTGAATGTTAACTGAAAAATTTGACCAGCTTTTGCTTTTGGATGAAAATGACAACAAAATTGAAACCATAGGGACCTAAATTCAAAAGGTTTGAGTTTTGGACTAAAGTAACAAAAGTGACCAAACCTCAGAGACCATTTTGGCAGTTTACTCTTTAGAAAATAATGATTAATTTTCAAATTTATTTATATTTTTATTAATATTGATGATATTATGCTTAAATCGTGAAAACCAAACCGTTAGTGGTAGTTCAGTTTTAAAATTCAACGATTCGGTTTTTGGTTTTTTAAAACTGTTAGTAACAGTATTCTCACAGTTTAATCTAAAAACCGTCAAAACCGGATCGTGAACACTTTTATCACCCACACGTCAATTTGTCATGGACTCGAATATTCTGCCCCTTTGAGCTCAGGGTACCCCGGTTTCTAAACGATAGACTATCATTGTATTGAGTATTAATAAGCAACTTAGTGAGATTTTATCATTTTACAATCTTTAAATCTAAATACTTTCAATTATTTGCGGTGGTAATGGAAACGTTGAATTAAGTTCCACCTACTGGCCTACATATTATACTTTACGGCATAATGTGTATTAATGTGTTGTTCCCAGGGACGGACCAATGTTGATGGGTAGGTGGGCAGGCACACCCTTTGAAAAAATAAATTTTAGTGTATTTTTTAGGCAAAAATCCCAATCGCACATCTTGAAAATATGGCTGAACCCCTCATCCTCACCTTTAGAAAATAAATCTTGGATCCACCATTGGTTGTTCCAAACCTTAAGACTTAAGACTCGCTTTATTATGCCCCTCCAACTTCCACTTGTTTCAAACCTTCGTCACAAATGGTTTATTGTTAATTAAAACACTTAAAAAGATTTTTTTTAAGTTGTCATGTAATTAGGATCATAAGTTTTTGTTTGACTTCACCATGTTTATACTTGGTTCCATTTAATGATCATGAGGAAATCTTAAATGGCCATAAACTATGTCCATGTGATGATATTGCCTTACCCGACCCGAACCAGTCAAAGCGACCCGGAAACTTTTATACCTGGTTCTATGACTCTTGACTTTTATACAAGACGTTTAGTCAACTTGAACAAGTAATTAACTGACACGCAAATGAATTAACAAAACGGTTAGCAATACGCAATCAAATCGATTAATTTTAAGGCATATCCAATAATGGTGGCACGAGTTGCTAGAGAAGTCTTGAGACATCTTGATATGCTTGTGAATATATCAAACTATGGCGTCGAAACCCACACACAATGATTAACAAACGATATACAAAGATATGAAACGTCTAAACGAGCATGTTTAACTTGTGTAGATTGATGTGTCATACAAAACTCCCAAGTAGCTTCTTTATTCATATTGTTGGTGACCATTAGTATACTGAATTTGCAGTGATGCCTGATAACAGTGTTTAATAGTTTGACAATAAAGAGATCTCTATCTTTGCAATAAGCTAAGGTGTTGTTTGTTTACCTCTTAATGAGGCTCTTAATGGTTCAGACCTCTTACTAGTTCAGCACTTAATGGTTCAGACATTTGCCTCTGAATGGCTAAGATTTATACAAAGTCTGAATGGTTAAGACCTCTAATCTGAATTGGTCAGACATTTGTCTTTGAACGGTTAAGAATTATACAGGCTCTTAATGGTTCAGACCTCTTACTGGTTCAGCACTTAATGGTTCAGACCTCTTACTGGTTTAGCACTTAACCATTCAGATGTTGCCAAACAGCCCCTAAGACTTGTTATATCAATAGAAAACTGCCTGTAAAAGAAAACATCTAAGGATTGTACCACACATTAAAATAGTAAACCCGAAACGCTCTATGTGTTTCAAGTACAACAGTTTTACTAGACTTGTGCCTTCTACACCTTTGATTCGAGAAAATATAATTTTTTTTGGGGGCAATATTGTAACTATTACACATCCTAGCATGATCTAGTTAGCCTATAAAACTGGTTGTCTTGCCAATGAGTCTATATTACCTTTAGATTCCAAGATACTGTCATTTAGATTATTTTCAACAAGATCGAATGCTCTCACAAATCTCCCAGCCTCTTCAAATCGTTCTTGCGCAGCCATGAGCTCCACACATCTCTCTCGCAGATCCATTTGGGCAGCTTTTTTAACCAAAACGGTGTTCACTTTCATTTCCATAAGCAAACTGCACTTCGTGCTGGCCTCCTTCCTTTTGCGGATGACGTCCAAGTGAGCTCGAAGCCATGACACATTAATGTTGGCTGCCTCTGTAGCCAACACCTGTTGCTCTATTTCTTCAATATTATCAATGTCATTATTGGTTTCAATTCGACCGACGACTTCACAAACAATCTCAAGGAAAGATGATCTCATAGAGACGGGTTTAAATACGCACTCAGCTGCAATGTCACCGTGTTTGTTGAAAATGGATTCAAGAATTGGTGCAACACTTTTCTTCACATTGTAGCCTTGGACACAAATTATGTCGGTTTGAGATGAAACCTTTCCCGTCTGTACAATAAAAGGGTTAGATGTGGCAAAATGATCGGGTGGTAAAATGGGTCAAAAGAATTGGGTTGACTGTTGACACACGGGTTGTTCAAATATAGCTCGAAAATAGCCGGAAAAAAGCTTGCTTGAAATCAGCTCGAAAATAAATATTAGTAGTCGTTGGCATCTCTATCTTTATACAATCATGGCTCATGCGTAATAGATAAATATATTATAAGATTTTTAAGAAATTATAAAGAAAGAGTTTAGGATACTTACATCAACATGTGTGTCTAGACTAGTGAGACGTGTCCACTCGGTACTTTGGTGACTAGTGGTGTTATTAGAGCTCGCCATGGTGTGGGTCCTGGCAATGTCATCAACGGGCATGGTGGTGCTCTCGGTATTGTCCTCTACAAGCATAGTAGTCATGTTGCTAATGTCGCCTACCAGCTGATCATGTACCATAACGGACGGCTGAGGTACCGATGATAACCGTGCCTTCTTCAACAACGGTGAAGAATCATTAGCATAGCCATCAAAATATTGACAGCTAGTGCGCCACCAATCAGTAGCACACTCCGTAGGAGTTGGTGTCAACACTGGTAGTGGCTCAAATCCAGGCTGCAAATCAAAAGCATCCTTCAGCTTGTTATCTCTTTCCTTATACCAGGCTTTGATCGTTGAATTCTTTGCAACAAGTTCAGTGTTTTTCTTTTCTAGTTCATCATTTCGTTTCTTCAATTTGTTGATCTCAGCCGTATGTGCAACATCAGCAGCTTTTAACTTCTCGATCTCAGCAGCTTGAGCAGTTGTAGTATCCTTTAACGTCTTGATCTCTGCACCTTGCTCATTAATTCTCTTCCGGATTTCGTTTATGAATCTTATCTGTTTAAGAGTTTGACCCCAGAAATCACTCATTTGATCTCGAATCATCACAATTCCTTCATTGTCGGTTGCATCTTCAAACTTTCTTGCAGCCGATGATTCTTCGCCCATGAATTGTGGTTGTTGAACTGGTGCAGATTGAGATTGGGAAGTTGATTGTTGAGGTGGTTCTTCAATTGGTTCGGATGCTGGCTGTTGAGTTGAAGTTTCAGATTCTGTCGTAACAGGGTCAGTGCGTATGATGTTTTCAACTTCAGCCACAATGAACATATGCTGTTCTTCAGTAGGGGTTTCAGTTGTGGGTTCGGTTGATGGTTCGCTTATAGTTGGTTCAACAATCTTTACTTGTTTTCTTGCCTTCTAGTTCTTACCGCCCCGAGGTCCTTTCGCAGGACGTTTCCCCTTTCTCTTTTCTTGCGTCTCCTTCGTTGGCGGCACATAATCTGCATCTGCTTCTTTCTCAGTTGATTTTAGGATTGGTCGATATCTCGTGGCACCTTTATCATCTACATACTTCTCTAAACCGTCCTTTCTGAGCTTCTCAGCCTCAGAATCATCATCGTCATCTTTCTCATCATCACCATCATCGCCTTTATCACCCTCCTCAATTACTTTATCATCACCACCTTCATCTCCACTCGTTTCACCACCCGCATCACCACATGTTTCTTCAATAACAATTCCTTTTCCTTTTCTTTTCTTGCTACCCCCTTCGGCTTCTTCCTTGCGTTTTCTTTCAACTAGGGCATCAAGTTTTGTTTCTTCGTCATCAGACTCACTCTCTGCATGTCTCCATTTGTCATCAACAGGAGCAACATATTCAGGATTTCCGAGAAAACCTATCATCTTTCGAGGCACATCTCCCTCATTATACTTGCTAAATCTCTTCAACACTTTCAAACCATATTCAGTCATCACGTCAATCTTCAGAATGTCTTTCTCAATCTTTGGAAGATCCTGAATTTGTGTATCTAGAATCATCTGCACGAATCTAGGATACATCCAGAACTTGTTCGCATTACGACGTTTACCAAGATTCTCCTTCATGTTCTCTAGAATTGTCCGTGAAAAGTTGAAATCTTTGTTTAACGTTAAAGCAGTCATCATCCCCAGAATACTACTGTTCGCCATATCATAACCACCCTTTAGTCTTCCTAAACACTGGATCAATACATGCATAAAGTACTTGTACTGCAGTGGTAAAGAGGCCTTGTGCAGCTGTCCGGCTAGGACATCGCCCGTATATTTCATTCGAAGCAAGCATCCCTGATAGCATCTTTCTGAAATTGTGCAAGGATCTCCGGCTTTATCATTAAATTGTAGGACAGTTCGGATTATTTGTTCGGACACGATCACATTTTTCTCTTCGACCTTTGCTTGAATGACTTCTTCGTTGTTGATGGTTTCTATCGATGCTGAGTCCCAAAAGGCTTTGATGTGACTCTTGTAAGCCGTGTGTTGTTGAGATACGGCATAAGCAATCTTCGATCGCCTTAGAAATTCCAAAATCCCTCCGTAATCTGCAGTGCATTTATTCTCTGGATCAAGAAATCCCACCATATTGTGTCGTGGTTCCGACATTCTTTCTTCCTCGGTCTTCTCCTTTGGCTTAGACTTTCCTCGTGCTCGTTTTGGTTCCATATCTGTACACGGAAAGCTAACACGTAATGAGAAACATGAGGATTGAAATACATTACACTTTAAAAGGTTTTCTGCTTAAAAAAATTCCCCAAGTGTTGATTTTAAATGACAGTTGGTCATCTTAACCAACAGTTAAGATCAAACGACAGTCCATTTAAAATAAACAAAGGTTTAGTGTCGTTTGGTTTAACAAACAACAGTTGATTTTAAACAAAGAGTCTACTGTCGTTTGAAACATCAAACGACAGTTAAAATATGAAGAGTTCACTGTCGTCCTTCGAAAGATTAAACGACAGTCAACAAAGCATAACTTCACTGTCGTTTGAAAGATCAAACGACATTGAAATATCAATTCAAAATTTTCAAGTTTGCAGGTTTTATGTTTTGATGAAAAACTTTGATTCAGACATATCCTAAACACATCGATTAACAAAACCTTTATCAACTTTCAACACTTTAACATCCACTAAACACTTATTATTCAGTTTTTCGATCAGTTAGGGTTTATACCAACATAACTTAGATTTCGATTGATGTTCAACACAACAGTCAATCGAAGGCACTCAACTCTGTTTGATTCTAACAACCTAAGTCCGATTTTAGGATTTGAATATTTTATGTTCCGATTTCAAGACTAGGATTTCAACAAAATAGAAGCACAGTTATGATAAGAATATCAATGTTGTATCTATGAATAACTATGATGTATTGAACATGATGCCATTAATATACATAGAACTAGTTGTGATACAGATAGTGATTACTGCAATAAAAATACACATGAATTGAACAATTGGGTTACAAAAACATTTATATGAATTGAATGTAATGATGCATGATCAGATAGCAAACAAAGAACAGCATAATTAGGGAGGGTTAGAGTTTATACCAGCTGAACTCTACAGGTGTTGAGTGAGTATTCGAAGATAAATTGCTAACTGAGTGGAGTTGAAACTGCCATTTGGTGGCTGACGATGATGTGAACCGGTTCCTGAGCTGATCATACAGTCAAGAACTTGGTGGTTCGAGGCTGACGTGGTGTTGGTCCTATTGGCGGGTTCGATGAGATTGGTATGTTACCCAACTACCACATCACCAACCTTCTATCCTCTCCTGTGATTTTATACTGTATCGGGTCGGGCTCAGAACAGGTTGCTAGGTTATACAGGGCAGTTCAACCTATCAACCAAAAGGGCAAATACCATAAAAAACGAACATATTTTCTGTCTTTTATCACAAAAGTCCGTCTACTTTTTTATATTAAAATCCTTATTATACTTGGTAAATTTGAACATAATTTTTTTTTTCTTTATAATATTCTCAATTGATTACTAATGAAAATGGGCAATTACAAAGCAATGGCAGGTAGTCGGGCAACAAGTTGCGCCGCCAGCCCCTTTTGAATAGAAAAACCAATTCTACTAAATACAAAGTTTGAAACCTTTAGCGACGAAGAATTACTATTAACGACTTTTTGAACCCGATTCAAAAGTCGCACAGCGTCAGGAGCGAGACCACCAAAGGTATCAAACGCAAACGGGACAAACACATGTTGATTCTCCAGGCAGGCTTTCTCATGTTTTGCCACTTTGCTCGCCTCTGCCTTGAGCACCGCTTGCCCTACGACAAAGCCCTTGTTCTTGAGCCCGACAAGGGGGGAGACTCCAGTTAGATCTACACAAGCGTGTTTCCCCCCTTCCCATCCAAACACAAGGATGTCCGCCGGGCGTAAAGTGGACCTCCCCTCTAAGGGGTCAGTCAGGAAATTTACTGGAGCCTCCTTTTTGGCAGAGATCCCGGCCCGCTTAAGAACATCACATAACACATCTCTTACCCAATCATGCCGATATTTAAACCCTGGTAGCTCTTTACAGTGGATCGCGTGCTCGCCGAAAGAATCCAAACACGCTTTGCGGCATACCGGACATGGCTCGTCAACTGGAAACAAAGGAATCATCAGTCGGTATCTAAGGATAGCACGGTATTCCACAGCCGACATGTGTTGCCCCAAGCCTTCAATAGGTGCGACAGACAGAAAATCCTGAGCATGTGGGGCACGTAGACATTCAAACACAGCTCTTTGCCGAGGGGATAAAACAAACTTCTCTTCAAACCTCTTGACAATTTCGCCATATAAGGCATTCGCCAGAATTTTCTGAGATTTAGGAGGGGCGGTGTCTTTAATGTAGAAACCGCCAATATCAAGGTCGGGAAAAAAGGACAATTTTTAATTACAAGTTATGTTCTTTATGTTTTATAAATTTGGATGTAAATAATCCCAACTAACAAAATGTTTTGTGACAGTCACAACTTTTAACTTATTTTCTCCTAACGACTTTTTTTAATTGAGATTTAACCCAGTTAGTTTTTGAAAAAAAAAAGACTTGAAAATACCATTTTGCCCCTCAAATAGTATAGACACAGGAACCCATTTCTAACTAAAAGCACAAAACTAGGGTTCCAAATCCACCATAAAGAAAGCAACTGGCAACAACATGCTAAACGTCTCTTTCTAAATCAGAGCCATAGTTGTCGAATGGCGCCCGCTGTTTCATGTTTAGCGATAAAGAGGTAGAAAAATAAAAACTATATTTAACACACCAATTATGTATAAAAATACGCTATCACTAATCATCTAAATAAAAATTAAAGAGTTAAATGTCATTTTAGTCCCTGTGGTTTGGGCCATTTTGCCAGTTTAGTCCAAAGGTTTTATTTTTCGCCTGTGGGTCCAAAAAGGTTTCACCGTTGCCATTTTAGTCCACTGGGTTAACTTCATCCATTTTTTTTGTTAATGAGAAGGGCAATTCGGTCATTTTATATGGCCGAATTGCCCTTCTAGTTAACATAATTACATATAAAATGACCGAATTGCCCTTTTCGTTAACAGAAAAAATAGATTAAGTTAACCCAGTGGACTAAAATGGCAACGGTGAAACCTTTTTGACCCGCAGACGAAAAATGAAACCTTTGGACTAAACTGTCAAAATGGCTTAAACCACATGGACTAAAATGGCATTTATGATTTAACTCAAAATTAAATAACAAAAACAAAATCCGCTATTTATCGCTACAGGGTCTGTTATACGCTATGCTATTTGCCTATAGCGGGCGCTACAAGCGGTATTGACGACTATGATCAGAGCCAGATTACACAATTGTCTCAATTTATCAAGGCATAATGATGCACTAACAGTTTTTACATTGATTCATATAGTGATTGCTGCAATAAGATTACAAAAAATTGAACATTCAGTTGAAGTACTGAACAATTAGTCTACAAACATTATGCCTCAATTATCAAAGCATTAACAGTTGTTAAGTTGATACATACAATGACTACACATGAATTGAACATCCAATTGAACAATTAGGTTACAAAGAAACAAAAACATTGCTCTGAATTAAACGTGATCATGCATGATCAGATAGCAAACAAATAACAGCATAATTAGGGTTAGGGTTTATACCAGATGAACTCTACAAGTGTTGAGTGAGTCTTTGAATACTGAGTAGAGATGAAACTGGTTTGCTGATTCATACAGTGAAGAATGTGGGTGTGGGGGTGGTGTGTGTGTGTGGGGGGTGGGGGGTGGGGGGGATGTATTTAGTTATGTTCTTTGGGGGTGTTTGGGATTCCTCCTCAAAATGACTTATTGACTTATACAGAGCTAAAAGTCGCTAAAAGTCCATTTGAGAGAATGAGAAGCTTAGCCAAACATTATTGAGAAGTCAGGAAGATGAGAAAAGTTTAGCCAAATACAAACAGGAAAAGAACTTTTCAAGGTTTTTTTGTCTTCAAGAAAGAGAAAAGGAGAAGTCACAAATTGTGACTTCTTGAGAAGGAGAAGTCTTTATGAGAAGTAGAAGTCAAAAAGCTTAGCAAAACATGCCCTTTATGTTTTTGTAAATTTTGATTTAAATAATCTCATGAACTTGGAAAGACCATTTTGCCCCTCAAACAGTATATTCCATTACTCGGTTAACAGAAGATACTAACGGTAGTTGGCCACAAGGACTCATAATAGTGATGAGTTTTGGAAACCCCGGAGACTCAAGTTTCCAAAGCTTTCTTTCAGGGACTCAACTTGATGCCGTCCATAAACCACAAGGACACAAATTGCGCTTTACTCTTTAAATATTATTTTAAAAAACATTCTCACAATCAAACAGGATCAAACAAGAGATGAAAGTTTTAGAATAAATAATAACATAAAACATGTAATTCTGAGTACATGCTCTATGTGGATTCAATACCCTACTTACTTTAGCTTTTTAGATTATTTAAGGATTTGAATGATACCAACGACCTATCATCAGAATTTAGAATTTAGCTGTTGGAATATTTAAACTTAAAATTATTATTAAAACTTTAAATTATATTTAAATTCCATACATAACTAAAATTAAAACAAAAACATAATTAAAATTTAAAACGAGTTGATAAATTAAATTTAAACAACTAGATAAAAAAAATTAAAAGTACTACATAAGTTAAAAATAAAACTACATAAATAAAATTAAAATGACTACTTAAATTCAAATTAGAGCAAGTACATAAACTAAAATTAAAACTAATCATTTGGAATCGTCCAAGTCAGAACATGGACGTAGAATTGGTTGCTGCCAAAGGGGATAGCTTCTTATTAGTTGTCAGCACCTCATGTGCCTATATACGTTTTCATGGACCATATGCTACTCGGCAAAGGCCTCGTCAACCGGTTTTGTCGCGTTTTCCAAATCACTGAGTAGCCCTAAGAGGTTAAAGATTCGATTGAATCTTGCAAGCCTAGCTCTCAAATCCCTCCATCTTGATGCTACTTGGTGTACCGACTGATTAGTTTCACCCAAACTTTGTTGAAAATCATTAAAAATTGCTCTCCAAAATGGATACGTGTCGGCCATCAAACCCTTGGTCACGTTCAAGTGTTCAACCAAGCCGTTGTCAAGGCTATGTCTTCAGCTTAGATCCAAGCTCTTCTTGTCATTGAGATTAGACCAGTCAGCATGGGGCGTTATTGCGAAAGTGGTGTAGTGGGAATAATACCTAATAATGCCCCTTCAAATCATTAAACAAAAAAAAAAAGCAAAGAGATGGTGATTGGCTAGTCAAACTTGGACACATGCAAAAGTGGGGGTTCTCAAAAGTTGTCAGACCATGCTCAACATTGATTGGTTAAGCAAATATGTACATAGCGTTATAATTAAAACGCCGGAAACCATTTTTTGAATTTTTTTTAAAAATAAACGCCCCATGTAATGGGTGGAGGGGCGTTTTTAGGCCTTTTTTTTCAATTTAAAAAAAAAAAAAAACGCCCCACTACGGGTGGTCTTATATTTATGTTTTTGTTAAGAGATTAGAGAATTTCGTGTATTTAAAATACTGGGTTATGTGTGTATACATTTTTAAAAAATTAGTTATAAAAAAAACTCAAATGCTCAGGGTAACTAACGACTCAACTCCATAATTTTATTCCCTCTAACACCCGTTAAGGCATTCACCATCTCTACCCTAAAGCCGTGTTTAACGACTCACGTGGCGGTGTGTAGCACCTCTCCACCGGCAACGTGGAGGGGGCGTTACTCCATAACGCAATGTTAAGTTCTCCGTTAGTTTTTAACGGCTGTTAGTCTTAAGACTCTAGGATGTTACAAAATTAATTGTTAAAACCTCATATTGTTACTTTAAACTATTAGTACATGAGGTTGTTATTTTCAACAAACAATAGGGACTAACGGTGTAATTAACTCTATATTTTTACAATACTAACATTATAACTAAAAGAAACGAAACACAACTTTTAAAAAATTGATTGTTTTTTTTAACGGTGGACATTTTTTTTATTAGTTGATGATAGTTTTATTGGTTTTCAAGTTTTTAATAGTTTTCTCATGAAACTAACCCTATCACATACATAATAGGTTAAAGGGTGTTTCAGATACAACAATTTTACCGGAGTTGTGCAACTTGTGCATTCTACACCTTCTCGAGTTTTCACCTATACATCTACATCAAATTTAGTTAGCCTATAAAACCACTGGTTGTCTTGCCCATGAGTCTACACTACCTTTAGATTCCAAGATGTTTTCATTTAAATTATTTTCAACAAGATTAAGTACTCTCACGCATTTTTCCGCCTTTTCAAACCGTTCTTGTGCGGCCATGAGCTCCACGCAACTCTCTCTCAGATCCATTAAGGCGGCTTTTTTAACCAAACCCATGTTTGCTTTCGTTTCCACAAGCAAACTGCACTTCCTGCGGGCTCGGATGGCGTCCAAGTGAACTCGAAGCCATGAAACGTTAACGTTGGCTGCTTCTGCAACTAGCACTTGCTGTTCTATTTCTTCAATATCATCATTGGTTTGAATTCGACTGACTGCTTCGCAAACGATCTCTAGGAAAGATGATCTCATAGAAGCTGGTTTGAATAGGCAATCTGCTGCAATGTCACCGTGTTTCTTGAAAATGGATTCGAGAATCGGTGCGACACTTTGCTTTACGTTGTAGCCTTGGACACAAACTATGTCAGACTCAGATGAAACCTTTCCCACCTGTACAACATATTAAATGCAATTTTATAACTTCTATTATTTACTACTTAAGATGGTCACTTGTAGCATTAAAGAGATTTCGATAATTTACCACAACACGATCCTCTACGTGGTCAAAAGGACCAAACAAGTCTGAGGTCGTCGGGATCTCCGCCTTTAGACAAAGTGGTCGCCTGGCCTTCAGTAGCTCCTGTATAAGAAATAAATTTCACAAGATTTTCAAGTGATGAAAAAGAAGAGTTCAGGATATTTACATCAACCCGCTCCTCTAAACTCGTGAGACGTGTCATAACCAACGGCTTCTGTAACTTATCCATTGTTTTCTCCATATTTGTCCTTGACCCCGTACTTTGGTGACCAGTGGTGATGGGGTCAGCAATGTCCTCTGCCAGCTGGTCAGGGGCCATAACCGACGGCTGAGATGGTGATGATAAGTGTGCCTTCTTCAACAGCGGTGAAGAATCATAAGCATGGTCGTCAAAAAACTGACAGCTGGCGCGCCACCAATCAGTGGCGCACTCTTCAGGAGTTGGTGTCAACACTGGTAGTGGCTCAAATCCAGGCTGAAAGTTAATAGCACGCTAAATTAACGAATACTGATGCAATGATTGAAAAGACAAGAATAACTAATGCAGATATTAAACTACACACCACTGTGGCATCCGTGACAAATGGTAATGCAAGCTTCCACGTCATACACTTGCTCGCGCCCCAGCTAATGGCTCTGGGAATCCCGTCATGCTTGACAGCAAACGTCTTAGCGTATGGGAAAACCTCGAATATCCACATCTAGAAAATCATAATAAAATAACTTTCAGAAAAGTGAACTATAATTATATAAAAAAGAGTATAATGCCATTTCCGTCCCAGAGGTTCGGCCGGTTTTGCGACTTTCATCCAAATGTTTGTTTTTCCGCATCTGGATCCAACATCCGGCTTGATAACTCCATCCATTTTTCTCCGTTAAGTCAGGGGTATCATTGTCTTTTTTGTTAACTTAAAGGGCAATTCAATCTTTTTCACTTTATGTACAACCATTTAGCATAATGTACAATTATTCAAAAGACCTAATTGCCCTTTAAGTTAACAAAAAGAACAAAAATACCCCTGTCCTAAAGGAGAATATTGGATAAAGTTAACAAGCTGGATGAAAATTGCAAGATTTCAAACCTTTTGGTTCCAGACGCGAAAAACCGAACCTTTGGACGAAAGTCACAAAACTGGTCAAACCTCAGGGACGAAAATGGCATTTTACTCTAAAAATAAAAAGGAAAAAGTTGAACAAAACAAGATAACCTTAAAGGCCCAAATAAATCCACTTAGCGCATAACCAAGTGGCATGTAACGGTGTCGAGCAGAACGCTTTGCGAGCGCATTATGTAGGTGCTTGTACACAGACCTCCAGACGTATGAACCCCATGGAAATGCGTTCCATGAGTCGAGGTCCTCGACTAGTTCTAGAAGAGTCAAGTCAACCGGTCCACGGGGATCGTAGGCCATGAATCCGACCTCAACCAACATCAGCAGACAAATCCGTACTGCATCAAGGTCCGATAACCGATCAAGAAAGCGATTAAAGACGTTTTTTATATCCAAAACCTTTGGTCTAGCTTCTACATCACCAAATACCCTCTCCCTAAATGTCATATCTGCCCTTTCGTATTTCCAAAGATGAGGACCGAATCGCAGTCCTGTAATGAGGCAAAACTCTTGAGGTCCAAACCGCAAATCCTGACCTCCAACACGAAAATATAATGTGTCTTGATGCACGACCGGGGTCGGGATATATTCAGTTTGTAGCATCAGATGGACTAAAGGCGAGTCGTTACATGTATTTTGAACATCTAGCCAATGTCCGAAACACGTGCCCCGAAATAACTCCGACCTAGCAGAGCCTGGTCCCAACCTATCTCGGATTTCTGTTGTTACTCCGATTTGGCATCTAATCTTCACATTAGCCGGATATAACTCCTGAAGAAACAACATTATACACTGTATATCATCAAAAGGAGAATACGTGGGCACTGGGCATGCTTTGTTTATACGCTCGTGTACATAAGGGGCACAACACACATAGGTCCATTAAGAAATTATGTACAAAGTTCACTACACAAACCTCCGTAGTTGGTGGATACGAATACGCAGCATGTATCTTTCTCTTGACCATATTTGAACCAATCTGCAATCAAACAAGACAACAGTTACTAGCGAAAAGATAGACACATGTACCCATTTCTAACAAAAAGCACAAAACTAGGGTTCCAAATCTACCAGAAAGAAAGCAACTGACAACATTATGCTAAATGCCTCTTTCTAAATCAGAGCCAAATTACACAATCGCCACAATAATCAAGGCACAATGACGCACTAAGAGTTTTTACATTGATGCATATATTGATTACTAGGAGTGTGCGTGGCTCGGTTTGGGCCCAAAACCATAACCATAACCATAACCATAACCAATCGGTTATGGCGGTTTCGGTTAAACGGTTTTGAAGGTTATATCGAGTCGGTTATGGGTCAGTTAACCGTGAATTTTGACCATGGAACAATTTGTTAATTGTTATTACACCTTTTCATATATTAGTACATTGCATACCATTAAAAAATACACATAATCTATAATATTTAAAAAGTATGAAAACCTTTTTAATCAATTATTATCAAAGCATAAAGATGCATTAAGAGTTGTTAAATTGATGCATATAGTGATTACACATGAATTAAACATCCAATTGAACAATTAAGTTACAAAAATACATAAACATTGCTCTGAATTCAATGTAGTTATTGATGATCAGATAGCAAACGAAGAGCAGCATAATTAGGGTTAGGGTTTATACCAGATGAACTGTACAGGCGTTGAGTTGAGTGAGTGTTTGAAGATGAATTGTTAACTGAGCGAAGATGAAACTGACATTTGGTGGCTGATGATGATCTGAACCGGTTCCTGAGCTGATCGTACAGTGAAGGACTTGGTGGTTCGACAGGTGGGAGGCTGACGTGGCGTTTCTCCGTTGGAGACTGGTTTTGTTCTCATGGAAATCCTATTCGTGGGTTCGCGGAGATTGTGATGCTTAAGACAAGGGGAGACTATTTCCACTCTTGTTTTTGTTTGTGTAGATACTTAGCTCAAAAAGGGCTTTATTGTCCTATATGCATATCCTGCAGTGTCGAGCTGTTGTCAAAGCGCGACGTTTTAGTCCGGTCAACCAGAAAAAGACTGAAGGGTGTCTGACGGGTCTGTTGACCGGACCAAAACGCCGAGCTTTGGCCGCGATTTGGTCCTGTCAACCAGACACCCGGTCAGTCTTTTGTCTGGTTGACAAGACCAAAACGCGGCGTTTTGATCCGGTCAACAGACCCGTCAGACACCCGTCAGCCTTTTGTCTGGTTGACCGGACCAAAAAACCGCGCTTTGGCCACAGCTCGACACTGCAGGGTGTGCATATAGGACAAAAAAATCTTTTTTGGTTTACATATAGGCATTTGAGTGTGCCTATAGGTACACCCTAAGACAAAAGAGAGGTAACGTTGTTGGTGGGATAGGTAACATGGTTATGGTTTTGTTGGTGGGATAGGTAACATGGTTATGGTTGGTGGAAAAAGTATTTACGGGCTTTTTGTTTACTTTTTAATGGGGCTTTTAATGGCTTTTAATGGTTCAGATTTGTTACTGGCTTTTAATGGTTCAGATATGTTACATGGGTGGTCTCACAATAAAGAGTGAATTTCACGGATTGTTCTTTATCTTTATACCCATTTTCAGGCGCTGTCATTTATGTTCAAAATGACGCGTTTTATCCTTTATGTTTTCATATCATACACATTTTGTCCTTTAGGCCTAACCCAGTTAGTTTTTTCAGTTAAATTTTGTCATATGTTTTGTACATCAGGGCATTTTTGTCAATTCAAAGGTAAGTTCAACGGCAGATTTACAGCTCAAAGCTTCTGCAACCTTTGAATTGACAAAAATGCCCTCATGTGCAAAGCACATGACCAAATTTAACTGGAAAAACTAACTGGGTTAGGTCTAAATGACAAAACGTGTATGATATGAAAACATAAAGGACAAAACTCGTCAATTTTGAATATAAAGAACAACGCCTGAAAATGGGTATAAAGATAAAGGACAAATTCTTGAAATTCACTCCACAATAAATTATAACACTTATAAGTCATAAATCTCTAAATTATTCTTATAACTGAAATTAAGTATTACACAGGTGGTCTTAAAGTAAATTATATTATTTAACAGTGTTGATACAGATCTATATCCATTATTATAAACTCTTGATTAACCGACACAATAGCTTTCCGATTGAAAAATGAATACCCATATTAACCACCAACAACCTCCCTAGACCCCGCCTTCGGCTGACCCCTTTTTGTTTCTCCATCCTCACATTGTTTTTCCTTTTTTTATTTATTTTTTTTTAAATTAGTTAAAATGAAAGTCATGATTGTCGTCCATACCTTGGACTTTCATGACTTGACTAACCAATCTTCAACAACTAGTTATGGCCTACAAAAAAATCTAGACACATTAAATCCATGCACCACACCATACTAGATAATCCAGTATAAAACTCAATGATACACACTCAAAAGTCAAAACACACACTCCTCTCTTGTCTGGTCGAACCCCCACCCTCATACCTTCACATTTTCAAGTTTGCAAAATTTCATTTAAGAATAAACTCCAAGTCTTCAAAGTTCAAGTGTTAGTTCAAGGTTTCAAAGTTTCTAGTTCCAATCCTTCTCCTTGATTGCCTCTTGTAAGTAAATTTTTTAAAACGCTTTTGTCTTCACTAGCTTATGATGCTCAAGTTCACCCTTCACTAGATTATGATGCTCAAGTTCACCCAAGTCTAGATGATTATGGCTAAAAGAGTCAAGTTTCCATAAATTGCTTCTTAAGATTTATATTTCTTTTAAGGAAAGATGTTTGTTGAAACTAGTTGTTAATTTATGTTATTTTAAAACATCTAGGGTCCTATTCATAAGCTCATAGTTCATGTGTTACACCGGTTGATGTTCACTAGATTCGGGGCTATTTGTTGTTACAATTTGATATTTGTGGAATCATAACTAGTTCATGACTTCATGTTAGTTGGTTCCTTCAAGTCCATAAAACTACATATATATTTTGGTAAAAATATAAGGAGTAAACTGCCATTTTGGTCCCTGTGGTTTGGGCACTTTTGCTATTTTAGTCCAAATCTCAAACTTTTTACATCTGGGTCCCTGTGGTTTGCATTTTGTTGCCATTTTAGTCCAAAATCCAAAAACCCTCTATTTTGACTGTTGAAAATTGATCATTTTGTTTTTCATTTAACATTTTCTTAATTAACATTTTCTCTTTATTAATGAAGAACCACCTGCAATTGAACCCTGACTGACTCTCTCTCTTCTCTATCTATAAACAACATAAAACCCCATTCAATCGAGCACTCTTCATCTTCATCTTTCTGTTCAAATTAAATTAAACAAAAGATGCAGACCATCATGTTCTTCACTCACCCACCTCTGGCACACCATCATCTACTTCAACCCCCACTGCACAACCACCATCCCCACCACGACCACCTCCTCCGGCGACCTGAGCTCCTCCGGCGACCTGACCTCTCTCTCTTCTCTCTCACTGTATCTACAGACCTGTTAGAACAATTCAGATCCGTATTCAGATCCAAAACAAACATCACGCGCCGCCGTATAACCACCTACTCCCCCTCATCAGGAACCGTATTCAGATCCAAAACAACCAAACTCTAATCCCTAATTCATCTTCTTCATCTTCTCCCCCTACAACTTTCACCAAATTCACCACCACTGTAAACCACCGCTCAAATCCACAACAACCCCACCTCTGATCACCACCCACATTCCCAAATTTTCAAATCCAACATTTCCACCATGGCACTTTGTGGGTTTGCATTTCCAATGAACCACCGGTAAAGATCAGTTCCCACATTTTCTTGTTCGCACAAACCATTTAATCAGGTTTGATGGGTTTTAGTTTCTTGATTTTTCAACTTTTTTTGAGGAAAAAAAACAAATGTAAAAATTTAACCCCCACTTTATCACCGCCTGGAGTTAACTATATGCCTTCATGACTAGACCTCTTTCCAGTTCATTTATTTGGGAAAAAAGCTTAAGGTGTGGTGAGGCAGAACAAATATAACATAATATATAGAAATTTTAAACAAAAATTTAATGATGTGGCCGTCGATTTGACACAGAAACGGCCATAAAAAAAGGTACAAAAGGCTGAGCTGCAACACTTGACGGCGTTAGATCTGATCTAGCACGAGCATTGGGGCTTTTTCCGTCATCTTATTACCAGTTTCAGGGTTAGATCTGATGCGTGTTTTAGAGAGAGAGAGCAGAGTTGTATGTTGAGAGAGAGAGAGAGAGAGAGAGAGGGAGGTTGAAGATGATGAAGTAGTTGTCTACTAATATAAAGAGTATTTATATTATTGGGGTTTTCTAATAAATGAATTGCATTTAATAAAAATTAAATGACCAAACTACCCTTTCAGATAAAGACAAAAAAGGGATATTAAAACAGTCAAAAATCAGAGATTTTGAGATTTGGACTAAAATGGCAACAAAATGCAAACCACAGGGACCCAGATGTAATAAGTTTGAGATTTGGACTAAAATGGCAAAACTGGCCAAACCACAGGAACCAAAATGGCAGTTTACTCAAATATAAGTTTACATGTTATTGTGATGGGCTCTAAATATCATGGTCTACTTATTTATCTGATAAATATATATACGTTATTATTTTAGGTTAAATATCACTGTTTTACTAAATATTGCTTGGTAAATATGAAAGGTTTCAAGATACCATGAGCTTATATTATCCTAACTAGGTTATAGACCCGTGTATTACACGAGTTTGTACGATACAAACGATATAATTATATAATCTTAAAAAAAACTTTATATAACTAACGACCTATGTTAATAGTAACAGAACTGTATATAGACGAATTTTTATTACCATATGATAGTTCACACATCTAACTTGAATTTATCACAAAAATTGGCACATCTTAATTAGTAACACTGAAAATACAATAACAGCCGTGTATTACAAAGGTTGGATACTGAAAAGCATGTAATGCACAAATTTATATACTATTAATATGAACAAAATTACGTATTACGTTACATATAACAGTGTATAAAAATAATAATAATTTCATTATTATGTATCTTTTAAATATAACTCTTATTTAAAATATGTCTTTAAGACCTCAATTTTGTTTAAAAAATAACTATTTAAGTTGTTATTTTTCTCTTTATTGGAAGAAAATCAATTTCATTGGTATGATATAAACTAAATTTGTTATTCTTACTAATAATTGTTATGCAGATTTAATTAATAAATAGTTATTGTAAAGTTATGATATAAGTTAAAGGTTATACATGATGAATAAAATCTTTTCATTATTAAAGGTTAATTAGTATGTCACAAATGGGTATAAAATGAAACTAATATATTTCTTAGCTCTATTAAATTGAAAACACATCTAATACTAATAAAAGATTACATATAATGTCACATGTCATTTTATTAATATCTAATCTATATTACTATATCTACATCTATATCTATATTACTATATAAAGCATTTTCTATGTATAAAATGGTAAATTTTCATCAAGTCTTAAGGTGGCTGAAAGGTCAAGTTAAAATGCCTAACCTTTTGTCATTTTCTTCCATTCATACCTCTTTTCCCTTGATCAATGGCATTTATGTTTAATATTCTATACTATATATTAGATTATTTATAAATAAAAAAACCTTATATGTGGATAATAAACTCATCGCATCCATCAATAACATAAATTCAAAAATACATTCTATTGTATTTGTGTATTTGGACTAAAGGACTAATCAATTAACCAAAAATAAAATGTGTTTTGTAATTTTAGAGAAGTTAGTTAAAAAAAATAGATGTAAATTGTTGACTCCGCCACAATGTGCGAGTTTCCCACTTGATAAAAACATGTTGCAGTATATTATATAATGTTTATCATAAGGGTTTCCCGCGCGTTGCAGCGCGAGTTCTTTTATATATACACACACACAACGTATATATAATTTTTTTTAACATTTTTAGGTTTGAATTATGTTCTTGACCCATTCTGTCGAATCCGCTGCAATGCGCAGATTCCCCACTATTTTAATTTATGATTAAAAATATACATAAATGATCTATAATTTTAAAACCTATGATTTTAGAACTTCTTAAAATAAAATAGTTTAAATTACAAAAAATGTTGCCATCCAAATCTAAGATTATATAGAAAATCGATATATGAGTTTTTCTAACATATAAATAAAAGCTGAAAAAGAGTAACTAACCAGAGGACTATCTCCCAAAAGACTAAAATTTTAAATCGGTGTAGCTACAAACCCTAATATTATCTCATCTATAAAACTTGAAAACGTTAAATTCTCTCCGTCTATAATTTTAAAACAGAGTTCAATAAAATTTTAGTCTTTTGCGAGATAGTCCTCTGGTTAGTTGCTATTTGTAGCTTTATTTATATGTTAGAAAAAACTCATATATCGATTTTCTATATAATCTTAGATATGGATTTTTTGTAGTTTAAACTATTTTATTTTAAGAAGTTCTAAAATCATAATTTTTTTTTAAATTATAGATCATTTATGTATATTTTTAATCATAAATTAGAATTAGATATTAATAAAATGACATGTATATTGCAATCCTTTATTAGTATTAGATTAGATTATTGATAAATTAAAGAATATTAATAAAATGACATGTGACATTAGATGTAATCCTTTATTAGTATTAGATTATTGATAAATTAAAGATGAAAATACCATGTGGTATTAATTGGAAATAAGTTAGAGAAGAAAATGACATGTGACATTAGATCCGGGGCAGATGGACTAATGGTTGAGGTGGGGGTCATGCACCCACTCAGCTTTCTAATTTACTAGTAATATTCTACTAAAAGAAGCCACTCTTTTATAATGTGCCCCATTCATATTATTTGAAGTGCCCCAAAATAATCAGCCCAACTTCCTAAATCCCAATATGCAAAATTTAATTGGACCAGAATATTATACGGGAGTTATAGATTAAAAGCAATTAGGGCAACAATTTAATAGAAGTCAAGGTCGGTCTAAACAATCCTCAATAAAACCGACACCCTCATAATTTTCCGACACCCTAACATATTTTAAAATATCCCAAAATGTTCCAAAATACACCCCATACGTTGTATTGATTAATAAAACCAGGATTGGTTAGAACTTGTTGGTAGTCATCATAATGGAGGATTCCGTAGATGAGCCAAACGGGTCGAATAATCGATTAATGTGTGGCAAATGCTTCGAAATATAATAAATTGGTCTTTTGGTTATTGTTGATAAATGACATATTAATACGAGAAATTAACATGTTGGTTTGTAGATATGAGAAATCCGAGAGTTTGGTTTGGGCTAAATAATCAAATCAATCAAAAACATGAATGTACAGGGTCTACCGTAAGTTACGGTATATACCGTAATTTACGGTAGAAATAAAAAGGCTTACGGCAGACCAGAACTTTCCAGCAACTACCGTAACTTACGGTAGATACCGTAAGTTACGGTAGAACCTAAATATTTTGTTAAGTTTTGTATATTCTAGCTAATCGAATCCGTCTTTAAGCGTAGTTTCGATTAAACAATAATTCTAAGAACTCTAACATTTATTTTTGATTAAAAATCTCCAGTTTTCAGGTATGGCAAGAATATGTATGGCGATCAAGCAAGTTTTTGAAGAACCGAACACAACTTTTGAAGCTTCCGCGATTTCATAACTTTGTTAAGGGTAAATTACATTTTCCGTCCTTTATGTTTGTATCATATTGCAACGGATGACCTTTAACTTTAATAATTACAGTCACAGTCCTTTATTTGAAAAACTCATTACACCCTACGTCCTTTAGCTCTAACCAAGTTAAAATTTTAAGTTAAGTCAGAACATGTGCCTTGCACATGAGGGTGGATTGGTAATTTCATTTATTTAACAAAAAAGATAAAAAGAATTTAAATCAATTAAATTAAAGAAATTACATATAAATATAATATAATACTCATCTTTCTCTCTCAACCCTGTCTTTAAAACTTCATACAACCCCCAACTTCCACCTCCATATTCATTGCACAGCCTTGCTCCGCCGGAGATCTAGTGTTCTTCATCGCACAGCCTGTCGGAGATCTAAAGGCATATCTGAATCGAACCTTGATAAGGACAGATCTGATCGATGGTTAACCTTCTTCTGGAGATTGAAGGCGGCGGCAATGGTGACTTCCATGGGCAGATCTGAATCAAACCGTGCATCGGGCGATAGATTCCGAGTTCTTGATGGTTGATGGGGCTTGGTGGACGAATTTGGTGGTAGTGGTTGTCGGATACGCTGGTGGGGGTGGTGGCTGGGTTACGGTGGTAGTGGTGGAATTATGTTGATGATTTGATTCACGATTTGGGTCAAAATTTGAAATGTTGTGGTTGTGTTTACCATAATCATAGGCTTAATGCCAAAATTACAAAAGTTAAGACTCATGGATTGTATTTCTTTGTTGTTGGAAAGTCTTAGAAAATTCTGCTTTGTTTGTTGTTACTGGTGATTCACAATTTGGGACAAAAAAATAAATATTAGAGGTTGTGTTTTACTATACAGGTGATGTTACAAAAATCAAGGTTCATGGATTGTGTTTCTTTGTTTTGTATTGGTTTTGCCACATTTTTAAGGATGTTTTAAGGATTACGAGAGTGAATGGAGTAGATTTTTATGGTGGTTGGAGCTCCTTTTTGACTTAGCTAATGGCTGGCTATGGGTTCATGGGAAGGATGACAGTGTTTTAGGGTTGGGGAATGGTGTTTTAGAGAGATTGAGGGTAAAAAGACGTAAATGCCCTCATGTGCATGGCATGTGCCATAATTAATTGAAAATTTTAACGATGTTAGGACTAAAGGACGTAGAGTGTAATGAGTTTTCCAAATAAAGGACCGTGAGTGTAATTATTGAAGTTAAAGGTCATCCGTTGCAATCCGGTACAAACATAAAGGACGAAAAGTGTAATTTTCCCTTTGTTAAACAATATTCCTATTTCTTTTGAATGTAAACAATTTGCTAATTAGGTCATGAATGTTTTAACTAGTCGTTTGTTGACTAGTTTTGATTACTTGGAACCTTGTTTTGGTAACCATGTTTTAATTTAGACATTCTTTTATATAAATCGTATGAAGTTTTATTAAATTCAAGTAATAATTAGACGGGTGTTACAAAAGAGGAATATGCAAAGCATTTGCACGCACTTTTAAGTCTATTAAGAAAGGAAAAACTTTATGCTAAATTTTCAAAGTGCGAGTTTTTGTTAGAACAGGTACAATTTCTTGGACATTTAGTTAATCATGAAGGAATTCATGTGGATCCAACAAAAATCGAGGCAATTACCAAATGGAAAACCCCTGAATTACCAACCGAGGTTAGAAGTTTCTTAGGATTGGCCGGTTATTATAGAAGATTTATTCGAGATTTTTCTAGAATAGCCATTCCTTTAACTAAATTAACCTGTAAATCCATTAAGTTTGAATGGGGACCAAAACAAGAAGAAGCATTTAGAATTCTTAAGCATAGATTAACTAATACACCCATACTAGCGTTACCAGAAGGAACTGAATACTTTGTAGTCTATTGTGACGCTTCCAAGTTAGGTTATTGTTGGTGCACTACATCTGTCGACTTCGTCTTGTATCGAGTCTAGATCTTAGATTGTTAGATTAGGGCAGTTTGTACGAGATTTACCGAGAAAGTTAATTCCACATATATGGACATGTCCGTATGAGTGGAATCACTCATGTCCGTATGAGTGGAATCACTCATGTCCGTATGAGTGGAATCACCTATGTCCGTATGTGGGGAATCAGGTTTTTAGGTTTTTAGATGTGATTTCGCTCCAAAGGACATGTGATTTCACTTTTATGGACACCATGTCCATATGAGCGAAATCACCCTCACTATATATAGTCTTCATGAGCGAAATCATTAGTAGTCTTCTTGTTTTCCGGTAACGAACTGCTGCCGAAGTGCCGATTGACTTGTAATCAGTGTGAAATCAATATACAAGGCAAGATTTAGTAGAACAAGCTGTTTTCGTGTCCATTTATTGTTATTCCGCACCTTAAATGGATTAGAACACCTCCGATAGACTCGTTCGGGTCAGCACGCGATCCTACAAGTGGTATCAGAGCTCAGGTCGAGGAGTTCTGCTTATATCAGCTTGTTATCATCTCTATTTCTAGCTTCTACACCTTCTTTTATTATTTCGGGAAGTTTTCACGGTTGGAATTGGACGAAAATTTCACAGATTGTTTGAAATAGGATAATGACAAACCCTTGAAAGTTTGAGACTGAAATTCGAAGTATAAGTGGATCAAATCGGTGTACGAAGTGATTTCGCTCCAAGGGACCATCTTAGATCTGATTTCGCTCCAAGGGTTCATCTTAGATCTGATTTCGCTCCAAGGGACCATCTTAGATCTGATTTCGCTCCAAGGGTTCATCTTAGACCTAATTTCGCTCCAATGGACACATATACATTGTGATTTCGCTTTTGTGTCACCCAAACCTTGTGATTTCGCTTTTGTGTCACCCAAACCTTGTGATTTCGCTTTTGTGTCATCCAAACCCTTTGATTTCGCTTTTATGTCACCATTAGATCCTTGATTTCGTTCCAAAGACATTCCAAATCTTTTGATTTCGCTTTTAGGACCATCCAGAAGATCTGTTTTCGCTCGTTTGTCACTGTCATTGAAAATCAAGTTATCAAATCATGGCTGAAGAGTTTTACAACGCATTTGCCACACCAGTTGCTCCGGTTACTGCTACTGAAAATTTATACAGTGAGAATGAAACGGGAACGCATCAGAAGCCGCCAAAGCTCATGTATATTGAAGATTTTCAGGGTTGGAAAAACCGTTTTGAGAATTGGATTCAGGCTTACAGATTCGATGCTTGGTGTTCTTTACTGAAAGATTATGAGAATCCAAAGAATGAACGAGGGTTGGAAAAAGGTTTCAATGATTTTACTGAAGCTGATAAGTTGAAATACACTAGTGAGAAGATGATGATCAGCATTTTACAGCAAGCAGTTAAAGAAGACATTTTTGTCCTACTTCAACATAATGGAACTGCTAGATCAATCTGGGAAGCTTTACTTCAGAAATTCCGAGGGAGTGCTGATATGATCAAAAACAAAAAGGCCTTATTGAAGAAGTCGTTTGACATATTTACTGCATTTGATCATGAAACAACAAAGGAAACAATAGATAGATACTGTCATCTGGTTCTAGAAATGAAAAGATTGGGTATTCAGAAAGATGATGATGAGTGGGTTGATAAGTTAGCAGAGGCATTACCCCAACAGAAGTGGGGAACTTATCTGATGATTGTGAAACTCTTGAGAAAGACTGAGAGTATGAACTTGGCACAGTTTATCCAGAAGATTGAGGAACATGAGCTGGATATTCAAAAGACTGCTATAATGACTAATCCAAATGCCAAACAAGATGTCAGTTTATATTACAGAGGGAACAAGTTTGAGGCCACTCCCAGCCATAGTCCAAAGATTCAAACTGGTTTTAGTGCTGACAGTTCATCTGGAACAAAGAGTAGCAATGTGACTCAAAGTGGTGGATTTTCTTCATCATTTTCAAGTTTTGATCCAAATAGCGCAACATCAACTTCTCAACGACAAAATTCAACACATCTTCAGTGCAATGTTACCTTAAACATTCAAAATGGTCAGAATTTGTCTCCAGAAGTTGCAAAGCAGCACATGGCATCACTGGTTACTATGTTAGAATCTTATGAAAGTTTGATCGGTGGAAAGATTGGGAATCCGATGCTTACCAAAGAAGATTACGACCAAATTGATGCTGAAGAACTTGAATTGATGGATATCAAATGGTGCTTAGCAAGTGCTTGGAGGAGAGCTGAAAAGTTTCAAGAGATTACTGGTAGGGATGAATTTCGAGGAATGGCTACTTCTCAACTGGGTTTTGACAAATCAAAAGTTACCTGTTTCCGTTGCAAAGGAAAAGGACATTTTAAAAGAGAGTGCAAAAGTAAAGAAGCAACCGGAAATCAAGAAAAGAACAACTATTATCAGAAAGCAATTTTTCATCAGATTGCTCAACAACCACAAACTGCACATGGTCATATTATTGAAGATGGAAAGAAGAAAGCTTTACTTATCAATCAAGATGATGAATTTGTTGCTGAAGGATTTAGTTGGGATAAATACATACCTGGTTCAGCTTGTGTTGCAAGAATACTAGGTGAAGAGGCTAGTGAGAAAAGAATCCCGATATTTCATGATCTTGGAAGCGATGTGGATACCGATGATGAGGAAGAACATCTCAACAAAGCTAGAAAAGGCATTGATCTAACTAGTTTTAATTTGTTTTTTGCAGATAAAATGGAGATGTTATACCAGAAGAAGATGGATAGATTGAGGAAAGAGCTGGAAGCAGCAAAAATGCAAGCTAATGAAAAGACAAAGACAGAAGCTGTAAAAGCAAATGTTGAACCAGTGACTGAGAAATTAATTGAGAAAATCGTTGAAGTGGAGAAAGTGGTGGAAAAACTTGTTGAAGTTGAAAAGATTGTTGAAGTCGAGAAGATTGTTGAAGTTGAAAAGACTGTCGAAGTTGAAAAGATAGTTGAAAAGGTAGTTGAAGTCATGAAGTCTTGTGAGAAATGTTCTGAATCTTGCAAAGTTTGTGAAGAAAAAGATAAAAAGATTGCTGATTTAGAGAAGATTAAAGAAGATTTACTGTCTGATGTGAAGTATGTGAAAGAGTCATACGATGTACTGAATAGGACAGTTGATGGGTTGAAAAGAACGAATGCTGAAATTGAGAAAGCAAATGAAAAGATGAGTGGAACGTTAATGACGAAGCAAAGTGTAATCAATGAGTACATCGAAGATTGTGCAAAGCTAAAGAAAGAAGTGGAACTTGAGAAGATTGAGAGTGAAAGGATTAAACGATTATTGTTGAGTTACACTACTTGTGATTATTTGATTGATCGTGTTTATCCTACTGTTGCAGGTCTGGAAGCTTTCATGGATAAAAAGACTGAAGATATTGATACTGGTAAGAAACCAAGTGTCAAGTATAACAGATGTCCGCCCCCGATCCATGAAACCTATTCTCCAAGGAATCCAAATGAGGAGCGTCTAAAAAAGGCAGTCAACATCAAGTTAAAGTCTGAAATCATTGATGAATTACCAGACAATATTGATGTTACATTCACAGCGTCTGACACTGATCATGAGTCTGAGTTAGTAAAGAAAGTTGCCGATCAGGTGTTAGATACGGATGAAGAGTCAAAGTCGGAGTCTAAGTCTGAAAGTCAGAGTTCGTCAGAAAGGAGTCCGAGTTCGCCGGTCAAAAGGGTTTATGATAATGAATTTCTTCTATCAAAATCTAATTTGAATGATGGATCAATCAAAGTGGCTTATACTTTGTTTGATTCAGACAAATTATATTCTGATGAGGAATTTCCAATAAGAAGTGTTAAAACTGAAAAGATCAAACAGGTTTTCAAATTGACAGAAATTAATATTTCTGAAATAAAATATTTAAATCTTGATGAAAAATCTAAAAAGTACACTTCAAGAATTCAACAGAGATTGAACAAGAAAAAGGGTTACAGTTCTGGTTCAGGTTATCGAAAGAAACAGAACCATAACCGTAATTACAAGAAGAATGGATTAGGTTTCATTTCCCCAGAAAATTATAAAAATCAGAAAACTTATAAACCAAAAACAAAATTTGTTTCAGGAGGAAGTTCAGAGGATGAACAGAAGAAACCGTTCTGGAAGCAGTCGAATCAAGAATTTCTTGCTGAAGTAAAGAAGAATGTGAGAAGGTTTGCTGAAAGAGTTGACAGAAGAACCTGTTTCAAATGCCAAGAAGTTGGACATATAGCTTGGAATTGCCCCAAGACCAACTACCAAAAACAGGAAGTTTCTTCTAACTCTGTTTTGAGAAAGACATGTGTTGATAAGAAAGAACAACCTGTAAAAATTGTTAAAAAGTTTGAAAATTCTACTTCTGAGGAAGGAGAAAGTTCAAAACGGTTTTACAAAAGAAGAGGTGATTTGAGTAAACAAAAGTGGGTGGTTAAATCTGAGGGTAATTCTGACAATGAATCTGATTCCATAAAATCAGAGGAGTCTTTGGTTGAGAAAAAGGTTGTGAATTCCGTTCTTGTGATGAACGATGAAAATTTTCCTAAATTGTCAAAGGAAAATCTGATGTCGAAAGTGGGAAAGGTAGAGATCTCAAATCAATTCTTCGCTGATGAGGGAGAATTTGATGTTGAGAAGGCTTTCAACGGTAAAGTCAAACATATTTTTGGTAAGATGGTAGACAGGAAGGTAAAGGATGCTAAAGAGTTTTACAAATCAAAATGTTGGTGGGACAGATGTTTGCCACCAAAATCATCCAAGGCTGATCAGGCTTGGGTTGATATAATGTTTGAGTAAAAACCGGACTTGCCGGAGCTCCCAGGTTGGTAAGAGTGGAGCAGGAATCGGCATCTTTCTTAGCAATTGATCCTACATGTGGTACAGTTGGTAAAGTACAGGTGGTATATTTAAATTGTTATATTTTGATTTACAAGTGGTTATGGTTGGTGAAATGAATCTGTAAGTGGTTGAAGAGGTTTTCTTTGACAAGTGGTTAATCAAGGTCATTAAGTTGAACTTGATTGGACCATACTTACAAGTGATATTTTGGAGAACAATGTGATGAACCCCTAACCTACAAATCAACGAAATTATTTTCCGGAAAAACCATTTGATTAAAACAAACTTAAGTGTTTTGAAATCACAATGGGAAAATAGTTTGTTGTAAGGGGGAGTTCTGATTGTTTATGCCAAGAGGATGGCGATTTGAAGTGATTTGATATCAGTTGTCACTTTATTGTACAGTTTATTTTCAAATTTCCTAAAATGTGTTTGCATTTTAGGGGGAGTAAACATTTTCAGAAAATCCAAAAACATTAGAAAATTTGAAAAAGCCAAAAACATGATAAAATGAAATTGAGTTTTGTTGTCAAAAAGAGGAAATGATAGTACATCAGTGGACTGTCACAATATGCTAAAGAACTGGAAAGTTAAATGTGATAAACGGTCTCACTGATGATGTGTCAGTAGGTTTTTGCACATTTAGTAAATTGTGACGAGATATAAACATAAAATTTACTTGCGTCTACGTGGGGAACACCTCCAGGATATATAGGTAACCCCTGAAATCTTGTTTGAAGGGTCCCGTATTCTGAGATACTAGGTCTTTATGCTTAGTGATATCTGGGGTATTATCCCGGGACTTCTGATTTTGCGGAAGCAATGGCCTAGTCCCCGGAGAATACTTTCCGCATGCTTGAAAAATAGCGCAGCCCTCAGCAAATTGATGAAACAATAAAATTGATAGTCATTGCTGTTGTAATTCAAAAGATCCTCTAAAGGGGACCCACCAAAAGTCGAAGCCGTCATCTCTCTGCGTATCGAAAGATCGACCTGAGCTCTCACGGCCCTCGCAATTAACCCCTTACAGATATCATCTAGGTATACTCACCTGTAAGACTGAATACTGGGGTCTGGATACGGGAGTATATACTGAGGTGGGACACATGTAGATGTTTAAGTCCTAAAACACTAATTCGTATCTCGAAGCAGTTGAACTTTGTGTGAAAATTTAAGTGGACAAGTATACTGACAATCTAGGTGAATTGTTTAGAACTTAAAATGAAATGAAGCTTAACGGTGTTGGTGATATGTCTCATTAACTGATATGATCCTCTTACACAAACTCACAAAAATATTGTTTGTAAATATTTCTTTACTGCATTTTATTCTATTAAAAAAAAACCAAAAAGATTTTCAGTGTGTTTTAGCATAAATTTTGAAAAATTCAAAAAGATTTTCGGCGACTGATATTGAAGAGCTGATTTTCAAAATTCTGAGTGCTAAACATGATGAACAGGTTTGGGAGATTTTGATTGAAAAGATAAGAAATTTGTTAAATGATCATTGTTAATATTTGATTGTATATTGATTGGAGAAGAGTTAGTGTTGGTGCATGAAATTTGATATATTATTATATTGAATCTTATGTTTTGGGTAGAGGATGTGCAGGAAGTCCTGAGATGGATGAGAGCAAGGTTCCGATACCTGAGGACTCTAAAAGTTTGGAGATGTTACAATCCTGATGTTGTGAAAGTCAGACAAAGATCCCAGCACAAGTTGAAGGGGAGTCTGTTAGAAAGAGAGAGTCTAAAGAAGCAAGAGATAGATAGAGATTCTGGATGCCCGAAGACTGATCAAGACTGAAGATGCGAAGACTCGACACTTAAGACTCGTCAACATCTGAGGGGGAGTCTGTTGGTGCACTACATCTGTCGACTTCGTCTTGTATCGAGTCTAGATCTTAGATTGTTAGATTAGGGCAGTTTGTACGAGATTTACCGAGAAAGTTAATTCCACATATATGGACATGTCCGTATGAGTGGAATCACTCATGTCCGTATGAGTGGAATCACTCATGTCCGTATGTGGGGAATCAGGTTTTTAGGTTTTTAGATGTGATTTCGCTCCAAAGGACATGTGATTTCACTTTTATGGACACCATGTCCATATGAGCGAAATCACCCTCACTATATATAGTCTTCATGAGGGAAATCATTAGTAGTCTTCTTGTTTTCCGGTAACGAACTGCTGCCGAAGTGCCGATTGACTTGTAATCAGTGTGAAATCAATATACAAGGCAAGATTTAGTAGAACAAGCTGTTTTCGTGTCCATTTATTGTTATTCCGCACCTTAAATGGATTAGAACACCTCCGATAGACTCGTTCGGGTCAGCACGCGATCCTACAGTTATGGATGTGTATTAATGCAACGTCAAAAGGTTATAGCCTACGCCTCTAGACAACTTAAGAATCATGAAGAGAATTATTCAACCCATGATCTAGAGTTAGGAGCTATAACTTTTGCCCTTAAGATTTGGAGACATTATCTTTATGGTAGTAAGTTTACCATATTCACAGATCATAAGAGTTTAAGGTATGTTTTCGGGCAAAAGGAATTGAATATGAGACAAAGACGCTGGATGGAAATGCTTAGTGATTATGATTGTGATATCCAGTATCATGAAGGAAAGGCAAATGTAGTGGCAGATGCTTTAAGTCGAAAGTATCACGAAAAGCCAAAAAGGGTACGTTCTCTTAAATTAAATCTGCAAGTAGATTTAAATGATCAAATTAGAGAAGCCCAAGAATCAGTAATCAAGGATGATACTGAAAAACTAAAAGGTATGATTAAGGAATTAGAACAAGGAATAGATGGAATTTGGAGATTCCAAAAAAAGAGAATGTGGATACCTAAATTAGGAAACCTGTGTCATCGTATATTAGAAGAAGCCCATAAGTCTAAGTATACGATGCAACCTGGAAATGATAAGATGTATCAGGATTTAAGAAAGAATTTCTGGTGGATAGGAATGAAAAAGGACTTAGCAGCCTATGTTTCTAAATGTTTAACTTGTTCACAAGTTAAAGTTGAACACCAGAAACCCTCGGGATTGCTACAGCAACTAGAAATGCCATTATGGAAATGGGAATTGATAACAATGGATTTTGTTACCAAATTACCCAAAACAAAGAAAGGTTATGATACAATCTGGGTGATTGTAGATAGGCTAACCAAGTCAGCTCATTTCCTACCAATGAAAGAAACTTTCAGTATGGAACAGCTAGCTAAATTGTATGTAAATGAAATTGTTTCATTACATGGAATACCTTTATCAATTGTTTCTGATAGGGATAGCCGATTTACCACTCATTTTTTGTCAAGTTTCCAAAAAGCCATGGGAACCAAGTTAAATGTGAGCACATCTTATCATCCTCAAACAGACGGACAAAGCGAAAGAACAATTCAGACAATGGAAGACATGCTCAGAGCTTGTGTAATTGATTTCGGAGGTAATTGGGACGATCACTTACCTTTAATAGAATTTTCTTATAATAATAGTTATCACACAAATAAGAACGGTGCACCATTCGAAGCACTTTATGGACGAAAGTGACGAACCCCAGTCTGTTGGGCAGAAATTGGGGAAAAGCAACTATCTGGACCTGAGATAGTACAAGAAACAATCGACAAGATTATTCAAATCAAGGAACGACTAAAAGCAGCACGTGATCGACAGAAAAGTTATGCTGATAACCGACGCAAACCATTGGAATTTCAAGTAGGAGATAAAACATTGTTGAAAGTCTCTCCTTGGAAAGGAGTGGTAAGATTCATCAAAAGATGAAAGTTAAGTCCCAGATATATTGGACCTTTTGAGATTATTAGAAGAATAGGACCTGTAGCCTATCAGCTACAACTGCCAGAGGAAATGGCAGGAATACATGATGTATTTCATGTATCAAATCTTAAGAAATGCTTAGCGGATGAATCACTAATGGTACCTCTTAAGGATATAGAGGTAAATGAACGAATCAAGTTTGTATAAAGGCCTCTACAAATTGAAGACAGGAAAGTCAAGAATCTCAAACATAAGAGATTAGCTCTGGTCAAAGTGAAGTGGGACTCCAAAAGAGGACCTGAGTATACATGGGAGCTTGAATCTGAAATGCAAAGGAAATATCCACACTTGTTCTAATAGATCTCGAGGACGAGCTCTAAAACAAGGTGGGGAGGATATAACAATCCTCAATAAAACCGACACCCTCATAATTTTTCCGACACCCTAATATATTTTAAAATATCCCAAAATGTCCCAAAATACACCCCATACGCGAAAACGGGCCCCAAATACATTAAATAGTATTAAAAATAATAAAAAACTGAATTTTTAAGTTGAGGCGAGCCGCGTAAAGGACCCTTAAACCTTACGCGGGCCGCGTGAACTTAAAAACCCGGCAAAGCCCGGTGCGGCCACGTGGCCCAACACCCGGCAGACCTATGTGTTAACCCAGCCCAGCTACGCGTTGACCTGGTTTGATGCGGGCCGCGACAAAATGAGAAATCAGCACTATATAAGTAGGCCATCGGGTTTCATTCAGAATTCGTTAAAAATCGAAATCTCTTTCTCAAATCTGAATAGTAGGCTTATTATACGGGTATTATACCCCCTTAAATAGCGAAGTTCTGCTCCGTTGTAAGTATTATAACCCCTGGATACGTATTAGATACGCTGCCCGATTGATCTAAGGTTCCATAACGGCTGTCATGGTTCTGCCCGACGTAGTCGTTGGAATGCCATCTCGGGGAGGGTATTACTAGTGTTAAAATGGGTTATTATGCTAACGCGTGTGCATTTGTGTAAATTTTAGATTACCACCAGGAAACCCTTACGAAAAATCTAAGACAACAATGTGAGTTGATCCGCTTTTTGTAAACTTTTTGTTAATTGTTTTTACAAAACCTCACATGATTAATTATATATTAAACAGTTATTGAGTATTTGTAAGAATAGAATTATCATAAGTATGTTGGGGTTTTGTATACAAAATTTGTTACCACCTGGTCAAGGAGTAACATTTCCACAAGTCGGGTTCGACAGTACCATGGATGTTAATTGATATGTCTTGGAAACAAATATAATTGCGAGATCGCCCTCAATACTGTACAATGGGTTTTTACTTAAACTTGATTAAACTGGGATTCACTCACCAGTATTTCCCACTGACAAATGTTTTTAAAACGCGTTTCAGGTAACAAACTGTGAAAGCAAAATAGAAGCCAGCTGGACAGCACTGAAGGCTTGGAAAAGTGGAAATAAAGTTACCTAAAATAAAATAGATGTTTTTATTAAATAAAATAGGATTTATTCCTATGAAAACGTGTGTACTACGAACTTGGGTTTTAACCCATTTGTTTAATATTATGAAAATGTGGTATTTTACTCTGATCAATGTTTCTTAACTACGGTCCTGATGAAAATTTCCGCTGCCAAATTAGACAATACGCGATACCACCGAAACTGGCTCGCGGCCGCCCGTTTCCGGGGATCTGAGATCGGGGGTTGCGACAGTCAGCAATTGGAATTTTGGAAGACTGGAAATCTGGAATCAACCGACTTTGTTATTTTCACCGCACTTCTCAATCGGCAATCACTCGAATAGGTAATAGGTTCAACAATTTAGTTGTAATTAGGTTGTCATTTTCTTTTTATTGATATTGATTATTGTTTTTTCTATTTGTATAGTAAGTGCTATAAGCTATGACAACTTTGGAAAAAATTTTGAAATGAAAAACGCCATCAGGACCAAGTTTAGTTGATTTAGATAATCTTCCATGGGATCCCTTCGATAGAAAAAGAATTTTGGATTATCATCCTGATCAAAGAGATGAGATTCGAAGAAAATATTGGCTTAATGGACCTTGCTAACCACGTGGTCATGACTTCCCAAAAAGAAAGATAGGGGCTAAAGAACGATGTTTCAGCCCGACATGGTATGCTAGTTACGGTACATGGTTAGAGTACAGCGTAAAAGCAGACAAAGCATTTTGTTTGTGTTGTTACCTATTTGCAGATTATGTCGGGAACCAAGGTGGACAAATCATTGAGTCAACCGACGTAAGACAAAAATATTTGTTTTCTTATTTGAATACATTTTGGGTTACTTTTGACTCAATTGACATGTTCTAATTTTAATCAAGTCTATTAATAAGTAAGCATATTAGTCATACAATAACAACAATACTTGCTCAATGGGTCTAGTCCTAGGTGTTCTAGAAAACCTATTGATTACAAAGCTTCCAAATAACTCATGTTTAAAAGACAACTTCCCATCAATATTCATTCTCCACTCATAAACAATATCGGCAGCATACAATTCATAAGCTAAAAGCCAGAGTATTAAAAACAACCATAAATTTACCTTGATGAGATATTCTACTTTACTACGGAAGTCATGCATTCGTTCGTGTCCGTAGGAAAACTAATTTGTTATTCCCAGGTTATCCCAATCCACTACAAAAGTCCTCTTTAGCCGTTTCGGTTATCCCAATCCGTAAGACCAATTGTCAAGTCCGTGCAAATGATCAGCGGTCTGAGAGTTTGTAGCGGCAATGGTGTTCGGCTGAAATCGATTTGTGGCCCCTAGCAGTAACCTGAAGTCATTGAGTCAACCGGCGTAAGACAAAAATATTTGTTTTCGTATTTGAATACATTTTGGGTTACTTTTGACTCAATTGACATGTTCTAGTTTTAATCAAGTCTATTAATAAGTAAGCATATTAGTCATACAGCTACAATGGAGTAGTAAAGGCTTTATCTTATAAATAACCACTCACTTTGTTCCCACAACAATGTGGGACAAAGTATTTACCACCTTTTGAGACTTTTATTCACACACCCAAAACTTACAACATATAAGTCCTAAACTTTTGCTACTAACTAGTAGCTACATGATCTTAAATAGCATATATAATAGTTTTTTTTTTTTTTATATGTGGAATCTTATTTATTTTCAAAGCATAACATATTTTTTTATATTTCTTCTCTATGTGTGCTTTTCTTAAAAAAGGCTACGCTTTTTTGGCGCCTTGCGCCTAGGCTCCGGGCGAGGCCGATGCGCCTCACCTGCGCCTTGCGTCTTTGACAACATAGCTAAAAATACACAACCACATGTAGCAACAGAACATAAAACACCAAATTTTCCAGTATAAAAAACCAAATTTGGATAATAGTCATGGGTCGAAAATTACAAACCCAATCATGTAAAATCACAGTCCTAAAAAAATTAAAGGATCAGAAAAGATAACATATATGTAGGTGGTTCAGTTGGTGTAAGATTGTTGTGTTGACAAAGATGACTGGAACCAGCAACTACTTACTTGGATTTGGATTGATTCTTCAGGTGTTAGGAGATTTGGCTTTCCGTCAACTGGCGACTGCAGAATAAATGTCACATGGCAGATATCAGTTACAAATAATGACTAATATAAAGTAGGAAATGAAAACAACAAAGAATGTGACAATTATTAACAAAGTTCTCAGAATGTGGTGTGTTTTTAGAGAGAAAAAAAGAACCTTAAACGTGACACCTTCTTCAATGATATCAGCTAAATGCAATAATGAGACCTGAAAGTGTTTTCATACTTAAGTTCGGTTACAAAGCCTACAAACCTCCAACCATTTAAAAGAATAAAAGATGCATAGGGAAATGATTGCTATTCAAACAACCAAAATTATTATGCTCCATTATAAGTATGAATGTGTGACGAATATTGTTGTAAGACATGATTTTTTATAAAGACATTATTAAATAGCTCTAAATTAAAAAAACAGAAAGCTGTGAAAAATTACCATCTGAAAACCACCAGAATCGGTGAGAAGCGTCGTAGTCCAGTTCATAAATTTGTGAAGACCACCTAATTCATCTATAAGCTCAGAAGTCAGACTGAGTGCTAAATGATATGTCTCAGAAGTCTCAGAAGTTTAATAAGTTTCACAAGGTTAATGAGCATATAGACACGAAAAGTTTACATGGCATACGAGATTAACAAGCATCAAATTGTTTCATGTATAAAGATGGATAGAGTGTGCATATAATAAGTTTCAAGCGTTGCGTGTTTTTGTATAGAATACATGTTGCACCCAAAAGTGATAAAAGTAAAAATGGGATCGAGTATACTCACATTGGTTGCGTTGCGATTTCTTGTAATAACGCACGAGTAAAGATTGAGGATAATCCAAGAGAACAAAATGGCTATCCTAGATGTGAAAAATACCCCATGTAAATGATCTTTTCATATGTTAAATAATATTTCTAAATCTTATGGTTTATAAGTTAATCCATCGTACATTATAATTTATCCTTTAATAGTTTAAAGAATTTTAATTAAATTGTTTAATTAAGTTATTAACAAAATTTCTAAAAGCTTTTATTATAAAGAGAAAGAAACAGTTATGGTTAAAAGAATAATAAAATTGTTGCTTTTATTTAGGAAAAAGGAATTTAAAGTAAATTAAATAAATAAAATAACGTGACATGAACATCAAAAGGAAAAATGTTTCAAACTCTAACTTCAGTTACTGTTTGCATTCGTTATTAACTGTTAAAGATCCATTTCATATAAAAAAAAAAAAAAAGAAACGAATCGTTTTAATCAAAAAAATATACCGAACAGAACTTCAACAAAACAAAACTGAATGTGTTAACATTTTACTTCGTTTTCGTTAATTCTCAGTGGTCGTTTAAGTATAAAAATCAAAAACGAAACGACACGGTGATGAAATGGTGTTCGAAACGACTCGGGGTGATCTACGACGTTTCAACCCAACCCTGAAGAACCAAAGAATCGTATTTAGGCCGGAGCCTGTAAACGAGGGTTTGGATCTTGTTGAGAGAGCTTTGAGAAAAGTCCTGCAAAACAGAAAACCGTTAGGCTCGCCGCAGAGATGGGAGGGCCCCTCTGCGACCACCCTTCGGCGTGAGAATAAGTATTGGTAGAGAGAGAAAGTAGAGAGAGAAAATAGGGACGAAGGTTCAGAAAATCGTACTTGGCTTTGTACTTGATGGGGTATTTATAGTAGTCAACTGAGATGACGTCATTCGTCCAGACGCACTTAAATGGAGGTTCGTCTCCGGAGGTGTTTGGTCAGGAACGTACATATTTTAGATGCTTGTTCGGGTGGAGTCCGGTTCATCCTAAGGGACATGTCCGGCTTCGGATATGTATCTTCAAGTCCCCAGTTTGTTAAGTCTCGGTGGAGACTTAGCAAACTGTTGCTTCAAGCTTTTGTCCTATTCGGATGACGTGTCGCTGCTGGAATGGTCCGAGTAAATGACGTGGTGTGTTTAGAATGGTGATGATGTGGCATGGGCGTCTTTTGTGACTTGACTGTCGGTCACCCACCTGTGACGGTAGCAACTCCTTGTGTTGGAATTTGTGAAATTGTGTTGAAGTGACGGTTTGACTTGATGGCCCCCCACCGACTTACTTTTCTATAAATTTACTTTGCACTTTTTCATTTTCACTTTTTTCTTCTCCCATCATCTTCTCTACTGTTATCCTCTTTTACCTCTTCTTCTTCTTCAGAGAAAGGTGCGTCCCTTTCTTTTTATCTTTTAAGTATGGCTCCTGGTAAGGAGAATCTTGCGGAGAGTGTGAGTGTGCTTACCCAACGTCAGTTGGATAAGTTCATTAGAGATTACAGGATTCCTCTAGATCTTCACCCGGTCCTTCCCTCCGAAAAGGAAGCCATATATCCATTCCGTCAAGGGAAGTTTCCCTTTTATACTCGCATCTGTAATTTCGCGAATTATAGGGTTCCTTTTTCTCGCTTCTTGATTAGGGTTCTTCAGTTTTTTAGGGTTCATATTTGCCAAGTTAACCTGTTCGGTCTTAGCCGTATCAACCATTTTGAAATTTCTTGCCGAGCCCTAGAGCAGAAACCGGACCTGAATGTTTTTCGATATTTTTATGAATTTATCACGGCCGGAGACTGGTATACATTCGCGCACCGGAAGAGTGTTCCTTCCCCGTCCTCCAGCGAGCGGTTTAGCTTAAAAAATTGGAAGGACAATTTTTTCTGGCTGGATGACCGCTGTCTACCGGAGGATATGAGGTGGCGCTTCAAAGACCAGACGATGTCCTTCGATCTTGGTGAAGACTTCGTTTTTAACGAAAGTCTAGTCCGTGCCCTGATTGAGCATAAATCCCCCATTCGTCCCCTTTCCGAGCATTTCCTTTGGTTAGGTCGAGTCAGTTTTTCCTGGGCCCAAGGGGATAGGGATTGGCCGGTTATTCGCCGAAAGCGTGATCGTAAGTTCCGGCCCTTTACATCCCCTTCGGCACCATTACTTAGTTGTTTTGCTAACTTTCTTTTTGTTTTGAGAATGCAGGTGCCGCAATGTCTCTTCTAGATGCTCTAAAGGTTCCGAGTATGGATGTTTTCGACTTTGATTTCGAGGAACAGGGCGAAGAGGATGTTCCACTGATGAAACAAGTGGTATCTTCGGCTCATGCGATCCGCCCATTGGTGGATCCGAATGTGACTGGGCCATCTGCTGCGAAGCAACTTCTTCTGTCCCCCAAAGTACATCTGAACAAGTTGCTACCGAAGCTGCTTCCTCTATTCCGATATCTTTAAAGGATGCTGGTGGTTCGTCCGGATCACAAGTTGGTAAAAAATCTATTCTTGACGACGTGGATAGTGATTCGGAGGTTCGCAGCTTAGATGAGGCCCTTCAATACCGACCTTCTTCTTCTTTGAAAAACAAGGGGGCTGTACCGGATGCGGATCTGAAGGTTCGCTCTCGCAAGAGGAAGAATGATCCCATTCAAATACGTTCCACTGATCCTCTTCCTTTGCCAAGGTCAAAGAAATCGAAGAAGGATTCTCACTCCGAGGGTAATATAATGGAAGAGCTGGACGAGCATCTTACCGGAGGTAGGTTTTCCAGGGAGGAAGCCGCACTGGCTCGTAATAAGCCGACCCCTACTTTTTCTGGTGGTTTTCTTCCAAGCACTGAAGTAGAGAATATGGAGACGGAGATTCCGGAGATTACGAGCAAGGAGAAAGGAGAAGCTCATGGTGAACCCAAAGTGGTGACTTTTTCAGGTACGATGCTGGACTCATCTTTAGGTCCGGACCGTTTTATTGATGACGAGGAAGATCAAGTGTCTTCTCTTCCTTCATCTTGGTTCGGACCTGAGTTGTTGTCCTTTTTTCGATATGCAGATTTGTTCTCGGATGATATGGACATTGATCCGGCAATTGCTGAAGACAAATTTATTCCTGATTGGGATGTTCGGAATAAGGACTCAGTGATGGACGCACTGGTTGCCAAAACTCTCCTTTTCAACATAAATACTCCGATAGACCATGCCAGAAGCCGTAAGATGAAGAACCCAGATCTAGGTGCTGCGGTTTTGACTAACCAAGCCCAGTCAAACATCTTCGTGACGGAGCTTTATCGGCGGTGGGTAGAAGCGGAGTCGGTCCGAGAGAACCTTGAGAAGGAAACTCGCTCCTTAAAGTGCAAGATCAGAGGAGTCCAGATGCGGAGAAGAAGGTTGTCCAGCTTACTCAAGAACTGCAGTCCCAGCAAGAGAAAATTAAGTCTTTGACTAGTCAGAATCAATCTTCTCAAGCGGCTGCTCCTTCTGCTGCGGAGGACCGTGATAGGATTGCAGCTGAGTTAAAGAGCTTCTCCGAATCCATGAAGCAGAAAGATGATCAGCATAAGGAGGTTATGGCGAAGATGGAGGTATCTTTTGAGAATGCCCGTATAGCTTATGCGAACATGGTGGCTGGTACGTTCCTTCTTTCCTTTTCTGACTTGCGCATTTATTTTTGCTATTTTTTCTAACCCTTTTGGCAGAGCGGGATGTGCTCAAATCAGAGGGAGCTGATTTGAAGGCGCAGTTTGAGGAAGTGAAAGAGCGTGAAGAGGAGATGAAAACGGAGAATGCCTCTCTGAAAGCTAGGGTGGAAGAGCTTCAAGCAACGAAGGTTTGGATGCTTTCGGAGGGGGCCAAGCTTTTGGCAAAGAATGTTCATAAGGGCCCGGAAATGACTGTCGCCGTGGCCGCAGTCAACAATGCGATGAGTGCTGTGGGCATCAACTCCGGTCTGCATGCTGGTTATGTACATGCTTTGCAGAAGAAGACCCCTTACAAAGATGTTCCGATGTTAAATCGCAATGCTACGAAGGATCTAAATACGGCAGTTGCTTGTTTCGATACTCTCAAGTTTCCGGTGATTGAAGATCTTCAGAAGCTTATCAACGCGCCCCTTTCTGAAATTAAGAAGGCTCTACTTTATGCAAATGATGATTCTTCGAAGAAGTAAGGTGGACATGCCCGGTTCTTTGGGGTATGCACCTGTTTTTTGAAGTTGGATGAATGTAATGATGCTTTTACTTGTGTTTGACAATTATCCTTTTATGTAAATGTCTTTTTCATATTGTCCGGTCACATAAGTCCGGATAATTTTGATGTAATCACTTTATCATACACGCGTCCGTGCTTTTTGTGTTTACGTTTTTCTGTATTTTAGAACGTTCTTTTTTGGATACGGATCCGATTTATTTTACTTTTTCAGGATAATTTTTTAAGTGAAGGCAAGAATACGAACGGAGCCAGTTCCTTCATACCTTTTAGGGTTAGCATCCCTAGTTCGGCCGTAGACTAATGAGTTGCAACTTTGTTAATAATAGAGAATTTTATCATGTTATTATCTTTGTTCGGAGTTATTCTTCTCCGGTATTCACACGGTAAAAACATTTAAAGCAATTTGCGGGTAAAACCATCCGCAGTTCTTAGGATTATAACATTGTTTGGTGCGGGTAAAACCATCCACATTACAAGGAATATTAAAGATGACGAAGATCATAACCTTCATATTACATACTTATTTTCGAAAAAACATGAAAATTTTCAAAGGAAACATCTTTTGAGATGTGTTCCATTCCAAGTTCGAGGGACGGGGGTCCCGTCCATCTTCTTGAGCGTATAAGCTCCGTTTTTTCCCGCGGTGTCAACTTGATACGGACCTTCCCACTTTGGAGACATTTTTCCTGTGCCCTCGGCCAGACTTGCCTCGTTGCTCCGCATGACATAATCTCCGACCTTAAACCGGACTTCTTTCACTTTTGAGTTGTAATGTTTTTCCAACTCTTTTTTATATTTCGCTTCTCGGATTACCGCAAGTTCACTCCTTTCTTCGGCTAGGTCCAGGTTCAGGAGGAGTTCTTGTTCGTTTTCTTCTTGACTTAGCTGCATGCGGGGGGTGGGTATCCCTACTTCGGCAGGAATGACTGCTTCCGTACCGTATGTCAAGCTGAAAGGGGTTTCCCTGGTGCTTGTCTTTGGCATCGTCCGGTGAGCCCACAGAACATGCGGCAATTCATCGGCCCATGAAACACCTTCTTTTCCCAAGCGCTTTTTAATGCCCTCCACAATGCTGCGGTTGGCTCTTTCAACTTGCCCGTTGGCTTGGGGATGGGCTACCGAAGCAAAATTTTGCTCGATGTGCATTCTTTCGCACCATGTCTTGAATGGTTTTTCTGCAAACTGCTTCCCGTTATCACTGACTATACAGAGCGGCATTCCGTATCTGCACACTATGTTTTCCCAAACAAACCTCAGCACTTGATCTCCTGTGATGGCCCGGAGGGGTTTGGCTTCGATCCATTTTGTAAAATAGTCAATGGCAACCAACAGGAACCTTACCCCTCGGGTAGAAACAGGGAAAGGACCCACAATGTCAATCCCCCATTTCTGAAACGCCCATGCCGAAGTTACAGGAACGACGTTGTTCTTGGCTCAGTGACTAATGGGAGCGTGCCGCTGGCAGTCTTCACATGATTGTAACTCATTAACCGCGCTTTGATGCATACCCGGCCAGAAGTATCCGGCGTTCATAACTTTAGCTATGACCATCCTTGGTCCGGAATGGATGCCGCATATTCCCCAGTGGATTTCTCTTATGACATAGCTGGCTTCCTCCGGTGTTAAGCATTTCAGGAGCGGACCTAAGAAGGTCTTATGGTAAAGTTGCCCATCGTGAATCTGATACTGCAACGCTTTTACCTTTAGCTTCCGGGCCTGAGCTTTGTCTTCTGGGAGCGTCCCTTCTTTCAAGTAATCTACAATCGGGGTCATCCAGGATTTTTCTAGCATGGAGACTGACATGACCGTCCACGTCTGTAGGATGGCCGGGGCTTGCAAGGTTTCGACTAGAACTTCTTTGGATAAGTGACAGAATGCTACGGATGCGAGCTTGCTTAAGGCATCGGCCTTTTTGTTCTTACTCCGCGGTATGTGTACTATCTTGCAAGAGTCAAAAGAGGAGATTAAGCTGTTAACTTACTGGAGATACCGAACCATGTTATGCTCTCGTGCTTCGTACTCTCCGCTGACTTGATTGGCTACCAACAATGAATCAACATGTGCTAGTATGGAGGTTGCACCGGCCTTGGCCGCGGTTTGGAGTCCTGCGAGGAGAGCCTCATATTCTGCCTCATTGTTTGAGGTTTTAAACTCGAACCGCATAGCGTAAGTGTATTCTATCCCTTCTGGATCTATTAGGATTAATCCTGCCCCCGATCCTTCTTTGCTGGAAGCTCCATCCGTATATAAGTTCCATACTCTTGGCAGGGCAGATTTTTCTTTGGTGCTCTCTCCGGTTGGTACCTCCGTGAGGAAATCTGCCACCGCCTGGCCTTTCACCGGACCTCTGGTTTGGTAGGTGATATCGAAAGCGCTGAGTTCAATTGCCCACTTAGTGAGGCGTCCGGAGACCTCTGGCTTTCTGAGAATTTGCTGGATCTGGAGGTCAGTCTGTACTTCTATATTGAAAGCTTGAAAGTACCTTCGGAGGCGCCTAGAGGCGTGTACCAAAGCGAGTGCCAACTTTTCAATCATCGGGTACCGAGTTTCGTAATCTTTCAGGATGCGGCTTACGTAGTAGACCGGAATTTGTGCTTGATTCCGATGCACTACAAGTACTGCACTTATAGCGAAATGAGAGGCGGAGAGATAAACTGTGACGGTTTCTCCGGTAATTGGAGCGGTTAGGGTGGGCAAATATCCAAGACAAACTTTTAACTCTTGAAATGCCGAATCGGCTTCCGATGTCCACTCTATTTGGCCCTTTCCCGTTCGTTTTTTCAACACATTCATGAAAGGAATAGAGCGATCGGCCGCTTTTGAGACGAAACGATGGAGAACAACGAGCTTTCTGTTTAGTGACTGAATTTCTTTGACAGTTTTGGGAGGCTGCATGGAGACTACCGCTTTGATTTTATCCGGATGTACCTGGATTCCGGACTGGGTTATCCATACACCGAGAAACTTCCCTTCTTCTAAACCAAAGGAGCATTTTTTGGGATTAAGTTTAAGGTTGATACTCCGAAGCCTGGTGAAGGTTTCGAGTATGTCATCGATCATGTTATCTTCGGCCTGGCTTTTTATGACCAGGTCGTCCACATAAATTTCTAGATTTCTTCCGATCTGGTCTTTGAACGCTTTATCCATCAGCCTTTGGTACGTAGCTCCGGCGTTCTTTAATCCGAATGGCATTTTGGTATAACAGAAGAGACCCTCGTTTGTTACAAACGCGGTCTTGTCTTCGTCTTCCAAAGTCATCTGAATTTGATGGTAACCTTTATATGCATCTAGGAAGCATTTAAGACGGGAGCTGGAAAGAGAATCAATCTTTAAATCTATCTCCGGCAAAGGATAGCAATCCTTCGGACAAACATTGTTCAGATCAGAAAAATCGACGCACATCCTCCAGGTTTTATCTTTCTTTGTTACCATTACCGGATTGGAGACCCATGTTTGGTACCGTACTTCCCTGATAATACCGGCACTTAACAACTTTCGTACGTCCTCGGAGATGGCTTTGTTACGAGCTGGAGCCATGTTTCTTTTTCTTTGAGCTACTGGCTTTGCTGAATGCGACACCTTCAGCTTATGTTCGGCCAGGCATCGAGGGACTCCAACCATGTCGGAGGTTTGCCAGGAAAATACGTCGAGTGAATTAGACAAGAGCTTCCACAGCTTCTTTTTGGTTCGTTCGGGAAGTTGAGCCCCAACTGCAATTTTCTGTTCGGGAAAATGTGGGTGTATGGCCCATTCCTCTGTATGGAGGTTCGGAGGCTTGTCATTACCATTACTTTGCCGTATTTCAGCTACGTAAATTGTTGACTCGGAGTGCAGAGTTGCCACCCCTGCTTCGGTGGGGAATTTTAACGATCTGTGAATGGTAGAACTGATAATTCCAAAGGCGCACATACCGGGTCTTCCTAGTATGACATTGTGAACGGACCTTGCTTCTACTACCAGATACGTCAAGTTGACGGTTCGGATCAGACTTCCTTCCCCCAACGTTGTCGGCAAGGTGATTTGCCCTATGGGCTGCACCACCTCTCCGGAGAAACTTACCAACGGCATTGAGACTCGGATCAACTTTGCCTTAGTCTGTGGAGCTAGCTGTTGAAAACACTGCTTGTACATGATTTCGGTAGCACTTCCGCTGTCAACATAAACCCTCCGGACCTTGTGACCTGCTATGATCGCAGACACTATGATTGGTCCGTCCTTGATTTCTTCAAGATTTATGGGAGGGAAAGCAATGGGCTGCTGCATCCAAGCGGCCATATGGTGACTGGACCGCTTGATGCCCTGGTTATCTGCTCTCCTGATCATACAAATTGCCGGTTGGTTGTTCGGATTATCTCCCGAATTTCCCGAAGATTTTCCTTCCTTTACTTCTTTTACTAGATGCGACAGTTTTCCGGACCGCACTGCTTTTTCTATTTCTTGCTTCAGGGACCAGCAATCGTCTGTGTTGTGACCTCGAGCATGATGGCAATCACAATATTTCTTGGAATTCTTATCTCCTGGGTTTTGGAGTTTTGGTGGAACAGGGAAGTTTGCCCCTTCTGCACTGAGAATTTCACTGGGAATTTTGGAAAGATCCGATAAGTTGTAAAACCTTGATCCGGAGCTTCTTCCGCGTGGAGGTCTATCATTCCTGTTGTAAGGGTGCGGTCGTCCCCTACTCCCGGATGGAGTTTTATCAAACACCGACCCACCGTTTTTCTTCCAGGAAGACATCTTATGATCTGACTCCGGAGCTGGGTTACATGCGTTTTTACCTCGAGCAAAAGCTCTGGCTCGGTCCATGAGTACTTCCATCGTCTTCGGAAGGTTTTCGTGTAATTTTTCGACCAATTGATTGTTCCGGACACCGTGACAGAATCCGGGGATCCTTAACTGGTCAACTACCCCACTGATCTGCATACTTTCCCGGTTGAACCGGTCAATGAAACTATCCAAAGATTCTCCATCCTTTCTCCGGATGTTGTGAACTTCGGTGATTTCTTTGGAGTAGTGTCGTTGTTGGCTAAAATTCTGAAGGAAAGATCTTCGGAACTCCTCGAAGTCATTTATCTCTCCTTCATTCAAGGCATCAAACCACACCAGGGCAGCCCCGGTTAGTGTTTGTGCGAACATGAAGCACCACGCCGGCATCGGCCACTGTTCTACTCGTGCAGCTCCGTCGAAATCGAACATATGATCATCTGGATCAGTTTTACCATCACACTTTTTTACTGTAGTTGGCATTTTGAGCTTCGGAGGAAGCTTGACATGTGTGATGCGAGCGCTAAACTTTGACTTGGCAGTCATGGAAACTGGGTGATATGGCTTGGTGAGTTCCGGATCATTAACTACGTCCATCTGCGCTTCATTTCGTACTGCCATCGCTGGAGATGGTCCGGACGAACCCTGCACATATCCAGTGTAAGTTTCCGAGGTGACAACTGTGGAGAATGTAGGAGGAGTAAACATCGTAGGACCCATAGTCCTTACCGGAGTTTCATCATGAAAAAGCTTGGTTCGTAAACCGAGGATCTATTCATCTCTAGCCTGTTGCGCTTTCAATCTTCGCAGAAGACTTGCATTTTTGGAGAGAAACTCCGTGTCAAACTCTGACGTTTGTGAAGTAGGAAGCAGAATAAATGGCAAGGTTGTTCCCGGTCCCGAGCTTAAGGCAGCTGAGATTGCGGAAATAGTGCTTGCTGGTGCTGTAGTTTGTGTGCTAACAGCCGTGGATCCCAGATTCACAGAACCTAAGGCCGCCATTTGTCAGTTCTTTGCTCAAGAAATTCACCAGAGTGAAGGACTAAGAGCTTTGAGATCGGATGGCGCCAATTGAAGAACCAAAGAATCTTGTTTAGGCCGGAACCTGTAAACGAGGGTTTGGATCTTGTTGAGAGAACTTGGAGAACAGTCCTGCAAAACAGAAAACCGTTAGGCTCGCCGCAGAGATGGGAGGGCCCCTCTGCGACCACCCTCCGGCGTGAGGATAAGTATTGGTAGAGAGAGAAAGTAGAGAGAGAAAATAGGGACGAAGGTTCAGAAAATTGTACTTGGCTTTGTACTTGATGGAGTATTTATAGTAGTCAACTGAGATGACGTCATTCGTCCAGACGCACTTAAATCGAGGTTCGTCTCCGGAGGTATTTGGTCGGGAACGTACATATTTTAGATGCTCGTTCAGGTGGAGTCCGGTTCGTCCTAAGGGACATGTCCGGCTTCGGATATGTATCTTCAGTGGGTTATTAGGTGTTGTTTATATAGAGCCTCATAAGTCTCGTAAACTTGGAAATGAGTTATGATTGATCATAAAGATGGAAACGCGGAAGCTATTGGCAATCACCGAAAATTCAGCGGAGAAGAAAAGGAAATATGGCTGTCTTCGGTCAACTGTTTCTTTGGCGGCAAGTTGTTTAAAAAGGATAAGTTAACGCTGAATGAGTATAAAATAAATGGGCTCAAGGGACTTGTACCAAACCATTAAGTTGGTGCGATGGTTGGGAGACGGTTTGTGTACACGTAGACCCGGGTTCGATCCTCGGGTTCTACATATTTTTAATCAGTTTTATTCTTTTTGACAATAAGTAAGTCCCCCTTGACTTACATGCTTATATTAACTGACACTAACTTGGTTACTGACTAGGTTAGCTCAACTAACTTTAAAACCTTAACGAGGCTAACTAGGTTATTATTTTTTTTATAAAAATAAAAAGAATAAAACTTTTAATTTGTCAAATTTATTATTTTAATTATTTAAACACTAAATAAATAACCATGTTTATAACGGTTTAAATTAAGGATAAACGATTTAATTCGTAAAGCTTTCGAGTTTCAAGGATTAGGATCCGAATTTCATTAGTTTAAGAGTTTTAACTAGTCTAACAAGTATCAAGTGTCGATAAAGAATCAAAAATCCTTTGATAATATATCGTTCAAACGTGAGTTTGATTATAATTGCACATAAGTCTAACATGAATACATGAACATGATAAAAAAAATTAACTTGTTTTCATTATGATCAATAGTCTCGGATTACAAATTGAAACGAAATTAGATTTCGACGAGAGTACAAGTGTCTAAAAGTGGAAAGTACAACACGACTTGCTAAAATAAGAAAATACGAAAATGCGAATCGTTACAGTAGGGTCTGGGGAGGGTGGGATGTAGGCAAGCCGTACCTCTGTCACAGGGGATAAAGAGACTGCTTCCAGTTAGACCCCGAGCTCCAAATCCATATTACAACAATCGTTTTTCTCCAAAATGTGTCAAATTTATACACATAGTTCAATCCATTCAGAGCTTGAATTAGGCTCATTCATTTAACCATATGTTAACTAAGCAGACTAAGTCAATTCTCATTCAGATTTTGACTTTGTTAACTATATTAATCAAGCTATGGAAAGTTCAAAAATGCAAAAACTTTGCTTAGATACCTGAATTTTTATTATGATATAATTACTTCCAATATAACAAAACCAATAAAAACAAATAACATCTCTTAATCTAAACAAATAAACCTCATTAATTCATTCACATTCATATCAATTACACACCACCAATCACTTTTCCTAACCTCTTTAAAGTTTAATGTCACAACTCTAAATTCAATTAGTTTCAATGAATCTGTAATCCAAATTGATACCTCAAAACGAAGAGCCATCGTGCAACATTGTATCCTCTTGAAATCGAACCACTTACTAAATGCTGAACCATCAAAATCGTCAGGACGTCACCAGCGGAAACTACACCCGCAGCCGTCAGGGTCACAATGAAACCCTATTCCGCTGTTGCTGTGTACTAAAATTGTCATCAACATCACCCTTAGTCGCCGCCGCTGTCATCAAAGAAAATTCGTTTACCACATCAAAGAATAAGAAGAAAATTTGTTTACAACATCACCCTTAACCAATGTATCATTGTAAAATCAAAAGTACATATGAAATCGGAGTAAAAACCTGTACAAATTGTGGATTCAGAGAACATACACCACAATAAAGACGACACAGGTCACCAGCATTGTTGAGGTAAAATTCAAAACCCTTAACACAACCCAACAGATGCATAAACGAAAAGATGAAAGACAAAGGAACAAAAATTCAAGTAAGTGAAGGAGGAAAGTGAAGAAATAACGGGATTATACAAACATCCAAAAGACACACAGGAAAAAACATTACCAGTTCACTTCACAAGAACCCTAATTCATCAATACCGTCTTTCCAACAGCATGCCAATTCTGGATTGGGGAGAACTTTTTTTTTTTTACTAAAAATTCAAATTATATTTCATTCCACACGAAAAAAAAAAACAATTACAAAGCAATGACAGATAGTCGGGAAACAAGTTGTGCCGCCACCCCCTTTTGAATAGAAAAACCAATTCTACTAAATACAAAGTTTGAAACCTTTAGCGACGAAGAATTACTATTAACGACTTTTTGAACCCGATTCAAAAGTCGCACAGCGTCAAGAGCGAGACCACCAAAGGTATCAAACGCAAACGGGACAAACACATGTTGATTCTCCAGGCAGGCTTTCTCATGTTTTGCCACTTTGCTCGCCTCTGCCTTGAGCACCGCTTGCCCTACGACAAAGCCCTTGTCCTTGAGCCCGACAAGGGGGGAGACTCCAGTTAGATCTACACAAGCGTGTTTCCCCCCTTCCCATCCAAACACAAGGATGTCCGCCGGGGGTAAAGTGGACCTCCCCTCTAAGGGGTCAGTCAGGAAATTACTGGAGCCTCCTTTTTGGCAGAGATCCCGGCCCGCTTAAAAACATCACATAACACATCTCTCACCCAATCATGTCGATATTTAAACCCTGGTAGCTCTTTACAGTGGATCGCGTGCTCGCCGAAAGAATCCAAACACGCTTTGCGGCATACCGGACATGACTCGTCAACTGGGAACAAAGGAATCATCAGTCGGTATCTAAGGAAGAATTAGGGTTTAGATGCTTGAGTGAAAGAGAATCGTACGATGATGATTGGAGATTAAAAGTGTTAATAAAAAGTTTAGGTGAGATTTGCAAGTGGCGTGGAACAAATTAGGGTTTGTTAAGAGAGAGAATTCGTGTTAAAGAAGACAGATGATTGATTGAAGTTTCCATATCAACACATACGACGGTTTCACAAATGCCAATGAAGGAAAAACCTTTTGCCGCTCATCACAAGTGAAGGAGAATAGAGGAAATTCATTTTGCCGCTCAAAACACAATTATCAGCCTAAGTAGCTATGCCACATAAGCATAAGCAGGTGATGTGGCAAAGATGAATTCTTTTAGTATAATAGATAGATGCATGAGTTTGAACAAAATATTACATTGGGAGTATTTTTATTTAACATTTTGTGTCTTTTATTTAGTAATAATTATGTTAACTTAAATTGTAAAGCATATGTTGCAACTTTTATTTAGTTGCATAATTCCCCGACCCAAATAAACCCGAAATCAATTAACTGGCCCAGTTACAAGTAGATTCCTATAGGTGGGGGTGTGCATGGTTCGGTTATTAGCCTTAACTGAAACTGTAATCGAAGTTATCAGTTAATCAGTTTGGCTTATTCGGTTAATTTATCGGTTTCCAGTTTGGTTAATAACCAAACCAAACCTGAGTTAAATTTTTTATTCATGAATACATGGAATGGAGATATTAATTTGAGTTATAAAACATAAAATACATGAAATAGAGGTATTAAAGCTACATATCTATAAAAATATGAATGCTTCAGTTAACCTAGGTTAAAAAAATAACAGATAACCGATCTTTGGTTAATTCAGTTCAGTATAATCAAGATAACCCGATCCGAATCGCAATCAGTTTGGCCTAATGTGTGTCCGTACGGCTAAGTTACCAACTCTGGACGGCTGAACGTAGCCGGAGCGCAGATACCGATGAAAGCTCCGGCAGATGAATCGATGCCTGTTAATGGAACTTTGCTAATCAGGTTACATTTTGTTTGTTAATCTTTCCGTTTATTGCGTTTTATTAATTGATATGTTAAACACTCTAGTTGATATAATCATTCAATCACTGTGATTCTGTTTGTTTTTCTAATATTAATATGAGTCTGGTTAGGTCAAAAAGATTAAAGGAAATGAGACTAGAAAGCTTTGATTGAATAATAAAAGGTCATTACTAAAATTCATAACCCTTGCAAAAGATAATGAACAAAATGAAGAGGTTTATAAGAATAGGGAACGGATCATGAGAAAACTCTTCCTTATTGAGAAAACTCGCGAGAACTCTATCTAACGATTGATATTTGTGTTGATTTTTATTTTCATGTGGTTAACTTTTTAGGGTTTAGGGGTTAGCGTTTAATTTTTAGAGTTTAGGGGTCAGGTTTAATTTTTAGGGTTTAGCTTTAGCATTTAGCTTTTAGCTTTTAGGTTTAGCCTTCAGTGTTCAACTTTATGGGGTTTAGTAATGGTTTCACAAAGTTTTTTCATTAAAAGGAGTTTTCTCATGAACCCTTCCCTATAACAATAAAGGGTTGAAAGGGCCACTAATTTTTATTTTGCTGTAGGACTCCAAAAATATTGAGTCGCCATACGCAATCACAACTGGTGCGCATCAACAACTTTGTTTCACTTCAAACAAGTTCTTTTGCCATTGTTCCCAATGTAGCCATATCTTTCATCAGCTGTGTTGTTAGTTTCATCCATAGTTGTCAATAGCGGTCGCTATAGCGAATAGCGTAACGTATAGGTCGAAGGTCGCTACATTGTATGTAGCCATAAATAGCGAGATTTCAGTTTTTTTTTATAAATAGCTATAAAATAACTGGATTTTAGGTTTTTGTTAAATATACATGTAAAATAGCGTATATACCAGGGTATTTTGATATAATATACATATACTTTTTTTATAGTGTATCGCTATTTATAAAATGGCGCCTGTTATTTATCGCTATTCGCTATGTAGCATATAGGTACCTTATCACTATTTGTCGCTATTCGCCATTAACAACTATGGTTTCATCTTTACTTATTTAAAAATTCATTCTTAAACACTCACTCAACACATCTTGAGGGCGGGTATTAACCTTGAATATGCTGTTTTTTATTTGTGATCTGATCATGCAATCGTGCATGATTACATTGCAGAATATGAATCTGGTTAGGTCAAAAAGATTAGAAGTTGGACTAGAAGCTTTATTTGAATAACAAAAAGGTCATTACTAAAATTCATAACCACTGTAAAAGATAATGAAGAAAATGAAGAGGTTTATAGCATTTTTATTTATATTAAACTAATTGGTCAATTACTAGCAAGAGGCATTTCGTATAATGTTGCTAGTTGCTTTCTTTTTGGTAGATTGCAACCACAATAATGTACTTTTAGTTAGGTATGGTGTTCACCTTCAAGCACATCTACACTTCTTTTTACTTTATTTCATGACTTATTGACTTCTATGCTTTAGTGTTTAAGTCTACAAGTTAAGTATGGGTCCATGTGTTTATATTTTTGCTAGTAATTGTTGTTTTGTTTGATTGCAGATTGGTTAAAAGATGGTCAAGAGTACAGAGGAAGATGCCTCAGATACACCAACTGAGAAGGTTTGTGGAGACAACTTTCCACATAATTTCTTAATGGCTTTGGAAAAATGTACCTTTATGTGCTTGTTGTACCCTCTACATGGACAAGAGTATAAAAAATGAATACGGGAGTATAACACGTTTATATGGTTTTATACAAGTGGTATATAGGAATAGGACTACCCATTGTTACATAAGAAATATAAGCTCACTTTCTGATTGTTTTAGGTCAAGCTGTATATAAATGCATCCTTACGAGTTACGACTCTTGCTAGATCTATGTCATCATGTTAAAAAAACACAAGATTTTGGGCATTTTGTTAAATGCGTGTGTATGACGAGGTCCTTTTTGTGTTTAAGTCGTCTTTTTATGATTTTTACACATTTATGCCATGCCTAATTACGTTCAAATACATGATTGACAGTTTTTGATATATGAATTACAAAGTAAAAAGATTATTATAGTCCCTTTTAATTTGTATGATGATATACATTGTATAGTGTCGTTTCTTCAGGAGTTGTATTTTCCGGCTAAAGTGAAGATTAGATGCCGCATAGAAGTAGCGACAGAAATCCGGGATAGGTTGAGACCAGGCTCTACTAGGTCGGAGTTATTTCGGGGAACGTGTTTTGGACCATGGCTAGATGTACGATCTACATCTATCGACTCGAGTTTACTCCATCTGATACTACAGACTGAATATACCCCGACCCCGGTCGTGCATCAAGATGCATTATTTTTTCATGTTGGAGGTCAGGAGTTGCGGTTTGGACCTCAAGAGTTTTGCCTCATTACAGGAATGCGATTCGGTCCTCATCAACTTCTGAGACAACATTCGATGCAAGTGGGGCCGGATACGACATTTAGGAGGAGGGTATTTGGTCATGTACAAGCTAGAGTAAAGGTTTCGGATCTCAAAAACGTTTTTGATAGCTCTCTTGATCAGTTATCGGACCTTGATGCAGTACGGCTTTGTCTGCTGATGTTGCTTGAGGTCGGATTCATGGGCTGCCAGTCCAGTCAAGTGGTTGACTCTGGTCTTCTCGAACTAGTGGAGGATTTGGACTCATGGAACACATTTCCATGGGGTTCATATGTCTGGAAGGGTGTGTACAGGCAGCTACATAACGCGCTGCAAAAACGTTCTGCACGATGCGCTTTTTTGCCATTTAAGTATTCCCTAGAGGGATTTATTTGGGCCTTTAAGGTTATGCTATTTTGTTTAAGACAAATTTATGATTGTAATTTGCTTTTCTGAAGTTTATTATATTGTGATTTTCTAGATATGGATCTTCGAGGTTTTACCGTACGCTAAGACGTTTGCTATCAAGCATGGTGGGATTCCGAGGGCCATTAGCTGGGGCAAGAACAAATGCATAACGTGGAAGCATGCACTACCATTTGTTGTGGATGCCACAATGGTATGCTTTATGTAGTATGTAAGTTAGTAGAGTAAAGTACACAGATGGTCCCTGTCGTTTACCAAAATTTTGGATTTGGTCCCTAGCTTTCCAAAAGTACACGGATGGTCAGTGGGTTTGCACTTTGTAACACATTTAGTCCCCAACCAACAAATCTAAAGGTTTTAGCATGTTCAAGTTAGGGACTAAATGCGTTACAAAGTGCAAACCACAGGGACCATCCATGTACTTTTGGATAAAGCTTGGGACTAAATGCGTTACAAAGTGCAAACCCTAGGGACCATCTGTGTACTTTTGGAAAGCTAGGGACTAAATCCAAAATTTTGGTAAACCACAGGGACATTCCGTGTACTTTACTCTTATTAGTATTACTTAAATAAGTGTGATAATAAATTTCAGCTCGGATTTGAGCCACTACCAGGGTTGACACCTACTCCTGAAGAGTGTGCCACTGACTGGTGGCGGGCTAGCTGTCAGTTTTTTGACGGCTATGCTAATGATTCATCACCGTTGTTGAAGGAGGCACGCTTATCATCGCCACCTCAGCCGTCGGTTATGATCCGCGACCAGCTGGCAGAGGACATTGCTGACCCCACCACCATGCCTGTAGAGGACAAAGCTGACATCACTAGTCAACAAAGTACAGGGTCGAGGGAAAATATGGAGAAAACAATGCTAGAGAATAAGTTACAAAAGCCATTGGTTATAAAACGTCTCACTAGTCTAGACACACATGTTGATGTAAGCATCCTAAACTCTTTCTTTTAATCACTTAAAAAATCTTATGAAATTTATCTATTATGCATAAGCCATGGAAGACTATGCAACCACATTGTGTAAAGATAGAGATGCCAACAACGTCAGACTTGTTTGGTTCTTTTCATGTTTGTTTTGCTGCTAGTTATGAATACAGTTTCATTCTATGCTTCTGTTATAGCTAACATGTTGGAAATTCATGTATTATTGTAGGACTACCCATTGTTACATACGAAGTATAAGCTCACTTTCTGATTGTTTTAGGTCAAACTGCATAGAAATGCATCCTTACGGCCATTGCTAGATCTTTGTTGATGGCCATATAAGATACAAAGTGAAAAATTTGTCTCTTTTTTAATGATATATCATATATATTTAAGTAGTGTATAATGTTGTCTCTTCAGGAGTTATATTCGGCTAAGGTGAAGATTAGATGCCACATAGCAGTTGCGACAGAAATCCGAGATAGGTTGGGACCAGGCTCTGCCAGGTCGGAGTTATTTCGGAGCACGTGTTTCGGACCATGGCTAGATATACAATCTCTATCTATTGACTCGCCTTTACTCCATCTGATACTACAGACTGAATATACCCCGACCCCGGTCGTGCATCAAGACGCGTTATTTTTCCGTGTTAGAGGTCAGGATTTGCGGTTTGGACCTCAAGAGTTTTGCCTCATTACTGGACTGCGATTCGGTCCTCAACAATGGAAATACGGAAGTACAGATATGACATTTAGGGAGAGGGTATTTGGTCATGTAGAAGCTAGACCAAAGGTTTCGGATCTCAAAAACGTCTTTAATCGCTCTCTTGATCGGTTATCGGACCTTGATGCGGTACGGATTTGTCTGCTGCTGTTGGTTGAGTTCGGATTCATGCCCTGCGATCCCCGTGCATTGGTTCACTTGAATCTTCTAGAACTAGTGGAGGATTTGGTCTCGTGGAACACATTTCCATGGGGTTCATACGTCTGGAAGTCTCTGTACAAGCAGCTACATAATACGCCCGCAAAGCGTTCTGCTCGACGCCATTATACACTTGGTTATTCGCTCAGTGGATTAATTTGGGCCTTTAAGGTTATGCTCTTTTCTTCAACATTTTTTTTTTATAATTATAGTTTACTTTTCTGAAAGAGTAAAATGCCATTTTCGTCTTCGAGGTTTGACCAGTTTTGCGACTTTCGTCCAAAGGTTTGTTTCTTCACATCTGGATCCAAAAGGTTTGAAATCTTGCCATTTTCATCGGGTTCGTTAACTCCAACCATTTTTTTTCATAAAGTCATGGGTATTTTCGTCTTTTTTGCCAACTTAAAGGGCAATTCGGTATTTTAAATACTTGTACATTAGGCTACATGCTTGTACATAAAGTGAAAAAGACCGAATTGCTCTTTAAGTTAACAAAGAAGACGAAAATACCCCTGACTTAATGGAGAAAAATGGATGAAGTTAACGAGCCGGATGAAAATGGCAAAATTGAAACCTTTTGGATCAAGATGCGGAAAAACGAACTTTTGGATGAAAGTTGCAAAACTGGCCAAACCTCAGAGGGACAAAATGGCATTTATTCTTTCTGAAAATTATTTTATTATGATTTTCTAGATATGGATCTTCGAGGTTTTCCCATACGCTAAGAGGTTTGCTATCAAGAATGGTGGGATTCCGAGGGCCATTAGCTGGGGCCCGAACAAGTGTATAACGTGGAAGCTTGCACTGCCATTTGTCACGGATGCCACAGTGGTGTGTAGTGTAGTATCTGCATTAGTTTTCTTGTCTTCTCAATTATTGTATCAGTATTCGTTAATTTAGTGTGCTATTAATTTTCAGCCTGGATTTGAGCCACTACCAGTGTTGACACCAACTCCCGAAGAGTGCGCCACTGATTGGTGGCGCGCCAGCTGTCAGTTTTTTGACAGCTATGCTAATGATTCTTCACCGCTGTTGAAGAAGGCACGCTTATCACCGCCACCTCAGCCGTCGGTTATGGTCCCTGACCAGCTGGCAGAGGACATTGCTGACCCCACCGCCATGCCGAGCTCAGACAACACCACTGGTCACCAAAGTACGGGGTCGAGGACAAATATGGAGAAAACAGCGGATAAGTTACAGAAGCCGTTGGTTTTGACACATCGCACGAGTTTAGAGGAGCGCGTTGATGTAAAAATACTGAACTCTTGTTTTTCATCACTTGAAAATCTTATGAATTTTATTTCGTACGCAGGAGCTATTGAAGGCTAAGAGGCCACTTTGTCTAAAGACGGAGATGCCGACGACTTCAGACTTGTTTGGTCCTTTTGACCACGTAGAGGATCGTGTTGTGGTAAATTATCGAAATCTTTTTAATGCTTCAAGTGATCATTTTACGACATCTAATTCTTATATTGTACAGGTGGGAAAGGTTTCATCTGAGTCTGACATAATTTGTGTCCAAGGCTACAAAGTAAAGCAAAGTGTTGCACCGATTCTTGAATCCATTTTTAAGAAACACGGTGACATTGCAGCAGAATGCCTATTCAAACCAGCTTCTATGAGATCATCTTTCCTTGAGATCGTTTGTGAAGCAGTCAGTCGAATTCAAACTGATGATGATATTGAAGAAATAGAACAGCAAGTGCTAGTTGCAGAAGCAGCCAACATTAACGTTTCATGGCTTCGAGTTCACTTGGACACCATCCGTGCCCGCAGGAAGTGCAGTTTGCTTATGGAAACTAAAGCAAACACGAGTTTAGTTAAAAGAGCCGCCTTAATGGATCTGAGAGAGAGTTGCGTGGAGCTCATGGCCGCGCAAGAAAGGTTTGAAAAGGCGGAAAGATGTGTGAGAGTACTTAATCTTGTTGAAAATAATATAAATGATAACATCTTGGAATCTTAAGGTAGTATAGACAATGGGCAAGACAACCAGTGGTTTTATAGGCTAACTAAATTTGATGTAGATGTATAGGCGAAAACTCTCGAATGTGTAGAATGCACAACTCTGGTAAAATGTTGTATCTGAAACACCCTTTCTCCTGCTGAGATGGTACAGTTGGAGTTGTGATTAGAATTGATCTCCTTTATATAGGTTTTCAATTGTTAGAGTTGATATCTGCTATTGTATAGGTTTGTTAAAGTTAAATTTTGCCAAAAGAGAGCCACTGCTTGAAATCATTGTCTTTAGATTATTAAATTTCGTTGTTCAGTACTCGATGTAATTGTTTATCTATCTTCATTTGTCATAGATAAATTTCAATTCTATTAATATTTGTGGAACATTTTATTTTTACTAATTTTAGCATCAACAGTTGTTAGAGTTGATATCTGCTATTGTAAAGGTCTGTTAAAATTAAATTTTGCCAAAAGAGAACAACTGGTTGAAATCATCGTCTGTTGATGATTAAAGCATCATAATGTCTTCAGAACATTGAAAGTCCATTCTTAAAAAATAGATGTTTTCAAAAAAATTGTCAAAATGTTTAAAAGTCTGTTGAAAACAACTGTTTGGCTAAAGATTCATCCACTGCTGAAAGGTATTGTCTGTTCTCATAATTTATGTTTTATGTACCGAATGTTGAGTTGCTATTGTTGCCAACATTTGTTATTGTCAACAGGGGTTTCCAAAAAATTGTCAACCATTAACACAACAGAAGTTCTGAACATCTGTTATTGCCCAACAGATCTTTGTAAGATGTCTTCAGAACATCAAAACTCCATTCTTAAAAAATAGCTATTTTTTTTAATATTTTTAAAAACTCTTAAAAGTTTGTGGAAAACAACTGTTGGGCAAACCTTAGTTTCTCTAAAAATTGCGGTGACATAAGAAAAGCTGATGTGGCAGCCAGAGAGGTTGTCCGACAATGCTTTTCTGAGGTTATTATTGCATCATAATCATAAGTTTTAATATATAAAATCAGTTTAAAACTAATCATCAGTGTTTTCATAGTATTTGTTGATGTTTTGAATCATTCTGTTTGGATAAAAATGCATCCACTGCTGAAAGGTATTTGTTACACCCTAAATCGTACATGACAAAAGTCGCAGCGAAAAAAAAATCGTACCATAAAAATTTCTTTCGTTACAAACACCTTAACGCACTTAAATTCATTTTTAAGATTTATACTTTCACAATAACTACATTTATTATACTCATTTTCATTAAGAAACCGTAACCTAGCTTCACCCAATTACGTACTCAACACTCCTGTACAATCTATCTTGTGACTCGATCCTCGATCTCCAATCCTTGGATATCCTCATGACTGGTACTACATGCGTTCACCACATAAAATTCACAACATTAGTACGCATTATAAACATACAAGGTTTGTTCACGTTTACTTCTCGTTTCGTTAATTCTTTACATCCCAGCTTTTCCATCCTGTCATACCATCCGTGGTGATACTTCTTTACTATTCCTGCACTTCACTTATAACTCCAGGTACACGGACAAACATCGTAAACACTTAGTCATACCGAAAGACTTACATACATACTCTACTTCATACATATTATCTCTATATATATATATATACCTATGTACACACATGCATACATACCTGCTTACATACATACTCACACACGTACATGCCAATCTACCTGCATACTTACATATACACACATCTACATCATTATATATGTATCTATATGTACACATACCAACATCATTAAGTACACACATGACATTATATATATTTACATACATGCAACCCTACGTGCATCATACCAAACTAATACATGCCTACTCTCATACCTACCATCACATATCCGCTTATTCTTGCTTACATACTTATAAACATACTCACATAGGTACATACATACTTTCATACATTTCTACAGACGTTTATAGAGATATACAAACATGTATACATACCTATCTACATGTGTGTTTACCCTAATGGTCATAAAACATAAGTTAAATTTGTCACACGCAACTTAAAACGCGTTTAAACGGGTTCCCAAGCCAAAACAGAGCAACCAAACACTTTTCGCCGAACAGACACCCCGTCGCGCGACGCGACGGGACGTCGCGCCACGCGACGCCCTCAAATGAGCAGAATGTTGCTGTTGCTGTGCTGCAGATTCTCAGCACGACCGCATTTCACGGAAACGGTCATAACTTCTTCGTTATTGGTCCGTTTTACCCGATTCTTTTTCCTACGCGTCCGTAATTTAAAATTCCATCTCATGGAGTTAAGATCCGACATCCGGATTAACAAAATCCCAGACTTTTAAGTCTTTGGATTACTACCCTTTTTACCAAGAATTGACCCGTTCATAATTTTATCATATAACTTATTTGTTTGACCTTAACTTCATATAAATTGATAATATTAAGGACATTTATCATAAAAGATTCATTCCCGGATACTTTACATCTTATTTCACCCGTTTACGCTCATAAGCTTATTTTGACCCGTTAAGGGTAATTGCGCATTAAAACGTTTCTGACTCACAAAACCATACTCCTCACTTTCATACTTGACCAAAACATTACACTAATTGAATAACTTGTTTCTAAACTACTTTTTAAGATCGTTTACCCAAAATACCCATCAAGGGCATTTTGGTCAACTTTAATCCCATTATCTACGACGAAAGACTACGTCACATATTTAACCTCCAACATCATGTTTAGTTAATTAAAACACCGTATACTTAATCGAACTAAGAAGTGATTACAGAAATCACTTACCTTATGCGTCCGTGCTCGTATCCGATCCTTTGCCACCTCTTGATCCGTTAGCCTTCCACGCTTGAATCCGTCTTGACATGATTCCTATACTTTCATGTCACCCATCACATTCTCGTTAGTATACACAATTGTACACGTTAACGATCATATCAACCACATATTTCACATTTAATTCATGTAATTCATCATGTAATCACAATTAATGCATATTAACATAACATGTACCAAACGACTTCCTATAATCCTACCTTTACGACAACGAGTCTAAACATGTTTCTTATACTTAGTTGACTTTCAAGAGTCAACTATTAACCATATTTAACTATCGACTTATCATCATATACTCGTAACATCACAATCGACTATACGGACGACACTATATACATTTTATCATACGCTTAGTGTGTGTACTACCTTTTAAGCATAACGTACAACTAATTCATGCATAATTCTTCTAAACTCATACATAACCTATCAAAACATACTACTAATCATCATGTCGTATTAACTCATGGATTAGAACATAACCCACTTCACCCATGATCACCAATCTTAGATTTAAGACATACCTTATGATCCCCTCGTGATGGTGATCATTAATCCATGCTCGGTTATGGATTTAGGCTTCATCTTGCCTTCCGATTTGATGATCTTCTTGGTTAGGGTTTGTGGAGCTCTCATGGAGCTCCTGGCTCCTTCTCGAACACACACATCGTGTGTTGATTTCTTTTATTAGTAAATCATCTTTCATCTTATCCACTTTTAACCCCTCGAGTTTACTTTTAAAACATAACCGACACTACCTTCATCATTTAATACTTTTGACCCTACCCTTAACTAGGTTAAATAGCCTAGTTCTTTATTTCATGACGTGTCATATAGGAACATCCGGCAAATACTAACCTTCAGATTTTGGGGCGTTACAGTATTGTCTATTTTAATAAGTTATGTTTATCCTAGCGATAGTTGATTTACCACTGTTTACAACATTTGTGTCCGACGAAGTGGTAGAAGTCTGTGTTTACCATGTAGAGTTTTTTTTTTTAATTTTTTATGCCAGAGGTTTAAAATTTGTTCTTTCGGTTTCTTGATATTTAATTTTATAGTTTCCCCATGAATTTTTTTTTGAAATGTTTTGCATTAAATGGCTGCTGATACTTAATTTATATTTTTAATATGAATTTATTTGTTTATATTAAAAGTCTATTGAAAACAACTGTGTTTCGAAACCCCTGTTTGACTAAAAATTCAACAGACTGCTGAAGGGTATTGTCTGTTCTCACAGGTTCTGTTTAATCTAAGGATTGCTGACTTACCGTTGTTGCCTAACATCTGTTGTTGCCCAACAGTGGTTTCCAAACACTGCTGAAGGGTATTGTCTGTTCTCATAGGTTCTGTTTAATCTAAGGACTGCTGACTTACCATTGTTGCCTAACATTTGTTGTTGCCCAACAGTGGTGGCCAAACAACTGTCATCCATTATCACAACAGAGGTTCTAACGTGGACAGATGTTAGCCATCAGATCTTTGTAACTTCTGACACGTCAGCATTCACTTTTTCACTTTATAAAACCCTGTTTCATCCCAAACAGAGGTTTTACTGTCGTCTCGAATTTAAAATTCATCAAAGCGGTTTCCACCTTCTTCTTCTTCAACACTTATTCGTCAACCTCTCGCAAGTTTCAATTCCGATCATGGCTCTGATAATGAAAAAACACCATAACTACCTGGCTACATTAATGATTGTAAAGCTAGACCAAAGCACAATGTACAAGTTGTATTGCATATTTTTGTTGCTTATTTATAGTAATAAAATAAAATAATTATGTTAACTTAAATTGTAAAGCATGCGTTGCAACTTTTATTTAGTTGCATAATTCCCCGACCCAAATAAACCCGAAATCAATTAACTGGCCCAGTTACGAGTAGACTCCTATAAGTAGAGGTGTGCATAGTTTGGTTATTATCTTTAAAGAGTTAATTATTGTTTTCGTCCCTGAGGTTTGTCAAAAATAACGGTTTCAGTCCATTAGTTTAAAAATTGCGATTTCAGTCCATTAGTTTCATTTTCGTAACCATTTCAGTCCACTAACTTAACTCCATCCATTTATTTTGTTAACTTTGAGTTAACTAACTAATTCAGGGACGGTTTGCGTCAGTTTTAGAAACACAGGGACTTAAGTGTAAACTCTAAAACATTAAAACAAAAAAAATAGTAAATTTCAAAAAATCAAAAAAATTCCAAAAAACCAAACAAATTCCAAAAAATTCTAAAAAATAATAAAAATTCTAAAAAATCATAAAAATTCTAAAAAAATATAAAAAATCCAAAAAATCCGTTTCGGCGCGAACTGTTTCGACCCTAACCGTTTCGAGCTGAACCGTTTCGACGCGAACCGTTTCGACCCGTACCGTTTCGAGCCGAACCGTTTCGAGCCGTACCGTTTCGAAGCCGAACCGTTAACCGTTTCGAACCGAACCGTTTCGACCCGTACCGTTTCGAAGCCGTACCGTTTCAAGTCGTACCGTTTCGAACCGAACCGTGCCGTTTCGAACCGAACCCTTTCGAGCTGAACCGTTTCCAACCGAACCGTTTCGAGCTGAACCGTTTCCAACCGAACCGTTTCGAGCTGTACCGTTTTGACGCGAACCGTGTCGTATCGAACCGTACCGGTTCGGCTTCGAAACGGTTCGCGTCGAAACGGTTCGGGTCGAAACGGTTCGGGTCCAAAGGGTTCGGTTCGAAACGATTCGCATCGAAACGGTACGGTTCGAAACGGTACAACTCGAAACGGTTCGGTTCGAAACGGTTCAGCTCGAAACGGTTCGGTTCGATACGGCACGGTTCAGTTCGAAACGATACGGTTCGAAACGGTTCGGCTTCGAAACGGTACGGGTCGAAACGGTTCGGTTCGAAACGGTTCAGCTCGAAACGGTTCGGCTTCGAAACGGTACGGGTCGAAACGGTTCGGCTCGAAACGGTACGGGTCGAAACGGTTCGCGTCGAAACGGTTCAGCTCGAAACGGTACGGACGGTTCAGCTCGAAACGGTTCGGGTCGAAACGGTACGGGTCGAAACGGTTCGCGTCGAAACGGTTCAGCTCGAAACGGTTCGGGTTCGAAACAGTTCGCGCCGAAAAGGATTTTTTGGATTTTTTAGAATTTTTTAGAATTTTTATGATTTTTTAGAATTTTTATTATTTTTTAGAATTTTTTGGAATTTGTTTGGTTTTTTGGAATTTTTTTGATTTTTTGGAATTTACTATTTTTTTTTGTTTTAATGTTTTAGAGTTTACACTTAAGTCCCTGTGTTTCTAAAACTGACGCAAACCGTCCCTGAATTAGTTAGTTAACTCAAAGTTAACAAAATAAATGGATGGAGTTAAGTTAGTGGACTGAAATGGTTACGAAAATGAAACTGATGGACTGAAATCGCAATTTTTAAACTAATGGACTGAAACCGTTATTTTTGACAAACCTCAGGGACGAAAACAGTAATTAACTCATCTTTAAATGAAGCCATAATCGAAGTTATTGGTTAATCAGTTGGTTTATTCGATTAATTTGTCGGTTTCCAGTTCGGTTAATAACCAAACCTGAGTTAAAAATTTTACTCATAAATACATGGAATGAAGGTATTAATACATGAAATTGAGGTATAAAACATAAAATACATGAAATTGAGGTATGAAAGCTAGATATATGAATGCAGTTAACCAAGGTTACAAAAAGTAACCGATAACCCGATCCGAATAGCAATCAGTTTGGCCTAATGTGTGTCTGTACGGCTAAGCTACCAACTCTGGACGGCTGAACGTAGCCGGAGCGCAGATACCGATGAAAGCTCCGGCAGATGAATCGATGCCTGTTAATGGAACTTTGCTAATCAGGTTACATTTTGTTTGTTAATCATTCCGTTTATTGCGTTTTATTAATTGATATGTTAAACACTCTAGTTGATATAATCATTCAATCACTGTGATTCTGTTTGTTTTTCTAATATTGATATGAATCTGGTTAGGTCAAAAAGATTAAAAGAAATGAGACTAGAAAGCTTTGATTGAATAATAAAAGGTCATTACTAAAATTCATAACCCTTGCAAAAGATAATGAACAAAATGAACAGGTTTATAAGAATAGGGAACGGATCATGAGAAAACTCTTATTGAGAAAACTCGCAAGAGGTCCATCTGACGATTGATATTTGTGTGGATTTTTATTTTCATATGGTTAGGTTTTTAGGGTTTAGAGGTTAGCGTTTAATTTTTAGAGTTTAGCTTTAGCATTTAGTTTTTAGCTTTTAGGTGTTAGTCTTCAGACCACATGGTGTGGAGGGGCTTGAAAATGGGGCATTATGCGACTTGTGACACGTGGATGACACATTAGCACGCGTCAGAAATGGGGCGTGGTGCAAAAACGGAGGTGTGGGACAGGGCGTGGGAGAGCGGCGTTATTCGACAGGGCGTGGAAGAGCGGCGTTATTCGACACGTGGCACACACTTTTATACTTAAAAGTTATATAAAATCTGTTAAATTTAAATTAAAAGAATTAATATTAATTGCATCCAATCACAAGTGGCCACGTCGTCTCCCACTATACCCTCCACGCCGGTGGAATTCTAGTCGCCCCGCCAACAACGCCGTCTACAACGCCAAGGAGGGTGTGGTGTGTGCGGCGTGGAAAGACATAAATGCCGCTCATCCACGCCCACACCGTGTGGTCTTAGGGTTAGCTTTTTTGGGGTTTAGGTCTTAGTTCTTAGGGTTTATAGCATAGTTGTTAAAAGCCATCGCCTCTTGCACCTGGGCCCAATTTGCTAGCAAGGCGAGGCAATTGCGCCTTAAGTTAAGGCAATTGCACCTTAATTCTCTGGGTGATGGTTCATCACATATTCCAGCAAGATTCCTAGATTCTGGAGAGTTTCCGCCCATATTCTCTAAATTCTGGCAAGATTCGAGCTAGATTTATACTTTTATCTAACGAAAACTATTTTTTCTACACTATTATACTAGCATTTTATAACTTTTGGTACTAAATAGACGATATCAAATGTTATATAATAGCTTTTTATTTAAAGAATAGTATTAATTTTCTATTATATAAAAATATTTTAATTATTTTTTTTGCTTTGTGCTTTTTTTTCTCAGGCCCGCGTTTTTTTTTTTTGCGCCTTGCGCTTAGGCTCCAGGCGAGACCTATTGAGTGCGCCTAACGCCTTTAATAACTATGATTTATAGTTTAGGGTTTAGTAATGGTTAGATAGAGTTTTGTCAATAAATGAGTTTTCTCATGAACCCTACCCTATAACAATAAAGGGTGGTATGGACATTAACCTTGAATATGCTGTTTTTATTTGTCATCGGATCATGCAATTGTGCATGGTTACATTGCAGAATATGAATCTGGTTAGGTCAAAAAGTTTAAAAGAAGTTAGACTAGAAGCTTTATTTGAATAACAAAAAAGGTCATGCTAAAATTCTTAACCACTGTAAAAGATAATGAAGAATATGAAGAGGTTTCTAGCATTTTTATTTATATTAATTAATTGGTCGATTACTAGCACGAGGCATTTCGCATAATGTTGCTAGTTGCCTTCTTTTTGGTAGATTGGAACCACAATTATGTACTTTTAGTTAGGTATGGGGTTCACCTTCAAGCACATCTTCACTTCTTTTTTTGTTTATTTCATGACTGATTGACTTCTATGCTTTAGTGTTTAAGTCTACAAGTTAAGTATGGGTCCATGTGTTTATATTTTTGCTAGTAATTGTTGTTTTGTTTGATTGCAGATTGGTTAAAAGATGGTCAAGAGTACAGAGGAAGATGCCTCAAATACACCAATTGAGAAGGTTTGTGGAGACAACTTTCCACATAATTTCTTAATGGCTTCGGAAAAAATGTACCTTTATGTGCTTGTTGTACCCCGTACATATACAAGAGTATAAAAAATGAATACAGGAGTATAACACTTTTATATGGTTTTATACAAGTGGTATATAGGAATAGGACTACCCATTGTTACATAAGAAATATAAGCTCACTTTCTGATTGTTTTAGGTCAAGCTGTATAATGTATATAAATGCATCCTTACTACTCTTGCTAGATCTATGTTATCTTGTTAAAAAAGAAAAGATATTGGGCCTTTTGTTAAATGGGTGTGTATGACAAGGTCTTTTTTGTGATTAAGTCGTCTTTTTATGATTTTTACACATTTATGCCATGCCTAATTACGTTCAAATACATGATTAACAGTTTTTTGATATATGAATTACAAAGTAAAAAGATTATTACAGTCTCTTTTAATTGTATGATGATATACAGTGTATAGTGTCGTTTCTTCAGGAATTGTATTTTCGGGCTGAAGTGAAGATTAGATGCCGCATAGCAGTAGCGACAGAAATCCGGGATAGGTTGAGACCAGGCTCTGTGAGGTCGGAGTTATTTCGGGGAACGTGTTTCGGACCATGGCTAGACATACGATCTACATCTATCGACTCGAATTTACTCCATCTAATACTACAGACTGAATATACCCCGGTTGTGCATCAAGATGCGTTATTTTTTCGTGTTGGAGGTCAGGAGTTGCGGTTTGGACCTCAAGAATTTTGCCTCATCACAGGAATGCGATTTGGTCCTCATCAACTTTGGAGACAAAATCGGATGCACGTGGGGCTAGATATGACATTTAGGGGGAGGGTATTTGGTCATGTACAAGCTAGAGTAAAGGTTTCGGATCTCAAAAAAGTCTTTGATAGTTCTCTTGATCAGTTATCGGACCTTGATGCAGTACGGCTTTGTCTGCTGATGTTGCTTGAGGTCGGATTCATGGGCAGTCGGTTCTCTTCATTCATTCACTCAGATGTTTTAGAACTAGTGGAGGATTTGGACTCATGGAACACATTTCCATGGGGTTCATATGTCTGGAAGGTTGTGTACAGGCAGCTACATAATGCGCTGCCAAAACGTTTTGCACGACGCGCTTTTTCGCCGCAGCTACATAATGTGCTGCCAAAACGTTCTGCACGACGCTTTTCGCCACTTAATTATTCGCTAGAGGGATTTATTTGGGCCTTTAAGGTTATGCTATTTTGTATAAAGACAAATTTATGATTGTAATTTACTTTTCTGAAGTTTATTATATTGTGATTTTCTAGATATGGATCTTCGAGGTTTTCCCATACTCTGAGAAGTTTGCTATCAAGCATGGTGGGATTCCGAGGGCCATTAGCTGGGGCAAGAACAAATGTATAACATGGAAGCATGCACTACCATTTGTCGTGGATGCCGCAGTGGTATGTTGTATGTAGTATGTATTAGACTATGAGCCCACGGGCTTAGTTAGGTTTCTAGGGTTACTCGTAATCCCTATATATTGTAACCTACTCATTCAATAATGATCTTTCAGTCTTTTATAATTCTTACAGTATGTACATTAGTTTTTCTTATCTTTTTAATTAGTTTATTAGTATTACTTAATCAGGGAGAGGATCATGAGAAAACTACTTATTCGTGAGAAAACTAAAAAAAACTCCCAAAAAAACTTTAAAAACACACATTTTTTTAAAAATAAAAAACCGAGTGTTTTAATGAATTAAAAAAAACTTAAAAAATATTAGTATTACACATGTGCAACATATGTATATGTTGCACATTTAATTAAGTGTGCTATTTATTTTCAGCCTGGATTTGAGCCACTACCAGTGTTGACACCAACTCTCGAAGAGTGCGCCACTGATTGGTGGCGCGCAAGCTGTCAGTTTTTTGACGGCTATTTTTCACCGCTGTTGAAGAAGGCCCGCTTATCATCGCCACCTCAGCCGTCGGTTATGGTCCGTGATCAGCTGGTAGACAACAATAGCAACACCACTACCATGCTTGTAGAGGACAATACTGACAACACTTCTAATATCACCACTACTCATCAAAGTACGGGGTGGAGAGAAAATATGGAGAAAACAATGCTAGAGAATAAGTTACAGAAGCCGTCGGTTATAAAACGTCTCACTAGTCTAGATACACATGTTGATGTAAGCATTTTAAACTCTTCCTTTTTAATCACATAAAAATCTTATGAAATTTATGTATTATGCATAAGCCATGGAAGACTAGGCAACCACATTGTGCAAAGATAGAGATGCCAACAACGTCAGACTTGTTTGGTTCTTTTCATGTTTGTTTTGCTGCTAGTTATGAATACAGTTTCATTGTATGCTTCTGTTATAGCTAACATGTTGGAAATTTATGTATTATTGTAGGACTAACTTTCTGATTGTTTTAGGTCAAACTGCATAGAAATGCATCCTTACGGCCCTTGCTAGATCTTTGTTGATGGCCATATAAGATACAAAGTGAAAAATTTGTCAATCTCTTTTTTGATGATATATACTTGTATGTGTATAATGTTGTCTTTTCAGGAGTTATATTCGGCTAAGGTGAAGATTAGATGCCACATAGCAGTAGCGACAGAAATCCGAGATATGTTGGGACCAGGCTCTGCCAGGTCGGAGTTATTTCGGAGCACGTGTTTCGGACCATGGCTAGATATACAATCTCTATCTATGGACTCGCCTTTAGTCCATCTGATACTACAGACTGAATATACCCCGACCCCGGTCGTGCATCAAGACGCGTTATTTTTCCGTGTTAGAGGTCAGGATTTGCGGTTTGGACCTCAAGAGTTTTGCATCATTACCGGACTGCGATTCGGTCCTCAACATTGGAAATACGGAAGTACAGATACGACATTTAGGGAGAGGGTATTTGGACATGTAGAAGCTAGACCAAAGGTTTCGGAACTCAAAAACGTCTTTAACCGCTCTCTTGATCGGTTATCGGACCTTGATGCGGTACGGATTTGTCTTCTGTTGTTGGTTGAGTTCGGATTCATGCCTTGCGATCCCCGTGCATTGGTGCACTTGAATCTTCTAGAACTAGTGGAGGATTTGGACTCGTGGAACACATTTCCATGGGGTTCATACGTCTGGAAGTCTCTGTACAAGCAGCTACATAATATGCCTGCAAAGCGTTCTGCTCGACGCCATTATACACTTGGTTATTCGCTCAGTGGATTAATTTGGGCCTTTAAGGTTATGCTGTTTTCTTCAACTTTTTTTTTTTATAATTATAGTTTACTTTTCTGAAAGAGTAAAATGCCATTTTCGTCTTCGAGGTTTGACCAGTTTTACGACTTTCGTCCAAAGGTTTGTTTTTTCGCATCTGGATCCAAAAGGTTTGAAATCTTGCCATTTTCATTGGGTTCGTTAACTCCATTCATTTTTTTTCATAAAGTCATGGGTATTTTCGTCTTTTTTGTCAACTTAAAGGGCAATTCCGTATTTTAAATACTTGTACATTAGGCTACATGCTTGTACATAAAGTGAAAAAGCCCGAATTGCTCTTTAATTTAACAAAAAAGACGAAAATACCCCTGACTTAACGGAGAAAAATGGATGAAGTTAACGAGCCGGATGAAAATGACAAAATTGAGACCTTTTGGATCAAGATGCGGAAAACAAACTTTTGGATGAAAGTTGCAAGAGGGACAAAATGCCATTTTACTCTTTCTGAAAATTATTTTATTATGATTTTCTAGATATGGATCTTCGAGGTTTTCCCATACGCTAAGAGGTTTGCTATCAAGAATGGTGGGATTCCGAGGGCCATTAGCTGGGGCAAGAACAAGTGTATAACGTGGAAGCTTGCACTGCCATTTGTCACGGATGCCGCAGTGGTGTGTAGTGTAGTATCTGCATTAGTTTTCTTGTCTTTTCAATTATTGTATCGGTATTCGTTAATTTAGTGTGCTATTAATTTTCAGCCTGGATTTGAGCCACTACCAGTGTTGACACCAACTCCCGAAGAGTGCGCCACTGATTGGTGGCACGCCAGCTGTCAGTTTTTTGACAGCTATGCTAATGAATCTTCACCGCTGTTGAAGAAGGCACGCTTATCACCGCCACCTCAACCGTCGGTTATGGTCCCTGACCAGCTGGCAGAGGACATTGCTGACCCCACCGACATGCCGAGCTCAGACAACACCACTGGTCACCAAAGTACGGGGTCCAGGACAAATATGGAGAAAACAACGGATAAGTTACAGAAGCCGTTGGTTTTGACACATCGCACGAGTTTAGAGGAGCGCGTTGATGTAAATACACTGAACTCTTGTTTTTCATCACTTGAAAATCTTATGAAATTTATTTCGTACGCAGGAGCTATTGAAGGCTAAGCGGCCACTTTGTCTAAAGACGGAGATGCCAACGACTTCAGACTTGTTTGGTCCTTTTGACCACGTAGAGGATCGTGTTGTGGTAAATTATCGAAATCTCTTTAATGCTTCAAGTGATCATTTTACGACATCTAATTCTTATATTGTACAGGTGGGAAAGGTTTCATCTGAGTCCGACATAATTTGTGTCCAAGGCTACAAAGTAAAGCAAAGTGTTGCACCGATTCTTGAATCCATTTTCAAGAAACACGGTGACATTGCAGCAGATTGCCTATTCAAACCAGCTTCTATGAGATCATCTTTCCTTGAGATCGTTTGTGAAGCAGTCAGCCGAATTCAAACCAATGATGATATTGAAGAAATAGAACAGCAAGTGCTAGTTGCAGAAGCAGCCAACATTAACGTTTCATGGCTTCGAGTTCACTTGGACACCATCCGCGCCCGCAGGAAGTGCAGTTTGCTTATCGAAACGAAAGCAAACACGAGTTTAGTTAAAAGAGCCGCCTTAATGGATCTGAGAGAGAGTTGCGTGGAGCTCATGGCCGCGCGAGAACGGTTTGAAAAGGCTGAAAGATGTGTGAGAGTACTTAATCTTGTTGAAAATAATATAAATGATAACATCCTGGAATCTTAAGGTAGTATAGACTCATGGGCAAGACAACCAGTGGTTTTATAGGCTAACTAAATTTGATCTATATGTATAGGCGAAAACTCGAGAATGTGTAGAATGCACAACTCTGGTAAAGTGTTGTATCTGAAACACCCTTTCTCTTGTTGAGATGGTACAGTTGGAGTTGTGATTAGAATTGATCTCCTTTATATAGGTTTTCAGTTATATTCCAGATATTCTGTAAAGAAAAGCATATACAATATCAATTTTACTGGAAGCAGCCTCTTTATTCTTACGAGATAGAGGTAAGGTTGTCTACATCTTACCCTCCTCAGACCCTACCTTAGCTTTGCTATTGGTGGGATTTACTGAGTATGATGATGATGAATATCAGTTTTACTTGTTAACTAACTTAACTTGGAATTGTGTTTTAACACAGATTATTCGAGCAATTAGATCATTACTTGTATGTTTATCCAAAGCATACATATAGTAAATTGTTTATATCTTATCTAATCTAATACTAGTAAAAGATTCCAATTAATGCTACATAACATTTACTCCTTCAAGTTATTAATAATATTTATTATCATATCTAATATGTGGGGTCTATTCGCACACGCCCTTAGTCTATTTAAACACTCCAAAGCGCCCCGCTATGGCCAAAGCGGGGCGCTTTGGTGTAAAGTCAACAGACAAGGTCTGACAGGTTCAGTCCTTGTCTGTTAACTTTACACCAAAGCGCCCCGCTTTGGCCATAGCGGGGAGCTTTGGTTTTTTTTTTTTTTTTTTACATCAAAGCGCCCCGCTTTGGCCTAAGCTCGGCGCTTTGGTTTTTTTTTTTTTTTTTTTTTTGGGCGTATTTTAATTTAATAGATGAAGTCTTGGTTTATGTGTGGAGGGCTTGTTTGTACAAAACTAAAATAACTAAAGCCAGAGCATTGTACAACTCTCAACACATAAGATACATCATTTACTGTCCTTTTTTTTACTTTTCTTATTAACAATTCATGTAATGAGTGTAAATAGGACAACACGGTACAGCCTTGCAGTGTTGCAGGGAAAGACTAGAGTACCTTTCCACTGTTCAATTAATTCCCGCCCAAACAAAATTGTTTGTTTGTGTATTATAGTCTTTCACTTTTTACTTTTTTTTTTCATTAAGGTTAGAGGGGTGGGACAGAGCGCGCAGCAGCCAGGCATATATTATACAGGGATCAGATCAACGCGTACGAAATGCTTACGTATCGTCCCCCTGACCTTAATGTAACCCCATATGTTCAAGATGTATGTTAAATGTGTTTAATAATAATCACGTTAATTCTTTTACAATCCAAGAGTACGTTTGTGTTTGTTCAATATATGCGTTACATCACGTTAAAAACCGAATGTCACCGACACGACCCAATCAGATTCAATACGCACTTGTATGACCCAAAATGACAATATACATCATAATACTACAATTAATGAAAAAATACGTCATGTACATGTACGGTAGGCGGCTAATACACATAACACTACTCATAGGAGTACTTGTGCTTTCAAAACAAAATGATACGATATAATGGAATACGACATCACACGTAACCGATTTGATCCGGAACTTGCAGTATAGTCCATATATATTAAAAAATAATGTATAATGGAAAAAGCGTAAAATTTAGACTATTATCGACGCGTTTGTGAATTAAAAACAATTTTAAAAAATTTAAAAAAGACCCATAGCGCTGCGCTTTGACCTAAGAGGGGCGTTTTGCCTGAAAATTAAAAAAAAAAAAAAAAAAAAAAACCTCAAAGCGCCCCTCTTTGGCCATAGCGGGGCGCTTTGATGTAAAGCAACAGACAAGGTCTGACCGCGTCAGTCCTTGTCGGTTGACTTTACACCAAAGCGCCCCGCTTTGGCCATAGCGCGGCGCTTTGGGGTGTGAAAATAATTTTCTCCGTGTGTAAATAGCATGAACCTTGTTGATATCTTTTGAATTAATATCTAATATTTAATAAATTTTATATTGTGTTTTTTTTTTCTGTGCTTGCAAAATCGGATATGTGGATTTAAATGAGCAAAGGCAACATTAAGGTTATTATTTTATAAATATGATAATTTGATTGATTGATAAATGATGGGTGGATGTCTTGGGGCATCCCCTATTTTTTTTTTCTTATCTATATGTACAAGTTAAAGCTATGTATACACATCTCTGTTTCATATATGAATATTTATATTTTCTTCCCTTATCTTACTACAAAAACATACAAGTCTCTATTTCATATGAATATTTATATTTTCTTCCCTTATACTACTACGAAAAGTAGAAATATTCCTGTAAGACCCTTACTTGATTTATACGATTTTCATATAATTATCAAAATATAAATGTGTGTTCACGATTACACATACTCTAGAAATTTCAGATTTCTTAAAACATTTTAATAAATAAAACGTTTCAACATATTATAATATATATTCGTCGTTTAAAACGTGACGACGAAACTAAAAGCGGAAGCTTTATTCTTGTGCGTGTTCGGTTCTTTTGCCAACTAGATCGTCATCCGCATTGTCTTGTAAGTTACGTATAGTCAAAACACTCAAACTTATTAGTTACGAGAATTTAAAACATGTTCATATGAGTTTCTAAGACCAAAATACATCAACAGTAAACAACTGCCAGCTTAACAAGCCGTCGTGTGTCGCAACGGTATCCCTTAAACCTATCGCGTGACGCGAGCCTGGTCGCGGGCCGCGACCGAACACCCAAATCCCCGTCGCGGGGCGCGAGGGTGATGTTTCGACAGAAAGTTTGTTTTTCAAACCTGCATATTCCCAGCCAAGATAGTTTCTACTAAAATGACCATAACTTGTTCGATTTTGATTCGTTTTACGATCCGTTTCTTCCTACGTGATCGTAAATTGATTCTCTATCACATGGAGTTAAAATCCGACATCCGGATTAACAATTTTATAAGTTTTTAAGCCTTCGGCTTTATATATTTCTACAAAATTTTTGACCCGTTCATGATTTTATCAAACAAACTTATTTGTTGCATACAAATTATCATGAACATCATGTTATAACTGTTTCCCATTATTCAAGGTTCAAATCACGCGTTTCTTATGCATCCTTAACCCGTTTATGCGTATATGCTTATTTTGACCCGTTAAGGGATTTAAGCGTTTTAACTTACATCTCGCTCATTCGTTGCTTGCATTATATTTCCACATTTAAGTATCAACTTGTCTTCCACCACGACTATAATTGTGGTGAATTTAATGTGGTAAACTATTTGTTCCGAGTTTTACCCATCGGATTATCATTTTACGGAAAAGACTCATTTAGAGTAATTTGACCCAAAGGTTTCATATCTGGCCTTTTATACTTATCATAAGGATAAATGATCATAATGCTTATTTTTAAACAACCCATAAGGGTCGTTTGCTCGGTTTATCACCGGTTCATCGATTGCGGCCGCAATTCTTTGTGCAACAACACGTGATCTCTCGCGAAGCCGCCTGCTTCTTCTTAGGTTATGTTCTGGTTCGTTGGCTAGCTCAGCAATAACGGGTACAGGGGTTGAGGACATCAACCTACAAATAAAAGGAAATCATTATACGAAAAAAATGTAATAATATTATATTATTATATATTATATACATATACATAAATTATTATACTTATCTATTTATTTATTTGTTTATTTATTTATATCCAATTTTTTAGTAAAAGAAATAAATAAACAAACAAACGGTTTGATTCCGAATACGTAAATAAATAAATGAATAAATAAGCATAAGTAAATAAAAGAATAAGCATAAATAAATATATAGACAATCGGTTCGATTCCGAACACGTAATTTAAGTAAATAAATAAATAATTAAGTGGTTCGATCCCGAACACACTTGTACATAAATAAATAAATGAATAAACAATAAATAAATGGTTCGATCCCGAACACATAAAAGAATAAATAAATAGACAAATGGTTCGAATCCGAACTCGTTAAACAAATAACTGAATGAACATAAATGGAATAAATGAAATAAATAAAATAAAATAAATAAGCAGTTCGATTCCGAACACGTGCATAAATAAATAAATAAATAAATAAAGAATAAATAAATGGTTTGGAGAGTTGCGACCACAAATTGGGTGCATTTCCGAACACTTACCGAATTAAATAAATAAATGCAAGAATAATTAATAGGTTGAACAAAAATGAATTAAATGAAAGGTTACGTAAACGGTTAGGCCGTGGGGTATGGGGCGGGGTTTGGGCGTGGGTTGGGGTAAAACGCCCAAGTGACCACCCCGGGTGGGCTTGGGTTTGGGCGTGGCCCCTTGGGGCTTGGGTTTCAAGCCGGGCCTGGGGCGGTATGGCGAAGCGAGGTGGCATCTTCTCATTGGGTCACCCGCCACGTGGGCAGGCGGGTGTTTAAATTTTGAAATTCAAACTGGTCCCCCATCCCCCCATCTTCTATAACCGCCACCCGGGTCCCCAAAGTCCTATATATTGGAACCCCAACCCACCGGTCTCGCCATCCCACGAACCAAAACTCCACCGGTCCCCCCATCCCACGAACCAAAACCCCACCGGCTACACCCACTGTCTTGAACCCGCTACCCCGCTGGTCCCCCCCCCATCCCACGAACAACACCACTATGGCATCCTGGACCCGTCAAGAAGAAATGGCACTCGTAACTAGCATCGTCGACGCTATGAAGGGCCGGCCACCGGGCCAAACAAAATATTGGGCGGAAGTATTCGCGGCCTACCGACAGAACGTCGGTAACGACCGCCACAACCTCAACGCGTGCCAACATAAATGGCGCGACCTACGGCCCAAGCTCGAGCGTTTCAAGGCTTACTACGAAGCGGTTCCCGGTGGCGAGTTAAGCCACGAGGACCGGGTGGCGGTGGCAAACATAGAGTTTCGAAGCGTGGAAAAGAAGGCGTTCGACAAGATCGAACTTTTTGAAATTTTTTTAACGCTTTAGGTTTTTTTATTTTGTAATTTTTAGAAGTTATGTAATTTTTAGGATTATGTAATTTTTAAAATTTTAATGAAGTTGTAGGTTTTTTTATAAATGTTGTGTGATTTTTTTATAAATTTTTTGTATTTTTTTTTAAACATTTGCCATGCGGTGCACCCAACCCACGCCCCGCCATACCCCGCGGACACGTATCCTGGCAGTGGGCGGCATCCCTTTACACGTGTCACCAAATGCCCAACCCAAGCCCCAACTCAAGCCCCACCATACCCCACGGTCTTAGTTAAATAGAAAAAGAATAATTAGTCGAACAATTAAATATTAACAAGTTAGTAAATAACAAAATAAATAAATACAAAAATGTACAAGTATTCACAGTATGTACACCGGTAAAAGAATGACTCGGATTGTTCCGAAAACTCGTTGTGGTCCCCGGCAACGGCGCCAAAAACTTGACGTCGTGCGAAGCGCACAGGTTTTTACAGTGAATTTACACACGAACTTTGTTTTAATATTTATAAAAATGGTTTATACCTTAACATTAAAATACACACAAAAGGACAAATGTATCATGTCATATATGTAGCAAAGTATTGGTAAGAGCAAGATATCGATCCATGGAACACGGGCGGAGTAGAGTACTAAATCTTTGTCATTAATTTACCAGATAAAAAGATAAGTGAATGGATGTTTAACTAAAATTATCTAAGACTATATTTAAAACATAATAGACTCCAAATATGAAAAATATATATTATCTTGTTTCACAAACAACCTAAACATGTTATCTACATCATATATGTCACAAAAGCACTTGATCAACTTTCCAGTTGTGTAACATTCCCCAAAATTTTTAAATTCAAAATAAAGTTATTACACGAATAGATCATGGGTAAGTTGACCGATAGAAATATAAGGTATTTTGGCAAACATATGAACCGTTTAATAATCATATTAATAAAAATACATTATATTTGAACCTACTCAGTTTTAGTGAAACTTGGTTCAAAATGTAGATAAGATTTTTCTCGTTCTAATAATATATTTATAGTTTTATAAAACGTCAAATTTTAGAAGTTATAAGTGCCAAATAGGTGAAGCAATTAAATTAATTACAATATATAAATTAATAAAAATAAATAATATTATCTAACTAGATGTCTACGTTCACATTTTAAATGAAAAGAAAGAAATGGAATCTTGACTAACAATTAAAATGTAATTCATTATACGTGTATGTTGTACGTGTATGATAATATCAAAAGAAACTTAGGGGGTGTTTGTTTTTGGTGAGAAATACTTCAGAACCTCTTATGTCTTCCCCACGCAGACCATGCGCAGATGTTTGAGTCTGCAGTGTAAGACTCTAACACGTTTAACCTTAAAACGACGCAGCGGAATTTCGAGTCTGAAAATTTCTTTCATGACATACATCTTGACATTCTAAAAATTCATTTTATAATATAAGAACATAACTTATCGACACTAAATTACATATTTAAACATTCCCATACAATCCGTCTTGTGACTCGATCTTCGATCTCTACTCCTTAGTAATCCTCATGGCTTGTACTACCTGCGCTCACCACATAAAATTCATAACGTTAGTACGTATCATAAGCATACAAGATTTGTACACGTTTACTTTTCATTTCATTAACTCTTTACATCCCGGCTTTCCCTCTGATCATACGATCCGTAGTGAGACTTCCTTGGTATTCCTGCGTTACACTTCATCACCAGGCACGATGTTATTATCGTTAGTACTCAATTTCATTGAATGCATGCGTACATACTTTCATACAACCTATACATACACTTACGATCACACATAGCAACATACATACATATGTACCAACATACATACGTATGTGCATACCTAAATACATCCATTCATACATACATACATACATACTTACATGCCTACATACATACATACATACCTACATACATACATACATACATACATACATACAAACATACATACATACTTACATACAAACATACATACATACGTACATACTTATTCCATACCTTCTCACAACTTACATACGTGCATACCTTCGTACATACTCACTTGACTACATATACATACTATCTACATCCATCCTTACATACATACACTTATACTTATACAACATACATACGTATCCACCTACATACATGCCTACATTTATATTTTCAATCACCCATTGCAATATACCCGACTCATACTTGCCTACTCATACACGTCTTCATATATATCCTTATGTACTCGCTTACACACTATAATCTTACATACATTCGCGCATACACGCTTACATACACTTCTACATACGTGTATAGAGATATACAACATCCATACATACCTATCCACACATACGCTTACCCTAATGGTCACAAAACATGAGTTAAATTATTCATACGCAACTTAAAACGCGTTTAAACGAGTTCCCAAGCCCAAACTGAGCAAACGAGCAACTTTCGCCAAACAGGGGGGGCTAGCGTGATGCCAAGGGCCCTGGCGTCACGCTAGGCCCCTGTTTTGGCAGAAGATGTGCAACAACTTTCTGCATATTCCCAGCACGATCCCGTTTCACGGAAACGAGCATAACTCTCTCGTTTTTGACCCGTTTTGCCCGATTCTTTTTCCTACACGTCCGTAATTTAATTCTCCATCTATTGGAACTAGAATCCAACGTCCGACTTAATAAAATTTCAGACTTTTAACTCTTCGGCTTATTACCCTTTTACCCAACTTTGACCCGTTCATGCATTCATCAACGTAACTTGTTCGTTTTACCATAACCTCTTATAAACATAATGATATCAATGACGTCTATCATAAATTACTAAATTCTTGGATGTCTTGCATCCTCTTAACACATTATCATTCATATGCTCATTTCGACCCGTTAAGGGTATTCGCACATTAATTGGTCTATGACTAACCAAACCATCATCCCCACTTCCATACTTGTCCAAAACATTACACTAATCGAATAACTTGTTTCTAAGCTACTTTTAAGATCGTTTACCCCAAAATACCCATCAAGGGCATTTTGGTCAACCTTGAACCCATCATTTACGACGAAAGACTTTAACACATATTTGACCTCAAACATCATGTTTAATTCATTACAACACTTTATTACTTACTTGTACTAAGAAGTGATTACGGAAATCACTTACCTTATGCGTCCGTGCTCGTATCCGATTCCTTGCCTCTTCTTGACCCGTTAACACCTCATGCTTGAGTCCGTCTCGACGTGATTCCTATACTTTCATTTCATTGAAATCACCCTCTTATTAGCATACACCTTTGTACATGTGACAATCATATCACTCGCATAATTCACACTTAACTTTCCTTAGTCATTTCTAACAAACATAACTCATATAATCATATCCATATTCTTTTAAACTCATGTAACTCATCATATCATTACATTTAACACGGATTGCCATAACACGTAACATATGACTTCCTTTAATCCTACCTTTACGACAACGAGTCAAATCATGTTTCTTATACTTAGTTGACTTTCAAGAGTCAACTATTAACCATATTTAACTATCGACTTTCATCATATACTCGTAACATCATAATCGACTATACGGACGACACTATATACATTTCATCATACGCTTGATATGTGTACCACCTTTTAAGCATAACGTACAACTAATTCATGCATAAATCTTCTAAACTCATACATAACTCATCAAATCCTTCTACTAATCATCATATATCATTCCAAATGAACATTAAACATAACATCATCATATTCCTATACTTTCATCTAAAAATAATTCATCATACCCACATAATACATTAATCATTCAACAAGACTTGAACATAGGAGGTGATTCTAGTCATCCTCTTCACCCTAATTAACGGGTTTCGCCTCTAATCATCAAATTAACGCAACCCATACATAACCCATGTTCTATACGAGGATTCTAACCCTTGTACCTGATCAATTTCATATTAACTCACGGATTAGAACATAACCCACTTCACCCATGATCACCAATCTTAGATTTAAAACATACCTTATGATCCTCTCGTGTTGGTGATCATTAATCCATGCTCGGTTATGTATTTGGGCCTTGATTCATTCTTCAAATTGAAGCTTTTGAAGAACTAGGGTTTTGGGGCTCTTGAGAGCCCCTGATCGATCTATCCAGAACACACACGAAAGTGTGTGTGTGTGTGTGTGTGCTCTTTTTCTTTTAATAACCCAACTTTCGTTAGTTCCACTTTAGCCCCTCGGGTTTTGCCTTTAAAACATAACTGACACTACCTTCATCATTTAATACTTTTGACCATACCCTTAACTAGGTTAAATAGCCTAGTTATTTATTTCATGACGTGTCACATAAGAACATACGACAAATATTAACATTCAGGTTTTGGGGCGTTACATGCAGCTTGTTTGTTTTTTAGAAGAGGTTTCATTAAAAAACCTCTTCCCCACCTCTTCCCCATGCAGACATGTCCTTATGTCTTCCAACCTCTTCAAGACTCTTCTCCCTCTTCAAAACACCCATCTGGTCTCAAAACCCTAGCACATCCACTTCTCCAGCCGACACCACCTCTTCCGCCACCACCTTCACCTCCGACACCACCTCCTCCGCCGCCCACCCCTGCTCCGCCACCACCTCCACCTCCGACACCACCTGCTCCAGCCTTGTTCCACCTACACTCCGCGACCACCTCCACATCTGACACCACCTGCTCCACCTCCACTCCGTCACCACCTCCACATCCGACACCCACCTCCTCCGCCACCGTCCTCCACCTCTGCTCCAACCGCCACCTCTGCTCCGTCCGCCACCCCATCTCCTCCACCCACCGTCGACCCCTCCACCATCGATTTCAGGCACGTTTTAAGGCACGATTCAGGGCTGGATTTGGTTGTAGTGGGAGAGGATTAGGTTTTGAGTTGGGGTTTTGTGATGGGCCGTGGTGGAGATACGGTGGTGGGTGGTGGAGATACGGTGGTGGGTTGGGTGGAGAAGTGGTTGTAGGAATTAGGGTTTTGGCAAGGAAGACAGTGCAGACGTTTACAGATGTTATATAATCAAACACTCTTTTTATTACACTCTGCAGACATTTGGTCCACCTCTTCTCGTGCAGACATTTGCAGATGTGGTCCGCAGACTGCAGACCTTTTGCACATGAAAAAACAAACACCACCTTAAATTCCAAGTCAAAAACATAGTATATATAGGGAAGGTTGGAGCAAATACAACTTCTCACATTTCATTCTCAACGCCCTCCATTCTATAAATTCTAATTTTCCTTTTCTTAAATATTATACCAATTATACTCCAAAGCCCTGCCCTGTTTTAAGTGTTTTAACCCCTGATCACTGATACCTTGTTCGATTGATGTAGGCCCCCGTAACGAATGCCAAGTGTAATAACCGAAAATATAAAATCATAATAAACTAATAATAAAAGACCTAATTATTTTATTAAATTAACCCATAGGAAACCCTAATTAAGACACCCAAGTAATTCTGTACAAACCCTAAAACTTTTAGAAAATTTCAGAATCAGGATTAGGACCCCTAAAACTCAGGGGGGGTTAAACCCTATTAACGATTATCCATATAAAACGTAAGCAGAAAGGAAATTTCAGAAATCGTCGACTCACCTAAGCTAGTTGGACACGTACCTACCCTACCCTAAAAGTGTACCGCAGGCGACAAGCGGAAGGTGACACGAATTCTTCCGCGACACTCCTGAGATGCAAAATTCCAGTATAAATAGGGGTGTCTGGGACTTGATTCTGGGCACAAAAACGATGAAGAAACTCCAAAATTACGCTGAGTTATTGTCCAATTACTCAATTAACACACACAAAACACAAATTAAGAGTAGCGGGGTGCTGCAGAACAGGGTAATAACTCGATCGCTATTACGATTCATTGTCCGATCCATCAATATATCCAATGGATGTTTAAGTGCTGCCCACATTAGGGTTATACTTTGTCATTCGTCATTAATTTGACGGATCATCGTTAATTCGATGGATAAAGTATTGTACTTTGTCGTTCGTCATTAATTTGACGGATCATCGTTAATTCGATGGATGAAGTATCGCACTTTGTCGTTCGTTGTGAGAATTTGATCTCGTGAATTATCGTAAAGGCTGTATTAAGTTACTAACCTAGTTGTGTGCATGTTATTTAAATTAGGTTAAAAGACTAATCAGTAGTCTAAACTCTGCCCATATAAATCTAAAATATTAGCACAAAGTAGCTTCACTTTGGAGTTATTAAGGTACGGATCCTAACCCCACTTCTTATTGCTTCATATTCAAATTGTTATAAAACCCATTAAATTCATACACTCTTCACGTCTTTGATTTTCGATTCATTTGACAGTCCGTTCGAATTCTGTTCTAATCCTTTGATTTAAGCTTTCATGTCATGCGATAGTATTATGTTAGTTGTACTCATTATCGCATGTTCCAATATAAGTTCCGTTTTGTTAGGAAAATAAGTTCCGTTTTGTTATAAAAATAAGTTCTGTTCTGTTATGAAAATAACTTTTATAAGTTATGTGAATAAGACCATTTGTACTCTGATACCCTGAGTATCGCTTCTCGTGGAGTGTCCCACGAGCATGTTGTTGCGGCTAGGGCTGTAAACGAACCGAACGTTCAGCGAACAGTTCGTGAACCGTTCGGCGGGAAGTTCGTTTATGTTCGTTCGTTTAATAAACGAACGAACATGAACAAGAAATTTCGTTCGATTAGTTAAATGAACGAACATGAACAGAGGTCTCGTTCGTTTGATTGTGTTCGTGAACGTTCGGTAAGGTGTTCGTGAACGTGTTCGTGAACATTCGTTGATTTGCGTTCGTTTATGTTCGTATGTTTGTGTTTTAATTGAAGATCTTTATACTTATATTTTATTTGTACTTTTTATATTATTAAACTTTTATTTATTTTATTTCCCTAACAATTAAACTAGGAAACCCACATTCACCTTGTTTATGCATCATTTCCCTTTCATTTCTCATTATTTACATCCACGAATACAATCGACCTCCGTTCCACAATAAGGGATTTAAGTTCGAGTGCTACTCTCTGGGCCATCTATCTTTATCCTTCGTCGCGTTCGCCAAATTTATTTGTGTTCATTTGTGTTCGTGAACCGTTCGCGAACACGCTCATTTCCTTAATGAACGAACACGAACATAAAATCTCGTTCGGTAAGTGTTCATGAACCGTTCATGAACACATTTATTCCTTAATGAACGAACACGAACAAGGCCTTGTTCGTGTTCGTTCGGTTCGTTTACAGCCCTAGTTGCGGCATCAACAGCATGTGCTCTATCTGTGACGGAGAGATTAGTTCACAGCGTCCCTAGGTACAAGTGTGGTACAAAGCTACTAGGAGGCGTATAGATCGATCTTAGGATTTAAGTATAAGGAGGTGGATAGCAGGTATGCCAACTGGCCATCTCATGTGATAATTATGCAGGAGTAGCTACCTGTGTATTGTCACGTTTTCAGTTTGCTCATGGGTACATCCGTAAGATATAATTATGAAAATTATATTCTTGCATCGTATCATTTTCGAAAATAAGTTCCTCCGAATAACATTGCATATAAAGCGTTATTTGTTCTTTGAGCCTATAAATTCCGTACTGAGCATTCGGCTCATTCCGTATAAATTTTATATTTTACAGGTCAACAGGTTCCTTTGGGCGGGGAAAAGAGAGAAGAATAAAGTCTAGGAATAAATCTGAAGATGTTAGTTAATCAAGTCAAATGTCTCCTCTTGTATATTAACCTTAAGTTAATTGGTCGTTGTATTCTTATCAATAAATAAATAAATAAATGGAATTATGACTTTTGTTTATGATACTGTTATTGTGACACGTCAGCCCTTCCGGGTTGGGGTGTTACAGCTATGGTATCAGAGCAAAGGCTCTTTCCTGTAGAAAACTTGAAGATAGTAATTAAAACATGTGAGGAATGGGTAGATATTTATGATAGGATTCAACTTGGTCTCTTATTTGGTTTAATTCCTATTTCTATTCGTATAGATATGCCTCCTCGTCGTCCGCTACGTAGGAATACTCGTACTAACCCTATACGTAACAACACTTCTTCGAATGAGACTCCAGTTGATCCAGACTTAATTAATGCTATCAACCAGGCTGTTGCCAGGTTGCTTCCAAACCTTGTTGCTCAAACAGCTGAGGCCGTTATTCAACAAACTCGTCATCCAGAACGTAATAACCCGAATCCGATTACATATTCTTTATGTAATACTTGTGGCAAGCGACATCAGGGCATATGTCACCGAAGTACAGGAGCATGCTTTAGATGTGGCCAAACTGGACACAAGATCAAGGAATGTCCTAAGAAAGATACTAAGAAGAATAACCAACCCAATGTTGGAGGAAGAGTTTTCGCACTTTCTACTACTGATGCTGCTAATGTTCCAGGTACTGTATCTGGAAACCTTCAGATTGATGAACGTAGTATCTATGTGTTATTCGATACAGGAGCGACTCATTCTTTAGTATCCCATTCGGTTACTAAGTACCTTCCGATAAGACCAACTCTTTTAAATCATACCTTAACCATTTCTACTCCCATGGAAAATTTATCCGTAATCACTTACGTATATAAGAATTGTCCGATCCATATTGAATCTATTGTGTGTAAAGTAGACCTATTTCCAATACATATGTGTGACTTTATTCTAGGAATAGATTGGTTGTCTAGACATCGTGTAACTATAGATTGTCATTCTCGCCGTGTTATTTTCGGTGATCTACATCATCCTGATATTATATATCAGGGAACTCAAGCTCATAAACCTCTTAAAATTATCTCTGCGCTTAAGGCTAGAAAATTCATATCAAGCGGTTGTGCTGGATTCCTAGCATCGATTAGGGATACTTCTGCTAGTGTTAAGAGTATCGATAGCCATTCCGTTGTTCGTGAATATCCTGATGTATTTCCGGATGAACTACCAGGATTACCACCCGACCGTCAGGTAGAATTCACCATCGACTTGATCCCTGGTGCCGAACCTATTTCTAAAGTTCCATATCGTATGGCTCCAATGGAACTGAAGGAGTTGAAGGAACAATTGCAAGAATTGTTAGATCTAGGATTCATAAGACCTAGTGTTTCACCCTGGGGTGCTCCGGTCTTATTTGTGAAGAAGAAAGACGGTAGTATGCGTTTATGTATTGACTACCGAGAACTAAACAAGATTACTATTCGTAATCAGTATCCTCTGCCTCGCATTGATGATCTCTTTGATCAACTTTAGGGGGCTCAGTTCTTCTAAAAAATTGACCTGAGGTCCGGGTATCATCAGCTAAAGCTCAAGAATGATGATGTTCCCAAGACCGCCTTTCGTACTCGATATGGTCATTACGAATTTTTGGTTATGCCCTTTGGGCTAACTAATGCACCCGCAGTCTTCATGGATTTGATGAATCGCGTGCTTCACAAATTCCTAGACAAATTCGTTATTGTCTTTATCGATGACATTCTAGTGTATTCTAAGAGTCACGAAGAGCATGAAGCACATCTACATGCGGTACTTGGAACCTTGCGGCATGAGAAGTTGTACGCGAAGTTTTCCAAATGTGATTTTTGGCTTAGCCAAGTGGCATTTCTAGGTCATGTCGTATCAGCAGAGGGAATTATGGTAGACCCAACAAAGGTTGAAGCTATTACAAAATGGCCAAGACCCACTTCTGTTACCGAAATACGAAGTTTCTTGGGTCTTGCTGGCTATTACCGAAGATTTGTTGAAGGATTCTCGGTAATTGCTTTACCACTCACAAAACTCCTAAGGAAAGGGGTAAAGTACTCATGGAATGAGGAACAAGAGAAAAGTTTTGAAGAATTGAAGAAGCGACTCGTATCCTCTCCGATACTCGCTCTTCCTTCTGGATCAGGAGGTTACCAAGTCTATAGTGATGCCTCAAAGAAAGGATTAGGTTGTGTGCTAATGCAACATGGGAAGGTATCGCTTATGCCTCCCGTCAGTTAAAGCCTTATGAAGTTAACTACCCTACACATGATTTAGAATTAGCCGCAGTCGTCTTTGCACTTAAGATTTGGCGACACTATCTGTATGGTGAAAGTTGTGACATCTTTACCGACCACAAGAGCCTCAAGTACATATTTACTCAGAAGGAGCTAAATATGAGGCAAAGAAGGTGGTTAGAACTTTTAAAAGATTACGAGGTAAATATTCAATACCATCCAGGCAAAGCCAATATTGTAGCTGACGCATTGAGCCGGAAGAATTCAGGGACTATATCTTGCTTACAAATTCAACCTCATATTAGGAGGGATCTCGAAAGAATGAATATTTGGCTTCATGTTAGTAAATCTGATGGATATCTAGCTAGAATGCAGATTGAACCCGACCTCATATCACGGATCAAAGATGCACAAAAGCAAGATGGAGAACTTTGGGCAATTATGCAAAATCTTGAGGTGGGTAAGCAATTTGAATTTCGTATAGACCATCATGGGGTGATTTGGTGTGGTAAAAGACTTTGTGTACCCGATGACTCCAGCCTTCGTGAGTCATTGTTAGTCGAAGCTCACAGCTCACCATTTTCAATTCACCCAGGATCTACTAAGATGTATAGAGATTTAAGACAGAACTTTTGGTGGAGTGGCATGAAGGAAGACGTTGCTCGATATGTAAGTAAATGCCTCACTTGCCAACAAGTGAAAATTGAACACAAACGAGCAAGCGGTCTATTGCAGCCATTGGATATTCCCATATGGAAATGGGATGAGATCACAATGGATTTTGTTACCAGTTTGCCTAAGACTTTCAAGAAGAATGATGTTGTATGGGTTGTTGTAGATTTGGAATTAAAGGGAAGTTTAGTCCCCGTTTCATCGGTCCGTTTGAAATCCTTGAAAGAATCTGAGAAATGTCATATCGACTGGCTTTACCTCCTCAGCTCTCTCACGTTCATAACGTTTTTCATGTCTCCTCGTTAAGAGAATATAATTATCATCCACTTCATGTCATTAGTTATCCGTTACTTACAATTCACGAGGATTTGTCCTACGAAGAGGAGCCAGAAGCCATTTTAGATCGACAAGAAAAGGTTTTGCGTAGGAAAGTAATTCCGTTTGTTAAAATCCTCTGGAAAAATCACTCTGAATGCGAAGTAACATGGGAATCTGAAGAATCAATTCGTTCTCTATACCCTAATCTATTCTCGCAATAGAATTTTAGTCGAGTAACGGTAAATCTTGCTCTTGGATGTATGTTCATTTGTTTTTGTTTACGGTCATTTATGTTTTGCTTTATGTGAATATATATTAGCTATGACTAAGCATATCTATGTAGGAAATATCAGTACCAATAGTCACTCTAAGTATCTGTAAGTCTCTATTGACTTTTCGTACGGTAAGATATTTTATTAAGATGCGTTATAGAAGGACCATTAGGGCACCTATATAAGGAAATTAACAAGTATAGTCATGACCTTAGTTATGAATTTCAGATACACATGTGTGGTTAGGAGATTCTAGTTATATAAGTTAGTAATTCTGTTATGAAAGTTTCGTTTCTGTTACTTATGCGATATGTTTGAAAAATTTCGAGGACGAAATTTCTTTTAAGGGGGTAATAGTTGTAATAACCGAAAATATAAAATCATAATAAACTAATAATAAAAGACCTAATTATTTTATTAAATTAACCCATAGGAAACCCTAATTAAGACACCCAAGTAATTCTGTACAAACCCTAAAACTTTTAGAAAATTTCAGAATCAGGATTAGGACCCCTAAAACTCAGGGGGGGTTAAACCCTATTAACGATTATCCATATAAAACGTAAGCAGAAAGGAAATTTCAGAAATCGTCGACTCACCTAAGCTAGTTGGACACGTACCTACCCTACCCTAAAAGTGTACCGCAGGCGACAAGCGGAAGGTGACACGAATTCTTCCGCGACACTCCTGAGATGCAAAATTCCAGTATAAATAGGGGTGTCTGGGACTTGATTCTGGGCACAAAAACGACGAAGAAACTCCAAAATTACGCTGAGTTATCGTCCAATTACTCAATTAACACACACAAAACACAAATTAAGAGTAGCGGGGTGCTGCAGAACAGGGTAATAACTCGATCGCTATTACGATTCATTGTCCGATCGATCAATATATCCAATGGATGTTTAAGTGCTGCCCACATTAGGGTTATACTTTGTCATTCGTCATTAATTTGACGGATCATCGTTAATTCGATGGATAAAGTATTGTACTTTGTCGTTCGTCATTAATTTGACGGATCATCGTTAATTCGATGGATGAAGTATCGCACTTTGTCGTTCGTTGTGAGAATTTGATCTCGTGAATTATCGTAAAGGCTGTATTAAGTTACTAACCTAGTTGTGTGCATGTTATTTAAATTAGGTTAAAAGACTAAGCAGTAGTCTAAACTCTGCCCGTATAAATCTAAAATATTAGCACAAAGTAGCTTCACTTTGGAGTTATTAAGGTACGGATCCTAACCCCACTTCTTATTGCTTCATATTCAAATTGTTATAAAACCCATTAAATTCATACACTCTTCACGTCTTTGATTTTCGATTCATTTGACAGTCCGTTCGAATTCTGTTCTAATCCTTTGATTTAAGCTTTCATGTCATGCGATAGTATTATGTTAGTTGTACTCATTATCGCATGTTCCAATATAAGTTCCGTTTTGTTAGGAAAATAAGTTCCGTTTTGTTATAAAAATAAGTTATGTTCTGTTATGAAAATAAGTTTTATAAGTTATGTGAATAAGACCATTTGTACTCTGATACCCTGAGTATCGCTTCTCGTGGAGTGTCCCACGAGCATGTTGTTGCGGCATCAACAACATGTGCTCTATCTGTGACGGAGAGATTAGTTCACAGCGTCCCTAGGTACAAGTGTGGTACAAAGCTACTAGGAGGCGTATAGATCGATCTTAGGATTTAAGTATAAGGAGGTGGATAGCAGGTATGCCAACTGGCCATCTCATGTGATAATTATGCAGGAGTAGCTACCTGTGTATTGTCACGTTTTCAGTTTGCTCATGGGTACATCCGTAAGATATAATTATGAAAATTATATTCTTGCATCGTATCATTTTCGAAAATAAGTTCCTCCGAATAACATTGCATATAAAGCGTTATTTGTTCTTTGAGCCTATAAATTCCGTACTGAGCATTCGGCTCATTCCGTATAAATTTTATATTTTACAGGTCAACAGGTTCCTTTGGGCGGGGAAAAGAGAGAAGAATAAAGTCTAGGAATAAATCTGAAGATGTTAGTTAATCAAGTCAAATGTCTCCTCTTGTATATTAACCTTAAGTTAATTGGTCGTTGTATTCTTATCAATAAATAAATAAATAAATGGAATTATGACTTTTGTTTATGATACTGTTATTGTGACACGTCAGCCCTTCCGGGTTGGGGTGTTACAGCTATGGTATCAGAGCAAAGGCTCTTTCCTGTAGAAAACTTGAAGATAGTAATTAAAACATGTGAGGAATGGGTAGATATTTATGATAGGATTCAACTTGGTCTCTTATTTGGTTTAATTCCTATTTCTATTCGTATAGATATGCCTCCTCGTCGTCCGCTACGTAGGAATACTCGTACTAACCCTATACGTAACAACACTTCTTCGAATGAGACTCCAGTTGATCCAGACTTAATTAATGCTATCAACCAGGCTGTTGCCAGGTTGCTTCCAAACCTTGTTGCTCAAACAGCTGAGGCCGTTATTCAACAAACTCGTCATCCAGAACGTAATAACCCGAATCCGATTACATATTCTTTATGTAATACTTGTGGCAAGCGACATCAGGGCATATGTCACCGAAGTACAGGAGCATGCTTTAGATGTGGCCAAACTGGACACAAGATCAAGGAATGTCCTAAGAAAGATACTAAGAAGAATAACCAACCCAATGTTGGAGGAAGAGTTTTCGCACTTTCTACTACTGATGCTGCTAATGTTCCAGGTACTGTATCTGGAAACCTTCAGATTGATGAACGTAGTATCTATGTGTTATTCGATACAGGAGCGACTCATTCTTTAGTATCCCATTCGGTTACTAAGTACCTTCCGATAAGACCAACTCTTTTAAATCATACCTTAACCATTTCTACTCCCATGGAAAATTTATCCGTAATCACTTACGTATATAAGAATTGTCCGATCCATATTGAATCTATTGTGTGTAAAGTAGACCTATTTCCAATACATATGTGTGACTTTATTCTAGGAATAGATTGGTTGTCTAGACATCGTGTAACTATAGATTGTCATTCTCGCCGTGTTATTTTCGGTGATCTACATCATCCTGATATTATATATCAGGGAACTCAAGCTCATAAACCTCTTAAAATTATCTCTGCGCTTAAGGCTAGAAAATTCATATCAAGCGGTTGTGCTGGATTCCTAGCATCGATTACGTATCATATATTTGTATGAAAATAATTCAACATTATTAACATTAAATATCTTAATATTAATACAAGATAACACAATTCAGGTATAATAATATTAAGATAATACGTATTATACCTAATTGATTTTATATCATTTAAATTCTTAGGATATGTAACTCCTATTGTATCTTACAATATGTTAGGCTATAAAAAGGAAATATATTCATAATACAATATTCAATTCTATATCCACATATTTATGTGAATACAATATTATGATATTGATATTAATATCTTAATTAAAAATATAAAACAATACCCTTAGGTATGATATCCCTAAAATATCATAATATAAAATATTATTCAATAAAAGCAGTATATTTTATGATTTATGATATAACCCAAAGTCTTACTCGATTTAAAGATATGTATTTGTCAAAATTTTGGAAAAACATATAATTATACTAATTTTGTTAAAATATAATGTTTCAGCATTATTAAAATACTTTGTAAATCACTTTATAATTCTTTATTACTTCTTATCGTATTATTAAATATTAAATATGTAGATTATTCGTCAAAATTTGATAAATTAAGTAATATTTAGAAATTATATATACTCAATATTGATGATAATTAACATGTTAAGAAAAATTTTCATACACAAACGTTTTCTAAGAAAAATCTTTAATGTATACTATTATTATCATCATTGGTATTAATATAATACACTAAACTAAAATATTATTAAATTCTGTTTTAAAATTTAAAACTAATAATAATAGTAATTTTGGAAGAAAAAAATATTTTCAATAACTAAATAGAATTTTCGGCTCTTGAATAAAATTTTGTTAAAAGGATTTTATAAATCATGATCCTTAATTTAATTTATACAAATAATGAACAATATTTATTACAGTTCATAATTCATAGTTTGACGACTCTAAAATTTAAGCACATGTACATATACCATGGAAGATATAAAATATTTTGCAAAACTGTATTTATGAAACAGGAATATGTACAACAACCTAGTATTGTGTAATTAAATAATTTTAATACATAATACCTATATATCAACAGGAAACAACTTAAACTTATTTATTAAATTATGTGTAAGTCATATATATATATATATATATATATGATTGGTATCAATCTTATAAATGATATTTCATCTATGCAATAAAAATATGTACAAAAACATTTGGTACGGTATAACTATGTGATTTAAAATATGTACATATATATGTCAAGAAGACACAATTTTTATCATTTGATAAGTTTAATTCATTTCTTAAACCATATTTGAATAATAATATATATATATATATATATATATATATTTTGATATGAGATTTCTTAAAATATTAAAGATCAAATTTAGAAACGGTCGTGCACTTGGCTCGCACGGTTGTGCGTTCCGAGAAATCATCGGCACACTCACTTGCACTGGCAGTGCTTCCGGGGTCGGAGACCATGCACGGTCGTGCATGTGGACGCACGGTCGTGCGTCATCTGACAGTTCACCAGAATCTTGCCAATTTCATCAGAATTGTCTTTAAATTGCCCCGTTTTCACCAGATTTGTCTTTTGCACTTTGTTTAAGACCTGAAAATAGAAAAGTACCTGATTTGGTACCTAAAATGCAGTTTCGATCAAAAACGCTTAAAATGGAAGTAAATTATGGGATAAAAACATGTATAATTTAACTTATATCAGTGTACGATTAATTTAGGAGGTGGTGGTGATGGTGGGTTGAAGGTGGAAGTGGTGGTGGTGGTGGTGGTGGGTTATAGAGATGGGAGAAGAAGATATGAGGGGTGGGCATCTCTTTTTGGTTTTTTATTTTTTTAATTGTTCAAGGACAATTTAGTAATTTCACAAAGACTTAACTGGAAAATTTAACAAATGTTAGTGTTAAGGACCACTCGAGTTTAGAAATTACAACCACCGGAACCAAGTGTGTAATTAGTAAACCCTTAGGACCAAGTCTGCAATTTTTGCAAACCACAGGGACCAACCATGCATTTGACTCAATAGTGTTTTATCTCTTCTTTTTAGTTTCTCAATCCTAACTTCATTTGATTATATGTCATTTTTCTTGCATATAATCCTAGTTTACATTTGTACGAAAGTACAATTGGGTTTGGGGCAAAGTTTTATTTATTTCTGTCGTGGTTTGGTTACGTGCTCATGTTATACATACTTCGTTGGCATAGCTAGCTAACGAGGGATCTTACCTATGAACTTGTTTTGCATATCGTATGCTTTTCAAGACTTTCAAGTATCCCAGGGGAATGTCCAGCATGAATTCCAAAGAAATGATTTCCAGATTTTGATAAAACGATTTCAAGTATTCCATGGGAATGTCCAACAGAAATTCCAAGTGAGTGATTTCCAAATTTTGATAAAATGATTTTTAAGTACTCCGAGGGAAAGTCCAACAGGAGTTCCAAAGGAATGGTTTTCAATATTTCTTTTGGATAGGTTTATCCATGATTTTCATGGTTTCTAAAAAGCTTAACAAGTTTTCTAAAAGAGTTTTTCATGTCTTTGGGACAAGTTATTTTGAGATTTCAAGGATACGATTGTTTGGGTTTTTCCAATAAAAGTGTTTTCCATTGTGTCGATAAAACCAGTAAACTTACAAAAAAACTAACTGGGTTAGGGTTTAGTTAGTTGGGAGTATTAGAGAAATATAAGTTGAAAGTTGGGAGTGATGTGGTACAATTCATAAGTTGGGTGTGTTATTGGCTAAATGGTGAAAGCCGGTCATTTAAATCCAACATACCTTTAATATATTTGTTTAATGCATGAGTTTGAACAAAATATTACACTGGGAGTATTTTTATTCGACATTTTGTGTCTTTTGTTTAGTAATAATTATGCTAACTTAAATTGTAAAGCATGCGTTGCAACTTTTATTTAGTTGCATAATTGCCCGACCCAAATAAACCCGAAATCAATTAACTCGTATATTATTTAGGCCCAGTTACGAGTAGATTTATATAAGTAGGGGTGTGAATGGTTCGGTTATTAGCCTTAACTGTAACCGTAATTGAAGTTATCGGTTAATCAGTTTGGTTTATTTGGTTAATTTGTCTGTTTCCAGTTCGGTTAATAACCAAACCAAACCTGAGTTAAAATTTTTACTCATAAATACATGGAATAGATGTATAAAACATAAAATACATAAAATAAAGGTATGAAAACTAGATATATATAAAAATATGAATGCTTCAGTTATCCAAGGTTACAAAAAATAACCAACAACCGATCTTTAGTTAATTCAATTTTCGATTAATTTCAATTAAGGTTAGGTTTCTGCTCACCCATACCTATATATAATAAAAAAAACCCCAAATAACCCGATCCGAATAGCAATCAGTTTGGCCTAAATGTGTGTCCGTACGGCTAAGTTACCAACTCTGGACGGCTGATCGTAGCCGTTGCCGGAGCGCAGATACCGATGAAAGCTTCAGTAGATGAATCGATGCCTGTTAATGGAACTTTGTTAATCAGGTTACATTTTGTTTGTGAATCATTCCGTTGATCGCGCTTTACTAATTGATATATGCTAATCATCGGTTACGTGTTTGTGTATCGGTTGATTGCTAATTCAAGTTGATACAAACATTTTGTGTTTATGTTGACTGGTACAAACACTCTCTCAATTGTGTTAGTTAAACATTCTAGTTGATATTGTTTCTTCATTCATTCACTGTGATTCTGTTTGTTAATCTAATATTAATATGAGTCTGGTTAGGTCAAAAAGATTAAAAGAAATGAGACTAGAAAGCTTTGATTGAATAATAAAAGGTCATTACTAAAATTCATAACCCTTGCAAAAGAAAATGATCAAAATGAAGAGGTTTATAACAATAGGGAAAGGATCATGAAAAAACTCTTCGTTTTTTAGAAAACTCGCGAGAGGTCTATCTGACGATTGATATTTGTGTGGATTTTTATTTTCATACGGTTAAGGTTTTAGGGTTTAGGGGTTAGCGTTTAATTTTTAGAGTTTAGGGGTCAGGTTTAATTTTTAGGGTTTAGCTTTAGCATTTAGTTTTTAGCTTGTAGGTCTTAGCCTTTAGGGTTAAGCTTTTTGGGGTTTAGGGCTTAGTTCTTAGGGTTTAGGGATTAAGGTTTATATTTTAGGGTTTAGTAATGGTTAGACTATGGGGTGTGGAGGGGCTTGGGTTGGGGGCATTGCTCGACACATGGCAGATGTGGGCTCCACCAGTCCACACCCAAAAAAATGGGGTGGCCAGGCCGGCGTTGTGGAAGGGGCTAGCCAAACGGTCATCAACAACCAGCCAACCATTGCCAGACATGTCACCCCAGGCCAGCGCCCCTTACTACTCTTGCTAGATCTATGTTATCTTGTTAAAAAAGAGAAGATATTGGGCATTTTGTTAAATGGGTGTGTATGACAAGGTCTTTTTTGTGATTAAATCGTCTTTTTATGATTTTTACACATTTATGCCATGCCTAATTACGTTCAAATACATGATTGACAGTTTTTGGATATATGAATTACAATGTAAAAACATTATTACAGTCTCTTTTAATTTGTATGATGATATACATTGTGTAGTGTCGTTTTTTCAGGAGTTGTATTTTCGGGCTGAAGTGAAGATTAGATGCCGCATAGGAGTAGCGACAGAAATCCGGGATAGGTTGAGACGAGGCTCTGTGAGGTCGGAGTTATTTCGGGGAACGTGTTTCGGACCATGGCTAGACATACGATCTACATCTATCGACTCGAATTTACTCCATCTAATACTACAGACTGAATATACCCCGGTTGTGCATCAAGATGCGTTATTTTTTCGTGTTGGAGGTCAGGAGTTGCGGTTTGGACCTCAAGAGTTTTGCCTCATCACAGGAATGCGATTTGGTCCTCATCAACTTTGGAGACAAAATCAGATGCACGTGGGGCTAGATATGACATTTAGGGGGAGGGTATTTGGTCATGTGCAAGCTAGAGTTCAGGTTTCGGATCTCAAAAACGTCTTTGATAGTTCTCTTGATCAGTTATCGGACCTTGATGCAGTACGGCTTTGTCTGCTGATGTTGCTTGAGGTGGGATTCATGGGCAGTCGGTCCTCTTCATTCATTCACTCAGATGTTTTAGAACTAGTGGAGGATTTGGACTCATGGAACACATTTCCATGGGGTTCATATGTCTGGAAGGTTGTGTACAGGCAGCTACATAATGCGCTGCCAAAACGTTCTGCACGACGCGCTTTTTCGCCGCAGCTACATAATGCGCTGCCAAAACGTTCTGCACGACGCTTTTCGCCACTTAATTATTCGCTAGAGGGATTTATTTGGGCCTTTAAGGTTATGCTATTTTGTATAAGACAAATTTATGATTGTAATTTACTTTTCTGAAGTTTATTATATTGTGATTTTCTAGATATGGATCTTCGAGGTTTTCCCATACTCTGAGAAGTTTGCTATCAAGCATGGTGGGATTCCGAGGGCCATTAGCTGGGGCAAGAACAAATGTATAACATGGAAGCATGCACTACCATTTGTCGTGGATGCCGCAGTGGTATGTTGTATGTAGTATGTATTAGACTATGAGCCCACGGGCTTAGTTAGGTTTCTAGGGTTACTCGTAATCCCTATATATTGTAACCTACTCATTCAATAATGATCATTCAGTCTTTTATAATTCTTACAGTATGTACATTAGTTTTTCTTATCTTTTTAATTAGTTTATTAGTATTACTTAATTAGGGAGAGGATCATGAGAAAACTACTTATTCGTGAGAAAACTAAAAAAAACTCCCAAAAAAACTTTAAAAACACATATTTTTTTAAAAATAAAAACCGAGTGTTTTAATGAATTAAAAAAACCTTAAAAAATATTAGTATTACACATGTGCAACATATGTATATGTTGCACATTTAATTAAGTGTGCTATTTATTTTCAGCCTGGATTTGAGCCACTACCAGCGTTGACACCAACTCTCGAAGAGTGCGCCACTGATTGGTGGCGCGCAAGCTGTCAGTTTTTTGACGGCTATTTTTCACCGCTGTTGAAGAAGGCACGCTTATCATCGCCACCTCAGCCGTCGGTTATGGTCCGTGATCAGCTGGTAGACAACAATAGCAACACCACTACCATGCTTGTAGAGGACAATACTGACAACACTTCTAATATCACCACTACTCATCAAAGTACGGGGTGGAGAGAAAATATGGAGAAAACAATGCTAGAGAATAAGTTACAGAAGCCGTCGGTTATAAAACGTCTCACTAGTCTAGACACACATGTTGATGTAAGCATCCTAAACTCTTCCTTTTTAATCACATAAAAGTATTTTGAAATTTATGTATTATGCATAAGCCATGGAAGACTAGGCAACCACATTGTGCAAAGATAGAGATGCCAACAACGTCAGACTTGTTTGGTTCTTTTTATGTTTGTTTTGCTGCTAGTTATGAATACAGTTTCATTCTATGCTTCTGTTATAGCTAACATGTTGGAAATTTATGTATTATTGTAGGACTAACTTTCTGATTGTTTTAGTTCAAACTGCATAGAAATGCATCCTTCCGGCCCTTGCTAGATCTTTGTTGATGGCCATATAAGATACAAAGTGAAAAATTTGTTAGTCTCTTTTTCGATGATATATACTTATATGTGTATAATGTTGTCTTTTCAGGAGTTATATTCGGCTAAGGTGAAGATTAGATGCCACATAGCAGTAGCGACAGAAATCCGAGATAGGTTGGGACCAGGCTCTGCCAGGTCGGAGTTATTTCGGAGCACGTGTTTCGGACCATGGCTAGATATACAATCTCTCTCTATTGACTCGCCTTTAGTCCATCTGATACTACAGACTGAATATACCCCGACCCCGGTCGTGCATCAAGACACGTTATTTTTCCGTGTTAGAGGTCAGGATTTGCGGTTTGGATCTCAAGAGTTTTGCATCATTACCGGACTGCGATTTGCTCCTCAACATTGGAAATACGGAAGTACAGATACGACATTTAGGGAGAGGGTATTTGGACATTTAGAAGCTAGACCAAAGGTTTCGGATCTCAAAAACGTCTTTAATTGCTCTCTTGATCGGTTATCGGACCTTGATGCGGTACGGATTTGTCTGCTGTTGTTGGTTGAGTTCGGATTCATGCCCTGCGATCCCCGTGCATTGGTTCACTTGAATCTTCTAGAACTAGTGGAGGATTTGGACTCGTGGAACACATTTCCATGGGGTTCATACGTCTGGAAGTCTCTGTACAAGCAGCTACATAATACGCCCGCAAAGCGTTCTGCTCGACGCCATTATACACTTGGTTATTCGCTCAGTGGATTAATTTGGGCCTTTAAGGTTATGCTGTTTTCTTCAACCTTTTTTTTATAATTATAGTTTACTTTTCCGAAAGAGTAAAATGCCATTTTCGTCTTCGAGGTTTGACCAGTTTTGCGACTTTCGTCCAAAGGTTTGTTTTTTCGCATCTGGATCTAAAAGGTTTGAAATCTTGCCATTTTCATCGGGTCCATAAACTCCATCCATTTTTTTTCATAAAGTCATGGGTATTTTCATCTTTTTTGTCAACTTAAAGGGCTATTCGGTATTTTAAATACTTGTACATTAGGCTACATGCTTGTACATAAAGTGAAAAAGACCGAATTGCTCTTTAAGTTAACAAAAAGACGAAAATACCCCTGGCTTAACGGAGAAAAATGGATGAAGTTATCGAGCCGGATGAAAATGACAAAATTGAAACCTTTTGGATCAAGATGCGGAAAAACAAACTTTTGGATGAAAGTTGCAAAACTGGCCAAACCTCAGAGGGACAAAATGGCATTTTACTCTTTCTGAAAATATTTTTATTATGATTTTCTAGATATGGATCTTCGAGGTTTTCCCATACGCTAAGAGGTTTGCTATCAAGAATGGTGGGATTCCGAGGGCCATTAGCTGGGGCAAGAACAAGTGTATAACGTAGAAGCTTGCACTGCCATTTGTCACGGATGCCACAGTGGTGTGTAGTGTAGTATCTGCATTACTTTTCTTGTCTTTTCAATTATTGTATCAGTATTCGTTAATTTAGTGTGCTATTAACTTTCAGCCTGGATTTGAGCCACTACCAGTGTTGACACCAACTCCCGAAGAGGGCGCCACTGATTGGTGGCGCGCCAGCTGTCAGTTTTTTGACAGCTATGCTAATGATTCTTCACCGCTGTTGAAGAAGGCACGCTTATCACCGCCACCTCAGCCGTTGGTTATGGTCCCTGACCAGCTGGCAGAGGACATTGCTGACCCCACCGCCATGCCGAGCTCAGACAACACCACTGGTCACCGAAGTACGGGGTCCAGGACAAATATGGAGAAAATAACGGATAAGTTACAGAAGCCGTTGGTTTTGACACATTGCACGAGTTTAGAGGAGCGCGTTGATGTAAATATACTGAACTCTTGTTTTTCATCACTTGAAAATCTTATGAAATTTATTTCATACGCAGGAGCTATTGAAGGCTAAGCGGCCACTTTGTCTAAAGACGGAGATGCCGACGACTTCAGACTTGTTTGGTCCTTTTGACCACGTAGAGGATCGAGTTATGGTAAATTATCGAAATCCCTTTAATGCTTCAAGTGATCATTTTACGACATCTAATTCTTATATTGTACAGGTGGGAAAGGTTTCATCTGAGTCTGACATAATTTGTGTCCAAGGCTACAAAGTAAAGCAAAGTGTTGCAACGATTCTTGAATCCATTTTTAAGAAACACGGTGACATTGCAGCAGATTGCTTATTCAAACCAGCTTCTATGAGATCATCTTTCCTTGAGATCGTTTGCGAAGCAGTCAGTCGAATTCAAACCAATGATGATATTGAAGAAATAGAACAGCAAGTGCTAGTTGCAGAAGCAGCCAACATTAACGTATCATGGCTTCGAGTTCACTTGGACACCATCCGCGCCCGCAGGAAGTGCAGTTTGCTTATCGAAACGAAAGCAAACACGAGTTTAGTTAAAAGAGCCGCCTTAATGGATCTGAGAGAGTTGCGTGGAGCTCATGGCCGCGCAAGAACGGTTTGAAAAGGCTGAAAGATGTGTGAGAGTACTTAATCTTGTTGAAAATAATATAAATGATAACATCTTGGAATCTTAAGGTAGTATAGACTCATGGGCAAGACAACCAGTGGTTTTATAGGCTAACTAAATTTGATCTATATGTATAGGCGAAAACTCGAGAATGTGTAGAATGCACAACTCTGGTAAAATGTTGCATCTGAAACACCCTTTCTCTTGTTGAGATGGTACAGTTGGAGTTGTGATTAGAATTGATCTCCTTTATATAGGTTTTCAGTTATATTCCAGATATTCTGTAAAGAAAAGCATATACAATATCAATTTTACTGGAAGCTGCCTCTTTATTCTTACGAGATAGAGGTAAGGTTGTCTACATCTTACCCTCCTCAGACCCTATCTTAGCTTTGCTATTGGTGGGATTTACTGAGTATGATGATGATGAATATCAGTTTTACTTGTTAACTAACTTAACTTGGAATTGTGTTTTAACACAGATTATTCGAGCAATTAGATCATTACTTGTATGTTTATCCAAAGCATACATATAGTAAATTGTTTACATCTTATCTAATCTAATCCTAGTAAAAGATTCCAATTAATGCCACATAACATTTACTCCTTCAAGTTATTAATAATATTTATTATTATATCTAATATTTAATAAATTATTGATATCTTTTGAATTAATATCTAATATTTAATAAATTTTATATTGTGTTTTTTTTTTCTGTGCTTGCAAAATCGGATATGTGGATTTAAATGGGGTCATGCTATTTACACACGGAGAAAATTATTTTCACACCCCAAAGCGCCGCGCTATGGTCAAAGCGGGGCGCTTTGGAGTAAAGTCAACCGACAAGAACTGAGCCTGTCAGGCTTTGTCTGTTGACTTTACATCAAAGCGCCGCGCTTTGGCCATAGAGCGGCGCTTTGGTTTTTTTTTTTTTTTTTTTTTTTTTTTTTTTTGGGCAAAACGCCCCTCTTAGGTCAAAGCGCAGCGCTTAGGGCCTTTTTTAAATTTTTTAAAATTGTTTTTAATTCACAAACGCGTCGATAATAGTCTAAATTTTACGTTTTTTCCATTATACATCATTTTTTAATATATATGGACTATACTGCAAGTTCCGGATCAAATCCGTTACGTGTGATGTCGTATTCCATTATATCGTATCATTTTGGTTTGAAAGTACAAGTACTCCTATGAGTAGTTTTATGTGTATCAGCCGCCTACCGTACATGTACATGACGTATTTTTTCATTAATTGTAGTATTATGATGTATATTGTCATTTTGGGTCGTACAAGTGCGTATTGAATCTGATTGGGTCGTGTCGGTGAGATTCGGTTTTAACGTGATGTAACGCATATACCCTAAGTTGAGCATTTCTTATTGTCCACTAAAACCATTATTTTTATAAAGCATTTTATTCTTGTTTTTTTGGTTATTGTCCTCTTTGTATTAAGTCAGTCGTTTTGTTAGAATACGTTTTATATTTATATTTGATTCAATTTAATTCATTTTAATAAGAATAACTTTTTTAGAAGTGAAATTTTAAAAATTTTTGTTTCTTATTCTTATTTTAATATTTTTTTCTATTTCTTTGTCCTTTTTTATATATACTTCTTTAGTATTTTTTAGGATTACTTAACCCAATTTCATGTGTTATATTCCCTAAACATGCAAAGAAAACACACAAAATGCTCTTTCAACCTACATTTGTTACATATAAATATCTGTACTTGTATAAAATGCACGTAATTTGATTTTTTTTTTTTTTTTTTGTATTAAATGGTAACTTGTTACCCTTGCATATTTTATAAAGTAAGATAGTAGAAATCTTTTTTTTTTTAATGTTAGAAAGTCATATTATCAAATTTTATCCAAGTTTTAAAGATTCTCATATAATTACTAAATGCATAAATAGCTATATAGACAATCATGGCAACAGCACCTTTTCTTGTGGAAAACCAATAAGTAGTGTTATGTGTATCAGCCGCCTACCGTACATGTACATGACGTATTTTTTTATTAATTGTAGTATTATGGTGTATATTGTTTGGGAACCACACCAAGCAAGTTAAAACCATCATTTTGCAAGTCCTATCACTTGTCCTCTTTTTTGTCGAAGGGGCGTGGTTCCAACAAAAGAAATGACAACACTTTTGACTTGGTGAACCATCTCCACACTCCATAGAACCACCTCCACACTCCATATGCAAAGACCTACTCTACATGTTTAGACTCCTAAGACTAGAAATAGCATTTTTGCATACCTTTTTACTCTTTCTTACTGTCAAAAGTAAGAGGATCAAAACAGTTCAAATATAAAAAATAAAAAAAAATTACAAAAGTATTAATTTCAAACTCAATAAAAAAAAATGATTTTGAAACTTGTTACTTTATTCTGTTGTAATACGATTTTGAAACTTTATTATGTAAAAATAAGTCCATAAATCACTTTGGCCATAGCAGGGCGCTTTGAGTGTGCAAATAGACCAAGGGCATGTGCGAATAGACCAGGCCTTGTGTAATAGTAGAAAGTTAAATAATAAGCAATTTATTTAGTATGGGTACAGAAGAATAGAAATAATTATAAAAAAGAACCCTATTAAAAAACAAAACAAAATAAAAAATAAAAGAGAACGTTACAATTATAAGACTAAAAAGAAATACTAGAAGTAACTCTAAAAGTCAAATAATTAAAATAAATTTATTTCGTAAGTGCAAAAGAAAATGGTAAAACCAAAAAGAAAGTAAAAAGAAGAAAACGAAAAATCAAAACAAAAAAGGAGAAAGGACAGTAAATAATTATTATTAATATTAATAATAATATAATATAGGGAAAGGACAGTAAATAGGGTAACGCACGGGGGTTCTTTGATGCTGACAAATCTGGTGGTTTCAGACTTAGCTGTGGACTTGTCTAACCCCTCTGACATTGACCATTATTTCCATAAAAATTTTAATTTAAGTCCCCTTCCTTTCAAATACTTTACATTTAGCCCCTTTTACAACCACTTTTCAGACCATTGACTCTCTGATGCTTCCTTCTTCCTTGATGGGTTCTTTTAAAATCAAATTAAAAAAATAATAAAAAAAGGTAAAGCGCCCCGCTTTGACCTAAATGGGGCGTTTTAGTTTAAAAAATTTCAATTTTAACCCAAAATGTAATAAAAAAAAAAAAAAAAAAAAAAAAAAAAAAAAAAACCAAAGCGCCGAGCTTAGGCCAAAGCGGGGCGCTTTGATGTAAAGTCAACAGACAAGGACTGAACCTGTCAGACCTTGTCGGTTGACTTTACACCAAAGCGCCCAGCTTTGGCCATAGCGCGGCGCTTTGAGGTGTTTAAATAGACTAAGGACGTGTGCGAATAGACCAGGCCTTTAAATGAGCAAAGGCAACATTAAGGCTATTATTTTATAAATATGATAATTTGATTGATTGATAAATGATGGGTGGATGTCTTGGGGCATCCCCTATTTTTTTTTTATTTTCTTATCTATATGTACAAGTTAAAGCTATGTATACACATCTCTGTTTCATATGAATATTTATATTTTCTTCCCTTATCTTACTACAAAAACATACAAGTCTCTATTTCATATGAATATTTATATTTTCTTCCCTTATACTACTACGAAAAGTAGAAATATTTCTGTAAGACCCTTACTTGATTTGTACGATTTTCATATAATTATCAAAATATAAATGTGTGTTCACGATTACACATACTCTGGAAATTTCAGATTTCTTAAAACATTTTAATAAATAAAACGTTTCAACATATTATAATATATATTCGCCGTTTAAAACGTGACGACGAAACTAAAAGCGGAAGCTTTATTCTTGTGCGTGTTCGGTTCTTTCGTCAACTAGATCGTCATCCGCATTGTCTTGTAAGTTACCTATAGTCAAAACACTCAAACTTATTAGTTACGAGAATTTAAAACATGTTCATATGAGTTTCTAAGACCAAAATACATCAACAGTAAACAACTGCCAGCTTAACAAGCCGTCGCGTGTCGCAACGGTATCCCTTAAACCTATCGCGTGACACGAGCCTGGTCGCGGGCCGCGACCGAACACCCAAATCCCCGTCGCGGGGCGCGAGGGTGATGTTTCGACAGAAAGTTTGTTTTTCAAACCTGCATATTCCCAGCCAAGATAGTTTCTACTAAAATGACCATAACTTGTTCGATTTTGATCCGTTTTACGATCCGTTTCTTCCTACGTGATCGTAAATTGATTCTCTATCACATGGAGTTAAAATCCGACATCCGGATTAACAATTTTCTAAGTTTTTAAGCCTTCGGCTTTATATATTTCTACAAAATTTTTGACCTGTTCATGATTTTATCAAACAAACTTATTTGTTGCATACAAATTATCATGAACATCATGTTATAACTGTTTCCTATTATTCAAGGTTCAAATCACGCGTTTCTTATGCATCCTTAACCCGTTTATGCGTATATGCTTATTTTGACCCTTTAAGGGATTTAAGCGTTTTAACTTACATCTCGCTCATTCATTGCTTGCATTATATTTCCACATTTAAGTATCAACTTGTCTTCCACCACGACTATAATTGTGGTGAATTTAATGTGGTAAACTATTTGTTCCGAGTTTTACCCATCGGATTATCATTTTAGGGAAAAGACTCATTTAGAGTAATTTGACCCAAAGGTTTCATATCTGGCCTTTTATACTTATCATAAGGATTTAAATGATCATAATGCTTATTTTTAAACAACCCATAAGGGTCGTTTGCTCGGTTTATCACTGGTTCGTCGATTGCGGCCGCAATTCTTTGTGCAACAACACGTGATCTCTCGCGAAGCTGCCTGCTTCTTCTTAGGTTATGTTCTGGTTCGTTGGCTAGCTCAGCAATAACGGGTACAGGGGTTGAGGACATCAACCTACAAATAAAAGGAAAGCATTATACGAAAAAAATGTAATAATATTATATTATTATATTATATACATATACATAAATTATTATACTTATCTATTTATTTATTTGTTTATTTATTTATATCCGATTTTTTTTAGTAAAAGAAATAAATAAACAAACAAACGGTTTGATTCCGAATATGTAAATAAATAAATAAATGAATAAATAAGCATAAGTAAATAAAAGAATAAGCATAAATAAATATATAGACAATCGGTTCGATTCCGAACACGTAATTTAAGTAAATAAATAATTAAGTGGTTCGATCCCGAACACACTTGTACATAAATAAATAAATGAATAAACAATAAATAAATGGTTCGATCCCGAACACATAAAAGAATAAATAAATAGACAAATGGTTCGAATCTGAACTCGTTAAACAAATAACTGAATGAACATGAATGGAATAAATGAAATAAATAAAATAAAATAAATAATCGGTTCGATTCCGAACACGTGCATAAATAAATAAATAAAGAATAAATAAATGGTTCGGAGAGTTGCGACCACGAATTGGGTGCGTTTCCGAACACTTACCGAATTAAATAAATAAATAAATGCAAGAATAATTAATCGGTTGAACAAAAATGAATTAAATGAAGGGTTACGTAAACGGTTAGTTGGTTAGTTAAACAGAAAAAGAATAATTAGTAGAACAGTTAAATATTAACAAGTTAGTAAATAACAAAATAAATAAATACAAAAATGTACAAGTATTCACAGTATGTACACCGGTAAAAGAATAACTCGGATTATTCCGAAAACTCATCGTGGTCCCCGGCAACGGCGCCAAAAACTTGACGTCATGCGAAGCGCACAGGTTTTTACAGTGAATTTACACACGAACTTTGTTTTAATATTTATAAAACTGGTTTATACCTTAACATTAAAACACACACAAAAAGACAAATGTATCATGTCATATATGTAGCAAAAGTATTGGTAAGAGCAAGATATCGATCCATGGAACACGGGCGGAGTAGAGTACTAAATCTTTGTCATTAATTTACCAGATAAAAAGATAAGTGAATGGATGTTTAGCTAAAATTATCTAAAACTATATTTAAAACATAATAGACTCCAAATATGAAAAATATATATTACCTTGTTTCACAAACAACCTAAACATGTTATCTACATCATATATGTCACAAAAGCACTTGATCAACTTTCCAATTGTGTAACATTCCCCAAAATTTTTAAATTCAAAATAAAGTTATTACACGAATAGATCATGGGTAAGTTGACCGATAGAAATATAAAGTATTTTGGCAAACATAGGAACTGTTTAATAATCATATTAATAAAAATACATTATATTTGAACCTACTCAGTTTTAGTGAAACTTGGTTCAAAATGTAGATAATATTTTTCTCGTTCTAATAATATATTTATAGTTTTATAAAACGTCATATTTTAGAAGTTATAAGTGCCAAATAGGTGAAGCAATTAAATTAATTACAATATATAAATTAATAAAAATAAATAATATTAACTAACTAGATGTCTACGTTCACATTTGAAATGAAAAGAAAGATATGGAATCTTGACTAACAATTAAAATGTAATTCATCATACGTGTATGTTGTACGTGTATGATAATATCAAAAGAAACTTAAACTCCAAGTAAAAAACATAGTATATATAGGGAAGGTTGGGGCAAATCCAACTTCTCACATTTCATTATCATCGCCCTCCATTCTATAAATTCTAATTTTCCTTTTCTTAAATATTATACCAATTATACTCCAAAGCCATGCCCTGTTTTAAGTGTTTTAACCCCTGATCACTGATACCATGTCCGATTGATGTAGGGCCCCGTAACGAATGTCAAGGCTCTGCCGGACTAAGTTCGTTGGGGTTCTGTCTCGTGACGTAGGGATAAAGTTGAATTGGGTTACTATACTTAATGCAAGTGCATTACATATTTTATTAAATAGTATACCAAACCTCCTAAAACACCCCTGACACCCCTACACATCCTAAAATACACCTCGTATACGAAAACCGGCCTCGAAATACCTTTATCTCATTAAATAACAAATAAAACAATTTTTATCATTTGAATCATATGTATATATATTTTGATATGAGATTTCTTAAAATATTAAAGATCAAATTTAGAAATGCTGGACTTTGTATTATCTATTACGAATCCTTAATAAATAGATATAATAAATTAAGAATTTGAATTAAGTTCTAAGTACGTTATAACCAAAGAAAGTCAATCTGTCAGTTAAAGATTTAATTGTTCTAAAAGAATCCAGAAAATTTATATCTTTATTGAACTTATTCCTTTTGATCAATTTCCTTTTCATTACAAAATATTATAAATCTCATAGAAATTTATTTTGTTAATATAAATGAATAAACAAAGTTATGGGAATAAACAGGATACCTAATACAAATTAGTAATGTAATTAAATTTTTATGAATTAATATTATATGGGTTACAGAAAATTTTACTTTATACGTATATGCAAAACACAATTTTCTTAATAGTATTTACAATATAATAATCAAATATCTTCTGTAAAAAGACAAGCTTTTATATAAAGAAGCAAACCTACATGTTTATTCAAAATTTATTTTGATACCCAGCTTTAATTCAGAAAACACCTTAAAGATATCTGTACTAGCACCACCTCTTAAAAGAATAATAATGGGTCAATGACAGAGAATCTATGAATTTCATATAAAACTCTTACCTTATTTTTGAATACCTATCCAGTTATGAGCTCTGGAAATATAGTTAAATTAAGGCAATATAGAGAAAAACTATTACACCAAAGGAAGAAACAATACATATAATATATACTTTCTTTATATTTTGACAAAGTATATAGCGAAAGAAAATGCTAAAATACTATATATATATATATGTATGTATATGTATGTATATCTATCAATGCGTGATACTGATCGATATGACTACAACTGTGCTAAACGTAAAATGAGCAACAAAAGATGCATGTATAATTGCTTAGTTCTGTGATAATTATATCTGAACATGTTTGCAATTCAGATGTCAAAGGAAATGGCATGTAATCAAGAAATTCAGACTAGTAATGAAAATTCTTTGGATAGGAGCACTATAGAAAATATAATAGCTCAAGCAATCTCGAACGCCATACCCTCAATCATTGAAGCTATTAAAATTTCGGTGCCTATAAACGAGGATTCTACTATACACTGTAAGCATACCCATCACTTCAAACCTAACCCTAGCATCAACAGGAGTCATGATATTCATATCAAAACTCCATCATCCAAACGAAAGAAAACCACAACCTATGGCTACTCTTATAAGGAATTTCGCTCTGACAAATCCTGTAAGGACAAAGAAATGGAACCAGCAATAACGCAACCTACCTGCAACGACCATAACAAGAAGCACTCAATAAAACGCCATTCTAAGAAAGCACTTCGCTGTAACTTCTGCAAGAAGGCTGGACATGCAGAAAAAGAATGTAGAAGGAGAAGGGAAACTAATGTATGTTACAAATGCGGAGACCCAGGCCACTTCCGTCTCTACTGCCCGAAGTTATCTAAGGCACCCGACAACAAGAATAGAAACCCACATGAAGCTAAGGAAAACACATAAACATTTACAATACCGGAGACAACAACATAATAAGCACCCTTATGTTTCGATTATACTTAAGTTAGTTAACTTTTAATTTCGATCAAAACTTCACCAATAAAAGGTCTTTATTTTTCTCTCATTTGTCTCATTCCTATATCATACATGCTTTACTTGTCATGCATAAGAATTCACTTCAAAAGATCATTTATTCATGAGTTTTAATAAATATTTTGTTATACTCATTCTGATAATCCATATGATTTCGTAATATTGACTTTTGATAATCAATTCAACAGATTTCTTGAAAACTCCTTTTCTTTTCAAAAGCTACTTACCTGATTTTATTATAACCATTTCTTGTCAATACATATATCCATTTTTGGAATATGTCCAAATGTCACACCCCAATATTTCCACAAATTACCGGTGGGCTCGGCGGGGAGTATCGTGACGTAGTTGATATCATCATAGTCAATACACACAATATAATAGCACAGCGGAAGGCTTGGTGAATAAACTATTACAAACCATAATGTTTGAGTATTCGAGTGAAAGAATATACAGACTGGAATGTAATAAGATCCACAGGCGGACCATAAATAAATACAAAGAAACAAAATAACAGACTTCAGGTATCTATGGATTTGCAAGATCCTCTTATGACACCTAATAGCTCCAGCCTATTACGAGAGGTACCTGTCAAATCAGTCTTTAAGAAAATACGTCAGTTTACACTGGTAAATACAATTAACTGACTCTTTTGAAAACATTTATGAAAATTGATTTTAGTGCACATGGCACAAATCTTTTATAACTTGGGACAATTATTTAATTATAATCTTGTATACAGATTTATATGTTTGTCATACAATTGGGGCCTGTTGGAAGCCGGTCGTGATTAACCGACTCACCACTTATAGAACCCACAAAGGAGTTATCTGTCACACCCCGAATTTCCCCGTGTTACCGGTGGGCCCGGTAGGGGAGTATCGTGACGTGGTTGGCAACATAATAGTCAAACAACACAATATTTAAATGCACAGCGGAAGCAAAGTATAGATTTAATTCAACCAAACGATATTGTAATATTAAGTATCACAAATAGTCGAATATAAATCCACAGGTAGATCCAAATAAAAGGAAACAAAAGTTCAACAGTTTATGACATCCAAGCTGGCGAGACTTAATGTGGATGCTAGGAGACAAGCCAGCCTATTTCGCGTAGTACCTGCACTTAACCTTTTTAAGAAAAATACGTCAGTTTACACTGGTAAATACAATCAACCGACTCATTTTGAAAAGAGTTTAAGAAAAATGCATTTAAGGCACAAGGCACAAATAATATTTTATAACTTGGGATAATTATGTAAATATATAAACTTGTAAACGAATTACATGTTTCTTATGCGTTCAGTAGCCCGATCCGTAGACCGGGTTAAAGATCAATGGACACACCACTTTATATAATGAGACACTGACAGGTGTACGCCTACACCTGAGTGCTAAGGTCGTGGCCATTTCGTAAAATGATGCCAGGGATATCCGGGACATGGTCATTAACCCCCCAAAGGCTTTAAGCAAACAAAACATTTCAAAACAGAGCATATCAATGATTTAACCTCTATTCGATTAAAGATTCAATGCTGGACCAAGCGGTATTTTATATACCGTATCCCAAGCCCGTATAGGGAAAATAAGTTAAAAGTATTTACCTGAGCAAGTATAGTTCAAAATCAGCGAGTGCAAGTATCTTTTACTGGTTCTCCTAATCTGGAACGAAGGTTTATAATAACCTATTAGAATCCTAACGGGTCTTTAGTTAAGCTTACGCTTAGACCGGTTAGTTTTAAAGATACGGTTCGTACGCACGATTAAGCGAAGACCGGATAGAATGTGATTTAGACCCGACAAGTTTGAAGACTTGCTTAATATGGGTATATGATACACATTCTGGATTTTGAGATAAAACTGATAAGGTTTGACCCGTTTCAGCTAATTTATGTAAACTAGTTACATAAACCGAACCGAACGCGCATGAAGCGTAACGGGTATCCGTAAGAGTCCTAAACAGGTTTCCTAAGTTAACATGCCTTAATTATGTTGTGATATCAGTAGGATACCTTCCGTTATGCCCAAAACGAGTTTAATTCATAATTATGCCCCGTAGGGGTATTTTGGTCATTTTAAAGATTATAAAAGGAATTAATTCAACTCCTGTGATCCGGGTCTGAATAAATCAGAAAAATACTTTATTTCAACAGGTTATAACATTTGGTGTTAAGTCTTATGAACCAAAAGGGTTTTAAACTCAAACTACGCGTATAATACGCGTATAAAGCCGTTTTAAGCGACGTACGGGTTAAAATACGATTCTGAGTTTTTTGATCAAATAAACAGGCTCAAAACACTCCATTTATTATTTAAAATCAGTAGCAATTGGATTGGCGTTAAACGGATTTGTAAAACTCATTTTATGGCCTAAAAGGGCATTTTCGGTATTTACCGAATTAAGGCGCTAATCCAAGCTTATGATCAGTCTAAAAATAATTAAAAATCTTTAAAAATCCCAAAATATTATTTAACATCAGTGAGTAAAAGATTTGGTGTCAAAACTGAGTTTAGATATGTTTTACGCTAATGGCGTCGTTTAATTAATAAACATGTTTATAAATACGCCATTAAGCATAACTCCTAATCTAGACTTCCGATTGACGTGAAATTTTGCAGACATGTTCAATAATCAGTAGTAAAGACTTTTGCACTTTTACATTTTCTAAAATCTCGTTCTACGGTCATAAGGGCATTATGGTCATTATTTAGGCATTTAACGGAAACATCGGACGATTAGGGATTCGAGTGGTATAAACGCAGAGGCTTATACACACAAGTAACTAGGTCCTAATGGAACTTTAAGGCATGTCTAAACCTATATAAATCGGGTCAGAACTGAGGTCAAAGCAAAAGTCAAACTTTTGCGTCTCTCGGTTCCGAATCGGTTCAAAACATAAAGTTGTCGAATCAAACTAGTGTAGACAAGTTATTATACTTATTTTCAAGTTATATGACTGATAAAACAGGTTACACGCCTTCCGTATCATTAAATATGCGATTAAGGTTTCTGTTGACTTTTTCGGACAACCTTTGACTCGACAAACGACATGGTTAAGATTGGAATCAGTGGGTGACCTTTTAGGGGTTTATTACCCATATAAATACCAACTTATAACAACCTTTGATTCGACTAAACTCTGGACCGATTGTGATTTATCGGAAAGTCAAACCGTAGTTACGACGGTTTGATTTCTAGGCTATAAACTAAGCATAATTGAATTTAGAAGGATCAAAGGCACTTACACACGTCTAATGGATGATATGGAATGCTTGTGGCCTGCTTGAATGATCCAGAAATGCTCAGAGGATGAAATGAATGATGAATGCAAGAATTGTGGTCTTTTATGGTTTTCAAACTTCACGGATCATCAACACCTAGGTCTAGGATTGTTACCATATGATCAACATGTGTCCTACATGCTAAAAACCACCTTAGGGCAGCCCAAGGTATCAAGAAATGGGATTTAAGTCGGTTAAAAGACACCAACAGACAGCTGCCAATGTTTTCTGCATCTGCAGGTCACAGGCGGCCCGCGTGGCCTTCTGCTAAGTGTGAGGCGGGCCGCGTGGCCCATCCGGATCAGGTCACACATGTTTTGTTATTTGCACTTTGGTCCTTGGTCCCCCGAAAGGTCATTTTCAAGCTGTTTCTTGTATGCTAAGACTTTGTAATTTATATATGGGGGCTTTAATACTTATACCCACTTTGTTAAGTCCTCGGGTAACTTTGTGATCACCCGAAAAGCCCTAAATTTCAATGTTGACGATTCTAACCCTCACACACGAATTTTATCACAACTTGCTCATACGATAACGAAACTTCATGGAATTTTTGTGGTACATTCTAGTGAGCATAATTAATCGTTACAAAGCTTCGGGTTTGTCAAAAGGTCACTCAGAGGTATAACTTAAACATGTTGGCACATTTAACCCCTGTAGTTTGTAATCTCTCACTTTCTTTCACAATTCGCTTCGTATGATCCATGATCTATTCGTTTAAGGTTATAAACATCATGTAGGGTTATTGCAAAGTATATTTATTCATTGTTGACACTTTGAACCCTTCTATTTACACAGTTTCACTGTTTGTCAATTTTAGTCCTTCAAGAACATTCTTTCACACGTTCAAACCTATGACACGTGTCAACACATTATAGGACGTAAATTTCCGAGGTGTTACATCCTCACCCCCTTAAAAGAAATCTCGACCCGAGATTTACTGAAACAAGTAAGGGTACTTTTCTTTCATCGTGGATTCAACCTCCCACGTGAATTCGGGACCTCTTCGGGCATCCCATTTGACCTTTACAAAAGGTATATGCTTCCTTCGAAGCTTCCTTACCTGTCGATCTTCGATCGACAAAGGTTTTTCCACAAATTTCAAGCTCTCATCAATATGCACATCTGTATAGGGTATAACCACTGATTCGTTAGCGAAACACTTCTTCAGATTGCAGATGTGGAACACATTGTGTATACTACTGAGCTCTTCAGGTAAGTTTAACTTGTAGGCAACTGACCCGACACGTTCGATAACCTCGAAGGGTCCTATGTATCTCGGGCTTAGTTTACCTTTCTTACCAAATCGCATCACTCCCTTCCAGGGTGACACTTTAAGTAGGACTTTGTCACCTACTTCGAAGTGAAAATCCTTATGATTTGGATCAGCGTAAATCTTCTGCCTATTCCGGGCAGCTTGGAGATTGTTTCGAATCTGGACAATCTTGTCCGTCATTTCAAACACGATCTCTGGTCCTGTTAACTGGACTTCTCCAACTTCCGCCCAACAAACAGGCGATCTACACTTTCTACCGTATAATGCCTCAAAAGGCGCAGCCTTTATGCTGGTATGGTAGCTATTGTTGTAGGAGAATTCGATCAATGGTAGGTTCTTATCCCAACTACCTCCCAAATCGATCGCACATGCACGAAGCATGTCTTCCAACGTTTGAATAGTACGCTCACTCTGACCGTCTGTCTGTGGATGGTAAGCCGTACTAAAGTTCAAACGTGTGCCCAAAGATTGTTGGAAGCTTTTCCAAAAATGTGATGTGTATCTAGTATCCCGGTCCGAGATAATAGCTACAGGTATGCCATGTAGGGCCACAATCTTATCAACGTACAGTTGGGCTAACATATCAGAGCTGTAGGTCTCCTTAATGGGTAGGAAATGTGCTGACTTAGTCAGTCGGTCCACTATCACCCAGATGGTGTCATTTCCTTTCCTGGTTTTGGGTAACTTGGTGATAAAATCCATAGTTACCATTTCCCACTTCCAAGTAGGAAGTTCAGGTTGTTGTAGCAAACCTGACGGTTTTTGATGTTCTGCCTTGACTTGCGCACACGTCAAGCATTTAGCTACATAGGTAGCTACAGACTTCTTCAAGCCTATCCACCAATAGTTTGCCCTTAGATCCTGGTACATTTTATCAGCTCCAGGATGAACAGAGTATTTAGAGCTGTGGGCTTCCTGGAGGATAACATCTCGGAGTCCTCCATAAATTGGAACCCATATCCTTCCATTCAATCTAAGAATTCCATCCTTACTAAGAGATAATTGCTCCTCAGTTACTCCTAGCTTTTCGTTAGGATAGTTAGCTTCCAACACAGCTTCCTTCTGTGCAGCTAACAACCTTTCTATCAAATTGTTCTTTATTTCCATGCGCTTGGCATTGATTCGGATGGGTTTCACCTTCTCTTCCGACTTAAGGCATCGGCGACTACATTCGCCTTGCCGGGATGATATCTTATTTCACAATCATAATCATTCAGAGTTTCCATCCAACGGCGTTGCCTCATGTTCAAGTCCTTCTGGTTGAACAGATGTTGAAGGCTCTTGTGATCAGAATAGATCACACATTTGATTCCATATAAGTAGTGCCTCCACAGTTTTAGTGCGAATACAACGGCACCCAACTCCAAGTCGTGGGTGGTGTAATTCTTTTCGTGCACCTTTAACTGACGTGAAGCATAGGCAATGACCTTGCCTTTCTGCATAAGCACACATCCCATCCCGGTGTGTGATGCATCACAATAAACTACAAACTCCTCTATTCCATCAGGCAATGTCAGTACTGGAGCATTGCTCAACTTTTGTTTTAGAATATCGAAGGATTCCTGCTGCTTAGGACCCCAGTCAAACTTAATCTTCTTACGTGTCAGCGAAGTCAGGGGTGCAGCAATCCTTGAAAAGTTTTCTATGAATCGCCTATAGTATCCTGCCAAACCTAGGAAGCTACGTATTTCTGTAGGCGTCTTTGGCTCGTGCCAATTCATGACAGCTTCCACCTTAGCGGGATCTACTTGGATACCATGCTCACTAACAACATGCCCAAGAAATTGGACTGCTCGAAGCCAGAATTCACACTTCGAGAACTTGGCATAGAGCTTTTCTTTATGAAGTAGTTCCAAAATGCAGTGAAGATGCTTCTCGTGGTCAGCTTGGTTCTTTGAGTAGATGAGTATATCATCGATGAAAACGATGACGAATTTATCTAAGTGCGGCTTGCAAACGCGATTCATGAGATCCATGAACGCGGCCGGTGCATTAGTGAGCCCAAAAGGCATCACTAGGAACTCGTAATGACCATAACGAGTCCTAAATGCAGTCTTGTGTACGTCTTCATCTCTCACCTTCAATTGATGATAGCCTGACCTTAAGTCAATCTTAGAGAAGAAGCTTGCCCCTTGAAGTTGATCGAACAGATCGTCGATTCTGGGCAAAGGATACCTATTCTTGATAGTGACCTTGTTAAGCTCGCGGTAGTCGATGCACAGACGCATCGATCCATCCTTCTTCTTGACGAATAAAACTGGTGCTCCCCAAGGAGACGAGCTAGGTTTGATAAAACCTTTAGCTAGCAAATCATCTAGCTGCGTTCTCAATTCTTTCATCTCTGTTGGTGCCAACCTATAAGGCGCCCTTGCAACAGGTGCTGATCCAGGAATAATGTCAATTCTGAACTCGACTTGCCTATCTGGAGGCAAACCAGGTAGCTCTTCAGGAAATACTTCCGGATATTCAGAAACGACGGGAATATCCCCAATCCTGGGCTTCGGCTCATCAATAATCACTTGTGCCATGTAGATGACACAGCCCTTCTTCAAACACTTAGAGTCTTTGAGCATAGACATTTTCTCGGACAGCCCATACTGGGTATCTCCCTGGATAGTAAGTGATTCACCAGACGAAGTCTTGATCATCACTTGCTTCTTATTGCAAATTATCTGGGCCTGGTTATCAGATAACCAGTCCATACCCAGAACTAAGTTGAAACCGGCTAGTTTTAAAGGAAGTAGAGACAAAGGAAAAGAGTGATTCTTAATGGATATGAAACATCCATCTAAAATGGTTGAGGCGGTTTCTAAAGTGCCATCTGCTAGTTCTACCTCATACTTCACACTTAAAGTTCTAACAGGTAAGTTCAACACTTCACAAAACTTATTATCTACGAACGACTTATCAGCGCCCGAATCAAATAACACTCTCGCATAAATATCATTTACGAGAAAGGTACCTGTTATCACGTTGTCGTCCTTGACGGCTTCCTTAGCATCCATTCTGAAGACCCTCGCATTGGTCTTCTTCCCCTTTTCATTCTTCCTTGCAAATTTTGGGCAGTTGGATTTGATATGCCCCTTTTCATTGCAACTATAACACGTTGCGTCCTTTATCTTCTTGCACTCTAGGGTCTTATGTTCCGTAGACTTGCAAATCCCACAAGGCCTTGGCTGGTATTGGGATTTTGAGTCAAGTCTGCACTTTCCAAAATGGTGCTTCCTGCAAATTTTACATCTGGGTTTTTCACCCGACTGCTGACCATCCTTCCTAAAACCTGACCCCTTCTTAGAGTCATTGTTTCCCTTCTGCTTCTTATCTGAACGCCGTGAGTTGTCATCCTCACGCTTCCTTTTCTCGGTATCAGTTTTCCTCTGTGACCTCTGCCTGACGGCATCCAAGGTAAGGGACAATGAAATGTCCGTTACTGACCGAAAAGTAGTTGGTCTGGAGGCCTTCACATTCGCCTTAATCTCTGGTTCCAAACCCCCAATGAATCGAGCTATACGTTTAGGCTCCGGAGTTACTAAATATGGAACCAACCTTGACAAAGTGTTGAAACTGGTAAGGTAGGCCTGACAGTCAAGGTTCCTCATGACCAACGCCAAGAAGTCAGATTCAATTCTCTCAACCTCGTGTTGAGGGCAGAAATTTTCCTTGATTAGAGCCATGAACTCTTCCCAGGTCATGTTGTATAACGGGACTTTCCCTGTAGCTTGGATTAAAGATCTCCACCAAGCTAATGCTTCTCCTTTGAAAGACTGTGAGACAAACTTCACAATGTCCCTATTATGGCAACCACTAATATCCACCACAGTATCCATTTCATCCATCCACGTCATGCAATCAACAGCTCCTTTTTCTCCATTAAAGTCTCTGGGTTTGCACGACACGAAGTATTTATAGGTGCAACCCCTATTACGAGGTTCTTGGTTCTGTAGAACTCTTTGGGATGGATTACTCCTTTGATTCGAGGAGTGGTGAGAATTACTGTTGTGGGCAGTGTGGGTCCTGGAGGTTGTTCTTGTGTGTGATGCAGAATGGGTCCTCGTATGGGTACCACTTGATCCATGGTTTTGTCTATCCATAGCTCTATTAACCGCATTGTCTATCATAGCTTGCAACTCTGCACCCGCTACGTTTACATGGGCATTATCATTCACTATCCCCGGGTGACTGTTGACCTCGTTTGAGTCTGCCATATAGCTTAAACTGTAACATATCGACAATAATTTATTGGTGAGTTTATTATAGAATTGTCTTTTATGGCAATTTTTATTAACCGTGGTAAACATAGACCATATATGGTTAATTTATTACTCACATTTATTTAGGATTTATAATATAATTTATCCTAAAAATAATAACAGTTTTATTAGCACATAAGGCCTAGTCACAGGGACAATTTAGATTATAAGCTATGATTTCAGAGAATCAAAGCATGAAGGTTTGAACAAAGTTCATTACCTTTATCAGACAGGGTCACAGACTAATACTGTCTTTTGTCTCATATGAAAACGAGAAGGGCCCGTAGGCATTCCATTACCAATAGATGGTAAAAGAACTGATCATATTTATTAATGATTTAACCCATGATTCAGAGATCATTTATCTGGGTTTAGAATCTTTGAAGAGATTCATATATAATAATAACACGTGTGTATAGCGAATCATGTCTGCCAGGAGTGTTAACATGTTTTCAGATGTTAACAAGGATTTGAATCTTTTTAACGAGTTTTACCATCTGGGCCAGGTCTTAAAATGACAAGCAGGCTAGGTTATACTTTTAAGATCCTTAATTAAAATAACATAGGCAGATAGATTTTTAAAAGGAATGATCCCGATTTATTTATTTCATATATATTTTAATTATGCTTAGCAAAGATGAATTTAATAACTTACATTCCATTAAACTAAAAGTTAGTACATTTTGCCCTAAACGGGACTTTTCACATAAACACATGCCCACGCAGGAGCTATACATATAATACATGTCCTCACAGGGACGGTCTACAAAAGTAAATGTCCACGCAGGGACTACTAGAGACAAGTCCACGTAGGGACTAAGTACAAGGATAGATGTCCACGCAGGGACTACATACACACATAAATAAATGTCCACGTAGGGACTTGATTTAAACAAGGAATACATCAATATATAATGGGATTTAACGATCCCGCTTCTTCTTTCCCTTCAGCAAGTTTGCCAAACCACTCATGAATCCCTCATTTTTCCTACGCTCCTTCTGGAGGTCTTTCTCAACCTTGTCCAGTCTTTGACGGAGATTCTCCTGTTCTGGTGGAGAAAACCGTGGTGGCTGGTACTGTGGTGGCGGCTGAGCCGGTACTTGATACCCTTGAGCTGGATGTCCCATTCCCCAAGGGGTTCCATATGGACCCTCAGGGTTTTGGGCATAGTAGTTTGCTGCCACTAGGTATGGGTCGGCCTCGGCATAGTTATAGTTATGGTATGATGGCGGTCCGTAAGGGTTGTAAGCTGCCGGAGCAGTAAAAGCAGGGATTTGGTGGCCAAAACCCGGTGATGGCGGTGCAATAGGCGCCGAATTTACCTCCGAAACTGGAACTGAAGGTCCTCCCATATGTGGGCCTTCATATATAGGCGGGTAGTGGCTGCCGCTAGAATGTTGAGGAGTGTTGAGACGAAAATCAACTCCTCGTGCTGATATCCGTGCGCCAGTCCTCCTACGTCTTGGTGGTTCTGGAGGCTCTAGATGAACTGGCGGCGGTGGAGGCGGTGGCGTTTCTGCCACAAAACGTGGATCCCCAGAGGGATCTTGTTGCTGCTGTTGTTGCTGCGGGGTATGGTGAGACGGTGTATGGTGAGATGGTGTATGGTGAGACGGTGTATGGTGAGACGGTGTATGGTGAGATGGGGTATAATACCACTCACACCGTTTGAACCGTGCCATGTGACTATCCGGACCTTGGTATGGTGTTCCGTGAAAAGACGAACCATCTGAAATCACAAAAGGATGGTTCAAGGATCCGGTTGAAGCCTCGACGGGATCTGTGTCCTCGTCCATATCTTGATCACCAGAAAAGTGATCCTCCGGTCCTAGTGGGTTAAAACCCACTTGTTCTGGTAGGTACTGTGCTGGGTTAAACTGACCCCGAAAGACAGGAGTAGGTTCCCCTAAGGAATGTTGCGAGTTGTGGGGTTCATTCTCGGACTGAGGCCCATAAGAGTCATGATATGGAGGTGTTGAGGCATGCGAAAAAGATTGTCTGGCAGACTCTTCATATGTCCTCCATAGCTCCCTCGTTTCGTCATTCCTTGTAGAAGTAGAAGAAGTTCGTCGATGTGAAGGTCCTGCCTCATGGTCGTTAGGGGCGCTGATCGGCGCCTTTCCTCGATCTCCTCCTCGTCTAAATCTTGGCGGCATTGTTTAACCTGTTAATATAACAAAGGTAATGACAAGGAAAAATAAAGGACAAAATTTAAATAAAATTGAACAATTTGGATTATTCCTAAGTTCTTTGTCTAGACTCGAAGATTTAGGAATGTGCAATTGTGTAACTGAGATTAAACACAAAAGGTTAGTGTTTAATTCACTCAGTGTTGGCTCTGATACCAACCAGTCACACCCCGAATTTCCACGTGTTACCGGTGGGCCCGGTAGGGGAGTATCGTGACGTGGTTGGCAACATAATAGTCAAACAACACAATATTTAAATGCACAGCGGAAGCAAAGTATAGATTTAATTCAACCAAACGATATTGTAATATTAAGTATCACAAATAGTCGAATATAAATCCACAGGTAGATCCAAATAAAAGGAAACAAAAGTTCAACAGTTTATGACATCCAAGCTGGCGAGACTTAATGTGGATGCTAGGAGACAAGCCAGCCTATTTCGCGTAGTACCTGCACTTAACCTTTTTAAGAAAAATACGTCAGTTTACACTGGTAAATACAATCAACCGACTCATTTTGAAAAGAGTTTAAGAAAAATGCATTTAAGGCACAAGGCACAAATAATATTTTATAACTTGGGATAATTATGTAAATATATAAACTTGTAAACGAATTACATGTTTCTTATGCGTTCAGTAGCCCGATCCGTAGACCGGGTTAAAGATCAATGGACACACCACTTTATATAATGAGACACTGACAGGTGTACGCCTACACCTGAGTGCTAAGGTCGTGGCCATTTCGTAAAATGATGCCAGGGATATCCGGGACATGGTCATTAACCCCCCAAAGGCTTTAAGCAAACAAAACATTTCAAAACAGAGCATATCAATGATTTAACCTCTATTCGATTAAAGATTCAATGCTGGACCAAGCGGTATTTTATATACCGTATCCCAAGCCCGTATAGGGAAAATAAGTTAAAAGTATTTACCTGAGCAAGTATAGTTCAAAATCAGCGAGTGCAAGTATCTTTTACTGGTTCTCCTAATCTGGAACGAAGGTTTATAATAACCTATTAGAATCCTAACGGGTCTTTAGTTAAGCTTACGCTTAGACCGGTTAGTTTTAAAGATACGGTTCGTACGCACGATTAAGCGAAGACCGGATAGAATGTGATTTAGACCCGACAAGTTTGAAGACTTGCTTAATATGGGTATATGATACACATTCTGGATTTTGAGATAAAACTGATAAGGTTTGACCCGTTTCAGCTAATTTATGTAAACTAGTTACATAAACCGAACCGAACGCGCATGAAGCGTAACGGGTATCCGTAAGAGTCCTAAACAGGTTTCCTAAGTTAACATGCCTTAATTATGTTGTGATATCAGTAGGATACCTTCCGTTATGCCCAAAACGAGTTTAATTCATAATTATGCCCCGTAGGGGTATTTTGGTCATTTTAAAGATTATAAAAGGAATTAATTCAACTCCTGTGATCCGGGTCTGAATAAATCAGAAAAATACTTTATTTCAACAGGTTATAACATTTGGTGTTAAGTCTTATGAACCAAAAGGGTTTTAAACTCAAACTACGCGTATAATACGCGTATAAAGCCGTTTTAAGCGACGTACGGGTTAAAATACGATTCTGAGTTTTCTGATCAAATAAACAGGCTCAAAACACTCCATTTATTATTTAAAATCAGTAGCAATTGGATTGGCGTTAAACGGATTTGTAAAACTCATTTTATGGCCTAAAAGGGCATTTTCGGTATTTACCGAATTAAGGCGCTAATCCAAGCTTATGATCAGTCTAAAAATAATTAAAAATCTTTAAAAATCCCAAAATATTATTTAACATCAGTGAGTAAAAGATTTGGTGTCAAAACTGAGTTTAGATATGTTTTACGCTAATGGCGCCGTTTTATTAATAAACATGTTTATAAATACGCCATTAAGCATAACTCCTAATCTAGACTTCCGATTGACGTGAAATTTTGCAGACATGTTCAATAATCAGTAGTAAAGACTTTTGCACTTTTACATTTTCTAAAATCTCGTTCTACGGTCATAAGGGCATTATGGTCATTATTTAGGCATTTAACGGAAACATCGGACGATTAGGGATTCGAGTGGTATAAACGCAGAGGCTTATACACACAAGTAACTAGGTCCTAATGGAACTTTAAGGCATGTCTAAACCTATATAAATCGGGTCAGAACTGAGGTCAAAGCAAAAGTCAAACTTTTGCGTCTCTCGGTTCCGAATCGGTTCAAAACATAAAGTTGTCGAATCAAACTAGTGTAGACAAGTTATTATACTTATTTTCAAGTTATATGACTGATAAAACAGGTTACACGCCTTCCGTATCATTAAATATGCGATTAAGGTTTCTGTTGACTTTTTCGGACAACCTTTGACTCGACAAACGACATGGTTAAGATTGGAATCAGTGGGTGACCTTTTAGGGGTTTATTACCCATATAAATACCAACTTATAACAACCTTTGATTCGACTAAACTCTGGACCGATTGTGATTTATCGGAAAGTCAAACCGTAGTTACGACGGTTTGATTTCTAGGCTATAAACTAAGCATAATTGAATTTAGAAGGATCAAAGGCACTTACACACGTCTAATGGATGATATGGAATGCTTGTGGCCTGCTTGAATGATCCAGAAATGCTCAGAGGATGAAATGAATGATGAATGCAAGAATTGTGGTCTTTTATGGTTTTCAAACTTCACGGATCATCAACACCTAGGTCTAGGATTGTTACCATATGATCAACATGTGTCCTACATGCTAAAAACCACCTTAGGGCAGCCCAAGGTATCAAGAAATGGGATTTAAGTCGGTTAAAAGACACCAACAGACAGCTGCCAATGTTTTCTGCATCTGCAGGTCGCAGGCGGCCCGCGTGGCCTTCTGCTAAGTGTGAGGCGGGCCGCGTGGCCCATCCGGATCAGGTCACACATGTTTTGTTATTTGCACTTTGGTCCTTGGTCCCCCGAAAGGTCATTTTCAAGCTGTTTCTTGTATGCTAAGACTTTGTAATTTATATATGGGGGCTTTAATACTTATACCCACTTTGTTAAGTCCTCGGGTAACTTTGTGATCACCCGAAAAGCCCTAAATTTCAATGTTGACGATTCTAACCCTCACACACGAATTTTATCACAACTTGCTCATACGATAACGAAACTTCATGGAATTTTTGTGGTACATTCTAGTGAGCATAATTAATCGTTACAAAGCTTCGGGTTTGTCAAAAGGTCACTCAGAGGTATAACTTAAACATGTTGGCACATTTAACCCCTGTAGTTTGTAATCTCTCACTTTCTTTCACAATTCGCTTCGTATGATCCATGATCTATTCGTTTAAGGTTATAAACATCATGTAGGGTTATTGCAAAGTATATTTATTCATTGTTGACACTTTGAACCCTTCTATTTACACAGTTTCACTGTTTGTCAATTTTAGTCCTTCAAGAACATTCTTTCACACGTTCAAACCTATGACACGTGTCAACACATTATAGGACGTAAATTTCCGAGGTGTTACATTATCCCCAGCATGTGGGTTTATATTTTAGCATTTTCATCTGTCAGGTGTATGCCTACACCCCGTGCATAGGTCGTGGCCATTTTCAAATGAAATGAGCCGAGGATATCCAGGACACGGTCGTTAACCCCCAATGTTTATGTTATCAAACAAAACAGATTAAAACGGGTTATGCAGATTTATTAAATCACAATCCGATTAAATGATCTCATACCCGACCAAGCGGTATTAATATACCGTATCCCAAGCCCGTATAAGAGAAAATAAGTTAAAAGTATTTACCTGATGCTAGCAGTAAAATCCTAAAGCTTTTTGAAGGCACCTTCTACCGGAAGCTATTTAATCTGTATAGAAGGTTTATTAACCTATTAGGATGCTAACGGGTCGTTAATTAAGTCAAAGACTTAGACCGGCTAGCTAGAAGGAAACCTTACGGTTCTAAACGCTAGATAAAGCGGAGACTGGAATAGATTGTGGTTTAGACCCGACAATCTTGGATACTTGTATAATATGGGTAAACTAAACACATTCTGGAAAATGAGAATTTAATGATAAGGTTAAGTCCATTTCGGCTATTTTACGTAAACTAGTCACGTAAACCGATCCGAACGCATAAACGCGTATCGGGTAACCAATTAAAATTATATACAGGTCTTAATCATTATTATGCTCAAAATATGTTAATACATCAGTAAGATGTTAACGTATATGCCCAAAAAGTAATTTAAACCAAAATAAGTCCCATAAGGGCATTTTGGTAATTTTAATGTCCATAAAAGAGTTTAAATGTGAAACTGAGTTTCAGGTCTGATTTAAGTAGTAAAAATATATATTTTTATAAGTTATATCAGCAGGGTATTTTATATATGTGAAATTTATCTTATATAACCAAACTATGCACCGTAAGGGCATTTTGGTAATTTCACATAGGCTTTAAAGGTCAAAATACACTTCTGAGTTTAAAAACTTTGGCTTACTGTTTAATTATATAAATTAGTTTAAAACATCAGTGGGTAATAAGTTTTATATGCCAAAAATAGTTTTGACCCATACTAGGTGATAAAAACGCTTAAAAGTGGGTTTTAAGGGATATTCGGGTTAAAATAGGAAATATGAGTTTTTGATCAGTTTATAAAGTTCAAAATATTTTATTTATCATATAAAATCAGTAGCAAAAAGTTTGACATCAAAATGTTATGTAAAACTCATTTTATGCATGAAAAGGGTAAAACCGACAATTACCGAAATCAAGCTATAATCCTATGTTATGCTCAGCCTAAAAATAAATAAAAAATCTTCAAAAATCCCAAAATATTATTTTATATCAGTAGGTAAAAAGTTTGGTGTCGAAAATTGGTTTTAGATAGGCTTTTTGCTAATTACGCCATTTAATTAATAAAAAGCTTTCTAATTACGCTAATGAGCATATCTCCTATTCTAGACCTCAAACTGATGTCAAATTTTCGGGACATGTCTAAATATCAGTAGCAAAGGTGTTAGTCCATTCACATTGCTAAAAATCTCAGTTGTGTGTCAAAAGGGCGTTTATGGCATTTTTAAGCATAATTACGATCAAGTGCATATAATTCAAACCATTAGGCACCATGCAATATAACTCTAGAGGGTTATACTACTAAGTAATGTGGTCCTAATGGAAGCTTAAATCATGGGAGAATTAAGCTTAAACGGGTCAGAACTGAAAGTCAAAGCAAAAGTCAAGTTTTTGCGACTTTCGGTTATAAACTGACCTTAGACTATTAATTGCCGGGTTAGGACTGTTAAAACATGTTTTGATATTAATTACCAAGTCATTAGAATGTTAAAATATAATTTAGAACCTCTGATTTATTAATTTTAGTCATTTACAAACATTCTGCCCAGTTTGACTTTTTGTCAAACTACTTTGACACGACAATTGACTAGTCAAACGAGATAATTAGGAGGTACCCTTTTAAGGGTTAATCACCTACCTTAATATGGTCCCATAACCACTTTCAATTTAATCAGTGGCTGGTCCATATGTAATTAAAACGAAAGTCAAACTTAATTTACGACAAGTTTGACTTCTAAGTAATTAAGCTAAATAAAACGACTAAGCAAGTAATTAGAGGCTTACTAATGGTCCTAGCTGTCTTTTCTACACTTGATAATCTTCTCCTTGTCCTAAGCAAGCTCTAGAAGTTGTAGAATAGAAAATGGTTGCAAGTGTGCATAGGAACTCAAGAACTAATGTCCTTATATACTACTTTGCATGATCATGGATCAATCACATCTGTTATAGGGCATCCTAGGATCACCCCAGGTGTCCTAGTTGATGAAATAAACCGACATATAGCTCCCTAGGTCGATACAATCTAGGCTATGGCGGTGGAACAGCCAAAACCCGCACATGGCAGCCAAATTCTGAGCTGGGCATGCTGTGGCGGGCCGCGTAAGCCATAGAGGAGGCTTACGCGGGCCGCGTGGGCTGGTTTAGGGCTGGCAATTTTACACGAATACACGACACGAAGACACGAACCTACACGAAGTTAACAGGTATCGTGTATGGCCTTAACAGGTATCGTGTACCAAACAGGTAGACACGAGATTACCTGTTAATTTTCGTGTATAAACAGGTTAAATACCTGTTTACCTGTTAATACCCGTTAGTACACGATAAAAAATTAAATTAAATAAAACTCATTAGCCATGTGCGTGTGTGGGTTCCTTAATTCCTTTCTATTTTCATTCCTCATTCAATTCAAAAAAAAAAAAATTAAAACCCTAAACTCCCTCTATAACTCTCAGATAGCATGTCATGTTCGTGTTTTTGTTTGTGTTAACAGGTATTAACAAGTAATTTTCGTGTATAACAGTCGAACAATCGTGTTAACAGGTATTAACAGGTAATTTTCGTGTTTATCGTGTCGTGTTCATGTTTGAAAAAAAGGACACGATAAGTTATCGTGTCGTGTTTGTGTATGGAATTTCGTGTATCATGTCTTATCGTGTCGTGTCTTATCGTGTACGATATGCCAGCCCTAGGCTAGTTTAACTGGTAAAACAAGTTTGTAACTTGGCAGGTTTAGTCCCTGGCTCATTTAAACCTTATATAACCTCATTTTTAACATATAAGGCCCTTGTAGTCAGATTTTTGAGGCTCAAGGATATATAAAAAAACTTCGTTAGGCTCGGGTTCGTTAAATATCACTATAAAAGCAAGTTTTGTCAAGTTGACACTTATAGCCCAAAGTCTTGAAATTATACTTAACGATCTTGAAACCACGTGAAATTTATACCACTTATTCTTAAGAGTATATTTGAATAATTCGAAGCCTTGGTTTCGTTAAAAGGTCACTCAGAGGTCAGAATCAACATGTTGACACGTTTAACCCTTGAAATTTAATAATCTTCCGATTATTTTCATAAACGGCTTCTTATATCCAATCAATCACTCGTTTAAGAATATATTCATCATGTATGGTCATTCAGAGGCACAAGTTTGGCATGTTGACACTTTTAGTCCATGTGGTTTCATAGTTTCACTGTTTGTCAACTTTAGTCCTTCAAACTAAATCTTTCACACCTTTAGAGTTTAGGACACGTGTCTTTACATAATTGGACACGTTTTTACGTGGTGTTACATCCTCACCCCTTAAAAGAAATCTCGACCCCGAGATTTATTGGAATAAGTGAGGATACTTTTCTCGCATCGTGGATTCAACTTCCCACGTATATTCGGGACCTCTACGGGCATCCCATTTAACCTTTACTATAGGCACATGATTCCTTCGGAGCTTTTTAACCTGAAGATCCTTGATCGATATAGGTCTTTCAACGAATCTCAAGCTTTCATCAATCTGTACGTCTTTATGAGACATAACTAGAGATTCATCGGCTAGACATTTCTTGAGATTAAAAATGTGGAACACATTATGAATTCCACTAAGCTCCTCAGGCAAGTTTAGCTTATAAGCTACACTGCCGACACATTCGATAATCTCGAATGGTCCAATATATCTAGGGCTTAACTTGCCCTTCTTACCAAAACGCATCACACCCTTCCAGTGTGATACTTTCAGTAGAACTTTATCGCCTATCTCAAACTTCAGAGGTTTTCGCCTCTTATCAGCATAACTTTTCTGCCTATCTCTGGCAGCTTTCAGGCGATCCCGAATCTGGACAATCTTGTCCGTTGTTTCAAGGACTATGTCAGGTCCTGATAACTGAGCTTCTCCTACTTCCGCCCAACAGACAGGCGTTCTGCATTTCCTACCATATAATGCCTCAAAAGGCGCAGCCTGAATGCTAGTATGGTAGCTATTGTTATAGGAGAACTCGATCAATGGCAGGTGGTCATCCCAACTACCACCTAAATCAATAACACATGCACGAATCATGTCTTCCAAAGTTTGAATTGTACGCTCACTCTGTCCATCAGTCTGAGGATGGTAAGCAGTACTAAAATTTAAACGTGTGCCCAAAGATTGTTGGAAACTTTTCCAAAAATGAGAGGTGTATCTAGTATCTCTATCAGAGATAATAGACACATGTACGCCATGAAGAGCTACAATCTTGTCTACGTATAACTGGGCTAACTTGTCGGAGCTATGAGTCTCCTTGATGGTCAAGAAATGTGCTGACTTAGTTAGTCTATCAACTATAACCCATATTGTATCATTTCCATGCCTTGTTTTAGGTAACTTGGTTATGAAATCCATTGTTACCATCTCCCACTTCCATGTAGGAAGTTCTGGCTGTTGTAGTAGACCTGATGGCTTTTGATGTTCAGCTTTAATCTGAGCACACGTCAGGCACTTAGCTACATGTGTGACAATAGATTTCTTCAAACCTATCCACCAGTAATTAGCCTTCAAATCCTGATACATTTTGTCACCTCCAGGGTGAACTGAATACTTGGAGTTGTGGGATTCCTGGAGGATTACATCTCGAAGTCCTCCATGGATAGGAACCCAAATTCTTCCATTCATTCTGAGGATTCCATCCTTCCCAGGCGCTAACTGCTCAGCAGTTACACCCAACTTTTCATTTGGAAGATTAACTTCCAAAACAACATCTTTCTGTGCAGCTAATAGTCTTTCATTCAGACTATTCTTCAACTCAATGCTCTTGGCATTGATCCTGATTGGTTTAACTCTTTCTTTTCGGCTTAGAGCATCAGCGACTACGTTCGCTTTACCTGGATGGTAGCGTATCTCGCAATCATAGTCATTTAGAGTTTCCATCCAACGGCGTTGTCTCATATTGAGCTCTTTTTTATTGAACAAATGTTGGAGACTTTTGTGATCCGAGTAGATCACACATTTAGTTCCATATAAATAATGTCTCCACAACTTAAGTGCGAATACAACGACACCCAATTCCAAATCATGGGTGGTGTAATTCTTTTCATGCACCTTCAGTTGTCTTGATGCATAGGCAATCACCTTGCCACGCTGCATAAGTACACACCCCATGCCGGTGTGTGAAACATCACAATATATGACAAACTCTTCAATCCCTTTAGGTAAGGTTAACACTGGAGCATTGCTCAGCTTTTGCTTAAGAATCTCAAAAGATTCTTGTTGCTTGGTACCCCAATCAAATTTCACATTCTTGCGGGTTAGAGAAGTTAATGGTGCAGCTATCCTCGAGAAGTTCTCAATGAATCTTCTATAATATCCAGTTAAACCCAGAAAGTTGCGTATCTCTGTAGGTGTCTTTGGTGCTTCCCAATTCATAATGGCTTCTATCTTGGCGGGATCAACTTGGATACCTCGTTCACTGACAACATGTCCAAGGAATTGGACTTCGCGAAGCCAGAACTCGCATTTGGAGAATTTAGCATACAACTTCTCATGTTGAAGCAATCCTAAGATACATCGAAGGTGCTTCTCATGATCAACTTGGCTACGAGAGTAGATAAGTATGTCGTCTATAAAGACAATGACAAACTTATCTAAATATGGATTGCAGACTCTATTCATGAGGTCCATGAATGCTGCTGGCGCATTAGTGAGCCCAAATGGCATCACTAAAAATTCAAAATGTCCATACCTCGTTCTGAATGCTGTCTTAGGCACATCTTCAGTTCTTACTTTAAGTTGATGATACCCAGATCTCAAATCAATCTTTGAGAAATAGCTCGCCCCCTGGAGCTGATCAAATAAATCATCGATCCTGGGTAAAGGATAACGATTCTTGATCGTTACCTTATTCAATTCACGATAATCAATGCATAAGCGCATTGATCCGTCCTTCTTTTTCACAAACAGTATTGGAGCTCCCCAAGGCGAAGAGCTGGGTTGAATGAAACCTTTATCCAGTAAGTCGTCCAATTGAGTTCTTAGCTCTTTCATTTCTGTAGGTGCTAGACGATAAGGAGCTCGTGCTATAGGTGCTGATACTGGGAGAATGTCTATCCTGAACTCTACTTGCCTCTCAGGAGGTAATCCAGGTAATTCATCAGGAAAAACATCAGGATATTCAGAGATAATTGGAATATCTTCAATTTTAGGCTTCGGATCATTCACAGTCACTTGTGCCATGTAAATGACACATCCACTCTTCAAACACTGTGATACTTTGAGAATAGACACGTTGCTAGGCAATCCATATTGTGTATCTCCTTGAATAGTGACAAATTCACCAGAAGGGGTTTTGATAATAACTAGCTTTTTGTCGCAGGCAATTTGGGCTTGGTTATGCGACAACCAATCCATGCCTAAAACTATATCAAACCCAGCCAGTTTCATTGGCAAGAGGGACAGCGGGATAGAATGATTCTTAATGGATATAGAGCATCCATCAAGAAGAGTTGAAGCTGTTTCTAAGGTACCATCGGCAAGTTCTACCTCATATTTTATGTCTAGAGTCTTAATAGGCAGATTCAATAACTTACAGAACTTATGGTCTACAAAATACTTATCAACACCGGAATCAAATAAGACTCTAGCATAATTATTATTGATGAGGAAGGTACCTGTTATGACGTTATCGTCGTTCACTGCTTCCCTCGCGTTCATCTGGAAAACTCTCGCGTTGTTCTTCTTTGCCTCCTCGGGCTTCTTTGTATTCTTGGGGCAATTGGTTTTGATGTGCCCCTTTTCATTGCAACCATAGCCGGTTGCATCCTTGATATTTCGGCACTCAACAGACTTGTGCCCTTTCTTTTTACAAATCCCACATGGTTTGGCCTGTGGGTCCTGGTTGCATTTCCCGAAGTGTCTCTTATGACATGACTTGCACCTGGGCCTATCATTCGACTGCCCCTTTTTGGAACCAGAGTTCCCTTTGCCTTTTTATTTTACTGAGGAGACTTGTCTTCCTCTCTTTTCCTCTTCCCTTCATCGGTACTCTTCTTCGCCCTACTTCTCACAACATCCAAAGTGAGAGACAAAGATAGATCCACAGCAGATCTATAAGTGGTTGGCTTAGAGGCCTTAACATTCCCTTTTACTTTAGGAGCCAAACCACCAATGAAACGCGCAATGCGTTTGGGTTCGGGAGTGACTAAATACGGTACCAGCCTTGACATTGAATTGAAGCTAGTCACATAGGATCTACAATCCAGATCCTTCTTCACTAAGGTGAGGAAATCAGTCTCTATCCGCTCGACTTCATGCTGAGGGCAATAGGTTTCCTTAACCAAATCAACAAACTTGTTCCATGACAGATTGTACAAAGGAACCTTCCTGGTGGCTTGCACTAATGCTTTCCACCAAGTGAGGGCATTGCCCTTAAAGGATTGAGACACAAACTTTACTATATCCTCCTTAGCACATTCGCTGATGTCTATCACAGTCTCCATCTCGTCCAACCATTTCATACAATCAATCGCTCCCTTTTCTCCCGTAAAATCTCTTGGTTTACAGGAGACAAAGTATTTGTAGGTACAACCCTTGGTGTACCTAGGAGTCGGTTCAAGGATAATCTGCCTCTTGGGCTCACTGCCCTGATTAGATGAGTGCTGAGACTCACTTTTCCTATGAGTATTAGGTTGAGAATGGGATTGTGAATGACTTCTGGACCGAACATTGCTCGGTTCCTTAAATATCTTATCTACTGCTTGGGCAACTACAGTATCGATCATTGCTTGCAGTTCAGCATTTGTAAGATTTACTCTTGCTTCATTATTGTTTTCTCCTCGAGGGTGGCTATTTGCCTCATCAGATCCAGCCATTTTCGAGTACTATATCAAACAATGATGATATTTAAATTATATAGTATTTCATCGCATTGATGATCAAATGGTCATGGTATTATTAAACCATATAGACCATTTTAATAAATTAATCAAATTAATAAAATATAATATTCACTTATATCTATTAGACAGGGGAAATTATAATTCACAACTGTCAATGTCTTAAAAGACATTTTATGTAACATTAGGCTCGTCTCGAAGGACATTTAGTTAACTCAGAAAGCTTGTCTCAGAGACGATTAAAATATATAATCATTGATCTCTTGGATCAGTGACCTTCTAAGGGTCGAACAAAGTTCATCACCTTTTTGACAAGAAGTTTATAAGTAATACTATCATTGTCATTATTACACCTTTGCTTATAAGCATACATCTCTAATGAATGTTCTGGTGTATACATCTCATTGATGTTTGTTAGCCATGATTTATATTGATCAAATAGGCTATACATAAGTGACTTGGAAGGATCCAAGTACATTTGGAAGCTTGTGTGGTTTCTCGTACCGCACAGCCAGGAATGTTAACATATTTTCAGATGTTAATAGAGATTTATTATCTTAAAAAGGTTATACCATCATAGCCATTTAATATTCTGGCTAGGTTATACCTCTAAGAGTTTCTTAGGCAGATTAAATAAAATTTTGAAATGATATATGATGTAATAAAATACATATTTAAAATCGAAAATAACTTCATTAAACCACGAAATGAGTACAACACTGCCCTAAACGGGACTTAAAACACACAAACTGCCCACGCAGGGGCTACGGAAACAAAAGTAAGTCCACGCAGGGACTTGGTACATAAAAACAAAATAATGTCCTCGCAGGGACTTATTAAAAGACAAAACAACATGAAACAACAATTTCCTACTTCTTCTTGCCCTTAAGAAGGTTCATAAGACCTTTGACAAAACCATTGTGCTTCTTCTTAGTTTCATGGGCTTCATGTTCAACCCGGTCTAACCTCTGTAAAATTTCCTAAGTTTGTTCCTGATGGTGAGGAGGAGGTTGCTGGTATGGTGGGTATTGGTATCCCTGCACCGAATATCCAGTTGGGTAAACTGGAGGGTAAGAAGAAGGATAAAGTGCATTGTACTGAGCAGCTGTAAGGTAGGGATCATGGTTTCCATAATCAGATGGGTATCCAGACGGATTATACCCAGATGATCCTGGGTATGTCAGGATCGGGTTGTCAAAACCCAACGGTGGCTGCAGTGGTGCATGAGAAACTGGCGGAGGGTTGACTTCCGGCACCGTGTGTGAGGGTCCACCCAACTGAGGGTCCTCTGGAATAGGAGGGTAAGAACTTGAGCCATGTGGAGATGCAAACCGTGGTCCCCCACGTACAGACATTCTAGCATTTCTCCTTCGCCTTGGCGGCTCGGGAGGCTGTTGAGGTGGTTCCTCAACTGGTAAGGGTGGTGGGGTAACAGCTTGAAGCTGTGGTTCAACCAAGGGAGGTTGGGCTGGAGAATTATGGTATGAAGGGGTAAAGAACCAATCATACTGAGCCATTTTCTCAGCATACGAATTAGGACCTCAGTACGGTGATCCTTCATAAGGTGAACCACTCGATATGCTAATAGGGTGGCCCGGTGTTCCAGTTTGCAATTCAGGGTCTGGGTCATCGTCCATCTTCATTTCCTGCGAAAAATGATCCTCGGGTCCTAGTGGATTGAAGCCCAAAATGCCGTTGACGTAAGCATTGGGATTAAACTGAGTTGGAGAGTAGGTAGAATCCGAGTGATGAAAAGGATGAGATTGAAAGGAGTGGTGTGATTGGTTTGAGTGATGTGATCCCTGCGAATGATAGGAATGTTGGGATTCAATAGGAATGGGTAACCCAAAGTAAGGAGGGTCAGATGGTGAGGATCCAAGTGAGATAGAATGTCTTGCTGGTTCGAAGCTATGGCTCCAATTGTCCCTTGAGTCGGAGCCAGAGAGAGAATCGGATGGTGTACGTCGGTGGGAGGGTCCCGCGTGGCCAGACGGTCCTCCACGCATTGGTCCTTTGCCTTTTCCTCTCACTCGTGGTGGCATTTTTCCAAGTGGTAACCTGTCAAAACAAGTAAATATAATATAAACAATAAAAAGGAAAGTTAAGAGTAAAATCCAAGGTCATTAGCCTAGACTCGGAAGTCTAAGAATTGTGCTTATTGTGTCATTGAGATTAAACACAAATGGTTAGTGTTTAATTCACTCAATGTTGGCTCTGATACCAACCTATCACACCCCAATATTTCCACAAATTACCGGTGGGCCCGGCGGGGAGTATCATGACGTAGTTGATATCATCATAGTCAATACACACAATATAATAGCACAGCGGAAGGCTTGGTGAATAAACTATTACAAACCATAATGTCTGAGTGTTCGAGTGAAAGAATATACATACTGGAATGTAATAAGACCCACAGGCGGATCATAAATAAATACAAAGAAACAAAATAACAGACTTCAGGTATCTATGGATTTGCAAGATCCTCTTATGGCACCTAATAGCTCCAGCCTATTACGAGAGGTACCTGTCAAATCAGTCTTTAAGAAAATACGTCAGTTTACACTGGTAAATACAATTAACTGTCTCTTTTGAAAACATTTATGAAAATTGATTTTAGTGCACATGGCACAAATCTTTTATAACTTGGGACAATTATTTAATTATAATCTTGTATACAGATTTATATGTTTGTCATACAATTGGGGCCGGTTGGAAGCCGATCGTGATTAACCGACTCACCACTTATAGAACCCACAAAGGAGTTATCCCCAACATGTGGGTTTATATTTTAGCATTTTCATCTGTCAGGTGTATGCCTACACCCCGTGCATAGGTCGTGACCATTTTCAAATGAAATGAGCCGAGGATATCCAGGACACGGTCGTTAACCCCCAATGTTTATGTTATCAAACAAAACAGATTAAAACGGGTTATGCAGATTTATTAAATCACAATCCGATTAAATGATCTCATACCCGACCAAGCGGTATTAATATACCGTATCCCAAGCCCGTATAAGGGAAAATAAGTTAAAAGTATTTACCTGATGCTAGCAGTAAAATCCTAAAGCTTTTTGAAGGCACCTTCTACCGGAAGCTATTTAATCTGTATAGAAGGTTTATTAACCTATTAGGATGCTAACGGGTCGTTAATTAAGTCAAAGACTTAGACCGGCTAGCTAGAAGGAAACCTTACGGTTCTAAACACTAGATAAAGCGGAGACTGGAATAGATTGTGGTTTAGACCCTACAAGCTTGGATACTTGTATAATATGGGTAAACTAAACACATTCTGGAAAATGAGAATTTAATGATAAGGTTAAGTCCATTTCGGCTATTTTACGTAAACTAGTCACGTAAACCGATCCGAACGCATAAACGCGTATCGGGTAACCAATTAAAATTATATACAGGTCTTAATCATTATTATGCTCAAAATATGTTAATACATCAGTAAGATGTTAACATATATGCCCAAAAAGTAATTTAAACCAAAATAAGTCCCATAAGGGCATTTTGGTAATTTTAATGTCCATAAAAGAGTTTAAATGTGAAACTGAGTTTCAGGTCTGATTTAAGTAGTAAAAATATATATTTTTATAAGTTATATCAGCAGGGTATTTTATATATGTGAAATTTATCTTATATAACCAAACTATGCACCGTAAGGGCATTTTGGTAATTTCACATAGGCTTTAAAGGTCAAAATACACTTCTGAGTTTAAAAACTTTGGCTTACTGTTTAATTATATAAATTAGTTTAAAACATCAGTGGGTAATAAGTTTTATATGCCAAAAATAGTTTTGACCCATACTAGGTGATAAAAACGCTTAAAAGTGGGTTTTAAGGGATATTCGGGTTAAAATAGGAAATATGAGTTTTTGATCAGTTTATAAAGTTCAAAATATTTTATTTATCATATAAAATCAGTAGCAAAAAGTTTGACATCAAAATGTTATGTAAAACTCATTTTATGCATGAAAAGGGTAAAACCGACAATTACCGAAATCAAGCTATAATCCTATGTTATGCTCAGCCTAAAAATAAATAAAAAATCTTCAAAAATCCAAAAATATTATTTTATATCAGTAGGTAAAAATTTTGGTGTCGAAAATTGGTTTTAGATAGGCTTTATGCTAATTACGCCATTTAATTAATAAAAAGCTTTCTAATTACGCTAATGAGCATATCTCCTATTCTAGACCTCAAACTGATGTCAAATTTTTGAGACATGTCTAAATATCAGTAGCAAAGGTTTTAGTCCATTCACATTGCTAAAAATCTCAGTTGTGTGTCAAAAGGGCGTTTATGGCATTTTTAAGCATAATTACGATCAAGTGCATATAATTCAAACCATTAGGCACCATGCAATATAACTCTAGAGGGTTATACTACTAAGTAATGTGGTCCTAATGGAAGCTTAAATCATGGGAGAATTAAGCTTAAACGGGTCAGAACTGAAAGTCAAAGCAAAAGTCAAGCTTTTGCGACTTTCGGTTATAAACTGACCTTAGACTATTAATTGCCGGGTTAGGACTGTTAAAACATGTTTTGATATTAATTACCAAGTCATTAGAATGTTAAAATATAATTTAGAACCTCTGATTTATTAATTTTAGTCATTTACAAACATTCTGCCCAGTTTGACTTTTTGTCAAACTACTTTGACACGACAATTGACTAGTCAAACGAGATAATTAGGAGGTGTCCTTTTAAGGGTTAATCACCTACCTTAATATGGTCCCATAACCACTTTCAATTTAATCAGTGGCTGGTCCATATGTAATTAAAACGAAAGTCAAACTTAATTTACGGCAAGTTTGACTTCTAAGTAATTAAGCTAAATAAAACGACTAAGCAAGTAATTAGAGGCTTACTAATGGTCCTAGCTGTCTTTTCTACACTTGATAATCTTCTCCTTGTCCTAAGCAAGCTCTAGAAGTTGTAGAATAGAAAATGGTTGCAAGTGTGCATAGGAACTCAAGAACTAATGTCCTTATATACTACTTTGCATGATCATGGATCAATCACATCTGTTATGGGGCATCCTAGGATCACCCCAGGTGTCCTAGTTGATGAAATAAACCGACATATAGCTCCCTAGGTTGATACAATCTAGGCTATGGCGGTGGAACAGCCAAAACCCGCACCTGGCAGCCAAATTCTGAGCTGGGCATGCTGAGGCGGGCCGCGTAAGCCATAGAGGAGGCTTACGCGGGCCGCATGGGCTGGTTTAACTGGCAAAACAAGTTTGTAACTTGGCAGGTTTAGTCCCTGGTTCATTTAAACCTTATATAACCTCATTTTTAACATATAAGGCCCTTGTAGTCAGATTGTTGAGGCTCAAGGATATATAAACAAACTTCGTTAGGCTCGGGTTCGTTAAATATCACTATAAAAGCAAGTTTCGTCAAGTTGACACTTATAGCCCAAAGTCTTGAAATTATACTTAACGATCTTGAAACCACGTGAAATTTATACCACTTATTCTTAAGAGTATATTTGAATAATTCGAAGCCTTGGTTTCATTAAAAGATCACTCAGAGGTCAGAATCAACATGTTGACACGTTTAACCCTTGAAATTTAATAATCTTCCGATTATTTTCATAAACGGCTTCTTATATCCAATCAATCACTCGTTTAAGAATATATTCATCATGTATGGTCATTCAGAGGCACAAGTTTGGCATGTTGACACTTTTAGTCTCTGTGGTTTCATAGTTTCACTATTTGTCAACTTTAGTCCTTCAAACTAAATCTTTCACACCTTTAGAGTTTAGGACACGTGTCTTTACATAATTGGACACGTTTTTACGTGGTGTTACACCAAACCAAACTCAATTGTTTGAACTTGTTCACAATACACATTCAATTCAAAGTCCCATATGATGAATTGAGATGATCATATTCAAGGTAATTTCATTATTTGAAACATACAAAACTTGTTTAAAATCTTCAATTTCATTGTATCATTTGTTAAAACACGACACCTTGCGGTGGTGATTTCTTTGAAACTTGGACTCATTTCATTTTCACACACGAGGTACAAATTTATCTATTTATTGATTCATTATCCTAAACCAGTCTTAATACAATTTTATGTTAAGATAAAAGTACTTGTATTCCTATTTAAATCTTTAAATTGATCCTACAATATTCATTTGAACATCATATCAATTGAATATCCAGATTCACTTCATTTAAAACTTTCAGTTAATTTCGAAAACGGTGAATTCATTTGGTCACCGTAATCATTGAATTCTTTCAGTCGTTACAACGCCTTGCGGTGTCTGTATAAATTTGTAGTCTGTGCTAATAGTAAACCCTAATCATACGTCATTCGTTTTACTCATCATTCAAATAGTCTTGATACAATTATGTATTAAACAATGATACCCTAAATTCTATTATATTATCCGGTGTATCCCTGCCATTTAAATAAACGTCACTGATTTCCGGTTTGATCATTGGCAAATCATTTTTCATACGTCCATTCTCAAATTGAGATTATTGATTCAGAATCTCCCTCAATTGATGATCAAAGTAAGTTCTTTCCTGGCATTGAATCCTATTGTTTCTACAAATCATTGCATTTCGAATTCTATGCCTATCAAATCTCCCTTTTGATTTCATTTCATCTCATTCAGTTAACATCAATTCCTGAAAATGAGTTTTGAGACCATTAAATTCCAATTATCCTATGATATCCTTATATTCATCTTTTGATTCTATCCCAGACACCTTGATAACCAACTAAAAGACGTGAAGTAACCCCAAGAAGATGCCGTAGCCCAAATCTCGAGGACGAGATTTAAAACAAGGTGGGGAAGATGTAACATTCCCCAAATTTTTTAAATTCAAAATGAAGTTATTACACGAATAGATCATGGGTAAGTTGACCGATAGAAATATAAGGTATTTTGGCAAACATAGGAACCGTTTAATAATCATATTAATAAAAATACATTATATTTGAACCTAGTCAGTTTTAGTGAAACTTGGTTCAAAATGTAGATAAGATTTTTCTCGTTCTAATAATATATTTATAGTTTTATAAAACGTCATATTTTAGAAGTTATAAGTGCCAAATAGGTGAAACAATTAAATTAATTACAATATATAAATTAATAAAAATAAATAATATTAACTAACTAGATGTCTACGTTCACATTTGAAATGAAAAGAAAGAAATGGAATCTTGACTAACAATTAAAATGTAATTCATCATACGTGTATGTTGTACGTGTATGATAATATCAAAAGAAACTTAAACTCCAAGTCAAAAACATAGTATATATAGGGAAGGTTGGAGCAAATCCAACTTCTCACATTTCATTCTCATCGCCCTCCATTCTATAAATTCTAATTTTCCTTTTCTTAAATATTATACCAATTATACTCCAAAGCCCTGCCCTGTTTTAAGTGTTTTAACCCCTGATCACTGATACCCTGTCCGATTGATGTACGACCCCGTAACGAATGTCAAGGCTCTGCCCGACTAAGTTCGTTGGGGTTCTGTCTCGTGACGTAGGGATAAAGTTGAATTGGGTTACTATACTTAATGCAAGTGCATTACATATTTTATTAAATAGTATACCAAACCTCCTAAAATACCCCTGGCACCCCTACACATCCTAAAATACACCTCGTATACGAAAACCGGCCTCGAAATACCTTTATCTCATTAAATAACAAATAAAACAAATTACAGGGGTCGCTCGCGGGCCGCGAAGCCTTTGTCTATCTTAGTCGCGGGCCGCGACTGCTCAACGACAGAAGAACACCCGGTGCCGCCACGTGTCGATGACTCAGCAACCCTCAAACCGCCCTACCATCTCTCGCGGGGCGCGAAGACCCCTTTGTTCTTCTTCGCGGGGCGCGAGAAACCGTCGATCAGGCACTATAAATAGAAGGCATCGGCCTTAGTCCAAACCGTTCATTTTCAAATTCTTTCTCTCAATTTCTATAGTGTAGAAGTAATTCCCGGGTATAATACCCCCTAATAAGCGAAGCTCTGCCTCGTTGTAAGTATTATAAACCCCGGTTACGTATTAGATACGCTGCCCGATTGATCTAGTACTCCGTAACGGCTGTCGTGGCTCTGCCCGACGTAGTCGTTGGAGTTTCAGTCTCGGGGAGGGTATAACTAATGTAAATTGGGTTATTATACTAACGCGTGTGCATTGTTTTAATTAATAGATTATAACCAGGAAGTCACAAGGGAAATACCTAAAATAGCAATGTCAGTAATCCTCTTTTTGTACACCGTTTTTACAAAACCTTAATTATCTTAAAATGTAATTAGCAATGATTGAGTCTTTGTAATTCTTCAATTACTGCCTGTATTATTGGGTTTTGTATACATTACTTGATAATCTTCACAATTGGATAATGGGTTAGCCAATGTGTGATATGACCATAGCCACAGATCCGGTCGAGTGGCAAGTACTGAATGAGTAATTGTGTAGATATAAACATTGTAATCGCTCTCAATACTGTATAATGATAAAACCTGTTTTGATTAAACTGGGATTCACTCACCAGTATTTCTTGCTGATAAAATGTTTTAAACACGTGTTTCAGGTAATGTAGTATGAAGCCAATAAAAGCCAGCTGGAGAGCACTGAAGGCTTAGAAAAGTGGCTATAAAAGTTACCTAATTAAAAAGGAGAAATTGTTTTCAATAATTAGGGTTTATTCCCTATAAATGTACGATAAAGGAAAATCGAGTTTTGTCCCACTTGTTATTATAAATATAATAACAGAAAACTTGGGTTTTATCCCATTTATTTATTTTAAACATTATGGTGTTCAACTCTGATAAAAATATTTCCTAACTACGGTCCTGATGAAACTTTCCGCTGCCAAATTAATAAACACCGATACCATCTGCTCTGAGGCTCGCGGCTCCCGCTCCCAGGATGGGGTCGGGGGCTGTGACAGAAGGTGGTATCAGAGCTATGCCACTGGTTTAAGCCATTTGGATGTTCTTCCAATGCCTAAACCTTAAATATTTATGTTAGGAAATTAATATCATATGTGTTATCCCGTGAACATGAAATCTCAATGTGTTTATTATGATTTAACAAATTTTGAATTTCCAATATGTGTTACCCATCTCACAGTTATGATATGCTTATATATAAGGTATTAGTAATATTATGTTTTATGGAATTTTATGATATATTATATATATATGTATCATATATTTGTATGAAAATAATTCAACATTATAATAATATTAAGATAATATGTATTATACCTAATTGGTTTTATATCATTTAAATTCTCAGGATTTGTAACTCCTATTGTATCTTACAATATGTTAGGCTATAAAAAGGAAATATATTCATAATACAATATTCAATTCTATATCCACATATTTATGTGAATACAATATTATGGTATTGATATTAATATCTTAATTAAAAATATAAAACAATACCCTTAGGTATGATATCCCTAAAATATCATAATATAAAATATTATTCTATAAAAGCAGTATATTTTATGATTTATGATATAACCCAAAGTCTTACTCGATTTAAAGATATGTATTTGTCAAAATTTTGGTAAAACATATAATTATACTAATTTTGTTAAAATATAATGTTTCAGCATTATTAAAATACTTTGTAAATCACTTTATAATTCTTTATTACTTCTTATAGTATTATTAAATATTAAATATGTAGATTATTCGTCAAAATTTGATAAATTAAGTAATATTTAGAAATTATATATACTCAATATTGATGATAATTAACATGTTAAGAAAAATTTTCATACACAAACGCTTTCTAAGAAAAATCTTTAATGTATAATATTATTATCATCATTGGTATTAATATAATACACTAAACTAAAATATTATTAAATTCTGTTTTAAAATTTAAAACTAATAATAATAGTAATTTTGGAAGAAAAAAATATTTTCAATAACTAAATAGAATTTTCGGCTCTTGAATAAAATTTTATTAAAAGGATTTTATAAAACATGATCCTTAATTTAATTTATACAAATAATGAACAATAGTTATTACAGTTCGTAATTCATAGTTTGACGATTCTAAAATTTAAGCACATGTACATATACCATGGAAGATATAAAATATTTTGCAAAACTGTATTTATGAAACAGGAATATGTACAACAACCTAGTATTGTGTAATTAAATAATTTTAATACATAATACCTATATATCAACAGGAAACAGCTTAAACTTATTTATTAAATTATGTGTAAGTCATATATATATATATATATATGATTGGTATCAATCTTATAAATGATATTTCATCTATGCAATAAAAATATGTACAAAAACATTTGGTACGGTATAACTATGTGATTTAAAATATGTACATATATATCTCAAGAAGACACAATTTTTATCATTTGATAAGTTTAATTCATTTCTTAAACCATATTTGAATCATATATATATAGGACAATGCTAGACAGAAAACCCTATTTAGGTAGAAAACTCTGGAAACCCAAATCTCCCCCCATTTTTACCCAACCTCCCGACATTTTTTTTTTGAAAAAAATAACACATGTAATATACATGTTTTAGAGTGTTTTGGGCCAAAAAAAACAAAAAAGCGCCGAAGGGATTTTAAAAAAAAAAATAAACAAATTTCAGTGCCTAACATGTGTTAGGCACAAAAGACATAAATTGCTGAAATTTTTTTTTTTTAAATTATCCCTTCGGCCCTTTTTTGATTTTTTTGGCCCAAAACTCTTAAAAACATGTATATTACATGTGTTATTTTTTTTCAAAAAAAAAAAAAATGTCGGGAGGTTGAGTTTTCTAGGGTTTTTTATATAGATAGGGTTTTCTATATAGCCCTACCCTATATATATATATATATATATATGATCCTGTAAAAAGTGCTCAAAGTGTGAGAAGTGTATTATAACACTATATATAATACTATATAACACCATAAAAACACCGTATAACAATATGTAACACCATATAACACTATGTAACACTATATCATTATATAACAAATATAACACTATGCATCTATCATAGACATGCTATCAGACAACCTATAGTGTTATATTTGTTATATAATGATATATAGTGTTACATAGTGTTATATGGTATTATATGGTGTTACATATTGTTATACGGTGTTTATATGGTGTTATATAGTATTATATATAGTGTTATAATACACTTCTCACACTTTAGGCCCTTTTTACACTATCCTTACCCTATATATATATATATTGATATTGATATGAGATTTCTTAAAATATTAAAGATCAAATTTAGAAACGGTCTTGCACTTGGCTCGCACGGTCGTGCGTTCCGAGAAATCATCGGCACACTCACTTGCACTGGCAGTGCTTCTGGGGTCGGAGACCATGCACGGTCATGCATGTGGACGCACGGTCGTGCGTCATCTGGCAGTTCACCAGAATCTCGCCAATTTCATCAGAATTGTCTTTAAATTGCCCCGTTTTCACCAGATTTGTCTTTTGCACTTTGTTTAAGACCTGAAAATAGAAAAGTACCTGATTTGGTACCTAAAATGTTGTTTCGATCAAAAACGCTTAAAATGGAAGTAAATTATAGGATAAAAACATGTATAATTTAACTTATATCAGTGTACGATTAATTTAGGAGGTGGTGGTGATGGTGGGTTGAATGTGGAAGTGGTGGTGGTGGTGGTGGTGGGTTATAGAGATGGGAGAAGAAGATGAGGGGTGGGCATCTCTTTTTGGTTTTTTATTTTTGTAATTGTTCAAGGACAATTTAGTAATTTCACAAAGACTTAACTGGAAAATTTAACAAAGGTTAGTGTTAAGGACCACCCGAGTTTAAAAAGTACAACCACCGGAACAAAGTGTGTAATTAGTGACCCTTAGGACCAAGTCTGCAATTTTTGCAAACCACAGGGACCAACCATGCATTTGACTCAATAGTGTTTTATCTCTTCTTTTTAGTTTCTCAATCCTAACTTCATTTGATTATATGTCATTTTTCTTGAATATAATCCTAGTTTACATTTGTACGAAAGTACAATTGGGTTTGGGGCAAAGTTTTATTTCTGTCGTGGTTTGGTTACGTGCTCATGTTATACATACTTCGTTGGCATAGCTAGCTAACGAGGGATCTTACCTATGAACTTGTTTTGCATATCGTATGCTTTTCAAGACTTTCAAGTATCCCAGGGGAATGTCCAGCATGAATTCCAAAGAAATGATTTCCAGATTTCCATAAAACGATTTCAAGTATTCCATGGGAATGTCCAACAGAAATTCCAAGTGAGTGATTTCCAAATTTTGATAAAATGATTTTTAAGTACTCCGAGGGAAAGTCCAACAGGAGTTCCAAAGGATTGGTTTTCAATATTTCTTTTGGATAGGTTTATCCATGATTTTCACGGTTTCTAAAAAGCTTAACAAGTTTTCTAAAAGAGTTTTTCATGTCTTTGGGACAAGTTATTTTGAGATTTCAAGGATACGACTGTTTGGGTTTTTCCAATAAAAGTGTTTTCCATTGTGTCGATAAAACCTGTGAACTTACAAAAAAACTAACTGGGTTAGGGTTTAGTTAGTTGGGAGCGTTAGAGAAAAATAAGTTGAAAGTTGGGAGTGATGTGGTACAATTCATAAGTTGGGTGTGTTATTGGCTAAATGGTGAAAGCCGGTCATTTAAATCCAACATCCCTTTAATATATTTGTTTAATGCATGAGTTTGAACAAAATATTACACTGGGAGTATTTTTATTTGACATTTTGTGTCTTTTGTTTAGTAATAATTATGCTAACTTAAATTGTAAAGCATGCGTTGCAACTTTTATTTAGTTGCATAATTGCCCGACCCAAATAAACCCGAAATCAATTAACTCGTATATTATTTAGTCCCAGTTACGAGTAGATTTATATAAGTAGGGGTGTGAATGGTTCGGTTATTAGCCTTAACTGTAACCGTAATTGAAGTTATCGGTTAATCAGTTTGGTTTATTCGGTTAATTTGTCTGTTTCCAGTTCGGTTAATAACCAAACCAAACCTGAGTTAAAATTTTTACTCATAAATACATGGAATAGAGGTATAAAACATAAAATACATAAAATAGAGGTATGAAAACTAGATATATATAAAAATATGAATGCTTCAGTTAACCAAGGTTAGACCATGGGGTATGGTGGGGCTTGGGTTGGGGCTTGGGGCTTGGGTTGGGCATTGGTTGACACGTGTAGTTTCAAAAGTCAAGGCATCAACCCACTTTTGAAGGTGGTATGGTGGGCGTGACTTGGCTGGCGTGGCCAAGCCACATCAGCTTTTTTATTTTTATTTTTTTTATATATATTTAAACCAAAAACTACTAAACATACAACATAATTATTAAAATAAACATACAAAACAATTATCAAAATAAAAATTTATAAAAAAAATTATGGTGTGAGAAAGATGTTAAATGTGGTAAGTATTTATAAAGGAATTTTTTTTTTTTAAATATAGACCCCAACGGTTAGCCAACGGCTACTTTGAAAGGGCCATTCACAACCCGCCATGTCAGCTTGCTCCCCCGCCCCACGCCCGGCTTGAAAGCCAAGCCCCAAGGGCCACGCCCAAACCCAAACCCACCCAGGATGGTGGCTTGGGCGTTTTCCCCCAACCCACGCCCCAACCCAAGCCCCATACCCAATGGCCTTAAAAAAATAACCAACAACCGATCTTTAGTTAATTCAATTTTCGATTAATTTCAATTAAGGTTAGGTTTCTGCTCACCCATACCTATAATAAAAAAACCCCCAAATAACCCGATCCGAATAGCAATCAGTTTGGCCTAAATGTGTGTCCGTACGGCCAAGTTACCAACTCTGGACGGCTGATCGTAGCCGTTGCCGGAGCGCAGTTACCGATGAAAGCTGCAGTAGATGAATCGATGCCTGTTAATGGAACTTTGTTAATCAGGTTACATTTTGTTTGTGAATCGTTCCGTTGATCGCGCTTTACTAATTGATATATGCTAATCATCGGTTACGTGTTTGTGTATCGGTTGATTGCTAATTCAAGTTGATACAAACATTTTGTGTTTATGTTGACTGGTACAAACACTCTCTCAATTGTGTTAGTTAAACATTCTAGTTGATATTGTTTCTTCATTCATTCACTGTGATTCTGTTTGTTAATCTAATATTAATATGAGTCTGGTTAGGTCAAAAAGATTAAAAGAAATGAGACTAGAAAGCTTTGATTGAATAATAAAAGGTCATTACTAAAATTCATAACCCTTGCAAAAGAAAATGATCAAAATGAAGAGGTTTATAACAATAGGGAAAGGATCATGAAAAAACTCTTCGTTTTTTAGAAAACTCGCGAGAGGTCTATCTGACGATTGATATTTGTGTGGATTTTTATTTTCATACGGTTAAGGTTTTAGGGTTTAGGGGTTAGCTTTTAATTTTTAGAGTTTAGGGGTCAGGTTTAATTTTTAGGGTTTAGCTTTAGCATTTAGTTTTTAGCTTGTAGGTCTTAGCCTTTAGGGTTAAGCTTTTTGGGGTTTAGGGCTTAGTTCTTAGGGTTTAGGGATTAAGGTTTATATTTTAGGGTTTAGTAATGGTTAGACTATGGGGTGTGGAGGGGCTTGGGTTGGGGGCATTGCTCGACACATGTGAGATGTGGGCTCCACCAGTCCACACCCAAAAAAGTGGGGTGTGGAAGCGGGGTGGCCAGGCCGGCGTTGTGGAAGGGGCTAGCCAAACGGTCATCAACAACCAGCCAACCATTGCCAGACATGTCACCCCAGGCCAGCACCCCACGCCAAGCGGGCAACGCCCACCAAAACGCCAACCCGGGGTGGAACACCCGACGTTGAAGGGCCATCAACGCCCAAAAGTCACGCCCGCACCCAGCGGTCTTAGATAGAGTTTTTTCATTAAAAGGAGTTTTCTCATGAACCCTATCATATAACAATAAAGGGTGGTATGGATATTAACCTTGAATATGTTGTTTTTATTTGTGATCTAATCATGCAATCGTGCATGATTACATTGCAGAATTTGAATCTGGTTAGGTCAAAAAGATTAAAAGAAGTTAGACTAGAAGCTTTATTTCAATAACAAAAAGGTCATTACTAAAACTCATAACCACTGTAAAAGATAATGAAGAGGTTTCTAGCATTTTTATTTATTAAACTAATTGGTCAATTAATAGCAAGAGGCATTTCGCATAATGTTGCTAGTCGCTTTCTTTTTGGTAGATTGGAACCACAATTATGTACTTTTAGTTAGGTATGGTGTTCACCTTCAAGCACATCTACACTTCTTTTTAGTTTATTTCATGACTTATCGACTTCTATGCTTTAGTGTTTAAGTCTACAAATTAATATGGGTCCATGTGTTTATATTTTTGCTAGTAATTGTTGTTTTGTTTGATTGCAGATTGGTTAAAAGATGGTCAAGAGTACAGAGGAAGATGCCACAGATACACCAACTGAGAAGGTTTGTGGAGACAACTTCCCACATAATTTCTTAATGGCTTCGGAAAAATGTACCTTTATGTGCTTGTTGTACTCCCTACGTATACAAGAGTATAAAAAATGAATACAGGAGTATTACACTTTTATATGGTTTTATACATGTGGTATATAGGAATAGGACTACCCATTGTTACATAAGAAATATAAGCTCACTTTCTGATTGTTTTAGGTCAAGCTGTATATAAATGCATCCTTACTACTCTTGCTAGATCTATGTTATCTTGTTAAAAAAGAGAAGATATTGGGCATTTTGTTAAATGGGTGTGTATGACAAGGTCTTTTTTGTGATTAAATCGTCTTTTTATGATTTTTACACATTTATGCCATGCCCAATTACGTTCAAATACATGATTGACAGTTTTTGGATATATGAATTACAATGTAAAAACATTATTACAGTCTCTTTTAATTTGTATGATGATATACATTGTGTAGTGTCGTTTCTTCAGGAATTGTATTTTCGGGCTGAAGTGAAGATTAGATGCCGCATAGGAGTAGCGACAGAAATCCGGGATAGGTTGAGACCAGGCTCTGTTAGGTCGGAGTTATTTCGGGGAACGTGTTTCGGGCCATGGCTAGACATACGATCTACATCTATCGACTCGAATTTACTCCATCTAATACTACAGACTGAATATACCCCGGTTGTGCATCAAGATGCGTTATTTTTTCTTGTTGGAGGTCAGGAGTTGCGGTTTGGACCTCAAGAGTTTTGCCTCATCACAGGAATGCGATTTGGTCCTCATCAACTTTATAGACAAAATCGGATGCACGTGGGGCTAGATATGACATTTAGGGGGAGGGTATTTGGTCATGTACAAGCTAGAGTAAAGGTTTCGGATCTCAAAAACGTCTTTGATAGTTCTCTTGATCAGTTATCGGACCTTGATGCAGTACGGCTTTGTCTGCTGATGTTGCTTGAGGTCGGATTCATGGGCAGTCAGTCCGATTATGTCATTCACTCAGATGTTTTAGAACTAGTGGAGGATTTGGACTCATGGAACACATTTCCATGGGGTTCATATGTTTGGAAGGTTGTGTACAGGCAGCTACATAATGCGCTGTCAAAACGTTCTGCACGACGCGCTTTTTCGCCGCAGCTACATAATGCGCTGCCAAAACGTTCTGCGCGACGCCCTTTTTCACAACTTAATTATTCGCTAGAGGGATTTATTTGGGCCTTTAAGGTTATGCTATTTGTATAAGACAAACTTATGATTGTAATTTACTTTTCTGAAGTTTATTATATTGTGATTTTCTAGATATGGATCTTCGAGGTTTTCCCATACTCTGAGAAGTTTGCTATCAAGCATGGTGGGATTCCGAGGGCCATTAGCTGGGGCAAGAACAAATGTATAACATGGAAGCATGCACTACCATTTGTCATGGATGCCGCAGTGGTATGTTGTATGTAGTATGTATTGGACTATGAGCCCACGGGCTTAGTTAGGTTTCTAGGGTTACTCGTAATCCTTATAGGCTTATATATTGTAACCTACTTATTCAATAATGATCATTCAGTCTTTTATAATTCTTACAGGGTATCAGAGCCAGCCTAGGCTCTATACCGTTTCCGCCGCGCCACACACAAATAACCAAACCCTGGCCGTCACCACTTGAGAAAAACCCTAGACAGGGCGGTGTGCCGTCACTGTCGCCGCCGCCCTGTCCAGCCGCTGTTTGTTTTCCGTTTCCGGTTCTTTTTTTTTCCCAGTTTCATGTTCAAATAAAGCTTCGTTTTCGGTTCTAGATTCACCAATGTTCTTACAGTCTCTTACCACATAGATGATGCTATGGTTCATCTTGTTGATTTCACGTCTGCATCGAGCCACCCCTTGCCGTCGTGCCGCCGCCGCTCATTAGACTACGGTCTCCTGCCGCGCCGCCTGCAGGATTACGATCCGCCGCTGTGCCGCTACCCGCCGCCGCCGCACTTCCGTATTGGATGTCTCTTGTAGGATTACGAGATCATTCAAAACTGTGGATCGTAGATTATGGATTGAAGATTGCAAGATTATGGAATTTTGACCGAAATCGAACACAGTTTTTTAGGGTTTATTATTGTTTAATTTGTTTTCATATTCTTTTTCAGTATAAGCTTCTAGTTCCTCCGCTACGACTGTGGGGGAGTATTAGACTATGAGCCCACGGGCTTAGTTAGGTTTCTAGGGTTACTCGTAATCCCTATATAATATATATTGCAACCTACTCATTCAATAATGATCATTCAGTCTTCTATAATTCTTACAGTATGTACATTAGTTTTTCTTATCTTTTTAATTAGTTTATTAGTATTACTTAATTAGAGAGAGGATCATGAGAAAACTACTTATTCATGAGAAAACTAAAAAAACTCCAAAAAAACTTTAAAACACATTTTTTTAAAATAAAAACCAAGTGTTTTAATGATTAAAAAAAACCTTAAAAAATATTAGTATTACACATGTGCAATATGTTGCACATTTAATTAAGTGTGCTATTTATTTTCAGCCTGGATTTGAGCCACTACCAGTGTTGACACCAACTCCCGAAGAGTGCGCCACTGATTGGTGGCGTGCGAGCTGTCAGTTTTTTGACGGCTATTTTTCACCGCTGTTGAAGAAGGCACGCTTATCATCGCCACCTCAGTCGTCGGTTATGGTCCATGATCAGCTGGTAGACAACAATAGCAACACCACTACCATGCTTGTAGAGGACAATACTGACAACCATAGTCACATGGAACGCGGTACGCTCCGGTACGCGGTACGAAAACGGGTACGCAATTCGGGCCTTTCTAAAAATCGGTACGTTGGGGGGTAGGTTCATTTGGGAACGCTAATTCAGTACATGGTACGCTGTATCCTATGGCGTACCACCGTAGTTTGGTACACGTATCATATATATAAAAAAGTATAAAATAGATCCTTCATTAAATTCTCAAACACATAATCAAAATGGGGGGAAAAACTGTTCAGGACCTGGCTGTACCGGAATCTGACTTTTGGAACGCCGGTACACTACAAACGGAAACGCGTTTCGTATTAATTAAAAACGTGTATTCACCGTTTGGAACGCTATTATGGTACACAATCGGGAACGGTCCAAATTAGCGATCCGGTACGCGTACCGGAGGCGATTGGGACGACTCTGTACCCCGATTCGGTACGGCCGATCTGGTACGCGATACAAGGGTCTTTTAGCGTTTCCTGTGACTATGCTGACAACACTTCTAATATCACCACTACTCATCAAAGTACGGGGTGGATCGAAAATATGGAGAAAACAATGCTAGAGAATAAGTTACAGAAGCCGTCGGTTATAAAACGTCTCACGAGTCTAGACACACATGCTGATGTAAGCATCCTAAACTCTTTCTTTTTAATCACATAAAAATCTTATGAAATTTATCTATTATGCATAAGCCATGGAAGACTAGGCAACCACATTGTGCAAAGATAGAGATGCCAACAACGTCAGACTTGTTTGGTTCTTTTCATGTTTGTTTTGCTGCTAGTTATGAATACAGTTTCATTCTATGCTTCTGTTAGCGCTAACATGTTGGAAATTCATGTATTATTGTAGGACTACCCATTGTTACATACGAAGTATAAGCCAACTTTCTGATTGTTTTAGGTCAAACTGCATAGAAATGCATCCTTACGGCCCTTGCTAGATCTTTGTTGATGGCCATATAAGATACAAAGTGAAAAATTTGTTAGTCTCTTTTTTGATGATATATACTTAAATAGTGTATAATGTTGTCTCCTCAGGAGTTATATTCGGCTAAGGTGAAGATTAGATGCCACATAGCAGTAGCGACAGAAATCCGAGATAGGTTGGGACCAGGCTCTGCCAGGTCGGAGTTATTTCGGAGCACGTGTTTCGGACCATGGCTAGATATACAATCTCTATCTATTGACTCGCCTTTAGTCCATCTGATACTACAGACTGAATATACCCCGACCCCGGTCGTGCATCAAGACGCGTTATTTTTCCGTGTTAGTGGTCAGGATTTGCGGTTTGGACCTCAAGAGTTTTGCATCATTACCGGACTGCGATTCGGTCCTCAACAATGGAAATACGGAAGTACAGATACGACATTTAGGGAGAGGGTATTTGGTGATGTAGAAGCTAGACCAAAGGTTTCGGATCTCAAAAACGTCTTTAATTGCTCTCTTGATCGGTTATCGGACCTTGATGCGGTACGGATTTGTCTGCTGTTGTTGGTTGAGTTTGGATTCATGCCCTGCGATCCCCGTGCATTGGTTCACTTGAATCTTCTAGAACTAGTGGAGGATTTGGACTCGTGGAACACATTTCCATGGGGTTCATACGTCTGGAAGTCTCTGTACAAGCAGCTACATAATACGCCCACAAAGCGTTCTGCTCGACGCCATTATACACTTGGTTATTCGCTCAGTGGATTAATTTGGGCCTTTAAGGTTATGCTATTTTCTTCAACTTTTTTTTTTTTTTTTTTTTTATAATTATAGTTTACTTTTCTGAAAGAGTAAAATGCCATTTTCGTCTTCGAGGTTTGACCAGTTTTGCTACTTTCGTCCAAAGGTTTGTTTTTTCGCATCTGGATCCAAAACGTTTGAAATCTTGCCATTTTCATCGGGTTCGTTAACTCCATCCATTTTTTTTCATAAAGTCATGGGTATTTTCGCCTTTTTTGTCAACTTAAAAGGCAATTTGGTATTTTAAATACTTGTACATTAGGCTACATGCTTGTACATAAAGTGAAAAAGACCGAATTGCTCTTTAAGTTAACAAAAAAGACGAAAATACCCTCGACTTAACAGAGAAAAATGGATGAAGTTAACGAGCCGGATGAAAATGAAAAAATTGAAACCTTTTGGATCAAGATGCGGAAAAACAAACTTTTGGATGAAAGTTGCAAAACTGGCCAAACCTCAGAGGGACAAAATGGCATTTATTCTTTCTAAAAATTATTTTATTGTGATTTTCTAGATATGGATCTTCGAGGTTTTCCCATATGCTAAGAGGTTTGCTATCAAGAATGGTGGGATTCCGAGGGCCATTAGCTGGGGCAAGAACAAGTGTATAATGTGGAAGCTTGCACTGCCATTTGTCACGGATGCCACAGTGGTGTGTAGTGTAGTATCTGCATTAGTTTTCTTGTCTTTTCAATTATTGTATCAGTATTCGTTAATTTAGTGTGCTATTAATTTTCAGCCTGGATTTGAGCCACTGCCAGTGTTGACACCAACTCCCGAAGAGTGCGCCACTGATTGGTGGCGCGCCAGCTGTCAGTTTTTTGACAGCTATGCTAATGATTCTTCACCGCTGTTGAAGAAGGCACGCTTATCACCGCCACCTCAGCCGTCGGTTATGGTCCCTGACCAGCTGGCAGAGGACATTGCTGACCCCACCGCCATGCCGAGCTCAGACAACACCACTGGTCACCAAAGTACGGGGTCCAGGACAAATATGGAGAAAATAACGGATAAGTTACAGAAGCCGTTGGTTTTGACACATCGCACGAGTTTAGAGGAGCGCGTTGATGTAAATATACTGAACTCTTGTTTTTCATCACTTGAAAATCTTATGAAATTTATTTCGTACGCAGGAGCTATTGAAGGCTAAGCGGCCACTTTGTCTAAAGACGGAGATGCCGACGACTTCAGGTTTGTTTGGTCCTTTTGACCACGTAGAGGATCGTGTTGTGGTAAATTATCGAAATCTCTTTAATGTTTCAAGTGATCATTTTACGACATCTAATTCTTATATTGTACAGGTGGGAAAGGTTTCATCTGAGTCTGACATAATTTGTGTCCAAGGCTACAAAGTAAAGCAAAGTGTTGCACCGATTCTTGAATCCATTTTTAAGAAACACGGTGACATTGCAGCAGAATGCCTATTCAAACCAGCTTCTATGAGATCATCTTTCCTTGAGATCGTTTGTGAAGCAGTCAGTCGAATTCAAACTGATGATGATATTGAAGAAATAGAACAGCAAGTGCTAGTTGCAGAAGCAGCCAACATTAACGTTTCATGGCTTCGAGTTCACTTGGACACCATCCGTGCCCGCAGGAAGTGCAGTTTGCTTATGGAAACTAAAGCAAACACGAGTTTAGTTAAAAGAGCCGCCTTAATGGATCTGAGAGAGAGTTGCGTGGAGCTCATGGCCGCGCAAGAAAGGTTTGAAAAGGCGGAAAGATGTGTGAGAGTACTTAATCTTGTTGAAAATAATATAAATGATAACATCTTGGAATCTTAAGGTAGTATAGACTAATGGGCAAGACAACCCGTGGTTTTATAGGCTAACTAAATTTGATGTAGATGTATAGGCGAAAACTCGAGAAGGTGTAGAATGCACAACTCTGGTAAAATGTTGTATCTGAAACACCCTTTCTCCTGCTGAGATGGTATAGTACTATAGTTGGAGTTGTGATTAGAATTGATCTCCTTTATATAGGTTTTCAATTATATTCTAGATATTCTGTAAAGAAAAGCATACGCAATATCAATTTTACTTGTTAACTAACTTACCTTTTAATTGTGTTTTAACTAGAGATGGGCATAATAACCGGTTCCAAACCGGACCCAGTAGAACCGACCTGCAACCGGTTCCAGTTCCTACCCGACGTATAGAAGAACCGGTTCCGGGTTCAAAAAACCCGTCGGTTCCTACCCGGTTCCAACCCGGAACCGGTTCTAAAAAGGACAAAAAGGTAATTATTTGTTTTACTAGTTGTATTCATGCCTGCTAGCTTTTTTGTAGTAGCTATAATGACTTGTACCATGCTTAATGACTTGTACAACCCATCATGTCATGTATGCACAATAACTTAACTGGCCAACCTGTTATGTATGCACTCTACTATAACCTGTCATGTTTACAGCTGTAAACCCACTGAAACAAGTTTTCAATTAATTTATATTATATATATATACGGACGTAAAAAAGCATGTTTGACCAACATTTCCTTTATTTATCAAAATGCTTCGTCTCTTTGTTCATCTTTACAGTTTGCTCAAAACTCAAAAGGATGGCTGTAAGGTTTCTTAGTTTAAATCCTTCATCCCTTCCTTCATCTCCTAAGTGATTGCTTGTTTGATATATGACTTATCGGGTCGGTTCGGTCTTTATCGGAATTTGTTTTTCCAGAGTTCCGGTTGCACTCGGTTCCACTCTACCCGAAACCGGTTCTTCTCTACCCGAAACCGGTTACACTCAGTTCTAGTTTTAATGCTGAAAACCCGGGTACGAACTGGAACCGGTTCCAACAAGAACCGGTTCCATTCACTCTCAATCAGGAACCGGGTACGGTTACCGGTTCCGGGTATAAAAAGAAACCGGACACGCCCATCTTTAGTTTTAGCACAGATTATTCGAGCGCTTAAATCATTACTTATATGTTTATCCAAAGCATACATATAGTAAATTGTTTACATATTTTTTTTTTTAAAAAATAAACTTCATTAAAAACAAACCTCCGACCCAAACGGGCAAAAGGCCAAACAACCAAACAACCCCCGACCCAAACGGGCAAAGGGCCAACAAATTACAACATATACAATGGGTATTTACACAAATCCGCCCATTTGAGATAATTACAAGAAAATCTAATTTTAACCCATGCAAACCCTCTGGATTTTATCTCCCATATGTATCATGCGGACTACACATTTTATATAATCTAATACTAGTAAAAGATTCTAATTAATGACACATGACATTTACTACTTCAAGTTATTAATAATATTTATTATTATATCTAATATCTAATAAATTATTGATATCTGTTGAATTAATATCTAATATGTTATAAATGTATTATTATTGTGGTCATCAACGCCTAAAATAGATTAGGCTTGTTCTCCAAGTTTTCTCTCATATATATAGATTCTTTGTATCTCATTGTAAACACATCACATTCAATAAAATACTAGATCTATTTCTCCCTATTGTTCTTCTCTTATGCTCAATGGCGAAGTATTGTGGGTGCCCGGGGGTGCACACGCCCACCCCAATGTTTCGGTTAGAAGTGTATAAGTTCTGATTTTTCGTCCGAAAATTTTAAAATTATATAGGATCGCCTCCCGATTATTTTTCCTAAATTGTATATCCTAAATATTTATAAACTTTGTATATAAATGATGGGTGGTTGTTTTATTTGGAACTATTATTATTTGACCCGACTTGAATCGAATAGCCCACCTGACCCGACCCAAAACATAACGATAGGAAAAAAAAATTGGGACCCATCACTTTACGCCCCCTCGAAACTTTTGGTCAAGCTCCGCCACTGCTTATGCTATTAGGCTAGTTTCACAACACGTTATCAGCACGAGTTACTTTGCTTTTGAAGTGGAATAGGATTGATGGGAATTATCAACTTTAATTCTCTAAACATGTCATCAACGTCAACAACGACAATAAAGGTACAATTTTATTATTTATAATTAAAAATAATAGGAAACACTTTCGTTACAAAGTTTATGTATAGAACAATGTGCACGTACAAGATAATACTCTGGAAGAAGACTTATTGGGTAATTTTGATCGTTATAGCGAAGGAAGATGGGTATGTTGGATATTGATTTTTATGTTGTTAATGTATTTGTCCTTAATAAAATTTAGAGATAATACAGAGAATGATAAAAAAAAGAAATAAACAAAAAAATCTATCAAAATATTTGATTATCTGATGCAGAGAAAAAAAATTAAAGATGCTACATTAAATCTCTAAATATACTCCCTGTTTGTTTTTGTTTATTATTCATATGCATTCTTATAAATGTTTGTGAAACTGTGAGTCATGTAACAAAAAGAAATAATAAGCTAAAAATTATTTAACGGAATAAAGGCAAATATAAAAAGATGGACATGAGAAGCTTTTAAAAAGTAAATAAAATTTAGAGATAAATGTGTTTGGGCAAAATGTGTTTTGCCCAAAAAAGTAAATATAACGATCAAAAAAGTAAATAAAATTTAGAGATAAATGTGTTTTGAAATCCACATGGATAAGACTTATGTCATATTATCATATATGACATGCACATGTTGCATATATATATGCATTTAGCTTTACATATATTTGTTAATAGAATGATGTTAGGTATAGGTTAAGGAATAATGTTTTCTTAAAAGTTTTAATATTTAATATTTCTTTCAAAATATTACTAAATTGGTATAACATTTGTTCTTTGTGATCTTAGTAGCATATTTTCTTTGAAAATTATAACTTTTTATAAATCTAGTTACGACAATTCAAAAGTTAAGAAAATAATACCTACCAAAATATATGACAATTCATGGCTCCTTTCGTTTTTATTGTTTTTGTAACAAAATCTCAATTTAAATTTGAATTAGAGAAAAGGTAGGCTATAATTTCTTTTAAAAATAGTATATTATGGTTTATTGTTGGTGGCTTTATTTATTTGGATCTCGTCCAGTTCTAAGGTTCACTTATCATACACTTGTTAATATTTTAATTTCATTGAAAAATAATATGTGAACGTATACATGATATATTTGTATGTCAAAATATATGTGTGAATTAACATAACAGTGAAATATATTTCTAAATGGTTGTATATATTAAAAGTTAGCTACTTGTTGTTGATAAAAAAATGTTGTCTAAGATTTTTAGCAAGATTATCAATATTGCAATTTTATTAATGTCATCAAAATAATGAATATAACTTGTAAAATGATAGAAATTTTAATGTTATGTTATAAATATTTGTATTGACAAGTGGAGATGTATTTGTATAGATATGATATATATGTGCATGAATGTATGTGTATAATTGATGACAGAAAAGCATCTTATATCATAATGTTTTTAGCATAATTTGTTTTATATGATGACATCCTATAACATTATGTATTGCATAGTTAAACTTTGTGTATTATTAGTAGTGCATTTATATATGTCTTTTATATGCAATCATTTGTTTATATAAATGATATTGATTAGAATAACCAAAGCCAAGTTGTGGTTTATTATCACTATCATAATATGTTTAGATATGACATCTAAAGTATTACTCTGTAAATCTTATTATCAGTTTGAAAAAAGGATATACAATTTTGGACTGATTAATCTTATATGATCGATCATGTAGTTATTGATCATTTTATATGATGTGAAGAGAAAGATTATTTATGTTGAAAAACAGATAAAAATTTTCATTTATCACACATGAGATATGCTCTTGAAGTAGCAATATCATTACGAGAGTATGAAAAGATTGAAATGATTGTATATTCGTGTGACCAAGTAAATAATGGAAAACTATGCAGTTTGTTTGGTTATTCCATTCCCTAAAGTGAATTTGATTATATAACATGATGGTTTGAATTTTGAAGTTAAAAGACATTATCGTATCTAACATTTTGTATTACATACGTGCAAGTAATACATCTACGATCATAAACTAGAAGTTTATGGATCATGATATTATATTGGCATGACCGGTTAGACCATGCCGAGTCAATGATGATGTGAAACTCAATGAAGAACTGGAAGATTCTTCCTGACAATTAAAGATGTCTTTGCTCTCAAGAAGAAATTAATTATTTACCAACCAAGATAGGGTGTGAATCCCTAAATATTCTGGAATAAAGAACGGATATGTATATCCAAACATGATATCATTTAGTGTTTTAAATCGATGCATCGTCTAAATGGTTATCAAATCCACAACCTGAAGTTTGTGTGATTGTGGCTTAGCTAATGTGATAGCAAGCATATTATTCCAGATTGGTATATTTATTTTGGTAATAACGATGAATTCAATTCCCAAGTTATTAATGATTATTGGAATAAATGTTGAACTACATATAGCTTATGTTTATACAATAATTGCTTTGTTGAGATGATCACTAAACGTTTACTATTGATTACAAAGCCAATGATCATGAGAGGAGCAAAAGTTAATTTAGGTACATGTAATTTTACATATAGTACCATTAATTCACATCAAGCCACTAAGTTATAGTTCTCCCCATATAGCTGTAATTTGTTTACAGCTCATTGGTTTTTCACTTTAGTGAATGAATGTTCCCAACATTAGGGGGAGATAACAGCAATTGGAAAGTGAAAAGTGGAATGAATTATCATGTCATCTTGATCCTCAGACTATAAACTGTGAACCCGAAGTTCAAAGGATAATTCATTTACCAATATTAAAGAACAAATTACCAGAAAAGTTTATTGACCTAAATAGAGTGACTAAGTAAGTCACATAATCAACTGCTTATGCTTCAGTTATATTTGTGTCCCAAGAGGACAACCACATATTTTGTAATGAGTCTATTGCACGCCTAAAGCGTGGTAGACTAGTTGATTCCAATAATAAAATTCCTCGAAAATTGGAGCAAGTTATGAAGTTGGTCAAGTCGAGGTGTAGTAAAAGGTCTCCTGAAGAGACAGTAGACATGACGGTTCAAGAAGAACCTCAGGTACCTGAAAAAATAAAGAGATCTCGATGAGTTATATCATGTCTAGAAATGTATGGAATCGAAATTAAAATCGACGTCGTTATACTATTGTATATAATATAGCGCTTGAAATGATGAAATGACGAGGATCAAGATTTAAGATCTGCCTATGAATGAAAATACATAAATGATTGGCCAAAATGGAAAGACGCAAAGTATGGCAGATTTAAATTCTCTAATGAAATGGAAAGTTTTCGGACCAACAATCCATACAACTGAATTTGTAAAGTTTGTTGGATATTAATGGGTCATTTATGCTAATCATGTGAAAATCAAATTAAATGAGATAAGACAAATATGGTGCACTAGGATTTTCGTAAAAACCCATGATTGATTATAATGAGACACATTCTCTAGTGGTGGATGCAATGACTTTCCAATATTTTATTTATCTGGTAATATAGAGAGAGAATTGATATGCGTCTTATAAAAGTTATGTATCACTTGATACTAAAAGTTTACATGAAAGTCCCTCAAGGATTTAAATTATCAAAATCATGTAAAATAAGTTCTTGAGAATGATATGATTATTGTATACAAATTCATATTTAAATACGTTGAATATAATTGGAACTCTTGATGAGTAATGTAAAGCATTTAAGTGATTATAACGTTAGTTATAACATCTTATGGATGTAATTCTTGTACACCAAGAAACATACATAGAAAACTTGTACTCGGTGATTATGGTATCTCAATTTACAATGTACAAGCATTGTACAACATGGATTTTATAAATGAAGCAAGTGTTCAAGACATCTTTGCATATGATATAGAAATCAATGAAGAAGTTTATGTGAAAAAACTCATAAAGAGTGTATGCACATATACAATAAGTCAAAGTGGAAAGAAGTATGTGAATGATTGCAAATGTCTAAGGCATTGATTTCAAAACCTCACAATGAATCTTTATAAGCTTAATTTTTTTTTGTATGGACTAAAATGGTAGAGTCGAACGTGATATAATCGACTTACTGATGAGCTTTAAAAGAGAAACTCCTATGGTATAATTGGTCCATTTGTTTTCATTAAAAGAACAGTACGGGGTATTGTATATGTTGACGATGTCTTTGAATCTCCTAAAGAGATCTAAAGGAGCTCAAATATTTAAACAAAGAATTTGCAAATTAAAGTTGGTATTGCAAATTTATGGCTCGATATGTAGAACATACATTTTTATTACTATCCATCAATCATAATACATCTAGACAATGGTGGATATTTTCCTATGGACAAAGCTTATGGTGTAAGTACATTTAATGAGTTCAAATATTTGATACAGAAAAATGAATTTTATCATCTTCTATCAAAGAAGCAAAGATTCTTGGTCATGAAGTGCCATAGTTCAAATACAAATTGTATTAGTATATCTTGCTAGTTATACACGAACATATATCATTAAATTCATTTGCAAGATATAACCCGTGTACAGTGAAGAGATAGTGTAATGGGTAAAACATATATTTTCTATACCCTTAAGGTACGAAAGATATGGGTTCATATTTTACTAACCCATCAACAAGTTTGGTTAGTTTTATAAATGCAGGGATTATAGCAAAACACATTCATGGATCTTATGGTATCTGCTTACAAGAGAAGGCAACATGAAGATCATACATCAGTGTTCATTAAAAGATTGTACATCAAGAGATTAAGCGACAAATTTCTTACTACAAAAGTTTCCAGCAACTTTCATAGAAGATTGGCATATGTTACTTAAATGATACACATCATAAATGAGGGGGAGTTTTACACAAGTTGCACTCTTTTTCCCTTCACTAAGTTTTATCCCATTGGGTTTTCTTGATAAGGTTTTTAATGAGGCAACGTACATGATCTAGAAGTATCAGGGGGAGACGATACGCTCTGCACTCTTTTTCCCTTAGCTAAGGTTTTGTCCCACTGGGTTTTCCTGGCAAGGTTTTTAACGAGGCAGCATCTCCAAAGCGTATGAAGTTGATAACCAAGGGGGAGTGTTATAAATGTATTATTATTGTGGTTATCAACGCCTAAAATAGATTAGGCTTGTTCTCCAAGTTTTCTCTCCTATATATAGATTCTTTGTATCTCATTGTAAACACATCACATTCAATAAAATACTAGATCTATTTCTCCCTATTGTTCTTCTCTTATGCTATTAGGCTAGTTTTACAACATAATATTTAATAAATTTTATGTTGTGTTTTTTCTTCTGTGCTTGCAAAATCGGATATGTGGATTTAAATGAGCAAAGGCAACACTAAGGTTATTATTTTATAAATCTGATAATTTAATGATATTATCGTAAAAATGAATTTTAATATTTACAATCCGGAACCAAAAGCTTATTTATTTCTCATCTATTATTTATCAAATATTTAAATTTTAATATAACTTACTATTCATTCCATTCAAATTTCTTTGGGGACACGTGTCAGTCAACGAGGCTATCAAAATTTGAGTTTTTCTATAAATATTATTTAATTGTGATAATATCTTTTGTTCAATATTTGAATGAGTGAATTGCAAGGATTGTCCTTTATCTTTATACCTGTTAGGATCGAACCCTACCAGAGGAACAGATAATAAAAGCCAAAACTGGATCAGAGCAGTGGATCCAGAATAAGCAGATGTTACATACAAGTATCTCCCCTTGATAGTGATTTCAACATCTGCTAACCTCCTATCTATTGATCATGCAACCTGCTGACCCACAACTGCTGTTCAAGTAAAGACCTGATGAAAGACTAAAGCTCTGCTGTTCAATCTACTGCCTTGAGTCAAGCACTGTTGATCCGGACAAGTACTGCTGGGTTCACAGCAGTGGAGGGATGCAGCAGTTGTTTATTCTGTCTTTATGTAATGTAATGTAATAGCAGTAGTTAGCATAGCAGTGTTTGTATTGATCAGAGGTTAGATTTTGTTAGGAGGTTAGATGTCACTTTCATGGTGACGTCAGCTTAGATGCTCAGTAGTTTGCTAGTGCCTATAAATAGAACAGTGCTCTGTACTGTTCTATTAGCTCTTTGCAACATCGTCTTCTCTGCACGAACAAACACTGAGCTCTGGCTGAGGGGGAGTTTGTATTCAATCATTGCAATTGTAATCGTAATTGAAATAAATTCAATCTTTCGGTTCATTGTGAAAAATGTTTGATCAAAACAATACTCTCGTTTGATTGTATGCAAAGTTTGTTTCCATCTTAATTCCGTTGCACATCTCATTCATTTCCATCTTAAGTTCAAACGTAAAATACAATCAAAACCAAACTCAGATCCAACAATTGGTATCAGAGCTTGGACAGTCAAATTTGATTTAACAATCATTTTGACATAAATAGTTCAGCTCAAAATCGTTGATATCGAAAGTTTGTTCAGTTTGTTGAAAAACAGAGTAAGGTTTAATCACCATTAAAGTTGATTAATCAGTGCCTGTAAAACAACCAGGATGACGTCATAATCACAAGATGATATGAATAACATTGGCTCTCTTTTTAAACCACCTATGCTTAAACGTAATGAATACAACATCTGGGAGAGAAGGATGGGTCATATCCTTGCTCAACAGAACACTGGATGTTGGAGGTCTGTTGTTTTTGGTCCCCATGTTCCTATGGTGCCAAGTGCTGATGTAACACCCTAGAATTTGAACCCTTGATTTTAAATAAAATATAGTTGATTACATGACTTTCATTTACAAAATTAAATAATAACCAAGACCCTAGTTGAGGGATGACCAAGATACAAAATGTTTCAACTGTTTAAAATGTAGTAACAACCATACACAAAGACTACAAAAGATCTAAAACGTTGCGGAAGCTTCAAAATAGAGTGTTCGGTTCTTAGTCATGTCGCTTGATCTTCACCCGTAAGACTTGTCGATTTACCTACGGTCAAAACCAGATAAAACATTAGTTTTGACATTAACGTATGCTATAAACACAAGTTTGAACGTTACATTTATATAACAAAAACAAAAAACAAGTTTCCTGGATCCACAGTAAATTACGGTATCACCGTAATTTACGGTGATCCTTGACTTTTCCTGGTCACCGTAAATCAGTAAATAATTACCGTAACCATTCTGACCTACACCGTAAATTACGGTATCACCGTAATTTACGGTAGGTCCTGGTAATCTATGTTTTGATTTCTTAGTTCATTTCCTTCAAAACCAATTTCGGAAATTGCCTTGCAAACAACCCATTTCATCTAAAACTAGTATTCTTAGCATGTAATAAACATTAACCAATAGCATAGAACAAATCTAACATATTTCCGGAATATGATTTATGTTTTACTCGATTCATTGACCCGTTTGGCTCGTCTACGAAATCCATTCCTATGACGACTACCAACGAGTACCATCCGAATTTAACAATCAATATAGCGACTTCATCGCGTAACCAAAACAACTCTTATTCAAGGATTCAATTACACACTAAATCATCAAGCTTAATAGTGTAACGGGTCAAGTTACATACCTTATCGCACGCCCTTCAACCGTGAATCCCCGCCGGCTTGTCCACTTGACGTTCCGGTATCTTGTCCTATAGAGTTCAATTCAGTACGTGTTTAGAACTCTTTTCATATCATAATTCGCATAATACACCGAACATCATGATTATGCGTTTTAACTCAAAATCTCAAATTTTAAAGCCTTCATAGAGGCATTTCAACAAACACTTCATATGCAGAATTTTTATATCTTTAGAAATCAACTTCTTAGCTTGCTAATTAGCTATCTTGACAACAATGGAGCCCTCCTATAGTGTTTTAAGCATCTTATCTTTCTGGAATCACTTCCAACAATCAAATTACACTAGAATAACCCTTCTTAACCCTAGTGTTCATCATCTTTATGTAAAACCCACAACCCACCTTCAAGGTGTTCATGGAACTTTCTGAATTGGGTCATGATTTCTCAAATAGTTAACTAGGTTTTACTTCTAAACACCTAATCAACTTTAATCTAACCAAATAACACACATGCAAGCATCAAATTTCAGATTTCCAAAATCATGAGAATTTCAAACAAGGTTTTAACACGAATTTTTACATACCTTATGATCCTCTTGTGATGAGGATCGATAATTTAAACTCAGATTTCGTTTTGGATTAGAATTGCATCTTCAATTTAAGGAATTTGTGGGTTTTAGGGTTCTTGGATAGGGGGTGTCGCCCCCTGCCTTCTTCTGGTCGACCAACACCCTTGTTTGGGGTGTTTGGTTTATTTTATTTGTCCCACTTTTATTTAAGTTTAGAGTTAACAACTATGGTCCCTCTATTTTGTTCAACATATAGTTTGATAGCTTTTAATCACTCTATAAGCTATTTCTAGACTAGTTAACTAACTTGGTTAAAATTTTTAGTTAGTAAACTCTCCTTTATTTAAACCTTACTAATTCCAGTTTAAGGTTTTACATTTTTTTTTTTCGGGGTGTTACAAGTCTACCCCCCTTAAAAGGGTTTCGTCCTCGAAACCGCAATACGTACCAAATAAAGTAGGGTGAAGGCGTCGCATTTCCTCTTCGGACTCCCATGTAATGTCCGAACCTTTTCTATGCTCCCATTTCACCTTGACTTGTTCAATTTGCTTATTTCGTAAACGTTTGACCTTTCTATCTAAAATTTCAACCGGTCTTACCACATAATTTAAACTATTATCCACTTCGATATCATCGTAATGGATGTAGGTCGTTTCGTCTGCTAGGCACTTTCTTAACTGAGATACGTGAAACGTGTTATGGATCCCACTCAGCTCCTCCGGTAGTTTAAGACGGTAAGCTACCTTGCCAGCTCTTCCGATAATCTTAAATGGCCCGATAAACCTTGGGCTTAACTTCCCCTTCTTTCTAAATCTAATAACACCCTTCCATGGGGACACTTTTAGCATGACCATGTCACCCACTTGGAATTCAATTGGCTTTTTCCTTTTATCAACATACGCCTTTTGTCTGTCTTGGGCCGCTTTCAAGTGTGCCCGAACTTTATCGATCTTTTCGTTCGTGGCTCGTACTATGTCTTGGTGGGCGAGTTCACGTGGACCCACTTCACCCCAACAAACCGGGGTTCGACACTTCCTACCGTAAAGCAGTTCGTATGGTGCCATTTTAATACTAGACTGGTAACTATTGTTATACGAAAACTCGACTAACGGTAGGTGAACATCCCAACTGCCTCCAAAGTCGATTATACACGCCCGTAGCATGTCTCCCAATATTTGTATCGTTCTTTCACTTTGTCCATCCGTTTGAGGATGGTACGCCGTGCTAATGAACAATTTGGTCCCCATTTGTTCTTGGAATTCACGCCAGAATTTCGAGGTAAACCGGGTATCCCTATCGGACACGATGGACACCGGCACTCCATGACGTGCTATGATTTCATTGGTATAGACTTCGGACATCTTTTCTGACGTATAAGTCTCACGAATCGGAATGAAGTGAGCACTTTTCGTCAATCTATCCACCACTACCCATATTGCATCAAAACCACGATTCGTCTTAGGCAGCTTGGTTAACAGGTCCATTGTAATATGTTCCCATTTCCAAACTGGAATGTCTAACGGTTGGAGTTTGCCATAGGGTTTCTGATGCTCCGCCTTGACTTGTAAACATGTCAAGCATTTTTCCACATACTTCGCCACATCCCTCTTCATTCCGGGCCACCAATAATTTTGTTTCAAATCATTGTACATCTTGGTCGCACCCGGATGAATCGAATAACGGGATTTATGAGCTTCATCAAGTAGAAGCGCCTTTGCTCCACAGGTATGTGGGACCCATATCCTTCCGGATCGAGTCTTCAACCCATGGTTCCCATCCGACAAGTCTTTCAACTGACCAATTATCCTTTCCTTCTTCCAATTCTCTTCTTTTACTGCTTCTAATTGCGCCTCTCGAATACGTTCAAGTATACCCGATGTCACCACGAGTTGCATCGATCGTACTTGTATTGGGACATAATCCGCTTTTCTGCTCAGAGCGTCCGCTACCACATTTGCCTTTCCGGGGTGATAATGTATTTCACAATCATAGTCTTTCACCGTTTCCAGCCATCGCCTTTGTCGCATATTTAACTCCTTCTGATCAAAGAAGTATTTCAAGCTCTTGTGATCGGTGAATATGGTGCACTTTGCCCCATACAAGTAATGCCTCCATATTTTTAATGCAAACACTACCGCTGCCAACTCGAGATCGTGCGTGGGGTATTTCTTCTCGTGTATCTTCAATTGTCTCGAGGCATAGGCTATTACCTTGCCCCGTTGCATCAACACGCAACCGAGCCCCGATAACGAAGCGTCCGAATAGACCACCATGTCTTCGACTCCGTCCGGCAATGTCAGTACCGGAGCTTGAGTTAGCCTTTCTTTTAGCGTCCGAAACGCTTTTTCTTGATCGACTCCCCAAATAAACCTTGCTTTCTTTTGGGTTAGTTTTGTTAGCGGCGACGCGATCTTGGAGAAATCTTGAATGAATCTCCTATAATATCCAGCAAGCCCCAAAAAGCTTCTAATTTCCGAAGGGTTCTTCGGAGGATTCCATTTTGACACCGCCTCTACCTTTGACGGATCCACCAAAATCCCATCGGCACTTATGACATGACCGAGAAATTGTACCTCTCGTAACCAAAAGGCACATTTGGAAAATTTTGCATAAAGCTTCTCTCGTCTAAGTGTCTCTAACACTTCCTGCAAGTGGCGTGCGTGTTCGGCTTCACTTTTCGAATACACCAAGATATCATCGATAAACACGATGACCGACTTATCCAACATTGGCTTGCAAACCCGGTTCATGAGGTCCATGAAGACCGCGGGCGCATTTGTTAGCCCAAATGACATCACGAGAAATTCGTAATGTCCGTATCTTGTGCGAAAAGCCGTCTTCGGCACATCTTCTTCTTTGACCTTTAGTTGGTGATACCCCGACCTAAGGTCAATTTTTGAAAACCAACTCGCGCCTTGTAGTTGGTCAAATAAGTCATCTATCCTCGGGAGCGGGTATCGGTTCTTTATCGTGAGTTTGTTTAACTCCCGATAATCGATACACATGCGCATGCTCCCGTCCTTCTTTCTCACAAACAATACCGGTGCGCCCCAAGGAGACACACTCGGCCTTATAAATCCCTTGTCAAGCAAATCTTGAATTTGGGACATCAGCTCTTGTAATTCCGACGGTGCAAGTCGGTACGGGGCTTTTGCTACAGGTTTCGCGCCCGGAATCAATTCGATCCCGAACTCTACTTCCCGTTCAGGCGGTACCCCCGGTAAATCTTCCGGAAAAACATCTTCATAATCTCGTACTACCGGTACATCCCCAATCTTTCGTGATTCTTTCTCGGTCTCATTTGCATAAATTATGAATGCCTTGCATCCTCGCTTCATGAGCTTGTGAGCTTTCAACATCGAACATACTATGGGGTTGCCTCGCTTTTCGCCATAAATAGTGACGTGTTTTCCGCTCGGAGATGTTAGTTTTATCTCTTTGCGAAAACACACGACCTTCGCATGGTATTGAGATAGCCAATCCATCCCCACGACTACTTGGAATTCTCCCATCGACATCGGGATCAGATTTATCAAATATTCTTCATCATCAATGCTCAGTTTACAATTTTCACATACATCACAAACAATAAAACTTTTGTTATTACCTATCTCCACTTCTAAAGGCACAGGTAATTTGGTTAAAACAAATGAAGGATGTCGAATAAACCCATATGAAACAAAGGATTTATTCGCACCCGTATCAAATAACACGTGTGCGGGAATTGAATTTACAGCAAATATACCTGAAACCACATCAGGTTCAATCTTCGCTTCTGCAGCAGTTAGTTGGAAAGATCTTGCCTTTGCTTTCGGGGCTTCACCTTTTGATTCTTGCCCATCCTTCTTTCCGACCAATTCCGGGCATTCCGACTTCTTGTGACCCGTTCGATAACAGTTGTAACAAACCGTCACCTTCTCCGGGCATGACAAAGCCATATGTCCCGTTTTCTTGCATATGGGACAAGGCTTATCCTTGTAACGGCATTCGCCTTTATGATTTTTCCCACAAATTTTGCAACCTGATGTACTACCCTTAGCATCTGATTTCTTTGCGGATTCGTTCGTTCTTGCTTTCTTGGCAGGGCTTGGATTCACATCTTGTGCCCTTCGTTCACCCCGTTCTATACTCTTCTTCAATTCAATCTCCCTTTCCCGAGCAGCATTGACAATCTCGGTAAGGGTCTCATACTTTGAAGGGGTTATGAATTCTCTATACTCCGCGCTTAGCATGTTATGATAATAATAGACCTTTTGCTCTTCATTCGTTATCAAATCATCACAGAACTTCATCTTGTCCATAAACATCCCCGTGATCTTGTCTATGGATTCACCCTTGTGTCTGAGTTGCATGAACTCTTCCTTAATCTTGTTTATGACCGCTTTGGGACTATGGTGTTTAAGAAACGGCGTCTTAAACTCCTCCCAAGTCATGGCCTTAGCCGCATCACTTCCAATCTCCTTCTTTTTGTTGTCCCACCAATCTTTCGCTTGATTCCTTAGTTGTCCCGTACCAAAGGCTACGTAGTCTTCTTCGTCACAATGGGTTCTCTCGAACACCCCTTCGATGTCACTTAGCCATCGTTGGCACACTATTGGGTCAACCTCCCCATTATATGTTGGTGGTTTACAAGCCATGAATTCCTTGTATGAACAAGGTTTTCGTCCTCCACGCTTTTCCTTTGCTACATTTGAATCATCTTCTAGTTTCTTGATTCTATTTTCTACTATTGATAAAACCGTGTTTTGGATTTTATCAATAAAGTCCGACAAACTGTTTTCGATCGCCTTTCCAACCTCTTCGGCAATCACTACCCTCACTTGTTCGGTGACTCTTGGCACCGCATTATCATTGTCTCCATCAGCCATCTCGATTTCTGAAATGTTTACATAGATTGTTAAACATTCCATTTATAATATCTGCTTTACTTGTTTTGATTTAATCAAGTTTATAACTTGATTTAATCATTCTTGTTTCTTATTCAATCAAGTCCGTAACTTGATTTGATCATTCTTGTTTCAATTCAATCAAGTCCGTAACTTGATTTGATCATTCTTGTTTCAATTCAATCAAGTCCGTAACTTGATTTGATCATTCTTGTTTCAATTCAATCAAGTCCGTAACTTGATTTGATCATTCTTGTTTCAATTCAATCAAGTCCGTAACTTGATTTGATCATTCTTGTTTCAATTCAATCAAGTCCGTAACTTGATTTGATCATTCTTGTTTCATGCATTTCTTGTTTTTTGAGTGAGCTTACACACTCGTTTCATGCATATTGTTCATTTCTTATTCTTTACGTAGTACCTAATTTATTAACAAATAAGCTAGTTCTTACCGGACGATCGATCAAGCTTGAACCGAACACTTATTGACAACCATGAGCTCTGATTACCAACTTGTAACACCCTAGAATTTGAACCCTTGATTTTAAATAAAATATAGTTGATTACATGACTTTCATTTACAAAATTAAATAATAACCAAGACCCTAGTTGAGGGATGACCAAGATACAAAATGTTTCAACTGTTTAAAATGTAGTAACAACCATACACAAAGACTACAAAAGATCTAAAACGTTGCGGAAGCTTCAAAATAGAGTGTTCGGTTCTTAGTCATGTCGCTTGATCTTCACCCGTAAGACTTGTCGATTTACCTACGGTCAAAACCAGATAAAACATTAGTTTTGACATTAACGTATGCTATAAACACAAGTTTGAACGTTACATTTATATAACAAAAACAAAAAACAAGTTTCCTGGATCCACCGTAAATTACGGTATCACCGTAATTTACGGTGATCCTTGACTTTTCCTGGTCACCGTAAATCAGTAAATAATTACCGTAACCATTCTGACCTACACCGTAAATTACGGTATCACCGTAATTTACGGTAGGTCCTGGTAATCTATGTTTTGATTTCTTAGTTCATTTCCTTCAAAACCAATTTCGGAAATTGCCTTGCAAACAACCCATTTCATCTAAAACTAGTATTCTTAGCATGTAATAAACATTAACCAATAGCATAGAACAAATCTAACATATTTCCGGAATATGATTTATGTTTTACTCGATTCATTGACCCGTTTGGCTCGTCTACGAAATCCATTCCTATGACGACTACCAACGAGTACCATCCGAATTTAACAATCAATATAGCGACTTCATCGCGTAACCAAAACAACTCTTATTCAAGGATTCAATTACACACTAAATCATCAAGCTTAATAGTGTAACGGGTCAAGTTACATACCTTATCGCACGCCCTTCAACCGTGAATCCCCGCCGGCTTGTCCACTTGACGTTCCGGTATCTTGTCCTATAGAGTTCAATTCAGTACGTGTTTAGAACTCTTTTCATATCATAATTCGCATAATACACCGAACATCATGATTATGCGTTTTAACTCAAAATCTCAAATTTTAAAGCCTTCATAGAGGCATTTCAACAAACACTTCATATGCAGAATTTTTATATCTTTAGAAATCAACTTCTTAGCTTGCTAATTAGCTATCTTGACAACAATGGAGCCCTCCTATAGTGTTTTAAGCATCTTATCTTTCTGGAATCACTTCCAACAATCAAATTACACTAGAATAACCCTTCTTAACCCTAGTGTTCATCATCTTTATGTAAAACCCACAACCCACCTTCAAGGTGTTCATGGAACTTTCTGAATTGGGTCATGATTTCTCAAATAGTTAACTAGGTTTTACTTCTAAACACCTAATCAACTTTAATCTAACCAAATAACACACATGCAAGCATCAAATTTCAGATTTCCAAAATCATGAGAATTTCAAACAAGGTTTTAACACGAATTTTTACATACCTTATGATCCTCTTGTGATGAGGATCGATAATTTAAACTCAGATTTCGTTTTGGATTAGAATTGCATCTTCAATTTAAGGAATTTGTGGGTTTTAGGGTTCTTGGATAGGGGGTGTCGCCCCCTGCCTTCTTCTGGTCGACCAACACCCTTGTTTGGGGTGTTTGGTTTATTTTATTTGTCCCACTTTTATTTAAGTTTAGAGTTAACAACTATGGTCCCTCTATTTTGTTCAACATATAGTTTGATAGCTTTTAATCACTCTATAAGCTATTTCTAGACTAGTTAACTAACTTGGTTAAAATTTTTAGTTAGTAAACTCTCCTTTATTTAAACCTTACTAATTCCAGTTTAAGGTTTTACATTTTTTTTTTTCGGGGTGTTACAGCTGAGGATCCAAAGAAGTTCGTTCCTAAACCAACTGAGAACTATACTGAAATTGATTTTCAAAAGTTCGAACTCGATGCCAAAGCATTTAGCATCATAACATCTGCATTACCAAATGAGATCTATACTGGACGTTTACATTGTAACAGTGCCAAAGAGCTATGGGATGCATTGAAGGAACAGTTTGGGGGGACTGAAGAAGTCATTGAAAACAATAGGGAAATTCCGAATCAGCAGTATGAAACATTTTGTCACATCAAGGGTGAATCATTGACTCAGCAGTTTGAGCGATTCAGTTGTCTCATTAGTGAACTAAGGCTTGTTAAAGTAACATTTCCAAATTCAACTCAAAATAGCAGGTTCCTTAGATCACTACCAGAAAAATGGGATACCATAGCCTTTGTCACTAGAAACTCTGCAGAGTTCAAAGATCTGACCCTGACCCAACTTCATGGTAGACTCCTTACCTATGAAAGGGAGTTAAACCAGAAAAGGAAGTTGCAAGAGTCTGGCAAAGTTGCTGATGATTATTCATTCGGCAGCACAGCTCTTTTGGGTCAGGAAGAATCTGGTAGCAGTGGTAAGGAACAGGGTTATGATCACTTCATTGATATAACTGCTGGTGGAAATTTTAACAACCCTGATCCTCACTCTGCAAATTATGCTTTTACTGCAAACGGTGAAAACCAGATGTCAGATAATTTGTGCTTTGAACTCAATGATTTGCAACATTTTGATCCCACTGACTTAGAAGAGATGGACATTTTGCATCAGTTGGCTTTGCTTAGTGTAAGAACAAGCAAATTCTACAAAAGAACAGGGAGAAAATTCCCAGGGTTACATGGGAATCTAAGGGTTGGGTTGGATAAATCGAAAATCAAGTGTTACAAGTGCAATAGGCTTTTCGCTAGGGAATGCAGGAGTCAAACTACTGGTCCTATAATTACTCATCCTAGCTCAAACCCTAGACCTCAAAATCAAAGCACTGTGCACTATACCCAATATACCCCTGCAGCCCATGTTAACACTGTTCATTATGCTGCTGCCCCTGTGCCTGTGCATTATGTCCAAACTACTGTTCCACAAATTCAGTATGTTCAAACCCCTGTCCCCCAGGCACAAGTGCAACCTGTTGCACCTCAAACAGCTGCTCCAGCAGTGGTACAGCCAGATCAGCAAAGCTTTTTCCCTCAAGGCTTTGTTGACTGGAGCAGCATGCCTGATGAGCTTGGTGATGAAAATTTTGCACTCTATGCCTTTAATGAGCCTTCTAATGATGAATTTTGTTTGATGGCATTAGATTCAATACCAGAGGGGATTGAAACTGAAGGTGAACAGCTAAGTGCTGAAACAGTGGATGAGGTGACTGAAGCAGTGGTTACTGCTGTGGCTGGTGAACTACTGCTGGGAGAAAGTTCAGAAACCCTGATTGAACCACTGACATATCCATGGTCTAAAGAAGACAAAGAAGAAGAGGAAGAGAAAAGAGCAGGTGAGAAAGAAGCAAGAGCTGATGATGAAGATGATCATCAATGTGATTGTGCAATGATGGCTGCTGCCAAGGTATCACCTCAAGTTCTTGAAAAACTGTGTTCAGACAATTGCATTATTGCTTTTGCTAACATCAAAGAGGTAAATGAAAACCTTAGGAACAAAGTCTTGTCTGATGAAGTCAAATTTGAAAAGTTATTAAAAGAACTTAGAAACAAATTGGCTGAAAAAGATAAAGAGATCAGCAGTCTGAAAGAAGAGCAGAGCATAACCAAAACCCAACTCCAAACTATGGTAGAAAAATACCAAGTTTGCAAAAAGGAGTTGGAGTCAACCCAGATCACCTGTGAAAAATGGGTGGAATCATGCAAAGGGTATGAGGTTATGCTTGAAAAACAGATAAAAAGCAATGTAAAATTTGGTGTTGGTTATAGAAAACATGATGATGAAACACTGCTTTTGAAAAATCTGTTCAAACCACTGAAGAAACAACTGAGTACATTCCCACAAACAAGAATGGCCAAGAAGTGAAAATCACTGATAAACTTGGTAACAAAATCACACTTGACAGACCAATGGGATCCTCTACTTTTGAGGAGATTGAGAAATACAAGTTTAAACCCACATGGTCTGATGAGTGTGACATTCTTGAAAATTTTAAGCCCATGGACTTTACAACCACTGACGGTGTTAAAGCTCCAAAAGCAAAAGTCATTCCTTTCAAGGACATCCCAACAGAGGTTAAAAACTCTGTTGCAAAGGAGTCCGAAAAAAGAAAGAAGAGAGAAAAGGTTAATAACTTGTTTTGTGAATTTTGTGAGAAAAGGAATCATCTAACAAAAGACTGTTTCCATTTAAAAGCATATGACTTAAACAAAACAAGTGTCATTGTTCCTGCTAAAAGCTGCATTGTCTGTGGTAAATCAAACCACAAAACTCAAGCATGTGTGTATCTCAAAAACTTTGATGTGAAAAAGAATGAATACACTGCTAAAACATCCTTGAGTTCATCAACATCATCTGTCAAATTCAAATTCACCAAGAACCAACCACTGTTTGTGCCAGTTCAAACAGCTGTCACAAAACAGCTGAACCAAACATCTGTCAAAAGAGATGTTCAGGTTACTGATGCACCCCCTGCCAATCAGTTCAGAAAAGGCAAGGAAAAACAGCCAAAGGATTCCACACGTTTATGAGACCTACAAAAGGCCTTCTAAACCTAAAGTGAACAGGCATCCTTTTGGGTACCAACAGGTGATTGGTCAAGAACCCCAACAGTGGTTAGCAAGAAACAGTCCTAAAACTGTCCAAACCCCTGACCTAACCACTGTCCATCATTGTGCATCCATCCCAGACACTGTTGAGACCCCATCCAAAGCCTTATTGGCTTTGGAAACCCTAATGAACTAATCCCTTTACTTCATGTGTAGGGAGCTTCTGCCTGCTTAGATAGCCTTTGGTATGTTGATAGTGGAGGCTCCAGGCACATGACTGGATGTAAAGCCCTACTCAAAGATTTCAAAATTCATGGAGGGGGTGATATATCCTTTGGGAATAACAGTAAAGGGAAAGTTCTGGGGTCTGGTACTGTACAGTTTGGCAATGTAAAATTTGAAAATGTCAATCTGATAGACAGTCTAAAATTCAACCTCCCGAGTGTTTCACAAATGAGTGACAAGGGGTATGGGTCATTCTTCACAAAGGAGTGTTGTAGGATTGTTGGTCCAGAAATGGTCAAAAAGATTGAAGCAATAATAAAAATTGGTCAAACAAAACTTGTTGCTCAAAGAAGTGGCAATGTTTATGTTGTTGATATGTCAAAAGAGTGTCCCAGAGCTGATGCCTGTCTGTTCTCAGCTGCCTCTAACAAAGAGACAGAACTGTGGCACAGAAGACTGGGGCACACAAATCTTAAGACAATCACTGAAATTTCAAAAAATGGTTTGGTAAGAGGCCTACCACAAAAATTGTTTTCTTGTCCTGAACATTGCATTTCCTGTTTAAAAGGAAAACAACATAAAAGTTCTTATAAGTCCATTGAAGAGTCCAAAACAACCCAGTGTTTGCAAATGCTGCACATGGATTTGTTTGGCCCAGTTCAAGTCATGAGTCTCAAAAAGAAGAGATATTGTTTGGTTATTGTTGATGACTTTTCTAGGTTTACATGGACTTTCTTTTTACACTCAAAAGATGAGACTGCAAGCATTTTTCAAGACTTTGTGATACAGGTTGAAAAGCAATTTGACCTTCCAGTAAAAGTCTTCAGGAGTGACAATGGCACAGAATTCAAAAATAAGGAGTTGGATGCCTTCTGTGTGAAGAAAGGGATTGTAAGGCAGTACAGTATCCCTAGAACACCAGAGCAAAATGGGGTAGTGGAAAGAAAGAACAAAACTTTGATTGAGGCTGCCAGAACCATGCTTGCTGATTCAGGTTTGCCATTAACTTTTTGGGCAGAGGCAGTAAATACTGCTTGCTATGTCCAAAACAGAGTTTTAATAAACCCCAGGCACAAAAAGACTGCTTATGAAATTCTGTATAAAATCAAACCACTGATCTCATATTTCAAGGTGTTTGGCTGCCCATGCTTTATTTTGAACTTAAAAGATTCCATTTCAAAATTTGCAGCCAAAATTGATTGTGGTTATCATCTGGGATACTCAACCACTGCCAAGGCCTACAAAGTGTTTAATACACGGACCAAGGCAGTGGAGGAGACTTTGAATGTAAAGTTCAATGAACTTTCATCAATGAAAATCCCAGCAAATCCTGCAGATCTGTTTGATCTTGATAAATTCACTTTTGAAAATACTGCTGTCAAGACTAACAGTGCAGGTCCATCAGAGAATTCAACACCAGACTATGGGTATGAAATCATCATCCCTCAAAGGTCTGCCAAAATGGGAAGAGCATCAGATGTTCAAAACAGCTGTCAAAGCTCAACCACTGCTACCTCAACAGTTGTTGACCAAAGTAGCCCATCAACCACTGCTTCCACATCAACAAACACTGCTGACAAAAGTCCCCAAACAGTGGATAAAAGTCAGCATGTGTCCTCACCATTACCACCAATTCCACCACCTTTTGAAGCCACTGCTGGGTCATCAAAGTCACCAGCAGTGGTTAGCTCAGATGATACACATTTGCAGCCTTCACCAACAAATGCCATCATACCATACCAAGGAGATTTAATCTTCTTAAGATCTCATCCACCTGATCAAATCATTGGCAACATAAATGAAGGGGTGCTCACAAGAAGCCAAACCCAAAACATTTGTCTTTTTGCTGGTTTTCTATCACTCCATCAGCCAGTCAAGTACCAAGAGGCACTGAAAGACAACAGCTGGGTAGAAGCTATGCAAGAAGAGCTCCAATAGTTTAAAAGACAACAAGTATGGGAGCTTGTACCACTGCCAGAAGATGTAAGTCCTATTGGTACAAAGTGGGTCTTCAAAAACAAAACTGATGAAAGGGGCATTGTTGTCAAAAATAAAGCCAGGCTTGTGGTTCAAGGTTACAGACAGGAAAAGGGGATTGACTATGATGAAACTTTTGCCCCTGTAGCAAGATTGGAAGCTATAAGACTGTTCCTGGCCTTTGCTGTCAACCACAACATGAAGGTGTTTCAAATGGATATCAAAAGTGCTTTCCTCTATGGTACAATTCAAGAAGAGGTGTATGTGTGTCAACCTCTAGGTTTTGAGGATCCATTTTATCCAGATCATGTCTACAGGCTGAACAAAGCACTGTATGGCCTGAAACAAGCACCAAGGGCCTGGTATGAAACTCTTTCCACCTTTCTACTCTCAAATGGTTTCAAAAGAGGTACCATTGATAAAACACTGTTTCTAAAATGGAGAGGAAAGGATTTAATGATTGTCCAAATTTATGTGGATGACATTATTTTTGGAAGCACATGCAACAAAATGTGTGAAGAGTTTAGGGAACTCCTGACAGCTGAGTTTGAAATGAGTGCAATGGGTGAGCTGCAATGCTTTCTTGGTCTCCAAGTTCAGCAAATGCAAAATGGTACTTTCATTCATCAAAGCAAATATGCAAAAGAACTTTTAAACAAATTTGATATGAATGATTGTAAACCATGCAGCACACCCATGGCAACAAATAAGCTTGTCATGTCTGATGAAAAGGATGAGCTGATTGACCAAACTCTATATAGAAGCATGATTGGGTCTTTGTTGTACCTAACTGCATCTAGGCCAGACATCATGTTTGCAACATGTGTTTGTGCAAGAAGTCAATCAGCCCCTAGAAAATACAATCTTATTGCTGTAAAAAGGATATTCAGATACATAAAAAGTGCTCTCACACTTGGTATCTGGTATCCAGCTAATGGGAATATCAAGCTTTCAGGATTTTCAGACAGTGACTTTGCTGGATGTAACACCACAAGGAAGTCCACATCAGGAGGGTGCCAGTTTCTAGGTGATTGCTTAGTTTCATGGCAAAGCAAAAAGCAAGCAGTTGTTTCAACATCCACTGCTAAAGCTGAATACATTGCTGCTGCAAGCTGTACAGCCCAACTCCTGTGGCTTCAAAATCAGTTGCTGGATTTTGGTATCACTGCCTTAAAGACACCACTCATGTTGGATAGCCAGGCAGCAGAAAATATCATCAAAAATCTAGTTTCCCATTCAACCACCAAACACATCGACATCAGACATCACTTTGTGAGGGATTGCTATGAAAAAGGTTTGATTTCTCTGCATCATGTTCCAACTAAAGACCAGCTGGCAGATGTGCTCACAAAAGCATTAGATACTGCCACCTTTGAAAGCTTGGTCTCTAGAATTGGCATGCTAAACATGGAATAACAAGCAACATCTTGTTTTTCTATGAATAAAAGCATTAAAATGTTTTCAGAAAATCAAAAATCCATCCTTAAAAATAGCTAAAAATGAAATTTTCATTAAAATCCTTAAAAGTCTGCCATAACCACTGCTTGTTCAAAAGTCTGCCCTGCTTCAATGTCTGTCCACTGCTGAAAGACAACCCCTGTTCCCTCATTCCTTTGATAAACACTGTTGTTTAAAAGCAGTGTCTTATCTACTGATAGTGAAAATCATCCACTGCTTCCATAAGCACTGCCTTCACCAGTAACTTTCATAAAAGTACTGTCCTTCATTTTATCAGAGGTTGTCACGTGGGCAGTACATTGTGGTCAGACCTTTTGTAACCGCTGCCACGTCAGCATTCACTTTTTCTCTATAAAACCCCCACTCACCACCAAAACAGGGTTTTACTGTCGAATTGAATTCTAAAAAATTCTCTTCTCAAAGCAGTTTTTCCATCTCATTTCTTCACAAATTTCTTCGATCATCATCCTCAAAATGACAAAATCGAAGACATCTGCAAAACCCACCTCTAAATCATCGTCGAAAGCGACCTCTCAAAAGGTCAATACCACTGAAATTCCACACAAACCATCTCACAATCTTCTGGGTCTTCTCACAAAACCTGGCACCACAGATGCTTTCGACTCCATCATCGCCAAAATGGCTAAATCAAAGTACAAAACTTTGTTAACAGCCGATGCACCAATTTACTTAGCAACCCAACGAGAGTTTTGGAAAAACGCAACCCTTGACAAACAAGGTGAAACTGTGGTAGCCATTAACTCCTCTTTAAAGGGTAAAGCTGTTCAAATCACGCCACAATCTATATCAGAAGTCTTTAAACTCGAGGATCAGCAAGGTAAATTTTTTTTCCCTAAAAACGAGTTAAAAATTGACTTCATTGAGAGAGGGTATGCAGACACAATGATGAAGAAAGCTACCTTACAAAAAGGTTTCTTTCCTTCTGCAACAAGGTTTTTATTCCATACCCTCCTAATGTGTGTTTCAAACAAAACCACTTCTTTTAATGAAATACCATTAAAGATTCAAAATCTGGGATATGCTATTCTTCAAGAAGAAAATTTTAATTTTTCTCGGGAAATCTTTAATGATTTGGTTAACAATGTTGAAACAAAATCATTCTTACTGTTTCCAAGGTTTTTAAGTTATTATTTTGAAAAGAAATTCAATAAGGATGATATTGCTGCAATAAACCAAGGTGAATATTTTCAAATGCACAACTTAACTGCTGAAACTTTTACAAGAATGTTAACACCTTGCAAAACACAAGAAGAGGTGCCTGAGCAGAATTTAGCAGCTGCCACTGCTCCTCAGGTATCCGCTGCTGAGCCCACTACTCAAGGTGATCAAAGCAGCAGAACAAATGTTTTGAAACCCACACCTACAATCCACAAAAAGCGACATAAAAAGAAAAGTCAAAACCCCCCCAAACCCATCAAAAAGGAAACTCTGGAGGATGAGATACCAGAGCAACTGCCAGTGACAAAACAAAAGTCACAAGAAACCACTGCTGCTACTTCCTCACAGCAGTTGGTACAAATATCTCAACACATAACCGAAACTCCTCCTGCTTCTTCACAAAAAGAACAGGTTGTAAATATAGGGACACCACATCATGATGCTCTGGAAGCACTTGTTTCCATCATCCACAGCCCAATTCCCGGGGCAAATCCTCTTTCTACACCAACCATCATATCCACAATTCCTCCACCAACCAAACTTCTGTTGGATGCACTTGATTTGAACCAGGCACTAACCAGTCCTTCTCAATCACCTATCAATGAGAATATACCTCAACACATGACTGGGTCTGATGTATCAATCTTTGCTAACCCACCAACACAACCTGAGGAGGTTACACCCCTCGAGTTACAAGTAACTCCTGGTGGTAATCCAAGTGAAGTAGCCACTACAACTGTTGAACCCATTGGTTTGCAGTTGGACAGTGGTTACATTAATAAGACTTCCTTGGAGGCAATTCCTTCCATAGCACCTCTGACATCTACCAGTGGACTTTTCATAACCTCTGGCAACATCAAAAGATTGTCAAGTGTTGAAGGGAGAAGACCCCAGTACCAAGAAAAAGGGGCATCGGTGGTTAATGTTTGGAGTAAACTCCCTACCTCAACCACTGATAAAACCACTACTAGTGGGAAATCAGATGATCCCATTAAATTGGGTGATGGTTTAAAGTACCAGAAATTGACGGATCGTGTTGAAAAACTTGATAACTCTGTTGCAGAACTCAAAGATATGCTGCAACAGTTGTTACAAGTACAAAAGGTGCAATTCACTGCTGTTCCACCTCAAGCACCTGCTCTACCACAAGCATCTGCTACAAATGAGCTCTGGAATCTATTTCAACCTTTTCTCCATCAACAAGCACAAATGGCAGATCAGCAACATGAAAAACATGTACTAAAGCTGAAAAATACAATGGAGTCTAGGTTCAAGAACACCCAGGCTGATCTCAAAGCTCTAAAAGCCCAGATCCTGCATACCACTGGCACTGCTCCTCCAACTGTCCTCTTCATTGATCAACTCCCTTCAGATAATGCCAAAAAGGGGGAGAAAATTCAGGAGTGGAAGAAGAAGGGAATAGATGATGGTCTTTACCTTGAACCAGAAAGAGAAAACATGACCAAAAATATCCCTTTGCCAGATGGTAGCAAGAAAATTGATGAGACCACAAATGCACTGGCAGAAGCAGTTGCAAGTGTCAAAAAGGATAGAGAGGCCAAAAAGAAAGCTAGGGTAGATTATCCAGATCAGGGTACTTCTGGGTCAAAGGATGATGAAAATCATGTTGATGAAAAGAAGAAGCCTACAAGAAAAGTAAGGCACCCAAATCCATCCCAACCAGATGTTCAAAGTCTGCTCCAAAACCACCATTCAAAACAGCTGTTGTAACTCCTGTTGTATCAACTACTGCTGGTACTTTAGTGGTTTCAGCATCTGTTCTCACTTCAACACACACCACTTCAACACACAACACATCCACTGCTTTACCACCATCACCACCAAAAACAAACTCACCACCATCTCCTGCCAAAAAGCAGAAGACAGCAGATGTTACAACATCTGTTGTAATGACAACAGTGGTTGAAACACCAGTTGTTTCAACAGCTGTTAGTCAATCACAAACCACTGCCACCAAATCTACCACCACTGTTTCACCCAAAACATCATCAGTCCCTCCTCAACCAAAAAGGAGAAGGCTAATTCTTAAAGATGATGACAATTCACCACCACCAACATCTTCAAAATCCTTGTCACTTGCTACAATACCCAAGCCTATTCCTCTTTCATCAGCATAAGTTCAACAGCCCTTAGCTCCTGCAGGTGTTCAATTTCCTCTTGAGCTCATAGCAGTCGGAGAAGAAATCAAATCTTTCTACTATGAGGATGACCCTGCTAAAAGGAAGCTGCCATCAGTAAAAGGATATCCCAGGCCTAACAATATTGAAGAATATTTGAAAATCAAGGCTAAGCAAGCAGAGGATATCTCAAAAAGAAACACAAAAGGGAAATCTGATAGGGAAATACAGCAGAACTATCAATACTTGCTCACACAAGTCAGATCCCTGGAAGAATTTTCAAAAAATGTATGTCAGAAAATCTCAGAAAGAGCAGATGAGACTCTAAGAAAAGACTACATTGAAAGCATCATGGCAACAAAGAAATACAAGGGAGAAAAGCACATGTACAAGGAGTGGACCATTCCTGAGCTTGAACAAGAAGCAGCCAGGATTCAAGAAATGATAAAGAATGAGGTCAAACACACTCCTCCAGAATGGTCAAAATTCAAAAAGAATGTGCCTGATAAATCACTTGTGTTGAAGAGAATGAAAGAGGAATTGGTTGCTGCTGATTATGGGTCTAAACGACAAATAGCAAGATGGAAAGAAGATGTAGTCAGGGCTACCTACAAAAGGTTGGAAGAATTGAGGAAGAAAGATCCCAAAGTTCCTCAAAAGCCTGACTATCCTGAAGCAGAGGTTTCAAAAAGACCAACAAAGCTGCAAATCAGGAGAGCCACTGCTCCAACTGGTGCTGCCATCTACAAAAGAAGGAGTCAAAACTAGTCAGATGCTGAAACAGTTCAAGATCTAAATGCTGGAAATGCCATTGTAAAAGAGAGCATTAGATTAATGATGAAAGAAGATCCTGAATTGGAACAACCTGCAAGCACTGTTCAGACAGTGTTCAATAGGCCATCATCACCAAACTCCTCTTCAAATAAAAATCTCCCAAGAAACCCATCAGGCTCAAAAGTACTAAAGTGGGAAACTGACAAACAGACCCATGTATTGACTCTGTTCAGGTCTGATGGAGAAGTGAAGAAAATATCAAGGGAACAAGCACTTGGCCTAAGTCTTGAAGATTTGCAGGATCTCCTTGATCTTCCACTTAGCAGGGATGATGAAGACACAGATGCCTTAACCTTTGAACTACAACTTAAAGGGCAAATAAGGGAACTGTTGATGAGGCAATAAAGTTCCACAATAATGAAGAGTTTTGGCATTATCTGTTCCAGGGGGAGATTGTTAGGATCGAACCCTACCAGAGGAACAGATAATAAAAGCCAAAACTGGATCCGAGCAGTGGATCCAGAATAAGCAGATGTTACATACAAGTCTCTCCCCTTGATAGTGATTTCAACATCTGTTGACCTCCTATCTACTGATCATGCAACCTGCTGACCCACAACTGCTGTTCAAGTAAAGACCTGATGAAAGACTAAAGCTCAGTTGTTCAATCTACTGCCTTGAGTCAAGCACTGCTGATCCGGACAAGTACTGCTGGGTTCACAGCAGTGGAGGGATGCAGCAGTTGTTTATTCTGTCTTTATGTAATGTAATGTAATAGCAGTAGTTAGCATAGCAGTGTTTGTATTGATCAGAGGTTAGAGTTTGTTAGGAGGTTAGATGTCACTTTCATGGTGACGTCAGCTTAGATGCTCAGTAGTTTGCTAGTGCCTATATATAGAACAGTGCTCTGCACTGTTCTATTAGCTCTTTGCAACATCGTCGTCTCTGCACGAACAAACACAGAGCTCTGGCTGAGGGGGAGTTTGTATTCAATCATTGCAATTGTAATCGTAATTGAAATAAATTCAATCTTTCGGTTCATTGTGAAAAATGTTTGATCAAAGCAATACTCTCGTTTGATTGTATGCAAAGTTTGTTTCCATCTTAATTCCGCTGCACATCTCATTCATTTCCATCTTAATTTCAAACATAAAATACAATCAAAACCAAACTCAGATCCAACAATACCCATTTGTAGGCGCTGTCCTTTATGTTTAAAATTGACAAGTTTTGTACTTTATGTTTTCAAATCATACACGTTTTGTCCTTTAGCCCTAACCCAGTTAGATTTTTCTGTCAAATCTGGTCATGTGCAATGCACATGAGGGTAAATTTGTCTTTTCACCATATTCTTTAAAAATACTTAAAAAAGAAAAAAATTATTATAACCTTGCAATTCACTACAAAACATCATCATCTTCAATCAAAATTTCATTATAATCTCTCTCTACAAGTTCAAACCACCATCATCAACTCCATCTCTCTATCCTCTCTCTACAAGTTCAGACCACCACCATCAACAAAACCTCTTTAATCACCCCACCACATACCAGCTACACCATCCCCACCCCTCTTTTATCCTAATTCCACCATCACTTCCACCACAAATACCCATAAACACACACTTTCCTCATTTTGGAAAACCCAAAGAAAGAGTGAGATGGAGAGAGAAAGCAGAAGGGAGAGAAGTTTAGAGCGAAAGAATCAAAGTGAGAGATAGAGTATGATAGTGAGAGGTTAGAGAGAGAGAGAAAATGCAGAGAAAGAGAGTGGGGGAGCTGGTGGCCGACGGTTGTCCGACACGAAGCTTTAACAGCTCCGGTGGTCGACGGTTGTCTGACACGACGCTTGAACAGCTCCGCTGGTCGACGGTTTTCTGACACGACGCTTGAACAACTCAGCTTAGATCGACGGGGATGATGACAGATGTTGGTGTTGTTGTGGGTGTAATGACGGGGTGACGGCGGTGGTCATGTGGAGCAACGATAATGACGGAGGCGGTTGTGCTTGAAGGAGACACCAGTGACGGTTTTGATTGAAGGTGATGACGGTGGTGTCGGCTGTGGTCCACGATGACGGCGGTGATGGTTAAGGATAACGACGAGGATGGTGGTGGTGGTGAACGGTGGTTCTAGTGATGGTGACGGTGGTGCTTGTATGGTGGTTGGATGGTTGCTGGTGAACGGTTGGGAGAAAGGGTAGGGTTTGGGTTGGTATTAATTGGGGGAAAATGAAAAGGGTGGGGAAATGACTGATATGCGCTCATGTGACTTGCACATGACCATATTTGACAGAAAAATCTAACTGGGTTAGGGCTAAAGGACAAAACGTGTATGATTTGAAAACATAAAGTACAAAACTCGTCAATTTTAAACATAAAGGACAGCGCCTGCAAATGGGTATAAAGATAAAGGACAATCCTTGCAATTCACTCTATTTGAATAATTCATGGTTATTTGTTGCATAATGATTTAAAGATAATTTAATCCATTAAAATTTTTAAATCTTCCATTCAAATTTTATCTAACATTGGGGTGTTGGGTTTTGAATTATTTATTCAATATTAGGATAAAGGATTCAACTGAGAAGCGATTGGATCGACACTTTATTTGAAGAAATCTTCATTTGAAATGAATTGTGTCAATGTGGTCAATAAAATCAATTCTCAAATTTTTTTTATTTCTAATTTTAATATTCTTCCTTTTGTTTAATTTATTCTACCGTATATTATGTTGATTTACTTACTCTTTATTAATTACTAAAGTGCGAATGTTATAATAATTTTACTTCTAAATTACACCAAATAGATCCTAATCTATCCATGTTATTATGTTGATTCACTCTCTTTATTAATTTTTTCAATGGCGAGTGTTACTTTTTGTGTTCACAGATACGTATAGTGCATTCATAAGTTCCCATATCTTTTAAAAAACTTAAACATATTAAGTATAGGTACTTGGTGTCTTTATAGATAGATATATTTTTCATATAACTAAGTTTTTTTTTTCATTAGCCATTTACAGAATGCTTCACTATAACGAAATCGTTTGTTTTTTTATGCTATAACTTTTTCTTATTATCACGAAAACCAAACTTTGTATTAATATGTTATCATTAGTTTTTTTATGATACAACTTTTTTTTCTTATTTGGTACATAAAATTAGGTTTATTCAACCCGTATAATACATAGGGTTTTAAAAAATAACTTTTTTTTTCTTATTTACTATACAAAATTACATTTATTTAACCCATGTATTACACAAGATTTTTAAAAATATAACCTTTTTTTATTATTGGGTATATAAATTACATTTGTTAAATCCATACAATACACGATTTTTTAAGGATATATTATTTTTATTATTTAGTATATAAAATTATATTTAGTAAACTCGTGTGATACACGGGGTTCTAACCTAGTTTTAATATATAGGTAAAGGTAATTCAAATTTTAATATAATAAGTTACTATTCATTCCATTGAAATTTTAATATATAGGTAAATTACATAATTGCCATTCAACGATTTTAATCTTCCAATTGAGCCATGTGGCTTTCTATTATTGGACCATGTGATGGTTGTAATATTCTTGTATGTTACTAGCTTGTAAGGGGACTGGGGGTGGTCTGTGATGGCATCCCCATCACTCGTTGTTCCATATAGGACATCGCCGCACCACCTTCCACAACGCGTGAAAGAATCAACGCGTGGAAAACTTCACGCGTTGTAAAAATTCGATTGTATGTGTATGACTTGTACGTTGTGTATTAATACTTGTACGTTGTGATGTTTTTCGCCGGAAATTTGTTGGCTTCACCCAAAAACTCGGTGCAAGTCGAAGAAGATGGAGCTGATGTTTTTGAAAAGTTTGATTCCTTTTTAACACATTCAGTCCCTGTGGTTTATAGTTATTTACAAAACTTATTTAAATCTTATTCCTTTTAATTTTTTTTTAACGGCCAACAAACTCAATCCCGAGCACTCTCGGGGCACCCACTGGACAAACGGAGTACTCCAAGAGTAATCCGAGTCCACCACCAATTCCCGGGAAAACCCGGTAACCCATCCGCCTGTAGGCACGACAGTGAAATTACCGGTAAAACCCGTTTGGCTCAAGGATCCAACCAAGGTTTCCCTGGGTCTCCTATCATTGCCCACCAGTGCCTCACTCTGCACCAAGTAGGAGTCGAACTTGCATCTCTCAAGAGAAATGCAAACCCTCCACCACTTGATCTAGAGATCATTGGCTATTCCTTTTAATTTCAACTTTTAAAACTGGCAGGTTTGGTCCTTGTCATAAAAAAATTGTTTCTTTTATAAACTTGTAAGATTTTTTATAAACTTTATAAAAACAAAAAAAATGGTTGTGAGTGATGGAATTCCATCACTAGTGATGACCACCGCCACTAAAAAATGGTTGTGAGTGATGGAATAATGGTTGATGACATGACGGAACTTGATTGGATGTTTGTGAGTGATGGAATTTTTGCAAGTGATACCACCCCCACTCCCCTAAGAGTGATATATACTTATGAGGGGTCTCACATTCGTTGGTGATTATTGTAAATTATCTCGACATAGTGTTATGTGGAGATATACTAACTTGACGTAGTGTTGTGATTGGAAACCATCACCATAAACTTCCTGTTTTTAAAATTTGGCCATTACGATATACATGGTCGGGTTTACGTTTTCAAATTTTTTTACATCCGTTAGAATTTGGCATACGTGGGCATCAGGTACAAAAAGAGGTGACTTAAAAGATAAATAGGTAGTTGACGGTCGCTATAGCAGTGGTGGCGATGGTGAATCTTCCGACTGAAACTGTGGCGGGGCCGGAGGCCGCGAATGAGGTGGAGCCGCCGAGGTTATGGGCTTATGGCAGTCGAGAAGGAGTTGTGGTCAATTGGTTATGGGGGTGTGAAATCCGACCACCACACCACCGCTATTGTTAATCATCTTAGATGTTGGGTGGCGGTGAAAGAAAGAGAGCGAGAAACAGAGTGGTGGTTCATGGTGGTCGTAACAAGCCGTGGTAGCAGAGGTGGCAAACCGGAGGATGTCGTAACAAGCCGTGGTAGCAAAGGTGGCGAAAAAGAGAGAGAGAGAGAGAGAGAGAGAGTAGATAGAGATGATGGTGGTTTGGCGACGGTTGTTGTAGGTGGGGGTGATGACCGATGTTGTTCCGGCCGATACATTATGTGTTGGAGTTATTATTTTTAAAATAATTTCATGTGGATAAATAAATTCTCTAATTTAAACAATGATATAATTATAAAATTAAAAATTTATTGAAAATGAATGCCACTGGATTTAAACTAATATATGACGATTACGACTCAGAAAACGTCGTATTACTGTCAATATTATCGTAAGCGTTACCGATATTTTGTTTATGACTTTTGACTAATGTAAAACATGTGTTAACATCCTTATGGGCACAACTTTATTTATTGGGTCTTCTCTTTCGGTTGCTATATCGTGTGCCTTTAGCGTATCAATATCGTGTGTCGGTACTCTATCTATATTGTGGTGAACCAAAGAGATGGCGACCGAACTCCCACGCAACGCGTTGGTATTTTACTAGTTTTTAACTAATTCAAAATAAATAAGTTAAATTATATAATCAAACTTATCCAAAATAGTGTACGGATCAGGGGCGGGCATATTGTATTAGGAGGGGTAGCGCCTGCTACCCCTCAACTTTTACGGCGTAGTGTATTTTTTTTAGGTTTTTTGTATTTGGTTACCCTGAAAAACAAAAAAAAAAACTAAGTTATCCCAAAGATTATTTTAGGTTAACTCTAAAAAAATTGGAAACTTAAATCCATGGGTTTCCAAAACTCATCACTATGACTCTATGAGTCCCAAAGGTTAATTGCCGTTAGTATATTCCATTAAGTGACTAACATAATATACTGTCTGAGGGGAAAAATGGTTTTTTCAAATCCTTTTTAAAAGCTAACTGGGTTAAACTTCAATTAAAGAAAAGCTCGTTAGGAGAAAATAAGTTAAAAGTTATGATTGTCCCAAAACACTTTTTTAGTTAGGATTATTTAAATCTAAATTTACAAAACATAAAGAACATAATCTATAATTAAAATTTGTGTTTTCGAAAAAAAATCACAATTATGTTCAAAATTTTCAAGTATAATAGGGATCTAAATATTAATAAAAGACTACAAATAATGCCACATGGCATTCTCTCCTTCAACCTCATAAATTTTATTTATATTTGTTTAATATATTTTTTTAATATTAATAACGAATATATAATATCACTTATCTTTCTCTTTATCCTTATCTTTATTTTCATATTAATAAATTCAATTAGTAAGTAATAATATTATAAATATCTATATCTAATATCTAATAAATTATTAATATCTCCTAAACTAATATGAAATTAATTAATTCATAAATATTAAAGAGTAAATTGCCATTTTAGTCCCTGAGGTTTGGTCCAAATTGTCATTTTAGTCCAAATAGTTTTTTTTTTCTCCTTTGGGTCCCTGACTTTTTCATTTTCTTGCCATTTTGATCACACTGCCTAACTCGGTTTTAAAATCTGATTATAAACAGGGGTATTTTTGGCATAACTGTTTTGTAGTGATAACCGTGGGTAGTTTACAACATAATTTATAAACCTCATAATAATTTAATGCCAAAAATACCCCTAATTATAACCTGGTTTTTACACTAAGTTAAACAATGTGATCAAAATGGCAAGAAAAATGAAAAGTAAGGGATCCAGAGGAGAAAAAAAAAACTATTTGGACTAAAATGGCAATTTGGACAAAAACTTAGAGACTAAAATGACAATTTACTCAATATTAAACTAATCAAAGAATGATAAATAATTTGAAACCATATCATGTATTATATAGATAATAAATAAGTATTTAACCATTAACTAGGGTTTACTCTATTAATATAATAGTTTATTCAAGTTTTACAATTTTTTTTTTTTTTTTTTTTTTTTGTAATTTATGGTGTTGTATCTCATGTATACGGTTTTTTTCTTTTTTCATTTCTAACCCAAAAATTTTACTCTTTTGCCATTTAGACCCTTTGTTTTTTACTTTTAACCGAAAGCTTTTCATCTTTTGCAATTTAACCCCAACTGTTTTTATTTTTCAATTTTGGTCCACCATACTTTTCATCATTCCCAAGTTTTTCGTTTCGTTCTAAATTTTGTGAGTTAATGCACCGCAACGTGCGTGTAGGGTTCAACATTTTTTCGTGTCTTTTTCCAGTTTGGCCCGTTGCAACACATCAATATTTCTCCATTTGACAAGTTTGTCACAACGCGCGGGTCCTGGATTGATTTAGTTATTTTTTCTATGTTTTAAGTTTCAGTTTATCTTCTCTGCAACGAGCGTGCGTGATTCAAAGATTTTACGTCTACTTTTCGCTCGGCTTTATTTTTTTTCGTTTTTATTTATTTTGTTTTTACGAGCTTTTCTAATGTTGGTGATCGCTGACAGTGGTATAGCATTGGTACTACTTGACACAGTTTTACGACAACCGCTACAACGCCAGGGCTTAATACTATTATATTAATATAAAAAAACGTGGATAGACTTTTGTGATAAAAAGAAACCAGAAAGAGTTAAATGTGATTTTAGTCCCTGTGGATTGAGACATTTTGCATGTTTAGTCTAAAGGTTTTATTTTTCGCCTGTGGGTCTAAAAAGGTTTCACCGTTGCCATTTTAATCCACTGGGTTAACTTCATCCATTTTTTCTGTTAACGAGAAGGGCAATTCAGTCATTTTATATGTCATTCTGTTAACTAGAAGGGCAATTCGGCCATATACAATGACCGAATTGCCCTTCTCATTAACAGAAAAAATAGATGAAATTAACCCAGTGTATTAAAATGGTTTTGGTGAAATCTTTTTGAACACATAAGCGAAAAATGAAACCTTTGAACTAAACTGACAAAATAGCCAAAGACAAAGATTAAATTGGAATTTAACTCAACCAGAAATTACTTTCGTTTTTTATGGCATTTTCCAATCTCGGACTCAACACCTGTAGAGTTAGTTCATCTGGTATAAACCCTAACCCTAATTATGCTGTTCTTTGTTTGCTATCTGATCATGCATCATTACATTCAATTCAGATAAATGTTTTTGTAACCTAAATGTTCAATACTCCAATTAGATGATGTTCAATTCATGTGTATTTTTATTGCAGTAATCGCTATATGTATCAATTTAACCACTGTTAATCCACCTTTATCTATGCCTTGATAATTGAGGCATAATGTTTGTAGACTAATTGTTCAATACTTCAACTGGATGTTGAATTTTTTTGTAATCTTATTGCAGTAATCACTATATGCATCAATGTAAAAACTCTTGGTGCATCATTATGCCTTTTGATAAATTGAGGCAATTGTGTAATCTGGCTCTGATCATAGTTGTCAATAGCGCTGGTAGCGCCTGCTATAGGCAAATAGCTTAGCGTATAGGTGAAGGGTAACGATAATTAGCGGATTTTTTTTTTTTTAATTTAGATGATTAGTGATAGCGTATTTTTATACATAACTGGTGTGTTAAATATAGCTTTTTTTTTCTACCCCTTTATCGCTAAACATGCAATCATAGTTGTCAACAGCGGTTGCTATGGTCGCTATAGCGAATAGCGTAGCATATAGGTCGAAGGTCGCTACAGGGTATGTAGCCACAAATAGCAGGATTTCAGTATTTTTAAATATAAATAGCAATTAAATATAGCTATAAAATAGCTGGATTTTAGGTGTTTGTTAAATATACATGTAAAATAGCATATATACCATTGTATTTTAATATAATATACATATGATTTTTTTTTCTAGTGTATCGCTCCGCTATATATCGCCGTTCGCTATGTGGCAATTAACAACTATGCATGAAATAGCGGGCGCCATTTGACAACTATGGCTCTGATTTAGAGTGAGACATTTAGCATGATGTTGCCAGTTGCTTTCTAATCTTTATGGTAGATTTGGAACCCTAATTTTGTGCTTTTAGTTAGAAGTGGCTATCTTTTCGCTAGTAATAGCCATCTTGTTTGATTGCAGATTGGTTAAAATATGGTCAAGAAAAAGAAACATGCCTCGAATTCGTATCCACTAACTAAGGAGGTTTGTGTAGTGAACTTTCTACATAATTTCTTAATGGACCTATGTGTTTGTTGTTGTACCCCCTATGTACACGAGCGTATAAAAAAGTATGTGTGCATATGACACATTTATATGTGTGTATTAGTCTCTTTTTTGATGATATACAGTGTATAATGTTGTTCGTTCAGGAGTTATATTACGCTGATGTGAAGATTAGATACCACATAGCAGTAGCAACAGTAATCCGGGCTAGGTTGGGACCAGGTTTTGCTAGGTCGGAGTTATTTCGGGGCACGTGTTTCGGACATTGGCTAGATGTACAATCTACATCTACTGACTCGGCTTTAGTCCATCTGATGCTACAGACTGAATATACCCCGACCCCGGTTATGCATCAAAACACATTATTTTTTCGTGTTGGAGGTCAGGAATTGCGGTTTGGACCTCAAGAGTTTTGCCTCATTACAGGAATGCGATTCGGTCCTCATCATTGGGAATATGGAAGGGTAGATTCAACATTTCGAGAGAGGGTATTTGGTCATGCAGGTAGACCAAAGGTTCGGGATCTCAAACACGTCTTTCATCACTCTCTTGATCAGTTATCGGACCTTGATGCAGTACGGATTTGTCTGTTGATGATGGTTGAGGTCGGATTCATGGCCAAAGATACCCGTCTTATGGTTGACTTGATTCTTCTAGAACTAGTTGAGGATCTGGACTCATGGAACACATTTCCATGGGGTTCATACGTCTGGAAGGTTTTGTACAAGCACCTACATAATGCGGTGGCAAAGCGTTCTACTCGATGCCGTAATACACTTTATACGATTAGTGGATTTATTTGGGCCTTTAAGGTTATGTTGTTTTCTTCAACTTTTTTTATAAGAGTAAAATGGCATTTTCGTCCAAAGGTTTGTTTTTATGCGTCTAGATCCAAAAGGTTTGAAATCTTGCCATTTTCATCCAACTTGTTAACCCCATCCTTTTATCTCTGTTAAGTCAGGGGTATTTCTATCTTTTTTGTTAACTTAAAGGGCAATCCGGTCTTTTTCACTTTATGTACAAGTATTTAGCATAATGTCCAAGCATTTAAAAGACCAAATTGCCCTTTTATTTTACCAAAAGACTAAAATACCCTTGATCTAATGGAGAAAAATGGATGGAGTTAACGGGCCGAAGAAAATGGAAGATTTTTATGCCTTTTGGATCCAGGTGCGGAAAAACAAACCTTTGGACGAAATTGGCATTTTACACTTTTTTTTTTTTAAATTATAGTTTAATTTTCTGAAAATTATTTTATTATGATTTTCTAGATATGGATCTTCGAGGTTTTCCCTTACGCTAAGACGTTTGCTATCAAGCACGATGGGATTCCCAGAGCCATCGGCTGGGGCAAGAACAAGTGTATATCGTGGAAGCTTGCACTGCCATTTGTCAAGAAAGCCACAGTGGTATGTTGTATGTACGTTAGTTTTTCTTGTCTTTTCAATTATTGTATCAGTATTACTTAATTAAGTGTGCTATTAATTTTCAGCCTGGATTTGAGCCGCTACCAGTGTTGACACCAACTCCCGAAGAGTGTGCCACTGATTGGTGGCGCGCTAGCTGTCAGTTTTTTGACAACTATGCTAATGATTCTTCGCCGCTGTTGAAGAAGCCACGCTTATCATCGCCACCTCAGCCGTCGGTTATGGTCCGTGACCAGCTGGCAGAGGACATTGCTGACCCCACCACTGGTCACCAAAGTACGGGGTCGAGGACAAATATGGAGAAAACAATGGATAAGTTACAGAAGCCGTTGGTTATGACACGTTGCATGAGTTTAGAAGAGCGCGTTGATGTAAATATCCTGAACTCCTCTTTTCTTCTCTTGAAAATCTTATGAAATTTGTTTCTTACGCAGGAGCTATTGAAGGCCAGGCGACCACATTGTCAAAAGACAGAGATGCCAACGACCTCAGACTTGTTTGGTCCTTCTGACCACGCAGAGACTATTAATGAGGGAAAGGTTTCATGTCAGTCTGACATGATTTGTGTCCAAGGCTACAACGTAAAGCAAAGTGTTGCACCGATTCTCGAATCCATTTTCAAGAAACACGGTGACATTGCAGCAGATTGCCTATTCAAACCAGCTTCTATGAGATCATCTTTCCTTGAGATCGTTTGCGAAGCAGTCCGTCGAATTCAAACCAACGATGGTATTCACAAAATAGAAGAAATAGAACAGCAAGTGCTAGTTGCAGAAGCAGCCAACATTAATGTTTCATGGCTTCGAGTTCACTTGGACACCATCCGCGCCAACAGGAAGTGTAGTTTGCTTATGGAAATGAAAGCAAACACGAGTTTGGTTAAAAAAGCCGCCTTAATGGATCTGAGAGAGAGTTGCGTGGAGCTCATGGCTGCGCAAGAACGGTTTGAAAAGGCGGAAAAATGTGTGAGAGTACTTAATCTTGTTGAAAATAATTTAAATGATAACATCTTGGAATCTAAAGGTAGTAGAGACTCAAGGGCAAGACAACTAGATTTATAGGCTAACTAGATCATGCTAGGATGTGTTATAACTACAAGATTGCCCTGAAACACCTTATATATTCTCAAACGGGGCGAGACCCCCATTTTCAAAGACGAGGGCTAAATTGTGTCTGTGTATATAGTCGAAAACTCGAGAAAATGTAATATGCACAACTTTGGTAAAACTGTTGAATCGGAAACACCATTTCTCGTGCTATGAATTTATCCTTTGTAGAGTCTTTGACTGTAGTTTTAAAAATATACTAATGTTTATCAAACTGGCTTTAATACGAAACCAAATTAATCCGAAAATGGCAGAAATTTGAACCTAAGACCTCATTCAAAGAACTAAGTACAAGCAATTTCCTCTTGATTCGATAAGTCTTTAGTTATCGCATAGATAGAGATTTCTTGATTGTCAAACTGTTAAAAAAACTGTTATCAGGCATCCCTACCAATTCAATAAACTAATGTTCACCAACAATACGAATAAAGAAGCTACTTGGGAGTTTTGTATAATTGTATCTCATTAACCTCAATCTACACAACTTAAACGTGCTCATTTAGACGTTTCATATTTTTGTTTATCGTTTCTAAATCATTGTTTGTAGGGGTTTTGACGCCATAGTTCTCAATATCTTACACTTGCAACATGCGATTGATATATTCACATCATATCAAGATATCCGAGGTCATAGTTATCAAAAGCGCTAAAGACGCGCGTCTAGGCGCTCAGGTGAAGCGAGGTGCACCTAAGGTCACATGCCCCTCACATGAGGGGTAATTAAGTCATTTCAAACCCAAAAAGATCTAATACCTGTTTAATTCAATTTAAAAATTGAATTAAAAAAATGAGGGGCGTGTGACCTATTTTTAACCTGGGTTATGGATGGTGTTAGTTGCAGGGGCCAAAATAGTTAGATAAAGAAACGTTGGGGCATAGTTATCAAAAGCGGTCGCTTTTGGCGCCTAAGCGATATTTCTGGGCGAAGCGAGTTGAATGCGCTCCTACTTCCTAGGTGTTTTGAGCGCAATGATAATTAATCTTTTTTTTTTTTTTAATTTGTAAATTCCTCATTATCTGTAGTATTTATAGGACTATTGGCAACTGATTATATCACTAAATGTTGAATTCGGTATGCTGAATTAATCATTACTACTAACAGAAACTGCATATCCTAAATATATGGCTAGCTACTTTTATCCTATTTTTTTGCACGGCTAAAAAACTTTCATTAGAATCCGGCAAACAAATACAACAGGAGCTAGCAAGTTACTCTTATCCTAAATACATTAACAGCAATTTTTTGTTCTCTGATTTAGTTCTGTATTTTCCAGTATTTATTTTTAATTAGTTAATTCTGAATTAGTTCTTTAAGTTCTAGTTTTTGTTCTCTGATTTAATTCTGAATTCTGTTGTCACATTATTGTTTTGGTTTTGAGTACTTTATTCCCTTAATGAACTTTTTAATTTTTTTATTTAAGTGCGTTTTTTTTTTCTCGGGCCCACACTTTTTTTGCGCCTATCGCCTAGGCCCTAATCGGAGCTAATGCGCCTAGAGTGCGCTTCGCGCCTTTAATAACTATGCGTTGGGGGTACAAATGTTAAAAGATTTCTTTTTGCGCTAAGACTATGGGGGTGTGGTTCCCCTCCCCCCATGGCCACATCATCACCTTCTTCTTCCTCTTCCCCCAACCCTAGGAAATGGTTTCCCCATCCATCTCCATCCAATCAAAGCTAGAGAGAGAGAGATTCAAGAGAGAGAATGAAGAGAGAGAGAGAGCGCTCGGGACAATCGGGAGTGGAGTCCTGAAGGCACCGATTCCCGCTCGAGGGGGGGGGGGTGTTCCCGTCGGGGGAGGAGCTCCACCTCAGCTCCCCGATGCCGTCTCCCGAACCACACCCTGGCGCCTAATAGAGTAAAAGTAATAGGCTAAAATCGTAATTTACTCTTTATATAAAAAAATAAGTGGGACCCATCAAATCTTTGGTCACATTGTGTCATGGAAGAATATATGGGGATGTTTGGTTAAGCTTTTTGAAAACAATTTATTGACTTATTGGCTTTTTGGAAAAGTCAGTATGGAGTGACTTTTTGGAAAAGTCACTTTTTCTCTCACGTACACCCTCATTGCCAAACATGATGACTTTTCAAAAAGCCAATAAGTCAATAAGTTGTTTCAAAAAACTTGCCCTATATTTGTCCTTTGACATACCCAACACAACAATAACATTGCTCATCTTACTTCAAACTTCAGACCACCATAGTTCATAGTATAATCTCATTTTGAAACCACCGCCGTCAGCTGCATTTTTATTCAGTTAGCTGTTCATTTTCAATCAGTCACTTGAGTGCATCTGGTACGAATCCTAAACCTAAGTCTTTCTTTATTTGCATCTGACTATAAATTATCTGAATATCTCCATGCATCCCCTTTCAAACGCTGGTGTCACTGTCAATCGTGTTAGACTATGGGGTATGGGGCGGGGGTTTGGGCGTGGGTTGGGGGAAAACGCCCAAGCCACCACCCCGGGTGGGCTTGGGTTGGGGCGTGGCCCTTGGGGCTTGGGTTTCAAGCCGGGCGTGGGGCGGTCTTGACATCCTAGCTAGCTGGCGGCCTCCTATTCGCTGACCCCGCCATGTCATAGCGGGCCATTTCAAAAGTTTGAATTTTAAATTCAATCCGTTTGGCCAAGCCAAACGGTCACCCCAACCCCAACATCCCCTATAAATGTAACCCCCAACCCCACCGGGTGGTCCATCCCAAACCGTCACTATCCACCGCTACCCCACCGGCTACCCACTTGATCCCACGAAACCGCTACCCCAACCCGAAGAAGATGGCATCTTGGACCCACGAGGAAGAATTGGCCCTCGTCACATGACCGCCACAACCTCAACGCGTGCCAACATAAATGGCGCGAGCTACGGCCCAAGCTCGATCATTTCAAGGCTTACTACGAAGCCGTTCCAAGCGGCGATTTAAGCCACGAGGACCGGGTGGCGGTGGCGAACATTGAATTTCTAGGCAAGGAGCGTAAGGCGTTCGACAAGATCGCCTTTTTTGAAATTTATCTAATGCTCTAGGTTTTTTATTTTGTAATTTTTAGGTATTATGTAATTTTTAGGTATTATCTAATGAAATTTTAGGTTTTTTTTTATAAATGTTGTGTGAATTTTATAAATTTTTTGTAATTTTTTTTTTAAATAATCTGCCAAGCGGTGCACCCAACCCAAGCCCAACCCAACCCACGCCCCGCCATACCCCACGGACACGTCACCAGGCGGTGGGGGGGGGGGGGGGGGGGGGCTCCAATTCCAGGTGTCAACTCATGCCCCAAGCCCAACCCAAGCCCCACCATACCCCACGGTCTTAGGTTGGCGGATTGAAACGTGAACCCGACCTATATTATTATTTCTGTAACCTGCACACACATAAATTCGGGTCAACCCAAACACAACTTGTTTAACCCATTTTTTAAACGAGTCATACATGTTGATGAGAAATAAGCAGGTTGTTAGTTGTAGGTGGGTTATTGGTAACTCGTTTACAGGTAAGTAATGTGACAAAACTAACATTATTACGACCAACCATGTAAAATGGAAAACGGGAAAACGAAAAAAATAAAATTGTTTTTTTTTATCCTAACTACTTAAACGGGTTAATGGGTCAACCCGCATTTTATACAAGTCAAGCTCAACCTGTTTTTAATACGGGTCAACCTAAACTCGGCCCGTTTTTAAACGGGTCGTCTAGTCGACCCAAAACCTGTAATATTTCGTGTTCAGGTTGTGTTTTGGTTCGTGTCAAGAATTATCGCCCCAAATAGAGTCACTTTCAAACCTTATTCTCTTAAAGAAAATTAAAATAATATATTGGGTGCTGATAGACGTACCCATCTCACAGATACCTTGCAGAGTTGCGGATGGGGCCACTATTAAAAAACCACTTTTCCTCTCACATTAGGGGTATGTTCAGAAGAGGGTAGTATAAACACACCCAATATATTTATTTATATATTAAAAATATTGATGGTGTGTGTGGGCGGCCCACATTAGGGGTATGTTCAGAAGACGGGTGTCAAACGTGTCGGGTTGGTGGGTTGAAATGTTCAACCCGAACCCCACCCATATTATTATTCGGGTCAAAGATTTCAACCTTAACCGACCCATATAAATTCGGGTCAACCAGAACCCGACCCGTTTAACCCATATTTTTAAATGAGTCATACAAGTTGACGATTTATAAGCGAGTTCTTGGGTTTAAGCGGGTTATCGATAACATGTTTAATGTGAGTATAAGTGTATATATCATTGTATTTTGATATAATATGCATATAATTTTTTTTTCTAGTGCATCGCTATTTATAAAATAGTGCCCGCTATATATCGCCGTTCGCTATGTAGCAATTAACAACTATGCATGAAATAGCGGGTGCCATTTGACAACTATGGCTCTGATTTAGAATGAGACATTTAGCATGATGTTGCCAGTTGCTTTCTAATCTTTATGGTAGATTTGGAACCCTAATTTTGTGCTTTTAGTTAGAAGTGGTTATCTTTTTGCTAGTAATAGCCATCTTGTTTGATTGCAGATTGGTTAAAATATGATCAAGAGAAAGAAAGATGCCTCGAATTCGTATCCACTAACTAAGGAGGTTTGTGTAGTGAACTTTCTACATAATTTCTTAATGGACCTATGTGTTTGTTGTTGTACCCCCTATGTACACGAGCGTATAAAAAAAGTATGTGTGCATATGACACATTTATATGTGTGTATTAGTCTCTTTTTTGATGATATACAGTGTATAATGTTGTTCGTTCAGGAGTTATATTACGCTGAGGTGCAGATTAAATACCACATAGCAGTAGCAACAGTAATCCGGGCTAGGTTGGGACCAGGTTTTGAGTTATTTCGGGGCACGTGTTTCGGACATTGGCTAGATGTACAATCTACATCTACTGACTCGGCTTTAGTCCATCTGATGCTACAGACAGAATATACCCCGACCCCGGTTATGCATCAAAACACATTATTTTTTCGTGTTGGAGGTCAGGAATTGCGGTTTGGACCTCAAGAGTTTTGCCTCATTACAGGAATGCGATTCGGTCCTCATCATTGGGAATATGGAAGGGTAGATTCAACATTTCGAGAGAGGGTATTTGGTCATGCAGGTAGACCAAAGGTTCGGGCTCTCAAACACGTCTTTCATCACTCTCTTGATCAGTTATCGGACCTTGATGCAGTACGGATTTGTCTGTTGATGATGGTTGAGGTCGGATTCATGGCCAAAAATACCTGTCTTATGGTTGACTTGATTCTTCTAGAACTAGTTGAGGATCTGGACTCATGGAACACATTTCCATGGGGTTCATACGTCTGGAAGGTTTTGTACAAGCGCCTACATAATGCGGTAGCAAAGCGTTCTGCTCGAGGCCGTTATACACCAACTTTTTATACGCTTAGTGGATTTATTTGGGCCTTTAAGGTTATGTTGTTTTCTTCAACTTTTTTTATAAGAGTAAAATGGCATTTTCGTCCCTGAGGTTTGGCCAGTTTTGTGACTTTCGTCCAAAGGTTTGTTTTTCCGCATCTTGATCCAAAAGGTTTGAAATCTTGCCATTTTCATCCAACTTGTTAACCCCATCCTTTTATCTCTGTTAAGTCAGGGGTATTTCCATCTTTTTTGTTAACTTAAAGGGCAATCCGGTCTTTTTCACTTTATGTACAAGCATTTAGCATAATGTCCAAGCATTCAAAAGACCAAATTGCCCTTTAATTTTACCAAAAGACTAAAATACCCTTGATCTAACGGAGAAAAATGGATGGAGTTAACGGGCCGAAGAAAATGGAAGATTTTTATGCCTTTTGGATCCAGGTGCGGAAAAACAAACCTTTGGACGAAAATGGCATTTTACACTTTTTTTTTATAATTATAGTTTAATTTTCTGAAAATTATTTTATTATGATTTTCTAGATATGGATCTTCGAGGTTTTCCCTTACGCTAAGACGTTTGCTATCAAGCACGATGGGATTCCCAGAGCCATCGGCTGGGGCAAGAACAAGTGTATATCGTGGAAGCTTGCACTGCCATTTGTCACGAAAGCCACAGTGGTATGTTGTATGTACGTTAGTTTTTCGTGTCTTTTCAATTATTGTATCAGTATTACTTAATTTAGTGTGCTATTAATTTTCAGCCTGGATTTGAGCCGCTACCAGTGTTGACACCAACTCCCGAAGAGTGTGCCACTGATTGGTGGCGGGCAAGCTGTCAGTTTTTTGACAACTATGCTAATGGTTCTTTGCCGCTGTTGAAGAAGCCACGCTTATCATCGCCACCTCAGCTGTCGGTTATGGTCCGTGACCAGCTGGCAGAGGACATTGCTGACCCCACCACTGGTCACCAAAGTACGGGGTCGAGGACAAATATGGAGAAAACAATGGACAAGTTACAGAAGCCATTGGTTATGACACGTTGCATGAGTTTAGAAGAGCGCGTTGATGTAAATATCCTGAACTCTTCTTTTCTTCTCTTGAAAATCTTATGAAATTTGTTTCTTACGCAGGAGCTATTGAAGGCCAGGCGACCACATTGTCAAAAGACAGAGATGCCAACGACCTCAGACTTGTTTGGTCCTTCTGACGACGCAGAGACTATTAATGAGGGAAAGGTTTCATGTCAGTCTGACATGATTTGTGTCCAAGGCTACAACGTAAAGCAAAGTGTTGCACCGATTCTCGAATCCATTTTCAAGAAACACGGTGACATTGCAACAGATTGCCTATTCAAACCAGCTTCTGTGAGATCATCTTTCCTTGAGATCGTTTGCGAAGCAGTCAGTCGAATTCAAACCAATGATGGTATTCACAAAATAGAAGAAATAGAACAGCAAGTGCTAGTTGCAGAAGCAGCCAACATTAATATTTCGTGGCTTCGAGTTCACTTGGACACTATCCGCGCCAACAGGAAGTGTAGTTTGCTTATGGAAATGAAAGCAAACACGAGTTTGGTTAAAAAAGCCGCCTTAATGGATCTGAGAGAGAGTTGCGTGGAGCTCATGGCTGCGCAAGAACGGTTTGAAAAGGCGGAAAAATGTGTAAGAGTACTTAATCTTGTTGAAAATAATTTAAATGATAACATCTTGGAATCTAAAGGTGGTATAGACTCATGGGCAAGACAACTAGATTTGTAGGCTAACTAGACCATGCTAGGATGTGTAATAATTACAAGATTGCCCTGAAACACCTTATATATTCTTAAACTGGGCGAGACCCCCATTTTCAAAGACGAGGGTTAAATTGTGTCTGTATATATAGTCGAAAACTCGAGAAAATGTAATATGCACAACTCTGGTAAAACTGGTATCTGGAGCACCATTTCTCCTGCTATGAATTTATCCTTAGTAGAGTCGGCGTAGTTTTAAAAGCATACTAATGTTTGATCCAACCAGTTTTAATATGAAAACAAATTGATCCGAAAATGGCAGAAATTTGTACCTAAGACCTTATTTAAAGAACCAAGTACAAGCAATTTCCTCTTGATTCAATAAGTTATGGTAAAGTTAGAGATTTCTTGATTGTCAAACTGTTAAAAAACTGTTATCAGGCATCCCGACCCGTTTTGACCCATGACCTGTTATCGGATTGATACATTCACATCATATCAAGATGTCTCAAGACTTCTCTAGCAACTCGTGTAATCCAAGGTCATAGTTATCAAAAGCGCTAAAGACGCGTGTCTAGGCGCTCAGGTGAAGCGAGGTGCACCTAAAACGCCTTGCATCATCGAAGGCGTTCTTTCAGTGAGATTCCGGCCAAAAACGGTGACTTTTCCGGCCATATTCATGAGAACTTCTGCAATTTAATGCCAATTTCCTTCTGAACAAGTCTTAGTTGTGGTTGCATCACCAGAGAGCAGAAATTTGAAGAAGAGAGAAAGAAGGTGATGATTATTAAAATTCATTTTTCTTTAAAACTAAACTTTATTATTCTAGCTAGTACAAAACTATATATGCTATAATTTATTTCACACTAAACATCTTGTTATTCAAGTTTGGAATCACATTTGAATCTTGACTATTTTAGAACTTTTGATACTAATTAGATGATATAAACTGTTATATAATAGCTCTTGTTTACTTTTTTTAAGTTTGCTTTTTTACTTAGCGCCTTTGATAACTATGATAAATATCGCTATGACACTATGTAAATTGAAATTTTCAGCAACCATAATTCTTAACTCACATTATGTTAATACCAGATATAGCGACAATACGACATATACCTTCACCCCTTCAATCCAAACACGTAACTGACCTTTTTGTTTTTATTTTGTTTTTTTTTTGAACGTCCAACAAATCATTTTATATATACAGGCTAACATAAAAAGATTAGCCAACAAGTCTTGCATACACCAGCAAAAAAAAAAAAAAAAAGAAACTGAGGCACAGACTCGTGCACCATTACACACCCAAACTGGTTAACATAAAATTGTTCCACCCTTCCCATACTAGCCCTTGGGCCTTGGCCCTGTTTTTGACCCATAAAAAGACCATAACTTTGACCTCGTCTATTACGCTAGCAACATTTGGCCTCATTTGATTAAACACTAGCTCATTTCGGGCTCTCCACAAGCACCATAAAGTAGTCTGATCGACTGAGTAAAGCACTTTCTTCCACTTCCTTGACCCCCTTTGATGATCATGCAGATTTACTACATCTTTTGCACCAAAAAAGAAGTAGTTTGAGACTTTGCACCACCCCAAAATTGCGGTTCAAACCTGCTGAGTGAACGCGCATGAAGCAAATAAATGGTTGGTTGTTTCTTCATATTCTTCGCACAATAGGCACTGAGACGACGGGATGCTCATGTTTCTTCGGGCGAGTGTTGTTAAAGTGGGTAGTCTATCCAAAGCAATTCTCCAAGCTAAAAAGTTAACTTTTAGTGGGGTCCAATTATTCCACCAAAATTCTGAATCCTCTGTCGAAACAGACATTTCTTGCAGCCGCGTCCTCAAGTTTTTAACTGAAAAGTTTCCCTCAGCCTCCAAGCTCCATTCCCAGCGATCACCGTTACCGGTTATGGAGACGTTGTCTAAGACCCTAGACAAATCTGTCAGCTCGCTTATCTCTTCTGGGCTTCGAGGGGCGCGGGTCCAAGCAAAAGACACAAATCTCACTCCATTTTGTATTTTCGAATACAAATAAAGCCGGATACTTCATGCATAACGGTTCCACCATCGCCCACCTATCTTTCCAAAATGAGACCTCTACTCCGCTACCCACATGAGCTTTGAACAGACTCGAGATATCCAAACCTGGTACTGAGAAGAACCGGTCAATATACCCAATCTGTTTCCATGGTCGGCCTGGGGCCGAAAGCTTTGCTGGGATAAAATTCCATTGTCGACCCGTATGGTGTAAGCTAAAGGGATTAATTGGTACAGAATGTTGTAATCGGAATACGATTCTTCACGGTTAAACACCCACGAATTTATTATGGAGAAATCTAACTCAAAAACTCCAAATTACAATATTCCCTACCAATTTGATTGGTATATATAGCTAACCTAAACACGTTAGACTATAACTAGGAAACCTATTAATTAATTGCATAATAATTATCTGAACACACTTCCTAACCTAACACGTATAGGAACCTTAGATAATATTCACTAATTAATTAATAATATTGTTTATTACTTGTCTTGCACTCCAAGCAATCCTCCTAGCCATCCTTCACGCATGTAAGCCACAGATTAGACTAGAAATTCCCAACATTCACCCCCTGAATTTCTGAGTCGTATACGGGAGGTCTTCAACGTCAAGTAGATCCCGCATCTCCTTGAACTTGATTTTCGCTAGTGCCTTCTTTGTCAACGATTTTTGCATTTGTGTTCCAACCATGCACGCTTCACACACCTTATTCTCGTGACGAATCTTTGGAACTCCTAAAACCATCCCGTTGATTTTCTCCAAGGTCTTGAAACTAGCATGTAACACCCATCTAAATTACTACTCGAAATTAATTATAATTCATAAGATTTTATACAAAAGATGTCTAGACCGACTAATTTAAACATCCATAAGTTGTTTAGCAAACGATTTACATCATAACATTGTTGAAACATAGTTAATTTATGCGGAAGCTTCAAAAATTCGTGTTCGGTTCTTCAAAAGCTTGCTTGACCGTCTTCCGTAATCCTTGAATACCTAGAAACTGAAATGTTTACATTAAACATTAGTATTAGAGTACATAGGAATAATACATAGTCGAAACTACGTTTAAAACGGATTCGATTTAAGGAAAGTATGCAAAATTTGCAAAAATTCCAGGATTTTACCGTAACTTACGGTACCACCGTAAGTTACGGTGGTTGCTAAAAATCCCAGATCTGCCGTAAGGCAGTAAAGGACTGCCGTAAGCCATTTTATGTCTACCGTAAGTTACGGTACCACCGTAACTTACGGTATTCCCTGTAAGTTCATGATTTGGTTGTTTTGTTTGTTTGGCCAAACCAAATTCTCGGATCTCTCGTTCTATCAAACCAACATGTTAATTTCTCGCATTCTATTATGTCCTTTATCAACTATAACAAAGGGCCAATTAGCTATATTACGAAACATTTTTCACGCATAAATTGATTATTCGACCCGTTCTAACTTTACTCATTTTTCTATCATTTGACTAGGAAGCTTATGGCACTTTATACCCAACATCCGGGGCATATTATCACCCGCATTTCTTTACCAATCTCATGGCTTAAATGCTCTTGTGATTGTTATCGCCTTTTTAACTCTCTAAAACACTAGTACAATAATTTAGACAACAATTTAACCCGTTTGGCTCATCTTGTGGAGTCCTCCAATATGATGACTACCCAACGGTTTCTTGTCACTCTAAGCCTATTAATTCAAGTAACGATCATGGTCGCTACAATCAACACCATAACTACCCTACAACGAAACTTCGCATAATTTAACAACAATTCATTTAATGTAACGGGTCAAGTTACATACTTGCATAACTAAACAACATTATCAACTAACAATTCTAGTTAACTATTGACCCGTTTGTTTGTCGAGTGAACTTCGTCACTTCTATGACATACCAACTCGCAATTGACACTACATTCTCATTAACTTTTCTAAGACTATTGTTTATACACAATGTAACGAAACCGAAGTTACGTACCTTTAAAGCACACCTTTCAAGCGTGTATCACCTCCGGCTTGTCCGCTTGACGTTCCGGATTCTTCGCCTAAAGAGTTCAATTCACAATAAGTTTAGAACTCTTTCACAAGCTTTAACGCATAATTGTAACGCCCCGCGTTTTCGTACTTTCTATATTTAGAAACCATCGTTCGTAAAACTATTTTTGGAAACTTCGTAGTCTTGTAATCGTTCTTTCATTAAAAGCAATGTAAGATCCGAGACTTGGATTATGAATAAAACTCGTATTTTGTTAATTGCATGATACATATACTTTATATAGGCTCATACATTCGATTTCGTGGAACAATTGATACTTATTCGTAATTCTTGGAAACAATGTGCTAAACTTGTAAATACATGAAACTTACGCATAAAACGGGTTTTGAACGTAAACGGCACTTGATTTTTGATGCTTATATGCTTAATTATACTTGGTTTATATTCCTCATACTTAAATTCATCTTAAACTATGTTTTTGTGGCATTTATAGTCCTTAAAAGACCTAAAAGCATCAAATAAACAACTCTAGGGGTCAAATTGTAACATTTTGAAACTTGTTTCCGAATCAGTAAGTCCGGGCGGCCCGCGTGGACTTACCTTGATCCCTTACGCGGCCCGCATGGGCATCAGATTCGCAGAAAACACTTTCAGCTGCATTTTGACGCGAATTGGCACAAAATCCCAACATCTAAACTCACCCAATCACCTCTAATCCACCTCTAATCACCTCCAATCACCTCTAACCTCTTCCACTATAAATACAACTCTTCTCCAAGCATTTCTACACTTTCACAACCCTCAAATCTCTCTCAAACACTCTCAAGTTCTTGCAAATTTCAGAAATTCGGACAGATTCATACACCTTTACAAAAGTGAGCATAACTTGCTCATTTCTCAACGAAATTGCTTGATTCTTCTTCCTACTTGCTTGGATAATCATGGAGTTTGATTCCTTGACTTCTCCTGGGAGAAATTAGACCTGGAATTGCTCCGAAATTGTCCACAAACTTTCTGTTTTGTTTCAAGTTCTTCAAAAGTTGTTTAAACTCATCCAACTTGTGTCTAACACATCTCACACCTATGTCCTAATGCTTACAACCTCTCTTATGGTTGGTTAAGCTTAAAAACAAGGTTGAGACACTATAAATCAGAGGTTAAAACCTCAAATACTTCTGTTTTGTTAGGGTATTTAACCCACAAATCATGTCAAGCTTAGATCTTGATGAATGAGTGATTATGGAACAACTTGGGTTGTCCTACATGCAATCCTCACATGATTTGATGATTTCTCTTTAGTTTGGTTGTTTATATTATTGTGTTAATCCTAGTTCGTGACCCTCCTTGGTTGTTTTTACATCAAGTGAAGTGGTGAACATTCAAGGGGTTCCTAAATGGAAGCATATTCTTCCTACCCCATACATGACATCTATGGTAACTCGAGGTGCCTAAATGAAGTGCCTAAATGAAGATCCTAATCCAGATTTGTCGTAAGGCAGTAAAGGACTATACATGCATATCAATCTAAATTTGATTTGATAAACTCAACGTCTCGTTTAAACAACTATACATGCATATCATCTTACACGTTTTAGTCATTTCCTCGCGACAATTCCATTTATATCGTTCGTATTTACATGCGCAACCTTTTGAGCACTTTTACATGCTGAATTTGTTATGTTTCCAATTAATATGATATACGCAATCATTAGTATTCGTACTCACACTCACACTCATATTCATAACAATACATTTTTTTTCTATACTTATATTCGTATTCATACTTATACTCATACGTTTCATGATTTACTTATACTCATACGCTTCATGTTTTACCTATACTCTTATGATTCATGCTTTTACATATACCCATACGTTGCGTGCTTATACGTATACACGTACTACTTGTACGTGTTACGTTGATACCCATACGTTGCGTGCTTATACGTATACACGTACTACTTGTACGTGTTACGTTGATACACATACTTGTGTGCTTATTCATACTTAAACTTATACTTATGCTCATACTTTCATTCATACATTCATAACCATACGCAAGCGTAATCCGAGGGATTTGCTTACGTGGGCCCTATACATACTTAAGCATGGACTTGCTTACAAATTATATTCTTATACGCACACATTCTTATTTTTAAAGTATGCCTACCCAAATTCATACACAACTAGTACAAGCTATGCGGATCATGCGACGATCAATATAATCACGGGTGCACACGGGAGTATAGTGATAGGCGTATGAGAACCATAGAGTGTACTACTGTGTATGGTAAGACACGGAACGTAACATGACACCGGCTACGGAATGGACGTAATGTGGTCAAAACATGGTGGATATGCCGCTGGTACTTCCTATATATAAGTGTTTTCACCATGTTACCAAACTCTCATAAAACGTACCATGAGAAATTCAGTGCTTTACAGACCTATTTAGACCTAATACAAACTTTATACAACTCACAAACGCATTATATCCGATTATCCATGACGAGACTTCATCCTTAACACACTGCGTTCATCTATCCAACACTTATGCTATTCTTATACCTGCACTCTTTAAGAGTCCTTCATTCATTCTACACTCGTATCATTCTCCTTATCATTTTAGTTCATACAAACCTCGTTCGCAATCAAGCTTGTTTAAACATTCGAGTCCTAACTTACCTCGTTACCTATAAAATAGTCTTCCTACTTTGGATTCTTGTGTAACTGTACTTAGTATACCTTTAAGGCTTATTTAAAGTACCAAACCTTCTCGTTTCACTCAATAAACAATCTTCTACAAATGTGATTTGGTTACCACGTCCCATCAAGATACAAGCCGTTTGTCAATATCTTCTTTCTTAATACGTCACTTTTTATTATTACGTCACCTTTTTAAATACGTCGCCAATTTAAGTTATTCAAACTTGCTTAGACTCACTGCACCTATATACGCACCTACATGTTTTCAACTATGTTAGATACCTCAAATTATTTTAAACAATGAACTCACTCACAAATTTACCTTGTTACTCTCCAAAGTTTTATGCCTTTCAAAATGTTTCAAAATTTTCAAGTCTCAAAATTTTTACTAAAACTTTTCAAGTCTACCTCTTGAATAAATTTCGGGACGAAATTTCCTAAAAGAGGGGAGACTGTAACGCCCCGCGTTTTCCTACTTTCTATATTTAGAAACCATCGTTCGTAAAACTATTTTTGGAAACTTCGTAGTCTTGTAATCGTTCTTTCATTAAAAGCAATGTAAGATCCGAGACTTTGATTATGAATAAAACTCGTATTTTGTTAATTGCATGATACATATACTTTATATAGGCTCATACATTCGATTTCGTGGAACAATTGATACTTATTCGTAATTCTTGGAAACAATGTGCTAAACTTGTAAATACATGAAACTTACGCATAAAACGGGTTTTGAACGTAAACGGCACTTGATTTTTGATGCTTATACGCTTAATTATACTTGGTTTATATTCCTCATACTTAAATTCATCTTAAACTATGTTTTTGTGGCATTTATAGTCCTTAAAAGACCTAAAAGCATCAAATAAACAACTCTAGGGGTCAAATTGTAACATTTTGAAACTTGTTTCCGAATCAGTAAGTCCGGGCGGCCCGCGTGGACTTACCTTGATCCCTTACGCGGCCCGCATGGGCATCAGATTCGCAGAAAACACTTTCAGCTGCATTTTGACGCGAATTGGCACAAAATCCCAACATCTAAACTCACCCAATCACCTCTAACCTCTTCCACTATAAATACAACTCTTCTCCAAGCATTTCTACACTTTCACAACCCTCAAATCTCTCTCAAACACTCTCAAGTTCTTGCAAATTTCAGAAATTCGGACAGATTCATACACCTTTACAAAAGTGAGCATAACTTGCTCATTTCTCAACGAAATTGCTTGATTCTTCTTCCTACTTGCTTGGATAATCATGGAGTTTGATTCCTTGACTTCTCCTGGGAGAAATCAGACCTGGAATTGCTCCGAAATTGTCCACAAACTTTCTGTTTTGTTTCAAGTTCTTCAAAAGTTGTTTAAACTCATCCAACTTGTGTCTAACACATCTCACACCTATGTCCTAATGCTTACAACCTCTCTTATGGTTGGTTAAGCTTAAAAACAAGGTTGAGACACTATAAATCAGAGGTTAAAACCTCAAATACTTCTGTTTTGTTAGGGTATTTAACCCACAAATCATGTCAAGCTTAGATCTTGATGAATGAGTGATTATGGAACAACTTGGGTTGTCCTACATGCAATCCTCACATGATTTGATGATTTCTCTTTAGTTAGATTGTTTATATTATTGTGTTAATCCTAGTTCGTGACCCTCCTTGGTTGTTTTTACATCAAGTGAAGTGGTGAACATTCAAGGGGTTCCTAAATGGAAGCATATTCTTCCTACCCCATACATGACATCTATGGTAACTCGAGGTGCCTAAATGAAGATCCTAATCTTCTACCTCCTACTTGAATTATTGGACTAAATAATATGTAATACTTAGCCTAAATATATATATACACTCATTCGAACCTTTAATGTTGAACTTGTGTTTATATGTTAAAGTAGTAGAACATCATCTAAGACCTAAACCTTGTTGTGATTCTTATGGGTGTTCAACTCATGAAAACATTATCATAACCCTTGTGGTTACCAAGTGTCATACAAGTGTTATGTGTTGAAGATGATTATTTTTACATGTTATTCTCATATCTTATTTTTATGTTGTTTTAAATACCGAATCTCGACTCTAAGCATACTTGAACTTTAACCCTTACACATTTAATCTTTTAACCTCATCAACTCGTCAATAATTGGATAATCGGAAAGCCTATGCAAACATTGTGAGTATACTCGTATTTCCCCTTTTTACTTTTACCACTTTTGGGGTGTAACATGTTTACTTATCAACAACTTACACATGAACATTTTGCTTAAACACATGAACATTCCTATAACATGCTTGTATACGTGATTGCTTGATACTTTAAACTTGGGTGAAACTTTATGTGTTGAACTTATCATTAACTTCGTACGAGCCTAACCGTGACATATGTAGCGCTATAGGATTGACGCCCCGCCCGTAGACTTGTGGTTATGTCATGCAGCATCTCGCGTCTCTTTTGGGTTGATTTGTTAGACACATGCCAAATTTATTGTTTATCTTGAATCACATGCTTGCTATGAGGAATTGTTTAAAACTTATCTTTTGTTATGTACGTACCAAACTTGTATACTCGCCTTTGCTTTTGCATTGAACTTTATTTTAAACATGTTACAGGTTGAGGATGATGATGCCATGAAATGAAGTAGCATTGATACCTAGATACACATTAGACGTTTAGATTAAATACGTCGTATAAATGTCATATTTGTTGTCGTATTGTTCTTTTTGTATTTAACATGTTGTATTTCAAATTTCATGTATTGTAACATTTATTTATGAAAGAAATCAATTTATCTTAAATTCTATTGTCACAATTTAGCGTTATGTGTGATGAGCAATCTTTCTTCGTCTCACTCCGATGTTTCCGCCATCGGTTGGGGTGTGACAATAATTCTCTACAATGATCAAATCTGCGTTTTTACCCAACTTTTAACATTTTAACCCTCACTTAGGCGTTCCATCAAACACCTAGCGGGTCAGATTTTTATATAAACAAAAACCAAGTTCATGACTTGTAATTATCATCTAAACTAACTTTAATTAGTCAATTCTACATATATCTTAACATCAATATTTCTGAAATTTATTCTAAATTTCAGATTTGTGTTAGAACAAGATCAAAATTCTAAGGCTTATCAAGTTTTCTTCAAGTTTATTAATCACCTACAATGGTGGTTATAAACTCTATAATTATCATGAAATCTTTTAACAAGATTTCACCTAGGGTTCATCCCTAGACACCATATCTCTTCTAATTACATTCATGCATGACACAAGCAAGCTAAATTTCGATCTTTCATAATTAACCTAGAACTTGAGATGAATCAAAACTTCAAGATTTTACATACCTTATGATTCCCTCAACTAGGTGATCATTAATTTATGCTTGAAAATCGATTTGGACATGATTTAAGCCTTCAATTTGTGGCTTTTGTGAATGTTAGGGTTTTGGAGAAATGGGGGTCGCCCTTCCCTGCTTCTGATCGAACCAGACCTCACAAAAGTGAGTTTGGTTTTTGTTTTATGTAATTAAGTTTCATTCTTTAACAACATAAGCCCCTCAACTTTCATTTGGTTTATAATTTAGGCTTTTTACTTCATTCATGTGTTATTGCAAGACTCCTAACTAACCGGGTTATTTATCCTAGTTAGCTTATTCTCGTTTATTTTACACTTTATAATTCTAATATAAAGTTTTTACATTTTTGGGGTGTTACAAGTCCACCCCCCCTTAAAAAGGGTTTCGTCCCCGAAACCTTCTTTAAGTAGGTCTTTGGTTTGAACCTAACCGTCTTAGTTTCGTTTTTCAAGGCATTCCCTCTTGTCCGGCATAAGGTTTTTATTCGTATTTACATGTTCGTCTTTTAGGCATATGTCCTTTTGGACCGTAACCTTTTATCATCTATTTCCTATCTTTGTCGCCTATTTGACCGGGTTGTCTTTTGACCATCCAGTCACTGAGTCCGTCAGCATACTTACTTCACGCTAATCTTACATTGACAAGTGCTCTACATAGGTCACAACATTATTTTGACTATAACTTGTTTTATCGCCTTGATCAATTGGTCACCATTTTACCCCATACCTCGTTATTTGGGTATACTATAATGCCGTCGTCGGCATTTTGCGTGTTTATATTTTCACATCTAATAACTCGTATTATAACGTGGCTGTATTTTGTATCCCTTTTATGTCCGTGATCACATCACGTCATGTTTAGGTTTATGTCAGCTTTTCATTATTATGAATCTTCCTTTGAATACATCTTCTTACACCTATCGGCGTTAATACCTATATCCTTTAGTATTAACCCTTTTTCTAATTTCTCTCTCGGTATTTATAGGTGTTAGAACATCGTTTCTTTACTAAAACTGAATTTTAGTTTAATGCTTTTCCTTTTAACCATGTCGATTAATCATATCAGAAATTGACGACAAGAATTATTCTTCTCCGTTATCATTTTACGCGGGAACTCATGACTGGTTCCCATGCTATACATTATCGACCCACAGGTTCCTTTACTTAGCTTCGTAGGCTATTTTATTAGGTCTTCACCTTTTTAGGGTGAGACCCTATAGTTTGTTCCGTTGTATTTGTGACCCGATGGTCATTTTGGTCCCGTAGACCTTTACATTGTTTATAACCTGAAGGTTATGGTGATCCCATGGATCATCTTCTTTTCATATCTTTATTTAATGGTATAAGTATACATATGGCGTTAAGGCACCCCCTTTTTATGTTTAGAATAAATAAATTTTTGCTTTCAAAAATTCATTTGACCTTGATCGTAGTCTAAAGCTATACTCATTTTCTTTCGGATTATCTTTCCGACTATATGACTTCTTATGTCACCTTCGCGTTGGTTTATTTTACTCATACCGTTATTTGGTTTATGACCCTATTTCCTTTCAACCCATTACCGGGTTTGTTATCTTAATGTTTTTAACACCTCGGTTTTATTGGTTTGCGTTTTCCTTTCCATATTCTTTTACGACCTATTACATTGGTTCAGTAATATTTCACACTTTCATTATTCGGGTTGCGCTTACTTGGAATATCAAGTATTATACTTTATTCGGCCCGTCCAATATTAAAATAGTTGGACATAACTATCGAAATTTCTGTTTTGCGAAATTTCATCGTCTCTTAGTTATAGCTCTTAATCCGAGTCTTTTGACTTTTAATCTGGGTCACCGTCTCTTGGTTTACGCATATATCCGTAGTCCTACCCATCTATCGGTTATTTTACCGAAGTCATTATTAGAGTCATCATTCTGACATGCATTAAGATTTCGTTTTGATTTATTCGGTGGTATTAGCGTAACCTGTCGCCTTTATTCCACCGATTCCTTAATTCTTCCATTTATTTTGTTTGACTTGTTCTGATGAACTTTATTACTAATAATAGTCAAACTTTATTCTTGTGCCTTAACATTCTTGTTTGTTAGTTTATAATTTTAATTACCTTGATTCTTATCCCTTCCCTTGGGCTTATTACCTTAATGTAATATGCTCCCATTATCCGGCTTCCGTTTACCTTTATTATCAAGCATTTTGCTTATTTGATTCGAACACCACCTTTCTGTTGTTAGCGACCCTTAGGTCTATTTCTTTTGCTAATGTTCCGAAGGCCCATTTCTCAAGTCTTATTTGGTAAAACCACTGTCATGGTTATACGGCTTTTGGGGTTTACCCGTTCTTATTCTAACACTTTCATAAAGTTTATTTTACTAGGATTTTATATAATCACATCCATTACTGCGATCACTGTTCTTCCTCATGAGGGTTCGATTAATAATGTATTACTTGGATGGTTACCCCTACCCAAGTTTCTAAATTTGCATTTATTGATACTTTATTATTCATAATAGCGAATAATACGTATCATTCATTTAACTTCTTTTTCGCGGATATTCTCGGTCCGAGTCTTACTTTCTTATCTTTAACCTTAATCCTATTGCAATAATAACAAAATTAATTCATTTAATTTTATTATTGTTTATCGTTGCATGAAATTTATCCACATCATTTGTTGATGTAAATGACGCTCCTACGCGTTTTATTTAGTTCAGCCAAGTCTATAACCTTGTCTTCGCCATTTATTATTATTGCAATTTCCGGGTTCGAGTGTAATTACACTCCTTCCCAACACAAGGTTTATTCACTTCATTAATTTCCCGGGTTCGAGTGTACACGCACTCCTTCCCATTGCAATATCTATCGAGATTACTTTTACCTCGATGCTCAACGTACAGTTTCAGCACCTCTTATAAACAATAGAACTTTTATTCTTATCTATTTCTATTTTTTTAAAGCCTTGGTAATTTCGTTAACACTAATGTAAGATGTTAAATAAATTGGTATAAAACAAACGATTTATTTGCACTCGTAATAATTAAAAATTCATACTGAAATTTAATCTACAAGAGTATACCTGAAACGACATCAGGTTCAGCTTTAGCCTCCGTGGCTGTTATATAAAACAACTTTGTCCTTGATTTCTGGGCATCAGACCTTGTGTCAGCTGTGTCCTTGGTTCTGAGCCTCTCTGGACAATTAGACTTTTTATGTCTTGGCTTACCACATGTGCCCTTGTGAATTTTTCCACAAACTCTGCATTGATGTAACACACTTTTTGTAACCCCCTTCTTGGGAGCTTTATTATACTTGGACTTCTTTACGGATCTTGGATTCATATCCAACACCCTCCTTTCTTCTATTTCTTGTAGTATGCTGTCTTTCAATTCAGCCATCATATCGTTCACCACCGGTACGATTGTGGTTTGTAATCTATCAATATACTGTGATAGACTATTTTCTAGAGCTTTTCCGACCGTCTCGGAAATCTTAGCTTTCATTTGTTCAGTCAATTGAGATGTCGAATCATCTCCAGTTACTCCAGACATTTCTTTAACTGAAACATCCATCACGATTTATCAATAATTATTTCATTCATTTCCATCTTATTATACGGAAATTTATATTATTCTCACTCAGTCATAAATAATGTGTTATTCTTTTTCGGTTTGGTCAAGTATATATCTTGCCTTACCTTTCTTACTTAGTGTATTTTCCCGGGTTCGAGCGTATTTATACACTCCCCCCATCTTTACGTCATCTTGAAACTGAAATGTTTACACTAATTGTTAAACATTTCATCTATGACATATGCGTCATTCATTTTGATCTAGCCAAGTTCACCACTTGCTTAAACCATTTATGTTTAGTGCACTTTTCCGGGTTTGAGTATGTAAACACGCACTTCCCGTGCATATTAAATCAAATTTCCTTTTTCTAGTATTCTAGTAAGTCTACTAAAGCAATTAATTCTTACCGGACGATCGATCAAGCATGAACCGAACACTTTGTTGACAACCTTAAGCTCTGATTACCAACTTGTAACACCCATCTAAATTACTACTCGAAATTAATTATAATTCATAAGATTTTATACAAAAGATGTCTAGACCGACTAATTTAAACATCCATAAGTTGTTTAGCAAACGATTTACATCATAACATTGTTGAAACATAGTTAATTTATGCGGAAGCTTCAAAAATTCGTGTTCGGTTCTTCAAAAGCTTGCTTGACCGTCTTCCGTAATCCTTGAATACCTAGAAACTGAAATGTTTACATTAAACATTAGTATTAGAGTACATAGGAATAATACATAGTCGAAACTACGTTTAAAACGGATTCGATTTAACGAAAGTATGCAAAATTTGCAAAAATTCCAGGATTTTACCGTAACTTACGGTACCACCGTAAGTTACGGTGGTTGCTAAAAATTCCAGATTTGCCGTAAGGCAGTAAAGGACTGCCGTAAGCCATTTTATGTCTACCGTAAGTTACGGTACCACCGTAACTTACGGTATTCCCTGTAAGTTCTTGATTTGGTTGTTTTGTTTGTTTGGCCAAACCAAATTCTCGGATCTCTCGTTCTATCAAACCAACATGTTAATTTCTCGCATTCTATTATGTCCTTTATCAACTATAACAAAGGGCCAATTAGCTATATTACGAAACATTTGTCACGCATAAATTGATTATTCGACCCGTTCTAACTTTACTCATTTTTCTATCATTTGACTAGGAAGCTTATGGCACTTTATACCCAACATCCGGGGCATATTATCACCCGCATTTCTTTACCAATCTCATGGCTTAAATGCTCTTGTGATTGTTATCGCCTTTTTAACTCTCTAAAACACTAGTACAATAATTTAGACAACAATTTAACCCGTTTGGCTCATCTTGTGGAGTCCTCCAATATGATGACTACCCAACGGTTTCTTGTCACTCTAAGCCTATTAATTCAAGTAACGATCATGGTCGCTACAATCAACACCATAACTACCCTACAACGAAACTTCGCATAATTTAACAACAATTCGTTTAATGTAACGGGTCAAGTTACTTACTTGCATAACTAAACAACATTATCAACTAACAATTCTAGTTAACTATTTTGACCCGTTTGTTTGTCGAGTGAACTTCGTCACTTCTATGACATACCAACTCGCAATTGACACTACATTCTCATTAACTTTTCTAAGACTATTGTTTATACACAATGTAACGAAACCGAAGTTACGTACCTTTAAAGCACACCTTTCAAGCGTGTATCACCTCCGGCTTGTCCGCTTGACGTTCCGGATTCTTCGCCTAAAGAGTTCAATTCACAATAAGTTTAGAACTCTTTCACAAGCTTTAACGCATAATTCTCTACAATGATCAAATCTGCGTTTTTACCCAACTTTTAACATTTTAACCCTCACTTAGGCGTTCCATCAAACACCTAGCGGGTCAGATTTTTATATAAACAAAAACCAAGTTTATGACTTGTAATTATCATCTAAACTAACTTTAATTAGTCAATTCTACATATATCTTAACATCAATATTTCTGAAATTTATTCTAAATTTCAGATTTGTGTTAGAACAAGATCAAAATTCTAAGGCTTATCAAGTTTTCTTCAAGTTTATTAATCACCTACAATGTTGGTTATAAACTCTATAATTATCATGAAATCTTTTAACAAGATTTCACCTAGGGTTCATCCCTAGACACCATATCTCTTCTAATTACATTCATGCATGACACAATCAAGCTAAATTTCGATCTTTCATAATTAACCTAGAACTTGAGATGAATCAAAACTTCAAGATTTTACATACCTTATGATTCCCTCAACTAGGTGATCATTAATTTATGCTTGAAAATCGATTTGGACATGATTTAAGCCTTCAATTTGTGGCTTTTGTGAATGTTAGGGTTTTGGAGAAATGGGGGTCGCCCTTCCCTGCTTCTGATCGAACCAGACCTCACAAAAGAGAGTTTGGTTTTTGTTTTATGTAATTAAGTTTCATTCTTTAACAACATAAGCCCCTCAACTTTCATTTGGTTTATAATTTAGGCTTTTTACCTCATTCATGTGTTATTGCAAGACTCCTAACTAACCGGGTTATTTATCCTAGTTAGCTTATTCTCGTTTATTTTACACTTTATAATTCTAATATAAAGTTTTTACATTTTCGGGGTGTTACATAGCATACCCGAATTTCTCATGCCATAACCACGAATCTTCACTGATTTTCGCCATAAGACAAACTGGAGCGCCCACTTTCAATTTCACCTTGTACAAACGATTTTTCGAACGAGCCACTCGCATCAATAATTTTCCACCACTATCAAACATCGTTAGAAAATTATCTTTCATTCGAATTTCACATCCAAATTCGGTTGCTTGACCCAAACTCATCACGTTACTCTGCAAATCTGGGATATAATAAATATTGGTTAAAAGCTTTTGTTCACCGGTTTTACCTTCAAATAAAATCGACCCTTTTCCTTTAATCGTCACACACGAACCGTCACCAAACTTCACGCTTCCAGTTATATGCTCGTTTAGCTCTCGTTTAACTCCGGCTACCCGTCATGTGGTTGCTGGCTCCGTTATCAAGGTACCAAACATCTTTTTCGCTAGAATCGGCTTCAAATTTCTTTGGCAAAACCTTTTCTTCGTTTAAAAAGATAGTTTCTTGATCGGTCTTCATCATAAAAATGTTCCATCAACCTCATTATCTTGTTCCTCGGCTTGTGCCATGTTCGCCTCATTATTTTTGAATCGATCCGGACATCTTGAAACAAAGTGTCCATAGTTGTCACACCGGTAACACTTTATTCCCGATAAATCACGCTTTTTATCCTTTTGCTTTCCGTTGTCTCGAGTTTTATTATCTTCTTGTGGACCACGGTTTTGGGTGTTATCCTGACCACGATCACGCCCTCGCGACGAGTGAGATCCTCGACCTCGACCTCTACCAGAATCACGTCCACAGCTAGAAGAAGATTCAGATTTAGAAAACATTAACCTACCCGAATTGTCGTATGCGTTATCTTCTTCTTTGATCCTCTCTTCATAAGCTTTTAGTCTACCAACCACATCTTCATACCCGACCGTTTTCAACTCCAAAACTTGTTCAAGCGAGGCCACAATATGTATAAACCGCCTTGGCAAACTAGTGAATAATTTCTTGACCATTTTTCGTTCTTCAATCTTTTCTCCTAGTGTGGCCGCCTTAGAAGCAATAGACGACAACTTTGAGGCGTACTCATCAATCGTTCCGGTATCCCTCATCTTCAAACCATTGAATTCGGTTATTAAGGTTTGAAGTCTTGCTTCTTTCACACGTTCCGCACCAAGATTTCTTGACTGAATGGCTTCCCACATCTCCTTTGCTAGCTTCAAATTACCGATTTGTAAAATCTGTTCCTCCGGTATCGACTGAAACAGAAGTGCCTTCGCCATGTTATTTTTCTTCGCATCATTTGAACCCAGATCAATCACATCCCACACTCCATAAATCCCAAAAATAACCTCCATACGCATGCTCCAGATCGTGTAATTCGTTGAAGTTAACATCGGACACTGAAACGAAACTGGATTCGTTTCCTTTACCGGAGCATTCGAACCGTCACCCACAACCATCGTTCGTTTCTTTCGTCGGCTATAGGTTTTAGTAGTCCCCGGTGAATCAATTTTACTGATACAACCCTTTTAGCACGGTTGTAATCCGTTTAATTTACGGTTCCAGTTTACGTTTAAAGTAATATTCCAACACTAAGTCACTGTTGGTTTTTTTCAATAGTCAAAACCTACTGTTGGTTTTCTAATTGTCAAACCCTTTATAACACAACTATGACAAACAATTTTCTTTATCGTTTCCTTATTTAAAGCAATTAATAGTTAAAGCAATAAACCAATTGCTTTTAACTTCAAAACGTGAAAAGGTCTTTTAAAAGATTAAAAGAGGAATTCCCTTTTTACGGATAAGCATGGGGGCAAGCAATTTGCCTTCTTCCGATCTCAGTATCGTTGCCGATCAGTTGCTTCACGTTGATTAAGAGCCTCTAATCATAGGTTTCTTAATCGTCACTTCTGAATCTGCTAATCCACTGATCGCTGCTGCTGTTCTGATACGATACAACAGTTTCGATCCGGCGAGCACAGTACAGTTCCGGCGAGTTCTTCCTGTAAATCCGACCGAACACCCTCCAATCGCAGGTTCAGCCACCCCCTTCGCTCGCAGGTATGGTAATTGTAGGAGTCAATCAACCTCTTATTTCGCTGGTTGATCAACTATCGCAGGTCCCTTTGCTGCTCTGTTGACCCCTGCGCTGATTCAAACACTAGCTCCGCTGCTGAATAATCACCGCTTCTGTCTCACTCGCTGATTAGATTCAATCGCTGCTACTATTTGTTGTTATTTTGATTGATTGCAAGCTCTCTATTTCGCAGAACTGTCACCCAATCGAACCCAAGATGCAGAATCCAACAAAATATGCTACTGTCTTGGTGTGATCTTCTTGTTTTGACCGAACCCCTTTGTACGCAGGTTCGATTCTTACCCGGTCCCAATCGACCACCCCTCTTGTTCGCAGGTATGGTTAATCTCCAACGGTGTGTCTCCTTCGTAGGTAACCACAACGCAGGTCCCTCTCGGTTTTAATCACAAGTCCCTGAATTCGTTCCGCTCTGATACCAATTAAAGGGATTAATTGGTACAGAATGTTGTAATCGGAATACGATTCTTCATGGTTAAACACCCACGAATTTATTATGGAGAAATCTAACTCAAAAACTCCAAATTACAATATTCCCTACTGTAACACCCGTCTAATTTTCTTTCTTTTAATAATAGATTATACCATTACAAATAAAGTATTGATTAAATAACATAACCTTCATTGAAGAGATTCATAAGTAGCATTAACCTTAGTCAACTAATGACTAAGTTAAAACGTTACCAAAAGTTGTTTAATAATTGTTTACAACCCATACACAAAGTCTATTAAAGATTTAAAACATTGCGGAAGTTTCAAAATGTAGTGTTCGGTTCTTCATCATTCGCTTGATCGCCATCCGTAAGATCCACTTCGTCACCTATGGTCAAAACCGTTAAAACATTAGTTTTGACATTATTATATAGTATATAAACACGGGATCCAACATCTGATTATGAATAATAAAATATAAGTTTTTCTGGTTCCACCGTAACTTACGGTGTCACCGTAAGTTACGGTAGGTCCTGGAAACCTTTGGTCTACCGTAAAACAGGGGTAAACCACCGTAAGCATCTGACCTCTACTGTAAGTTACGGTACTACCATAACTTACGGTAGTCCCTGGAAATCCATATTTCGTTTAATTTGTACATTACACTCAACCCCAAATCTCGGATTTCGCTTTTCTAGCATACCAATACATTAAATTCTCGTATTTCTAATATGTTATCTATTAACCAATATCAAAGATCAATCCATCATATTCCGAAGCATCAACCATGCCTTACTTGATTATTCGACCCGTTTGGCTCGTCTAAGGAATCCTCCTTTGTGACGACTACCAACGAGTTCCAACCAACTTTGACCTATTATTCAATGTAGCGACATCACTGCTTTAATTCAAAACAACTCTTATTCTAAAAATTCAATTACGCATCATATGATTATCAAAATCTACTTAATGTAACAGGTCAAGTTACATACCTTCACAGCAAGCCCTTCAAACGTGTGTCCACACCGGTTTGCCCGCTAGATGCCCCAGCTTCCTTTCCTATAGAGTTCAATCACTTTATGTTTAGAACTCTTTGTTTCACATACATAACGCACATTTTGTCTTACATCATAATTATGCGTTTTTAACTTACAATTCAGTTTCAAGCCTTCTTTGAGGCATTTCAACAAACACTATAAGGGTAGAATTTTTACATGTTTAAACATCAAATCTCTAGTTTATTATTTAGCCCTAATTTCACATCATTCAACCTTTTTACATGATTGATAACTTCAAATTTTCTGGAATCACTTCAAAATGGTCAAATTACACTAGATTCACAATCTATTTCCTAGTGTTCATCAAATTACACATAACCCACTAATCACCTACAATGGTGTTCATGGATTCGCCAAATTTTCTTATGATTTCAACTTCTATTTGTCTAGGGTTTGCCCCTAAACACCATAGTTGTTCCTAAATCATCATAAGGCAAACATGCAACTAGAATTTCAGATTTTTCCCAATTCATGAGAATTTCAAGTTAAGAGTTTTCATTAAATTTTACATACCTTATAATCCTCTTGCGATGAGGATCACGATTCTAATCTCGGATTTTCGTTTGGACCAGATTTGCACCTCCAATTTGAGAGTTTAAGTAGAATTTTAGGGTTTGAGAGTGGGGGTGTCGCCCCCTGCTTGCTCTGATCGACCAGACACCTCCTTTTGGGGGTGTATGGTTTGTTTTATTTGTTTAATAACAATTAAGTTTCAATTGTTACAACTTAAGCCCCTCCACTTTGATTAACATTTAATTTAGTTGCTTTTAACCTTACTTTAAGTTATTTCTAGACTTGTAACTAACTAGGTTAAAATTCCTAGTTAGTAAATTCTCGCTTGTTTATACTTTATAATTTTAATATAAAGTTTTATATTTTCGGGGTGTTACAAGTCCACCCCCCTTAAAAGGGTTTCGTCCCCGAAACCGAAGTACGTACCAAATAAAGTAGGGTGGAGACGTCGCATCTCCTCTTCGGACTCCCACGTAGTGTCCGAACCTTTCCTATGCTCCCATTTGATTTTGACTTGGTCGATTTGTCTATTTCATAAGTGTTTGACCTTTCGATCTAAAATCTCCACCGGTCTCACAACATAATTCAGACTATTATCCACTTCGATATCATCGTAATGGATATAGGCTGTTTCGTCCGCTAGGCACTTTCGTAATTGTGACACGTGAAACGTGCTATGAATTCCACTTAGTTCCTCCGGCAGCTCAAGGCGGTAAGCTACCTTGCCAACCCTTCCGATGATTTTAAATGGCCCAATAAACCTCGGGCTTAGCTTCCCCCTTTTTCTGAATCTAATAACGCCCTTCCATGGGGAAACTTTTAGCATGACCATGTCGCCAACCTGGAATTCGATTGGCCTATTCCTTTTATCAGCATACGCCTTTTGCCTGTCTTGAGCCGCTTTCAAGTGTGCCCGAACCTTATCAATCTTTTCATTTGTGGCTTGTACTATATCTTGGTGGGCGAGTTCACGTGGACCCACTTCACCCCAACATACCGGGGTTCGGCACTTCCTACCATAGAGCATTTCGTACGGTGCCATCTTGATACTGGATTGATAGCTATTATTATATGAAAACTCGACTAACGGTAGGTGAACATCCTAACTTCCTCCAAAGTCGATTATACACGCCCGTAGCATGTCCTCCGATGTTTGTATTGTTCTTTCACTCTGTCCATCTGTTTGGGGATGGTACGCAGTGCTAATGAACAATTTGGTTCCCATTTGCTCTTGGAAATCTCGCCAGAAGTTTGAAGTAAACCGAGTATCCCTATCAGACACGATGGATACCGTCACCCCATGACGTGCTATTATTTCATTAGTGTAAACTTCTGACATCTTTTCTGACGTATAAGTCTCACGGATCGGAATGAAGTGAGCACTTTTCGTCAATCTATCCACTACTACCCATATGGCATCGAAACCACGATTTATCTTAGGCAACTTGGTTAATAGGTCCATTGTAATATGTTCCCATTTCCAAACTGGAATTTCTAACGGTTGGAGTTTGCCGTATGGTTTCTGGTGCTCCGCCTTGACTTGTAAACATGTCAAGCATTTTTCCACATACTTCGCCACATCCCTCTTTATTCCAGGCCACCAATAATTTTGTTTCAGATCATTGTACATTTTGGTCGCACCCGGATGAATTGAATATCGGGATTTATGAGCTTCATCAAGTAAAAGCGACTTCACCCCACAAGTATTTGGAACCCATATCCTTCCGGATCGAGTCTTCAACCCGTTATTCCCATCCGACAAATCTTTCAACTGACCAATTATTCTTTCTTTCTTCCAATTCTCTTCTTTCACTGCTTCTAATTGTGCCTCTCGAATTCGTTCAAGTATACCCGAGGTCACCACGAGCTGCATCGACCTTACTCTTATTGGAACATAGTCCGCCTTTCTGCTCAAAGCATCCGCCACCACATTTGCCTTTCCAGGGTGGTAGTGTATTTCACAGTCAAAATCTTTCACTGTTTCTAGCCATCGCCTTTGTCGCATATTTAACTCCTTTTGATCGAAGAAGTATTTCAAGCTCTTGTGGTCGGTGAATATGGTGCACTTTACCCCATACAAGTAGTGCCTCCATATTTTTAATGCAAATACCACCGCAGCCAACTCGAGATCGTGCGTGGGATACTTCTTCTCGTGTATCTTCAATTTCCTCGAGGCATAAGCTATAACTTTGCCCCGTTGCATCAACACGCATCCGAGCCCCGATAATGAAGCATCCGAATAAATCACCATGTCTTCGACTCCGTCCGGTAATGTCAGTACCGGAGCTTGAGTTAACTTTTCTTTTAGCGTTTGAAACGCTCTTTCTTGATCAATACCCCAAATGAACTTTTCTTTCTTTCGGGTTAGTTTTGTTAGCGGTGACGCAATCTTGGAGAAGACTTGAATGAATCTCCTATAATATCCCGCAAGCCCCAAAAGGCTTCTAATTTCCGAAGGGTTCTTCGGGGGATTCCATTTTGACACAGTCTCGATCTTGGACGGATCCACCAATACTCCGTCGGCACTTATGACGTGGCCAAGAAATTGTACCTCTCGTAACCAAAAGGCACATTTAGAGAATTTTGCATATAACCTCTCTCGCCTAAGTGTCTCCAACACCTCTTGTAAATGGTGTGCATGTTCAGCTTCGCTTTTTGAATACACCAAGATATCATCGATAAACACAATGACCGACTTATCCAACATCGGCTTGCAAACCCGGTTCATGAGGTCCATGAAAGCCGCGGGTGCATTTGTTAGCCCAAATGACATTACGAGGAATTCGTAATGTCCGTATCTCGTGCGGAAAGCCGTCTTCGGCACATCTTCTTCCTTGACCTTTAATTGATGATACCCAGATCTAAGGTCGATTTTTGAAAACCAGTTCGCACCTTATAATTGGTCGAATAAATCATCTATCCTCGGAAGCGGGTATCGGTTCTTTACCGTGAGTTTGTTTAACTCCCGGTAATCGATACACATCCGCATGCTCCCGTCTTTCTTTTTCACGAACAGTACCGGTGCGCCCCAAGGAGACACACTCGGCCTTATAAATCCTTTGTCAAGCAGGTCTTGAATTTGGGACATCAACTCTTGTAATTCCGACGGCGCGAGTCGGTACGGTGCTTTAGCTACGGGTTTTGCGCCCGGAATCAATTTGATCCCGAACTCTACTTCCCGTTCAGGCGGTATCCCCGGTAAATCCTCCGGAAACACATCTTCAAAATCTCGTACTACAGGTACATCTTCAATCTTCCGTGATTCTTTCTCGGGCTCATTTGCGTATATCATGAATGCCTTGCATCCTCGCTTCATAAGTTTGTGAGCTTTCAACATCGAGCACACTATGGGGTTACCTCCTTTTTCGCCATAAATGGTGACGTGTTTCCCGCTCGGAGATGTTAGTTTTATCTCTTTACGAAAACACACGACTTTTGCATGGTGCTGAGATAGCCAATCCATCCCAACGACTACTTGAAATTCCCCCATTGACATAGGGATTAGGTCTATCAAGTATTCCTCATCGTCGATGCTTAATTTGCAGCCTCGACAAACATCACAAACTATAAAACTTTTGTTGTCTCCTATTTCAACTTCTAAGGGCACAGGTAATTTCGTCAATACAAATGAAGGATGTCGAATAAATCCATGCGAAATGAAGGATTTATTCGCACCCGTATCAAACAATACACGTGCTGGAATTGAGTTAATTGTGAATATACCTGAAACCACATCGGGTTCTGTCTTCGCTTCAGCCGCGGTAAGTTGAAAGGATCTAGCCTTCGCTTTGGGGGCTTCTGTTGGGGATTCTTTAGCATCTCTCTTTCCAACTAAGTCCGGACATTCGGACTTTTTGTGGCCGGGTTGATAACATTTGTAGCAAACAGAGACTTTTCCCGGGCATAGCGAGGCCGTGTGCCCCGTCTTATTACATATGGGGCATGGCTTGTCTTTGAACCGACATTCCCCTTTGTGTCCCTTCCCGCACACTTTACAGTTTGGCGACCCACCTTTTGCATCCACCTTCTTTCCCGATTCTCCAGTTCGGGCTTTCTTTGTAGGGCTTGGATTCACATCATGTGCCCTTCGCTCACCTCTTTCGACTTGTTTCTTCAACTCGATTTCCCGTTCCCGAGCAACGTTAATGATTTCGGTAAGGGTCTCGTATTTTGAAGGAGTCATAAACTCCCTATATTCAACGCTCAACATATTGTAGTAGTAGTATATTTTCTGTTCTTCGTTCGTCACCAATTCACTACTAAACTTCATCTTATCCATAAACATCGCCGTGATCTTGTCTATGGTTTCACCCTTATGCCTAAGTTGCATGAACTCTTCCTTGATTTTGTTAATGACCGCTTTGGGACTATGATGTTTAAGAAATGGTGTCTTAAACTCTTCCCATGTCATGGTCCTTGCCGCTTCGGCCCCTATTTCATTCTTTTTGTTATCCCACCAATCCTTGGCTTGTCCTCTTAACTGACCCGTTCCGTAAGCAACAAAGTCGCTTTCGTCGCAATGGGTCCTTTCAAACACCCCTTCAATGTCGCCCAACCATCTTTGGAAAATTATTGGGTCGACTTCCCCATTATAGATTGGCGGTTTACACGCCATGAATTCCTTATATGAGCACCCTTTACGTTCTCCAGTTTTGTCTTTCATAAGGTTAACCGTATCCTCCAACCTTTTAACTCGTTCTTCTACGAGTGACAACACCGTACCTTGAATCTTGTCTATAAACCCGGATAGACTGCTTTCAATTGCCTTTCCTACTTCCTCGGCAATTATTTCTTTCATTTGTTCGGTGCTTGTCGGCACCGGATCATTATTGCTCCCTTTCGACATCTTGAAACTGAAATGTTTACATCAAACGTTAAACATTTCACTCATGACATTGCTTAGTTTGTTTCGGTTTAGCCAAGTTCCTAACTTGCTTTAACCGTTCACATTTAATGCACTTTCCGGGTTTGAGTGTGTTAACACGCTCTTCCCATGCATAACAATTCGTTTCTTATTCCTTACACAAGACATAATCTACTAACATAATAAGTTAATTCTTACCGGACGATCGATCAAGCTTGAACCGAACACTTTGTTGACAACCTTAAGCTCTGATACCAACTTGTAACACCCGTCTAATTTTCTTTCTTTTAATAATAGATTATACCATTACAAATAAAGTATTGATTAAATAACATAACCTTCATTGAAGAGATTCATAAGTAGCATTAACCTTAGTCAACTAACGACTAAGTTAAAACGTTACCAAAAGTTGTTTAATAATTGTTTACAACCCATACACAAAATCTATTAAAGATTTAAAACATTGCGGAAGTTTCAAAATGTAGTGTTCGGTTCTTCATCATTCGCTTGATCGCCATCCGTAAGATCCACTTCGTCACCTATGGTCAAAACCGTTAAAACATTAGTTTTGACATTATTATATAGTATATAAACACGGGATCCAACATCTGATTATGAATAATAAAATATAAGTTTTTCTGGTTCCACCGTAACTTACGGTGTCACCGTAAGTTACGGTAGGTCCTGGAAACCTTTGGTCTACCGTAAAACAGGGGTAAACCACCGTAAGCATCTGACCTCTACTGTAAGTTACGGTACTACCATAACTTACGGTAGTCCCTGGAAATCCATATTTCGTTTAATTTGTACATTACACTCAACCCCAAATCTCGGATTTCGCTTTTCTAGCATACCAATACATTAAATTCTCGTATTTCTAATATGTTATCTATTAACCAATATCAAAGATCAATCCATCATATTCCGAAGCATCAACCATGCCTTACTTGATTATTCGACCCGTTTGGCTCGTCTAAGGAATCCTCCTTTGTGACGACTACCAACGAGTTCCAACCAACTTTGACCTATTATTCAATGTAGCGACATCACTGCTTTAATTCAAAACAACTCTTATTCTAAAAATTCAATTACGCATCATATGATTATCAAAATCTACTTAATGTAACAGGTCAAGTTACATACCTTCACAGCAAGCCCTTCAAACGTGTGTCCACACCGGTTTGCCCGCTAGATGCCCCAGCTTCCTTTCCTATAGAGTTCAATCACTTTATGTTTAGAACTCTTTGTTTCACATACATAACGCACATTTTGTCTTACATCATAATTATGCGTTTTTAACTTACAATTCAGTTTCAAGCCTTCTTTGAGGCATTTCAACAAACACTATAAGGGTAGAATTTTTACATGTTTAAACATCAAATCTCTAGTTTATTATTTAGCCCTAATTTCACATCATTCAACCTTTTTACATGATTGATAACTTCAAATTTTCTGGAATCACTTCAAAATGGTCAAATTACACTAGATTCACAATCTATTTCCTAGTGTTCATCAAATTACACATAACCCACTAATCACCTACAATGGTGTTCATGGATTCGCCAAATTTTCTTATGATTTCAACTTCTATTTGTCTAGGGTTTGCCCCTAAACACCATAGTTGTTCCTAAATCATCATAAGGCAAACATGCAACTAGAATTTCAGATTTTTCCCAATTCATGAGAATTTCAAGTTAAGAGTTTTCATTAAATTTTACATACCTTATAATCCTCTTGCGATGAGGATCACGATTCTAATCTCGGATTTTCGTTTGGACCAGATTTGCACCTCCAATTTGAGAGTTTAAGTAGAATTTTAGGGTTTGAGAGTGGGGGTGTCGCCCCCTGCTTGCTCTGATCGACCAAACACCTCCTTTTGGGGGTGTTTTATTTGTTTAATAACAATTAAGTTTCAATTGTTACAACTTAAGCCCCTCCACTTTGATTAACAATTAATTTAGTTGCTTTTAACCTTACTTTAAGTTATTTCTAGACTTGTAACTAACTAGGTTAAAATTCCTAGTTAGTAAATTCTCGCTTGTTTATACTTTATAATTTTAATATAAAGTTTTATATTTTCGGGATGTTACACCTACCACTTCCTAACCTAACACGTATAGGAACCTTAGATAATATTCACTAATTAATTAATAATATTGTTTATTACTTGTCTTGCACTCCAAGCAATCCTCCTAGCCATCCTTCACTGTAACACCCCGAAAACGGGATTGGTAATCAAAACTCAGTTAATACTAAAAGACGGGTAAAGTACCGTTAGTAGTAAAAATAACCCGGTAAATATTTGGGTTTAAATAAGAAATACTAATAGTAAATACAAGCGAATCAAAGTTTTAGGGAATTGAATTTATAAGAGCCCGAGTTAACGGGACTTAAAATATAACGGGTTATAATTCCCGGGACCCACCAAGTAACTAGGAATATTAACCTAGTTAGTTAGTGTCTTGACATAATAGAACAAATATGGTTAGAATACCTTTAAATAACTTGTGTAAAGTTGAGGGACTAAACATGGGCAAATGAGATAAAGTTTTATTAAAACTAATTAAATAAACAAAACACACACACGTGTGTGTGTGTCTGCGACTTCAACCAGAGCCAGGGAAGGCTCTCTTGCTCAAAACCCTAGTCCCTCAAGAATCTCTCAAATTGATGCTCAAATCAAACCCAAATCGTCTGCATGATTACAAATTCGTGATCACCTAGTCGTGGGGATTACAAGGTATGTAGAATTTTATGATTTGGTGATACTTTGAGATTATGATGAATAATCATAATCGAAATTCTGGAATGAATGTTGAATCTATGAGTGCTATTGTGATGAAATCTTTGTTTAGAAACAAACCCTAGTTGAAAAACTTGGGAAATTGGTGTTAGAACTAGGGATTTGAAAATTACCCTATTATGTGCTAAGTGGGTTTTGATTTTGTAGTGAAGATGATGATATACACATGTTTATAATCATCATAGTTGTTAGTAGAAACAAGATACTTGAACAATTTGCAAGTTTGAGTGTGGAACCTACATGTCTTGAAATGGGTTTTCATAATATGATGATGTTAGTGTCTAATTGGTGATTAGAATCATCATATTAGATAGTAAAGATATAGTACTTGAACAATTTAGGTGTTTGGGTACATGAATCATAATTTCCATAAATTGGGTTTGGTATAAAAAGATGGAATTATGAAAGAAACGCGTAATTAGCTAACTTGACTAATTATATAAGATATGGGATAATGCGATTTCTAATCATAATGTTGAATTGCCTTGATTGTGCATATTATATGATTAAAGGTAGTTGATTTTAGAAAGTCGAACTAACCAAAGATGAAGTAGAATAGAAGTTTCGATATAAAATCCGTAAGATGAAATAGTCATAATAATGATGACTAATCTAACCGTCTTACGAATTATGGTAATAGTTGACTCTTAACAAGCTAGGAGGAAGCTTGGAAAGGAAGCGGGTCAAACAAAGCAAGAATGGTGGAAAAGCACAATTCGGATGCAAGGTAAGTATAGCTTACACTAGTCATAAATGTTAGAATGTTCTTTGTCGTATTAATTACGAATAAAATAAATGCTTAATTGAGATATGGTGTTCCGGCGTGTAGTCGTACGGAACAAGATAACCAAATAGAATAAGAAACCGTATTGATGGTTAAAAATGAGTTAAATCGATAATTCGATCATGTTGTGACGAATGAAATATCTAATTTTAAAGGTTACCATATAAGGTAAATCATGATAACCAATAAGGGTAAAATTGTAATAAATGTCACCTCGCTAGTAATTGATCATAGAGACCAAACGGGTCAAAAAGTGAAATAATCACCCTTTGACAATATCGACTAATGGGTTGTCGAGTTGTATGATTTTAGGGAATAAATAGCATATGGATGTTTACAGCGCTATCACTTAGCAGCCACTAAGATAAGGTATTAAAACGGGTCAATATGTTGACCCGAGTCAGGTATGTATAATGATACAACTCATCATGTAGAAATTGGAGTTCTATAACAGTTAGACAAGGTTAAAATAAGATATTCGGTTATCTTTTAGGTAAAGCGAATAAATTGAGTTATGATTGTCACACCCTGGCTTTTGCGGAAGCGTGGGTTTATTTGGTGTGACTTCTTAATACCATAGCAACAATCACAACAATGCTATATGATAAAAAAATACGAGATGTTCATCCATTAATAAAAGTGAGAAAATACCACCATAACATTGTTCAGAAACATCGACATTTGAAATAAGTTACAAACCACAAATTATTTAAAACGTGTTCATAAGACACAAAAGACTTTGGATAAGACGAGGTTTAGAGACATATAACCCGTCCAGGAGTAGGTTACACCTCTCAAACTTCACAACTCTGGATGACATCTATTATTCAACGCAGCTAGACACATGCATACTCTACCAGATCCTGCTAGTTCCCTGAAATACATGTAGTTTGAAAAATCAACAAAAGTTGAGCGAGTTCATGTATAAGTGAGTCTGTATAAACCATTGAAATGTGTCTGTATGAAAAACCCTGGTATGTAGCAATTAAGGAAAAATAAAAGAGATCACCAATGGGTTGCAAAACCACTGGTATGTGTGAAACGGTGCAGGAAGTACTCAACCCTAGCAAATTTGTACCGGGCCTCCGGCTGTAAGACACAGTCACCACTATGGGCCTCCCCGGCCTCATGGGTGTGGGCTCGCTACACCCAAATAGATCTATCACTCATGTCCCTCGGTCCTAACAACGAGGATTAATGGCCTTAAGTGTTGTACCCACCTTTCACATGATCTAAGCGTCTAAACCCTCCTTAAGCTAACCATACCATTTATAAAAGCGTCTGTAAATTGTAACATGTATTTCACCCCCGAAGTATAAAACTGAAAACAGTTAAAAGAAAAGGGGGACATGAACTCACCTTGATTACGAGTAAGTCCTAACGAGTATGCAAATGTGAGAGTTCTTGGAAATAAGATTCCACGTCACTCTAGTTGATTGAACATGCAACAATATGGAATATGTATCAACAATAATGTTTAATTGGATAATTGGAAATCCTAAATCTATAGGATTCGGTAGTGTCTTGTTTAAAAGGTAACTATGTGGTTTGGATACCCCAACAAGAGGACTCGGAAAAATGAATATGTTATAAAGGAATTAATTATTATGTAAGTGTATATTGTGTATGGGAATATATATATATATAGTTTGTAAATCAAATCCTTGTAAGTTAAGTCCAAGAGTTAGATTGTTATGTTAATGTCCAAAATCACATATCAATACAAAGATGATCGGACGGTATGATTTACCATCACCTATCACCATGAGTATGATCGGATTGAAAGGAAAATACAACATTATAATAATAGAGTTTGTAGTTGAGTTAACTTAACCCAAAACACAATTCTTATCACAAGAATTATGGTAGACTCGGTTGGAAAACCAAAAACCACAAGACTATGATAATAGTTGAGTTAGCTTAACCCAAAACACAAATCTTATCACAAGAATTATGGTAGACTCGGTTGAAAAACCAAAACACTTGCCACCACAAGACTATGATAGATTGGTATGGTTTTAATGTTTGTTCTTATGTTAGTGATTAATAAAAAAAATTAAGAGTTAGTAACAGAAAGTTAAGAGGGTTTTCACACCTCTAAACTCATAAGAATTAATCATACATAAGTGTCTTAAACATGGTTTTGATTAGAAGTATGTAGGATATAAGTTTCATGCATGTTATTATGAACATAGATAAGGTATAATATTAATCATAAAAAATAGTAAGTTTGGTTCATGAAATGGTGTTGCTGTACCTTAGATTAACGAGATAATCTGTTGGAAACAATCCTAGAGAAGATCCAAGCTTTGTAGCAGAAGATTTGATGAAGAAATGATGAAGAAAAGTGAGTTTGAACTCACTTGTATATTAAGAAAAATTCTGCACTTGTTCTTAAAAATGCAGAATTTGAGAGAGGATTTTGATGATTTAGAAGTGTTTGGCAAGTGAAATGAGGTCTAGAGAGGTTGTATTTATAGTGTAGGGGGTAGGTGAGAGCTTAAATTGATCAAAAATGGCAGCAAAAGGGTCAACAAATGACAAATTCTGCATTTTTTTACGTTCTTTGAAGTTGCTGATGAATAGTGCCCGTAAGGGTACTATTCACGCTAGCAATTTTTTTTTTTTTTTGAATACTATGGATTAAAACAAACACTTTTTATAAAAGGGACTTATGCTAAAACAATTTCTAAAAATTATTAAAAATCATTTTGTAAAGTTTTACGCTAAAATTTATTAGAAAAACATCTTTGTATAGTTTTTCGGTTTCGTAACGAAATTAAGTGTTTGTAATGTAGAATTGAATCTAGAATATGTATACAATAATTTATTATAATTAAGGCCTTGAAACATAGGATAAAAATATGGATAAAGATACGAAAATACGAGGCGTTACACAAATACAGTAATTGTTACAATGCAAGTTTCAAAGAATGTCAAATAGATCCCTCAACCTATTGTTTGTCTATGTGTTGGTATTGTCAGCATTATTTCTGAATCAACCGTTCAGTGTGTCAACTGTGCTGAGTGCATCAAGTATGTCACTAATGTAGGTGTGTAATGAATGGAGTGACTGTATAAAATATGATGCATGTATATATGGTATAGAATCATAGAGCAGTTTAAATTATCAGTTGTAATCATGCACAGTCATTAAGCACGTAATTAAGATTAATTAATTCGTACAGTACCTGAAATTTTTGAGGGTTGTCACATTCTCCCCCCGTTAAGAAAATTTCGTCCCGAAATTTATTCAAGAGGTAGACTTGAACAAATGACCCTTAAAGAGTGTAAGTATATGAATAGCATAAGTGTTGGATAGATGAACGCAGTGTATTTAGAATGAAATCTCGTCGTGGATAATCGGATATAATGCGTTGTGAGTTGTTTAAAGTTTGCATTAGGTCTAAACAGGTCTGCGAAACATTGGACTTCTCATGGTACGTTTTACGAAAGTTTGGTAACGTGGTGAAAACACTTATATACAGGAAGTACCAGCGGCGTATCCACCATGTTTTGACCATGTTATGTCTGTTTCATATTCGGTGTCATGTTATGTTCTGTGTTTTATCATACTCAGTAGTACACTCTATGGTTCTTATGAGCCAATCACTATAATCCCGTGTGCACCCGTGATTATATTGATCGTCGCATGATCCGCATAGCTTGTACTAGTTGTGTATGAATTTGGGTAGGTACTTAAAGAAAAAAAAATTAAGGTGTATCAAAAATTTCGTTTAACGTGTTACTGATAAATTTCTAAATTTGTATGGTAATAAAAAAAATGGTGGAAACGGTCGTCCCCGTGATCGAACCCGGGTCTAGGCCACACCCTTTCGCGCGCCTAGCCAACCGAGCTAGGTGCTTAGTTTGTGAAATTTCCGTCAAAGAAAAATAAGAATGTGTGTGTAAGAATAAGGTATGTGAGCAGGTCCATGCTTAAGTATGTATAGGAACCACGTAAGCGAATCACTCGGATTACGCTCGCGTATGGGTACACAGGTATGAACCACAAGTATGAATGAATGTATGAGCATAAATATGATTATTCACGTATGTATGAGCATAGACATAAAACGTATGAGTAGTATGAGTATACGTATAAGCATGAAACGTATGAATATAAATATAAATACGAGCATAAGTATAAGTTTAAGTATGAGTATGCACGTAAGTATGGGTATAAACATAAAACGCACGAGTAGTATGAGTATAAGTATAAGCATAAGACGTATTCGTATAACTGTAGGTACGAAGAATAAAATTTACGTATATAGTGTACGTTGGGACATAGAGGATTTAAGTGTATAAAAGTATTCAAAAGGTTTTGAATAGATGAGCAAGGTGTTAGTTTCTAGAGTATCGTGTGGTGTTGATAGCTTTTTTTTTTTTTTTTGAAGGATTTATGAGCAACATTGAGTGTATAGAGATTGTTTTGCATATCACTATGTTATACTAAATTTGTAAAAAAAATTTTTGCTAGTCTATTATGATGTGAACAAATTATATCTGAAATAAGTCATGCAATGGATCAATTTCAAGTTCAAAATTATCAGGTAGTGGAGGTAGTGGATCCAGTTGCATACGAGCAGCTAGCAGGCTTTCTAACCATTTATTTCTTTCAGTCAGTTCTTGTACTTGCAGTAGCAAATCTTGGTTCTGATTGTTTAACCTAGCCATTTCAACTACCATTTGATCTGGATGTAGATCCATTTGAGGCACCACACTTGGGCCTGCTATATCAGTTGGTGGTAGTTGCTCTACTTCATTCAGTAGTGCTAGGAAAGACTGTGGCAAACGTGAATCCGGTTCTAACTGTTCTTGGAGCATCATGTTCTCATAAATTTCTTGCATTGCTGGATCCTCCTCAAAAACTATGGGTGAGAGGCCTTGTGAAACGTTTGGTGTTAATGGTTGGGGTGGGTTAATTGGAATATATTCGTGTACGTATGGTGGCGGTGGTAGCATATCATGACGATAAAAAGACAATCGTGGAAATTGCAACAATGATTGTTGTAAATTTTGTGTGGAGGTACTTTCTAAGATAACTGGAGCTCCCTCCGACTGTAATGGTTGAGTTGGTGCATAAATAGAAGCAGAGGTTAGTATAATGGTGCTAAAATTTACAATCCCAGGTGCCTTTGGCGGAGATAATCCTTGGATAATCTGATCACTTAGGACACCTAATGATTGTGCTATTTTGGTAACGTAAGATCCTCCCATGAGGCTTTTCAGAGGATTGGATTGGTGGTAAGAAAAATCCGCAGCAAGTTCATGGGCAATATTACAAGGAACTTGCTCAAAAATACTATACAAATGGAAGAGTTCGGCTATACTAACCCTTTGTTGATTATACTTACGCCCCCCGATAGTGTGGGCTAAAACACCGTGCATGTATCGATAAAGAGGGTCTGTGAGGTTCATATCATTATTGTTGCCACCCCATTCTTTTGTTGAATGGCGTCGCCAATATTCTGCCAATTCCGCGGAGTAAAAATAGGTTAATGCCCTAGTGAAAATGGGTTGGTTAACTTCTTCATCTATATATATACCCAGATGAACTGCAAATTCTGATAATGACATAGTATATGATTGTCCACAGAGTTGAAAATAAATTGACTTATCAGTAAGACTGTTATTGTATTTGAAATAAAAGGTGGACAAGAACTCATATACCAGTTCATCGTATGATGGTTCTAGAATGTCGAAGAAACGGCGCCAAGGTGTATTATGTGGTAGTAATCTTGCTAGTACGCCATTAGGATCAACCACTCTTATTTGGTTCCAATCAATGCCGTTAATAGCAAGCACTTCAAGATTCCTGATTTTTCGATACCTCTCTTGAGTGGGTAAATCGGTAAACTGAAGGAATGGGTGAATTGCTGTTGCATTTGAAGATTCAGCATGTGCTACTGGGAAGTATGCCATTTGAATATTGGTTTAAGTGGTGTGTTTCTCCGACGAGTGGGTGAGTGATATGGAGTTTAAGAAGGTGTTGTGGTGATGTGAGAAGGTAGAACGGTTCGGTTTTTTTTTTATATCGCTCATGCAAATCTCGTAAAGTCCGGAATGATTTATGATGAGCCGCAATTGTGCTATCAAAAGTCTAGGTTCACACTGATCGACAAAATGGAAACGCGTGTTCAAATCAATTACCGAGAAATCAGGAGTCGGAAAAAAAAAATCGGCGCATATATGTTTGAAAAAGGAAATGGTTGTTGCTGTCATGTTCTTGGCGGCAATTTTAAAAGAATTAACGAGGTTGTCGCTTAGTTGAAATTTAAAGGTTAAGTAGTTTGAATGATCAGGAGGCTTGACGGAGTGATTAATGTGCATGTTTGTGAGAGTAGTGACCTGAGTTCGATTCTGGGCGTTGCCCTTTTTGATCCCTTTTTCCATGATACGTTTCAAAATAGTTTACTGTATTTCGGCACGTGAGCAGTATTTCTTTCTCATGAGCTCCTTCAGCTCAGCCCAGGTTAGTGCATACGCCGCCGTCTTTCCCAAAGTTTGAACTTGCAGGTTCTACCAGGATAAAGCCCCATCGAGAAAGAGTCCTGAGACGTAAGTAACTTGGTTCTCCGGAGCACACTTGCTCATCCTTATTACCGAATCTGTCTTTTCCGTCCACCTGATGAAAGCAACAGCGCTCTCCAGTGCCGTCGTAGTTTAAGGGCTTACAATCCAGGAATTGTTTGTAAGTACAGCCATTGGATGGGTTGTTGTTGTTGTTTGAGTTATTCCTGCTTGTTTCGGAGCGCGATGCCTCATAATTTGCTATTGCTCTTGGAATGCGTTCCTGTAATTCTGCTTCAGTGGTAGGCAAACGTGTGTCTCGTCGTGGAGGCATATTCTAAAAGAAGATCATATTGGTTCGGTCTTCGTAAGTATAGTAAGTAATATGCTTATGTAATAATACAATAACTCATAACATCCCATGTCATAACACAAAATAAATAGTTCAACAACGCATGTAAGTCACAATCAATGTAAGCAAGTAATCATCCTAGTCTTCCCCAGACTATCCCTCCCAGTCTCTTAGACTGAACTCCCTAGTTTCTCAAACTAACTCCCTGGTTTCTAAGACCAAACCTCCAGTCTCCAAGACTAAACATCCCCAATCTCTAAGATTAAACCCCTCAGTCTCTAAGACTGAACCTCCCCAGCCTCTAAGGCTGTACTCCCTCAGTCTCTAAGACTGAAATATAAATTTTGGAAATGTGTATTTGTGCCTTTTGTTTGTAAAAATGGTTGTACCCTGGATCTGGACGTTTCGTGTATGCAATTGTAAAAATGTTTTCGTGAGAGCCCTAGTGATCATAGTCTAGACTCGAGAAAGAATCCTAGTTCGCTATGATCGAGGTTCTGATACCAAGCTGTCACACCCTGGCTTTTGCGGAAGCGTGGGTTTATTTGGTGTGACTTCTTAATACCATAGCAACAATCACAACAATGCTATATGATAAAAAAATACGAGATGTTCATCCATTAATAAAAGTGAGAAAATACCACCATAACATTGTTCAGAAACATCGACATTTGAAATAAGTTACAAACCACAAATTATTTAAAACGTGTTCATAAGACACAAAAGACTTTGGATAAGACGAGGTTTAGAGACATATAACCCGTCCAGGAGTAGGTTACACCTCTCAAACTTCACAACTCTGGATGACATCTATTATTCAACGCAGCTAGACACATGCATACTCTACCAGATCCTGCTAGTTCCCTGAAATACATGTAGTTTGAAAAATCAACAAAAGTTGAGCGAGTTCATGTATAAGTGAGTCTGTATAAACCATTGAAATGTGTCTGTATGAAAAACCCTGGTATGTAGCAATTAAGGAAAAATAAAAGAGATCACCAATGGGTTGCAAAACCACTGGTATGTGTGAAACGGTGCAGGAAGTACTCAACCCTAGCAAATTTGTACCGGGCCTCCGGCTGTAAGACACAGTCACCACTATGGGCCTCCCCGGCCTCATGGGTGTGGGCTCGCTACACCCAAATAGATCTATCACTCATGTCCCTCGGTCCTAACAACGAGGATTAATGGCCTTAAGTGTTGTACCCACCTTTCACATGATCTAAGCGTCTAAACCCTCCTTAAGCTAACCATACCATTTATAAAAGCGTCTGTAAATTGTAACATGTATTTCACCCCCGAAGTATAAAACTGAAAACAGTTAAAAGAAAAGGGGGACATGAACTCACCTTGATTACGAGTAAGTCCTAACGAGTATGCAAATGTGAGAGTTCTTGGAAATAAGATTCCACGTCACTCTAGTTGATTGAACATGCAACAATATGGAATATGTATCAACAATAATGTTTAATTGGATAATTGGAAATCCTAAATCTATAGGATTCGGTAGTGTCTTGTTTAAAAGGTAACTATGTGGTTTGGATACCCCAACAAGAGGACTCGGAAAAATGAATATGTTATAAAGGAATTAATTATTATGTAAGTATATATTGTGTATGGGAATATATATATATATAGTTTGTAAATCAAATCCTTGTAAGTTAAGTCCAAGAGTTAGATTGTTATGTTAATGTCCAAAATCACATATCAATACAAAGATGATCGGACGGTATGATTTACCATCACCTATCACCATGAGTATGATCGGATTGAAAGGAAAATACAACATTATAATAATAGAGTTTGTAGTTGAGTTAACTTAACCCAAAACACAATTCTTATCACAAGAATTATGGTAGACTCGGTTGGAAAACCAAAAACCACAAGACTATGATAATAGTTGAGTTAGCTTAACCCAAAACACAAATCTTATCACAAGAATTATGGTAGACTCGGTTGGAAAACCAAAACACTTGCCACCACAAGACTATGATAGATTGGTATGGTTTTAATGTTTGTTCTTATGTTAGTGATTAATAACAAAAATTAAGAGTTAGTAACAGAAAGTTAAGAGGGTTTTCACACCTCTAAACTCATAAGAATTAATCATACATAAGTGTCTTAAACATGGTTTTGATTAGAAGTATGTAGGATATAAGTTTCATGCATGTTATTATGAACATAGATAAGGTATAATATTAATCATCAAAAATAGTAAGTTTGGTTCATGAAATGGTGTTGTTGTACCTTAGATTAACGAGATAATCTGTTGGAAACAATCCTAGAGAAGATCCAAGCTTTGTAGCAGAAGATTTGATGAAGAAATATGAAGAAAAGTGAGTTTGAACTCACTTGTATATTAAGAAAAATTCTGCACTTGTTCTTAAAAATGCAGAATTTGAGAGAGGATTTTGATGATTTAGAAGTGTTTGGCAAGTGAAATGAGGTCTAGAGAGGTTGTATTTATAGTGTAGGGGGTAGGTGAGAGCTTAAATTGATCAAAAAATGGCTGCAAAAGGGTCAACAAATGAAAAATTCTGCATTTTTTTACGTTCTTTGAAGTTGCTGATGAATAGTGCCCGTCAGGGTACTATTCACGCTAGCATTTTTTTTTTTTTGAATACTATGGATTAAAACAAACACTTTTTATAAAAGGGACTTATGCTAAAACAATTTCTAAAAATTATTAAAAATCATTTTGTAAAGTTTTACGCTAAAATTTATTAGAAAAACATCTTTGTATAGTTTTTCGGTTTCGTAACGAAATTAAGTGTTTGAAATGTAGAATTGAATCTAGAATATGTATACAATAATTTATTATAATTAAGGCCTTGAAACATAGGATAAAAATATGGATAAAGATACGAAAATACGAGGCGTTACACAAATACAGTAATTGTTACAATGCAAGTTTCAAAGAATGTCAAATAGATCCCTCAACCTATTGTTTGTCTATGTGTTGGTATTGTCAGCATTATTTCTGAATCAACCGTTCAGTGTGTCAACTGTGCTGAGTGCATCAAGTATGTCACTAATGTAGGTGTGTAATGAATGGAGTGACTGTATAAAATATGATGCATGTATATATGGTATAGAATCATAGAGCAGTTTAAATTATCAGTTGTAATCATGCACAGTCATTAAGCACGTAATTAAGATTAATTAATTCGTACACTACCTGAAACTTTTGAGGGTTGTCACAATGATTAAGGTGTTTTAGAAACATATTGATTTCTAAACAAGAATATAGTTAAAAGGTCGTAATTTGGGATCAAACAAGTACTAATAGTCCTTCGTCGTAAATGAAGGACTAAAATTGACTAAAACGCCCTTGTAAGTGAAATTGAGCAAACGAACCATAAAGGTTGTTTGGAAATAAGCGATAGGATGAAATAAATACTTTGAATAAGTATGAAAAGCAAAAGACGTAAATTATTGGTCAAAAGTCTCTATAAAGAGTTTTTGCCGTAAAATAATGAATTGAAGTGTGTAATTTGGAATATATAAATCACCACATTGAATCCACCACAAATATAGTTGTGGTGGGAGGTCATTTGATAAGAAATGTGGGCATATGTATTTAGAAACGAATGAAAGTGATTTGTGCTTAAAATATGCTTAAATACCCTTAACGGGTCAAAATAAGCATATGAGTGAAAATGGGTTTAAGAAGGTATATGAACCTGTAATTGAACCCTAATATGTTAAACATCATTGAATTTAATAGGTTTAAGAGAAATAAGGGTCAAACAAACTTGTTTGCTTGATAAGTCACGAACGGGTCAAAATTTGGTAAAAAGGGTAATAAGCCAAAGACTTAAAAGTCTTAAATTTTGTTAATCCGGATGTTGGATTTTAACTCCATATGATGGAGAATCAAATTACAAACATGTAGGAAGAAACGGTAGGTCAAACGGACAAGCGAATCTAAAGATACGAAAGATTTCGTGTCAATTACGGCAAAATGGAAAGGCTGAATGCAGGGGTCACCGTAACTTACGGTGCCACCGTAAGTTACGGTGGAGCTGAATTACTTACGGCGGTTGCCTACTGTTGTACGGTAGGAAAATTTTATTACAGAGGCCACCGTAACTTACGGTGCCACCGTAAGTTACGGTGGATGTCATTTTTAAATTTTTGTTTTTGGAATCAATGGTTTCCCGGACTCGTTTGGACACGTTTTAAAGCCCGTAAGACTAAAGTATTTCATGTTTATGAAATGTAGGTACACTTTGGATGCCGGAAGACGATCAAGCTCAACGAAGAACCGAACACGATATAGATACATGCTTCCGCACTTTAACACATTGTAAATTTTAAACAACGAATTCTACCACGTTATGTAGAATAACTTATGATAAATAAAAGTTTTAATAAACTCGTATTTTTATAGTATGTGTAGGCATAACTACACATCTAATTGTTGGTATTTACATATAAAATCGTTAATTAGTAACTAGGGTGTTACAAGTTGGTATCAGAGCGTTGGTTTAAGAGATTCAAGTATGGTGGGAAAAACCATGCTTGGACTTAAACCTTATGCTCTTGACAAAGATTGGTGTTCGGTTCGAGGCTTGATCGCAAATCCGGTAAGTGCATGTATGTTAATCGTTTAGTGTATTAAAGTGTTGAAAACAACACATAGCGATTATCGTGTAATACACGTTACCCCAATTAAATGATAGAAATAACTAACAAAATTTCGTGCGTTGACACGTATAGTAGAAAAGCCTTGTATTATGATACGGGCATTTAGTAAAGTTGATATTACTAACTTTTGTGAATGTCTTGATTGAAGGACACTTGCATTTAAAGATGACAAGAGTTGAACAAATTGAGGATATGATAGAGGAACGGCCCGAAGTATGACAAGAGGAGCATGTTCACCAAGGACTAAATCGCGTAACGACCGCGAACATGGTTAATGGCAGGGAACGCTCGACGGGGCAAGCATTACCAGGTGCACGCTTTTAAATATAATTGCATAAATAACAATATGCAATAAACAAGTAGAGAATGATTGTTGCATAGGTAAATTAGAAACTTGGAAAACCTGAATAGAAATACATATCCAGGATATTATTTCCAAGAAAACTAAATAGAGGCATTACTTACATAGGGTGTGAAGTGAAAACTATAAAAAGGTCGTGTATGTCATGTGTTAACCACTTACTCTGGCCAAGTAAGTGGTGGCATATGATACCATGAGTTTCTTATAGCGGACACATTTACATCCGATGTAGTAAGGGCGGGGTAAATGGGACTAACTTAAAAAGTACCCAAATGAATCAAATGAGCAAAATATTTGATAATAATGTAAACGCACAGCCGTGTGACGGAAGCGTATTACATTAGGATAATGAGCCCGAGAGAAGGTACAAAGAAACATGTAAAATGATTAAGATATGCATTGGGAGGGGGTGTACTTACACTCTGAAGGGGTATGGTCCCAAAAAAGCCGCGCAAACCTCCGTAAAGGTTGCGCGCGGGACCATACTCCTTATTTAAAAAGCTTCCTATCATTAACCTCGCGCGAATTACACCACATTCCATTTTACGTCACGCGAGACCTAGACAATAAGAAGCTCCAATAACAACACTTAGCATGCCGAAAGAATATTCAGTCACCTAAACCCCGCGCGAGTCAGTTTACGTGCCCATCAAGACTCGTGCAGGAAAGCAGCGCAAGGCTGCTCCAAAGGTACAAGTGGCAGAAAAGAGCCAATCAACGTCCCTCTGGCTCTGCTCAATCGTGCTCCACGATCATCTGACATGCAGGAGACAAAAAGTACGTAAGGACGCCTACATGGCACCAATCATAAGGCAGAGACAACTGCCCCACGATCTCCACTTACCTGCTGATGGCAGAAAGATGGCCAGGCCGACAACAGTGACACGTGGCTCCAATCACATTGCGCCAGCTCCAGAAAGCTCCCAGGAGCCACTAACGGTCGACACCAGTGAGACAAGGAGCATATCTTCCACGTTGTCGCCTTCCGGCCCAAGGCCCATCAGCCCACATCCTCTTACACCTCTCCGGCTATAAATAGAGACCTTCACTTCACAGGTTAAACATTCCATTCCCTCTACTCTCTCACTTAATACTTAATTATCTCCACCAATACAGTCGCTTATTCTCACGCCGGAGCCCGGTTAAGAGGGAAACCCCCACATTCCCCTCCTAACGAGTAACGGTGTTCTGTTTTGAAGATAACCACGGTCATTAAGGAGCTCAGGAAACCAAAAAGAAGATTAACCATCATGGTAGAAACATAAACCAAACTGATCAGTCTCATAATTAGTTCCGTGTTTCTTCATTGGCGCCCACCGGTTTTTTCTACAAACCACTTTCATCTTCTTCTTTCCTGAGTTTTTCGTCGTTTTTTCTTCCTTCGATCATGGCTGGTCAAGGAATCATTCCTGAGTTTGTTGGTCTTGGAGCAAACCCTGATGCAGCGTTGGGGGTAGATAATCAAAACATCCAACCCCAACACGTTGAAGAAATCGGCGAAATCAAGATAGCTAACACTGGGGGTCCGCGCGGGAGCTTCACCCGCATCACTCAAACAACTACCCCAGGAAACAACGGTGCTGGACCCTCGAACCCAGCTCCACCTCAGAATATCTCGGCGCTACTAGGGCTACCAGAGGGCGAAACCCCGGCCTCGTGGTACGCCAAGCAACTCGCCACCATTAACGCGGCGTATCAATCCTTGAGCGCGCAACAAGCAGTTTTAACGGCAGAACCTTCCTTGGTTACACCAACCGGCCCCAGTCACGGGCCGCGCCAGATGCCACCACCGCAAAATATCCAAGGAAGAGCCAACAGACCTCCCCCTACCCGAAGACTAAACGTGCAGGACACGCGCGATACACGGGGAGAAACAGAAAGCTACTATGACGATCCGTCAAACGTCCAAAGAGGCCCAGTTCATAGCCGACTCACACCGCGCAACATGAACAATGAGTGGGAAGAGACTGACCCGAATGATCCAACTTGGGAGAATGATGACGAATCTTCGGTCTTCAATCGTTTACAAAGAAATCACGAATACTACAAACCAAGGCAGCACGTCGGATACACCGAAGAGGCAGAGCAAGACTTCCGCCTCGCCTATCGACCAACTGAAGCTGTAGAGCATTCCAAGTTCATTCCAAAAATCGCTCTTGCGCCACTCAAGAGAGAAAAGTTACCTCCGACAGTCGGAAAGTTTAACGGGTTGACTGATCCCGATGATCACGTCAGAGTGTTCACAAGCGTGGGCTGCATGGGAGGATGGAATATGCCCATGTGGTGCCATCTGTTTATCCAAACACTAACGGGGGCTGCTCGCGCCTGGTTCGACAGCCTTCCTCCGGGAAAGATAAAATCATGGGTGGATTTAAGGACTCAGTTTTTGAGTCACTTCAGTCAACAAAGACGATACCAGCGCGACACAGCCGAAGTTGAAGACATCTGGCGCAGAGGTAACGAGGGTTTGGAAGATTTTATCACTCGCTTTAACAAAGAGTGTTTGGAAATCGGTGGCGTAAGCGAACAACTCATGCGCTGCCATTTCAAAAAAGCCATCCGCTGTGATAGCCTAATTAGAACCATCACTGGGAAAGATGGAATGCCCAAGGAATGGGATAAACTCATGGAAGCCGCGAAGATAGTCGCGCAAACTGAAGAGTCACTCGCCAGAAACAACAGCTATCATTCTGAAGATCGATTTTCTAAAGGGGGTCACTCGCGCGACGACAACAGACGCAACAAAGGCAAGAACCCTGGGTGGAAGGCCAATCACTCCAGCGGTTATAGTGAACGACCTCGTTATGAAGACCGATCCCGCTATAAAGAAGACGCGTGAGATACTATTGATCGCATCGGCTATCGAAAGGCAGTCAGAGATGATAATCGTGAAAAGCATTGGACTCTGCTCATAAAAACACCAAAGGAGGTGCTAATGACGGACGAACCATGATTTTAAGACCCCAATCTGTATTGTGATTTCCACAAGGATACAGGCCACTTAACAGATGATTGTTACAGCTTGCGTCAAGAGATCGAGAGAGCGCTGAAGAGCGGAAAGCTGAGCCACTTAGTGAAAAACGTGCGCAAAGAAACTCGACAGCTCCATCGCCACGGTGAGGGAACTCACAAGAAAGTCCGACGCCTAGAGACACACATGGTCAATGGACCAAGGTATAGCGCGAGAGAAAAAGGCAAGAGACCGTATGAGCCTTCATGGCAAGAACAGCTGGTCATTTTCCCGGTGGTGCGCGGGGGTCCTCGAGCCACACGACCCATCGTCATCACCGGTATCATTGGCCATTACGAAACTGAATACGTCTTCATTGACCCGGGGAGTACAGCAGACATCATCTATGAGCAATGCTTTAACCAGTTCGATGATGAAGACAAAGCGAGACTCGAACCAGTTGATTATCCGCTGTCTGGATTCTGCAATGAAATGGTCTTCCCGCTAGGCCAAATCAGCTTCCCCGTCACACTCTCTGACGGGAAGCATTCAAGAACAACGAACGTTAACTTCATGGTGATGCCTGTTAAGTCAAGACATGATGTGCTGATCGGGAGAGAGACGCAAGGTGAGCTGAATATGATAACTTCCACCCCCCACTCAGCGATTGGTTTCCCAACCAAGACAGGGGTGGCAATCGTTTATGCAAAGAAAGAAGTGATGTCAATAGAAGAGATGCGCCCAACAAAAGCGGCAAAGGTTTCAACAACCGAGCCCGAAAAGTGGGTTTTAAATCGCAAGTACCCGGAGCAAACGGTGACGATAGGGCACGCAATCTCACCAAACATCAGAACTCGTCTCAAGCAGCTCCTGTTCAAAAACATGGACATCTTCGCCTGGACCCCGGCTGACATGACCGGAGTCCTGCGCGACATCACCGAGCACTGTTTAAACACATACCCCTCTGTTGAACCGAAAGTCCAAAGAAGGCGCAGCTTAGGGGCAGACAAGACGAAAGTAATGAATGAGCAAGTATGCGAGTTACTTAAAGCCGGCATCCTACGAGAAGTACGTTATCAAAGTTGGGTTGCGAACCCCGTGATGGTAGAGAAGTCCAGTGGAGGATGGCGAATGTGTGTTGACTATACCGATCTCAACAAGGCATGCCCTAAAGATTGCTACTCTTTGCCTGAGATTGATAAAAAGATAGACTCTCTCGCGCCATACAGATGGAAGTGCTTCTTGGATTGCTACAAGGGGTACCATCAAGTTCAAATGAAGCTCGAGGATGAAGACAAGACAGCTTTTCGTACCGATCTTGGGATTTTTTGCTATACGAAGATGCCATTCGGCCTGAAAAACGCTGGCGCCACATACCAGCGATTGATGGACAAGACCTTAGCGGGAGACATCAGAAAGCATATTGAAGTTTACATCGATGATCTAGTGGTCAAAAGTCCCGAAGAAGACCAAATGTTGAAGGACATCGAAAAAACGTTCAATTCATTGCGCAGCGTAAATATGAAGTTGAATCCAGCCAAGTGCTCTTTTGGCATGGAAGAAGGGAAGTTCTTAGGCTTCATAGTCACAAACGGCGGCTTTAAAGTGAATCTGGAAAAGGTCCAGGCAATAGAGCGAATGCCATCGCCGCGAACAATCAAAGAGATGCAACGTTTGGCCGGCCGCCTGGCCGCGCTTAACCGCTTTCTATCAAATCACGCCGCGAAGTCGTACCCTTTTATCAGCACTCTGCGCAACTGTGTGAAGAAACAAGAGTTCAAATGGACCCCTGAAGCAGAAAAGGCCTTTCAGCAAATGAAAGAATGCTTGATCGAGCTCCCAACTCTAACTGCACCGTTCGAAAAGGAACCACTCATACTGTACTTATCTTCTTCGGATAAGGCAGTAGGGTCGGTGTTGCTTGTAGAAAGAAACGGAGTTCAGACTCCTATCTATTACGTCAGTAGAGTGCTAACGGACCCAGAAACGAGATATTCCACGATGGAAAAATTGGTGCTTGCGCTGCTACACGCCTCCCGAAGGCTGCGCAGATATTTTACAGGGCATGTAATTACTGTACTTACCAATTTCCACATCGGTACGATATTGCAAAAACCAGAAACATCTGGGCGGTTAGCAAAATGGGCCATCGAGCTGGGGGGCCACAACATTTTGTACAGGCCGCGCCCAGCCATCAAGGGTCAAGTTCTAGCGGACTTCATCACAGAGGTCCCAGTTGATAAAATCAAAGATTGTGAGCTGGTGGAGACTCCCGAAAGAGACACGACAAATGAGACTTGGATGATTTATACTGATGGGGCCTCAAATGAGGACGGCGCGGGAGCTGGATTGCGCCTAGTAAGCCCCGAAAACCATGAATTCACTTACGCCATCAAGTTGGATTTTAAAAACACCAACAACGAGGCGGAATACGAGGCATTTCTGGCAGGCTTGCGCCTCGCCATCAAAATGGGAGCTAAGAATTTACAAGCACACGTTGACTCACTCCTGATAGCCAGCCAAGTTAATGGTATATACGATGCAAAGGGCGAGGTTATGGCCCTATATCTAGAGCAGGCAAAAGAGTTGCTGCAACAGTTCAAGTCTCACAAGGTAATCCACATCAATCGCTCGGAAAACAAGCCAGCAGACGCCTTGAGCAAGCTTGCTTCAACCCCCTTTCAACATCTTGCCAAAGATGTAAGGATTGAGGTACTCAAGAATCCTTCAGTCTTGCTGCGACAAGTCAACGTGATCGAGATAGGGCAGCCGTCCTGGATGACCCCTATCATTCAATACTTGCAAGAAGGAATACTCCCTGAGAGCAAAGCAGAGGCAAGGAAGATTCAAAACAAGGCTCTGCAGTACGAAATGAATGGTGGTATCTTATACCGCAAGTCCTTCTTGGGGCCACTGCTGCGCTGCGTGGACCCCCAGGATGCGAGTTATCTGATAAGGGAGATTCATGAAGGAATTTGCGGCATTCATGCAGGGCCACGCATGGTTGTCGCAAAGATTATGAACACTGGGTATTACTGGCCAGGGATGCATGTTGATGCCCTGAAAGAGCTGCGCAAGTGCGACTCCTGTCAGCGGCACTCTCCGAAAACCCTGCGCCCCAAGAACGATCTGATCCCCGTATCCACTGCGTGGCCTTTTCAGCAGTGGGGAATTGATATGGTGGGACCCTTCCCAGACGCTCCTGGTGCCGTCAAGTTCATAATTGTAGCCGTTGATTATTTTACTAAGTGGGTGGAGGCCAAAGCCCTCGCCTCAACCACTGCAATGATGGTGCGCAAGTTTATCTGGGAACACATCATTTGCAGGTTTGGTCTCCCACTCAAGATTGTCACAGACAACGGCACCAATTTCGCTTCTGAGGACCTCCAGAAGTGGATGAAAGAGATGAAAATCGAACACACTTTCTCCTCCGTGGCGCATCCTCAAGGCAATGGGCAGGTTGAAAGTGTGAACAAGTGTATTGTCGATGGGATTAAGGCCCGACTGGGCATAAAGCGAAGAGGCTGGGTGGATGAGCTCCCGAGTATCTTGTGGGCTCACCGAACCATGCCGAAAACAAGTACCGGCGAAACCCCTTTTAGCCTAGTCTATGGCTCAGAAGCGGTTATCCCGGCAGAAGTTGGCCTGCCCTCTCCGCTTTTGACAGCAGTCAACGCAATCGACAATGAGGTAGAGCGTCGTCTTGACTTGGATTTGCTAGAAGAAAGGCGCGAAATTGCGCGAATTAAAGAAGCCAAGTACAAAACACAACTGGAAAGGTACTACAACGCGCGAGTCCGCATCTGTACCTTCACTCCAGGGGAATACGTCTTTCGAGACAACGAAGCCTCAAACGCTGAACGCCCAGGAAAACTAGCACCCAAATGGGAAGGCCCATACTTGGATCACGAAGTGTTAGGAAAAGGGGCTTACAAATTGCGCACCCTGGATGGACACATCATCCCGCGCACGTGGAATGCGCAACAACTGCGCAAATGCTATATGTGACTATTCTAGGCCCTGCGCCTTTATCCATTAATGTTGGCCATGCGCCTTTTACCTTTCCATGTTGGCTACACGCCTTTTACGTTACAAGCAATGTATGTTTGGCCTAAGCACCTGTTTCTAAGTTAATGAAAGCATACGACATGTTTTCTTTTACGCTGACTCCTTTCGTTACAAATGCATGTTAAACTTCTGATTAGCACGAAAACACTCCAGTTACGCTCGCACAAGAGCCACTCTTACATTTATTTGCGCTAACTTAACCAAAGTTTCTAACAACAGTGCAATAATTGTAACGGGAAAGGATAAACAAACATCATATTTAAAACAAGCGCAACCGTGCAACAGTTATATAGACAACGGATAGTGTTCCTTCCATTTAAAACTAGCGCGACCGCGCAAGAGCTTACATTCAAAGCATAAACAAAAATTACAAGGCACAAAGCCTAAAAAGTACTAGCCTATTCAAAGCTATCATCAGGATCATCGTCATGCTTATCGCCATCACCATCACCATCACCTTTACCATCGCCATCATCACCCGCAGCTTCTTCCTCATCCGAGAGCTCAACAGTCTCCGGTGGGTCAAGGATATTCTTCAGCCGCTGACACCAGTCATCGTGCTTCAGCGCATCAGTAACCAAGTCCATCACCGGAATGGATAGATGATCATAACCATGCTCCGCGTGAGCTAGCTCAGCCTCAGCTTCATCAGTCACTAAGCAGTGACTAGTATCGAACTCCTGTCCAAGCATAACTGATGCATGTTGCGCACATTCAAGATAGCCTTTACGGTGACCAACTACGAGGGAAGCATCTATAACGGCCGCAACAGCCTTATCCAATTCTCCTGCATTTAGGATGGAGTTGGCCATCTACAGCAAACACAATACTTTAGCCAACAGGTCTAAATAAATCAAAACAAAGTCAAGAGGAATCATACCAGCACCATTCCGCGACCGCGCAGCCACTCGGCTTCAGAGACCAAAGTATCCACGATACCTTGAGCTTCGGAGTAGTTGTTTTGTGCTACATTAAGAGCAGTGGTGCTAATGTCTCACGCCTCCTCAGCTTTTTGTTTGGCCTCGTCAGCAGTGGCAGCTTTAACCTTCTCAGCTTCGAGATCTATCTCCAAGGACTCGCTTTTTTCAATTTGCTCCCGCAAACGACGCTTCAGCTCAGCGATCTCGCCGTCCTTAGCAGTCAAATCCTTGTCTTTGCCAGACAATTGTGCCTTTACCTCAGCCAATTCGGCCTGCAAGGGATAAAAGACTCAGTTAACATACTAAACAAAAGTATTAAACGGAATAAGAAGTTTCTCAAACCTCAGCCTGCTCTTTAGCAGCTTGCGCAGTATGCGCATCCTCCACCTTCGCTGTCAACGTAGCAACCTTGGCTTCAAGGTCGACTATTTTGTTGCGAGCCGCGGATGCGCGCTCATTGTCTTTCTCACAGATGCGTTTGAACTCAGCTTTCTCCTTTGCCAACTGCTGTTCAGCAGCTTGAAGTTTGCTTCTTAGGCCCTCGCGCCCCCACTCTTCTGATTTCCGATCGGCCTCGAACTTCGCCCTTTCTTCGTCAAAGGCAGTTCTAGATTTTTCCAACTCAGTGGCACGCCTTAAAATCCGATCGTGGTATTTCTCCCAATCATCCCTCTCCCTAACCAGGGTTCGCCACTCCCGTACAATCTCCTGGTTAGCAGCGCGGGTGTTGGCCTCGCCAACAACATAAGCATGATATAACCCGCTATGGGTGCGCGCTCTTTGGCGATCAACCTCACCTGGAGGAATGGAATTCAGCAACCAATCGCGGCAAGGCGCGAATTCTTGGAAGGTATCCTTTTGCTTTAAGCCCCATGGCAGTTGGTGCGGAGCGTCACCACGGCTCTCTTCCGTGTAAGACTTGTAATAAATATCCCCCACAGTATCCCGGGGGCCTATCGGAGAGCGCGGCGGTGCGCCATGTTTTACACCACCCTGACCAGCCGCCGAACCAGAAACCGCGCCCTTTCCAGTCGAAATCCCAACAGACTTGTCAGCAGCGGATTTCTCCTTCTCTCTTTCATCAACCTTCTTTCCCTTCTCCTGCTCGGCTAACCTCTTCTCCTCCTGCTCAGCTAATCTTTTTCTCTCATCCTCAGCCTTCCTCCGTCGGGCTTCATCGGCTTCGGCCTTCCTACGCTCTTCATCAACTTTCCTCTTCTCCTCCTCAGACGCGCGTTTCTCCGCTGCAACAGTTTTCTCCTTCTCCACCTCAACGTGCTCTGCCTTCTCAGACTCCACCGTTTTAAAAGGCTTAACAGTAACCTTCGGCCTCTTATGCACCGGCTCTACGGGATCTACAAACACCACACCCTTCTCAAGGGTCGTCTTCTTAACCTCTGCAAAAACCAAGTGTTAAAAAGAGCGGAGGTAACAAAATAACGTAACTAAAGAACTAACCCGGAGAAACTTTGTAAAGCGAGCGCAAGTTGCTCCGTTTCCCAATCAAGGGAACCTCCCCAGCTCCGGGCACAGTTGACACACCAGCTGTAGTTTCGCTTCTAACTCTTTTTCTGCTGATCAACTTTTCAGCAGCCTCCTCTTCTTCGTCTCCTTCTTCTTCTTCTTCTTCTTCTTCTTCCTCTTCCTCACGCGCAACAGAGGAAGGAGTAGCCCCAGCATCTGGGTTGCGAGAACCCGCACTACCTGAACTTTTCGAGCCACCTGCTCCAGTTTTCTTCTCGCCTACGCGCGACAATCCTTCAAGTGAGTCACTAGTTATCACATAATCTTTCAAGTCACTATGACGAAGGCGAAGAGTACCTTTACCAGCAGTACCAGCAGCTGCGCGGCTACTCCCACTTTTCTTGCTCACCACTTCAGGCTCAAGATTGATCACCTTCTTCTTCCTGGTTGGTTTTTTCTTCTCTTCAGGGTCAATGCCCAAGCCGCGCAACACACCTGCAAAGACGTTAGACCACGAACTTAACTCCCCGTTCGAAGACCCTACAGACTCCTCGCTGGAAAGATAGACAACCTCTTTCCCAGCAGAAGTCACAGAGCGCAGAGGACGAGGTTTAGGTATGTGCGCACCTTCAGTTGCAGTAGGCGGCGAGGCAAATGCATCAGCAACCGGGTACATGAAGTTACCCTTAATTTGTTCGTACCAGTAATCCTCCCCAGCTTGGAGCGGGCGCACACTCATTGAACCACCAAAGGTGGAGAATGCAGCTTGATACAGTTGCGCCTCTACACAACAAATTACATGAATAAACAAGACTTACGAAACGCGAAATCAAAGAGGCTAAGTAAGTTACTAACCTCTACCGTTGAACATCAAAACCGGAACGTCCTTGCTATCAGCCGGCCATTGGTCACTCATGCGCGCCGCCACCAAGAGGTTCTCTCCAAACACTCGGTTTGGAGTAGAAGTAAGCTTCTTATACCAAACGTCATTCTTGGGGATCGCCAAATCTTCCTTCAAAATTGGTTCCGACCAGGCGCGGAAGGTCATGGCGATCGGGATTACCTCCTCCCGGATATAGAAAAACTTTTGTTTCCAGTCATGGAAACTCTTGGGGGGGGGGGGGGTTCAGCAATATCTTCTTTGCAGCGCCACGACAGGAGAAAGAATAGAAACCCATATTTCTTTGAAGCTGGTAAAAAGCCCGGAACTTCTCAACCGTAGGCTCAATACCATGAGACCAACACAAGAACTAGAAGTGACGAACCCGGACCATCCCGGGAGGGCTCATCTGCGATATATGAAACCCATAAAACTGCAGAATATGGGCCATAAAATTCGTCGCCGGCAACCGGAAATTACCCTGATGAAAGAAATCTTCGAACAACGTGATGTACCCCGGTGGTGCATCAGCGGCCGTCTGGTTTTGACCGGGGTACTTAGCGTCCCATTCCGGTGGAAACCGGAAACTCCTCGTGATTTGCTCAAAAAGACCCAGATCCCACCGGAGAACCGGAACAGGGCCTTCCTCACCAGGAATATCCTCTTGATGTTCTTCAGCCATAGTAAAAGAAGATTCAAGTTTCTCTGGAAGAACTTGAAGATATGAAGAAATATCTTGAAGTCTTGAATATTCTGCAAACAGACTTGAAGATCTACTACGATGTTCTTCAAGGATGTGAAGATTCTGCAACCGACTTCTTCAAACTTCGAAGATTCAAAGAAATTCGAGAGGAAATAAAGGAATAGTAGAAGAGAAAAGTGATAACCTCTCACGTCTCTTCGGGTATATATACCCATCGCATTTAATGCGATGGGTAACCGTGCCGAAGTCGCCGCGAGCGAGGCCAATCAGAAAAAGCCACGTAAGGCGTGTTTCCCGGAGTGACGGTTACCACGCGCGCGTGGGCCTCACTCTCTGACGGAAATACGATTCGTCAGGGACAAGTTGATGACAACCGTCAGAGGTCAACTCAGTCGTTACCAACCACGACTTTCTTCACCAACCTGTCAGAGTTCAGATTTCGAAGTTTTTCCCGCCATAAATTACAACAAACTTCATGCAGAAGCAACTAAGGCCGCGCAACGTTAACAGTTACTTAATAACCCTGCGCGCCTACACAGAAGGACAAATAACCCACCTGGAACCAATCCGGTAGTCGCGCCGTTGTAACCAATAAAAGGTTACACGCGCCCCGTCTACCAAAGCCAAAGAAACATTTTCCACAACTTTTAAGTCCAGAGCTCCAACCACTTGCCTTGCGCATGGTGCAGCACTGGACTGGGGGGACTTGAAGGGGTATGGTCCCAAAAAAGCCGCGCAAACCTCCGTAAAGGTTGCGCGCGGGACCATACTCCTTATTTAAAAAGCTTCCTATCATTAACCTCGCACGAATTACACCACATTCCATTTTACGTCGCGCGAGACCTAGACAATAAGAAGCTCCAATAACAACACTTAGCATGCCGAAAGAATATTCAGTCACCTAAACCCCGCGCGAGTCAGTTAACGTGCCCATCAAGACTCGTGCAGGAAAGCAGCGCAAGGCTGCTCCAAAGGTACAAGTGGCAGAAAAGAGCCAATCAACGTCCCTCTGGCTCTGCTCAATCGTGCTCCACGATCATCTGACATGCAGGAGACAAAAAGTACGTAAGGACGCCTACATGGCACCAATCATAAGGCAGAGACAACTGCCCCACGATCTCCACTTACCTGCTGATGGCAGAAAGACGGCCAGGCCGACAACAGTGACACGTGGCTCCAATCACATTGCGCCAGCTCCAGAAAGCTCCCAGGAGCCACTAACGGTCGACACCAGTGAGACAAGGAGCATATCTTCCACTTTGTCGCCTTCCAGCCCAAGGCCCATCAGCCCACATCCTCTTACACCTCTCCGGCTATAAATAGAGACCTTCACTTCACAGGTTAAACATTCCATTCCCTCTACTCTCTCACTTAATACTTAATTATTTCCACCAATACAGTCGCTTATTCTCACGCCGGAGCCCGGTTAAGAGGGAAACCCCCACATTCCCCTCCTAACGAGTAACGGTGTTCTGTTTTGCAGATAACCACGGTCATTAAGGAGCTCAGGAAACCAAAAAGAAGATTAACCATCATGGTAGAAACATAAACCAAACTGATTAGTCTCATAATTAGTTCCGTGTTTCTTCACACTCGAACCCGGAAAATGCAAACATGTAAAATGAGGTAGGTATGTATTGGGAGGGGGTGTACTTACACTCAAACCCGAAGAATATAAACATGTAGAATGATCAAGGTATGCATTGGGAGGGAGCGTACTTACACTCGAACCCGGAAAATGAAAATATGTCTCTAAACGGGTCGATTATAATATCATGCCGGACGGCATGAGTAAATAAAAGCGGGATAATAGTAGCGTTAAAAGCAAAAGAATAATGAGCCTGGTAATGGGACAGAATCAAATACGAATGTATGTAAACTGGATAATGGTGAGCATAAGATAAACCGACGCATAAATGATGTGAGAAGTCATAAAGTCGGAAAATTTGTCCGAAAGGAAACGAATGTAGCCTTAGACTACGGTCAAGGTCAAAGAAAATACCAAGAGAAGATCCTAAAACTAACACTTTGGTTTTAGTAAGAAATAACGTTTTTACAAATATAAATTCTGATAGGAATTTAAATAGTAAGCATGAAGGATACAAGTCTTGACACTAATAATCGCAAGACGATATATTCGAAAAAGTGATGTTTTCGAAAATAAAATGTTGATATGAATTAAACATGATGTGACACGATCACGGTCAAGAAATGCAATATGAGGTAGAATCACATTATAACCAAGCGAACGATAGAAATAACTGGACTAATAAGTCTAGTTAGTGAGACCGGTTAAGGTCAGTAATTCAAATAAAGAAATTTGGTTTGCTTGTAGGCGGTAGATTCGGTATAACTGAACCGAATAAATGAATTTGAAAACAAAAGAATTTGTTGCTAAAAGTGAAAGATTTCACTAAAGACCTTTAAACGGGTCAAAGTAACGAATTTATAAAGAATTCGATAGTATATGAAAGCGATGGATATCGCTAAGTTAACTAAACTAGTGGAAATAACGAGATTACGTTATTTCAAGTTGCATTATGCCACATGAGATACATAGACAATTAGTGAAAAAAAAAAGATGTTACCATACTTATCTGGTAATACTAACAATTGGTTAAAAATATAAGCAATGTTTAAAAGATTTCTCGAATCAAATGCATTCAGTATAAACTCAATGAATTATGTAAGAAAAGGTTTCGAGGACGAAACCTCTCTAAGGGGGGTAGACTTGTAACACCCCGAAAACGGGATTGGTAATCAAAACTCAATTAATACTAAAAGACGGGTAAAGTACCGTTAGTAGTAAAAATAACCCGGTAAATATTTGGGTTTAAATAAGAAATACTAATAGTAAATACAAGCGAATCAAAGTTTTAGGGAATTGAATTTATAAGAGCCCGAGTTAATGGGACTTAAAATATAACGGGTTATAATTCCCGGGACCTACCAAGTAACTAGGAATATTAACCTAGTTAGTTAGTGTCTTGACATAATAGAACAAATATGGTTAGAATACCTTTAAATAACTTGTGTAAAGTTGAGGGACTAAACATGGGCAAATGAGATAAAGTTTTATTAAAACTAATTAAATAAACAAAACACACACACATACGTGTGTGTGTGTCTGTGACTTCAACCAGAGCCAGGGAAGGCTCTCTTGCTCAAAACCCTAGTCCCTCAAGAATCACTCAAATTGATGCTCAAATCAAACCCAAATCGTCTGCATGATTACAAATTCGTGATCACCTAGTCGTGGGGATTACAAGGTATGTAGAATTTTATGATTTGGTGATACTTTGAGATTATGATGAATAATCATAATCGAAATTCTGGAATGAATGTTGAATCTATGAGTGCTATTGTGATGAAATCTTTGTTTAGAAACAAACCCTAGTTGAAAAACTTGGGAAATTGGTGTTAGAACTAGGGATTTGAAAATTACCCTATTATGTGCTAAGTGGGTTTTGATTATGTAGTGAAGATGATGATATACACATGTTTATAATCATCATAGTTGTTAGTAGAAACAAGATACTTGAACAATTTGCAAGTTTGAGTGTGGAACCTACATGTCTTGAAATGGGTTTTCATAATATGATGATGTTTGTGTCTAATTGGTGATTAGAATCATCATATTAGATAGTAAAGATATAGTACTTGAACAATTTAGGTGTTTGGGTACATGAATCATAATTACCATAAATTGGGTTTGGTATAAAAAGATGGAATTATGAAAGAAACGCGTAATTAGCTAACTTGACTAATTATATAAGATATGGGATAATGCGATTTCTAATCATAATGTTGAATTGCCTTGATTGTGCATATTGTATGATTAAAGGTAGTTGATTTTAGAAAGTCGAGCTAACCAAAGATGAAGTAGAATAGAAGTTTCGATATAAAATCCGTAAGATGAAATAGTCATAATAATGATGACTAATCTAACCGTCTTACGAATTATGGTAATAGTTGACTCTTAACAAGCTAGGAGGAAGCTTGGAAAGGAAGCGGATCAAACAAAGCAAGAATGGTGGAAAAGCACAATTCGGATGCAAGGTAAGTATAGCTTACACTAGTCATAAATCTTAGAATGTTCTTTGTCGTATTAATTACGAATAAGATAAATGCTTAATTGAGATATGGTGTTCCGGCGTGTAGTCGTACGGAACAAGATAACCAAATAGAATAAGAAACCGTATTGATGGTTAAAAATGAGTTAAATCGGTAATTCGATCATGTTGTAACGAATGAAATATCTAATTTTAAAGGTTACCATATAAGGTAAATCATGATAACCAATAAGGGTAAAATTGTAATAAATGTCACCTCGCTAGTAATTGATCATAGAGACCAAACGGGTCAAAAGGTGAAATAGTCACCCTTTGACAATATCGACTAATGGGTTGTCGAGTTGTATGATTTTAGGGAATAAATAGCATATGGATGTTTACAGCGCTATCACTTAGCAGCCACTAAGACAAGGTATTAAAACGGGTCAATATGTTGACCCGAGTCAGGTATGTATAATGATACAACTCATCATGTAGAAATTGGAGTTCTATAACAGTTAGACAAGGTTAAAATAAGATATTCGGTTATCTTTTAGGTAAAGCGAATAAATTGAGTTATGATTAAGGTGTTTTAGAAACATATTGATTTCTAAACAAGAATATAGTTAAAAGGTCGTAATTTGGGATCAAACAAGTACTAATAGTCCTTCGTCGTAAATGAAGGACTAAAATTGACTAAAACGCCCTTGTAAGTGAAATTGAGCAAACGAACCATAAAGGTTGTTTGGAAATAAGCGATAGGATGAAATAAATACTTTGAATAAGTATGAAAAGCAAAAGACGTAAATTATTGGTCAAAAGTCTCTATAAAGAGTTTTTGCCGTAAAATAATGAATTGAAGTGTGTAATTTGGAATATATAAATCACCACATTGAATCCACCACAAATATAGTTGTGGTGGGAGGTCATTTGATAAGAAATGTGGGCATATGTATTTAGAAACGAATGAAAGTGATTTGTGCTTAAAATATGCTTAAATACCCTTAACGGGTCAAAATAAGCATATGAGTGAAAATGGGTTTAAGAAGGTATATGAACCTGTAATTGAACCCTAATATGTTAAACATAATTGAATTTAATAGGTTTAAGAGAAATAAGGGTCAAACAAACTTGTTTGCTTGATAAGTCACGAACGGGTCAAAATTTGGTAAAAAAGGGTAATAAGCCGAAGACTTAAAAGTCTTAAATTTTGTTAATCCGGATGTTGGATTTTAACTCCATATAATGGAGAATCAAATTACAAACATGTAGGAAGAAACGGTAGGTCAAACGGACAAGCGAATCTAAAGATACGAAAGATTTCGTGTCAATTACGGCAAAATGGAAAGGCTGAATGCAGGGGTCACCGTAACTTACGGTGCCACCGTAAGTTACGGTGGAGCTGAATTACTTACGGTGGTTGCCTACTGTTGTACGGTAGGAAAATTTTATTACAGAGGCCACCGTAACTTACGGTGCCACCGTAAGTTACGGTGGAGGTCATTTTCAAATTTTTGTTTTTGGAATCAATGGTTTCCCGGACTCGTTTGGACACGTTTTAAAGCCCGTAAGACTAAAGTATTTCATGTTTATGAAATGTAGGTACACTTTGGATGCCGGAAGACGATCAAGCTCAACGAAGAACCGAACACGATATAGATACATGCTTCCGCACTTTAACACATTGTAAATTTTAAACAACGAATTCAACCACGTTATGTAGAATAACTTATGATAAATAAAAGTTTTAATAAACTCGTATTTTTATAGTATGTGTAGGCATAACTACACATCTAATTGTTGGTATTTACATATAAAATCGTTAATTAGTAACTAGGGTGTTACATTCACGCATGTAAGTGTTGTTTGGTATTGAGAATGATCTTTGAATAGGGTTAGAATTGTATTGAGAAAAATTGTATTGAAGTTGTACAAGAATTGAGATACATAGAGATGGTGATATATAGGACACCATATTACACTCTAGCCCCTATACTATCTTTTTTTCTTCTTTCCGACACTCCCCCTCAAGTTGAGTAGTGGGGTCACCAATACTTAACTTGCTCAAACAGCTACTAAAAACGTTTCCGTTGACTGCTTTTGTGAGAATATCTGCGAGTTGTTCTTTTGTTGATATATATGGGAGCTCTATGATTCTTTCCTCCAGTTTTTCCTTGATGAAATGTCGATCCACCTCCACATGTTTTGTTCGATCATGCTGAACTGGGTTTTCTGAGATTTGTATTGCAGCTGTATTGTCGCACATAATTTTACTGGGTGTCGCCCTTTGGGAAAAACCAATGTCTTCTAGGAGCTTCCTGATCCAAAGAACTTCACTTAGCCCTCGAGCTATGCCTCTGAACTCAGCTTCTGCACTCGACAGAGCGACCACCTTCTGTTTCTTACTTCTCCATGTGACAAGGTTTCCACCAACCAAGGAGAAGTACCCTGACGTTGACCTTCGGTTTCCCTTATCTCCTGCCCAGTCGGCGTCCGTGTACAGCTCAACATTTAAATGTCCACTTGCTTTGAACAACACTCCATGGCCTGTGGTACCCTTTAGATACCTTAGAATTCTCTGAGCAGCTTCCATGTGGGTAACTTGCGGTTGGTGCATAAACTGACTTACCACTCCAACAGCATAAGCTATATCAGGGCGAGTATGGGAGAGATAAATTAACTTGCCCACGAGTCGTTGATATCTTTCTTTGTCTGCGAGCTTTCCATCGAGTTCCATGTGAAGATTGTGGTTCACCACCATTGGCGTATCTGCCGGTTTACAATCAATCAGCCCAGTTTCCGCCAGGAGATCAAGAACATACTTCTTTTGGCAGATGAAAATCCCCCGTATAGACCTAAGAACTTCTATTCCAAGGAAATACTTGAGATTCCCAAGGTCTTTCATTTCAAATTTTGAAAACAAATTTCTTTTCAGCTGTGCTATTTCTTCTACATCATCTCCGGTGATAATCATGTCGTCCACATATATGATCAAGCAAGTTACGAGGCCGTTCCTCCTTTTGAGGAACAGGGTATGATCAGCGTTACTTTGGTGATACCCATATTCTTTCATGGCCAAGGTGAACTTTCCAAACCATGCCCGATGAGACTGTTTTAGCCCGTATAGAGATTTCTTCAACCTACAAACTTCCCCGTCTTTAAAACCCCCTGAAAAACCTGGAGGTGCTTCCATGTAAACTTCTTCAGTTAGGTCTCCATGAAGAAATGCATTTGTAACATCAAATTGATGAAGGGGCCAATCTTATTAGCTGCCACGGAAAAAAGAACTCTGATGGTATCCATTTTTGCAACTGGAGAAAATGTCTCAGAGTAATCGATCCCATACGTCTGAGTGTACCCTTTGGCTACAAGCCGGGCTTTGTATCTTCCAATAGAGCCATCTGGTTTATATTTAATCGAACACACCCACCGGCATCCAACTGTTTTCTTTCCTTTAGGAAGAATGCACTTCTCCCATGTGTTGTTTTTCATAAGAGCACGCATCTCCACTTCCATTGCTTCTTCCCAGTTCTTCTTACCTTGAGCTTCCTTTACGGAATTAGGTATTTGTTCAGTGTATAGAGAAGTAACAAATGCTTTCGCACTGTTAGATAAGTTCCCGTTGACCATATTAGCTACAGGATATCTTGAATTTCTGGTCTCCCTCTCTGGGGAGTACCGTTTTGGAGGAACCCCTCTATTGGCTCTAGGTGGAAGAGAGTATATTCCGGTAGTCTCTGCTGCACCTGGTTCAACATGTTCAACGACTGGCTCAACCTGTTCAACCACTAGATCAACATGTTCTGTAGTTGTCGGTTCTATGTGTTCCCCTGTTGTCTCATAGTTATAAGACGTAGAACATTCAGGGTTCTCAGTATTTCTTACCTCAGGCATCACGTTGGATGGACTTTCTTCAGTGGTACTGTGCTCCGCGGATTGTGTGTCTGTGTTTGAAGGACTCGCAGTACTGTGATAGTTTTCTGTTGTGACTTCTTCAGATGAGGGAATTTGGGTTAACCAGCTCAGAGTGTCTATACTGTCATTCTCCCCCTGACCACTGAGTTGGGTGTTATAAAAGTATTTTGTTTCAAGAAAGTCAACATTCATTGTGGTGAACATTTGACGAGTTGTTGGATTATAACACCGGTAACCTATTTGATCGATTCCATAGCCGACAAATACACATTTTTCAGCACATGGGCCAAGCTTATTTCGATTGGTTTTGGGTATATGAACAAATGCGGTACACCCGAAGATTCGGGGTTCAAGTGTAATGTCACACCCTGGCTTTACGGAAGCGTGGGTTTATTTGGTGTGACTTCTTAATACCATAGCTTAATCATAACAAAGCTATATGAAAATAAAACCATGCAGATCATCCATTGATTTAAGTTTGAAAAGTAAAATACCACAACATTGTCTTAAGGCGTTGACACATGCAACGGAAATTACAACCTAGTAACATAAAAACATTGTTTGAAAGACACAACCACAAACTTAAGATAGACGTAGTTTAAGACTTGCGACTCGTCCAGGTAAAAGTCGCAATCCCTAAACGTGGATGATCCCATACTCTAACGCAACGCGAAAACGTAGCATACCGTGCCAGATCCTTAGTTCCCTGAAATACATGTAAGTTGGAAAAATCAACAATAATGTTGAGCGAGTTCCTTTGTAAGTATAAAAACCCTGGTATGTAGCCAATAAGGAAAAAGAGATCACCAATGGTTTGCAAGGCCATTGGTATGTGTGAAGTGCAAGTAGGAAGACTCAAACCTAGCGGATTTATGCGTTGGGCACAAAGTCACCCCGAGGTCCGTTCTGCTGGGCCTGGGGCTGGGCTCGCTACACCCAGATAGATCTACCGCTCCTGTCCCTCGGTCCTACAATGAGGATTAATGGCCTCAAGTTGCGCCTACCCACTCACATGATCTAAGTAGTAACCCTCCTTACGCTAACCATACCATGTAAAAAGTACTCGTAATCATAGTAACATGTATTTCACCCTCGCAGTTTAGAAAACTGAAAACAGTTAAGAGAAAAGGGGGACATGAACTCACCGAAGTGCGTCTCTAAAAAGTATCTCCCCGAAAATCTGCTGTGCGACGACCTACACGTACTAACTTCTATTAGACGAACGGCCGTGCCTTAGCTTAAGGTTTAGTGTCTTTGGGAAATAGTTAGGCAACTATTTCGTGTTTACACTTCGTAATTATTTTGTAAATATATTCCTTCCCAAGGATGGGGGATTTAATACATGTGCGTTCGTATAACTTCGGAATATATTATTAAGTCTCACTTAATGTAATATATTTTATTTCTATCTCCAAAATATAAATATTTTTCCCAAAAATATTATATTTTATTCCATATAATTTTTCCCAAAATAATACTTGTCAAAATACATACTTATGAGTATTTTCTGAAAATACGTAAGTTACGGATAAAGATCGGGTGGTAATAGTAATACCGTTGTAACTTAATATTTATTGTGAAGGCGTTAGAATTATTTTGGAGTCGTTAATATTTGGTAATATTATTTTTACCCTAAAAATAATATTTACGTAGTTCACAAAATTTACACAAGCGTTGTTATGAAAAATATATACTAAATATATATTTTAGCAAGTTTTATTTTGTGAAGATCCCACCTCCGACACTTGGAAGTTTCGTAATAAAAATCGTGGCGAAAGTTATATGGGAAAACAAGTTAAAAATATATCCATAACACTTGTGATAAAAATATTTACAAGTGTTAGATTTTTGGAAAAATTTCGCCAGAGTTTCCTCTGTAACTGGAGGTGGCCACGCTTTCAAGTGTATCATTTTCTTTTATAATTCAAATCAACAATGTTCCCAACATCAATAACAAACAATATTCCAACATCATACTAGTTCAAAAATATCACAAACGCATGAACTTGTGGGTTGTGTAAAAGTGTGTAGTAACTTCCCATTATTTTTAATAGATCTTTCTACTTTTATAAATGGAATCGGTTTCTGGAAAATCTTATTTTTACAGAAAATGCATTTGTACATCTTCTAGTCAAAATTTCAAAAATAATTCTTTTGTTAAAACTTTTTGTCACACAAGTGTCTACACACTTGTGTGTGTTTACAAAAATCACCTTTGTTTAGGAAAGATCCGGCTTTAAAAATATGATTTCTTTTGACATTTGGTCCTTTGAAAATACCACTTGTAGATCCGTAGATCAACTAGTTTAGAATTCCATTTTATAAGAAAAATTGTTTTTGCACAAGTTCATGGTTATAAGTAGTAGTGTTCTTCATCTAACCACTTTTCACACTTTAACATACACTAGGTCATGTTCCATGAACATGACTTAGTCGGGTTAGATGATGATCCGAACTAACACTAGCATAAAACAACACTAAATAATCATAACAAAACAAGTCTTATAAGTTTTACACCAATATTCATCTATTAACCACTTTGTTTATATTATTTTAGTAGACTTTAAATTTTGTTCTTACATGATCATAAATTTCAACCGTCAAAATTCTTATTAACCACTTTAGAATAGATCAAAAAGGCGTTTAGAGTCACTTACTACTAGCTCGATGCTAGGGAAGAAACTAGTCGAAAAACGGGTGGTTAAAAGCGTCGTAGAGAGGTCCTTGGCACTCCGTAAGTTCCGGGCTTCCTCGTACGAGATCCTTCACACTTGAGTGCACTTGGAATAACTTGTATGAAATTGAAAAGTGGTTGAAGGTGGGGCTTTGTTCTCGGCAGTAAGCAAGAAAGAAAGGAAGAAAGCAATTTCTTTGAGTGGTGATTAAGAAAGTGTTAATGACCTAAAGGTTTATTTATAAACCCACTATTGTTATTAACCAAAGGAAAATATGTCATCTAGGTATATGACATTTGGATTTAGATAATCATTCAAGGACAAATGGTGTCTCCCACATGGTGACCGAACTCGTGAGGGGGGAGGGGTAATCGGTTGGTTTCCAACTATGTGATTAGAGACAAGTTATATTAGTTAGTTGATTTAAATTTAGTGTAATATTGTGTAGTAATATATAACGGGGGTTAGGGTATTCGGGGACCCTAACTGGCTCAGAAAAAGAAAAACAATGTCAATGTTGAAATTTTTATGTCTCGGGTTAAGTCCGGTTGTACGGTTGGATATTACTCCGTTAAAGTGCTAATTAATTATTTAAAGTGTCGTTAATATTATTTTTAGTGACACAATTTATTCCCGACACTTTGGAAGGTGTCTAGTAATATTTTTCTCATGTTTTGGCACTTTACTAGTTAGCTTAATGCTGAATTTTTATTTAAAGTGCTGAATTTTGTACTCGAAGTACGTTTTAGGCACATCCGGTCACTATAATTATCACCTAGTGACGCAGTTCTACAATCCTCACCTCCCTACACTCCCTACTAGTGTAGTAATCTATTCCCGGCTCATACTGGCCTTAGAGACAGTAACTGTCTGATGCTGGCTATGTCAGCATGTTTACTGGGTATCCCGTATAGTGTGCTCACTGTGCTTTTTGTGCATCAAGGTTGTCACTGATGTTTGTGTAAAAATAATAGAGTGACAGTATAAAATGTGATGCATGAGTATGTATGTATCAGGAATCAGTAAGCAGTTTAATCACAGTTGTAAGCAAGCACAGTAATTAAGCAGTAATTAAATATTAATTAATTCGTACCGATACCTGGTTTGGTGAGGGTTGTCACATTCTCCCCCCGTTAAAGAAATTTCGTCCCGAAATTTAAGTTCTGCTACTAGATGCAGGGTTCTTAGGAAATAAATGGGGGTATTTCTCTTTCATCCGATCCTCACGTTCCCACGTGAATTCAGGTCCATGCCTAGCATTCCAACGAACTTTGACGAGTTTGACACTGCTCCTGCGAGTTTTATTAACTTTCCAATCCGTGACCTCAACAGGTTCTTCAGTGAAGTGGAGCGTGTCGTCGATATGAACTTCGTCAGCAGGAATGATCACTGTATCTTGTGTTGGACTTTTTCTCAAATTGGATACATGGAATGTATCGTGAACACCATGGAGTTCAGCAGGTAGGTCCAACTTGTAGGCTACAAGCCCAATCCTTTGCAGGATTCTGAAAGGGCCAATGTAACGCGGATTCAACTTCCCACGCTTTCCGAAGAGTGCCACACCCTTCCAGGGTGAAACTTTCAATAAAACCATATCTCCAACTTGGAATTCCAAATGTTTCCGGTTTGGATCTGCATAGGCTTTCTGTCTTTCGCGAGCCGCTTCGATGCGTTTTCGAATTTGCGCAATCTTGTCCGTTGTTTCTTGGACTATTTCGGGACCAACAAGCTGCCTATCACCTGCGTCAGCCCAGCATAGGGGTGATCGACACTTGCGTCCGTAAAGAGCTTCAAATGGCGCGGCTCCAATACTGGTGTGGTAGCTGTTGTTGTATGAGAATTCGGCCAATGGTAAATGCTTATCCCAGCTACCACCAAGATCCATTACACATGCTCTCAGCATATCCTCCAATGTCTGAATAGTTCTTTCACTTTGGCCATCAGTTTGTGGATGAAATGCAGTACTTAGGTTCAATTGCGAGCCAAAAGCTTCTTGGAAGGATTGCCAAATCCTTGATGTGAAACGTCCATCTCTATCAGAGATGATCGAGAGAGGCACTCCATGACGTGCAACAATCTCTCGCATGTATATTTCCGCAAGTTTACTCGTATTGTCTTTCTCTTTGATTGGCAAAAAGTGCGCGGACTTTGTTAGGCGGTCAACTATCACCCAAATAGTATCATGACCCCTGGGCGTCTTGGGCAGTTTCGTTATGAAGTCCATTGAAATCTGTTCCCATTTCCACTTGGGAATTTCAGGTTGTTGCAGAAGTCCTGAAGGCTTCTGGTATTCAGCTTTCACCTTGGCACACGTCAAACATTTGCTAACATAAACAGCAACGTCGCCCTTCATCCTGGGCCACCAATAATAATCCTTAAGATCCTGGTACATCTTATCCGCACCGGGATGAATAGAGTACCGTGATTTGTGTGCCTCATCAAAAATAACCTTTCTCAAACCACCAAACAGTGGAACCCAAATCCTTTTCATAAAACATAACGTTCCTTCATCGTTTGGCGCTAATTGCTTCTCCATCCCACGGAGATACTCATCTCCAATATTCCTTCCTTTCAAAGCTTCTCTCTGTGCAGCACGAATGCGTAGAGAGAGATCTGTCTGGATAATCATTTCTAAAGCCCTAACCCTTATGGGCTTGATCCGTTCTTTTCGACTTAGGGCATCGGCGACCACATTCGCCTTCCCTGGATGGTACTTTATCTCGCAGTCGTAATCGTTCAACAATTCGACCCAACGTCTTTGTCTCATATTCAGCTCTTTCTGGTCGAATATGTGTTGTAGGCTCTTATGATCTGTGAAGATTGTACACTTTGTACCATACAAATAATGTCTCCAGATTTTCAGCGCAAACACCACTGCGCCTAGTTCTAAATCATGCGTGGTATAATTCCTTTCATGAACTTTCAACTGGCGTGACGCGTAAGCTATAACTTTCTGGCGTTGCATCAACACGCAACCCAATCCTTGACGTGAGGCGTCACAGTATACCACGAAATCATCTGTACCCTCTGGTAGTGCTAAGATCGGCGCATCACAAAGTTTGTTCTTCAATAACTGAAACGCTTCTTCCTGTTTGATTCCCCAATCAAACTTCTTATCCTTCTGTGTGAGCGCGGTAAGGGGTTGAGCGATTTTAGAAAAATCCTCAATGAATCTTCGATAATAGACAGCCAAACCTAAGAACTGGCGAATCTCGGTCGGCGTCTTTGGAGTCTCCCAGCTCTTTATCGGCTCGATCTTTGTGGGATCAACATGGATTCCATTTCCATTAACCACGTGTCCAAGAAACTGGACTTCACGTAGCCAAAACTCGCACTTGGAGAACTTGGCGTACAACTGTTCCTTTTTCAGCAACTCCAAAATAGCTCTTAAGTGTTGTTCGTGCTCAGCCTTTGTTTTTGAATAAATCAAAATATCATCGATGAATACAATCACGAACTTATCGAGATACGGCTTGAAGACTCGGTTCATTAGGTCCATAAAAACAGCAGGCGCGTTTGTCAACCCAAACGGCATAACTAGGAACTCGTAGTGCCCATAACGAGTTCTGAAGGCTGTCTTCGGGATACTCTCCTCTTGTATACTTAGCTGATGGTACCCAGATCGAAGATCGATCTTAGAGTAAAAGCTTGAACCTTGGAGTTGATCGAATAAATCATCGATTCTTGGCAGAGGGTATCTATTCTTGATAGTCAACTTGTTCAACTCCCGGTAGTCAATACACATACGAAAACTACCGTCTTTCTTTTTGACAAATAAAACTGGAGCTCCCCACGGTGAGAAGCTTGGTCGGATGAATCCTTTGTCAAGTAACTCCTGGAGTTGTGTCGACAACTCCTGCATCTCTGACGGTGCAAGTCTATAAGGTGCCCTAGCTACAAGCGCGGTGCCTGGAACTAAGTCAATGTGAAATTCCACTTGCCTTTGGGGTGGCAATCCTGGCAAGTCCTCTGGAAAGACTTCAGGATATTCCCTCACGATAGGGATGTCTTCGATTTTCGGTTCAGCAGCTTTCTTATCCACGATGTGTGCCAGGAAGACAGCACATCCCTTTTGTAAACACTTACGAGCTTTCAGGCAACTGATGATTCTTAAAGGCGTATCACGCTTTTCACCATGAACCACAATCGTTTCACCATCTTCGGTTGGGATACGAACGACCTTTTCATGACATACAATCTCAGCCTTGTTACTTGATAACCAATCCATTCCTATTACCACGTCGAAGCTTCCCAACTTGACTGGTAGTAGATCCAAAGCAAACTCACGCTCTCCCAACTCGATTACACAACCTCTGACCACTTCATTGGCCTCTACTAGCTTCCCATTAGCCAATTCAATTGCGTAAGGAATATTTAATTTACTAGCCGCTAATCCAAGCATATTCTTAAACTCTAACGATACGAAGCTATAATCGGCACCAGTATCAAATAAAACGGATGCAAAGCGTTGGTTTACAGGGAACGTACCAGTAACAACATTGGGATCCTGGCGCGCTTCCCTCGCTTCGATATTGAAAACCCTTCCACGCGCTTGATTCAATTCTGGGCAGTTTCGCTTATAATGCCTAATATCACCACAGTTAAAGCAACCTGGTCTTTGCCCGATTCCACCTCCATTCCCAGCTTGATTGTTATTTTGGTTACGATTCACATTACCAACTTGATTCGCATGGCTGCCTCAATTCCCGTTTCCTCCATTGTTCCCCTGTGGGCGATTCCCAATACCACCACGATTATTGTTTCTATTCCCAAATCCTCCTTGGCCTCCCCGGCCAGCACTAGCCCAGCAAGAATCCTTCAAGTGGCCAAGTTTTCCACAAGCTTCACATACTTTTAAACCACACCGGCCAGAATGGTGACGCTGGCAGGTGTTACACTTGGGATGTGTACCCATATATCCCTTTCCTTTCCTTCCAGTACCAGTTGTAGCTTGGACTGGTGCGCCTGGTTCTTCCTTCTTAACAACCCCGCTTGTTCCTTGTTTGAAGTTCGAGAATTTTCTTTTGTTACCCCCGGACGACTCTACGTGAGTCTCCTTCTTCTTTTGCTCAACATCAGAAAACTTGCTTAGGCGGATAGCCTCCTCAGTGAGAGCTACGCTTAGATCGATCGCCTCAGTGATTGTTGCCGGTTTGGAAGAGGTTACCATACTAATGATTTGAGGAGCTAAACCCCAAATGAAGCGCTCAATCCGCCTGAATTCGGGCGTGACCATATAAGGTACCACATGTGACAGGTCGTGAAACCTTTGAACATACTCTGCGATTTTCGGTCCTTCCATCTTCAAATGCCAAAACTCAGTTTCCAACCTCTGGATCTCAGTGCGAGAGCAATACTTTTTGCGCATGAGCTCTTTCAGCTCGTTCCACATCAATGCGTAGGCTGCGGCTTCACCAAGTGTTTGGACTTGTAAATTCCACCATGACAGGGCTCCGTCCACGAATAGCCCCGAAATGTAGGTAACCTGCTGGTCTGGAGCGCATTTTCTCATGCGGAGAACTGATTCTGTCTTTTCAGCCCAACGAACAAAAGCAACAGCACCTCCGGTGCCATCAAAGTTTACAGGTTTGCAGTCTAGAAACTGCTTGTAGGTGCACCCTGCACATACGTTACAATATATGATTGGCATTAGCAAACTTGCTATAGATATCCAATGTATCATGGTATGCCTTAATGACTTAGTATTACCATGAGGCGGATTGTTGTTGCCGTTATTGTTTGAGCTGCTTCCGCTGGGTCCTCCTTGAGAGGCGGCGTATTGCGCGATGGCGGCAGTGATGATTTGTTGAAGTTCTGCCTCATTGGCAGGCATGCGTGGATCGCGTTTCGGTGGCATCTTCTAAAAGATGGTTTACGTAAGTCAGGTCATGGTAGGTAAAGTGTGCGTATATAACGATAGTAATAATACATAACATCTCATGTTAAAATAAACCAAACACACAACATCTCATGTTATAGAACATAAACAATCAATCACACAACATACCATGTTATAAATATATCAACCACACAACATCCCATGTTATAGAATATAAATAATCAATCAAACATCACATATGATGAGAATACCGCGATTGCATTGCCATAAATCGAGACCACAAGGTAAAGTGTACAAGTACATAACTGTAACATACACCATCAACGACTAAGGGCTACATCACCCCCGTCCAAAATATCAAATCAGTGTCAACATATCCAATATACATATCAACAAAAGTCAGGATCAATATCCAGTCTCCAAAAAGCTGTGCAATCGCCGTCTTCTCAACAAAAGTCCACCCGTGTCGTACAAAATAGCCCTACGCTGATGGCGGTGGAGGAGGGGGAAAATGAGAATAGAACAAACGGCGCATGTGGAGCCAATCCTCCTCCATGGCTCGGTGAGAACGCAACAGATACGCTATCTGCTGCTCCTGAGTCCAAAAACGAGCGAAGGAGTCAGGGGATAATGGTCGTGGAGGGTGAGGTGCTCCGAATGGAGTCTGACAACGACATGGTGGAGCTGACTCCAAGACTTGGACACGACGCGTCAGCGCGTCATGCTGTATCATGAAAGAAACAAGAACATCCTCGGTAGAAGACCCGACATGATATGGATGATAGGGATCCGTCGGTGGCATGATGGGTGGTGATGTCCAAAGAAAAGGCTCACTAGCTGGAGTGAAAGGTGGCCCAGTAAACGGTGGAACAGGGGGAACAGCAGTATGGTGAGGGATCTGCGGTGCAAACTGATCTCCTCCAGTCAGAAAAGGTGCATGGCCAAAAGGCTGATGAGATGGGCCCTCTCCAGGACGCAGCGGAGGGATCTCTTGGAGAAAAGTAATAGGCAGGTCTGTGCGGTGAGCATCAGCAGTGTGGGTGGGGAACAAGGGTACATCAAAAGGAGCTGATGCTGGTGCTGAAATTGGTGTAACGGGCACCACAAAAGTCGGGTAGTCATCGTCACCTATCCACCCATTGTGGGTGTCAGCATCTCGTGGGTCAACATGGGCCTCAAAAAGTGCACGATCGAACTGCACAGGCACAGGGTCAGGAAGGGGGGCAATAACAGGGTCAGCGGGTATATCAGCAATGTGAGGGGCAACAACCTGAGCCTCAACAGCCTGCTCATCCTCCAATAGTGGAACAACAAAAGGATGATCATCGATAGGTACTTCAGCAATCAAAGGATCAACAACGGGTATATCAGCACGAATAGGGTCATGCTCGAACACGGGGTCTGGAGCAACTACCGGCTCGGGGGCCACAGCAGGCTCCGGGTCGTCAAACTCCATCTCGAAATCTGCGGGGTCAGCAAACACAGGGTCAACTGGGTCAAGAGGGTCCTCCATAGGCTGATCCAGGTGTATAAACTCAATGCCTTGGTCTGGATCGAAGCCAGGTGGGAAGACGGGGTCAGAATCCTCATCAATGTCATGATCAATAGCAAAACTCGGGGCAGGTGTAGCAGATGACACCCTATCAGGGTCTGAATCATGAGAATAGTGCTGCGCACCCTGCGCGTGCGACGGTGCAGAGGCCACAGACTCGAAAGAGTCTGGGACAGGTGAATGGGCAGGTGACTCCTCAGCAGGAGCATCTGCGAGTAGCAAAAGATCGTCGGCATCTAATAGGGCCTCGCCCTCAACGTCATCCTCCAGTGGCTCGTCGTCAAACAAATCGACGTCGTTGTCAACGACTACGTCTAGAGGCATATCAATAACGGGGTACATGGCAAGGGGTATGGGAGCAGGGATCTCCACAAGCGGCAAATCCCCAGCGATGGGGCCATCAGCGGGCTCAATCACGGCATCGGGTAGTGCAAACGGCTGGAAATCGTCGTCGTCTGTACTGGTGGTGTCCGAAGTGTACACCTCTCGCTCTGATGACTCCCGGTCGTCTGATACAACGTGTATAGGGTCAGTAGTGTCCGACCCTCCTGTGCCGGATGAATCCATGGTGTCTGTAACACAAACACAAATATGCACAAATAATCAATCATATAGTCAGATAAACACATTAGTCACCGATAAGCAATCAAATAGTTCTCCTAGTCCCACTAGCCTCCCAGCCTCCCAGACTGCTCTTCCTAGTCCCACTAGCCTCCCAGCCTCCCAGACTGACTCCCTAGTCCCACTAGACAACTACCTCAGCCTCCCAGACCGAGCCTCAGCCTCCCAGATTGAGCCTATAACTAACAAATAAAATGTGCTCAACATTTGTTTGTAAAAACATTTTGGATCTGGACTTAAGTGGTATGCAGTGTAAAAATGTTTTCGTGAGAGCCCTAGTGATCATAGTCTAGACTCGAGAAAGAATCCTAGTTCGCTATGATCAGAGCTCTGATACCAAGCTGTCACACCCTGGCTTTGTGGAAGCGTGGGTTTATTTGGTGTGACTTCTTAATACCATAGCTTAATCATAACAAAGTTATATGAAAATAAAACCATGCAGATCGTCCATTGATTTAAGTTTGAAAAGTAAAATACCACAACATTGTCTTAAGGCGTTGACACATGCAACGAAAATTACAACCTAGTAACATAAAAACATTGTTTGAAAGACACAACCACAAACTTAAGATAGACGTAGTTTAAGACTTGCGACTCGTCCAGGTAAAAGTCGCAATCACTAAACGTGGATGATCCCATACTCTAACGCAGCGCGAAAACGTAGCATACCGTGCCAGATCCTTAGTTCCCTGAAATACATGTAAGTTGGAAAAATCAACAATAATGTTGAGCGAGTTCCTTTGTAAGTATAAAAACCCTGGTATGTAGCCAATAAGGAAAAAGAGATCACCAATGGTTTGCAAGGCCATTGGTATGTGTGAAGTGCAAGTAGGAAGACTCAAACCTAGCGGATTTATGCGTTGGGCACAAAGTCACCCCGAGGTCCGTTCTGCTGGGCCTGGGGCTGGGCTCGCTACACCCAGATAGATCTACCGCTCCTGTCCCTCGGTCCTACAATGAGGATTAATGGCCTCAAGTTGCGCCTACCCACTCACATGATCTAAGTAGTAACCCTCCTTACGCTAACCATACCATGTAAAAAGTACTCGTAATCATAGTAACATGTATTTCACCCCCGCAGTTTAGAAAACTGAAAACAGTTAAGAGAAAAGGGGGACATGAACTCACCGAAGTGCGTCTCTAAAAAGTATCTCCCCGAAAATCTGTTGTGCGACGACCTACACGTACTAACTTCTATTAGACGAACGGCCGTGCCTTAGCTTAAGGTTTAGTGTCTTTGGGAAATAGTTAGGCAACTATTTCGTGTTTACACTTCGTAATTATTTTGTAAATATATTCCTTCCCAAGGATGGGGGATTTAATACATGTGCGTTCGTATAACTTCGGAATATATTATTAAGTCTCACTTAATGTAATATATTTTATTTCTATCTCCAAAATATAAATATTTTTCCCAAAAATATTATATTTTATTCCATATATTTTTTCCCAAAATAATACTTGTCAAAATACATACTTATGAGTATTTTCTGAAAATACGTAAGTTACGGATAAAGATCGGGTGGTAATAGTAATACCGTTGTAACTTAATATTTATTGTGAAGGCGTTAGAATTATTTTGGAGTCGTTAATATTTGGTAATATTATTTTTACCCTAAAAATAATATTTACGTAGTTCACAAAATACTCACAAAATTTACACAAGCGTTGTTATGAAAAATATATACTAAATATATATTTTAGCAAGTTTTATTTTGTGAAGATCCCACCTCCGACACTTGGAAGTTTCGTAATAAAAATCATGGCGAAAGTTATATGGGAAAACAAGTTAAAAATATATCCATAACACTTGTGATAAAAATATTTACAAGTGTTAGATTTTTGGAAAAATTTCGCCAGAGTTTCCTCTGTAACTGGAGGTGGCCACGCTTTCAAGCGTATCATTTTATTTTATAATTCAAATCAACAATGTTCTCAACATCAATAACAAACAATATTCCAACATCATACTAGTTCAAAAATATCACAAACGCATGAACTTGTGGGTTGTGTAAAAGTGTGTAGTAACTTCCCATTATTTTTAATAGATCTTTCTACTTTTATAAATGGAATCGGTTTCTGGAAAATCTTATTTTTACAGAAAATGCATTTGTACATCTTCTAGTCAAAATTTCAAAAATAATTCTTTTGTTAAAACTTTTTGTCACACAAGTGTCTACACACTTGTGTGTGTTTACAAAAATCACCTTTGTTTAGGAAAGATCCGGCTTTAAAAATATGATTTCTTTTGACACTTGGTCCTTTGAAAATACCACTTGTAGATCCGTAGATCAACTAGTTTAGAATTCCATTTTATAAGAAAAATTGTTTTTGCACAAGTTCATGGTTATAAGTAGTAGTGTTCTTCATCTAACCACTTTTCACACTTTAACATACACTAGGTCATGTTCCATGAACATGACTTAGTCGGGTTAGATGACGATCCGAACTAACACTAGCATAAAACAACACTAAATAATCATAACAAAACAAGTCTTATAAGTTTTACACCAATATTCATCTATTAACCACTTTGTTTATATTATTTTAGTAGACTTTAAATTTTGTTCTTACATGATCATAAATTTCAACCGTCAAAATTCTTATTAACCACTTTAGAATAGATCAAAAAGGCGTTTAGAGTCACTTACTACTAGCTCGAGGCTAGGGAAGAAACTAGTCGAAAAACGGGTGGTTAAAAGCGTCGTAGAGAGGTCCTTGGCACTCCGTAAGTTCCGGGCTTCCTCGTACGAGATCCTTCACACTTGAGTGCACTTGGAATAACTTGTATGAAATTGAAAAGTGGTTGAAGGTGGGGCTTTGTTCTCGGCAGTAAGCAAGAAAGAAAGGAAGAAAGCAATTTCTTTGAGTGTTGATTAAGAAAGTGTTAATGACCTAAAGGTTTATTTATAAACCCACTATTGTTATTAACCAAAGGAAAATATGTCATCTAGATATATGACATTTGGATTTAGATAATCATTCAAGGACAAATGGTGTCTCCCACATGGTGACCGAACTCGTGAGGGGGGAGGGGTAATCGGTTGGTTTCCAACTATGTGATTAGAGACAAGTTATAGTAGTTAGTTGATTTAAATTTAGTGTAATATTGTGTAGTAATATATAACGGGGGTTAGGGTATTCGGGGACCCTAACTGGCTCAGAAAAAGAAAAACAATGTCAATGTCGAAATTTTTATGTCTCGGGTTAAGTCCGGTTGTACGGTTGGATATTACTCCGTTAAAGTGCTAATTAATTATTTAAAGTGTCGTTAATATTATTTTTAGTGACACAATTTATTCCCGACACTTTGGAAGGTGTCTAGTAATATTTTTCTCATGTTTTGGCACTTTACTAGTTAGCTTAATGCTGAATTTTTATTTAAAGTGCTGAATTTTGTACTCGAAGTACGTTTTAGGCACATCCGGTCACTATAATTATCACCTAGTGACGCAGTTCTACAATCCTCACCTCCCTACACTCCCTACTAGTGTAGTAATCTATTCCCGGCTCATACTGGCCTTAGAGACAGTAACTGTCTGATGCTGGCTATGTCAGCATGTTTACTGGGTATCCCGTATAGTGTGCTCACTGTGCTTTTTGTGCATCAAGGTTGTCACTGATGTTTGTGTAAAAATAATAGAGTGACAGTATAAAATGTGATGCATGAGTATGTATGTATCAGGAATCAGTAAGCAGTTTAATCACAGTTGTAAGCAAGCACAGTAATTAAGCAGTAATTAAATATTAATTAATTCGTACCGATACCTGGTTTGGTGAGGGTTGTCACATGTAAGGGGATGAGGGATACTGGCAGACTTAGACAGACAATCTAAGGGAGTCTTAAATTTAAGAGCTTTTGTGGGAAGCCGATTCAGCAGATACACAGAGGTTGCAACTGCCTCCGGCCAGAAAGATTTAGGGACCTGAGATTCGATCAAAAGGGCTCGATTCATTTCAAGAATAATACGGTTTTTCCGTTCGGAAACACCGTTTTGTTCGGGGGTATGAGCACAAGAGGTTTGGTGAATTAATCCTTTGGTTTTAAAGAATTGTTTCATAGATGTATTGACAAATTCCCCCCCCCCCCCCCCATTGTCAGATCGAAGGATTTGGATTTGATTTTGAAATTGAGTTTGAATCATAGCGTAAAATGTGACAAATTTTTCGTAAACTTCGGCTTTGGTTTTTAAAAAAATATACCCATGTCATGCGAGTGCAATCATCCACGAACAGTATAAAGTACCGAAGACCCTGCCCCCCCCCCCCCATCACAGGAGCAGGACCCCACACATCAGAATGGATTAGTGAAAAAGGTGAAGCAACTTTCGTATTGCTAGGTTTGAACGGTTGTCGATGGCTTTTAGCGCGAAGACAGGTTTCACAATCTGTTTTTCCATTTGAAGGGAAAAGTTTTGGAAACAAAAGGTGCGAATAACCACTGGATGGGTGTCCCAAACGTCTATGCCATAGCTAGGCTTCCCGGTTTTCTGTTCCATGTGCCAACATCACAGTACCCTGTTGAGCCACTTCATCCACATAGTACAATCCGTGGCGCTCAGTACCACGTCCGATAATCACACCCGTCCTGATATCCTGTAGGAGGCAGAAAGTAGGGTGCATTAGTACCGTGCAATTTAATTCTTTGGTAATATGACTAATTGAGAGCAATTTGTGTGATAATGACGGAACATAGAGGCAATTTGATAATTTCATAGTTGGTGAAATTTCAATTACTCCTCCTCCTTTCACTTGCATCGTTCCGTTGTTTGCTGTATGGATTTTAGTTTTTTGAGGTTGGCTCATTGAACATATGTCCAATGGTTCAAACGTCATTGTGTCAGTAGCACCAGAATCAAATATCCAAGCACTATTTTTCTCATGATTGATTTCCATTTTTTTCAATTTTTTTTCTTTTTTTTTAACTTCGCTGGAAGCCCGTAAACTCGCGTTCAAGACTTATCAAATCCGCCGGTAACTGAACTGAGCGACTTAAATCCGCCAACAAAACGACGCCAGAGAATGACGTTCGCTTACCGGCGTATTTATTAAATACACCGGTAACTTGAACTCGCGTTCAAGGTTTAAAGTGGACCCCGAATAATTTCGCCCGAACACCTTCGCTGGTTCAAAAAACAAAACAAATCCGCTATCTTGCTGACTTGTCTGACTTCGCTGACTTCCGGATTAAACAAGTCCAAAATAGGGTTCGCTGACTCCAAATCTCCGCCGCCACCACCAATATGACTTCTGAACAGGTCGGTTAGGGTTTCTCACGTGTGGGACAGGTTCTTGTCGGCTCTTTGAAACAAAAAACAATGGCCACGTGATGTTGCTGATAATTTGGAGTTGTTGATTATTAGAATAATAATCCTAGAATTAATGCCCTCCACAAAAAACAAAGGCCACCATGATGTTGATGATAATTTGGATTGTTCTTGTTGACTTTTGTGCTCTCTTCTTTGTTCCCCTCTGCCGTGAGATGATGATGATGTAGGTTGATGTCTAGGTTTTGTTTTTGATTTGTTGGATTTTTTCTGGTTTAAGTTTGGATTGAATGGGTTTTGAGTTTTTTTGGTTTTGAGATTGACGAACAGAGTTTTCAAGGATCATAACTCTGCTCTGATACCATGTTGTTTGGTATTGAGAATGATCTCTGAATAGGGTTAGAATTGTATTGAGAAAAATTGTATTGAAGTTGTACAAGAATTGGGATACATAGAGATGGTGATATATAGGACACCATATTACACTCTAGCCCCTATACTATCTTTTTTTCTTCTTTCCGACAGTAAGCCACGGATTAGACTAGAAATTCCCAACATAAGCTCCATATGACTTTTCGCCAAATACTCTTGTTATCCACTTTGAAACGCCACCACCATTTAGCAAGCATGGTGGCGTTTGCGTCTCTAAGCGAGCCAATGCCGATCCCCCCTGATTCCTTAGCCGCAATGAGTTTTTTCCAAGCAACCCATCTGATCTTTGGCTGCTCTCGAGACATCCCCGTAAGAAGTCCCGCCTTAAACGTTCCAGATCTCTTATTACCCATGATGGCGCTTTGAACAACGAAAAATGATATGTCGGTAACGATTGGGGGAAATTTTCGGATACCAGATTTCACTATCCGAATCCGTATCTGAAATTTTGGAGATCGGATAGTGAATCGGATATCGGAATATCCAATTTTTTATTTAATTTTTATTTTTTTATTTTTTGATATTGGGAGCCGGATATTTCGGATACCTCCGGATATCTGAATATAAGTTTTTTGATATTTTCGGATATTCGGATATCCGAAAAAAATAAAAATTAAATTTTTGGATATTAAAATCACTATCCGAATCCGAAAATTCGGACATCCGAATTTCGGATATCCCGAAATTTTGGATTCGGATATCGGACAATTCGGATCGGATTTTCGGATACGGATAGTTTTGAACACCCTTACGCCTTCATGAATTACGACTAGCTTCGTATTTTTCTTCAAAGGATACCCGCTTTCATGAATTAGGACTAGCTTCGTCACTATAATGGCATAACCAAACACCGAGATAAGATTAAACATATTTTTCTATATTTTATCACTAATTGTTTTTGTATAGAGTAAATTATGATTTTAGCCCCTATAGTTATATTAATTTTACCTTATTAGCTTCAAAATGAATCTTTTAGCATTTGTACCCCTTAACGTTTCTTTATCTAACTAGTTTAGCCCCTGCAATTAACACCATCCATAACCCAAGTTAAAAATATGTCACATGCCCCTCACATGAGGGGCAATTAAGTCATTTCAAACCCAAAAAAGATCTAATACCTTTTTAATTCAGTTTAACTACCAGAGAAAGAGAGAGAAGGGTGGGGTATTAAATTGAATTAAATGACAATTTGTTGCCCGACTACCTGCCATTGCTTTGTAATTGCCCTTTTTCGTGTGGAATGTTATTGACAAATGTAGTTTTCCTTAAAAAAAAAAAAAAGGTATCAATTTTTTTTTGGGTTTGAAATGACTTAATTGCCCCTCATGTGAGGGGCATGTGACCTTTTTTTAATCTGGGTTATAGTCTTATAGATGATGTTAGTTGTAGAGGCCAAAATAGTTAGATAAAGAAACATTAGAGGTACAGATTAAAATAGTTCTTTTTAAGCTAATAGAGTAAAAGTGATATAACCACACTAGCTAAAATCATAATTTACTCTTTTGTATAAAAAATAAGAGGGGCCCATCAAATCTTTGGTCATATTGTGTCTTTGAGAAGAATGGAAGAATATATATTTGTCCTTTGACATACCCAACAACACAACAATTACATTGCTCAGCTTACTTCAAAGTTCAGACCACCAACCACTGAACCGAAACCCTAGCGTTTTCATGTCAGCTGCATCTTTATTCAGTTAGCTGTTCATTTTCAATCAGTCACCTGAGTGCATCTGGTACGAATCCTAAACCTAAGTCTTTCTTTATTTGCATCTGATTATAAATTATCTGAATATCCCCATGCATCCCCTTTCAAATGCTGGTGTCACTGTCAATCGTGTTAGGTTGGCGGATTGAAACGTGAACCCCACCTATATTATTATTTGTGTAACCTGCACACACGGGTCAACCCGAACACGACTTGTTTAACCCATTTTTTAAACGAGTCATACATGTTGACGAGAAATAAGCAGGTAAGGTTAGTTGTAGGTGGGTTATTGGTAACTCGTTTAAGGTTAAGTACGAGTTTGACAAATATATAATATAATGTGACAAAACTAATATTATTACGACTAACCATGTAAAACGGAAAACGGGAAAACAAAATAAGAAAATTGTTTTTTTTTAATCCTAACTACTTAAGTGGGTTAATGGGTTAACCCGCATTTTATACAGGTCAAGCTGAACCTGTTTTTAATACCAGTCAACCTAAACTCGGCCCGTTTTTAAGCGGGTCGTCTAGTCGACCCAAAACCTGTAATATTTCGTGTTCGGGTTGTGTTTTGTTTTGGGTCGTGTCAAGAATTATCGCCCCAAATAGAGTCACTTTCAAACCTTATTAAAGAAAATTAAAATAATATATTGGGTGCTGATAGGCGTACCGATCTCACAGATACCTTGCAGAGTTGCGGGTGGGGCCACCATTAAAAATAGACTTTTCCTCTCACATTAGGGGTATGTTCAGAAGAGAGGTGTCAATCGTGTCGGGTTGATTGGTTGGTGGGTTGAAATGTTCAACCCGAACCCGACCCATATTATTATTCGGGTCAAAGATTTCAACCTTAACCCGATCCATATAAATTCGGGTCAACCAGAACCCGACCCGTTTAACCCATATTTTTAAATGAGTCATACAAGTTGACGATTTATAAGCGAGTTCTTGGGTTTAAGCGGGTTATCCATAACATGTTTAATGATGAGTATGACAAATAAATAATATAACGTGTCAAAAAAAATTCTAAATGGTTAAACGGGTTAATGGGTCAACCTGTTTTTATACGGGTCGTGTTAGTCGACCCAAACCTGTTTTTTTTCGTGTCGGGTTGACGGGTCGTGTCAAGAATTGCCGCCACTATGTGGGCCGCACCATCCCTCTGTACCACTGTGTTTGGAATTCCGGACAAGCATCAAAACGTTTGAATCCGGACGCCTCAGATGCATCTATCTGTCCACCTAAGCGTCTAGATGTGCCACGTTGACGTCCGCTTTCTTGCATAGTAGATGCTCGTAGTCTCTTACATTGCATTCAGGTGCTGGATGCACACCATTCACGAAATGTTGGTTTTTTTGTAAACTAATTATTCAACAGTTACTGCAGTAGTCACTGTATGCATCAATTGTATATGTTATATTTTTTCAAAAGGGTATTCAAAAGTGAATGTAGCATTTGAGAGGAAATGGGTGCGTTTGAACTTTGAAGGATGGGTGGAAATATGGCGTGGCAGCTGATGTGTCACATTTATTGGCGTTTGAAAGAGGATGCATTGTAAATGCTCTTAGTTATATATGCGCGCCCGTGTCTATCATTTGCTAATAACTGTCGTCTTGTTTGGTTGCAGATTGGTTCAAATATGGTCAAGACAGAGGAACATGGCCCGGATACACCAACTAAGAAGGTTTGTGGGAGAACTTTTAACTTTATTTTGATAAATTATGATTATTTACAATGTATAATGTTGTTTCTTCAGGAATCATATTTTGGGGCCGAAGTGACGATTAGATGCCACATAGCAGTAGCAAGAGAAATTCGGGCTAGATTGAGACCAGGCTCTGCTAGGTCAGAGTTATTTCGGAGCACATGTTTCGGACCATGGCTAGATGTGCGATCTACATCTAACGAATCGAATTTAGTCCACCTGATACTACAAACTCAATATATCCCCGTCGGGCTTCACAATGCATTATTTTTTCGTGTTGGAGGTCGCGAGTTGCGGTTTGGTCCTGAGGAGTTTTGCCTCATCACAGGACTACGATTCATTCCTCATCATTGTAGATATGAGAGGCCCGATATCACATTTAGGGAGAGGGTGTTTGGGCATGTACAAGCTAGTACAAATATAAAGGTTTTGGATCTTAAAACCGTCTTTGATAGCTCTATTGACCAGTTATCGGACGTTGATGCAGTACGACTTTGTCTTCTGATGTTGCTTGAGGTCGGGTTCATGGGCCGCGAGTCAAAGTGCGTGGTGGACCCGGCTCTTCTAGATCTCGTGGATGACTTGGAGTCATGGAACTCGTATCCATGGGGTTCGTACGTATGGAAGGTTGTGTACGGGCAGCTACATAATGCGCTCGCAGAACGTTCTGCTCGAGTCACTTCTATACCCACCACGAGGCCACTTATGTATTCGCTACATGGATTTATTTGGGCCTTTAAGGTTATCTTGTTATTTTGTTTAATAAAGTTCCATACGTCCATACCTATATTTTAAATATAGTTTAGTTTCATGATAATTATATTATTGTGATTTTCTAGATATGGATCTTCGAAGTTTTCCCATACGCTAGGAAGTTTGCTGTCAAGCGTGACGGGATTCCGAGGGCCATTAGCTGGGATGAGAACCAACGTATAACGTGGGAGCTTGCACTACCATTTGTCCTTGATGCCACTGTGGTATGTAGAGCCAGGCCAGCTCATTTTGTAAACAAGCCAAGCTTGAGCCAAGGTGCTCGGCTCTTTGTGGCTTGACTTGTATGTATCAGTGTGTTTATATATGTGTTATTTTAGAAACGTGTGTTAATTTTTTTTTGTTTATATGATTGTAAAAAAAAGTTATTAAGAAATTATAAAAAAATTAACGAGCCGGCATGATTGGGCTCGAGCTGGCTAGAAGTTTTTACGAGCCGAGCTGGCTTGTTTAAATTCGAGCTCAGCCTGGCTCTACTCAACTCGGCTCAATTACCACTGGTATGCACATTATTTTTTATTTTAGTCATTTTAATTTTTTATTAGTAATAGTTAATCTAGTGTGCTATCATTTTTCAGCCGGGATTTGAGCCACTTCAAGTCTTGACGCCAACTCCTGCAGAGTCTGCCACGGATTGGTGGAGGGCTAGCCGTCAGTTTTTAGAAAGTTCTGCTAATGATTATTCACCGCCGTCGAAGAAGAAGGCACGATTATCATTTCAACCTCGCTCATCAGATAAGGCGCTTGACCAGCTGGAAGACGACATCGCCACCACCACCTTGCCCGTAGAGGACATTGCAGACACCACCACCCTGCCGAGCTCTGACGACACCGCTAGTTACCGAACTATGGATATGGAGAAGGAGATGATGGAGATTAAGTTACAAAAGTTGTTGGTTATGACTCGTCTCACAAGTCTAGAGGAGCGTTATGATGTAAATATTCTCAACTCTTTCTTTTTAGTCATTTAAAAATCTTATGAATTTTGATTGTTATGCAGGAACTATGTAAGGCTAGACAGAGATGTGTAGAGACAGAGATGCCGACGCTATCTAACCATGTGGAGGATCGTGTTGTGGTAAATTAATGAAATTGTTTAATGCTACTAGTGATTAAACTAAGTAACAAATAATAAAATTTCTAAAGCTGCATTTAATATGTTAACTTTTATGGAATCTGAGTCAACTCAACACATTTGACCCGATCATTTTGCCGCAGCTAATCCTTTTATTGTACAGACGGGAAAGGTTTCATCTCAATCCGACATAATATGCTTCCAAGGCTACAACGTGAAGCAAAGTGTTGCACCGATTCTTGAATCCATTTTCAAGAAACACGGTGACATTGCAGCTGAGTGTGTATTCAAACCCGCTTCTATGAGATCATCTTTCCTTGAGATTGTTTGTGAAGTTGTCAGTCGAATTCAAACCAACGATGACATTGATAGTATTGAAGAAATAGAGCAACAGGTGTTGGCTACAGAGGCCGCCAACATTAAAGTGTCATGGCTTCGAGCTCACTTGGACATCATCCGCAAAAGGAAGGAGGCCAGCACGAAGTGCAGTTTGCTTATGGAAACGAAAGTGAACACCGTTTTGGTTAACAAAGCCGCCCAAATGGATCTTCGAGAGAGATGTGTGGAGCTCATGTCTGCGCAAGAACGGTTCGAAGAGGCTGAAAGATGTGTGAGAGTACTTCATCTTGTAGAAAATAATCTAAATGACAGTATCTTGGAATCCAAAGGTAATATAGACTCATTGGCAAGTCAACCAGTTTTATAGGTTAACTATATCATTATTACAAATTTTCCTGAAACACCATATATTTTGTCGAATGGGGCGCGACCATTTTTTTCCAAAGATGACAGGTTTTGTTTATATATTAATAGTCGAAAACTCGTGAAGGTGTAGAATGCACAACTCTAGAAAAACAGGTTTCACCTTGCAAGTATGTTTTGACAATCATTTCCAATCTGTGCACAAATTCTCAGGACCAGCCCTGGTGGTTGACACAGGGTGGTGGGTGGCCTCGCTCATTTAAACATCTTTAAGTTAACGCGTTCTATAATAGTGGCCCTTTAACCCAAATTGACTCGTTAATGTAATTTTCAAACACAAGATCTTTATCTATTCAAATCAACTTATTTACATAATAATAGATTATAATTGCCAGGTGTAGATAAGACACTTAAGCAACACAAAATTTTGTTTGTCATTGGCTCATCTTGAGTGTATATATGTTAAAAAGTATTATCATACGGGAACATCATATACTTTGTTTAATTAGACTCACGAGTCTAATTAAGTTGGTTATTTGAATAAATTTATAATTTTTCGTTTAATATAATAAATATTTTATATAATTATAACAAAATTTACTAAATACATATGTCCTTGACCTTGTGGTCTAGCAGCATCAATGATTGTCCACACGCATGTGGTGTGTTAAAATCTTTACAACTCTGTAAAAGGTTGATTAGGTGGTATTTAGAACTAAAAAATGTTGTTAAACAAAATATATGTAAAAGTTGTATTTAGAACTAAAAAAATGTTGTTAAACAAAATATAATATATATCATGCTACATATAAAACTATACAGTTCTATATATAAATATTATAATAAAGTATTGAGTTAAATGTCATTTTAGTCTCTGTGGTTTAGGTTATTTTGTCAGTTTAGTCCAAAGGTTTGAAACGTTGCCATTTTAGTCCAAATAATTTCAAACGTTTCCATTTTAGTCCACTGTGTTAACTTCATCCATTTTTCTGTTAACGAGAAGAGTAATTAGGTCATTTTATATGTAATTTTGTTAACTATAAGGGCAATTCGGCCATATAAAATGACCGAATTTCCCTTCTTGTTAACCAAAAAATGGATGAAGTTAAGTCAGTGGACTAAGATGGCAACGTTTGAAACTATTTGGACTAAATTGGCAATGTTTCAAACCTTTGGACTAAACTGGCAAAATGACCAAACCATATGGACTACAATGACATTTTACTCTAAAGTATTTCTTAAATAGTAGAGTCCAGGTCAAGCTCTAGTTTAAAAGTTAAGAGTTAAATGCCATTTTAGTCTCTGTGGTTTGGGTCATTTTGCCAGTTTAGTTCAAAGGTTTCATTTTTAACCTGTGGGTCCAAAAAGGTTTCACTGTTGCCATTTTAGTCCATTGGGTTAACTTCATCCATTATTTCTGTTAACGAGAATGGCGATTCGGTCATTTTGTATGGCCGAATTTACTTTCTAGTTAACAGAATTACATATAAAATGACCGAATTGCCCTTCTGGTTAACAGAAAAAATGGATGAAGTTAACCCAGTGGACTAAAATGGCAACGGTGAAACCTTTTTGGATCCACAGGTTAAAAATGAAACCTTTGGACTAAACTGACAAAATGACAAAAACCATAGGGACTAAAATGGCATTTAACTCAAAAGTTAATTAGACTATCCACTATCACAACCCAACCCAACCCAACCCAATCTTTCATTAAAAAACTAATTTCTCTTTCTTCAACCTATACAACCCAACTCAATTCAATTTTTCACTCCCATTCATAACCCAACCTAAACTAATATTTTATTAAATAAATGTGATTTATTATTATTGTTTATTATATAAAAATTTTAAGAAATAATAAAATAATAATTTTATTTTGAAACTAATAAACTATTTATATTAAATATAAAAACAAAAAAGTTAAAACATTAATATCTTTTTTATACTAAAAATACATATTTCTAAAAGAACTTTTTTTTAAGAGAAAAATGCCCGGATAGTCCCTGTGGTTTTGCCTTTTTTCACCTATAGTCCCCAACTTTCTAAAATTACCTGAATAGTCCCCAAGTTTTCATTTTTTGTTCTCGGATAGTCCCTGGGTCTAACTTCAGTTTGTTTTCTCTGTTAAGAGGGTGTGAAATGACAAAAATACCCTTTCCTTAAAAGGCCAAACCATAGGGACTATCCGGGCATCTTCTTCATTTTTATTTATAAAACCCCACCACCACACTTCATCTTCAACCTCCACCCACCATCACCCTCCTCCACACTTCATCCCTCTGCTCAAATCTGAACAGAGCCGACAGCCGTGCCGCCGCCGGTCTCCGCCGCGCAGAACCACCGTCGTTCCTCTTTCCCCGATGTGCTCTCTCTCTTTGCTCAAATCTGAACCAAAATGAGATGGAAACGGCTGTAAACAACTCAAATATGATTTAGGGTTTCTCACTACCCTTTTATACTAGGTTAGATGAACCCGAATCATCTCGTGAGAGAACCCGAATAAAATCTGACCGGTTAGCTAGTGTGGTCTGAACCCGAACCAAAACATCATCATTTTCAACATCCCTGCTAGAGTATACTCACCGCCTCCATCACTGGGCCACCGTAAACACCCACCACGAAGAAGTAGCGGCTGTCGAACCTCGCCGCTCGTCGCCGATTGCTCACCAGTCAACCACCTCCATCGTCATGGTGTCTCCGGAGCCACCACTGCCGTCGAGAACCCTTGTCACCGGCTCAGTCACCGCCTTTCCTTCTCTCTCTGTGTCTTTCTCTCTATCACAGACAGCGGCTACCGCCGTTGTTACTCGTTCTCTGCCTCCTTCCCTCTTCTTACGCTGTCGGTGCCGCACGCCACCACCATCTGGTGGTGGCAGCCGTTTAATTCCGTAACAGTGGGGGTTGTGTCAGCTGATGGGTGTTTGTCGGAAAAAGGGGAGCCGGTCGTCGGCCAATTATTCATCGGAGGAAGAGGGGTGAATCAGGAGGTGTATGTGAGGGTGTTGAAAGATTTGTGTGTGTTTAGAGATTATAGTGATGGTGGATTTGAGAGATAAGGTTTCAGAGAACATATTAGGGAATATGAGATGGAAACGGTTGTAAACAACTCAAATATGATTTAGGGTTTCTCACCACCGGCATCCCTCTGCTCAAATCTGATTGTGGCGGTGATGGTGGAGGGTGGAGGTTGAAGATGAAGTGTGGTGGTGGGGTTTTATAAATAAAAATGAAGAAGATGCCCGGATAGTCCCTATGGTTTGGCCTTTTAAGGAAAGGGTATTTTTGTCATTTCATACCCTCTTAACAGAGAAAACAAACTGAAGTTAGACCCAGAGACTATCCGGGAACAAAAAATGAAAACTTGGGGACTATTCAGGTAATTTTAGAAAGTTAGGGACTATAGGTGAAAAAAGGCGAAACCACAGGGACTATCCGGGCATTTTTCTCTTTTTTTAATAAAATTTATATCTATATGTTCATAAAAATAAACTAAAAAAATATAGTGCATTTAATTTTGTTTTTAAGTTTATATATTATGAATTAATTAAGTAATTAAATTATTGGAGGAATTAGTAATTAAGAAAAAAATTAAAAAATAAAGATAAAGATGGTACACCAATTAAATTTGAACATGTGGTAGGATGTTGGGTTGCAACCTAGGTTGCCAATGCAACAAGGTTGTGGGCTTTTTCCAACAAACAATTATATTTTCCTTTTTATTAAATCAACATGGCAACCCAACCAATAAAATGGTTGCCATAGTGGGTAGTCTTAGAGCATTTACATCCAACCCACCATATTTTCACCCTAAATTACACTAAAAAACACTATATTTTATATCTCATTTTCAATTAAATAATACTTTTTATACTTTTATTAATACATTTTCTCTCTGCTCCACTCACAACCACTTTCAAAATATATTAAAAAGTTATAGAGGGTGAACAGTGTCCCCCCAAATATACAGATGAACAGTAACATTTTCTCTCTCCTCCACTTAGAACTACTTTTTATCCTCTTTATATTTTAAAAACATCAAACACATATTTAGATTCCTTGGATGTGAATGCTGTTACAGGCCAAGTTCGAAATTTTAGAAATAGAACTCAAATCAAGCACATTGTATACCTATATTAATATGTTGAAATCAGAGCGACAAAGAGATGCGGAAAAGATAGAGACGTAAAAGAGAGAATGATGGAAGAAGAGCCGGCCTCTTCACCCCGTGACGCCGGTGACGCGCTTCAACGCTGATGATGATGAGGGTAGCCGTGTCAGTTGTTGTTTGTGGCCTCCCGCCGGCTGCTCGGTTGTGACAGCGGAGACGGCGGTGTACTCCGGTAACCCAAAAGACGAAAACAGAGGGTGGTGGTGGTGTTTGTAGCAGTAGACAGCCACCGTTCCGGTGGTGGGAGCAGTCTCGGTGACGGTTGTAGCCTTGAACTCCGACGAAGGCAAGACGGCCGACAGGATCACGACCAGATCTGCTGGCTGGATTGGCTGATTTAAGCGACAGAAGTAGGGTTTCTATTTCGAGATACCGGTGGTGATGAGTGGAGTTGACAGATTCGGTGGCGGTGGGGAGAGAAATTGGATCCGACAAAGATTCCGATCAGATTCCTGGCAACCATTTGTAAGATTTAACATATTCCAACCTGTTAACCGGTTCTCGCTATTCTAGAGGTTGTGGCCTGTGGGAACCTATAGTGATGTTAACCGGTTCTGGCGATGGAATGGTTAGTAACTCCGACGATGGTGTGTGTTTTTTCAGCTCTAGAAAAGAGGCAACGGCACGGGTCCCTTCTGCATAAAGCAAGAACACCAATCTATCCCTATCCAATTTAAATTTTCATTTTTTTTTGAACGGCAAACCACTATTTATCTATATAAATAGAGCCAGCAAGCCGCTGGAAAGCAAATAACACGAGCCAAACGGCTGACCAATTACAACAAATTCAAAACATTAAATTCAGACCAACATTCCCAAGACGTAGCTGGGCGTTTGGATCTATAACTAACCCAAACCATAGAATCTTCCTTAATTCGCTGCACAATCTCCTGAACCGAAATAAATTTATCTTCAAACACTTTCGCATTCCTGGCGTACCAGATTCTCCAAAACATGGCCAACATAGCAGTGTTCACGAGTTTCTTCCAGACCTTAGACCCTGGCGCTTTATTCAGCTCTTCGATAATATCCGAAACCGTCGACAAGTTGTTCGGCATAGGTACCCGGATCCACGCAAAGAAGTTCCACCAGACACCTTTAGCTAAGAGACAATTGACGAAGCAATGGTTTGCGTCCTCGATCCCGTACCCGCATCTATCACAATTAAGATTAGGCAAATTCACACCTCTATTGCTTAATTCTTTTTTCGTAGGCACTTTCCCAAGGCTGGCTCTCCATGCTAAGAAATTACTCTTAGACGTTGCCCAAGAGTTCCAATAGAAAGGAGTGTGTTGCTGGTTTTGTACCCCCAACATGTCGATTTGCTTCCTGATGCTTTTCACAGAATAATCAACCCCTTGGTCATTATCCCAAAACCACCTGTCCCTGCACTTATTAATTTTTTTTCTGCTGCAACAATCTCATCAAGTCACTTAGATGTTCCCACTCACTAAGGTGGTGTTTGTTTTTCCTGAAAAGGTCTTCAGAACCTCTTATGTCTGCGCCACGCAGACCGCGCGCAGACGTTTGGGTCTGAAGACTGTTTGTTTTCTCGAAGACCTTTCATTAAAAAAGGTCTGCGAGACCTCTTCTCCAAGCAGATGTGGACTCATGTCTTCAAACCTCTTCTATCCTCTTCTCTGCCTTTCAAAACACAAACCACCACATCTCTTCTCTGCACCACCTCCGCCACCACATCTCCGCCACCACCACCACATCTCTTCTCTAATTCCAGTACTAAACTGTTAAAACTCGATGATATTCATTACTAAACTACTAATCACAGCTATAAACTAACAAATCAAACAATTACAACAAAATACAACCTACATTTCAATAGAAAAAAAAAGCACAAAACAAGCCCTAAATCAACAACCGCTAACCTGATAACAAGTAACAGGTATCTCCACAATCGCCGATCGATTATACTGAACAGTACTAGCGCTATCAGTAACACGAACGTCGGCAATTTCACGGCCACTAAAAGACAACGAAACCGCTCGGGGCCGCTTTCTCGGAAACGAGTCGAACGAAACCCTAGATGGATAAGATAAACAGGTGAGTTGAGTCGACGGCGGCGCTGTGACGGCAACTCGACGGTGAAGACCGACGGCAAGGCCGTTTCTTTTTGGAGGTGGTGTTTTTACTCCGACCGTGATGTGGAAGATGATGTTCTTGTTCGGGTGGTGGTTTTGTTGTCGGCTCAGGCTCGGTGGAGTGCCGTGTTGGTTCAGTTCTGTTTGAACATAATGGAAAACATGAAAACATACCTTTGATTGCATCAGTACAGGTCAGCAGAGAATCCAGATGGAGATGCAGCAATAAGGTTTGACATGATTGTCATCTTGGTCTGGTTCCTCCTTAGGGTGCTGACTGATGATGGTGAAGATGAGAACCGAATAGGGGATTCGGTTTAGGAGAGGAGGTCGAATATGATGTTAGGCTTATGGGGTGTGTCTAATTGTGTAACTGTCTAACCCCTTAACCTCCACATAATTCTCCTTATATAAGCACCCAGGAGGAAACCCTAATTAGTTAATAAGGGTAATATGGTCCATCAACAATTACCAACTAATTATTTAATAGGATTGTTATATATATTTTGATCTATATAATGTAAATGATTATAATGGCTACAGATTAAATATTAATACGTAATATATTTAATCTTACATTCTCCCACTTGGCCGAGTAATCATTTATTATGAGTATTAGGTAAGCCTGATCAGGAGTTAACACTCATTTTAGCCTTAAACAAGTACTATAGCAGAGAAATACAGCCGTTGAATCATTATGCGACTCAGGACCCCCATTAATCATACTATAGCCTTAATTTAAAACCTAATCGTCATGATCAAAATACGCATAAGCCCTTTGTTTGATTTGTAACTTTACTTGTCTTATATGCCATTATGTCGACTTGACATATTCTTAGAGACATACAAAATCAAACTGATGAGGAAAAATTAACTAATACTTAGTCATTCATAGTACGATATGCAGTTGCGCATGGCCATTAACTAATACCCGTCTATGAGCTCTCTTAATAAGACTTATGGGTAATAGCCATTCAGTTATAGGATCCTTAAACATATCATGAATGAATTCGATACAAACTTAGTTTCCTCAATTCGTTCATAAACGAATAATTAATTGCGTATCGAAACTTAATGCAGCACCTCTTGAACTGTTACTGTTCAAGGAGTCATGGTAGCTGACTTTATCACACTAAGTCTTCAAAACATTAATTTATATGGAGTTATTAAACTTATGAGTCCACTGATAAATTTCCAACAACATTTAGTGACTATATTATGTCGTTATAACTTAGGTTGTTATTATCAGTTTGTTATGACTCCTCCATAAGATAAGTTTTGTCTGCTGACATAAATATATACCCGAAATTACATTTTGTCATCTTTGAATATCTCAAAGTTAAAGTAATAAACCGGTTTGAGTTCTCACTTCTTCTTCAAATTATAGCCTCTCGTTTCTTTAAAGATATTATAATACTCCATTAGATGCTGCTACACATTAATCTAGACATATCTAGTGTGTTGCAATGTGAGTAATATCTAAACGAGTATAGACTTAAACTTAAATAAGGCTTCCAATTAATGAAGCGTAAAAATAATCTCATTTATCCTATTATCCTCTAAAGGAGAGCAGTATTGTTTGTTACATATGTAAGGACCCATTTAATGTTAAACTTATGGAACGGAACTAATGTCCCATTGGGTCTATCTCAGTATGTTATGATATCAATCACGTAAGAGATATCTCTGAGATTTGTTATATCAAAGTTTGTGTTAACAATGCTTTGACTTTTGTAACATATATCTGTCAAAAGAATATCATCTATATAGACAGGTTTATCTTAGTTGCTCCCACTCATCTTGAGGTAGGTACATTAATCCACTTGGTTGTTGATGAAAATAATTACGTTAAGATTTCATCACATTATGATGTTTGCATTAACCCATACATAGATTTTATTGGCTTATAGACAAACTGTTCTTTAACCTTCAGTATAGAACTTTAGGTTGTTATCTAATGAACATGTAAATATGTCAGCCATTTATTAGGGAAAATTGTTTTTAATGTTCATCTAATGTAGCTTTAAACTATTATAAGATACTAGAACAGTGATGATCCTCAAAGAAATCTTTGATAATTTATCTCTTCCTAAGTATAACCTTTTGACAATCAATCATGCTTCTTAGTGTCTTAACGTTTATATTAGGATTTGATTTAGTTATGAACACTCTTAGGTAATTCAATCAAATCTCAAACGTTATACGAACACATAAAATCAGTTTTATTATAAAACTGTTTTATTCCATTAAGAATATTGATTGACACTAATGGCTTAATTTGAAGAGATAGGATCAGCAAACATAGCAAACATTTCCAAAATCCATTTCAACTTCAATTTGGGAGGTTATGTAATCATCAAAGTTAGTAGGCTTTTAAACCTAGATGACCTCCTGAGTTGATTATTGGGTTCATTAGAAGTTTCAGTTTTATGGATTAGCTCTTGGTTAGGTTGCTATCATTTTCATTCTAAGTTTGTAAGAGTTGGTGCAGTATGGTGTACAAGAGGTGTAATCGGAGTTAAATTCGGAGTGAAATTTAATGACACTCTTCCCCCCGCCTCTTGTATTCCTTGCAAATCATGATAAGGAATTTGACTGCTCCCACTAACCTTAGAAATCTTTAGGAACTCAGCATGCTTAAGGTCAATATGTAACGACCAACAAATTCTAATAGAGAAACAAGTTAATGACGTTAGTCGTGATTTCTCTTGTTGAGAATTATGCTAGTTTAGGTAAGAAATCTAAGTGTGCCCACAATTAAGTAACAATGAAACTTTTGTAAGAGTAGCATTAGATTTTAAAGAGACAAGTTATGATAGAACAGTGTCGTGATGGAGCGGTGTCTTGTACAAGAGGTGTAAATTGAGGAAATGTAAAATTTTCACTCCCCCACCTCTTGCAACTATGGCAAGTTATTATGAAGACATTTAATGCTCCCACTGATCTTTAATATCTCTAGAAATGCTACAAGAGACGTTTCAATGAGCTACATGACGTGGGAACCTATCACATATACGTTAGACTTTATTTGATTTCTTTAACATCCAAATGTCATAAGAAACTTAAGGACATATTTAATAGAAATCTTAATAAGTAAACATATGAATAGATTTCTTCTAAGATTGTGGGCCATATGCGACAAAGGTTAGATACAAGTTGATAGCCTTTTAAATGATAAATGAATTATGTCTGAATATTCCATTTGAATAAGTTCCACTAATGTCAATGAATGACTTATGATGGACCCATACTTATTCCTTAAGCCAAGTAATATTTAGGGCTGTAACGTCATGATTTAAAATCACTTAGAATGAGATTAGATGAAAAAATCATCCTCATAACCATGTCATGATTTCTCATGAATTTTGGTTGTAATGGATGAAATTTATAAGTCTCATTTTCCTTTTGTCAAGTTCTCATTTACATGATGACAAAAGTTGTGAAAATGTAAGGTATCATCTAGTTTTATCTTAATAATGTTTCAATCCAGATATTTGGAACAAATAAGATGAGAGTTTAAGATAAGTGTGTGACTTTATGTTGACTATGCAAACCTCACAACCTTCATGACATAGCCTAAGTAATGATACTGTACTCTGATTAATAATCAGAACATGTAATGTATCGAAAAGCTTTGTTAGAAGACTGCTTATTATGGTTCTTATAGCGTTAACAATTTATTTTGTCACTAACTCTCATTTTAGTTATTTGTCAAGTTCTGGGAAGGAAACGTATGGAACTAGAGTCAACTAATCATGTGTTAATTGGAATACTGAAATTACCAGACTTAAATATCATTAATAAGTGACTATCTAATTAATTTACCCAACTGTTCTTTAGAATAATGGATAGTCTCGTTGCTTATGTCTAGTCTAATGACATAATTATGCAGTGAGATTTTCCCTTGAAGAACCTTAATGTTGGAATTAGCACTTGTAATTTGTCTATGGACCTTAGAACAATCCTCTTTTAAACGTTTTAGTGGTTGTAAGGTGAATAACAACTTATTTTCCAGCTTTAAACATTTATTTCTTTGTACATATGTTGCTTATCAACACACTCGTTATACTTTGGTATTTTGAGTGTTATAGTTGATTTATAAGGCATCAAAATGTACAAGTGAAAATCTTAATATGTAATGTACTGGAAAAACGTACTTATTTCCATGCGTAAGCCCTTAACTTTATGGGTCATGGTTTTGTACATTATAATGTATTCACATATACCACTTAACTTTATAGTTTAGAGTTTCAAATTAAGGCATGCATCTTAGGAGTTCTAGTGATTATTCCATAATTATAGATTAGTCTTAGGAAAAACTTAATCTGGAATAACTTTAGTGATAGCATTTACGTTAAAGAGTTCTTGATTATCATAAGAGACATCATGTTCGATTTATCCTATTCATCATGCTCTAACTTTCTTCTTTATAATCTTTATCAGAAGAGAGCAATAGGATTATCGTGTCTTAGGAAATAATCAGTGATTCAAGTTAAGAGCTAATTCTTATAGAAACTTTAAGCAAAACATATTAGATTTAGGAATTAGAGTGGTTGAGATATAGACTTATAGAAGAAAACTATAGTGAGTAAAATTATGGGTACTAAGAATAAGGCAGACGAAATGATCATAAAATAAAAATAAAGGATCATTAATCTAAGGATCATTATGTGAAGAGATTGTGATATGTCTATTACTAACATCAAAATAATAGACTTATTGAAAATTCTACTTAAACGAAGACAAATCAGCTTTGGCCAGAAGTGTAATCATTTAAGCATGTGTGCAAAGTAATCGTGACAAATCAGCTTTGGCCAGAAATGAGACAATCACTTTAGTTATGCACTTGTCAAGCATGCTAAACATATATGAATTAAATCAGCTTTGGCCAGAATTAAGACATTTCACGTTTGTAATGCATACTCAACATGGCTTTTATAATACTTGAACAATAAATAGATGCATCAAATCAGCTTTGGCCAGAAGTGATACATCAAAAGCTCATTCAAGTTAAGCCATTTTGGTTTTGTAAAACATTATTTGATACTTATTAATTAACTAAGTATTTACAAAAACCAATTATTTAGTAGCAAAACCAATTAAATCTTAGTTCACATTAAACAGCCTAAAATAATGAGGTTTCGAGTGAGATCTCGATTCAGTTATGAGGTCTCGAGTGAGATCTCGAGTCAAGTCTCGACTCAAGTCTCGACTCAGCTTATAACATTATGAGGTCTCGACTCATTAATGGTCTCGAGCCGCAACCTCAGTGTCTCGAGTCGTAATCATGGTCTCGATTGATGTGAATTATGAGATCTCGACTTCTTATGAGGTCTCGAGTCGCAACCATGTTCTCGAGTTGTGACCTTTATGGTCTCGAGTCGCAACCTTATGGTCTCGAGTTATGACCTTATGGTCTCGAGTCGCAACCTTATGGTCTCGAGTTATGACCTTATGGTCTCGAGTCGTACAGATTTAAGCCCTTAGTCGAAACCTCAGTGGTCTCGAGTCGAGACCTTATGATCTCGAGTCGAAATCGTTGTCTCGAGTTATAAACATTTGAGAACACTTCTGATTTCGAGTCGAGTTCTTGTGGTCTCGAGTCGAGACCTTTGTCTCGGGTGGTTAAAACCTATCTCGAAACTCCTGTAAACAGCTGTTATTGTGATAAGTTTGAAATTCGAATTTTTTAGAGATTATGGGATTTAGTTTCCTATTTTAATGCTAATCTAAATTTATCAAAATATTTCAAAATAATATCCATTTAATTTTATAACAGATTTCGAAATTTTAAGAGATAAAATTTAGATCAAAAAGGAAAAACACCCAATAATCTAAATTTAATTCCAAAACTTAGGGAATTTTCGAATTTCTCATAAGAACATAAGATGAACCCTAATATTAATGAAATCAAAATTCTGGAAATCGAAGCCTTTGCACTAAGGTTTTAGAACAGATTTCGACACATAAATTTGCCCATATAAAAGTGGACAAAAAATTAAGAGCATCTACTAACTTTGGTGGGCCATAAAAGTGCACAGGTTCACGTGACATAAAGGGTTTTGGACTTTTTAAAATCGAATATTATATAATTAAACTAAACCTTTGAATTACAAGATGGGAGAAAAGCATAAGAACATTACGAAAGTAATATATAATATTCAAATCATCCATCCATTCTTTGATTTTTAATTAAGTTGTTAAAATTCTGTTTTCCAGATTTCAATCCCAGAATAATGGATACGAAAACAGAACTGACTAATCAACATATGCTCTGATACCACATGTTGGTTCAGTTCTGTTTGAACATAATGGAAAACATGAAAACATACCTTTGATTGCATCAGTACAGGTCAGCAGAGAATCCAGATGGAGATGCAGCAATAAGGTTTGACATGATTGTCATCTTGGTCTGGTTCCTCCTTAGGGTGCTGACTGATGATGGTGAAGATGAGAACCGAATAGGGGATTCGGTTTAGGAGAGGAGGTCGAATATGATGTTAGGCTTATGGGGTGTGTCTAATTGTGTAACTGTCTAACCCCTTAACCTCCACATAATTCTCCTTATATAAGCACCCAGGAGGAAACCCTAATTAGTTAATAAGGGTAATATGGTCCATCAACAATTACCAACTAATTATTTAATAGGATTGTTATATATATTTTGATCTATATAATGTAAATGATTATAATGGCTACAGATTAAATATTAATACGTAAAACTCGATGATATTCATTACTAAACTACTAATCACAGCTATAAACTAACAAATCAAACAATTACAACAAAATACCACCTCCGCCACCACATCTCCGCCACCACCACCACATCTCTTCTCTAATTCCAGTACTAAACTGTTAAAACTCGATGATATTCATTACTAAACTACTAATCACAGCTATAAACTAACAAATCAAACAATTACAACAAAATACAACCTACATTTCAATAGAAAAAAAAAGCACAAAACAAGCCCTAAATCAACAACCGCTAACCTGATAACAAGTAACAGGTATCTCCACAATCGCCGATCGATTATACTGAACAGTACTAGCGCTATCAGTAACACGAACGTCGGCAATTTCACGGCCACTAAAAGACAACGAAACCGCTCGGGGCCGCTTTCTCGGAAACGAGTCGAACGAAACCCTAGATGGATAAGATAAACAGGTGAGTTGAGTCGACGGCGGCGCTGTGACGGCAACTCGACGGCGAAGACCGACGGCAAGGCCGTTTCTTTTTGGAGGTGGTGTTTTTACTCCGACCGTGATGTGGAAGATGATGTTCTTGTTCGGGTGGTGGTTTTGTTGTCGGCTCAGGCTCGGTGGAGTGCCGGCCGGTGAAGATGAGGATGTGGAAGTGAGATGGGGGTGGTGAGTGTTAGGTGGTGGTGGTGTTCTCTGAGAATGAAAAGAGAAGAGGAAAGAATAGGAGAGATGCAGAGAAGTGAGAAGTGAGATAGATAAGTGGTATTTGTTGTGGTGTTAAACAAACACTCTTCTCCTTGCAGACTGCAGACCTTTGGTCCACCTCTTCTTCTGCAGATGCCTGCAGATGTGGTCTGCAGACTGCAGACATTTTACCTCTTCAAAAACAAACACCACCTAATACTTTGAGGATTCTTTTCCCATTTCCAACCCCAGCGCACACTGCTTCCAACTAGGCAAACATATGAGGCGACGCTAGCATCTTTATTTGCAGCAAGCCTATATAAATCTGGGAACATCATCATCAAAGGTTCCTGCGACGCCCATCTATCCTTCCAGAACCGAGTATTCTCACCATTACCCACTTCGACACGAATTTTTCATTTTAGTTTTGTAGTTTTGATTTAGCCTAACAGAAATTTGAGGTTTCATTAAAACTAGGAACCGTACTAATAATATTCGTTCCACGTGTTACCTTATTTTGGACAGACTTTATTTTATGGGTTTTATATCTCAACTACTATACTAACTGCAGGTACCGTAATGAAACGAATTGTTACCGACTCATTTCCCGCGCAACACGCGGAGGAATTTTGCTAGTTAAAGTTAAATGAGTTAGGTTCAAGCTTAGAAATACTTGAAGTTCGGTTAAATTTATATATTTTAATACATTTTTATATTTTATTTTTTAGCTCGTCAACTCTTTTTCTTTCTTCACCCACGCCTCAACGGTCAACTATGTGCCCCACAAGAGTGAACAGCCTAACGCCCCAGCCACTCATGCCCCGGTCACGCCAGGCGGGTGGTGTTTCTCGCCCTTTTGGGCTTAGGTGGCACCGGACGCTGGATCATTACACTTGGTCTCATTGTCTCGGTTGATTTGAATCTTTGATTGAGCCCCATACATACTATCTAGAATCTAGATCCTTCCTTTTAATTAGGCCCAATCATAATTGGCCAGTCATTAGTAGGCTCAAGCCCAGTGAACGTGGCCCAGATTGACTGGAACTTTGAACCAATTGCAAAGGTAGAGAGCTTTGGGTTGGTTCATGAAGTGGAATGAGCTTTGGTTTATGAACGTGGCCCATCCTGACCCAAACTCATTCTAACCTGGCAACCAACCCAACCCAACCCGCCCATTTTGGCCACCTCTACATATATTATTTAGATCATTCGATTTCTTATATAATTATACACAAAATAAATATTTATGTAATCATATGTTATATTATATTATATTATAGTATATTATAATGAAAGAACTGTTACTTAGGTATTTTTTTCTCATCTCAAATCGCTCGTATTTGTTAACGATTTATATAAAAAAAATACATTTTGTATCAATCATAGAGCTATAAGAATATACACATAGTATAATTGGTGAGTCATTTATTTAAGTATATAGTTAAAAAGTACATTAATATTGTTGTTTTATAGTGACACTATTTTTAGTTAGTTTTTTTATATTGTGATGGGATGGATTACCAAATGAGGCAAAATTTGCATGAGTCATCGTTATGATGGAGAATGTGCCATTATTGACATGTTAGAAAGTTCTAGTGAAAGTGTGATGAGTCAAGGCTTTATTTGAAATTATTATTAGAAAATTGAAATGTACGACATCAGTGGAGAAATAGTGTGTAAATGAGTTGTTGAGTTGGAGCTTCTTAACTTTGACTTGATTAATTTAAGTATACTAAAGTTGAAACTCATGTTTAAGTTCTACAATATTTATATTTGTAAGTTAAACTCGTCTCATTAACAATATTTATCGTAATTTTATGAATAATAATAATAATAATATTTATTATGTAGTTATATATTTATGTATAATGTAGTTATGTATTTATTTTATAAGATAATAAAAGTTTTTTATATTTTTGTAATTATATAAGATAAAAGTTTTTATATTTTTATAAACAATAGCCTTGTTTTGAATTGCAACTCAAACAAGTTTGAAGGTATAAAACTAAACTTTAAAATTGGGACCTTCATTAACCCAATTTGTACTTTCGACTTCGGGTTTACATGATATCGTTCCTTCGGTTTTACATAATAATATTCTATAAGGCTATGCGTTATGGATGAAAAGAAGAGGGTGTGTAATCTCGTTAGTGGCTGGCGTGTTGTGGGACGTTAGCCCACAACCTCTAGCCTAACAAATATAGAAGGATAAATAACCAATACAAACAACTAAATAAAGAAGTCTTAATATAAATAATCAAAAGTTTTTTACTTGAGAATAAGAGGTAGCTTATTTTCGGGTTAACTTGTTTAATTGACCAACTTAATAAATGGATCATTTTCGGGTTAACTTGTTTAATTGAACGGGACGTGTTCGTCCTGACTTGTTTAACATGTTTTTTTTTTAAACGCGTTGATCTACCAACCTATCTATTTAAACAAAAAAAACCTCACTAACACGTTTAACACATTTTTTACAACCTACCAACCCAATTAACATGTTTACAACTTTATCACTACTCGTTAACCCATCGAACATGTTTAGATAAATGAGTTTATGTAGTTTGTGTTCGTGTTATATAATTTTAAGTGGGTCATCTTATTCACACACTCTTAAATCTTTTTTCATATAGTCTTTTTCACTCTATCTCTATATATTTATATATTTATGTCGGAAGTAGAGGGAAAGAGTGTACTAATGTTAACACTTTTTTAAGTGTATACTAGTACTTTCACCCGCCGCGCGTTGCGGCGGCATCCAAACTTAACATAACTCGAATTTGTACCGTTAAATTTTTGACGCGACTCGTTTCTAAACATAATCTGCATCAAAAATGTATACTAACTGAAAATGCACATAAAAATAAGCACGAAAACATATTATATTTTACTTGATTTATTACCGAGAAAAATTACGTTGAGACGTAAACCATTGTGGATTATGCCGAAACGTGCTAAAATAAGCACGTAATGAAATAGTGTTTTTTAAAGTTAAAGAATGGTATCATGCGTTGTTGCGGCTTCGAAACGTAAAGTAACTTGAATTTATACCGCTCAATGAAAACGTATGATTTTTAATCTGTAACAAAATTTATGTCAAAACGTAGACCAACCGTAAACGTAGATAAAAAAATCACGTATAAGTATGTATTATATTTAACCAAGGAACATGAAAATAAGCACGTAAAACTCAAGATGATCAAACTACTTTTACCAAGTTTTTAAAAAAGTGAAAAGATGTAAGTGTCAATACAGAAAATTAAAATATAAAAAAAAACAAATCATTATAATATAACATAACGTGACGCTAGCTATAGTGATCTGGTTAAATGTTATTAGTAATTTGGTTGTATAACTTAAACATATCATAATAGGTATTTTATAATGATGAGAAATTCAAAAGAAAAAATATAATTTTTTTCGTTGAAAAAGTATAAAAACATATGAAACAGGTATAATGAAAAATGATATATGTTATGGCCTTCGACTGGCTTTTAATATTTTTGTTTTATTTTTCACATATAAGAAATTAGGCATCAAACAATTTAGTTGTAAATATGTAATTAAAAAAATTACGTCATCCAAAAAAAATTGATTAGAATTAATATTGTAGAGAGATGGCTTTATTCATTGGAATTAGACATGAAGATCCACATCTGTCTACCTCTCTATCTAAAACCATTTTGTCCTCTCTCTATAGCTCCTGTCAATCAACATCTTTTTCTTCCATTTTATTGCCGGAAATCTAGACCATTAACACAAAACATACCCGACGCCGTCACCACCACGGCAACACCTAACCGCGCCGTCTCCGTTCACCATCCGCCGTCATCCTCAGCCAGAAACAAAAATCTGATAATGTTATCTTACTATTATTTATTCACTCGACACTGTTGAAAGGTGTAAAAGATATCTTCAGTTGCATTATTAGTAATTAGTAATAATAAATAAATGTGTTACATTATGTATCTTATATTATTCTTATGTTGTGTTCGTCTTGTTTCTTTTTCATGTATAACGGACTGGAGTTGATTGGGCTTTGAAGACAGCTTGAAGGCAGATTGGGCTTGAAGATTGTTGGGCTGCTGGACTTAAAGAATGCTGTTGGGCTGAGGTCGGTTTCCAGTCGCATATGGGGCTCCGGATGCTGGTTGATATAAAAGAATATTATCTGAGTTCAGATCTTAGATTTTTGGGGTTTTTTCCTCTCTCAAAATTTCTTCATTTCTCTCTCTAAAGTTAGGCTTTCTCTAAAGATTTGAACATCGTTTGTTCGTTTATCAATTAGTTCGAGTATTAGTGTGTATAGATCATTGTGTTGGTGATCTAGTAGGTTTGCTGTAAGGTGTTTGTTGAGAGTTTTGTATTTGAACAGATATGTTATTGTAATTCGTTTGAATCTTGATTGTTTTTTTAGTAAAGATGCCATATTTTTTACAGACACGTTCACATTGCAAAGTTGAGGAGAACCCCATCTAGCAGATCCATGGTGGTGACCCAGTGAGTCCATCCGGCGACTCTACGGTAGACTGACGCGTGCCGGAGAATCCCATCTAACAGCACTAAGGGGCTGCGATGGTCGGTGATGACGGCGTGGGGATCATGAAAGTAGATATGGGTTCTTGTTCGTGACACAAACAATCAAAACACTCGCAGTCAACAGATACAGTCATAACATCCACAGTTGTATGGCAACATCGTAATTTTACTAATTTATCTGGATGGTTGGATGAGGGCAGAATTGGAATTTTGTCGGTGCACCGACCTTTTTCTTTAAGAGATATATAATGGGTTGGAGTTGAAATTTATAACACAAAGAAAATCATGGATCATATTTGGTTTGTATAATTCAATCTTGTCAACCAGAAACCAATCAACCCAACACGCTAAGACCGTGGGGTGTGTGGGGGTGGGGGGAGGGGCTTGGGTTGGGGTCATTGCTTGACGCGTGACGGGTGTGGGGTCCATAAGGTAATTCTTCAAAAGAAGGGGTGTGTGGTGGCGTGGCTTCGGCTGGCGTGACCAGCTATATGGATTTGGATATTTTTTTTTATTTTTGTTCTAACTATTTAAAATTTCATTTAATTAAATTAACACACTAACTAAAATAGAAGATTGCATATAATTTTTTTAAAAACTACAAATAAAATAAAATAAAAACTACATAAAATAAAAAAGCTACATAAAATAAAGAGTTAAATGCCCGGATAGTCCTTGTGGTTTGTCCTTTTTTCACCTTTAGTCCCTAACTTTCTAAAATTATAGCTATAGTCCATAACTTTTCAATTTTCGTTCCCGGATAGTCACTAAGACTAACATCATTTAGTTTTTGGTGTTAAGTGGATGTGAAATGACCTAAATACCCTTACTTGTTAAATTAATAATTAAAAAGTTAAAAGAAATATAAATAATAGTTAAAAATGGTGGGGTTGGTGGTGGGTCCCATATCATTTTTAAGTATTATTTATATTTCTTTTTAACTTTTTAATTATTAATTTAACAAGTAAGGGTATTTAGGTTATTTCACATCCACTTAACACCAAAAACTAACTGATGTTAGTCTTAGGGACTACTCGGGAACGAAAATTGAAAAGTTGGGGACTATAGCTGCAATTTTAGAAAGTTAGAGACTAAAGGTGAAAAAATGCCAAACCACAGGGACTATTCGGGCATTTAACTCTAAAATATAAAAAAAAGATTAAAAACTTTATGATTTATCCATGTCATATTTTTTTTGTGGCGGGCTAGGGTTCGGGTTCTCTTGGTAACTAAAGGGGTTGGTTGGGTCGTAGTTTCGGTTAAATGGATGCATTGTAGAGAATTAAGTGGGTTGAATTTATAAAAAAAATATATAGAGATAGGAGAAGTAGAGAAGTGGTAAAAAGTGTAAAAAATTTGTGAGTATTTATAATGTTTAAAAAAGAAATATTTTTTTGAGTTAATTGCCCGGATGGTCCATGTGGTTTCATGTTTTTTCACGTTTAGTCCCCACCTTTTGGAAATAGCAGGTATGCTCCCTATGGTTTGTTATTTTGTTACTCGGATTGTCCCTTGACATTTACTCAGGGGACTGTCCGAGTAACAAAATGACAAACCATTGGGAGCATACCTGCTATTTCCAAATTAACTGACATCTACTCAGGGGACTATCCGAGTAACAAAATAACAAACAATAGGGAGCATACCTGCTATTTTCAAACGGTAGGGACTAAACGTGAAACCACATGGACCATCCCGGCAATTAACTTTTTTTTATAAATAAAGTAGTCGTTTGGCAACGGCTAGCCCAAACGGTTATCTCTCACGAGCTATTCCAAGCGACGCAAGCAGAGCAACGCCGTGATCAACGCTAGCGCTATGTGGTTTAGCCAGCGTTGCTTGACAACCCCGCTACAACCAACACCCCCACACCCCTAGCCTAAATACTCCTAGAGATAAGAGTTAGGGTATGTAGTGGATTTTGGGAAGTTTTCTTCATCACCATTGGATGACAGATAAGTTGATGGATTTTTGTAATCTAGTGAGTTCGGGAACTCTTTTTTGTAAGGCATGTTACTTTTAAAATAACTTTTTAAGCTAATGTATCTCCAATTTTTTTTCATTTCTTTTTTACCTTTTAGTTCTTTCAAATAAATAATAAGTAATGTTTAATATAAAAAACTAAATATGTAGTTTATTTATTTTTTATATTCTAATATAGATTTTATAGGAAACTAAGTCGCATCATGTAGAAACATGTACCGATACGGGTATGTATTCTAACGATGAAAATGAATCACAGTCACACCTCGCCTTCTCCTTCTCATTTTAGATATGCAAAATAGTAAACACGTTAGAAGAGACCGGAGTCTCTGGACCACCCTCCGACGCTGAAGTAAGTATTGGATTCAATGTGGAAAGAGTTTAGGGTTAAAGAATAGAGAAAAATGCAATTTGCGTCCCCGTGGTATGTGTGAAACATCAACCTGAGCCCCTAAATTCATTTTTTGGTTTTTTGAGCCCCTGAGCTTATAAATTCATAACAGTTTTAGTCCCTCCGTCACACTTCCGTCTGTTTGACTGTTTGACAATTGTGAAATGTCCTTTATACCCTTAATGATAAACACATATAATCCCTAACCATACCTTACACCGATCACACTTCTCAAAAAGATCTGAAAATCTCTTCTCCCAACTCCCAACACCGATCATCATCTTCATCTTCATCATCTTCATCTTCATTGAATCTCCTCACCGACCATTTGTTGTTATAACAATCCAAGGTAAAATCACATACCTAAAACATGATCGACACTATGGTTTATCCTCTGTTCTTATTAGATGCTTGTGTAACCCTCTGTAACTTGATGTTTGATGATATCTTTCACCACTCATGTTTTTACACTTCTTATCTGTATATGTTTCTGATATGGTAGAATGTAACAGGTTTTGTGTGAAAATATTGTTTGATTCTTGTGGGTTTTTGTCTTGGGTATCAAAACAGAGGTTTGGGTTTTGGTTATTATGAAGGTTTGTTTCAGGTTTTGTGTGAAAATATTGTTTGATTCTTGTGGGTTTTTGTCTCGGGTATCAAAACAGAGGTTTTGTTTGATTCTTGTGGGTTTTTATCTCGGGTATCAAAACAGAGGTTTGGGTTTTGGTTATTATGAAGGTTTGTTTGTGATGTTTTTGGTTTTCTCTGTTTATTAAGACTGAGTTTTTGGTTTTTGGCGTTAATCTAAGATTGTTTTTGTTTTATAGTTTGTTTGAAATGTTTAAAATATACAATCGATTAAAACAGGGTTTGGTTTCTTAAGTCTCTGCTGTTCATGTTGAAATCTGGGTTTTTTAAGTCTCTGTTGTTCATGTTGAAATCTGGGTATGGTTGTTGTTTTGTTTCTCATATAAAGTTGGTTAAAGACTCTGTGTTTTGGGTTCCTCATATTGGTCATTTGAATGTGTTTTCTTGATATGAGATCAACTGTGTTTTGGGTTCCTCATATATGTATACATATATGCATTATGAAAGTACTGTATCAGTCGTCTTACTATGGATGTTTTTATTGTACAGAATGGCTGCGGATGTAAAGATACGCAAAACACCAACTACGAAGGCAAGAATACTTGACAACATCCTGGAAGATGGTGCGGTGCACATAAGGAAGTGATTGATCAGAACGATCAATTGCATATGAATGAATATAACCCCAGTGGCAGATATGTAATTAGCGAGCTCTGGAATTTCAAGGAAAATCGAAGAGCTACATTAAAGGGGGTTATCAGCTACATTCTGAAGTGCACCAGTCAGTAAAGATCCACAATTTCTTTCTTGGTATGACGTTTTGTCTCTGTATTGTATGTTACGGTCTTTTGTTATCGAGTCTGTAAGTTCCGTCAAGTCTACCAAGTTGGATATCCTTCTATCTTTCTTGGTATGACGTTTTGTCTCTGTATTGTATGTTTAACATAATGCAAGTGTGCATTTATGTTGTGTTTAATTGTAATCATGCTTAACTGTTTAACTTAGTGATATGTTCTGTCCATGTTTGATGCTTAATTGTTTAACTTAGGGCTTAATACAGAATTTTGGTGTTTTTAGAAGGGAAAGAAATCCAAAAAGACGGTCTTACCCCTGGCTCAAACAGTCAAACAGACGGAAGTGTGACGAAGGGACTCAAAGTGTTATGAATTTATAAGCTCAGGGGCTCAAACAACCAAAAAATGAATTTAGGGGCTCAGGTTGATGTTTCACACATACCACAGGGACGCAAGTTGCATTTTTCTCTAAAGAATAACATGTAGAATATTGGGGAGGAGTCCTCTATAGGAAATTTGGTTACATAGGGATCAAACCTATTTTTAAAAGATTTGAGGATACTTTATCTGCATGAGAATATATCCCCAGAATATTTATTGCATTTATATTATATTTATTACAAGTTTGACTGAGTCGGAATTACCGAATCAGGTCATTCCTCTATAGTCTACACATCAATTCTTATATTTTAATGTAGATTTTATAGGGACCTGAGTCGTATCAACATATAATATTTTTTGGTCTGGTAATGTCCCGATAAACATTTTGGTCTGGTAGTGGGATCTGAGTCGTATCAATATATAATATTTTTTTGTCTGGTAATGTCCCAATAAACATTTTGGTCTGGTAGTGTCCAATAAATGATTTATGTTGTATATAATTCGGTTTCTGATTAAAAAAATCAAAATGTAGAATTTGATTCTAAAGAGAACTATATATTATTGAATTTATATGAAATTCTGTAATTTGTTAAAAACAATTTATTAGATGAAAACTGAAAAAGTAAAAAATAAGAAGAGAAGAAAACTTTCACATTTCAAATTTGTATGACGTGCACGATAGGGAACCCGGATAACCTTGGTTAATGCACTTTTAAGAAACAAATATAAAAAAAAGAAACAAAAAAGTTAATTAGATATGTAGAGTAAGGATGTTGTATAAATGAGTATTCGAGAATTTTTTTTTCACATCTTGTAAGCACGCATTTAAGTTCCAGAATCTAAAAAAAATTATGTATTTACAGTAATAGAGTGATTACACATAATTACTCTACTAGTGTAAATACACATTTTTTTTTTTACATTTTGTAACTAACATCGTGCTTAAGTAGATAAGAAAAAAAACCTTAATTCACTTCTCATGTTAATACTCATTTATATTCGATATTTATACTAGATATATATAAACTAGTCTAAAAAGTATAATATCTGTAGAAAAACACAAACGAAATTTGTAAGAAGAGATTGAAGGGGACCATTTGTAGAACCTAGTAGAAGTGTGATCTTTTTTTTAGTTCTGAATATTTATTCTCTCATTAAACTAGAATTGATTCTCTATGTTGCGGAGCCAGTTTTTTTTAGTGTGATTTGAGCGTATGGATTTTTTTTTGTAATTGTTTTTGAAGAGAAAATAATGAGTGATTACATTTCCAACCCTTTAGATACTATTTGTTTGAGAAATTATTTGTAGTCGGATCTCATGATGTGTTAATGCGGTTGAACCCACATCTTACCATAATTTTGTACTTGTTAATCGTAGTAGGATCTTATAGACTGTTTCAAATCGAACTTTTCAATTAATTATAGACTTCTAGTAAATATACACACGACACAAATACTAAACTCATATGACTTCATAAAAATTAATTCTATTTATTATTCATTTAAATTATAAAATAAGGAGGTTACCTAAAAAAATATAATTAATTAAACAAATATAGAAATCATGAAAATTATAACAATATTAATTTAGATTTTTTTCATGTAAAATATGTATTAATTAATGAGATGGGATATATCTTCTTTGTATGACTATAATAATACGGGGGATACATTCCATTTACACAAATCATATTGTTTAAATTATTAGACATGAAAGAGAGATATTTTAAAATTTGAAACTAACAAAAAGAATTATATGGTTATGGAAGATAACTATGAATATATTACCAAATAATACATTTTAAATTATTAAAGCAAATAACATCTTTGACAATGGACTGATGTATCTAATCCTTTCATTTGATCAAATGTAACCCTATCTTGATTATGAATTTTTTATCACTTACTTCAAACATTTTGACTAAATACTTCAACATATCCACTTCTAACACGTATCAAATAAACATTATTTGACTAGACACCTATTGTCTTTCTTTCATCCCGCTCGTGTGATGTCGACATGTCGTTAATTTCTTCTTTTAGTGTGTTAATCCTTGTTGCTCACGACGCAAATTTTCCTGACAAGTATTACTATAAAAAAACAAATTTGTCGCTCTTAATATATACTTTTCTTTAAAAGAGGTGATATAACATTTTATCGTATCAAAGAATCAACATTTGAAAGACACTCAAACTACGGCTTCGACCCTACCAAAACTTAGCTTCATCACCGTTGAACCAACACATCGCTTATTTCATTTTTCAACATATTATTTATCACAAAATCATTTTCATCGCAAAAGAAATCAACATTTATTGTATTAATTAATTATATATCCTTAATGTGGCACTTGATTAGAGGCTTGTCATTCTATCATATGACCCCATAACCCATCACCAAATGGATCCATCATCGTTACTAATTCTAGTATGTATGTCGCTTAAAATCTCTCTTTTTTTAATTCTTTTTATTTCATACGTTTTCATCTCATTTTCACTTTTTTATACTATAAAATATAAAATATATAAAATATAATTTTATATTATGTATTCTAAAATATAATATTGCGTATTCATGTAAAACATACAAAGTGACAACACATCCAACCTCATATGGATATATAGCCTGCAATGTACAATAGTGCAAAACTCGGACTTTATCCGTTCCAGGGATAGATTGAGAGATCTCCAGACGATGGAGATGTTTCACCGGATGTCAGCAAAATAATAGCATATTTTCAACATGTTTTGTAGATGTGAATCTACAATCCATGGAAGGTTCGACAGAGGAGGCGAATTTGTTTAGGTTTCCGGTGGTTCTTGGAGGAGTTGTTAAGATACATATGAGTTTCAAAGTATATTAATTGTAACATTCATATTGATCATCTTTAGTTTAAGTAAAATTGGAAATTAAACTTTCTAGTTTGATTTTAATTTAAAATAACCTTAGAGTTAAACATTTCATATAAGGTATTTAACATAACTAATTAGATTTCTTATTAAAAAATAATTGTCAATCGCGCCTAGACAAATAAATAGGGTCAAAAAGCAAAATTGATAGCAAGTGACGAAGTAATCCTTGCACTTGACGTCATGGTTAAAAAAAAAACTATTTAAAGGACTACCACATAATTTATACAAGATAACATTGGTTATATATTTTAATAATTATTATATATATATCAATTGACAACACCACTTTGCTACAGTGGTGTTGTCAATTTTTTTTTTCTTTTTTTTTTTTGTTTTCTTTCTTTCTTTTCTTTTTGTGTTTTTTTTTTCTATTTTTTACTTTTACCCTTTAATTTTTAGCATTAACTTTTACAATCCCTTAACTTTCTAAATACTTTTTAATCGAGTTTTACGTCGTTATTTTTATTTACGAGTCGATATAAACTTAAGTCGATTTACATTTCGACATGATTTTCTGTGTTTATTTATGATTTTGCCCCCAGTATAAAATTTGTTTTAATATTTTTTTTACAAGACTATGGTAGTGTTTTGTTTTAATTGGTTGGCTCGATTTAATTTTTTTCGTCATGCCAAGCGGTAGTTTTTCCATCGTTTTAGTTTTTCTAGCAAAAGTATGGTAGTATTTTGTTTTACTTTGTTTACTCAATGTAATTTTTTTAGATCGTGTTATGAGTAGTATGTACAAGTAACTAAAACACAAACGCACATGCTATGAGAAAGAAATATTCGGCTTAATGCCCCGCAACGCGGGCGGGCAAAACCTAGTTATAATCATAGAGTGTTATTTCTAGATTTGACAACATATGCTTTGTCGGGTGCTTTTTATGGGCCATTTCACCTAATGTTTTTTTTTTATCCCGATATTATTATTATCAAGATAATTGGGATTTTTCTTGTTAAAACATAACGAAAACTCAAATTACTTCGTTAGACCGCCCGTAATGGGGCGTGATTTATAAAAAAAAAATTCAAAGAAAACGCCCGAAAACGCCAAGAAGCCGTTACACCCCGGCGTGTTTCGGCGTGATTTTGGGCAAATTTGGTTTTGGCGTTCTTTGAATCACGCTATTTGGGCAATTTGTTGGCCAATCAGATAAGGTCATGTGGTTTAGAGAGATAGAGATGGAATTTTTGGGTTGGGTTTGCCGGAATTTTTGGGTTGGGTCCGCCGGAGATGTTGCAGGTCGCACCAGAGAAGAAGGAGAAGGGATGGAGGCTGGTTGTTTGATTTAAAACTTTGGTCACATGTCACATTAGGCCCCTGTGGTTTGATTTAAAACTTTGGTCACATTTCAACTTTCAAAAAATGCTATATCAGTCCCTAAAGTTTTGTTTATTAATTGTCTCATTTGAATCTTTTATAAAACTTAAAATTTTACAATGTAATTTTTTAGTATTGTAATTTTTTTTAATTTAATGAAGTATTTTAAGTTTTTAATTTAAAAAAAAATTGTGTAATGATTGGATGGGGCGTTATTGGGCATTATTCCATTACGCCACTTTTGCAAAAACGCCCAATAATGCCCCCATGCTAACTGGACTGCCACATGGCAGAAAACGCCCCAGGGTGGGGGCATTATTCATCAAACCACTACGCATGGTCTTACAGGCTGTGAGACGTAGAGTGCACGTTCGTTTAAGATTGTTTAATTTTTATCTTAGACGTATAACAGGGTTCAAGGTGCAGCGTCCCGAAAGAAGAGCACATACCATTATTACTAGACAAAATCAATTGATGCATCATTTCAGGCCACTCGAATTAACCACCAAACTGTACATTTATTCATAAAAACTCGGGGGGGGGGGGGGGGGGTGGTGGTTTATATAAAAAGACATACTAGTTCTTGATTTTTGAATTATTTGATTTGGATGTTTTATTTAACCAATTAAAATACTTCAAGTGATACCATGATTCAAAAAAGAATAGTTCTTGATTTTTGAATTATTTGATTGAGATGTTTTATTTAACCAATTAAAATAATTCAAGTGATACCATGATTCAAAAATTTAACCAATTAAAATACTTCAAGTGATAACATGATTAAAAAAAGATTGTAAAGAGAAAAATCCGTTCATATTCATCATGAGATTCCATTCATGATGTAAATAATTTATTAGGCCACACGGGGTGGTCAAGTTATACATCGTGATACTATTGTATCACTCGTGGAACACCGCCCCGCCCAATTCCCATCACTCGTGGTCAAGTATAACGAGTTATATATATAACGCGTTGAAGTTGGAGGGTGATGAATGTGTATCTTGTACATTGTGCATTAATACTTGTACATTGGAATCCCATCACTAGTGATACCACCCCCCCTACATTTCTATCACTAGTGATAGAATATTGGGTGCTGACATAGCATGATTTGATTGGATAGTGGGAGTGATAGAAACTATCACTAGTGAACCACCCCTCCCCCCCTTAATTAGGCTACTTGGTGTGGGCCTCGTTCCCGAAGCGTCCAGGTGCGGTGACGGGTCGAAACACCGCCCTCTCAGGTCGTCCCCGTCTCAAACGTCTAGGCCAAGACGATGATGACGGGCCATCTTTCAAACTATCTAGCCGTTGCCAACGGCTAATTTAATAATAATTATTTTCTTTATAAATAATACCGTTTATCCCTCTTTTCAAACCAAATTCTCTCTCACTTTTTATACATTTCTTAAAATTTTATAAAGTTTTAGCAATGTCTTCACTATCGTGGTGTTCGTCATCTTCGGGTGAAGGCAGTATATTTTTTTGCAAACGCCGTAATGCAGGCAGCACAGATGATCATTGAGGAAGAAGAAGATGAAGAAACTACGTCACAACCGTGAACTAGGCAAGCCGCCATAAACCGAGACCGAGAAGGTTAGGTTCTGTCGTTTTTATTTTTCGGTGTTAATAATTTAGTTATATTATTTTTCGGTGTTAATAATTTAGTTATATTAAGTTATGCGTTAATTATTTATTTTTACGCTCACGTGTAGGATCCCATGATAGATTAGTCGCCGATTATTTTGCCGATGAACCTTTGTACACAGCTGCAATGTTTAGATGTCACACCCTCAAAATCCACATGCGGGGCGTGCGACTGACCAGGATCAAGCCACTAATCATGTTGAACCAAGTATAAAAGTTATTAACATCATCACAATCAACACGATTAGTGATTAAGAATTAAATGTCCAAAACATAGTTTAAACCAACAGCAGAAGCTAAACGTAAAAATCCTGACATAAGTTAAAAACCACAGTGTTTAATAAAATTTAAAGCCAATAGTTTAATGGCGGCCACGACACTCCAAATGCTGCAAGCTCCCATGTTGTACCTAACGTCCTACAAAACATGCTAAAAGTGTATTAACAAAGGTTGGCAAGTTCACAGTTTCAGTTTTAAAGTAAAGTAAGTTTCAAATACATTAGTTTATTAAAAACATGTCATGAGTAGCTAACTCGACCTTAAGCCAAACCCGAAAACATGCACCAACCCAACAACATGCGACTAATAAACACCACTCTCCTACCCGAAATCCTTTTTCAGCCATAACCCCCACGAAAAACATGTAATATTGTTTAGACATGTTGGGGCAGAGAGCAGCCAGATCCTTTGATCGTTTGATGTAAGCTTCAATCTCTGAACTGACCATCTTGAGATTGTAGTATTACGTTTCTAGCTTCTGTATGTCATCCCGATGACAATTCTCCTCCGTCAGCGATTTAAATTTGCTGTTAATTTTTTTTTTTATTTTATACCCAAGTTACCATTAAAAGATTATAATACCTTACAGTATACTTTTAAGACTATTAAGAACTATAACTAGTTAAACAGAACATCTTTTTTTTAATAACAAATTTCTTTTATTTCTGTCATTTGTGTGACTTGAACCCAAAATCTTTCTCTCCGAAGGTGTTTAAAAGCTTTTTCTTTGACCAAGTTGGTCAAAATCATACTTATCACTACTAGAAAATAGACATTTCTTGACGCACATTGTGCGTCATAAAGTAGTAATTATGACACGCAAAAGCGGGTCGTTAATTGAGGAGTCATAAAATTAACATGACATGCATTTGTATGTCATGTTTTTATGACACACATTTATGACACACATTTAATGACACACATTCATGACACTCATTTTATGACACATTTTAATGACAAACATTCATGACACTCATTTTATGACACTCTTTAATGACACACGTTAATGACAAGCATTTATGACACATACGCATGACATTCATTTACGCGTGTCATCCTTTTAATTGTTTAATTTTTTTATAGAACTATTAATTTGTCCTGTATACATGTATAATAACAAAAACAATAAATCTTTTTCATAAAACAAATATACATATATATCAAAACAATCCACTACATAATCATTTGTCAAATATACTACAAATATTTTAACGCTAAAAAAAAAAAGAATTGTTTGTCAATACATCGTCAACACCTAAAATACGATTTGTCACTTACAAATAGAGGTAACCGCATAAGTCGACCAATCTTCGTGAATGTCATCGATATCCGCAATCGAGTATTCCTCTACTCCTTTCCCAACATGAGACAAAAATTAAATTAATAAATCTTAAAAATCAGAATTTAATCCTAATATATGAATTTAAGCATTTGTTTGGATATATAATACGTATTTCTCTAATATACAGACTAAAATATACCTAAACTTACATTATCATTGTCAAGTATTTCAACTCCTTCTATCTCCTTCATGAACTCCATCACATAGTAGCTGCATTCAGTACCTCCTGGCTGGCTGACGTGGACACTACACAATTAAAAATATCTAGAAATATGAAACCATTGCGATTTAAGTTTAAACTAAAGGTTTCAATATTTACAGTATCATTCCAACCACAATTTAAATAAGGGATTAAGTGCTCACCCTGGCGTTGATCCAGATGAGTTTAACCTTCATGTTGGCCCCGAAGCGCTCTCTCTCTCTTGATTCTCTCTCTCTCTCTTGATATGATTGCATGGAGATGGATGGGAATGGATGGGGAAAACATTTCCTATGGATGGGGAACATGAAAGGGAAGAAGAAAGTGATGATGTGAAGGTGAACCCGAACCCGAAAATTTTAGACGAACCCAAACCCGACCCGTACCGTACCCAAAAATTGTGTCATACATATGAACCCGAACCCGACTAGAATATTCTCAGGCTGACCCGAACCCGACCCTTCAACCCGACATTTTTTATTTTTTAATTTTTTCAGCAAATTAATATATTAAAATTAACATCTACTACAAAAAACACAAATTTATATAATAAAATTACATTAAAATAATAAAATATTATGTCAATTTCCCTTTTTTAAGTTTTATTTATGACATAAAATTACATACCTAATCAAATTATGACATAAAACATATTGTAGAAATATAATTTTAATATAAATGGGTTAAACGGGTCAACCCGCCAACCCGACCAGGTTGATCCGAACCTGACCTGTTTAGCTAAACGGGTTCAACCTGAAACTGACCCGAACCCGTTTAGACTAAATCCAAAACCGCGAATTTCGTGTTAGGCTCATGTCGTGTTTTCGGGTGGTGTCAGAAATTCACACCCCTATATATGAAGGTGATGTCGAGGTGAGAGAAGAGAAACCACACCCCATGGTTTTAAGGGCCCATACCTTTGTTGGTTCATTCTCCTCTTGCATAAGTGATCCCAACACATTAACATATTTTTGCCATCTGAGAAAAGAAAATTGAGTATAAACATTTAGACTCAAGTAGATCAAGTAAGTAAACAAGAAAATATGGGCATACAGTTAAAGTTTATTTACCTTCTATACTTTCAGATCTGAAGGGGTATGGTCCTAGATCTCGCGTCAGCATGACCGCGAATGACCATTACCCGCATCAAAAACCTCCAAACAGCAATAAACTCACCTGTATCCGCATGGGCACATGCGAACACAGTGGTCTAATCCGTCCAGTGATGAGAAGACTTACCTTAAGGACGGAAACTAATGTTACGCATAGCGATGCGGCCCCGCACCGCATCCTATGAACATTTTCGTCACGACAAGGGATCTGGACAACAGTAACAGTCTCTCAGCAAGCAATGCGGCATAACACCGCATCCCTCGTAAATCATGGATGGAACAACCAACGCGGGAACAACATCAATGACCGCAAGCAGAGGTGCGGCTTGGCACCGCATCCTGCCTACGAGGCAAGTGGGTCTGACACCACAGTGCAAGTGGCACTGAGAACAGTCGCCTACCGGCCCACGTGTATGCAAACAGTCTGACACCACAGCAGGACGTGGCATCACCATAGTAACCGACAGGTCTGACACACCTGCAAATAGCTGTGCGATGTCAGGCTAGCTACTCAACTACCCTCCTCCACTCCTCGGCTATAAATACCGACCCCAAACCAGGTTTGAGGTATCACTTCTCTACTCTCTCAATACTACTACTATCACACTTTGCTTCCCAAGCAAACTACTGATTCTCACGCCGGAGAGTGGTAACAAGGAGCACCCCCACCCCATCCTCCTTGTTGCGAGTCACGGCTTGTTTCCTTGTGCAGGAAACCCTCCACCAGACGATCCAGCCGGCGATCCTCGGAAAGAAGGGATTAACCCTCTTGACGAGACCAGTGAGTTAACCCACCTGGTTAACCATTGTTTCATCATTGGCGCCCACCGCTACTCTTAGCACTTTTTTCCAACCATCCCTTTCTCTCCAAAGATCATGTCTGATCGTCAAAACAACACCGGGGATAACCTAAACCCCGCAAACCAAGGGCCTGCGGGAACCATTCCCGTAGCCCCAAATGCTGAAAACATTGGCCCATCAACGCAAGGGGGCGCATCCCTTACGTTTGGACACGATTTATCACAGTACGCTCCTGTGATACCTACAGGCATGAACCTTCATGCCTGGTACGATCAACAAGCAGCTATGTTGGCTGCAACATACAACAGAGCTTGCGCAGAAGCGCAAGTATCCGTGGGACCAACCCCAGCACCACAGACCCCTGCAGGCCGTACTTTACAGTACGAAGGCAGGGCCCCAACACATCCGGCCTCCAGAAGCAGGCACGAAGATCGCGGTTCCTCTTACTGCGACGTCCGCACACTTGATGGGGACCACTCCACATATGGGTCCCGCCGCAGGAGCCATATACAGAGTCGCCTAGGCCCGCATGGCGAAACTAGGCGACAGTCTACAGCCCACCACGGCTTAGGCATTCACAGCCGACTGGGACCCCAGTCCCACCGTGAAGGACAAGGCTATACCGATCCGGACGATGGTACATACCGTGCGGAATCCCATGCCACCAGCAGCAGACCAGGAGGACGCAACTACGTTCCTCCCACACACCCCCGCACTACGTACCTCCGCGCTGCGAAACATCACCGCGGCCAACCCTACAGGCCGAAATCCGCGGCCGAAAACTCCAAATTCTCCCCAGAAATCGCCCACGCCGATGTCACCACCACAAAATTCCCATTAAACATTGGGAAATACAACGGTTCGACCGACCCAGATGATCACAACAACATCTTCGTCGGCGCCGGGTGCAACGGTAGGTGGGATGAACCAACCTGGTGCCATTTTTTCCCACAGACCCTAACAGGTCTGGCCTGGGCATGGTTCGATTCTCTACCACCAGGGTCACTGACCTCATTCGAGGACTTACAAGGAAAGTTCCTCGCGCACTTTAGCCAGCAACGACCCCATGAACGTGATTCCATGGACGTCATGAACATCTGGCGCAGAGACAACGAATCGCTTGACGCATTCGTTGTCCGTTACAATAAAGAGATCCTAGAGATAGGCGACGTTGCCGACCAGATGGCACGTAACCATTTCATTGTTGCGGTCAAAGACGAACAAATGGTTATGAATATTTCCGGCGGTACCGGCTTGCCTAAGAAATGGGAAGATGTCATGACTGCGGTCAAAACATACGCCCAGACTCAGCGGTCTTTAAGACCGCACATGTCAAAGGCACAACCCCAGGCGGAAGGCCAGTCTTCCCGCCAAGAGTCCCAGCGCAGCAATAAGCGAAACCGGGACACATGGAACCGTGGCAGCGATTCCAAACCATATGTCCCACGAAGCAGCCAACCCGACGCAAGGGCTACAATCAATGCCCAACGTGATAATCGGGCGTAAGAAAAGGAGTCTCGGGACCGCAGCTGGACCGAGATTAACCAGTCGCCAAGCGACGTCCTTCTCACGGACGCACAATTCCTGCGACCGGCCCAACCGATGAAGTCCAAAAAGAACCAGGATCTCGCACTCTATTGCGAGTATCACAAGGACAATGGCCACACAACAAACAGCTGCATCAGTCTCCGGCTGGAGATTGAGCGAGCCCTAAAAGAGGGAAAACTGCAACATCTATTGACAGGCGCACAAAAAGCAACAAAGCGCATCACTCCCCACAACGAGGGCACCTCCACGGGTAAGAGGACCATGTACGTGGCCTCTACCCACATGATCAATGGAGGAAGAGGAAGGCCGCGCAAGGCGGGAAGGCGACCGGAATTGGAATGGAAGGACGAGCAAGTCGTCTTTCCAAAAGTCCGGGGCGGCCCGCGCGACAGACGCGCCGTGGTTATCACAGGCCATCTGGCTCACTACTGCACCGAGCGATTGTTCATCGACCCGGGCAGTACATCCGATATTATATATGAGCAATGCTTCAACCAGTTCGATCAAGAAGACAAAGATCGACTGCAGCCAGCGGACTACCCGTTGGCCGGGTTTGCAGGGGAAACCGTATTCCCCCTGGGCCAGATTACCTTTCCTGTACGCCTCACCAACGGGAGGCATACAAGAACGGAGGAGGTAAACTTCATGGTTTTACCACACACCTCCAAGTACGACGTACTTCTCGGGAGAGAGTCCCAGGGTGACTTCAACATGATCACATCCGTCCCTCACTCTGCCATCGGTTTCCCAACCGAGACGGGGGTCGCGGTAATATATGCTCGAAGAGAAGTTATGTCTACGGACGACCTGCGTCCAGCCAAGGTCGCAAGGCCCACCCCCAACACGCAACCAGAAAAATGGGTGCTTAACGCAAGACACCCAGAGCAAACGATCACCTTGGGCCATGCCTTGACACCTACCATCAGAGCGCGCCTGAAACAACTCCTGTTCAGGAACCAAGATATTTTTGCTTGGAAACCCGCAGACATGACAGGGGTGCCACGCGAAATCGCGCAACACTTCTTGAATACCATGCCAGGTATCAAGCCGGTGATCCAAGGCCAACGCCACTTTGGATCAGCAAAAAACGCGGCGATGGAAGAGCAGGTACAGGAACTGCTCTCCGCAGGCATCCTGCGGGAAGTCAAATACCAGACTTGGCTGGCCAACCCAGTCATGGTAGAAAAACCAAGCGGGGGCTGGCACATGTGCGTCGATTACAAAGACCTCAATAAGGCCTGCCCCAAGGATTGTTACGCACTTCCAGAGATCGACGAGAAAGTCGATAACCTCGCACCATTTCGATGGAAGTGCTTCCTCGATTGTTACAAAGGCTACCACCAGGTACAGATGGCAATCGAAGATGAGGACAAAACAGCATTCCGCACTCCTACCGGGAACTACTGCTACACCAAAATGCCGTTCGGGTTGCGCAACGCGGGCGCAACCTATCAAAAGTTGATGAACGACACTTTTCGCGGTCAAATCAGCAAAAGTGTCGAAATCTATATGGACGACCTGGTCATCATGAGCATGGAGGAAGATACCATGCTCAACGATATTGAAAGAACATTCCAAACTCTGCGAAGCGTTAACATGAAGCTTAATCCAGGGAAATGCTCGTTTGGAATGGAAGAAGGCAAATTCCTCGGTTTCATCGTAACAAAAGATGGATTCAGGGTAAACCCGGAAAAAGTTCAGGCGATCGAACGCATGCCATCGCCCTCTACGATGAAAGAAATGCAACGACTAGCCGGCAGGCTAGCCGCACTAAACAGATTCCTAGCCAACCACGCAGCCAAGTCATACCCTTTCATCAAGACCCTGCGGAGCTGCCTAAAAAAGGAACAATTCCAATGGACCGCAGAGGCCGAAAAAGCTTTCCGAGAGATGAAAGAGTGTTTGATCCAGCTCCCAACCTTAACCGCACCACTAAAGGATGAGCCACTTATTCTATACCTGTCTGCCGCGGACAACGCGGTAGGCGCGGTACTCATAGTGGACCGGGAAGGAGTCCAAACACCCATCTACTACATTAGCAAAATGCTCAACGACCCAGAGACAAGGTACTCCATCATGGAAAAATTGGTGCTGGCACTAGTACATGCATCGAGACGTTTGCGACGTTACTTCGCAAACCACGTCATCACAGTGTTAACCAACTACAGGATCGGCCCGATCCTATCCAAACCCGACATCTATGGGAGGTTAGCAAAATGGGCAATCGAGCTGGGCGCACTTTCACTGAACTATAAGCCGCGCCCCGCAATCAAAGGCCAGGTCTTGGCTGATTTCGTTGCTGAAGTACCAGCAAACCACATTCAAGAATGCGAAGAGGAACAAAACCCTGCGTCACCACCATCCTCCGCAGAAACCTGGGCACTATATACAGATGGTGCATCTAACGAAGATGGTGCCGGCGCAGGCCTGCGACTTGTCAGCCCCGATGGCCAAGAGTTGACCTACGCAATCCGCCTCGATTTCAAAAGCACGAATAACGAAGCGGAGTATGAGGCTCTACTGGCAGGGCTGCGTTTGGCAGTCAAAATTGACGTTAAACATTTGGAAGCACATGTCGACTCACTACTGGTTGCAGGGCAGATACGCGGTGACTATGCCGCAAAAGGGGATATCATGATCCTCTATCTCGAACAAGCCTTGCAACTGAAATCCAGGTTCACCTCCTTCAATATTCGCCATATCAACAGGAGTGACAACAAACCTGCGAATGCACTATCAAAACTTGCATCCACCAGTTTCCAACACCTGGCAAAAGAGGTACGCATCGAGATTCTGCAAAATCCGTCAGTACCCCTGCGCCAAGTCAACGTCATCCAGTACGGTATAGCATCCTGGATGACACCGATAATTGCATACTTACAATCAGGCGTTACTCCCGAAAGCAAGGCAGAAGCACGGAAGCTACAATATAAAGCGTGTCATTACCAAATGGGAGACGGTATCTTATACCGTAAATCATACCTGGGACCACTCCTACGATGCGTCAACCCCCAAGATGCCATATACCTTATCAAAGAAATTCACGAGGGAATATGTGGCATACACGCGGGCCCGCGCATGGTCGTAGCCAAAATCATGAATGCCGGGTACTATTGGCCCGGCATGCACCTAGACGCAGTCAAAATCTTACGCAAGTGTTTTAATTGTCAACGACATGCTCCCAAGACGTTGCGTCCAAAAAACAACCTGATCCCCGTCACAACCGCATGGCCATTCCAAAAATGGGCAATCGATGTGGTGGGACCATTCCCTGATGCACCCGGTGCAGTGAAATTTATCATAGTGGCTGTTGATTACTTCACAAAATGGGTAGAGGCAAAACCACTTGCATCAACCATCGCTATGATAACAAGGAAATTCGTGTGGGAACACATTATCTGCCGTTTTGGTCTACCAATGTGCATTGTTACCGATAACGGTACCAACTTCGCCGCGGATGACTTTCAAAAATGGCTAAAAGAGCTAAACATTGAACACACATTCTCCTCAGTGGCGCATCCGCAAGGGAACGGCCAAGTCGAGAGTATCAACAAAAGCTTAGTGGAAGGCATCAAAGCACGGTTGGGAGCAGCCAGACGCGGCTGGGTTGATGAACTCCCAAGTATTTTATGGGCTCACAGAACTAGCCCAAAAACAAGCAACGGCGAGACACCCTTCAGCCTGGTCTATGGCACTGAAGCGATGATCCCCGCAGAAGTAGGCCTCCCCTCACCTAGAATGTTGGCTATCAACAAAATAGACAACAATGAGGAACGCAGGGTTGACTTAGACCTCTTGGAAGAAAGGCGCGAAAACGCTGCCATCAACGAGGCCAAATACAAAACCAAACTTGAAAAGTACTACAATGCACGCGTACGCATTTGTACTTTCAACCCGGGAGACTACGTCCTCCGCGACAACGAAGCATCAAACGCGGAACGCCCAGGGAAACTTGCCCCCAAGTGGGAAGGACCCTACCTCATCCAAGAGGTCCTGGGCAAAGGCGCGTATAAACTTCAAACATTAGAAGGCGAAACTATCGCACGCACATGGAATGCACAACAACTTCGACGCTGTTATATGTAAGCCATGTAACCTATCGGGCCGCAGGCCATTTGCAAATAAATAAATAGACGATTCAATGCAATATTGTTTATTTATTTCTATTACAAATGCGTGTTTCACTCTGCGGTATTCACAAAAACAAATTAGCAAAATCCTCATTCGTAATACCCATACAGAGTGATAACTACACGCAACTATTGTAATAGGCCAGCAATGGCAACACTGTTTGTCCGGCCGGACACAGTTCTTCATACTTACATATCATCTAGATATGCAAAAGGCAATTACAGGGTTAGTGTTACTCACAGTAACATTAAACTCATACAAATTCAAACATGCAAGTACTAAAAAACTTGTACAAATTGAACAGAAGGTTTGAAACTTTATATTCAAAAAAATTCTATACCCACGCGGTGCACAAGGAATTTACATGAAGTTTTCTAACATCTACATGAGGAAACACAAAAGGCACGCAGGCCAACCTAGTCTTTCGTCCCGCTGGGACCCACACCAACTGTGCTCTCAACAGCAGGCTTCTCCTCATCTTCTTCATCAGCGTATAACACTCGCAAGCGGTCCACATAGTCCTCCGCTTCTAGACACCTTTCAAGATCCTCAAGACCGGAAAGGGTTGTGTTATTATACGCCTCAACCGCAGCATCAAGAAGCGCTTCAGTATCCACGCCGTGGAACCCGGATCGCTCATCAGTATGTCCGCCCCGAGCCGCAACATTCAAATGACCAATACAGCGGTTATAGCCAGCTTTAAAACCAGCATCCCGGGCACGCTCCTTGATCTCGTTAACACCTGATACAGTCTCAGGTGCGTCAAGGATGGCAGTAACAATCTGCGATACAAAAGTACATAGGTTACCAAAGGGAAACATATAACAATAACAAAAGCAACGAACGCTTACATGCCCGTTCCCGTGCATACGCATCCATTCACGGTCAGCCTTGAGCAACTCAAGTGACGAAGCGAGGCTATCTCTAGCCTCCTCAGCCTCTCTTGCCCGCGCTTCAACCTCTTCAATACGGGCAGAGACCTCCTTGATGGTGTCCCCCCGGGTCCGCACTTCAGACTGTTAACAAAACAAAAACAAGTATACAAAAATATTATCAACATACGTGTGAGACATGCACAAAATCAAAGGCAAAAAAGACTTGTACCTGAAGGCCCAAGATAGTTTTCGACAAGTTGGCACGATCAACATTTGCCCCTTCAAGAGCCTTCACAGCGCGGGCTCCCTCCTCCTTGGCCTCTTCAAGAGCCTTTGCAGTATGGGCCCCCGCCTCCTTGGCCTCCTCAAGAGCCTTTGCAAGGCGACCTTCCGCCTCTTTGGCCTCTTGGGCAGCCGCAACAGCTGCTGCTTTCTCTTTAACCAACACAGCATTTGAGGCCTTAGCATTGACAAGCTCCTGGCGAACACGAAAGAGAGTTTCATTCTGTTTGGCCCAAGAGTCTTTCCAAGCCTTGCGCTCATTAGAAAGTGTCTCGCGCTCATTAGAAAGAGATTCTTTCCAACTCTTGCGCTCAGTGGAAAGCAGTTTTGTAAGGGTACGAACCTGTTTGAGCTCAGCAGTTGTTGCCCACTCTTCAGTCTGTTTACGCTTTTCAAAAGCAGCCCTGTCCCTTTCAAGCTGCTCCGCACCCTCACGCGCAGATTTCACCAACTCATCAGCCTCGGCACGCAACCGCGCATTTTCCTCCTCTCTGCGGCCCAGCACCTTGTAATTATCCAAAATGGCATTCGCCATTATGGAGCTCCCCACAAGCATGGAGGAGAGTTGGTTAATCTGAACTTCAGTGGGCATGGCACGGGCCCTGTTGACTTCAAATGGGGTGCCCAAACCACCCAGAATCTCCCTACATGCAGAGGGGTCAGCAGAAATATCATCCCCTTGCAATACGGTCCAGGGGGCGGTGGTAAGCCACGGCCCGATCTTCCGTATAGGTGCGGTAATAATACTCCAATTCAGACTCGTCAAGTTGAATCGGAGTCTCTACAAAACCCGCACCTCCGGGACCGGAACCAGAAGCCTTCTCAGCAGCAGGAGACTTTGGCTTTTCGGTATAAACAAATTTCAGGTTCAGATCATCAGTATCCTCTGGGGTAATGACATTGTCACGAGAATCCACTGTGTCTTGGATCTGGGCCGCGGGCCCCTTCCCAGTGTCCTCCCGCGTAGAGGGCTCAGGTGTAACAACCTTGTGAACCCCCACACCCGCAGCAGTGTCATGCGAGGGAGAAAGAAGAGCATCAAAGATGGAGAACCCTTCATCTTGGGGTTCTGCAATCAAAGAAAAAACATTTTAAAATACAAGTACAAATACAACATATTTGACCAAGTAATGCATCACTTACCAGGAACAACCGCAGGTTTCCTTGGTCCAACAAAAGCCTTGCGTCTGGTCTGAATCTTCGGCTTCTTTCCCTCGCCAGCATCAACAGCTTTCCCTGCTTTCCTCTTCTTCTCATCAGCAACCTTTGAGGCCGCAGTGGTTCCACCTGTGGCCGCACCAGCACCTGGAACACCCAAGCCCTCAAAGGTGTCAGATACTACCACGTAATCGGTATATCTGCGGAAATGAAATCGAAAGATACCTGCTGCATGCGGAACCAAAGGCGGAACAACAGGAGTTTCATTTTTCTTCTTGCCGCGACCCCGCGCAGGTTTATCTACTTGCTTCTTCTCAGCATGCTTTTTGGGAGCACCCTTTGACTCAAACTTACCAAGGGCCCCAAGTGTACCTGCATGTAGAATATCAGCAACATAAAACTAACAAGGCATGAAAAGAAGGCTACGAATTATACCTTTGCCTTGCGGCAGGGGTGCCTTCATTGCCTCGGGTGTAGGAACGCGGAAGTTATGAAGAATGGTCAAATTAAAACCCGCACCTTCAGCAGTCTTGACAACATCAACCTTGCCAGTAAAGGTTGGATCAAACATCTTCCACAGCTCAACAACTTCTTCTGATATACGAGTTCAAATTAATAACAAGCAACGGAGCAATGAAAGCGCACATGAGTAAGTACACTTACCACCAGTTTTCTCCCGCACAACGGGCCTTGCATGTTTATCGGCCCTAGTCAACAACATCCGCAGCATCCACAATTCATTATTCGTCAACTGCCTGTGTTCAATTGTCCTCAACCTCGGGAACCACTCCGCATTCTTCACAGTAGGAATGGCAATATCCTCCGCAGGGATAGGCTCATTAACGTTCCGCAAAGTCATGTTGACAACAACCGCGGCAGCTTTAACATAGAAGAATTTGCTCTTCCACTTTGTAATACCCTTGGGAGGGGTCATCAACTTAACACTTCCGTACCGTTCCCGGAAAGAGAAGAACCCTGTGTTCACCGTCAACTAATAAAATCCCCGGAAATTATCAACGGTGACTGGTAAACCAAGGGCACGAAAAGTCGATTCAAAATGTCTAATACGAATAAATCCAAAAGGGCTCATCTGGGAGATATGAACCCCATAATGCTCCAAACATTCAGCAACAAAAACGGTCAATGGTAAACGAAGGTTACCGTCGATGAAAGAATCGGCCCACATTGTTACGTAACCGGCTGGGGCACAAGCACCGGTATCACCGTCTTGGGGATAAACAGCCCCAAACTCGGAGGGCATCTGTGTGCTGATCATCAGTTGGTCGAACGATGCTTTCGACCACTTCAACGGTGGCAAGCCACCACCAGGAACACTGCCACCATCATCTTCTTCTTCCCCGGCCACCGGAGAAGAGACTTCAGGGTTTTCACCCTCCACATTATGTGGGTTAGATGGTTCAGCCATCAGAAATATGAAGAAAAGAAGTATCCAGTCACACAAAAACTCAGAAAGTTGCCGGAAAGAAGACAAGTTCACCGGAGAAGATGAAGATAACACACCCTTTTTTCACCGGAGAAATTTTTCAAATTTTGAACAGAGTGAGGGGAACCCAAACGGTTTCCCCTTATATACTCATCGCAATTAATGCGATGGAGTAACCGACTTACAAAGTTCAAAAAGGGCCACTTACGTTTCGCCACGTGTTCAGCAACCTTTCAGTTGACGGTTATCACGCGCGCGTGGCCTCCCACGCGCCTGACAGAATTGACCTTTACACTACTTACTACAGTGCAGTTATGACCTCGGTCAATGCACCAGTCCTTTCAGAACATCACATGTCAGAATTCTACTGACTTTCAACAACCCACACGTGCCATCAGCCACGTGGACAATACAAAAGCGACAAACTTATCCAAACTTAAGCGGCATGCGGTTTCTCTGGTTTACCGCACCATAACCCATACCGCATGTCGTTTTTTACATACCCCTGAAAAAGGCAAAAATATATATATCTAAATTATATAAGGGGGTATAAACGATTAACCGCACACACCCACGAGCACACGTGGAATATGCGGAGATAACACACACAACCCCGCCCGGGTGTGTCAGATACTCAGAACCAGCATGGTTCTTTGGACTGCGAAAACCGCTTCTCATAATGCGGTCAACCGCACTCCATGTAAGCTTCTTCAGGCTTCAAATCCCTCGTATCCGGTTCACAACCACGGAGGGAACGCAAACAGCTTCTCCTCAAGGAAAAGGACAAATAGGCTGAGCAAACCGCACATCAGCAACCCTGTCTCCTGAACCTTCAAGAGCTGCATCCAGGCTACAAGACTTCTAGAAGCGAGTTCTTTGCTGCAAACCGCAATCACTCGGGAATAGCTGCTACAAACCGCAACTATGCGAACGGTAGCTACGGAAGAGCCACGACTAAACCTCCACACAGTGGAGCAAAGCTACTTCAAAGAAAACTGCTTTTCAACAAAGCATGAAGGAAAGTGGCTACAAAACGAATGCGGAAGAGTTTCAACCAACTTCCCAAGCATCTAAGGTGGTCTCCTCCGGCGACACTACTTAAAGGAAAACTACTTCCCACCAAAGCGTGAAGGAAAGTAGCTCCAGAACAGTGGTAACAAGTCTGCTTATGACTAGTTACCCACCTATGGACCGCATAGAATAAACAATGGTGGGCACAACCCTGCCTATGACCATGTTTATCTGCCCATAGTCCAGATTCACATTGTTCGACCAAACACGGCCAACAATAGCGCAACTACCCCACGTTTCTCAAACAAACATGGCCAACAAGGTTCGGCAACGAGGTAACCGCAAAGGACATGCGGTTACTAGAGACCTAAACCTCAGAGGACGTGCGGTTACTTGAGAGATATGAACCGCAGAGGACGTGCGGTTACTAGAGAGCTAAACTGGAGAACACGAACACCCCACAAAATAGGGATCATCGTTGGATATCCAGTTGAACATAGAGCTTGAGCAAAGCGCTTACAAACATTGCATAAGCTAACATAGAGTTGCGGCAACGGACACCTTCCGTCACCATCTCAAAGGTTGGCTCGAACCCGGCGGAACACTCTTCCGCCACGATCTCAAAGGTTGGTTCGAAACCTGCTGACATCATCAGCCACCATTTTAAAAGTTGGTTCGAAACACCAACAGGTGGCTGATGACATCAGAAAAAGGTAGACCAGGAGTCAAGTCCTTGGCTGAGAATTCCGCATCAGACGGAACTTACTCACCGGACATCCTTCTCAAAGGAAGAAACAATCCACTCGAAAGGCCTACTACTTACTTAAAGAAGGAGCCATCTGCATGGCCCATATTTAACCTTCTAGACAAACATAGTCCAGTATCCCTCCCACATGCAACTTGCATACGGAAGGAACACTAGACTGGGGGGACTTGAAGGGGTATGGTCCTAGATCTCGCGTCAGCATGACCGCGAATGACCATTACCCGCATCAAAAACCTCCAAACAGCAATAAACTCACCTGTATCCGCATGGGCACATGCGAACACAGCGGTCTAATCCGTCCAGTGATGAGAAGACTTACCTTAAGGACGGAAACTAATGTTACGCATAGCGATGCGGCCCCGCACCGCATCCTATGAACATTTTCGTCACGACAAGGGATCTGGACAACAGTAACAGTCTCTCAGCAAGCAATGCGGCATAACACCGCATCCCTCGTAAATCATGGATGGAACAACCAACGCGGGAACAACATCAATGACCGCAAGCAGAGGTGCGGCTTGGCACCGCATCCTGCCTACGAGGCAAGTGGGTCTGACACCACAGTGCAAGTGGCACTGAGAACAGTCGCCTACCGGCCCACGTGTATGCAAACAGTCTGACACCACAGCAGGACGTGGCATCACCATAGTAACCGACAGGTCTGACACACCTGCAAATAGCTGTGCGATGTCAGGCTAGCTACTCAACTACCCTCCTCCACTCCTCGGCTATAAATACCGACCCCAAACCAGGTTTGAGGTATCACTTCTCTACTCTCTCAATACTACTACTATCACACTTTGCTTCCCAAGCAAACTACTGATTCTCACGCCGGAGAGTGGTAACAAGGAGCACCCCCCACCCCATCCTCCTTGTTGCGAGTCACGGCTTGTTTCCTTGTGCAGGAAACCCTCCACCAGACGATCCAGCCAGCGATCCTCGGAAAGAAGGGATTAACCCTCTTGACGAGACCAGTGAGTTAACCCACCTGGTTAACCATTGTTTCATCAAGATCGATAAACCCAATAATAACATAAATTAGAGTAAATTTATTATAATATCATCATAAAACACATTCTTAGATATAAATTAATAAATATCCAGTAACTACAATAAATGGAAGCAAACAATAAAAGGTCACAAGACTAAATGTTTGTGAATAAATAAACAAGATGAACAATCATTCTAAATCTTTGCAGACATCATCTCTAAGACCAAGCGTACTGGGGCGTGTTCCCCCCCTGATACCGCCCGAAAACGCCGGAAAACGCCCGGCCCCCCACTACGCTAGGCGTTTTGGGGCGTTTTTTTTGAAAAAAAAATGGATCTGGCGTTTTATTTAAAACGCTTCAAGGGTGTTTGAATGGCCAATCAAATGAGGACATGTGGGTTTAGAGAGAGAGATGGAATGTGGGGTTTGATTTGGCCGGATTTTTGGCCGGAATTTCAAATGGGTTTGCAGGTCATATGCACGAAGAAGAAGGGCTTTGTTTTAAAACTTTGATATTGACACTTAGGCCCCTATAGTTTTAAACTTTATTATTTTCTGTTTTCACACATTAGGCCCCAAAGTAATTTTTTAGTATTGTATTTTTTTAATTTAATGAATTATTTTAAGTTTTTTTTCGGTTTTTTTTTTATTTCAAGTATTGTATTTTTTTAATTTAATGAATTAATTTAAAAAAAATAATTGAGAAATGATTGCATGGGCGTTATTGGAATAATGCCCCACTACACCACTTTATGCTATAATGCCCCATGCTGACTGGGATGACACGTGTCGAATAATGCCCCATGGTGGGGGCATTATAACAATTTACCACTACACATGGTCTAACAGGGGAGGGGAGGGGAGGGAAAAGAGATGAAAATATGAAAAACCATGTTCCCGAGTTTCATTTAACAGGGGGAGGGGAGGGAAAAGGGAAGAAAATATGACCAAATATTCATCCTCCCAAATTGGAGAGATTAAGAAAGAAAATTTTCCTTCCCCTCCTCTCACCTCCCCCTGTTAAATGACTCGGGAACATAGTGTAAGGGTAGATCGAGAGATATTCAAGTTGAAAAATTAAGGGCGTGATTCTTTATTTCAAAAATAGACAAACATTACTCAAATCATTTCTACAAACACCTTGCATGCAAAAGAAACCGTCATTTTGTAACATAAATTTAAAGAAACATTAAAAAAAAAATATAATCCATTCTTTGTTTCCTGGTCAAAGTATGATCCTTACAATAGTACAAAATTTGAAATAAAACGAGCGAAGATAAATAGCTTTGAATCAACTCACCAAGAAGTAAAGAAACCATGTATTGCAAAACCTATGCTTTATGTTTTTGCTTTCCTTTAATTTATATCCACAAACAATGCTTTCTTTCACCTTTCTTTGCATAAATGTTATCAAACCTCAAGCTTGTATATTTTATTGTTTTCGACTATATCATTAAAAATTTACAATCTTTTCATCAAACGTTAACAATTAACATAAAAAACAAACTACAATCTAATTAACAATAGTGTCACTAACAAATTAAACCGTAAAGATAAATATCAGAGTTCCAGAATTAAAAAATTCATGCTTTAAATACAGTCGAATAAAACTTAGATCTTATATCACATAAGACCCTAACTCTCAATCAGATTCAATAAATGGAAACGAAAAACAAGCGGAGTTATAACGTTACGGACCGTATATTACTTAGATTTCGAACTGAGTGCCCTTCAATGTTTTGACAAAAACCTTCATCTTCAGTTAGTCGTCTGCAGGCACAACTTGAATCAAATAAGCAATCAGTTTAAGTCCCGAAAACAAAAGATAGGAATGAGAGATTATAGAGATGAAGAAGCAATCCAAAGAGGGAGGGAAGATTGATAGCAAGGAAGGAATAGAACGATGTGTGATCAGATTATTAGGGTGTTTAGTTTGGGTTTTGAGGGGGAAATTTGGGTTTTTCAGGAAGGGGGGAAAATGGGCGGAAAACCATGATTTTGTATTATGTTTTTATGACGTTAAAAAGATAACACACAAAAACAACATCATAAACTTATTAAATTTTGTATAACCATGGCATTTTTTTCTTGACACGCATTTAAATGTCATAAAATAAGCGTGTGTCATTATTCGTGTGTCAAGATAGATCTTGTTTTTTTATGACACTAAAAGGATGACACACAAAAAAGTGTGTCATAAATATATTGAATTTTGTGAAACCATGATATTTTTTTTCTTGACAGTCACTTTCGAATGTCATAAAATGAGCGTGTGTCATTGTTTGCGTGTCAAAATGAATCTTGTTTTTTTTATGACGCTAAAAACATCACACACAAAAAAGAATGTCATAGATTTATTAAATTTTGTAAACCAAGACATTTTTTTCTTGACATACGCTTTTGAATGTCATAAAATATGCGCGTGTCATTGTTCGCATGTCAAGAGAAGTGTATTTTCTAGTAGTGTATGTTAACATCGGTCAAATTTGAACCATTTGCCGATTTCTTAATTCTTAAATTCTCACATCAATACTTGATTCAATATCTCTTAACATTTGTAATAACATTGAAGCAAGTAGTAATAAGACTTTGGTGTCTTCCATATTTTTACTAAATATTGCATTCGGGTTGTTCATGACATTTTACAACCAACTTCAACTACGTACATGTTATGAATGATCTTGTTAGATTCTTAAATCAAACACGTGTAAAACTTTCAAATCATCACTAGTAACATTTCTAAGCACTATCAGAACCTTAAAAGCAAGTCTAACATAATTTCTACTATGTTTTGGTTAAAACTTGATTTATAGCAAGAGTCGAAAAAAAAACCACTTAACAAATGATATCATGATTTCACAGGGGGCTTGAATTAGGGATGAACATTTGATAATAGGTACCGGTACTGAATTTTCCTTACCGAATTTTTTGGTACCAGTACCCACTTTTTGGCAATTTCGGTATCGGTACTTGTGGTATCGGTACCGGTAAAATACGAATTTTACCTTCAAATACCTCTACCCAGTTTTGGCCAGAATGTTGTTTTAGCAACTTCGTAACTTTCAGTTTGCTTGTGGTAAGACACTCATAAGAGAAAGTGGATATTCAAGGCACAATGACCATATTTGTCACTTATTAACTTTACGAGTTCCCAATTAATTCTTACAAAAGTATTATAAAGCCTCCCAATAAATTCTTAAATATTTACATAAGTTTCTGAGCTAATTATACTTTGCATTGTTAACCATGCATTTTATACAAGATTATAACAAAAATACTAAATAAAATATATTATGTTACATAGAAACTATAACCATTGATATATGTAAAAATAATATAAATAGAGATTAATAAAATAATTAAATAATTATTAATAACAAACAAGTCGAGCCCGAACCAAGTTCAAACGCTAAAAACTATTCATGAGTTTAGCTCAAACTTGAGCGAGCTCGGACTCAACTTATTTGTTTACTCTCTCTAGCAATAACCAAGTCTAGTCTATTGCATATTCAATATTCACAACTTCTTCATCCTAGTCCAAATCTTCCTAAACCTTAAATCCAAACTTATATATGTGGACGTTACCAATGTATTCAAATTTCTCTCACACATTAAAATCATTTTATAGGCACTCAAGTAGGCATGCAACTTTCTTTTCAAATTTAACCAAAATATACCTAAGACCATATATAGTGGGGCTTGAAGTTCATGCCCCTCCCTTGGGCATTATCCAACATGTGACGTTCTAGTCAGTAAAGTGGCATTATGAGGCTTGAAGTTAAAAATAGGTGTAGTGGTATAACGCGCCAACAATGATTAGCCAATTATTATTGTTTTTTAGAAATTAAAAGAAAAGAAAAAACAAAAACAAACAATTCTATTGGCCAAACCAAAATCATCCGAGCTTTTCTACAAACACGTCATTCGAAATTTTAGACAAATCACGCCCATGAGGGCGGTGTACATGACGTTTTGGGCTTGAAGTGGCAAGAACACGTCCATTTCACATTACCACTATAGTCTAATGAAGAAGACATTTTCACAAAATTTAAAAAGACAAAACACCCATGTGCCACTCTATCCAATAGCAACATTTGGATGTGAAATAACTAAGATGTTTTTTTAATCACTTTATAATATTTTAATATGTTTTTCATCATATCAAATATATACATAAAATAAGGATAAATACTTTAAGATGCTTTTCATCTAAAATAAACTAGAGGATACATCAATATTTTAAGATGTTTTTCATCTAAAATAAACTAGAAGATACATCAATATTTTAAGATGTTTTTCATCTAAAATAAACTAGAAGATACATCAAAACAGTATAGTAAGTAACGATATAATGTTTTCTAAATAATAATGGTTACCATTTATAGTATCTTAGTACATAAGGTTATTGTGTGGTTGTTAACCTGTTATCAACTACCATTCTCACATTGCCAACTCCAAACAATGTCTTGTAAGCCCGGTCTAACATCTTCTTCAAATTTCTTGTATTCAAGTGTATCACCCGCCGTCTACGAAAACTCAACCACCGCAACTTCTGGTGCCGCCTCAAACACCTCCACCGACACCACCAACTTTCCTTTACGCCCCTCCGATAAACCTTCCATCTTCAACTTGTACTCATTTTGATTCGAATATAAGATCTTGAAGTTTAATTTTTTAGCTATTGATTCGAGCTTATTCATGATCATCGACACGCAAAACTTTGATGTGAATAAGGATTCTGATTTACGGTTGGTCTCGAACATGTTGGATAAGTCAAAACCAAATGACATGGAAGATATAAATTCGAATGCATTGTAAAATCGCGGTGATGATTTTGATCTTCGAAATGGCTTTTCGGTTTCACTTGTTTTATCGTCGTTTTCAGTCATGTCCATCAAACTAGGGGTCTTAAGTAGTATCGGAGCCAGAAACCCTACAAAGTATTAAAAAAAAATCGAGTTAATTATAGTTTGGTGACAATTTAGGTTAATGGTCCTATTGATTGAAATCCTAAAATGGACCATTATGTATATATAGTGGCGGACCCATGAATTATTTGTTGGGGGTGAGGATGAGCGGTTCAAGCGTATTTTCAAGGGATGCGGTCGGGTTGTTTGTCTAAAAAATACACTATTTTTTTTTCAAAAGGTGCGCCCGCCCACCCAGGATTATACCTGGGTCCGCCCCTGTATGTATATTATCCTTAACTAAATATTTAAGCATTTTATTAAAATTAAAAAAATACTAGCTTAAACCACTCTCTCTCACACCTTTCTCTCTCTATCAACCTCGTCTTCTTCCTAAAACACCTAAACAAATATTTGTCCAGAGAAAAAAAAGCTTCTCCTGACTTTAAAATATTTACTGATTATCATTCAAACACCTCAACAAAAATTAATGTAAATAATCCCATCATCATCATAACCTTTATTCAATCCTTTAATGGCCTCTTTTTAGCCAGATATGAACAACGAAACTCCTAAACAAGATCTGAATTAGTACAACGAGGTGGTTGCTGCAGCGTGAAGCCGCCAACACCATACTTCAGTGACTCCTCGCGTCCCCGTCCCCCCCGTAAACGTGGTTTCCCTCATTGTTAGTTTGTGCAATTTTGGGTTTTTTTTTTTTTTTATAATCCTCTGCATAAAATTTAGGGATTTGGGGTCAATTGTTTAGAACTTCAGAGTTGGGGGTGGGTGTGGCGATGGCAGCACCCGGGTGGTGAATGGTGGGGCAGCGGTTTGTGGGGATTTAGAGATGGTGGTTGTGATGGTGTTGAGTGGGTGGTGGATGGTGGGGCAAGGTGGTGTGGGGTGGATGGTGGTTTGGGGTGGTGGTGGTGGTACGGGTGTGAGGGAGATGGTGGCAGGTTGTTGAAGAGAATTGTTGCAGGTTGTTCAAGAGAAATTAGGGTTTTGAAATGGGATTTATTTGGGGAAGAAAGGGTTTTGTTATGATATATAATTTTTTTTCTTTTTTATGTATTTGTAAAGAATAGGGTGAAAAGACAATTTTATCCTCATGGACCAGATTTGACAGAAAAATCTAACTGGGTTAGGGCTAAAGGACAAAACGTGTATGATTTGAAAACATAAAGGACAAAACTCGTCAATTTTAAACATAAATGACAGCGCCTGCAAATGGGTATAAAGATAAAGGATAATCCTTGCAATTCACTCTATATAATAATATGTTAATGGGATATATGTTCTTTATATGACTATAATAATCAGTGGCGAAGCTTGAGATTTCCGGCGGGGGGTCGAAAACGTATATACCAAAAAATTTCTATACGAAAATCACATATATTACAACACTGAGCGAAAAGTTCGGAGGGTTAGGATGCCCCTTCTAACGTGCGCCAATGATAATAATACGGGGATACATTCCATTTACACAAATCATACCTATTGTTTAAATTATTAGACATGAAAGAGAGATTAAAATTTGAAACAAACAAAAAGAATTATATGGTTATGGAAGATAGCTATGAATATGTTACCAAATAATACATTTTAAATTATTAAAGCAACTATATTACCAAATAATACATTTTAAATTATTAAAGCAACTAACATCTTTGACAAAGGACTGATGTATCTAATCCTTTCATTTGATCAAATGTAATCCTATCTTGATTATGAAATTTTTATCACTTACTTCAAACATTTTGACTAAATACTTCAACATATCCACTTCTAACAAGTACTTCAAACATTTTGACTAAATACTTCAACATATCCACTTCTAACACGTATCAAATAAAGTTTTCATTATTTGACTAGACACCTATTGTCTTTCTTTCATCCTGCTCGTGTGATGTCGTTTAATCCTAGTTGCTCACGACGCAAATTTTCCTGATAAGTATTACTATAAAAAAAACAAATTTGTCTCTCTTAATATATACTTTTCTTTAAAAGAGGTGATATAACATTTTATCGTATCAAAGAATCAACATTTGAAAGACACTCAAACTACGGCTTCGACCCTACCAAAACTTAACATCATCACCGTTGAACGAACACATCACTTCTTTCATTTCTTCAACATATTATTTATCACAAAATCATTTTCATGACAAAAGAAATCAACATTTATTCAATTAATTAATTATATATCCTTAATGTGGCACTTGATTAGAGGCTTGTTATTCTATCATATGACCCCATAACCCATCACGAAATGGATCCATCATCGTTACTAATTCTAGTATGTAGGTCACTTAAAATCTCTCTTTTTTTTTAATTCTTTTTATTTCATACTTTTTCATCTCATTTTCACTTTTTTTATACTATAAAATATATAAAACATAATTTTATATTATGTATTCTACAATATAATATTGCGTATCCATGTAAGACATACAAACTGACAACACATCCAACCTCATATGGATATATAGCGTGCAATGTACAATAGTGCAAAACTCGCACTTTATCCGTTCTAGGGATAGATTAAGAGATCTCCAGACAATGGAGATGTTTCACCGGATGTCAGCAAAATAATAGCGTATTTTCAACATGTTTTGTAGATGTGAATCTACAATCCATGGAAGGTTTGACAGAGGAGGCGAATTTGTTTAGGTTTCCGGTGGTTCTTGGAGGAGTTGTTAAGATACATATGAGTTTCAAAGTATATTAATTGTAACATTCATATTGATCATCTTTAGTTTAAGTAAAATTGGAAATTAAACTTTTTAGTTTGATTTTAATTTAAAATAACCTTAGAGTTAAACATTTCATATTAGGTATTTAACATAACTAATTAGATTTATTATTAAAAAAATAATTGTCAATCGCGCCTAGACAAATAAATAGGGTCAAAAAGCAAAATTGGTAGCAAGTGACGAAGTAATCCTTGCACTTGACGTCATGGTTAAAAAAAACTATTTAAAGGACTACTACATAATTTATACAAGATAACATTGGTTATATATTTTAACAAGGGTCGTAATATTAACACATAGGAAAAACTTTTCATACGGGCCGTATAATAGTATACGGCCCGTATACACCATATGTAAATAAGTTTGTCTGGTCGTATACAATGTATAAGAACGTGTATACGGGCCATATACTCTTATACGACCCGTATGGAACGAAAATTTGATTTTTCTCAATGTATTTAAGGGATTTAAGGTGTAAATCGCAGTAGATATTTTACAGTCGTAAGTTGCTCAAACATTTCTAAAAGTAGAAAAAAATAAAACATTAACAAGTAACAAAGATTGAAGAACAAGAAAACGTGTCGTATGACTGTAATAAAACGGAAGCTATCAACACGGGATTACGGGCATGGTGTTATTCTTTATTTAATATTTATAGAATAAAAGGAAGGGTGAGGCATTTGATGAGAGTTGTAAGGAGTCTGAATCTTCGGTTTCATCAGCCTGTACCGAAGAAACCAAATTCGCAACAATGAGTGTGACTCCATTGTTGTTCGTGAATGTTTCGAATCATCGTAGAAGGTGTCGGGTTCTTCTGCTAGTGGTCGGGCTTACAATGCTCACACAGGGTGATAAACAACGTTGGTTTATTCTTTTTAATCTATTAGAACGATCCTTGCTTTGTCACGTACATGCGTTTAATTCCCAACATACTTGTTTTGTCACGTACATTTCGTAAGAAACTTTTCGTGCACTGAACCTTCACCTCCAATCATTTCCTGGTCAAATCACACACTATAAAGTTTAAACTTATCGTGTATTGCAGTTTGAAAAGATGACCGAATAGAGATCTGAATAACAAACTGTGGAGAAATTGTTTGCGTTATCCACCAACTTTTCCTCAAGGTAGGGTGAGTAGTATGAGTTTGAGTCCATTGTGGTTCGTGAATGTTTCGAATCATCATAGAAGACGTGTCGGGTTCTGCTAGAAGACTATCAGGATTTTGTTGGTTTGTTTCGAGGTAGGGTTTAGAATGTTTGAAGTATTCTTGGTTCAATACCAACTCTTCTGAAAGACAAGAATACAACGTTCATGTATCACAAGGAATGACCGATCTAAGGCAGAGAACCTGATTTAGATACACAAATTCATCACCGGTTTCTACAACACAAGCACATACACAATTTGTTGGAAGAACCCGACACGTCTTCTCCTAGTTACTCTTTTCTTCGATTTCAACAAATCTTTCAAGGTCTTAAGTGATGGACAATTGGTTAAAAGATGTAGAAGAGTTTGTGTAGAGATCTTTACGTACAAATATGCATCATCCTTACGGTTACAAATGAAGCGTTGGGATTCAAGGGTTTATGAGTAAAAGATGTTAGTTTCTTGACAGTATGGTTTCTCAACAAATGAAGTATTATCTGTCCTTGTTGCCTCTTCGGTTGGTAAAAGACATAGGATGGTTTCTAATACAGGCTCTTTGTCAGTTGTGGTTGATTTATAGGAGGAGGTTATGAAACGAATATATGTTTATGCGAATTCCCAACATCCTTGCTTTATTCTCTTTAATCTATTAGAACTATCCTTGACTTGAATTTGTGGATTTCGGTTGGGTCAGAAACTTAACAAGAGAAGCAACTAAAAAAATACAATTGATTACTCGGTCTAATAATGGGTCCGTTCAAGTTGAGCTTCCTGATGCAATTTTCACAGTGGTACCAATGTCCTACTGCTACAATCCTTCCAAAGCCTGATTCCGATACAACCCTTGATGTTTAAACCGGTTTTACCTCATGGGTAACGAGAAAGAAAGAATTTTTTACCATTTTTTACCATATGTATACGGGTCGTATACGGTTTTTACCATATGTTCATCATTGTTCTTGAAGATGAAGATGAAGAAACGAGAGTTAACATTCAGATTCAGATTCAGGAAGCAGATGATTTTGTAGTGTTTGTTTGAGAAACTAACAAGGTAAACCTGAATTTTCAGATGTTTAGACACTTACTTGAACAGTTAGTAATGCTAGATGTCATTTTGGCTGAACCACTACCTATTACAGCACTGTATGAACCTGTGTTTTGAAAATATGCTTTGTTCTTCGTTTATTGGATCGTTCTAATAGATTAAAGAGGTTTTAACCATTTTTTACCATATGTATACGGGTTGTATACTCTCGGTAAATTTTTTTTTTACCGATCATATACAATGTATACGATCATTGTATACGGGCCGTATATTCTTATACGGCTCGTATACTATGGGTAAAAAATGGTTTATTCTCTTTAATCTATTAGAACGATCCTTGTCTTGAGAACCTGATTCTGATTTAAACAATGGAATTTGTGGATCAACAGAAATAACTGAAAATAACTCGCCATTCTCTTGCACCTGTATACGTTGATTGTGGATTTAACTTGCAAGAATTGTGTCCGTCGCATGATAGAAGATACATATCGTCCGTTGGTTCAAAACATTCCGAATAACTAGCAGAAGAACCCGACACGTATTCTTCATAGCCATATTCCCAGTCACAAGTTGTTGATACATATCGTCCGTTCAAGTTGAGCTTCAGTTGTGTACCCTTCAATCTTCTTGAGTATTTTTCTAACTTTATGCTTGCATCCACCACAGTGAATATTAACTTTGAGTAAAAGAGTTTGGAATCCGGACGGAATCTACGAAGAAACTTTTGGAATTTGTGGATTTCGGTTGGTTCAGAAACTTAACAAGAGAAGCAACTAAAAAAATACAATTGATCACTCGGTCGAATAATGGCCAATAATCCGTTCATAATCGTCGACGACGTCACTGGGGTTTTTTCTTTTCCAGTTACCAGGCCTATCATCTCCGTCTAAGTTTGGTTTCCTCAATGAAGAACCATCAGCCATTATCAGCCCTTTTTTCCTTTGGTTTCTGGTTGATTTTGAGGGTGAGGGTTTTGAATTGATTCCTGCGCTCAAGTTTCAACTACTGGAGTGAAATATTTGTTGGAATTTGTGGATCAACAGAAATAATTTATCGTGTGTTGTAGTTTGGAAAGATGACCGAACAGAGATCTGAATCAAGATTTACGTCTGATGTCCAAGTTTGATCACATATAGGAGAGTTGATGCAATTTTCCAAGCATTTTATCGTGTGTTGTAATTTTAATGAAGCAATGAAGATTGAATATGCAAACCGCATCCGTCTTCTGTTATGATTCGAAACATGCCCACCTTGACCAGAATAGATAAGTGTATCACTCGATCCACTTACATTCGAATAACGCTGAGAATCCACAACGCTTATGGCCAGATTCTTTCCTTCAATCTTGGCAAAATCAATGCCTGCTTGTTTTATTATCACGAAAGTACTGAACAACCGAGATAACAGCTCCGGTATTTATCACCAACTCATCTTTAGTAGTCTTTGCTTCGTCCACTAGAACTATTTATTCTTTTGGTAGTTAACAACGCTAATTAGAAAAAAATCTGTAAAATTAATCATATCGATTGCTATAACAGGATGGATGTGACACACATAGATAGATAAACTGTCACAGTTGTCAAGACTGTTTGTCGGGTTTCCAATGCTCACACAGGGTGATAAACAACGCTGATACACGTAACATCTAGTTATATTCAGATTTAAACAATGGCCGCCTCAACTGAGATAACGGACATTCATCAAGCTCAAAAAGAAAACTTGTGTTTCCTATAGTCACAAAAGATTGCGGTTTGTATTTCGCATAGCCACCGTTTCCGTAGTAAAAAACGGTTGCGGTTTGTATTTCTCATAGCCATCATTTCCGTAATAAAAAACGGTTGGGTTTGCACATTCAATCTTTAATACTTCATTAAAATACCAGTAGAAAAACCCGACACGTCTTCATGTAACGGAGAATGTTCTAGAAATTGAAGGAAAAGGAAAAGATTTGTTGAAATCGAATTTGACAATTATGACAGCTTATTAAAAGTAGCAATCAACTCCAATCATTTCCTGGTCAAATCACACACTATAAAGTTTAAAGTTATCGTGTGTTGTAGTTTGGAAAGATGACCGAACAGAGATCTGAATAACAAACTGTGGAGAACTTGTTTGTGTCGGGTTCTTCTGCTAGTTACTCGATCAACGGACTGATCGGTATCGTTACTCTACTTGTGCTCCGATTTAAGCGGTGTGTTCCGATCAATGTTGTTAAAGATGATGAAGAGTTTAGAAACCCAAGAATGATGGTGTTTTTACTGAAAAAAAACGTGATAAGTGAAAAAACATCCTTATATACGGGTCGTATACAATTATACGACCCGTATACATTTGGTAATATAAAAACCTACCAAAATAATTCCATTGAGCCGTATGCGTTTTACAAATCGTATAAAGGTGTATACGGCTCGTATAACTATATACGGGCCGTATATAGTAAAATCAAAAAAACTTTCCCTGCGCATTTTTCTATTAAAAAACATTCTATACGGCCCGTATAAGTGTATACGGCCCGTATACACTATGGGATGTGAAAATAAGATATAGGGGGTGTGGGAACAAGACACCCCTTTAATAATTATAATCATAGAGTGTTATTTCTAGATTTGACAACATATGCTTTGTCGGGTGCTTTTTATGGGCCATTTCACCTAATGTTTTTTCTATTTTTATCCAGATATTATTATTATCAAGGTAATTGGGATTTTTCTTGTTAAAACATAACGAAAATTCAAATTACTTCGTTACAGGCTATGAGACGTAGAGTGCACGTTCGTTTAAGATTGTAATTTTTATCTTAGACGTATAACAGGGTTCAAGGTGCAGCGTCCCGAAAATGAGCACATACCATTATTACTAGACAAAATCAATTGATGCATCATTTCAGGCCACTCGAATTAACCACCAAACTGTACACTTATTCATAAAAACTTGGGGTTTTTTTTATATAAAAAGACATACTAGTTCTTGATTTTTGAATTATTTGATTTGGATGTTTTATTTAACCAATTAAAATACTTCAAGTGATACCATGATTCAAAAAAGAACAGTTCTTGATTTTTGAATTATTTGATTGAGATGTTTTATTTAACCAATTAAAATAATTCAAGTGATACCATGATTCAAAAATTTAACCAATTAAAATACTTCAAGTGATAACATGATTCAAAAAAGATTGTAAAGAGAAAAATCCGTTCATATTCATCATGAGATTCCATTCATGATGTAAATAATTTATTAATTAGGCTACTTGGTGTGGGCCTCGTTCCCGAAGCGTCCAGGTGCGGTGACGGGTTGAAACACCGCCATCTCAGGTCGTCCCCGTCTCAAACGTCTAGGCCAAGACGATGATGACGGGCCATCTTTCAAACTTTCTAGCCGTTGCCAACGGCTAATTTAATACTTAATAATTATTTTCTTTATAAATAATACCGTTTATCCCTCTTTTCAAACCAAATTCTCTCTCACTTTTTATACATTTCTTAAAATTTTATAAAGTTTTAGCAATGTCTTCACTATCGTGGTGTTCGTCATCTTCGGGTGAAGGCAGTCTGTTTTTTTGCAAACGCCGTAATGCAGGCAGCACAGATGATCATTGAGGAAGAAGAAGATGAAGAAACCACGTCACAACCGTGAACTAGGCAAGCCGCCATAAACCAAGACCGAGAAGGTTAGGTTCTGTCGTTTTTATTTTTCGGTGTTAATAATTTAGTTATATTAAGTAATGTGTTAATTATTTACTTTTACGCTCACGTGTAGGATCCCATGATAGATTAGTCGCCGATTATTTTGCCGATGAACCTTTGTACACAGCTGCAATGTTTAGATGTCACACCCTCAAAATCCACATGCGGGGCGTGCGACTGACCAGGATCAAGCCACTAATCATGTTGAACCAAGTATAAAAGTTATTAACATCATCGCAATCAACACGATTAATGATTAAGAATTAAATGTCTAAAACATAGTTTAAACCAAGAGCGGAAGCTAAACGTAAAAATCCTGACATAAGTTAAAAACCACAGTGTTTAATAAAATTTAAAGCCAATAGTTTAATGGCGGCCACGACACTCCAAATGCTGCTGTACCTAACGTCCTGCAAAACATGCTAAAAGTGTGTTAACAAAGGTTGGCGAGTTCACAGTTTCATTTTTAAAGTAAAGTAAGTTTCAAATACATTAGTTTATTAAAAACATGTCATGATTAGCTAACTCGACCTTAAGACAAACCCGAAAACATGCACCAACCCAACAACATGCGACTAATAAACACCACTCTCCTACCCGAAACCCTTTTTCAGCCATAACACCCACGAAAAACATGTAAACTCATAAAGTAAAGTATATAATATTGTTTAGACATGTTGGGGCAGAGAGCAGCCAGATCCTTTGATCGTTTGATGTAAGCTTCAATCTCTGAACTGACCATCTTGAGATTGTAGTATTCCATTTCTAGCTTATGTATGTCATCTCGATGACAATTCTCCTCCGTCAGTGATTTAAATTTGCCGTTAAAAAACATTTTTTTATATTTTATACCCAAGTTACCATTTAAAGATTCCAATATCTTACAATTATACCCAAGTTACCATTAAAAGATTCTAATACCTTACAGTATACTTTTAAGACTATTAAGAACTATAACTAGTTAAACAGAACTGTTATAAATATATTATTGTATTATTATGGTTATCAACTCCTAAAATAGACTGACTTCTTCTCCAAGTTTCCTTCTCCTATATACACTACATTGTATCTCTTGTAATAGATATCTCAATCAATGAAATATTATATCTCTTCTTCCTATTATTTTCTTCTTCTTTCTTTGCTATTAGGCTAGTTTCACAACACGTTATCAGCACGAGTTGCTTTTGAACTTGGATCTCATTATCACAAGCTTTAATTCTCTCTAAATGGGTCATCAACATCAACGTCGGTAAAGGAAAGAAAATTTTGAATTAGGAAAGAAGGCTCATGGTTGCAATGGTTTAATGCATGGGAATCATGGTGGATGAGACAAGGGGGTGGTGTAGCAATCCATTAATGGTCCTGCGTGATGATTAATGACCCAACCATGCCCCTCACACCCTATAGGCTAAGTGTAAGCTTTTCATTTAAAAACAATTTAAGGATTATATTAAATCATGTAAAACCAACTGTTTTAAGATATTAATATATTATGTGATAATAATTGTTTATTGCTATGTATACATTTTATTCGTTATTTGTAATTGGATATGGTTTATTGGTACCATCTAGCACAAGATCAATATCATCTAATTAAATTATAATAATTTAATCAAATAAATTATAATAATTTAATTAAACAATATTCACTACAATTGTTTTTCTAAAGTGTTATGATTTCTAAATTTGATTAAACCAAATTACAAATAAAGTTTCTGTTATCTGGAATGTATGACTGCAAGTTATAAGTTAAAATGTTGAAAATTGTATAATTGTACTCTGTGTATATGTATTCTTGATGGAATATTATTATTCTAATACTATTTTTGTTAATGGTTGATGAAACAATGGTTAATCGGGTGGGGTTAACTCACTGGTCTCGTCAAGTAGGGTTAATCCCTTCTTTCCGAGGATCCTTGGCTGGATCGTCCGCTGGTTGGTTTCCTGCACAAGGAAACAAGCCGTGACTCGTAACAAGGAGGATGGGGTGGGGGGGGGTGCTCCTTGTTACCACTCTCCGGCGTGAGAATCAGTAGTTTGCTTGGGAAGCAAAGTGTGATAGTAGTAGTAGTGAGAGAGTTGAGAAGTGATCCCTCAAACCTGGTTTGGGATGGGTATTTATAGCCGAGGAGTGAAGGAGGGTAGTTGAGTAGCTAGTCTGACATCGCACAGGTGTGTCAGACCTGTCAGTTACGGTGAGGATGCCACGTCCTGCTGTGGTGTCAGACTGTTGCACATAAGTGGGCTAGTAGGCGACTGTTCTCAGTGCCACTTGCGCTGAGTGTCAGTCCCACTTACCTTGTAGGCAGGATGCGGTGCAAGGCCGCATCGCTGCTTGCGGTAACAGAAGCTGTTCCCGCGTTCTTGTTCTGGCCAAGATGTATGCGGAATGCGGTGCCGTGCCGCATCGCTGTTTAATGACTGTTACTGTTGTCCAGATCCCTTGTCGTGACAAAAATGTTCATATGATGCGGTGCCGGGCTGCATCGCTATGCGTAACATTTATTTCCGTACTTAAGGTAAGTCTTCTCATCACTGGACAGATTGGACCACTGTGTTCGTGCGTGCCCGCACGGACACAGGTAAGTTTATTGCTGGTGGGGGTTTTGATAAGGGTAATAGTCATTCGCGGTCATGCAGGCGCGAGATCTGGGACCATACCCCTTCAAGTCCCCCCAGTCTAGTGTTTCTTCCTTATGCAAGTTGCATGTGGGATGAATACTGGACTATGGTGTCTAGAAGGTAGAATATGGGTCATTTGGATGGCTCCTCCTTCAAGTTGTTTGACCGTTCGGTTGTCAGTCTGTTAGGTCGATAGGCCTTTCGAGTGGATTGTTTCTTCCTTTGAGAAGGATGTCCGGTGAGCAAGTTCCGTCTGATGCGGAATTCTCAGCCAAGGACTTGACTCGTCTACCTTTTCCTGATGTCATCAGCCACCTGTTGGTGTTTCGAACCAACCTTTGAAACGGTGACTGAAGGTGTTAGCAGGGTTCGAACCAACTTTTGAGATCGTGACGGAAGATGTCCGTCTCCGCCACTCTAGTTGTAACCTCTACGTCAGCTAGTGCAAAGTTTTAAGTACTTTGCTTAAGCTCTATGTTCAGCAACTGGACATGCAACGATGATCCTTGTTTTGTGGGGCGTTTGTGTTCTCCAGTTAAGCTTTCTAGTAACCGCACGTCCTCTGCGGTTTATCTCTCAAGTAACCGCACGTCCTCTGAGGTTTAGCTCTCAAGTAACCGCACGTCCTTTGCGGTTACCTCGTTGCTGCACCTTGTTGGGCATGTTTGTTTGAGAAACGTGGGGTAGTTGCACCATTGTTGGCTGTGTTTGGTCGAACAATGTGAATCTGGACTATGGGCAGATAAACATGGTCATAGGCAGGGTTGTGCCCACCATTGTTTATTCTATGCGGTCCATAGGTGGGTAACTAGTCATAAGCAGACTTGTTACCACTGTTCTGGAGCTACTTTCCTTCACGCTTTGGTGGAAAGTAGTTTTCCTTTAAGTAGTGTTGCCGGAGGAGATCACCTTAGATACTTGGGAAGTTGGTTGAAACTCTTCCGCATTCGTTTTGTAGCCACTTTTCTTCATGCTTAGTTAAAAACAGTTTTCTTTGAAGTAGCTTTGCTCCACCGTGTGGTGGTTTAGTTGTGGCTCTTCCGTAGCTATCGTTCGCATAGTTGCGGTTTGTAGCAGCTACTCATGAGTGGTTGCGGTTTGAAGCAAAGAAATCGCTTCTAGAAGTCTTGTAGCCTGGATGTGGCTCTTGAAGGATCAGGAGACAGGGTTGCTGATGTGCGGTTGCTCAGCGTACCTGTCCATCATCCTAAGGAGAAGCTGTTTGCGTTCCCTCTGTGGTTGTGAATCGGACACGAGGGATTTGAACCTAGAAGAAGGTTGTATGGAATGCGGTTTTGTAACACCCTTAAATTTTTTTTATACATCATTTCTATTAAATATTTTGGTTAAGTAACATAACATTCATTAACGGAGTTCATAAGTACGTCAACCTTAGTCAACTAATGATTAAGTTAAAACATTTCAAAAGTAGATTAACAAGTGTTTACAACCTACAAACAAGGACTACTAAAGAGTAAAACATTGCGGAAGCTTCAAAATGTAGTGTTCGGTTCTTTATCATACGCTTGATCGTCATCCATAAAATCCACCTTGTTACCTATGGTCAAACCTTTAAAACGTTAGTTTTGAAGATTGTTATAAAGTACATAATCCAAGATTCAACATCAAATTTTAAATAATAAAATTCTGAATATTTCTGGTTCCACCGTAACTTACGGTGTCACCGTAAGTTACGGTAGGTTCTGGAACTTTTTGGTCCACCGTAAAACAGGTGAAACCTGCCGTAAACATCTGGCCTCTACCGTAAGTTACGGTACTACCGTAACTTACGGTAGCTTCTGGAAATCCAAAATTTTGTTTGTTTTGTTCATTGCATTCAAACCTAAACTCTCGGAGTTTCGCTTTTCTAACAAACCAATACATTAAAATCTCGAAATTTTAACATGTTATATATTGACCCATATCAAAGATCAATCAATCATATTTCAAAGCATTAACCATGCTATACTTGATTATTCGACCCGTTTGGCTAGTCTAAGGAAATCTTCCTCTGCTACGACCACCAACGAGTTCTAATCAAATTTGACCTTTTATTCACTATTGCGACATTATCACTTCAACTCAAAATAACTCTTATTCTATAATACGACTACTAGTGTGAAAATCATCAAATTTACTTAATGTAACGGGTCAAGTTACATACCTTTATAGCACACCCTTCAAGCGAGTATCTCCCCCGGCGTGTCCGCTGGACGTTCCGGATTCTTTACCTAAAGAGTTCAATTTCTCAACAAGTTTAGAACTCTTTCGTAAGTTTTAACGCATAATTCTCTATAATAATCAAATCTGCGTTTTTATCCTATTTTTAAACATTTAAATCCTCACTTAGGCATTTCAACAAACACCTAACGGGTCAGATTCTTCTATAATCATTACCAAGTTCATGATTTGTAATTAACATCTAATTTCACTAAATTAGTAATTTCACATACATCTTGACATCTATATTTCTGAATTTACTTTACCAAATTCAGATTTCACTATTACAATAGTCATAATTCTAGTATTCATCAAGTTTTCTTCAAGCTCATTAGTCTCCTAACATGTAAACCCCAAACCTTACAAACATGATGCAAAGTTTTCACAAGGAATCACCTAGGGTTTGACTCTAGACATCATATTAAGTCAACATTCATTCATGCATGGCATATCTAGGCTCAATTTCAGTTTTTCACAATTAACCTAGAATTCATGATGTATCAAGGTACCAAGATTTTACATACCTTTTGATCCTTACGACGAGGTGATTACTAATTTGTGTTTAGAATTCGATTTGGGACGGATTTGAGGCTTCAATTTTGCAAATTTTAGTGTGAAGCTAGAGTTTGGAGAATACCCTGGTCGCCCCTTTCATGTTGTTCGACCAGATACACCCAAAATGGTGTGTTTGGTGAGTTTTGTTTCAATTCAACATTTAAGTTTCATTTTTGGCAAGCTTAGTCCCTCACTTATCATCTACTTTAAGTACTAGTGTTTTTAACCTAGTGTTAGTTATTTCTAGGCTTGTAATTTTAACTAGGTTAAAATTTCTAGATGGTCAATTCTTGTTTATGAAATTCTTAAATTTCTTATATAAAGATTTTTTATTTTCGGGGTGTTACAAGTCCACCCCCCTTAAAAAGGGTTTCGTCCCCGAAACCTAATTACGTACCAAATAAAGTAGGGTAAAGCCGTCGCATCTCTTCCTCGGTCTCCCACGTGGTGTCCGAGCCTTTTCTATGCTCCCATTTGACTTTGACTTAATCGATTTGTCTATTTCGTAAGTGTTTGACCTTTCGATCTAAAATCTCTAACGGTCTCACAGCGTAATTCAGACTATTATCCACTTCGATATCATCATAATGGATATAGGCTATTTCGTCCGCTAGGCACTTTCGTAATTGTGACACGTGAAACGTGCCATGAATCCCACTTAGTTCCTCCGGTAGCTCAAGGCGGTAAGCTACCTTGCCAACTCTCCCGATAATTTTGAATGGCCCAATAAACCTCGGGCTTAGTTTCCCCCTTTTTCTGAATCTAATAACGCCCTTCCATGGGGAAACCTTTAGCATGACCATGTCACCAACTTGGAATTCAATTGGCCTCTTTCTTTTATCAGCATACGCCTTTTGCCTGTCTTGAGCTGCTTTCAAGTGTGCCCGAACTTTTTCAATCTTTTCATTTGTGGATCGTACTATATCTTGGTGGGCGAGTTCACGTGGACCCACTTCACCCCAACATACCGGGGTTCGACACTTCCTACCGTAAAGCATTTCGTACGGTGCCATCTTAATACTAGATTGGTAACTGTTGTTATACGAAAACTCGACTAACGGTAGGTGAACATCCCAACTGCCTCCAAAGTCGATTATACACGCCCGTAGCATGTCCCCCAATGTTTGTATTGTTCTTTCACTTTGTCCATCCGTTTGAGGATGGTACGCAGTGCTAATGAACAATTTGGTTCCCATTTGCTCTTGGAAATCTCGCCAGAAATTCGAAGTAAACCGGGTATCCCTATCGGACACGATGGACACCGGCACCCCATGACGTGCTATTATTTCATTGGTGTAAACTTCTGACATCTTTTCTGACGTATAAGTCTCACGAATCGGAATGAAGTGAGCACTTTTCGTCAATCTATCCACCACTACCCATATGGCATCGAAACCACGATTCGTCTTAGGCAACTTGGTTAATAGGTCCATTGTAATATGTTCCCATTTCCAAACCGGAATTTCTAACGGTTGGAGTTTGCCGTATGGTTTCTGGTGCTCCGCCTTGACTTGTAAACATGTGAGGTATTTTTCCACATATTTCGCCACATCCCTCTTCATTCCGGGCCACCAATAATTTTGTTTCAAATCATTGTACATCTTGGTCGCATCCGGATGAATTGAATAACGGGATTTATGAGCTTCATTAAGTAGAAGCGCCTTCACTCCACAAGTATGTGGGACCCATATCCTTCCGGATCGAGTCTTCAACCCGTTATTCCCATCCGACAAATCTTTCAACTGACCGATTATTCTTTCTTTCTTCCAATTCTCTTCTTTCATTGCTTCTAATTGCGCCTCTCGAATACGTTCAAGTATACCCGAGGTCACCACGAGTTGCATCGATCTTACTCGTATTGGAACATAATCCGCTTTTCTGCTTAAAGCATCCGCCACCACATTAGCCTTTCCGGGGTGATAATGTATTTCACAATCGTAGTCTTTCACCGTTTCCAGCCATCGCCTTTGTCGCATATTTAACTCCTTCTGATCGAAGAAGTATTTCAAGCTCTTGTGGTCGGTGAATATGGTGCACTTTACCCCATATAAGTAATGCCTCCATATTTTTAACGCAAATACCACCGCGGCCAACTCGAGATCGTGCGTGGGGTATTTCTTCTCGTGGATCTTCAATTGCCTCGAGGCATAAGCTATAACCCTGCCCCGTTGCATCAAAACACATCCGAGCCCTGATAGTGAAGCATCCGAGTAAACCACCATGTCTTCGACTCCGTCCGGCAATGTCAATACCGGAGCTTGAGTTAACTTTTCTTTTAGCGTTTGAAACGCTTTTTCTTGATCGACACCCCAAATAAACTTTTCTTTCTTTTGGGTTAGCTTTGTTAGCGGTGACGCAATCTTGGAGAAATCTTGAATGAATCTCCTATAGTATCCCGCAAGTCCCAAAAAGCTTCTGATTTCTGAAGGGTTCTTTGGGGGATTCCATTTTGACACAGCCTCTATCTTTGACGGATCCACCAAAACTCCGTCGGCACTTATGACATGACCAAGAAATTGTACCTCTCGTAACCAAAAGGCACATTTAGAGAATTTTGCATATAACTTCTCTCATCTAAGTGTCTCTAACACTTCTTGTAAGTGGTGTGGGTGTTCAGCTTCACTTTTCGAATACACTAAGATATCATCGATAAACACAATGACCGACTTATCCAACATTGGCTTGCAAACCCGGTTCATGAGGTCCATGAAAGCCGCGGGTGCGTTTGTTAGCCCAAATGACATCACGAGGAATTTGTAATGTCCGTATCTCATGCGGAAAGCTGTCTTTGGCACATCTTCTTCTTTGACCTTTAGTTGGTGATACCCCGATCTAAGGTCAATTTTTGAAAACCAGTTCGCACCTTGTAGTTGGTCGAATAAATCATCTATCCTCGGGAGCGGGTATCGGTTCTTTACCGTGAGTTTGTTTAACTCCCGGTAATCGATACACATGTGCATGCTCCCGTCCTTCTTTCTCACGAACAACACCGGTGCGCCCCAAGGAGACACACTCGGCCTTATGAATCCCTTGTCAAGCAGGTCTTGGATTTGAGACATCAACTCTTGTAATTCCGATGGTGCAAGTCGGTATGGGGCTTTTGCTATGGGTTTCGTGCCCGGAATCAATTCGATCCCAAACTCTATTTCCCGTTCAGGCGGTATCCCCGGTAAATCCTCCGGAAACACATCTTCATAATCTCGTACTACCGGTACATCTCCAATCTTTCGTGATTCTTTTTCGGGTTCATTAGCGTATATCATGAATGCCTTACATCCTCGCTTCATAAGCTTGTGAGCTTTCAACATTGAGCATACTATGGGGTTGCCTCCTTTTTCGCCATAAATGGTGACATGTTTCCCGCTCGGAGATGTTAGTTTTATCTCTTTACGAAAACACACGATCTTTGCATGGTGTTGAGATAGCCAATCCATCCCAACGACTACTTGAAATTCTCCCATTGACATCGGGATTAGGTTTATCAAATATTCTTCGTCGTCAATGCTCAGTTTACAGTTTTTACATACATCACAAACAATAAAGCTCTTGTTTTTACCTATCTCTACTTCTAAGGGAACAGGTAATTTTGTTAGAACAAATGAAGGATGTCTAATAAATCCATATGAAACAAAGGATTTATTCGCACCCGTATCAAATAACACGCGTGCAGGAATCGAATTTACAGCAAATATACCTGAGACCACGTCAGGTTCAACCTTCGCTTCTGCGGCGGTTAGTTGAAAAGATCTTGCCTTTGCTTTTGGGGCTTCACCTTTCGGGTCCTGCCCATCCTTCTTTCCAACCAGTTCCGGGCATTCTGACTTTTTGTGACCCGTTCGATAACAATTGTAACAAACCGTCACTTTCTCCGGGCACGATATAGCCATATGTCCCGTTTTTTTGAATATGGGACAAGGCTTATCCTTGTAACGACATTCGCCTTTATGACCCTTTCCGCAGATTCTGCAACTTGGCGACCCGCCTTTCGTATCAAATTTCTTTGCTGTTTCGTTTGTTCGTGCCTTCTTAGCAGGGCTTGGGTTCACATCTTGTGCTTTCCGTTCACCCCTTTCAATGCTCTTTTTCAGTTCGATCTCCCTTTCCCGAGCAGCATTTATGATCTCGGTAAGAGTCTCGTATTTGGAAGGGGTGATAAATTCCCTATACTCAGCACTCAACATGTTATGGTAGTAGTATATCTTTTGTTCTTCATTCGTCACTAGATCATCGCAAAACTTCGTCTTATCCATAAACGTTGCCGTAATCTTGTCTATGGTCTCACCCTTGTGCCTAAGTTGCATGAACTCCTCCTTGATTTTATTCATAATCGGTTTGGGGCTATGATGCTTAAGAAATGGCGTCTTGAATTCTTCCCAAGTCATGACCTTAGCAGCTTCAATACCGATCTCCCTCTTTTTGTTATCCCACCAATCTTTCGCTTGACTCCTTAGTTGACCCGTACCATAGGCTACGTAGTCATCTTCGTCACAATGGGTCCTCTCGAATACCCCTTCGATATCACTTAGCCATCGTTGGCACACTATTGGGTCAACTTCCCCATTATATATTGGTGGTTTACAGGCCATGAATTCCTTGTATGAACAAGGCTTTCGTCCTCCATGCTTTTCCTTTGCTAAATTTGAATCATCTTCCAATTTCTTGATTCTCTCTTCTACTATTGATAAAACTGTGTTTTGAATTTTATCAATAAAGCCCGACAAACTGTTTTCGATCGCCTTTCCAACCTCTTCGGCAATCACTTCCCTCATTTGTTCGGTGACTCTTGGCACCGCATCATCATTACCTCTATCTGCCATCTCTATTTCTGAAATGTTTACATAAGTTGTTAAACATTCCATTTATAACACATGCTTTACTTGTTTTGATACAATCAAGTTCATAACTTGATTTAATCGTTCTTGTTTTGATTCAATCAAGTTCATAACTTGATTTAATCGTTCTTGTTTTGATTTAATCAAGTTCATAACTTGATTTAATCGTTCTTGTTTTGATTCAATCAAGTTCATAACTTGATTTAATCGTTCTTGTTTTGATTTAATCAAGTTCATAACTTGATTTAATCGTTCTTGTTTCATGCATTTCTTGTATTTGAGTGAGCTTACACACTCTTTTCATGCGTATTTGTTCGTTTCTCATTCTTTACATAATACATAATTTATTAACAAAATAAGTTAATTCTTATCGGACGATCGATCAAGCTTGAACCGAACACTTTGTTAACAACCTTAAGCTCTGATTACCAACTTGTAACACCCTTAAATTTTTTTTTTATACATCATTTCTATTAAATATTTTGGTTAAGTAACATAACATTCATTAACGGAGTTCATAAGTACGTCAACCTTAGTCAACTAATGATTAAGTTAAAACATTTCAAAAGTAGATTAACAAGTGTTTACAACCTACACACAAGGACTACTAAAGAGTAAAACATTGCGGAAGCTTCAAAATGTAGTGTTCGGTTCTTTATCATACGCTTGATCGTCATCCATAAAATCCACCTTGTTACCTATGGTCAAACCTTTAAAACGTTAGTTTTGAAGATTGTTATAAAGTACATAATCCAAGATTCAACATCAAATTTTAAATAATAAAATTCTGAATATTTCTGGTTCCACCGTAACTTACGGTGTCACCGTAAGTTACGGTAGGTTCTGGAACTTTTTGGTCCACCGTAAAACAGGTGAAACCTGCCGTAAACATCTGGCCTCTACACTATCGTAACTTACGGTAGCTTCTGGAAATCCAAAATTTTGTTTGTTTTGTTCATTGCATTCAAACCCAAACTCTCGGAGTTTCGCTTTTCTAACAAACCAATACATTAAAATCTCGAAATTTTAACATGTTATATATTGACCCATATCAAAGATCAATCAATCATATTTCGAAGCATTAACCATGCTATACTTGATTATTCGACCCGTTTGGCTAGTCTAAGGAAATCTTCCTCTGCTACGACCACCAACGAGTTCTAATCAAATTTGACCTTTTATTCACTATTGCGACATTATCACTTCAACTCAAAACAACTCTTATTCTATAATACGACTACTAGTGTGAAAATCATCAAATTTACTTAATGTAACGGGTCAAGTTACATACCTTTATAGCACACCCTTCAAGCGAGTATCTCCCCCGGCGTGTCCGCTGGACGTTCCGGATTCTTTACCTAAAGAGTTCAATTTCTCAACAAGTTTAGAACTCTTTCGTAAGTTTTAACGCATAATTCTCTATAATAATCAAATCTGCGTTTTTATCCTATTTTTAAACATTTAAATCCTCACTTAGGCATTTCAACAAACACCTAACGGGTCAGATTCTTCTATAATCATTACCAAGTTCATGATTTGTAATTAACATCTAATTTCACTAAATTAGTAATTTCACATACATCTTGACATCTATATTTCTGAATTTACTTTACCAAATTCAGATTTCACTATTACAATAGTCATAATTCTAGTATTCATCAAGTTTTCTTCAAGCTCATTAGTCTCCTAACATGTAAACCCCAAACCTTACAAACATGATGCAAAGTTTTCACAAGGAATCACCTAGGGTTTGACTCTAGACATCATATTAAGTCAACATTCATTCATGCATGGCATATCTAGGCTCAATTTCAGTTTTTCACAATTAACCTAGAATTCATGATGTATCAAGGTACCAAGATTTTACATACCTTTTGATCCTTACGACGAGGTGATTACTAATTTGTGTTTAGAATTCGATTTGGGACGGATTTGAGGCTTCAATTTTGCAAATTTTAGTGTGAAGCTAGAGTTTGGAGAATACCCTGGTCGCCCCTTTCATGTTGTTCGACCAGACACACCCAAAATGGTGTGTTTGGTGAGTTTTGTTTCAATTCAGCATTTAACTTTCATTTTTGGCAAGCTTAGTCCCTCACTTATCATCTACTTTAAGTACTAGTGTTTTTAACCTAGTGTTAGTTATTTCTAGGCTTGTAATTTTAACTAGGTTAAAATTCTAGATGGTCAATTCTTGTTTATGAAATTCTTAAATTTCTAATATAAAGATTTATATTTTCGGGGTGTTACAGGTTTGTCGCATTCTGAGAAGCGGTTATTGCAGTCCAAAGAACAACGCTGGTTCTGAGTATCTGACACACCGGTGCGGGTTCGCGTGTGTCATCTCCGCATATTCCACGTGTGCTCGTGGGTATGTGCGGAGATTGGTTATACCCCTTTATATAATTTAGATATATATATATATATATATATATTTGCCTTTTTTGAGGGGTATGTAAAAAACGACATGCGGTAAACCAGAGAAACCGCATGCCGCTTATGTTTGGATAATGTTTGTCGCTTTTGTGCTGCCTACGTGGCTGAACGCACGTGTGGGTTGTTGAAAGTTGGTAGGATTCTGACATGTGATGATCTGAAAGGACGTTTGCACTGCCCGAGGTCATAACTGCATTGTAGCAAGTAGTGTAAAGGTCTTTTCTGTCAGGCTCGTGGGCGGCCACGCGCGCGTTATAACTGTCAGCGGAGACGTCGCTGAACACGTGGCGTCTCGTGATTGGTCTATTTTGAACGTGATAAGTCGGTTTCCTACATCGCATTAATTGCGATGAGTATATAAGGGGAAACCGTCTTTGGTTTCCTTACTTGTTCAAATTTTTCGAAAATTATGTTGAAAGAAAAGAGTATTCCGTTCATCTGCTCCGACCAATCTGTTTGTATTTCCGGTGGTTTTCTGAGTTTTTCTTATAACCTCAATACTTCTCTTCTTTATATTTCTCGATGGCTGAACCATCCAATCCACACAATGTGGAGGGTGAAAACCCTGAATCTTCTTCTCCGGTGGCTGGGGAAGAAGAAGACGACGGTGGTAGTGCCCCCGGTGGTGGCCTACCACCTTTAAAGTGGTCCACGGTGCTGTTTAACCGACTGATGACCAGTATAAAAATGCCCAAGGAGTTTGGGGCTCTTTATCCCAAGGAGGGTGACACCGGTGCTAATGCTCCGGCCGGTTATGTCACTATGTGGGCTGATTCATTCGGTGATGGTAACCTTCGTTTACCATTAACCGTGTTTGTTGCCGAAGTTTTGGAGTTTTACAAACTTCATATCTCCCAGATGAGTCCTTTCGGGATGATTCGTATTAGAAACTTTGAGTACACCTTTCGTGCTCTTGGTTTGCCGATTACTGTTGAGAATTTCCGGCGGTTCTACCAGTTAACTGTAAATACTGGGTTTTTTTCTTTTAGCCAACGGTATGGGAGCACCAAGCTGATGACCCCGTCTAAGGGTATCACGACGTGGAAGAGGAAGTTCTTCTACGTTAAGGCCGCGGCGGTTGTTGCGAGGATGACTTTCCGCAACGTGAACGAAGTGATCCCTGTAGAGGATATTGATCTTCCCGGTCCGGGAACGGTGGAATGGTTCCCAAGGTTAAGGACCATTGAGCATTAGAAGCTGGACAACACGCAGCTGTGGGTGCTGCGGATGATGTTGACCAGGGCTGATAGGCATGCAAAGCCCGTTGTGCGGGAGAAAAGTGGAGGTATGTGTTTAACTCTTTTGCGGTTTCTTTTCTTAACCATTGTTACTGATTTGTAAAACTACTTATCAGAGGATGCTGAGCTGTGGAAAATATTTGATCCGTCTTTCGAAGGCAAGCTTGAAATTGTTGAGACTGCGGAAGGTGAAGGTTTTAACTTAACCATTGTTAGGAACTTCCGCATTCCTGCTCGCGATGCGTTGAACGCACCCCTGCCGCAAGGCGAAGGTATATTATATAATCTTCTTACTTTTTTGTAAAGAAGTTCATGTTTCTTATTTGCCTGTTTTGTGATATACACGCAGGTGCTCTTGGGGCCCTGGGTAAGTTTGAGGCGAAGGGTGCTCCGAAGAAGCATGCGGAGAAAGTTCCGTGGGGTCGTGGCAAGAAAAAACCTGAGGCTCCTGCTGTTTCGCCTTTGGTACCGCAGGTGGCAGGTATCTCTCGTTCTCATTTTCGCAGATATACCGATTACGTGGTAGTATCTGACACCCTTGAGGGTTTGGGTGTTCCAGGTGGTGGTGCGGTTGTAGGTGGGACCTCTGCGGGTTCCAAGCCTGCTGATGAGAAGAAGAGAAAGGCAGATAAGGCTGTTGATGCTGGTGAGAAGAAGAAACCGAAAATTCAGACCCGACGGACGGCTGTTCTGAAGTCTGTTAAACCTGTGGTTGCTTCTGGTAAGTAATTCATAACTTTTACAAGTATTGTCTTTGTACTTGTAGTTTAAAGTCTTTTTTCTTTGATTACAGAACCGCAAGATGAAGGTTTCTCCATTTTTTATGCTCCTCATTCCCCTCCGCGTGACACAGCTACGGATGTGGGGGTTAAAGTGGTGCCTGAGCCCTCTGCGTGGGCGGAGGATACTGGGAAGGGGCCTGCGGCTCAGATCTATGATACGGTGGACTCTGCTGATAATCTGATCTCCCCGCAGGACACTGATGATTTGAACCTGAAGTTTGCTTATACTGAGGGGAAGAAGTCTCCCGCTGCTGAGAAGGCTTCTGGTTCCGCTTCTGGGGGTGCGGGTTTTACAGAGACTCCCATTCAGCCTGAAGAGTCTGAATTGGAGTTTTATTACCGCACCTATACTAAAGACCGGGCCATGACCTATCACCGCCCCCCATGGACTGTAATGCAAGGGGATGATATTTCTGCTGACCATTCCGCGTGTAGGGAGATTTTGGGTGGTTTGGGCACCCCATTTGAAGTCAATCGGGCCCGTGCCTTGCCAACTGAGGTCCAGATTAACCAACTCTCTTCCATGCTTGTGGGGAGTTCCATAATGGCGAATGCCATTTTGGAAAACTATAAGGTGCTGGGACGCAAGGAGAAGGAAAATACGCGCTTGCGGGCTGAGGCCGAACAGTTGGTGAGGGCTGCTCGTGATGGCGCGGAGCAGCTTGAAAAGGATAAGGCTGCCTTTGAAAAGCGTAAGCAGACTGAGGAGTGGGCTGCAACTGCTGAGCTTAAACAGGTTCGTACCCTTGCAAAACTGCTTTCTGATGAGCGCAAGAGTTGGAAAGAAACTCTTTCTAATGAGCGCAAGACTCTATCTGATGAGCACAAGACTTGGAAAGAATCTTGGGCCAAACAGAATGAAATTCTTTTTCATGTTCGTCAGGAGCTTACCAATACCAAGGCAGCGAACGCTGCGTTGGTTAAAGAAAAAGCCGCAGCTGTTGCGGCCGCCCAAGAAGACAAGGAAGTAGAAGCTCGCCTTGCCAAGGCTCTTGAAGAGGCCAAGGAGGCAGAGGCCCGCGCTGTAAGGGCTCTTGAAGGGGCAAATGTTGATCGCACCAACTTAACCAAAACTATCCTGGGCCTCCAGGTATAAGTCTCTTGCTTTTGAATTTGTACATGTCTCACAAGTATGTTGATTATTTTTGTATACTTGTGTTTCCCTTGTTAAAAGGCTGAAGTGCGGACCCGGGGGGCCGCTATTGAGGAGGTCTCTGCCCTTGCTGCTGAAGCTGAAGCGCGGGCAAGAGAGGCTGCAGAGGCTAGAGATAGCCTTGCTTCTTCACTTGATCTGCTCAAGGCCGATCGTGAATGGATGCGTATGCACAGGATCGGACATGTAAGTATCCGTTCTTTTTGTTATCTTTTTTAGGTTTGCCTTTGATAACCTTATTATTCTTGTTTCGTAGATTGTTACGTCCATTCTTGACGCACCTGAGAATGTGGCAGGTGTCAATGAGATTAGGGAGCGTGCCCGGGATGCTGGTTTTAAAGCTGGCTACAATCGTTGCATTTCTCATATGAATGTTATGGCCCAGGGCAAATATACTGACGAGCGATCCGGGTTCCACGGTGTGGATACTGAAGCGCTTCTTGTTGCTGCGGTTGCGGCGTATAACGAAACAACCATTGCCGCTCTTGAGGATCTTGAAGAATGCCTAGAGGCGGAGGACTATGTGGACCGCTTGCGAGTGTTATATGCGGATGAGGAAGATGAGGAAAAGCCTGCTGTTGAGGGCAAGGATGGTGCGGGTTCCAGTGGTACAAAGAAAGACTAGGCTGGCCTACGTGCCTTTTTTGTTTCCTCATGTAAATGTTAAGAACTTTATGTAAATCCCTTGTGCACCGCGTAGGTGTAGAAATTTTTTGAATATAAAGTTTTAACCGCTCTGTTCAATTTGTACAAGTGTTTTTATTACTTGCATGTTTGAACCTGTATGAGTTTAATGTTATTGTGAATAACACTAAGTCTGTAATTGCCTTTTGCATATCTAGATGATATGCAAGTATGAAGAACTTTACTCGTTGTAAAGTGCGGTTAAGTATACTCTATACCTTTGCCGTATGAGTACTAGTCAATTCCTGTTTTTATCTCGTTAGGGTGTAGGAATTGTGTAGGTTTTGTGAAAACCGTAGTCGCCTGTCCTGCCGGATAGGCGGTTAATGTTTTGCCATTGTTGGCCTATTACAATAGTTGTGTGTAGTCACCGCTCTGTGTTGGTATCGCGAATGAAGATTTTGCCAATCTGTTTTTGTAGATACCGTAGAGTGGAACACGCATTTGTAATAGGAGTAAATAAACAATATTGCATTGAATCTTTTATTTATTTATTTGCAAATGGCCTGCGGCCCGATAGGTTACATGGTAAATGTAAAAAACATGGCTTACATATAACAGCGTCGAAGCTGTTGTGCATTCCATGTGCGTGCCACTTGGTCTGCCACGTCGCCTATCTCCAGGCATTCTTTATTGTAACGGACAACGAACGCCTCAATTGATTCGTTGTCTCTGCGCCAGATATTCATGACGTCCATAGAATCGTGTTCATGACGTCGTTGCTGGCAAAAATGCGCGAGGAACTTTGCTTGTAAGTCCTCGAATGAGGTCAGTGACCCCGGTGGTAGAGAATCGAACCATGCCCTGGCCAGACCTGTTAGGGTCTGCGGGAAAAATTGACACCAAGTAGGTTCATCCCACCTGCCGTTGCACCCGACGCCGGTGAAGATGTTCATGTGGTCATCCGGGTCGGCCGAACCGTTGTATTTCCCAATGTTTAATGGGAATTTGGTGGTGGTAACATCGGCGTTGGCAATCTCTGGGATAAACTTGGAATTTTCGGCCGCCGATTTCGGCCGCCAATTTCGGCCTGTAGGGTTGGCTCTGGTGGCGCTTTGCAGCGCGAAGGTATGTGGTGCGGGTTTGAGTGGGAGGGATAAAATTGCGTCCTACCGGTCTACTGCTAGTAGCATGAGAATCCCCGCAGTATGTACCATTGTCTGGATCGGTACGGCCCTGGCCTTCATGGTGGGACTGAGGTCCCAGCCGGCTATGGATGCCCGGGCCGTGGTGGGCTGTAGACTGTCGCCTAGTTTCGCCCTGTGGGCCTAGACGGCTATGTATATGGCCCCTGCGGCGGGACCCATACGAGGAATCGTCCTCATCGAGTGTGCGGACGTCGCAGTAAGAGGAACCGCGGTCTTCTTGCCTGCTTCTGGAGGCCGGATGTGTTGGGGCCCTACCTTCGTAATATAAAATACGACCCGCAGGGGTATGCGGTGCTGGGGTAGGCCCCGCAGATACTTGCGCTTCTGCGCAGGCTCTGTTGTATGTTGCGGCCAACAGAGCTTGTTGCTGGTCGTACCAGGTATGAAGGTTCATGCCTGGAGGTATCACAGAAGCGTACTGTGATAAATCGTGGCCGAACGTAAGGGATGCGCCCCCTTGCGTTGATGTGCCAACATGTTCAACATTTGGGGCTATGGGAATAGTCCCCGTAGGCCCTGTGTTTTCGGGGTTTAGGTTATCCCCGGTAGTGTTGTTTAGACGATCAGACATGGTTTTTCAGAAAGAAAAAGATGGTTGAAAAAAGTGCTAAGAGTAGCGGTGAGCGCCAATGATGAAACAATGGTTAACCGGGTGGGGTTAACTCACTGCTCTCGTCAAGTAGGGTTAATCCCTTCTTTCCGAGGATCCTTGGCTGGATCGTCCGCTGGTTGGTTTCCTGCACAAGGAAACAAGCCGTGACTCGTAACAAGGAGGATGGGGTGGGGGGTGCTCCTTGTTACCACTCTCCGGCGTGAGAATCAGTAGTTTGCTTGGGAAGCAAAGTGTGATAGTAGTAGTAGTGAGAGAGTTGAGAAGTGATCCCTCACACCTGGTTTGGGATGGGTATTTATAGCTGAGGAGTGAAGGAGGGTAGTTGAGTAGCTAGTCTGACATCGCACAGGTGTGTCAGACCTGTCAGTTACGGTGAGGATGCCACGTCCTGCTGTGGTGTCAGACTGTTGCACATACGTGGGCTAGTAGGCGACTGTTCTCAGTGCCACTTGCGCTGAGTGTCAGACCCATTTGCCTTGTAGGCAGGATGCGGTGCAAGGCCGCATCGCTGCTTGCGGTAACAGAAGTTGTTCCCGCGTTCTTGTTCTGGCCAAGATGTATGCGGAATGCGGTGTCGTGCCGCATCGCTGTTTAATGACTGTTACTGTTGTCCAGATCCCTTGTCGTGACGAAAATGTTCATATGATGCGGTGCCGGGCCGCATCGCTATGCTTAACATTTATTTCCGTACTTAAGGTAAGTCTTCTCATCACTGGACAGATTCGACCACTGTGTTCGCGCGTGCCCGCACGGACACATGTAAGTTTATTGCTGATGGGGGTTTTGATAAGGGTAATGGTCATTCGCGGTCATGCAGGAGCGAGATCTGGGACCATACCCCTTCAATGGTATTAAATAATTTAAGTAAAATATCAACTGTGAGTTATTTTGATTCTCATATAAACGTGTTTATATAATAGTGAAAGATAACCACTTATTTACTTTGAATAATATGACACGTCATAAGTTTTTGCCTTTACTGAGTTGATTATAGGGTTCACATCTTTTGATTCTAAAGTTCTAAGCTTTTTATTTAACTAAAAGTCATGTATCCTTTTATTTGAAGAAAAGTTAAAATTTAAGTTAATGGTTGATATGTGATTTGATTACATTAACACCAACCTGTATCCTTTACATTAATGGTTGAATCGGATAAGCATATATAAGTGTAATTTGTGATTCAAGATGTATACTTCTGGTGAATAATTGCAAATTAACTTTACACTGAGATTATTTGTTATTATAAATTTTATTTGATTATATGTTTTTAAAACGACTTGATGGAAAGTTATATTTTATAATGTTTTAATACAACTTGATCAATATGGTGTTATAATGTCATGTAATATATAATTTGACTGTATATTATTGATCATTGAAAGGTAATGATCATGGACATAATTGAGAAGTTACCATATAGAATTGTAATGATGGTCATGTTAATAATGAGATTGACCATCTAAAATGCAACGATGATCATGTCAATAACGAGGTAGACCCCTAAAAGTGTCATAACATGATTGTTGAACTTTGAAGTTATCATACATTTGTTGTATCTTATATTTTGTATTACATACATGCAAGTAATACATATACGATCATAAACCAGAAGTTTATGGATCATGATTATTTACTTTATTGGCATGACCGGTTAGACCACACCGAGTCAATGATGATGTGAAACATAATGAAGAACTTGAAGATTCTTCTAGCTGATAGCATGTATTGTTTGCTCTTAAGGGAAATTATGTATTTGTCAAGTAAGGGTGTGTAACCCTAAATATTCTGGAAGTGATTAAGGGATACGCATATCCCAACATGATACCATTTAGTGTTTTAAATCGATGCATCGTCTAAATGGTTATCAAATTCACAACTTGATGTTTGTGTAATTTATGGCTTAGCTAATAAAATAGGAAGCACAATAATCCAGATTGCATGTATTTATTAGTAGTGACGGTAAGTTTATTTCCCTATCTATTAATGATCGGCATAATAAGTGTTGAACTTCCTGTAGATTATGTTCATACACAAATTGCTTTTGTTAAAACGATCATTGAACGTTTACGATTGATAGCAAAGCCACTAATCATGTGAGCAAGTTCATGTTTATATATGCGTACATGTAATTTTACATGCGATAACATTAATACACATCAAGCCAACAAGTCGTAATAGTTTATCCCCATTATAGTTGGTTTTTGGTCAGAAACCAAAGATATCCCTTCTAAGATTTTGGTTGTGCGGTATATATTGAAATTGATCCACCACTACGCACAAAGATGGGACCTTAAAAGGTGGTTGGGAATATATGATAAATTAATTGATATCCATCTCAATGGATTAACATTCCCAACATCAGGGGGAGATAAACAACAGTTGGAAAATAAATGAGTTGGTATGAATTATCATTGATCCTCAAAAACTAAAAGTGTGAACCAGAAGTTCAAAGAATAACTCATATACAAAGATTAGTGAATCTATTACCAGACGCATTCACTGACCTTAAAAAGGTGATTATGTCACATATACCAACTGTTAATGCTCCAATTAAGATGAGTGTCCTAGAAGGACAACCACATGTTTGTAATGACTCTATTGCACGTCTGAAACGTGGTAGACTAGTCAATTCCAATAATAAAATTCCTCGAAAGTTGGAGCAACGAATTAAGATGGTCAAGTTGGGGTTATATTAAAAAGGTCTCCTGAAGAGACGGTAGACATGATGGTTCAAGAAGAACCTCAGGTACCTGAAACTAAAGAGATCTCGATAAGTTGTATCATGTCTAAGAAATGTATGGAATCGAAATAAAAATCGACGTCGTTATACTTTTGTATATATAATATAGCACTTGAGATGATGAAATGACGAGGATCAAGATTTAAGATCTGCCTATGATTGAAAATACATAAATGATTGGACAAAATGGAAAGACGCAAAGAATGGCAGATTTAAATTCTCTAATGAAATGGAAAGTTTTCGGACCAACAGCCCATACAACTGAATTTGTAAAGTATGTTGGATATTAATGGGGCTTTTATGCGAATCATGTGAAAATCAAATTAAATGAGATAAGGCAAATACGGTGCACAAGGATTTTCGCAAAAACCCATGATTGATTATAATGAGACATATTCTCTAGTGGTGGATGTAATGACTTTCCAATATTTTATTAGTCTGGTAATATAAAGAGAGAATTGATATGCGTCTTATGAATGTTATGTATCACTTGATACTAAAAGTTTACATGAAAGTCCCTCAAGGATTTGAATTATCAAAAATCATGTAAAATGAGTTCTCGAGAATGATATGATCGTTATATACAAATTCATATTTGAATACATTGAATATAATCGGAACTCCTGATGAGTATCGTAAAGCATTTAAGTGCTTATAAGGTTAGTTGAAACATCTTAAGGATGTAATACTTATGCACCAATAACTATACATAGAAAACTTGTGCCTGGTTATTATGGCATCTTAATGTACAATGTATAAGCATGGTACAATATGGATTAAATATTCAAGACATCCTTGCATATGATATAGAAATCAATGAGGAGGTATATGTAATACAACTCCTAAAGAGTGAATGCACATACATTGTTTTTCAAAGTTGAAAGAAGTATGTATATGATTGCAAATGCCTGAAGCATTGATTTCAACTCCTTAAGAATCTATCTTTATAAAGTTAAAGATAGTATGAACTAAAATAGTCAACTTGAGTGTTGTACAACTCATGATATATTCTGATAAAGAGCAATATAAGTTTGATAATATTATCCATCTTTATCAAATGTTCTTTCTTAAAAGTTCACTATAATCGCAATTTACAGTGATGATGTCTGAGCATCATAAAGAGAAACTGGCGAGATTTTAGAAGGGTAATTTTTTTAATGACCCTAGCACAGTCTACTTATTACTCGACTTGCAGTTCGAGTATATTTGTAATCATACTTTTATCCATCTATCAAACTACATCTAGAAGATGTTGGTGGGACATTTTAGTATGTAGAGAGCTCAACCTTATAGTATGTTAAAAGTTGTTTAGACACTTTTTATAAGAAATGATTATTATCATCTCCTACCAAAGTATAGATTATCATTTCAAAAGTACCATGGCTAAAGTGCAATTGTGCATTAACTTAACTTTCTAGTTATTGTAACACATCGAAAATTCATGTCCAATAATGTATCGACACGTGTCATGAGCTTAAACGTGTAAAAGAATACTTTAGAGGGACTAAAGTTGACGAACAAGGAAAGTATGTAAATATAAAGGTTCAAAGTGTCAACAATGGATAAATATACTTCACAATAGCCCCACATGATGTTTATATCCTCAAACGAATAAATCTTGGATCATACGAACCTAATCGTGAAAGAAAGTGAGAAATTTCAAACTACAGGGGTTAAATATGTCAACATGTATAAGGTATACCTCTGAGTGACCTTTTAGCAAACCTGAAGCTTTGTAATGATAAATTATACTCACAAGAATATGTGATAAAAATTTCACCAAGTTTCGTTATCGTATGAGAAAGTTATGATCAAATTCGTATACGAGGGGTTAAAAGCCTCAACGTTGAAATTTGTGACTTTTCGGGTAAGCACAAAGTTAATCAAGGACTCAAGAATGTTTGGCTACCTCATGGAGTCCTTAAAAGTCAGGTTAAGGGGGTGAAAATGCAAGAACAAGAGTTAAAACCACGTTTAAAAGGACCAAGGACCAAAAATGCAAAGTTTGAAACTTGTTTGGCTGGTTCTGGAAGGCCAGGCGGCCCGCGTAAGAGTGCCCTATGGGCTTACGCGGCCCGCGAGAGCAGCACAATGACAGATTCCACCTGCAGCTGCCTGTTAAGGCTGTTAACCGACTCAAATTCTTGTTTTTACATACCGGGGACTCCTCCACTGGTTTTTCATGCAATAGGGACAGTTGTCTTGATCTGGAAACATTGGTAGAGTTGCTTAGCATCATCTTGTGAGATCAAATTCAATATATAAGGACTCTCAATGTTGAAACTCTTGTGCCTTTCATTTGCAAACATTCACAAGACTCACTTCTGGAGCTCTCTGATCAGCAACAATCTTCCTAGTGACCCTAATCATACTTAGGACCTTTGTAAGTGTCCTTAACCCTTTCTAATTCAGTTTAGCTTAGTTAATTAGCTAAAAGTCAAAACGTCGTAATTAAGGTTTGACTTCGAGATTAATTAATATTTGTTCAGTCAAATATCGAATTAAAAGTACCTATAAGTAGGTAATTATGTGGGTAATAAACCCTTAAAAGGGTACTCTCTGATTCCCACTCTAACTAGGTCAATTGTCGGGTCAAACTTGTTATTAAAAAGTCAACAGAATGCTTATTTTCAAATTAATGCATAATTAGCAATGTAGAACGCATACAACCTGTTCTATCATTAATATAACTTAGTAATTAATGTAGGAACATGTATAAACATGTTCAACCCGACAATTTTCAGTAGAGACCCGGTTCGGAACCGAAAGTCGCATAATTTGACTTTTGCTTTGACTTTCAGTTCTGACCCGTTTAAGCATGTTTTAGAAATGCCCTAGAGCTTTAATTGGACCAGGTTACATGTTAGTATAACCCTCTGTGATTATACACCTTGGTTCATTAGTTATCCAATTAATATGCATGATTCCGTTAATTGCTTATATGTTGACTATTATGCCCTTTTCACCTTAAAACGTGATTTTTGAAAATATAAAAGAGTAGAAACCTTAGTTACTGATTTATAAACTTGCACCCAAAATTTGACATCAGTTTGAGGTCTAGATTAAGAGTTATGCTCATTAGCGTAATTAGAAAGTTTTTAGTAATTAAACGGCATAATTAGCATATAGCCTATTTAAACCCACTTTTTGATATCAAACTTTTTACCCACTGATGTAATATAATATTTTGAGATTTTTGAAGATTTTTAATTAATTTTAGGCTGAGCATAACATAGGGTTGTAGCTTTAATTTGGATAATGCCGGTTTTGCCCTTTTGGGCTATAGAATGAGTTTTACAAATCTTTTTGACCCCAAACATTTTGCTACTGATTTTATATGATAAATAAATTATTTTAAACCTTCTGGAATAATAAAAATATCAGCTTTCCATATAGAACCCGGAAATGGCTCCAAATCGTCTTTTTAAGCGTTTTTAACGCATAGTATGTGCTAAAACTATTTTAAACATATAAGGTTTGATACCTACTGATATGTTAGGTAAATTATAATATTTTAACAGTTAGCAAAAGTTGTTTTATCTCAGATTTCAGTTTTGACCTTTTTGGCTTAAGTGAAATTACCAAAATGCCCCTAAGGTGCATAGTTTGGTTATAATGAATAATTTTCACATATATTTAGTACCCTACTGTTATGGTTTATAAAAATGAGTATTTTTACTGATTACATCAGACCTATAACTCAGATTAATATTTAAACTCTTTTATAACCTTTAAAATGACCAAAATGCCCCTACGGGGCATAGTTTGAATTTAAATTCGTTTTGGGCATAATAGAAGATATTTTACTGATGTCACAACATATTTAAGCCATATTAACTTAGGAAACCTGTATATGGCCCTTATGGTTACCCGTTACGCATCCTTCGCGTTCGGTTCGGTTTATGTAACTAGTTTGCATAAATTGACCGAAACGTGTCAAACCTTATCATTTTAATCTCAAAAACCAGAATGTGTTTAGTTTACCCATATTATACAAGTCTTCAAACTTGTCGGGTCTAAATCACATTCTACTCCGGTCTTCGCTTACTCATGCGTTTGAACCGAATCTTCCTTTAAAAACTAACCGGTCTAAGTTTAAGCTTAATCAAAGACCCGTTAGAAATCTAATAGGTTATTAAAACCTTTGTTCCAGAATAGGAGACCCGGTAAAAGCTACACGCACTTGCCATTTGTGATTAATACTTGTAAAGGTAAATACTTTTAACTTATTTTCCCTATACGGGCTTGGGGTAAGGTATATAAAATACCGCTTGGTCGGGCATTTCATCTTTAATTGTATGAAGGTTAAATTAATGGAATGTCTTGTTTTGAAAATGTTTTGTTTGCTTAAAGCCTTTGGGGGGTTAATGACCGTGTCCCGGATATCCTTGGCATCATTTTACGAAATGGCCACGACCTAAGCACGGAGTGTAGGCGTACACCCGTCAGTGTCTAAATAATTAATGTGGTGTGTCTATTGATCTTTAACCCGGCACGATCCGGGCTACTGAACGCACAAGAAACATGTAATTCTTTTACAAGTATTATATTCAAATAATTATCCCAAGTTATAAAGAGTTTTGTGCCACGTGCATTCAAATCAATTTTATTAAACTTTTCAAAATGAGTCAGTTAATTGTATTTACCTGTGTAAACTGACGTATTTTCCCAAAAAGCTTAAGTGCAGGTACTACTCGAACTATACAGGCTTTCTCCTAGCGTCCGCAATAAGTCTCGCAAGCTTGGATGTCATAAACTGTTGAACAATGTTTCCTTTTTATTTTTGATCCGCCTGTGGATCTGTTTCAACTATTTGTGATACTTAATATTACAATTTACTAAAGTTGAAATGAATCTATCTTTTGCTTCCGCTGTGCATTTAAATTTGTGTTGTTTGACTATGATGATATCAACTACGTCACGATAGTCTCCACCGGGCCCACCGGTAATACGTGGAAATATCAGGGTGTGACAGGTTGGTATCAGAGCCAACACTGAGTGAATTAAACACTAGCCTTTTGTGTTTAATCTCAGTTACACAATTGCACATTCCTCAAATTTTCGAGTCTAGACAGAGAACATAGGTCAAATCCTGATTTTTATTTTATTTTGTCTTTTATATATTTTGTTGTTATCTTTGTTTAGGTGGACAGGTCTAAATATGCCGCCAAGATGCTTCAGAATGAAGGGAAAGTCACCTGCAGCGGGCAACGACCAGGAGGCCGGGCCTTCACAAAGGCGAACCTCACCTGTCCCTATTAGCACCAGCCCACAGGGAGACTGGAGGGCGCATCTGCAGCCAGCGAGGCGGTCTGTCTCGTTAGCTTCGTCACCTTCTAACCTACACTCCTTTGGACCCCAATCCGAAAACGAACCCAATAACCCACAACCTTCGTTTATCCCTCTCCAGCGGTCCAACTCACGCCATTCCTTTGATAACCCGTCCCATATCTTCCGAAGCCGGTTCAACCCGGCAAACTACCTCGAGGAACCAGTGGGTGTTAACCCATTGGGGGACCTGAAGATCATTTTTCTGGAGATCACGACATGGACATGGACGAGGATACCGACCCTACCGAACCACCAACCGGTACCCCCACCCATCCTATTGAAATCTCTGATGGATCATCGTTCCATGGATCACCTTACCGTGGTCTAGATAGCTACCTAGCAAGGTTCAACCAGTTTGAGTGGTATTTCACACCCTCGCACCATTCATCGCCATACCAGGAGTAGAAGCAGCAGGATCCTTCCGGGGATTCACGCTTTGTGGCAGTTACCCCGCCACCACCACCACCTCAACCGCAGCCTCCTGAGCCACCAAGGCGAAGGAGAACAAACGCACGGATGTCCGTGCAAGGAAGAGGAGTGCATATCAGCACGCCTCAACCATCGAGTGGCAGCCACTACCCGCCACTTCAAGAAAACCAGCAAATGGGGGAACCTTCAAACCCCAACCCGGAAGTGAACTCTGCACCTGTCATGTCACCACCATTGGGCTTTAACAACCCAATTCCCACGTACGCTGGCCCAGCAACGTATAATCCTTTCGAGCAGCTGGCTCATACCAGTTTCAACTATGCGGAGATCGACCCATACCTGGCGGCGTGGAACTACAATGCTATTAACCCCGAAGGACCCTACGGAACTCCTTGGGGAGTTGGTTACCCAGCTTATGGATACCAACAACAGCCGTCTCTCCGACCTCCTCATCAACCGCAGCCACAGCCGCAGGTACCGCGGTTTTCTCCGCCAGAACATGAGGAAATTCTTCAAAGATTGGACAAAGTTGAGCGGGTAGTTCACAGAGATCGCAGGGAACGACAAAGTTTCTTCCAGGGATTGACAAGTTTAATAAAAGGGAAAAGCAAGAAGGACCATTGAATCCTTCAATTGTTGGTTGTATTTCCTTGTTTTCAGTTGAGCCCGTGCGTGGGCCTGTCTTTCTGTTTAAACCCCTGCGTGGTATGTTTTGTTTGTTAAGCCTCTGCGTGGGCAAGTCTTTTATTTAACCCCTGCGTGGGTATGTTTGTTTGGTTAAGCCCCTGCGTGGGCATGTTATTCGGTAGAAGTCCCGTTAGGGCAGACTCGTAATTTTTCTTTCAATTCATGTGGTGAAATGATTAAATTTAAATTTTTATTATTATATACATGAACAAAAATATAAAATAAATAATAACAATATTTTTATAAGATCTATCATTATATTAAAATGATAAAGTCTAAAGGGACAAGACCTAGCCTTTATGTCATTTTAAGACAAGGCCAAGACGGTAATTCCCCAATTAGATTTAGATCCTTATTAACATCTCAATTTAGGATTGTTCCGCGTACATTATTAAATAAGAATCTTAAAAGGTAAAACCTAGCTTGTATGTCATTATAAGACCTGGCCAATATGGTAAAACCTGTTTTAAAAGATTCAAATCCTTGTTAACATTCTTGGCTAATGTGATCTGCAAAATCACACATGTCACCCTTGTGTTGATTATCCCAATTCTTTATTATTATTTAAACATCCGATTGTGATGTAATGCCTATGGGCTATAATTATTGTCATATAAGACAAAAGACAGACATAGCTTATAAACTCCCTGTCAAGGAAGGTAATGAACTTTGATTCATACCTTAATAACTAGATCCTATAAGATCTTGACCTAAAAAATTTAGAAATGTCCTTGTGACTAGGCCTGTTGTGCCATTATTATAAATTATTTTAGAACTAAGGGTTACTATGAAAAGTCCCAAATGAAAAATACTTAGCAAAATAACCAATATGGCTCTTTAATTACCATGGTTAATAAATTATCAAGATGACAAACCTATTATAATTCCCTAAATGAATTATTGTAATCATCTTATGTAGCAATCCAACTACATGGCCGAGTTTGAAGAGGTCAACAGTCGGCCAAAGGAGAATCATGACGCCACCAGGATCAATGTAACTGGTGCAGAACTCCAAGCATTAATTGACAATGTTGTCACTAAAGCCATAGATAGGCAGTATAGTGAATCGAGTAGTACTCAAAGCAGGACCCAATCAGCACCCCATTCTAAGCCGAAAACTCACTCTGAGGCTCATAGTAAGCCACCCTCTAAGCTAGATAAGCCAAAGAAAGATGATGACGATCATCACTCCTCAAACCAGCAAAGTGTCCCGTCAAAGAAGATCGAGCTTAAGCAGGAACCGCGTGGTAAGTCCTGTACATATAAATACTTCGTCTCATGCAAACCCAGAGACTTTACTGGGGAGAAAGGAGCGGTTGACTGCATGACATGGTTGGATGAAATGGATACCGTGGTTGATATCAGCGGGTGCGCTGATAAGGATGTCGTAAAGTTCGTATCTCAGTCATTCAAAGGTGAGGCACTAGCCTGGTGGAGATCCTTGATCCAGGCTACAGGGAAAATCCCAATGTACAATCTGTCATGGGATCAAGTTATGGCGTTGATCAAGGAGAACTACTGCCCTCAGCACGAGGCTGAGAAGATTGAATCTGATTTCTTGTCTTTGGTTATGAAGAACCTGGATTGCCAAGCCTACCTTACCAGCTTCAATACAATATCAAGATTGGTTCCTTATCTTGTGACACCTGAACCCAAGAGGATAGCTCGTTTCATCGGGGATTTAGCCCCAGAAATCAAGGCCAGTGTGAAGGCCTCTAGACAAGCTACTTTTCGGTCTGCAGCTGATATATCATTGTCTCTCACTTTGGACGCGGTTCAGCAGAGATCGCTGAGGAACACCGATGCCGAAAAGTGGAAGCGTGAGGATGACAACTCACGACGTTCAGACAAGAGACATAAGGGAAATCATGATCACAAAAAGAGTTCTGGATCCAAGAAAGATAGTCATCAGTCGGGTGATAAACCCAAGTGTAAAGTTTGTAAGAAGCACCATTTTGGGAGGTGCAGATTCGAGTCGAAATCCCAGTCACAATCAAAAGTTTGTGGGATTTGCAAGTCTTCTGAGCACAAGGCCTTAGACTGTAAGAAAATCAAGGATGCTACGTGCTATAGCTGCAATGAAAAAGGGCATATCAGGACCAACTGCCCAAAACTCGTGAAGAAAGACCAATGCTAGGGTCTTCATGATGGATGCAAAGGAAGTTGTTCAGGAAGACAATGTGATCACAGGTACCTTCCTCATAAATGATGTCTATGCAAGAGGACTTTTTGATTCAGGAGCTGATAAGTCTTTCGTAGATAATAAGTTTTGTGAATTGCTGAAATTGCCTGTTAGAACCTTAAGTGTGAAGTATGAGGTGGAATCAGCCGATGGAACCATAGAAACCGCATCAACCGTGTTAGATGGATGTGTTATATCCATTAGGAACCACTCTTTTCCTTTGTCCCTACTTCCCTTGAAGTTAGCCGGTTTTGACATTGTTTTAGGCATGGACTGGTTATCTCATAACCAGGCACAGATTGTTTGCAACAAGAAGCAAGTGGTGATCAAGACTTCGTCTGGTGAGCCGCTTACCATTCAGGGAGATACCCAATACGGACTGCCTGAGCAAGTGTCTATGCTCAAGGCATCTAGATGTTTGAAGAAGGGTTGTGTCATTTACATGGCACAAGTGACCATTGATGAGCCAAAGCCTAAGATTGAAGATATTCCCGTCATTTCTGAGTATCCTAAAGTTTTCCCAGAAGAACTACCTGGTTTACCACCAGATAGGCAAGTAGAATTCAGAATTGACATCATCCCTGTAGTAGCACCAGTAGCGAGAGCACCTTATAGGTTGGCACCAACAGAGATGAAGGAATTGAGAACACAACTAGATGAATTGCTAGCCAAAGGTTTCATTAGACCTAGTTCGTCTCCATGGGGAGCGCCAATCCTGTTTGTCAAGAAGAAGGATGGATCGATGCATCTGTGCATCGATTATCGTGAGCTTAATAAGGTCACTGTCAAGAATAGGTATCCTCTACCCAGGATCAACGATCTGTTCGATCAATTACAAGGGGCAAGCTACTTCTCTAAAATCGATCTGAGGTCAGGCTATCATCAATTAAAGGTTAAAGATGAAGATGTACATAAGACTGCATTTAGGACTCGTTATGGTCATTACGAGTTCCTAGTGATGCCTTTTGGGCTCACTAATGCACTTGCCGCATTCATGGATCTTATGAATCGCGTCTGCAAGCCCTACTTGGATAAATTTGTCATTGTCTTCATTGACGACATCCTCATCTACTCGAAGAACCAAGCTGACCATGAGAAACATCTTCGCTGTATTCTTAAACTTCTACATCATGAAAAACTCTACGCCAAATTTTCGAAGTGTGAATTTTGGCTTCGAGAAGTCCAATTCCTTGGACATGTGGTTAGTGAGCGTGGTATCCAAGTGGATCCCGCTAAGGTGGAAGCTGTCATGAACTGGCAAGAGCCGAAGACGCCTACGGAGATTCGCAGCTTTCTAGGTTTAGCAGGATATTATAGGCGATTTATTGAAAACTTCTCAAGGATTGCTGCACCCCTGACTTTACTCACCTGCAAGAATAGCAAGTTTGACTGGGGGCCTAAGCAGCAAGAATCTTTCAATATTTTGAAGCAGAAATTGAGCAACGCTCCTGTACTAACATTGCCTGAAGGAATAGATGAATTTGTAGTATATTGTGATGCATCACACACCGGTATGGGATGTGTGCTTATGCAGAAAGGCAAGGTCATTGCATATGCTTCATGACAGTTAAAAGTGCACGAGAAAAATTACACCACCCATGACTTGGAATTGGGTGCCATTGTATTTGCATTAAAACTGTGGAGACATTACTTGTATGGAACCAAGTGTGTGAACTATTCAGATCACAAAAGCCTTCATCACTTGTTTAATCAGAAGGATTTAAACATGAGGCAATGACGTTGGATGTAAACTTTGAATGATTATGATTGTGAGATAAGATACCATCCTGGCAAGGCGAATGTAGTTGCTGATGCCTTAAGCAGGAAGGAAAGAGTGAAACCTATAAGAATCAATGCCAAGAGCATTGAGATAAAGAATAGTTTGAACGAAAGGTTGTTAGCTGCACAGAAGGAAGCTGTGTTGGAAGCTAACCATCCTAATGAAAAGCTAGGAGTAACTGAAGAGCAGCTATCCTATGATAAGGATGGAATCCTAAGGTTAAATGGACGAATATGGGTTCCAGTTTAGGGAGGACTTCGTGATGTTATCCTCCAGGAAGCCCACAGTTCCAAATATTCTGTTCATCCTGGAGCTGATAAGATGTACCAGGATATGAAGGCAAACTATTGGTGGATAGGCTTGAAAAAGTATATAGCTGCCTATGTAGCTAAATGTTTGACGTGTGCGCAAGTGAAAGCTGAACATCAGAAGCCGTCAGGTTTGCTACAACAGCCTGAACTTCCCACCTGGAAGTGGGAAATGGTGACAATGGATTTCATCACCAAATTGCCAAAGACAAGGAAAGGAAATGATACTATATGGGTAATAGTAGATAGACTGACTAAGTCAGCACATTTCCTACCCATTAAGGAGACCTATAGCTCCGATATGTTAGCCCAATTGTACGTTGATAAGATTGTATCTCTTCATGGCGTACCAGTATCTATTATCTCTGACAGAGATACTAGATACACATCACATTTTTGGAAAAGTTTCCAACAGTCTTTGGGCACGCGCTTGAATTTTAGTACGGCTTACCACCCGCAGACGGATGGGCAGAGTGAGCGTACCATCCAAACTTTGGAAGACATGCTTCGTGCATGTGTGATTGACTTAGGTGGTAGTTGGGATAACCACCTTTCCTTGATCGAATTCTCTTATAACAATAGCTACCATACTAGTATTCAGGCAGCGCCTTTTGAGGCATTATATGGTAGAAAATGCAGAACGCCTATTTGTTGGGTGGAAGTAGGAGAAGTTCAATTATCAGGACCTGAATTAGTCTTTGAAACAACGGACAAGATTGTTCAAATTCGTGATCGCTTGAAGGCTGCCAGAGATAGGCAGAAAAGCTACGCAGATTTAAAGCGTAAACCTCTAAAATTTGAGGTTGGTGATAAAGTTCTGCTTAAAGTATCACCCTGGAAGGGAGTGATGCGGTTTGGTAAGAAAGGTAAGTTAAGCCCAAGGTATATAGGACCATTCGAGATCATCGAATGTGTAGGATCAGTGGCTTATAAGTTAAACTTACCTGAAGAGCTCAGTGGTATTCATAATGTATTCCACATCTGCAATCTGAAGAAATGTCTAGCTGATGAATTGCTAGTCATACCGCATATGAGAGGTCAAGAAACTTCGGAGGAAGCATGTACCAATTGTAAAGGTCAAATGGGATGCCCGTAGAGGTCCCGAGTATACGTGGGAGGTAGAGTCCACAATGAAAGAAAAGTACCCTCATTTGTTTCAGTAAATCTCGAGGTCGAGATTTCTTTTAAGGGGGTGAGGATGTAACACCTCGAAAATTCATGTCCAATAATGTATCGACACGTGTCATGAGCTTACACGTGTAAAAGAATACTTTAGAGGGACTAAAGTTGACGAACAAGGAAAGTATGTAAATATAAAGGTTTAAAGTGTCAACAATGGATAAATATACTTCACAATAGCCCCACATGATGTTTATATCCTCAAACGAATAAATCATGGATCATACGAACCTAATCGTGAAAGAAAGTGAGAAATTTCAAACTACAGGGGTAAAATGTATCAACATGTTTAAGGTATACCTCTGAGTGACCTTTTAGCAAACCCGAAGCTTAGTAATGATAAATTATACTCACGAGAATATGTGATAAAAATTTCACCAAGTTTCGTTATCGTATGAGAAAGTTATGATCAAATTCGTATACGAGGGGTTAAAAGCGTCAACGTTGAAATTTGTGACTTTTCGGGTAAGCACAAAGTTAATCAAGGACTCAAGAATGTTTGGCTACCTCATGGAGTCCTTAAAAGTCAGGTTAAGGGGGTGAAAATGCAAGAACAGGAGTTAAAACCACGTTTAAAAGGACCAAGGACCAAAAATGCAAAGTTTGAAACTTGTTTGGCTGGTTCTGGAAGGCCAGGCGGCCCACGTAAGAGTGCTCTATGGGCTTACGCGGCCCGCGAGAGCAGCATAGCGACAGATTCCACCTGCAGCTGCCTGTTAAGGCTGTTAACCGACTTAAATTCTTGTTTTTACATACCAGGGACTCCTCCACTGTTTTTTCATGCAATAGGGACAGTTGTCTTGATCTGGAAACATTGGTAGAGTTGCTTGGCATCATCTTGTGAGATCAAATTCAATATATAAGGACTCTCAATGTTGAAACTCTTGTGCCTTTCATTTGCAAACATTCACAAGACTCACTTCTGGAGCTCTCTGATCAGCAACAATCTTCCTAGTGACCCCTAATCATACTTAGGACCTTTGTAAGTGTCCTTAACCCTTCCTAATTCAGTTTAGCTTAGTTAATTAGCTAAAAGTCAAACCGTCGTAATTAAGGTTTGACTTCGAGATTAATTAATATTTGTTCAGTCAAATCTCGAATTAAAAGTACCTATAAGTAGGTAATTATGTGGGTAATAAACCCTTAAAAGGGTACTCTCTGATTCCCACTCTAACTAGGTCAATTGTCGGGTCAAACTTGTTATTAAAAAGTCAACAGAATGCTTATTTTCAAATTAATGCATAATTAGCAATGTAGAACTCATACAACCTGTTCTATCATTAATATAACTTAGTAATTAATGTAGGAACATGTATAAACATGTTCAACCCGACAATTTTCAGTAGAGACCCGGTTCGGAACCGAAAGTCGCATAATTTGACTTTTGCTTTGACTTTCAGTTCTGACCCGTTTAAGCATGTTTTAGAAATGCCCTAGAGCTTTAATTGGACCAGGTTACATGTTAGTATAACCCTCTGTGATTATACACCTTGGTTCATTAGTTATCCAATTAATATGCATGATTCCGTTAATTGCTTATATGTTGACTATTATGCCCTTTTCACCTTAAAACGTGATTTTTGAAAATATAAAAGAGTAGAAACCTTAGTTACTGATTTATAAACTTGCACCCAAAATTTGACATCAGTTTGAGGTCTAGATTAAGAGTTATGCTCATTAGCGTAATTAGAAAGTTTTTAGTAATTAAACGGCATAATTAGCATATAGCCTATTTAAACCCACTTTTTGATATCAAACTTTTTACCCACTGATGTAATATAATATTTTGAGATTTTTGAAGATTTTTAATTAATTTTAGGCTGAGCATAACATAGGGTTGTAGCTTTAATTTGGATAATGCCGGTTTTGCCCTTTTGGGCTATAGAATGAGTTTTACAAATCTTTTTGACCCCAAACATTTTGCTACTGATTTTATATGATAAATAAATTATTTTAAACCTTCTGGAATAATAAAAATATCAGCTTTCCATATAGAACCCGGAAATGGCTCCAAATCGTCTTTTTAAGCGTTTTTAACGCATAGTATGTGCTAAAACTATTTTAAACATATAAGGTTTGATACCTACTGATATGTTAGGTAAATTATAATATTTTAACAGTTAGCAAAAGTTGTTTTATCTCAGATTTCAGTTTTGACCTTTTTGGCTTAAGTGAAATTACCAAAATGCCCCTAAGGTGCATAGTTTGGTTATAATGAATAATTTTCACATATATTTAGTACCCTACTGTTATGGTTTATAAAAATGAGTATTTTTACTGATTACATCAGACCTATAACTCAGATTAACATTTAAACTCTTTTATAACCTTTAAAATGACCAAAATGCCCCTACGGGGCATAGTTTGAATTTAAATTCGTTTTGGGCATAATAGAAGATATTTTACTGATGTCACAACATATTTAAGCCATATTAACTTAGGAAACCTGTATATGGCCCTTATGGTTACCCGTTACGCATCCTTCGCGTTCGGTTCGGTTTATGTAACTAGTTTGCATAAATTGACCGAAACGTGTCAAACCTTATCATTTTAATCTCAAAAACCAGAATGTGTTTAGTTTACCCATATTATACAAGTCTTCAAACTTGTCGGGTCTAAATCACATTCTACTCCGGTCTTCGCTTACTCATGCGTTTGAACCGAATCTTCCTTTAAAAACTAACCGGTCTAAGTTTAAGCTTAATCAAAGACCCGTTAGAAATCTAATAGGTTATTAAAACCTTTGTTCCAGAATAGGAGACCCGGTAAAAGATACACGCACTTGCCATTTGTGATTAATACTTGTAAAGGTAAATACTTTTAACTTATTTTCCCTATACGGGCTTGGGGTACGGTATATAAAATACCGCTTGGTCGGGCATTTCATCTTTAATTGTATGAAGGTTAAATTAATGGAATGTCTTGTTTTGAAAATGTTTTGTTTGCTTAAAGCCTTTGGGGGGTTAATGACCATGTCCCGGATATCCTTGGTATCATTTTACAAAATGGCCACGACCTAAGCACGGGGTGTAGGCGTACACCCGTCAGTGTCTAAATAATTAATGTGGTGTGTCTATTGATCTTTAACCCGGCACGATCCGGGCTACTGAACGCATAAGAAACATGTAATTCTTTTACAAGTATTATATTCAAATAATTATCCCAAGTTATAAAGAGTTTTGTGCCGCGTGCATTCAAATCAATTTTATTAAACTTTTCAAAATGAGACAGTTAATTGTATTTACCAGTGTAAACTGATGTATTTTCCCAAAAAGCTTAAGTGCAGGTACTACTCGAACTAGGCTGGCTTTCTCCTGGCGTCCGCAATAAGTCTCGCAAGCTTGGATGTCATATACTGTTGAACAATGTTTCCTTTTTATTTTTGATCCGCCTGTGGATCTGTTTCAACTATTTGTGATACTTAATATTACAATTTACTAAAGTTGAAATGAATCTATCTTTTGCTTCCGCTGTGCATTTAAATTTGTGTTGTTTGACTATGATGATATCAACTACGTCACGATACTCCCCACTGGGCCCACCGGTAATACGTGGAAATATCGGGGTGTGACAGTTATGCATGATAATATATATTTTTTGTTTGAATTTATCAACGTGATATAGCACATGTCCAATGAGGAGAAATTTGAATGGTAAAACATATATGTCGATACCCTAAAGGTAAGAATGATATATGTCTATATTTTACTAACCCATGAAAGCTAGTTCTGTTAGTCTTGTAGATATAAAGAATGTAACACAAATAGTCTTGGATCTTATGGTATTTGTTCGCAAGAAGAAGCACTAGGAGTCTCACAAGAAGATTTTACAACATTACTCAATATAAAGGATTGCACTTCAAGGCTTCAAACGACAAATCATTCTACAAAAGTTTTGAGCAACTTTCGAGGATGATGGACACACTTTACTTAAAGGATACATATTATAATGAGGGGGAGATTTATTCAAGTTGCACTCTTTTTCCCTTAACTAAGTTTTATCCCAATGGATTTTCTTAGTAAGGTTTTTAATGAGGCAACATACCTGATCCAGAAGTATCAGGGGGAGATAATGCGCATTACACACTGCACTCTTTTTCCCTTAGCTGAGGTTTTGTCCCACTGGGTTTTCCTAGCAAGGTTTTTAACGAGGCAGCATCTCAAAGCGTATTAAGTTGATAACCAAGGGGGAGTGTTATAAATATATAATTGTATTATTATTGTTATCAACTCCTAAAATAGACTGACTTCTTCTCCAAGTTTCCTTCTCCTATATATACTACATTGTATCTCTTGTAATAGATATCTCAATCAATGAAATATTAGATCTCTTCTTCCTATTATTTTCTTCTTCTTTCTTTGCTATTAGGCTAGTTTCACAACAAGAACATCTTTTTTTTTAATAACAAAATTTCTTTTATTCATGTCATTTGTGTGACTTGAACCCAAAATCTTTCTCTCCGAAGGTGTTTAAAAGCTTTTTCTTTGACCAAGTTGGTCAAAATCATACTTATGTTAACATCGGTCAAATTTGAACCATTTGCCGATTTCTTAATTCTTAAATTCTCACATCAATACTTGATTCAATATCTCTTAACATTTGTAATAACATTGAAGCAAGTAGTAATAAGACTTTGGTGTCTTCCATATTTTTACTAAATATTGCATTCGGGTTGTTCATGACATTTTACAACCAACTTCAACTACATACATGTTATGAATGATCTTGTTAGATTCTTAAATCAAACACTTGTAAAACTTTCAAATCATCACTAGTAACATTTCTAAGCACTATCAGAACCTTAAAAGCAAGTCTAACATAATTTCTACTATGTTTTGGTTAAAACTTGATTTATAGCAAGAGTCGAAAAAAAAACCACTTAACAAATGATATCATGATTTCACAGGGGGCTTGAATTAGGGATGAACATTTGATAATAGGTACCGGTACTGAATTTTCCTTACCGAATTTTTTGGTACCAGTACCCACTTTTTGGCAATTTCGGTATCGGTACTTGTGGTATCGGTACCGGTAAAATACGAATTTTACCTTCAAATACCTCTACCCAGTTTTGGCCAGAATGTTGTTTTAGCAACTTCGTAACTTTCAGTTTGCTTGTGGTAAGACACTCATAAGAGAAAGTGGATATTCAAGGCACAATGACCATATTTGTCACTTATTAACTTTACGAGTTCCCAATTAATTCTTACAAAAGTATTATAAAGCCTCCCAATAAATTCTTAAATATTTACATAAGTTTCTGAGCTAATTATACTTTGCATTGTTAACCATGCATTTTATACAAGATTATAACAAAAATACTAAATAAAATATATTATGTTACATAGAAACTATAACCATTGATATATGTAAAAATAATATAAATAGAGATTAATAAAATAATTAAATAATTATTAATAACAAACAAGTCGAGCCCGAACCAAGTTCAAACGCTAAAAACTATTCATGAGTTTAGCTCAAACTTGAGCGAGCTCGGACTCAACTTATTTGTTTACTCTCTCTAGCAATAACCAAGTCTAGTCTATTGCATATTCAATATTCACAACTTCTTCATCCTAGTCCAAATCTTCCTAAACCTTAAATCCAAACTTATATATGTGGACGTTACCAATGTATTCAAATTTCTCTCACACATTAAAATCATTTTATAGGCACTCAAGTAGGCATGCAACTTTCTTTTCAAATTTAACCAAAATATACCTAAGACCATGTGTAGTGGGGCTTGAAGTTCATGCCCATCCCTTGGGCATTATCCAACATGTGACGTTCTAGTCAGCAAAGTGGCGTTATGAGGCTTGAAGTTAAAAATAGGTGTAGTGGTATAACGCGCCAACAATGATTAGCCAATTATTATTGTTTTTTAGAAATTAAAAGAAAAGCAAAAACAAAAACAAACAATTCTATTGGCCAAACCAAAATCATCCGAGCTTTTCTACAAACACGTCATTCGAAATTTTAGACAAATCACGCCCACGAGGGCGGTGTACATGACGATTTGGGGCTTGAAGTGGCAAGAACACGTCCATTTCACATTACCACTACAGTCTAATGAAGAAGACGTTTTCACAAAATTTAAAAAGACAAAACACCCATGTGCCACTCTATCCAATAGCAACATTTGGATGTGAAATAACTAAGATGTTTTTTTAATCACTTTATAATATTTTAATATGTTTTTCATCATATCAAATATATACATAAAATAAGGATAAATACTTTAAGATGCTTTTCATCTAAATTAAACTAGAAGATACATCAATATTTTAAGATGTTTTTCATCTAAAATAAACTAGAAGATACATCAATATTTTAAGATGTTTTTCATCTAAAATAAACTAGAAGATACATCAAAACAGTATAGTAAGTAACGATATAATGTTTTCTAAATAATAATGGTTACCATTTATAGTATCTTAGTACATAAGGTTATTGTGTGGTTGTTAACCTGTTATCAACTACCATTCTCACCTTGCCAACTCCAAACAATGTCTTGTAAGCCCGGTCTAACATCTTCTTCAAATTTCTTGTATTCAAGTGTATCACCCGCCGTCTTCGAAAACTCAACCACCGCAACTTCTGGTGCCGCCTCAAACACCTCCACCGACACCACCAACTTTCCTTTACGCCCCTCCGATAAACCTTCCATCTTCAACTTGTACTCATTTTGATTCGAATATAAGATCTTGAAGTTTAATTTTTTAGCTATTGATTCGAGCTTATTCATGATCATCGACGCGCAAAACTTTGATGTGAATAAGGATTCTGATTTACGGTTGGTCTCGAACATGTTGGATAAGTCAAAACCAGATGACATGGAAGATATAAATTCGAATGCATTGTAAAATCGCGGTGATGATTTTGATCTTCGAAATGGCTTTTCGGTTTCACTTGTTTTATCGTCGTTTTCAGTCATGTCCATCAGACTAGGGGTCTTAAGTAGTATCGGAGCCAGAAACCCTACAAAGTATTAAAAAAAAATCGAGTTAATTATAGTTTGGTGACAATTTAGGTTAATGGTCCTATTGATTGAAATCCTAAAATGGACCATTATGTATATATAGTGGCGGACCCATGAATTATTTGTTGGGGGTGCGGATGAGTGGTTCAAGCATATTTTCAAGGGATGCGGTCGGGTTGTTTGTCTAAAAAATACACTAATTTTTTTTTTTTCAAAAGGTGCGCCCACCCACCCAGGATTATACCTGGGTCCGCCCCTGTATGTATATTAACCTTAACCTATCCACCCGGAGAGACGGAACTACATAGTAACACCGATAAATTTTTATACACGTTATATAATGACATTTGTTTTATTACTTATTTATTTATTCAACATTTAAAATGACATTTCTTTTAAAAGTAACACTAGTAAAAAAGATCTTTAATCCACCACGCAATCCAACATTGTGTTGGATTTTTTTTGTCAAAGGTTTATCGTTGTTTAACCTATTTAACCCATGCTCAGGCTCCACATGTATATAAAATTATATTATAAAATGAACAAATAAATGCTTAAAATTTCCCATTGTCTTCCATTTACAAAAAAAAAACTAAATGAATCCGACCCACATAATTTAGTGTCAAAACATTTTTTTCTTGATTTACACTTTTATTTACTCAAATCATGAAAATTTTAGAAGCCATGCATTTATTTTCCAACATTCCAGAATCAAGAATTTCTTTTTTTATTATATATACATTTGATAAAATAATTTCGAAGTAGGGGCGGACCTAGCTAGAAGGCTGGGTGGGCGAGCTCACCTCTTGAAAAAAATTACTATATGTTTTATAGAGCAAAATCCTAATCGCACCTCATAAAAGCGGACCTAGGTGGAAGGTTGGGTGGGCGGACGCACCACTTAAATTTTTTTTTACTATAAGCAAAATCTCGATTGCATCTCTTGAAATTTTGGTTAAACCTCTCATTCACACCCTTAGAAGATAATTATGCGTCCGCTACTGATTCGAACTTTACAACTACTATAAACCTTTTTGTTATTGTTTTTAGAACGATAAACACGGCACCTGACTAAATCTATTTTTACATCAAATTTAAGATTGTTTCTAAAGTATAACAAGAAAAAAAAAACAAAAAACAAAAACAAAAACTTGATTTAAAATAAAACAATTTGTCCAATTTTCAAACAATTATTAACAAATAAAAAACTAAGAGGGAAAAAAAGTGTGCACCTCCATCACTCCCTTTGAGCCCTCTACAAAACCACGGCGATTTCATGATCGCCGGAATGGTGATCCGTTGCGACGGATCCACCGCCAACATCCTCGATATCAACCGCCGCGCATCGCCGGAGAACCACGGTGGAAACTCATACTCCGCCTTAAAAATCTTCTTATACATATGCATCAAATTCTCTTCTCTAAAAGGAAGACACCCAGCAAGCAAAGCATACAAAATCACCCCACACGACCACGTATCCGCCTTCGAACCGTCGTAACCCTTTTTCCGGAGAACTTCCGGCGAGATATACGCCGGAGTTCCACACTGAGTATGTAACATTCCATCATGCCGGAGCTGCTCCGGCAATGCCGATAATCCGAAATCGGTGACTTTCAAATCTTCGTTTTCGTCGAGGAGGAGGTTCTCGGGTTTTAAGTCGCGGTGGTAGACACCGCGGCTGTGGCAGTAGTCGATCGCGCTGATAAGTTGTTGAAAGTATTTTCTGGCTTGAGTTTCTTTTAGTCGGCCTTTCGCGATTTTGGCGAATAATTCGCCGCCTTTAACGTACTCCATTACGAGAAAGACCTTCGTCTTCGTCGCCATTACTTCCTTTAGTTGGACGACGTTTGGGTGGCGAACGAGCCTCATCACCGCGATCTCGCGGGTGATTTGTTCCATCAAACCTTGTTTTTTTACCTGTATTAGAAAGAATATATTAGTTAGAGTTTATTGTTATATTATTACTATAGTAAGTAAAAATAATATCTTGTGACTATGATATATATCGCAATAAACGCTAACTAATATATTCTCTCTAATCAAATAAGACTTATTTTCTTATCTGTATTAGAGAAAATGTATTAGTTAGAGTTTATTGTAATTTAGTTACTATGATTTAGAGTGCAGAAGGTCGTGCATAGCAATTTCTCGACGTGGAAGAACCAGAATTTTGTTTTCAGTAGAAATAGATTTGCTATTGAAAGAAGAGGAGGGGGGGGGGGGGGGGGTTGCGGCGTAACTTGTTGTCTGCTTACCCGCCATTGTTATCTAATTTTCCTATCGTTTACTAAATGAAAACCTTTGATAAGATTAAATTTCTTGTGAGGACAATAATATGTAACAATAAACTCTAACTAACATATTCTCTCTACTTACCGGCTCCGTTTTAATAACTTTAACTGCAACACTCTGCATCGTGAGGAAATCTCTCGCGTGATACACTTTAGCAAACGTTCCTTGACCCAACAACTTTCCCATCTCGTACTTCCCAAAGATTACATGGCGATTTCCGACGCCAGACTCGCAATCCGGATCACCCATTTTTACTCGTGAAGAAGCAAACCAAGTCACCAATTAGAACCAACTAAAAAAACTTCTATGAAAATGAACTCTCAAAAACTTAAAAGAAACTCTATATAGAGAAAATAAGTTAGTTGGAAATAATTGTGGTGTATGACGGTGGGTAGTGAAGAGGGAATAAATGGAGACTTGGGGTAGTGGGTCCCACGGCATGCGACGTGGCGGATGATGATTGGTTGTTGTGGGATATTAATATTGTCAGTAATCAGTAATGTCACTATATGAATTTTGTTTTCATTGAATTGTCGACAAGCAACCAATGGAGATCTGTAACGTATCATAAATTCATAATCTATGGAGTTTAGTTTCACAAGCAATATAAATGTATACAAAACTTTGTACGTGTGGTGTCAAAATTATGAAATTATTCCCATAAATGAAAAAAATATTTGTGAATATAAGTTGTAGCATGTGTTTTTGTTAATTTTGTAGTGTTAAATTGTCTCACTTGATTTGATGTATGATGGAATTTATTCTACTTCGATTCAACAGAGTCGGTGATGAGGGTGTGCGGGGAGGACCATCACACAGAGACTGTGATTTCGAGTGGCACGCGTTTTTTAAAAAAATTCGATATATGGAATTTATTCTACTTCGATTCAACAGAGTCGGTGATGAGGGTGTGCGGGGAGGACCATCACACAGAGACTGTGATTTCGAGTGGCACGCGTTTTTTTAAAAAAATTCGATATATATGTTATTTTTTTTTTAAATATTATACTCGTACCAACTCCAAGATTGACCTATTAACAAAACAATTTTTATGGTTTAGAAGTTAGCTTATTGGCATTAGGTTTAGTGAGCCCGATACCCATTTGATTAAAATAATAATAATAATAATAATAAAACCTTATGGACATGCACATTTTCTCGAGCTCGAACAGAGTATATGAATTCTCAGACACACCACTGATTGTAGACATGTATTAATATTAATAATATGTTTTTCTGGTGTGGTAACGGATATAGTTAGATCAGTTTAATGGAGTGAACCGTGTAATACGCCGCCTTCTTTTTTTTTCTTGTTGGTTTTTTTTTTTTTATTTATTTATTGACTTGCTTGTGTGTGTTTCGAGTGACCACATGACAATGTGCGGATGAGGTAAGGACTAGTTTAGTAACGTAAAAGCATGGTATTCCATCGTAAGTATTTTAGTACAGTTTTGTTAACCTTTTTATTGTAAATATACTGTTTTATTCTAAAATACTCTAATTAGAATATGGTGTGTAATATATGTTGGGGAAAGTGAATATGGGGCTGTTATGCATGTAACTTAGATGCGAAACCATCAAAACTACGTCGTTTTGATTATTTTTTTATTAATAATTCACTGTCACAAAACTGTTTCCTAAATTATCTCATCTTCTTAATCTCTAAGCCTCCAACTGATTTCGTTTTCTTTTACCAGATCTCTAACACAATTGCTAAACTACACGGCTAAACTTGATTTCACGGCTACATCTGATTTCATATCTTTCTTTTTTTTTACCAAATCTCTAATACTCGTTGCCCACAATAGTGGTACCATAAGAGAATTTGCTGTAAATATATTGATTAAAATTAATCCACAAAATCATATGCTTTTTCACATACTTCAATACAAGTGGCGGTGGATAAATCATTGCAGAATCGGTGGATAAATCATTGCAGAATACTCCAATCAGCAACTAAAAGTTTTGAAATTGCCGATATACATTCTCTACCTAGCTTTTTAAATATGATAAATATCAAAGCATTAATTCATTATGTAAATATAATAATCAATGAAATCCTATGTTGATTAAAATCGATCAATGAAATCATATGCTACTTTGAAACTTTGGTTTTGTTGCTATCTGTTCTTTCGGAAATGGTTAATTACGAGAATACAAGATGAACATTATTTCCATGAAATTGGTTGGAGGTATCGATAGGAGGAGAGAGATAAAGATAATTTAGGAAAAAAGTTTTGTTATAATTAAATTTACATTGGAAAATAATCAAAACGACGTAGTTTTGACTGGTTTCACATGCAAGTTACATGCCTAGCAGCCCCATATTCACTTTCCCCATATATGTTTATATTTGTTGATTTTTTTAAGTACAACAAGTTAGTAGCGGAATAGTTAAAATATAGACAAAAGATCAAATACAAAACGTATGAATGAAGTGGTAAAAATACTTTGTACGGGATATTTACTCTTAAAATATAATGACATAAATATGATGAAATTCATATCAAAGACATTATTAAATAGGGAAAAAAAACATGAGAATCCATGTCGGGAAATTAGATTTTACCAAACGTGAACAATTTTAGTAGAAAAACAAATTTTACATGTATCCGAATGAAATATACCTAGAAGATAACTATTTTCGTGATTTTCTTTTAAAAAAACAATGTTGAAGAAGATTTGGGTAAAAAAAAGTTCTAGTAAATGACTTATAATTGTTCTATGATACAAAGACGGATATGTAATTAATTTAAATATTACACATGATATGTGAACCACCCACGACATTATTTTTGACTTTACAAAAGCTAAGGATTAATTTTATGTACTTTGGATAAGGTTAGGCCAAACTTCATGCTTTGATGGGATTGCATATAAATTGATGTATAACCGTTAGTTAAATGTTGGTTTAATTATGGTTACAGTTATATTTAAACAGTGGCGGCTTTGATGGTGTGCGGGAAGAACCTCCGCATAAGGCCCATGATTTCGAGGGGTACGCGATTTAAAAAAAATCCGATATGTATATGTTATTTTTTTTAAATAATAAACACATACCAATTCTAATATAGACTCATTTACAAATAATTTTTTGTGGTTTAGAATTTAGCCAACTTGGCATTAGGTTATTGAGCCTAATACTAATTTGATTATTATATTTTAAATAATAATAAAATATTACGGAACGGCATATTTTTTCAAGACTGAACAGGGTACGTGAATTCTCGAAAACGTCTCTATATTTAAATATTGCATTAATTTGATTTTCTTCCAAAATTCCTCAAACATATATGGGGATTCATTTTCAATGAGAGGACGGCCCCCCACTCATCTTTGTTTTCATATTTAACAAGTAAATCTTGAGTATTCACATCCCATCTATTAAACCATCCTCTATTTTAAATAAAAAAAAATCTTTAAATAACATACTACATCCTATCTCATATTTCTTTCCCCTAAATTTAAATTTTTCAAAAATTGCTATAGTAACTTTTTATATATAAAACCTACTATTCATCATCCATTAAATTATTGTGAGTGTATAAAACTAAAAAATATAATAAAATAAGTGTTTGTAAATAAGATAAACATAAACATGGTGGATGAGATGTGAGGTTTTTTAAAATGAAAAATAAATTTTAAAAAGTATGATCTTTTAGTTAAAATGAAAAATAAATTTTAAAAAAGTATGATCTTTTAGTTAAATTATTGGATAAAACTGATGAAATGAAAAAAAAAATTGAACAGCAAATTTGAATCACTGGCGGACCACTGGAGTATCATTGTGCCACAACAGAAGCACCGGATCATATCTAAATGCCTATACATCAATTCAGCAAGAAATCCAATAAATATAGGAAAAACTCTCCTTATGAGAATCGAACCCAGGACCTAATGCAGGTGCGGACCTTATGCATACTGAGCCGTAGCACGGGCTACGGCTCAACTTTTTATTGGTAGTGTAAAAAATATTTTTTTTCGATTTTTATACCAAGGATACCCCTGAACAACTACGAGGACACCCCTAAAAAAAGTCTGTAAGACCAAATCAATTGAAAATAATAAGCCCGAATCCCAATTGCCCAATATGTTAGCTCAAATCAATTGAAAATTGTAAATAATAAGCTCAATTGCCCAATATGTTAGCCTGAAATAATAAAGTATTGTAAATAATTGCCCAATTGCCCTGAAGTTTTAATGCACGACATGACACAACTATGAGGATACCAATCGTCGATCATGTCTGCTGCGCTGAACTGCTGAAGACTTCAGCCTGAAGTGAAATCTGAACTGCTGCTCGTCGTTCTTCGCTGAAGTCACTGCAACATCAGATTGAATTCATGAGTATTGAGTCTGAAGTGAACTGCTGCTCATCATTCACTGAATCACTGATCATCATTCGCTGAAGTCGCTGCAACATCACTTCATCAGTTCATCAAATCATCGATTGAATTCATGAGTATTGAGTATTCATTTTCTTTATTTGTTTTCTTGGTGACTTGTGAATTGTTTGATTATTGAGTATTCTTTATTAGTTGTTTAGTTCATTAGTTTGTGACTTGTAAAACCACTGCAATTTGGGCTGAAATAGGATGAATTCATTAAAGGAAAGGAATTTATATTTGTGTCCTGTGTCCAAGTTTTTCAAAATTGAAGCTTGTCAAGACGGATTTACGCAATCGAATGAGCTCAGAATTTTTGAACAATGCTATGGTTTGTGCGGTCGAAAAGGATTTTTTACGTGAAGTAAAAGATGACGATGTTATGGAACGATTTCAAGCTATGAAAAAAAGAAGAGGACAAATCTATTAGGTATTTGTTTTACTTTATTTATTTATTGTCATTTTTTTAGGGTTATTGGATTTTAATAATCCTAAGTTTTACCTGTTGGCCGATAATAATCCCAACTTTAAAAATTCCCTCCAATGATCCCAACTTGTAAGAATTTGGCCTCCATTGATCATTTTCCAATATACGTGCACTTAAATCATTTAAGGAGTGTACAGGTGCACTTGAATCTATTAAGGAGACCAAATTCTTATATGTTAGAAAATAATTAATGGGGGCCAAATTCTTACAAGTCGAGATCGTTTAAGGAAATTTTTAAAGTTGGGATTATTATCAGCCAACATGTGAAACTTGAGATTATTAAAATCCAATAACCTTTTTTTTAATATTGTACGATTGCACAGTGATAAAAATCTTTTTTTGGGATACCCTGAGTTAATGTTTTAGTTCCGCCACTGACCTAATAGGCTCTAAACCTTAACCCATTCCAATATGCCACAGGCTATAATGCCATGGGCTCTTTGTGTTATTGTATTAGTAAACCCTTCAAGAATTAACTTTGCTATAATTTTGTGTAAATGTTGTTATTTTGTTATTATATATTACTAAAGTAATTAATCCTTGATTATGAGAACTCATGTATTCATCGTTGGAAACGTATTCTCACAACTAATGAGCAAAAATACTTAAATGGAATCAACTTTTCAAAAAAAACTTAAATGGAATCATTATTTATGAAGAAAAAACCTTATTTTCAGGTTATCTTGAGACTAACATGACCATATGTTGATTGCATAACACTAAAAGTCTAAGACAATTGAGTTAAAGGTCGTTGGAAATTGAAATTACAAAGACTTTGATATTGGAATGTACATTTTCATAGTGATTAGTATTTTGCCTAAATATCGAAACGACGGTACATACAACTTATCTTTTTGGCAACATATTGGGGGATTTGGAAAGCATGGAATGACTAATAAGTGTATTTTCAACGGGGAAAGAGTTAACATACATGCAATTTTCAGGGAGATGCAAGCGACAACTTTTCTATGGATTAAAGGGAGAGCAAAACAAAGTCAAATGGAGTGAAATAAATGGGTGCGGTTTAATATAACAGTTTGATTGTAACGGGTTTCGTTTTTTGTTTTTTTGTGTTTGGTGATATTTAAACATTGTAAGTTGGGTGGTTGGCTTAGTAGCTTACTAACCATATAAACTGGTGTAAACTTTTGGTGATGAATGAGATTGTCTTTTGCCGTTCAAAAAATAAATTAAATGAAGCAAAAATCAACATGCATATAAAAGTTTCAATTTTGATATATTAAAGTTGTAAACTTGTTTAAAGTGCACGTAACTATGTATATGTTGTATATTTTAAGAATGACTTGTTACCTATAATCCATTCTTTGATGAGATAACATGACAAGTGAGCAAAATTGTAAACGTGGACGATGATTATGAGTACAACAACAACAATATTATTATTATTATTACTGTTATGATTATGAGTACAACAACAATATTATTATTATTATTATTACTGTTATTATTATTATTGTTATTATTATTATTATTATTATTATTGTCATTATTATTATTGTTATTATTATTATTATTATTATTATTATTCAATGTTTTCATAGATTTTATTAGTATGAAAACTTTATATAAGTTTAAAAAAATTTATATAACAAGATGGAAGAATATTTTAATTCAAAATAACTACATATTTTAATTTTATACCACTGACCCACAAAATTATAATGAATTAAATGCTAATAATCAAGTTTACCAACACATCTAAAGTCTCCTCATTGACACAATAATTTGTCAAATAATTTTTTTTAAAGAGAACTTCATTAAAAATTTGTCAAATAATTGAACTAAAGATGGGCATGGTGCCACCAATGCAAACACAATAATTCCCATTATCATGTTGTTCACTAATAACTACCTCCCAACCCATCTTCGTATCATTTTCAAGTCTTTTTATCCTTTTATACATGTGGCCCCTCGATCTTGACATTTCTTCCATATATGACATGTATTCATCTTACATCAATGGCTAACGTGTGATTACAAATAGTTTTCTAAGTAGAAAAAACTTATAATATAGGGAATTCATAATCGCGAATCATCGGAGAGTTGTGGCGTGCAGAGATGAAAAAGGGTGTACAAAAAGATGACAAAATCAAATACCTAACAAAATGTTAATAGAGTGAATTGTGGATTAAAGAATATTCGTGTCACTAGAAGTCAAAATGCGTCGGGTAAAATTACATAAATAGAGTCGTAGCAAAAGAAAACAACATTTGAGTAAAGTTGTGATAAAGAAAATACGCTAAGAGCTAAGAGGGACTAGTGTATTTTACGAAGGGATATGCTAAAAGATGATTATTATTTTTTATTATTTATTATTTTTTACATTAACGGGTTAAGAGCACTCCTATCACTAGTTGTGATAAAGAAAATACGCTAAGAGGGACTAGTGTATTTTACGAAGGGATATGCTAAAAGATGATTATTATTTTTTATTATTTATTATTTTTTACATTAACGGGTTAAGAGCACTCCTATCACTACCAAGAACCAATCAACTCATGCCATGTCATCACCCAATATTCTATCACTAGTGATAGAAATATAGTGGGGATGGTATCACTAGTGATGAAATTCTATCACTCCCAAATTTTTTTTTAATTTTCATTTTAAAATTAGAAATTAACAATAAAACACTAAAATTATAAATTTCAATTAAATTAAAACCAATTTAAAGGTTCCTCAAACAAGTGAAAGGGTTCTTTTCAAAAAAAAAAAAAAAAAAAAGTGAAAGGGTTCGTCAAACAGAATGAAGGTTCGTCGCCAAACGTTCGAATTTTTTCAACTTTTCAACGCGTGAACATTTCAACGCGTTTTAAACTTAACGCGTGATATATATAGTGGCGGCGGTGTTCATGGTGGATTAACGCGTGACGGGGGATCCATCACGGACCGCCCCGCCTCCCCTTAGTGAGTAAAATGTCCGGATAGTCCCTGTGGTTTAGTAAAATAACACCGATAGTCCACACCTTTTGAAAATTACACCAGTGCTCCTTGTGGTTTGACAAGTTGTTACTCGGATAGTCCCTAGAGTGGATGTACGTTAGTTTTTGCAGTTAACTCTATGTAAAATGACTAAAATGCCCCTACTATTTAATTATAACATTAAAAGTAGATATATTAAATTAAATGTGGGACCATCAACCTTCTTAATTCACCATTTAAACCCTTGTATCTCTCTCTCACACACACCAACAAAAACACTCACTCACCACCACCTGCCACCACCACTTACCACCACCCGCCACCACCTGCCACTCGACCACCATCAACATCTCCACCACCTTAACTCCCTCCTCCATTCAAGAAACCTCCGTCCACCGTATTTAGAGAGAGGAACGACGAGAGAGAGAGAGAGATCCATCAGAGAGAGAAAGTGAGAGAGAGATGTAGAAAAGGTCCTAGATGATGGTTGGAGACGATGGTAATTGTGGTGGTGGCGAGATCTATCTGCAACGGCGATCGATGGATCTGATTTGTTTCCCAGGGTTTCCAAAACTGGTGAACACGAGGGCGACGATGTTGTTAACAAAAAATGGCGAATTCAGTCAATTAAGGTACGTATTTCCTCTTAGGGTTTCGAATTTTGAGCTGCATTTGTGGATTTAGAACCGATTTCAGGGTTTTATTGGTTGGGTTTTGATGATGGTTGTTGTTGATGGTGTTGTTGTTATTGATGGTGGTGGCAACGATGGGTGTGTTAACGATAGAGAATGATGATGATGGTAGTGGTTTATGGAAATATAGATGGTGGTGGTTCAGTTCAGATGGTGGCTGTTGTTGTGGCGGTAGTGACCGTGGTGGTGTTTTGTTGTATAGCTGGGTGATGGAGGTTATGGTATTTTGACGGGTTAAGGGTTGAAGGAGTTAGGTTTAGGTGGCTGAGGTGGGGGTGGCTGGAGGTGGAAGTGGAGGTGGGTGGCTATGGTGGTGGTGGCCGGTTGTTTTTAGAAGGTAAAGGAGTCCGTGGGTTCCACACTTTTAATAATAATATGAGTGTTTATAATATTTGTTTTTTATTTTTTAATCAGAGGGGTAAATAAGTAATTTCACATGGACTTAACGGCAGAAATTAACGAACGTCCACTTCAGGGACTATCCGAGTAACAATTTGTCAAACCGAAGAAGCACTGGTGTAATTTTCAAAAGGTGGGGACTATATGTGTTAATTTACCAAACCACAGGGACTATCCGGGCATTTACTCTTACTTAGTATATAAACTTATATTTATTCAACTCGTATGATACATTGGGTTCTAAGATATTGTGTGTGTATATATATATATATTAGAAAAATATAACTTACAAAAGGTGCTAAAAGTAGAATACTTATATATGACTTCTTAATATCATCTTCAACGTAAATAAAACAAACTTATCATATAGCATATAATCTTCAAGTTAATATTTTTTTTAATCACGTAAATAAAACAAACTTATCGAAATACATATGATCTTTAACTTAATAACTTATCATAATTATTCGAATTTGATAAATAAAGTAGGGATAAATAAGAAAAAAATATATTTTTGGCTGAAAAATCTTATAGAGATTTTCTCATAAAGTATTATGTGTCCCTATCTAAGATGCTTTATTATGGAGATATTATGGGCAACACCAACAAAGAAACATAATTCTAACTGGTGGCACTACATTGAAGATGCTTTAGCAAAGCTTCAAAATCTGGAGATATAGATATTAGAGTTAATTATTGTTTTCGTTCATGTGGTTTGTTAAAAATCACTATTTCAGTCCATTAGTTTAAAAATTACGATTTCAGTCCCTGCGGTTTCACTTTTATAACCATTTCAGTCTTTGTGGTTTCACTTTCGTAACTATTCCAATCCATTATTCTGTTAAGTACAGGGACTGAAATGGTTACGAGGTGGACTGAAAGGGATACGAAAGTGAAACCACAGGGACTGAAATCGCAATTTTTAAACTAATGAACTGAAATAGTGATTTTTGACAAACTACATAGACGAAAAGAGTAATTAACTATAGATATTATATGGAGATATTATGGGCAACACCAACAAAGAAACATAATTCTGACTGGTGGTACTACATTGAAGATGCTTTAGCAAAGCTCCAAAATCTAGAAGACTCGTCATTGACTAGAATCTGAGGGTTTCCTTGCTCCACCTGCACCATGCAAAAAAAAAAAAAAAACAAAAAAAAAAGCATATGTTTATTTAATGCCAAAAAAAAAAAAAAACATATGTTTATTTAATAAGACATATAAGAAATCATACCATACCATGAGGTGATGAAATTACTTAAATTCAATAATAGTACTTTCTTTTTTGGGTTTAGGTTTATTCTAAAAGGATTCGTGTCAAACCAATAATAAACAAAAATGAAATAGTTGTTTTTTTTCTTTTTCTTCGGGTTAAATGGCTTGTGTTTATTTCAAGCCGCGAATATATGTGTCATGTTCGAATTTGACTGTATTAAATATTTACATTACTTATGAACCATTAATAATGTGACCACCACATCCTTAATATCAGAGATGGGGATTTCGATCAGTTTGGTTATAGGTTATGACTTATGACCGGTCATTTCATGTCTTTTCTGTTCATACGAAGAGAAAAGGTAAAATGAAAACTATTATTTTTTTTAATAAAATCGGTCAAACAGATCAAAAGTTGTCAAAAACGCATATTATTGCATAAGACATATTTTATCATTTTAACCCAAAAATTTGACAGTAATTGAAATTATATAATTTAGTTTCATATCCAACTCGCTAATAATTTCCAAAAAAGAAACATAGAGAAAAACTACTATTTTTTGTTATAATAAAATGGGCCAAACAGATCAACAGTTGTCAAAAACGCATATTATTGCATAAGACATATGTTATCATTTTAACCCAAAAATTTGACAGTTATTGAAATTATATAATTTAGTTTCATATCCAACTTGCTAATAATTTATAAAAAAGAAACATAGAGAAGTAAGTGTTTTGGGTCGACCCGACCTGTATAAGAAAACATGTTTTAACCCATTACCCTAACACACACATTTTGCCACCTCTACTTGTAAACAGATAAAAAAGAGCAAGCCGAGTTAACAAACTTACCAAGACTCCTTGATCAAGAATGAGAACATTGTCCATATGTAGAATTGTGGAGATACGGTGAGCAATTGTGATAACTGTCAAGCCTCTGCATTCACTAGATATTGCATCTTTAAGTTTTGAAGCAGTTTGAGTGTCTATGTTTGCGGTACATTCATCCAAACATAACACCTACACCATTTTAAACTATTAGAGACTTGGAATATCATACACAAGCAAAATACTACGAGGTGACAATTTTGACCCGTTTTACCTCTATGGGGTCAAATGGGCAAAATGCCAAAATCAAGAAAATTAGCTAAAAAGGAAGTTGGGTCAAATATGTTTGGGGCTGCAAACGAACCGTTCGTTTGTTAAGGAAATTTATGTGTTCACGAAATGTTCATGAACATTTACTGAACAAGATTTTTTGTTCATGTTTGTTCATTGAGGAAATGAACGTGTTCGCGTTCGTTTAAGTTTAGGTAACGAATGCAGACGAATGTTCATGAACATAAATGAGCACAAACGAACGTTCATGAACACAAACAAACACAACACAATGAAACATATATCAAATTTTGCATGAAATCGGTATCTTTAATCACAAATATTATGAAGATCAACCCATAGAACACTAACCTAATATTTATAGAAAAACTCAAATAAAATACAATACACTAATAATTATTGAATATTTCATTAGTTGGAATTTGAAGTAGCTATATAAAAAATAAAAACCCCAATGAACTATCGAACCCAAACGAACATAAACGAACACGTTACTGAACATTCACGAACATAAACGAACGAGCACGACCTCTGTTCATATGTTCGTTCACTTCATTAATTAAAGGAACGGAATTTTCTAGTTCGTGTTCCTTCATTTATTAAACGAACGAACACGAACGAACTTCTAGCCGAACGGTTCACGAACTGTTATTCAGTTCATTTGCAGCCCTAAATAAGTTGCAAGATTTAAAAATAACCCAAAGTGAATCTAATGCATATAACCTCCTGAATCACTTGATGCAAAAACTATGATACCATACTATTAGTTATATATAATACATTTATTTCTTATATATATATATATATACACACAGACACCTTTCAGAAACTAAATTTATCATATTTACCAGTTCCATAGTAAGAAAACAATGTTGTTATTGTGAATATTGTCCCATCTTCATTTATTTCATGAAAAAAATATAAGTAACCGGTTTTATTATATTTACTCTTGAATGAGCAAAAATGATATTATGTGTTTTGAAAAGGTAAATGACTATGAAAATTTGAACCTATGATACAATGTAACAACATTTCAGACAAAAAGTTGTCGGTCAACAATGTTAACCTGTTACCGTACCCTCCCATTTTGCCACCTCTATGATATAAAAAAAGTCATTCTAACCTTAGTAGACTTAAGAAAGGTGCGTGCAAGGCAAAGGAGTTGTCGTTGCCCAACCGAAAATGAAGTTCCGGACTCTTTTATTTGCATATCTAGTCCCCCTGCGGCCCGGACCTCCTCCTCAATATGACATTTCTCTAGAGCTTTCCAGATTTTTAAGTCTTCGTATAAGTTGAAGGGGTCTAGGTTGTCCCTTGAGTTAATATGCAAGAAAACATAGATATTTGTTATCTCCAAATGATGATATTGAATATAGAGGTAATTTTGACCCATTTACTTTTGTATGGGTCGAATAAAAAAAAGTTAGATGATAACTGGTCAAATGGGCTGGGTCAAACAGATTGAATGTATTTTGTTGTGTACAACATCCTAAATCATTCTTATACGAACATTTAGATTACCTCCATTCGTGTAATCATAGTAACTCATGTTTATTTATAAAAGAGTAAAATGTCATTTTCGTCCCTGAGGTTTGTCCAGTTTTGAGACTTTCGTCCAAAGGTTTGTTTTTCTGCATGCATCTGGATCCAAAAGCCAAAAGGTTTACAATCTTGCCATTTTCATCCGGCTCGTTAACTCCATCCATTTTTCTCCGTTAAGTCAGGGGTATTTCCGTCTTTTTTTGCTAACTTAAAGGGGCATTTGGTCTTTTTCATTGTATGTAAAAAGATCGAATACCCCTGAAAAAGACCCAATTGCCCTTTAAGTTAACAAAAAAGACAGAAATACCCCTGAATTAACGGAGAAGAATAGATATAGTTAAGGAGCCGGATGAAAATGGCAAGATTTCAAACCTTAAGGATCCAGATGCGGAAAAACAAACCTTTGGACGAAAGTCGCAAAGCTGGCCAAACCTCCGGGACAAAAGTGACATTTTACTCTTTACAAAAAGATTTTAAAATGGAGAAAAAGTTGTTGCTAGTCAACCCAACCTAACGTGGCCAGTTTTAAGTTATATTGAAACATGACTTGTTTAACAAGAGTCAAGAACCTCTTTTGACCCGTTACCCAACTGCCCGACTGGCTCATCTTGCTACATCTACTTGACTACTACTAGAATGTGTGTGATTCTACCTTAAAGTTCCTTTGAAAAGAAATGGAGTCTGAGGGACAACCGAAAAACGCGACCTAAGATCTCTCAGAGAAATGTCTGCTATGTTTACGCCATCGACTATAATATGTCCTGCACATATCGGGTTGAGGCGGAATAACGCGTTCAAGATGCTTGATTTGCCAGCACCTGTCCTTCCAACAATTCCTACCTGCTCAGAAACCACATTAATCTCAGGATTATGAGTGCCAATTTGTTATGGTACAAATAGTAGAAGGACCAAATTGTAATAATGTAGGGGTGGATTTAGGCTGTTCTAATCTCAAAAGGGCCAAATAAAAAAATCTTGTTAAGAAGAGAATGGTGGAAACATCCGGAGAGTGTATTTAATGATGCAAACGTTTAACGTTCTATTGCATTCTATTAAAAATTCAGATTATAATTGTAAAAATGTAGTTTTTGTGATTGTACCTAACACAACCATTATTATTGTAATGATATGAGTACTAATACTGCTTGTTTCGACCCAAACCATTATTAAAAATCCAACCCACTCATGTTGCCACATTGACTTAGGATCAATAACAACAAACACACTGCACAGAATAATAATCTTAGGGACTGGAAATACATAGTACATAAAAAAAATAAGAGTGTGAATTTCTGACACGATCCGAAAACACAACATGAACCTAACACGAATTCACGGGTTTGGGTTTAGTCTAGACAGGTTCAGGCCAGTTTTAGGTTGAACCCGCGAACCCGTTTAGCTAAACGGGTCAGGTATGTGTCAACCCTACGGGTTGATCCGTTTAAGCCATTTACATATATTTTTATATTTTTTCCAACATGTGTTTCGTGTTATAAATTAAATTGGTTGGGTGTTTCGTGTTATAAACCATTGTTTATATATCTTGCTGTAAAGTTTTAATTCGAATTCTAAATATTAATATGCAATAAAAAATGAAAAAAAAAAAAAATCGGGTTAAACGGGTCGTGTTAGGTTCAACCCACAAATATTTGTGTCGTGTTCGGTTTCGTATATCTAACACGATTTGCGGTTTGGGTCGTGTTCGGGTTGGACCCGCCAATCCGCGAACACGAGCCATTTAGCACCTCTGATAAAAACCACAATTATGTTACTAGATTCACAAACCTGTGTTCCACCAGCTATTGTAAAACTAAGATCACGAACTGCAGGAGGCAATGACGGCATATATCTGAGTGTTACATGATGGAATTCAATCTGTCCATCAAACGGCCAATTTGCATCCAACTTGTTATGTCCTTGAAGTTCTTCTTGAGGGATATCCATGTACTACAACGAAAACAATTAAATGTTTAAAAAAACTTATGATAGTAAATATTACCAAGCAAAAGTAGTTCTCTTCAGACCTGAAGAACCCTCTCAACTGAGACTAGTTCCTTCTCAGTCTCGGTGAAACTTGTTAAAAAGCTTCCTAACAATGATACAACTGGAGCTGCATAGGAAAGTGCTAAACCTACCTGTTTACACAGTTTGTGATGTTAAAATCATGTTATTTATGGAAAAATTAAGAAAGTTGTCACGTTGGATTTAAAAACTATGACTAAAATAACTTTTAGAGGTGGCAAGATGGGTTGGTCGGGCAACTTGGGTCATGGTTCAAAACGGGTTTGGGTTGACACAGGTCATTTTGGTATGGGGCAAAGCAAGCGGTAGGGTGGTAATCGAGTCGAGCCAGGTTTGGCCCGAGCTCGAACTTAAATGAGCCAGCTCAGATCGAATCGTTTATTTAATCGAGCTTAAAAATTGAGCTCGAGCTCCGCTCGTAAAATGTTGAGCCAGCTCGAGCCACATCATGCCGGTTCATTAATTTAAAAAAACTTTAGAATTTTTTTTTAACATTTTTACAAATATTGATAACATAAAAAATAAAAAATAAAAATAATACATATATTATGATTATTATTTTTCTAATATTTAAAGACCAAAAGGCATATTAAAAGTATTATATATATAATTTTTGTTTATTTTCCCATTTTTATATGTTATTGATTAATTAAACTTAAAATGTTAACACTCCAACCTCTCCCACATCTTTTTTTATGTTAATACATTTAAAATTAAGATTGATTAATCTATATAACATAAGATAATTCGAGCCGGCTTGTGAGCTCACGAGCTGAGCCAGGCCTAGCTCGATCTCGGCTTGTTTATAAATCGAGCTGGGCCGAGCCGGCTCATTTACGACCGAGCAATTTTCGAGCTTTCTCTGAGCGAGTCGCAGTTTTTTGAACACTCCTAGCAAGCAGGTCGCGTTGGCCCATGAACATTCTTTATCCATTTCTAATTTTTTTTTTATAAATAGTTAATATGTTTAACTATGGTTACAAAAAAATATTATTACAATAATAATATAGAACTTGGAAAAAAAATGATTAAGGAGGTCGTCAAGAATAGACTATGGGCAACTTTCCACCCGTTTGACCCATTCCCCTTTCAACTAAAATTTTTATTTGACCCATTGGAGATATAACAACTCAAACAACCCATCTATATAAACGGGCCTACATTTCCCTCCTCTAGTATTTTGTTAAATGGTGTGAACTCAGAAAATTGAGGACTTACCAGCCCTGGGGTACCTAGATTGATTGGAAGATGCCCGTTAGCTCCAATAACCGCCATCACCGCAACATAAGATACAACAAAAGCTGCTAAGAACTGAGGCCATACACAATAAGATATAAGCTTACAGCATTTTCTTAAAATGCAACATTGAATACAAGTTTTAGAGGAATACTTGTAGGCGTAAGGACAGCCACAGGCTTGCTATAGTCTCTGAATAAGAAGTTTTCTGATACATTGTGATGTGTTCGATGAACCTAGACAAGAAAAGGTCCTGTATACAGATAAAGAACATTACTTAGTAACATGATTTTCTTTTACTGGAAACGATCATAGGAACTATTGCTTGTCGCACAAAAGGTTTCAAAAAAATTGATTCAAGGGAACCAAATTAAAAACAAAATTATTATGACCCGTAAAATGTGACGCTGTAACTAATGTGTCGTTAACTTTTGAACATGTAGACTTTTTGTTAACGTCGCGCCTGAAAATAGATTTTCTTAGGTAATTACCTTAGATCGAAAATTTTGAAACTTTGATAGTTTTTGCTAGCCTAAAATAAGTTGGTTACCTAATTTCCTTGCCTGATAAAACTTTGTATAAAACCAAATTGAGTAAAATGCCATTTTCGTCCTTGAGGTTTGGCCACTTTTGCGACTTTCGTCCAAAGTTTTGTTTTTCCGCATCAGATCCAAAAGGTTTGAAATGTTGCCATTTTCATCCGACTCGTTAACTCCTTCCATTTTTCTCGTTAAATGAGGGGCATTTCTGTCTTTTTAGACATTTTTTGTTAAAATAAAAAACACTATAAGAAATAAAGATCCACATGTGTTGACTTTCTCCCCACCCAAACCCTTTAATCATCAAAAAAAAAAAAAAAAAAAACTAAAAAGACGAAAATACCCCTGACTTAACGTTAAAAAATGGATCGAGTTAACGAGTCGGATGAAAATGCCAAGATTCAAACCTTTTGGATCCAGTCATCCAGATGCTGAAAAACAAACCTTTGGATGAAAGTCGCAAAAAAAGCCAAACCTCAGGGATGATAATGGCATTTTACTCAACCAAATTCAAAGGCAACAGTTTCACCTCGGATTTAAAAGCGCGGATAGTTGATGATCCATCAAGTGTCTCCGAGAATGATGCATATATGGGTGATCGCGATACGCTGTCCAGCCTTCTCAATTCACGTGATGTTGACCTGTAGTAAAACTGAATAATCGTATATTTAGCAGTGTTACCATTGCATCACTGGAAGTGTGTGTGTGTTATGCATTAGTTCAGGGCCGGCTCAACCATTTTGGTGGCCTAAAGCGAATTAAAAACTCGAGGCCTTTTTCCAAAAAAAAAACACCATTTGAGAAAAACCCTCCTTTACCTGGGTTGGGACCGGAAAAATAAACTAAAAGGTTTATTGTTGGCGAAGTTAATTTAATTATTTTTTTTTTTGTATTTTTATATATTTTTTGTATGTGTAAAGATAAGTACAGCGCAACCCAAATATCATATATATATTTTTTAAAGTTGGAGGCCTAAAGCCCAAGCCTCAAAGCCTGCATTAGTTGTTGCTCTTCTTTTCATTTTTAGTTTGAACTGGTCAGTATTAGGGGTGCTAAACGGCTCGTGTTCGCGGTTGGCGGGTTCAACCCGAGCCCAACCCGAAAATTTTAGACGAACCCGAACACAAAAATCATGTCATACATATGAACCCGAACACGACCCAAATATTCACGGGTTGACCCTAACACGACCCGTTCAACCCAATATTTTTTTCCGCAAACTAGTATATTAAAATTAAACTTTACTACATAAAACATAAATATATAGTACAAATACATTTAAATTATAAAATCTTACGTCAATTTCTCTTTTTAAGTTAAAATTATGGCATAAAATACACACACAATTTAATTGATGACATAAAATATATTGTAAAAAATATAATATGATATAAATGGGTTAAACGGGTCAACTAGCCACCCTGACTGGGTTGACACGGCCAAAATCAATCCATTCATAACTAATGGGTCAACTTTTTTATTTAGTTTTTATCTATTTAAGTATTTGTATGAGAAATATGTTGTTGACAGGAGTTACTCTTCATGTAACCGGTACCTGCACTTTGCTGTAGACATACCAAAATGGCAGAATGAGAAGCAAGAACATGACCTACACACAAAAATGAATAATGACCAAAGTTAATAGCAATTAATATAAAAAAGTATTAATGTAAATAGAACAATGACTCTATTTCATTAAACAATTACCTGCACAAAGGACAAAATTATAGCAATCCCTAAGAGACCAACAAAATTGGCAAGAAGAATATTGAGGATGAATGGAAGAGAATCATCAATTGTGTAGAGATCTGAAGACAACCTAAAAAGACAATCAACATGTACAATAAAAAAATGTGATATTGATCTTATCAAAGGAATTTCAGTAGAAGTGGCAATTTAGGTTTGTGAACGGGTCAATTCGGTTTACGTTTTATATACAACGAGTCAAATAGGAAAACAAGCCGCACGGTTAAGCAAACACATCTGAAGTCAAAAGTCAGCTTCAATTATAATAAGTTAAATAAAAAAGAATTGAATGTATAAAAAATAAAAAAAATTTGGTTAAAAAAAAGAAGAAAATTACGTTATTATAATTCAAGGGCCGTATGTTAACTCTATTTTAGTTCAAGGATACAGACATAAATTGGTTTAAGGAAAATAACTGTTAAATTCAGGAGCCGTATGATAGCTCTATCAAAGTTCAGGGGTAGAAACGTAAATTGATAAAGGAAAAAAACTTGATTAAAGTGTCGGGGGTGCAAGTGTAAATAATTAAAGTGCAGGGCGTGCAAATGTACAAGTTAAATTAAAAGAAAAAAATTAAAAAAAGTTACTGTAGCACGGATTTGACATAGCACCATTTGACGGATGCTACAGTAACCACAAGTTTTTTTTAACAATATTTATAATAACATATTCTGTAATCATAGTTAAGAAAAAATATGCATGGAATTTAAAAAAAACAGGATAAAAAAGTGTGTCGGGTCAACTCCACCTGACCTGGCCCGTTTCAACTCGTAAAAAAATGACACATTCCCCCTCTAGAACAGCTTGTGTTACCTGTTAAGTATTCTTCCACTTGGGGTCTGGTCAAAGAAGGAAACTGGTGCATCAACGAGCTTTTTCAATAGGCTATTGTGCACATGAATTGCTGCGCGTAAGCCTCCGTATGCAAATGAGAAAGCTCTAACTAGAGTAAGAAAGGAGTTTGCTGTACAAAAGATACAGAGTATAACCTGCAGTGTCAATTAAAAGTTGGTTAATCTTCTTTTGCAAGTCAGGCAATTGTTCATCTGCAGCCTCATATGGAATAAATAATAATATTATACAGTTTGAAAACTTGAAAATACTAAAAGATTATGTTCAGTTGTTGTTTAACGATCAAAACAAGAACATATATAAACAAAGGAAAACAAACCCAATTTTTCCCCACGGATATTGAATAAAGAGTAAAGTACACGGATGGTCCCTGTGGTTAACCTAAATCTGAATTTGGTCCCTAGCTTTTCGAAAGTACACGGATGGTCCAGTGATTTGCACTTTGTAACGCATTTAATCCCCAACTAACAAATCTAAAGGTTTCAGCATGTCCAAGTTAGGGACTAAATGTGTTAAAAAGTGCAAACTACAAGGACCAGCCATGTACTTTTGGCAAAAGTAGGGGACTAAATGCGTTACAAAGTACAAACAACAGGGACCATCCGTGTACTTTTGGAAAGCTAGGGATCAAATCCAAAATTTTGGCCAACCACACGGACCATCCATGTAGTTTAATCTTGAATAAAAGAAGTATTTCATGTCAACACGATCCGTCATGTTTTAACCCCTTACCCAACCCACCCATTTTTCAATCTCTAGATTAATTGGAGCATAAGATTCCACTGAAGTTATACGAAAAGAAGTTTATTACAAAGAACTTTTTCTTTCTAGTCATTTTGACTCAACCCTTTCACTAAATCTGCTTATATTGTTTGAGAAGTTAACGCCAATATTAACAACCAATATAATTACCAAATAAAAGGATGTTGGATGGGCTTCTAACGCAGCTGTATCAACCCAGTAAGATAGCCACAGATCATTTCCATTCCGAGAAGCTTGCATTAGAAATGCTGATAGGCATGTTATGGCTGTTATATACCAACCAGAAAACGCAGCATAATTCCTGCACGATATGATAAAGTAGTGTCCAGTTGGATATTGTAATAAAACAAGCAAGAGATCGAAGGTTGGTCAATAGAGGTGGTAGTTTGTCCCAACTACGTATAAATAGATCAATAAGCGTTTTTGTCTTGTCTCTAACAAGTCAGTCACATAATTGTTAATCGTGAATAGCTAACGATAGCGACAAGCTATCTATATGCCACGTAGCGATAGCGATGAAATTATTTTATATTTAGCGATACACTAAAAGAAAATTTTAGAAATATTTTATATGTATATTATATCCAAATACACTGTTTATATATATATTTTATAAAACACCTAAAATCCTGCTATTTTATATGTATATTATATCGTTATTTATATTAAAAAAAACTAAAATCCCGCTATTTTCCCGCTATGGAGGCGACAAAATCAGCCAGCGACACATGAACGCTTTGCTATTCGCTATAACGCCGCTATAGCACTATTAACAACTATGGTCAGTTCGGTTAGGTTTCCATTAGTTTTGTTATAATAACTAACACAAAGAAATGGGCACAAAAAGTTTTAGCAAGTCAACCCAACCTGACCCAGCAGTTTCGACCCATACTAGATAATCAAGCGTTACAACCAGAACCATTTTGACATGGTACCCAACCCGTATTGTCACCTCAACTTGTTTCTCAAAACGATTATTTCCGGAACATGGACTCACATGTACACAGTTGTTTCAACTCTGCCTTCTTTCCTCTCTTCAACCCTGATGATGTCATCAGCGGGGTTCACAATATTTATAATTTCGCTCTCTGTCACGTCACCCTCTAGGACTCTCGTACAAGTGTCTCCAGTTTCTACTTGTGGTTTAGTCTCAGAAGAGGTATTAAGTTTTTCAGATCTAACATACGACGCATACGGTGAATTGGAACAGCTGGCTGGACTTCCCACCCATTTCACTTGTCCTTTATCCATTATAACAACCATATTTGCAGCAAATATTGCCTGTAAAGTGAAAAAGGTTGTTAGTAGTGGTGGTAAAATGGGCTGTCGGCTTGGTAACATGTTAAATGAGTTCTAGTCAAAACAGGTAACCTTTTGGTTTGGGTTAAAATGGGCCGTGTTGACCAAGAACGATTTTTGTCCAAATTTGTTATAAATAATAAGTGTCTCAAATATGATAACAAAGTTGTATTATTTCAATCATAATCGAATATTTTGGATAAATTTATTTAGCCATGTATGAGGTTTATGCATTAAAAATAGTCTTGAGATGATTTTCAATCCATAAGACATGTTCAACCAATTTGATCAATTTCCTTTGTAACTTTTTATTTCACCTGTTTATGCCTCTAAAAGATTTAAAAAAACCCCGAGTTGACGTGTTCATAAGTAACTGGGGTTGAAATTGTATTATATTGATCATAATCAACATTGCTTTTAGGAGGTTGTATGCATTATAAATACACTTTGGTCGACTTTTACCTGTAAGATTTATGACCTTTCCTATAAACCTAACCTTTTATTAAATTTACCTGTTTTGACTTGTTAAAGAAAACAACCCTCGAATGGATCCATTCATTGAGCCGAAATCACCAACTCTAGCAAGGACATACAGTCATTACCTGAATATTATGCGTGCAAAGAATGCGTGTTTTTCGGTCCATAAGAGGGCCAAGGATAGCATTTGATAAAATCCAAGAAGCCACTTGTGCATCAACCGCACTAAGGACATCGTCCAGCATGATTACGTCAGATCCATGGTATACAGCCCTGATCATTTTATCATAAACATAAGAAATAACCTTTTTGCATATAATCATCAAATGCTATTTGAAAACAGAACTAATTAGATGATGACACCTGGCAAGGGCTAAACGAGCTCTTTGACCGCCTGACAGGTTTACCCCTTTCTCTCCGATATAAGCCATATCACCTCCGACAGTAAGTGAAATATCTGTGTCTAGAGCACATGCCTCTAGAACAGCAGAGTATCTGTAAAAAGAGTATAGTTTTATATGTTAGTATCAACTACAGGCTTGTTGAGACTACTGCCACTGCCACATCAGCAGTTCCAGTTAGTTTTCAGTTTATATTCAGTTAGAAGCAGTTAGTTCCGAGAGAACAGTACCTTATTGGATCATAGTCCTTTCCAAATATGACGTTATCCCGGATGGTACCGGAGAGAATCCAGGGAATCTACAGCTCCAAATAAAGGAGAGTTTAAATTTGAAAATTATGATTGAAGAAAAGCTTGAAAATTGAATATTTAGCTAAATTTGTTTTTTTAACCTGTGGGACATAGGCAACAGATCCTCTTGAATATATAGATCCCTTGATAAGCTTCATTTCTCCTAGGATAGAATTCAACAAGGATGATTTACCTGAACCTACCTGCAAACATGCATGTCTTTATGTTGAATTCAACATGTATTTAATAAGTGACATACTGAATCATTGATTTCATTTAATCTAGATCAAATCTATCTTTTAGTTTGTATATCTTGTTTGTATACATAACTAAATCTAAATATATATTAAATAACTATGTTTTTTTCTAATAAATATATATTTTAGAATGTAAAACAAATTTCTTTTGTTTTACTCTTCATTGTGTTAACACTATAACAGTAACTAAACACCTATGAGCTATTATATAAAGTAGGATGTGTATATCATGGTTTTTTCTTAACATATTCCTTATATACAAATTGAAACCTCTTTCAGATAGGACATAAACATGCACAGTATATCAAGAAAATATGACTAAAAGCAAATAGGGAGGGGGGGGGGGGGGGGGGGGGGGGATTTCAATCAGTTCAAGTGAAAACGAGCTGAAACTAGCCCATGAAATAATCATGTGTTTATAACCTTCTATATTGTTGTATTCAACAAACTTGAATTACTATTGTTATTATGTTTTCATACTCACATTTAATAAACTAATTACCTGAAATAATAGACAAAATAAATGTTAGCGGGTCGAGCTGGCCCCGGTCCATTTGAACCGATCCTTAAAAATTTACCCATTTGATACAAACCCGGTTTGACCCGACAGGGCCTGTTGTCTACCTATAGTTAGGAATGTCAAGTAAAGGTTTGACCTCTCCAATAACTGTAACGAGAGAACCCTTTGGAATGGCAAGATTGACATGATCCAGAATCAGCTCCTTGACTTCCTGGTCAACTGACCATGCACAGCAAGCATCTTTAATCACAATATCCATTTCATCAGCTGTAAAATTAGAAAGTTCTTTGGAGCAAGTTGATGATTCATGTTCAACACATGAGAGAAACTTGCTCAACCGCCTTGTAGATATGACCGCCTGTGGATAAATTTTGACAAAAAAATTAAATATAGTTCTGTTAATTGAAATCTCAAATTGTTAAGGGTGTGTAAACAACTCACATCGATCAACCCATTGATGACCCATGGGAATGAGTTTAACGGGGAAATCAAATTGTTAAATAGAGCAAGACAAGTAAATACCTGCAAAAATAGAGGGTAAAAAAGCTCCGCTTAGCTGACAGTGGGGTCGGTAACGGGTCAAAACTGGTAATTTTATACGGGTGAGTTGGGTTGAATTGAAACACATTTATCCAATATTTTTGACTCGTTTATGAATACTTAGTGTGTTAGATATGATACAAATTTTTTTGTTGTGTAACAATTTAGCTTTTATAATAATGATTTAGGAGGTTTTGCGCATTAAAGTACCGCTTTGGGCGACTTTCATCTCATCTTAGATGTTCAGGCCATTTGATATGTAAACTTTTAATTTATTTTTCTCTTATATCCGCTTGACCCTCGAGATTTAAAATATAACCCAGAATCAACCCATTAAAAAGTGAATGGGTCAAAAATACCACCTGTAAGTAATGTAAATAAGAAAACCACAAGTAACTCTATGCATTAAAACAGTGTTTATTATACCGTTGCTGCATCTAGTTGATTTCCCATAATCGCATAGAGTCCAAATGTGAATAAAGAAAACAGAGTTGGCGTTGTTGCCCAAAAGAATACACACCATGCATCCAAGTACTTTCTTGTCTACAACAAAAAAAAAGATATCAGACAGTAAGAATAACTGCATTAAGATGTCAGACATTAAGGATAGCAACATGACCGGGCCCGGCCAGTTGTATAATTTTCCAAAACTGACTTGACTAAAAACGAGTATTTTTAGGATTTGGTTGACCTGTAACACTTTTCGTAGAAGAGGATTGACTTTTTGTACAAATTAGTGTAGCAAAATGATTACAAAACTTATCTTATTTAAAAAAATAGTATAAACTTTGAGTAAAATGATTTAGGGTGCAACTTTTGATTCGCTTGATCCTTAGATAAAACATAACCCAAATTGACCCGTTCATAAATAAGTGGTTCAAAAATGTCATCTATATCAATTATATAGTTTTGGAGAGAGAATTTGTTACTGATAAGTATTTGACTTCTAGGGATCTTGTCTTCATTAACCAACTCGTAAAAAGAAGCTCCCAACCATACATTTTCAAGGTGCGAATATATGTCAATAGTTCTCCGGTCCTTCTAACCCTGTAAAATTGTTACAGTTCATAATATGTACTTACAATTGAACATATAACTCCATCACTGCACTTCTAGATACGATTTTCTCAAGAAATACTCTTTGTAAAAGAAAAGCAAGTTGGTTTTTTAAAAAGAGAAAATGCTATTTTCGTCCCCGGGGTTTAGGATAATATGCCATTTTTTAACGTTAAGTCAGGGGTATTTTGTCTTTTTATACATTTTTTTTTTGTGATAATAAAAGGGTTTAGGTGGGGAAAAAGTCAACAGAGGTGGATCTTTATTTCTTATAGTGTTTGTTATTTTAATAACAAATTGTCTAAGAAGATGGAAATACCCCTCATTTAACGGGGGAAAATGGATGGAGTTAACGAGTAGGATGAAAATGGCAAGATCTCAAACCTTTTGGATCCAGATGCGGAAAAACAAACATTTGGACGAAAGTCGCAAAAGTGGCCAAACCTCAGGGACGAAAATGGCATTTTACTCTTTTAAAAACTATGAATACTTTAGCAAAGTGGCACACACCTTTCATCTTTTTGCTCCATCATGTTTTTGGTGGCACTGGCAATCATTTCAGCAATCCATTTATTTACTGTACATGTTATCGTTATATGATTAGAGCTTTATCAGAAACAATAACGCGTTACAAAGATATCATACATGATACATTAAAGAAGTATGAAATTTGAACATTCTACCTGGTATCAACAAAATAGTTATTGTGATTCCAGCAACAAAAGCAAACTGAACTTGTGTATAGAGCAAATACAGGGCAATTCCAATTTGTAACGGCAAGCTGAAAGGTTAAAATTGTTTAAGATGGTCAAGTCAGTACAAATAATAACATTTCTTAAATTGTTACTTTATTATATACTTGCAATGTGAAAAAAAATAATAATATAATAAAGACCTCCACATATCATGAAAACTGTTGCACATATTTACAGTTCGGTCCGCGTCCACTGACATGAATGTTTGGATTTCTCCCTCGGAAAATTGTGTTTTATATGCCAGGCTAACATGGAGACACTGAAATACACAATGAGCAACTTTATGGAATATATACATGCATACATATATACATGTGTCTCTCTCTCTATAACCGAAAACCAAGAAACAGACAAGAAGAATTTACCTTTCGATATATAATGGTCATAAGACCAGAACGTAGCTTCAACTTTAATTTGGAAAGCCGGAATGTATATTGAGTATCAAGAAAAGATCTGGACCATCAGAAAATAACTCGTATTAAAATAGTATGAAGTACATATACAATACAATATCATCAAGATTACATTCATAACTTGCATAGTTAATGAAAAAAAAGTACACTGATGAACAAACAAGGGAACAGAACATGAGTTTCTGTTATTGGGTATCTGAACTAATTCTGGTAAGTTAGAAGCACTATATGGTCACCTGTTTTAGTGATGTAATACCGCAATAAAAGCATAAGACTTACTTCAAAATGGAAGTCAAGCCAAGAGAAACGGCGAGGAGATAACCATCAAAATTCCTAGTTCCTGTTTATTATAACAAATGGTTATTAAAGGGAATATCAATCGAGGCAGTTCACATGGTATGTGTTAGAAGCAAAATGAAAGTGCAATTTCCATTTTGAAAGTGTTAATGAGAACATAGAATTCTTGAATTTAACATTACTCGCATATCTAATTTAAATATGTTAGATAGCAGAAGCAAGATGCATAATCATCAATGTGTTCGAACCTGTGGGCCCAGCTCCTACTGTAACATATAATGTGTTTACTACAAGAGCAGGCCTGTAGGTCTGTACAGGTAAATGATGAATGTAAAAAGAATAAAACATTAATATAATATCAATGTCATGAGTCTTATTAAAAGATGAACTATACATTATCATTCTACAAAAGAAAAAGATAACAAAAATTAACCTTCTTGAAGATACTTAATCAGCATATTAAGAAGCAAAGGTCCAGCAAAACCAAGAGAGTCATTTAGTACCTGAATTTATGAAGTATGAGATATGGAAGAAACATAAAATTTGAATGTAGTTAGGAGATTGTTTCTAATAGTACCTTTAACAGGCCTAAACACATATATGGCCATCCATATGCATAAGAAATTGTCCAAAACAAAGAAGGATGAGAGCCATTACGCCTTGTTTGATCTTCCCAACAGTTAAGCAACGAATCATGACAGAACGAAGGATCCATGTCTATTGGTAATTGAAGCAAATCGTCAAAGTCAAGCTGCTTCTTCGCACCATATTCCATGACCGGATTTATAGTTTTGAATGTCATTAGATTCCAAAAACTAGCAAGAACTCCCTTTAATAAACAAGGAAAACGACACATAAGTTATCCTATTACAAAATAGAGAATAATGAGGTATTGTTACATTGATACTAGTAAACCCTGCTGTAGAACATTACATCTTAAAAAAGTATTAAGAAGTACAATAATACGTACGGAATTTGATCTAAAATGGTCATCGGTGCCCATTTCACAGGAAATCAGTGACTCTTCCATTGAACTACAGGGTTGTTAGATAAAAAGTTAAAAAATAAAAGATCATAAATATGGCAGAAGTAAGAATCAAGTTTTAGTTTAGGAATGAGAGTATTTTCTATATAATTTCCGGATAATTAACTTTTAAAATTGTGCTAAAAGAAGTATGATACTATTTTTTATGTAAGTTCCGGATAATTAACTCTACAAAACTTATGGATTAGATTACCTGTTCCTGCGAGATGTCTGCTTCATTCGGATAACGTTAATCAGGATACAAAACAGCACATCTACTAAAACTATTAAGCTCTCATTAACACAGCTAAAAACCTGCAGAAAAATAAATCGTAATTTAACTGATGTCTTTGTACAGAAATAAGATTTGACGGTAAGATTCTTGTTTGGTCGGTTTTTGACAATTACAATCCACATAGATAAAATGGAAGCAAGTGAAGAAAGTTGAGGCTATGACAATCAATATGAATTTAAAGGAGAAAAAGACTTCAAGTTAATAATACAAAGTTATAATGTGTTTTACTCTATTTTTGTGTAAATAAGGTAAAACAATGAAGAATGTAGCTGCATATATGAAGACAAAAGTAAATACCTTCACAGAAGAAAAGGTTTTTTGCAAAATGGGGATCCCTAAGAACAGTTTCGTGATCCACCAATAACACAATACCCAATTCGATAAGACAAATAACCAGCAATCAAACCGTGAGACAAGAAGTATGGTCGCCTGCAGTATGCACCAAAAAAAGTTAAAATCAGAAAATTCGACATCTATATTAAGAATTAAGTTCATTAATGGAAGCCTTACCCAAACTAAGAGTTGAGAGCATCTAAGGAGCCACTCGTGATATAAAGCAGGATGACCCCTTCTTGTGTTACTTAAAAGCATAGTTATATCGAAGCATGCTATGCATGCCCCAATTACAGGTAAAAGAAGCAAGAAGACCTTCTCATATAGGTATATCTGCAGTGCACATAAGTAGAGCACAAATTGGGAAATAAATACAAGCAGATAACCTCAAGAGAAGTTTCATTTTTAATCCAACTATAGACCTCAGTTGAAAAACGACATGAGTGCATCATATTGCATCCTCTGATTTATTTAAAAAGCAATAAGCACTTGTTACCTTTCTACGTCCTCTAGTAGTTCTTTCGGTTATGACAAGCGCTACAACTATGATAACCGTTATTATACTTGCTCCAAAACCAAGAACAGTGAATCTTGTTAAGAAAGTACAATCACTATAGTATAGTAAGATAACACCTTGTGTGCATTTTTTTATTATGTTGATCATTTATATAACATAAATTTCCATAAGATAAAGGATATATGTCATTTACGCATCTTGAAATTCCATTTCCATCCCATATCTGATCCAAGGAACAGAGTTAGAAACTTAGAATAACTTTAGAAATATCACTAAAAGGGAAAATATGCTTCAAACAATGCTCAATTATCAAGTGATTTTGTTTATGACCCGTAAAAACATAATAATTGAAATAATAACAGAAGTTCTACAATTTCATTTCCATATAGTTATTCTATCAAATGGGAGGAAAATAAGAGTTCTAGTCATCTAATCTAAGTAACATGATATAACAAAACATTTTATAAAAATATTAGCATGAGTTTCACCATCAAACATACACACACAAAAGCAACTCTAATAAGATTCTATTACATTATTGTATCCTGTCAACAATTATAACCAAAAATTTTCTTCTCCACTGCGTTGCAATACACAATTCCAAATCGACAATCTAAATATCTGATGAAATTGTATAAAATCCTCGATAAACATATACAATTAACCTGTTATGAACTTAAAATCAAAAGGTTACAAAACTATATTAGGGGCTGTTTGGCAACTTCTGAATGGGTAAGTGTTGTATTAGTAAGAGGTCTAAACCATTAAGTGCTGAACCAGTAAGAGGTCTGAACCATTAAAAGCCAGTATAATGCTTAACCATTCAGAGACAAATGTCTGACCAATTCAGATAAGAGGTCTTAACCATTCAGACTTAGTACAATGCTTAGCCATTCAGAGACAAATATCTGAACCATTTAGACATCTGCTCGCGAAACAAACAGTCTGAACCATTAAGTGTTGAATCAGTAAGAGATCTGAACCATTAAGAGCTTAAACAAACAGCCCCTTAGACAAAAAGATTACAATGGAAGCTCCTTTTCGGAACAAAGAGCGTCATAGTTTTGAAAATCAATCTAAACTGAATATGAACTTACTTCGAGTAAACAAATTACTGATAATTAACTTACTGATAAAATCAAAAAGTTAAAAAAAAATTTTAGACAAACAGATTATAATCGAAGCTCCTTTTCAGAACAAACAACAAAATCAGTCTATCTGTACTGAATATGAACTTACTTCGAGTAAACAAATTACTGATAATTAACTTAACTTTGAACATGATCAAAATACTGCAACTTCGTAGATGAATTATTATGTTTATAAACAAGTTTTAATTTCGATTAACTCGCTAATAGACGCTACAAGTGATAAATACTTAAATTAAACGTAAGGAGTGATACTAATTGCTTACGTAAGGAGAATTAGGGCAGATTAGCTTGAGAAAATCCATGGCGTCTTCGCTATGGCTCCGTCGGCGTCGGCGGCAGAGACGTCGGAAAGGACGATTGTAGGTGCAGTTAGCGGTGGTGGTGCTACGGCTTTTCAGTTTTTCAGTATTTGAGTTCACGTTTCATGCACCTTTGTGCACTCACGCTTTTTCCGTAAGGTGGCGTCAATCGTCATTACATTACACGTGGAAAGCATCGGTTGGAGCTAGTAGTTCGGTTGATTTTCCTTTTTTTTTTAATTAATTAATTAGATAAAGAATATCTAGGAGTCGTATAAATTTAATAATTTAATGTAAGATTATGTTTTTAAAAACATGTGTATTTTACGAGCTAATAAAAAAAACTGAATTTGTTAGTGTATACAGTTATCAAAATAGGTCTTTAAAAATAAATGTTGACGTAAAAGTTACAAATTTTATTAAGTTCATTTTTAAAATATTTTTTAATTGGATATTAATTTGATTTATGTAATTGATTAATGCTAATTCAATTAGAGTGTACTCGGTTATTTAGATAACTTTTTATCATAGTCAACTTAACATAAATTGTAGTTATAAATGTATAAAGAGTTAAAAGCCAAAGTTGTCTATGAGGTTTAGTCATTTTTACTTGTTCAATTAAAAATGATTTTTTTTTTTTTTTTTTTTTTTTTTTTTGTATTTGAGTCCTTCAGATTTGCGTTTTTGTCATTTTCATCATTGAGTTTAGCAATTTATTGCGACTTTCTTTAATCGAAATTTGGCCCTCAGGAATGAAAATGATAAGATTTCAAATTTTTTGAATGAAAATGGTACCTCAGGAACGAAAGTCGCAAAAGTGGTCAAACGACGACAATGACATTTTACACATATATAAAATACAAACAAAAATTACAACTAAAACTTAGACTATTTGAATACAACGTATTTTTCATATATTTAAACCATCTAACCATATTAAATATCTGAGAGACAAGTAGAAGCGTTTAAGTAAAAAAAAAAAAAAATTTAGTCATTACTTAGATAACTATGTATAATTAAATGATAAGTATCAATATTTGATTTATTATATATGTAAAAATATATTATTTTAATATCATTATTTAATAGGAGAGAAAGACGAGAAAACTAAACACAACCTAGTATATTAACAAGCGTCCCCAAGTTATTTTACTTTTTAGTTATAGAGATTTCATATTAATGTTTATTTATTACGCTAGAGATGTTATAAGCGTTTTTGGGCTATTATGGTCGTTTGATATCTTTAGGGAGCTTTTGGGGTCATGTAAGTGACGAGTGCCATTGAAATTTGAGTTCTTTACCATATAAACATGACACGTTTTCATGAGTATATCCGATTGATGCTATTATGGATGAAGTCACGTTCACTTTGTATGGACGGACTACACGGACACATCGAACGCTCTCTTATAATTTTCCTTATAGGTTGTGTCATATAATGCAGTACCAGTTCATCCTATAATACAAGTTTAAAAGATATGAGACATTAATAAGATTAATATATCCCATCTCATTACAAATCAAATGACTTTCACTAACGAATTCACTTGTCGGGTAAACTGTTGGATAGGAAATAACACTCGGTGAAGGTTCGTGGGCAAACCAGGCATATGTGAGTAAAGACTTCACCCATGAATCATTAACATCTATTAGTGACGAATTATCAACAAGGGATATATATATAGACTTATCATCATGGCAATATCAACAAAAGATATATACAAAGTACAAAACTCCTAAAAAGTGTACATAATCATGTGACCTTTAGATTAGAATAATTTACAAGGACGGTAATCACTAAGTGAGTAAGCTTGAAAAATATAGACGGGTTAAAACGAATTTTGGACTTAAAATAATTTGGTAAGATTTTATACCGTGCATGCACGTGCCTTTAAAGAACCCATGCATTGCATTGTCTTTAGACTTTTGGAAAGCATGATGGCAGAAAAAGGAAAAGGAGTAAAAAGTCGGAACAAAAGGATGCCCATTTGTTTTGTTTTGTTTTTTTTTTTTTAATTTAAACTTCATTAACCCAATCGGTTAAAAGGCTAGACAAACAACAACACATCCGACTCAAACGGGCAAAGGGAAAAAATTTACAACATATACAAAGGGTATTTATACCAATCCGCCCATATGATATAATTACAAAAAGATCTATTTTTAACCCAACCAAAACCTCTCAACTTTATTTCCCCAGTGATATCATGTGGACTACATTTTTTCTGATTAAAAACCACATCGTTCCTTTCTTTCCAAATGCACCAACATGAAATAATAGCGAGCCCGTAAATGATCTTTTCCGCCTTCTTCCCATTCTTAATTAAATTGTTACTTATTTTTTGCATTTTGTATTAACTGCAGGATGCATTATTTAGGAATTTAATAATTTATTGCACACTTATATCCATTCCTAGGGGCGAATCTAGGGGGGTTTTGGGGGTTCCCAGAAACCCCCTCGGTTTAGAAAAAATGGAAAAAAAAATAGTGAAAACATTGTATGATTTGAAAAAATTAGTGAGAACTTGTAAGAATCTACCAAAAGGAACCGGTGAAAAAAAATTCTGAATCTATCACTGATCATTCCTAAAAACTATTATTACTGATTTTATATTTATAACGACTCCCTACGAGAATTAAGCTCCTAAGATTTTGGTTGTAGACTACACCACAATGATATCCTTTTTTAGAGTTGTTTGTATATCATGTCATAAACAAATCACTCACTTATCTGTTAGATACGAGCCTAACAGTCGCTTATAACTTTCACTTATGTATCCGGCTTTTTCCCACTAATAATAATTTGAACATGATAAATGATAGCATTTCGTGTATAGATTGATGTATGTGTTAGACTAACCGGTATGGTGATCCTCATCCCGAAGGAGATGGGCCGCCACGTAAGCGGGAGCCTAAAGGGGATGGACCTATGGGGTGGGGGATGAACCCCTTTATATATATATGTACGTATGTATAGGTGTGTGTGTGGGAGTGAGGGACGTTGAGAACAGCTTCCAGCGGCCGGAGATGATGGGCCTGGCCCGGCACCGGAGCAAGGGGGTGGGGTGACTGGGGTGACGAGATGGGGACGAGCATGGGGACAGCCCCCATACCGTTTAGTCTTATTATTCGTGTATTGAATAAAAATATTTAGGTTAACATAAGACACAACAAAAATACTACTTTAAGCTGCCCCAATCAAGATGGATTTCTTTCTCATTTTCAAGGACACCAACAAACTTCTCCCCTCCCCAGTCTCTCCTCTTCCTCTCACAGTCTTCATATATGGGCGTAACGAGTTGATCTTCCCTTCCTCCTCTCCCTCCTCAACATCGTCCGTCACAACGTCACGTTGTGGGGAAGAATGACATGTTATGGATGCTAGGACAAAAAAAAAAAAAAAACTAACGCATGGTGTTTAGGATTGAGTTTGGAAATAACTTATTGACTTAATAGCTTTTTTAAAATTGAAGTTTTTTCAAATGACTTACTGACTTATTTTTTATTAATAAAATAGGGTTAGGATATAATAGAAAGTTTATTTGGCTAAGAAGGCTAGGAAGTAATCTTAACCATCCATTTATTTAATCAATGACTAAGATTAAATGAGGGAAATTGAAGGGACGAAAAGAGGCACGTTAGTTTGTTTAGGAGCATTCTAGTCAATCCAAGGCAATAGTTTATCTCTCCTCCAATTCCCCCCATTTTTTAAACGTTAATAACTCTTTCATACGACATTATTTTTTTTATAAAAATTGCACCAAAAAAACGAGCGTTTTTTTATCTTTAAAATGAGTATACTATTGCTATATTTTGGAAATTTTTTTTCTAAAACCCAGTTGCGTAAAACGCAATGGAAAACAAAAACCTAAAAAATGACATTTTTCTAAAACGCAATGCACCAAAAACACAAAGAAATGTCTTATTTGTAAAACGCAATGACCAGAAAACCCAAAGAAATGTCTTATTTCTAAAACACAGTAGCCTAAAAACACAAAAAAAATGTACTTTCTAAAACGCAATGGACTGAAAACACATAAAAATGTGTTTTACCTAAAATGCAATGCACCAAAAATACAAACAAATGTCTTATTTCTAAAACGCAATGGACAGAAAACACTTAAAACGTCTGTTTTCTAAAACGCAGTGGACTGAAAACACATAAAAATGTGTTTTACCTATGTAACACCTCGAAAATTCACGTCCTATAATGTGTTGACACGTGTCATATGTTTGAACGTGTGAAAGAATGTTCTGAAAGGACTAAAGTTGACAATCATGAAAAGTATGTGAATATACGAGTTCTAAATGTCAACAGTGAATAAATATATTGTACATTAACCCTACATGATGTTTATAGCATCAAACGAATAAATCATGGATCATGCGAAGCTAAAAGTGAGAGATTACAAACTATAGGGGTTAAATGTGTCAACATGTTTAAGTTATACCTCTGAGTGACCTTTTGACAAACCCGAAGCTTTGTAACTGTTAATTATGCTCACTAGAATGCACGATATAAATTTCATAAAGTTTCGTTATCATATGAGAAAGTTATGATCAAATTCGTGTGCGAGGGGTTAAAGCGTTAACGTTGAAAGTTATGACTTTTCGGGTTAACATGAAATGTCCAGGGACTTGGCAAAGTGGGTACAAGTCTTAAAGCCCTTGTAGGTAAATAAGGAGGGCTCAAATTGCAAGTATTAAGCTTGGTTGCCCTTTCGAAGAGCCAAGGGACAAGTATGCAACAACTAGAAAATGCATAATCTGATTTCAAGGCTAAGGCGGGCCGCGTAAAGGTTAACCTGACTTTACGCGGGCCGCGTCAGACCGTCAGATACAGAATACGTAGACAGCAGCCTGTATTCGCGCTTAATCAACCAAAAACAGATATTTTCACATTGTGGGCGACCCCTAAACAGTCCTAGACACTTAGGGACACTTGTGGATGAATTGTGGTCAGTGGTAGACTTAGATGTCAACATTCTATGGTGAAAAATTCACTATAAAAGGGCCATGAGTTGCAACCAATGCTTCACACCTTCCATCTGCACATCTTCACACCTTCCATCTGCACATTGGAGCATTTCTGGAGCTAAGGACTTCTCTCTAAGCTTCACATTTCGTGTATAGGACTTCAGTAAGTTTGCTAATCCTTCCTTAGTTAAGTTTTTGCTTAGTTATAGCTTAAAAGTCAAACCGTCGTAATTAACGGTTGACTTTAAGATTAATCACTAATGGTCCAGTGATTAGTCGAATCAAAAGTAGTTATAAGTTGGTAATTATGTGGGTAATAAACCCTTAAAAGGGTTCCCCCTGATTCCCACTCTAACTAGGTCAAAAGTCGGGTCAAACTTGTAATTAAAAAGTCAACAGGATACTTAAATTCTAATTTATGCATAATTAGCAATATAGAACACATACAACCTGTTTGATCATTAATATAACTTGATAATTAGTATAAGAACATGTCTAAACATGTTCGACCCGACAATTTCCTGTTTAGACCCGGTTCGGAACCGAAAGTCGCAAAGCTTTGACTTTCGCTTTGACTTCAGTTCTGACCCGTTTTGGTATGATTTAGAAATACCTTAGAGTTTCATTTGGACCAGGTTACATGCTAGTATAACCCTCTGTGATTATACACCTCGGTTCATTAGTTATCCGATTAATACGCATGATTCCGTTAATTGCTCATATGTTGACCATTATGCCCTTTTCACCTTAAAACGTGATTTTTGATAATGTAAAAGAGTAAAAACTTTAGTTATTGACATATAAACTTGCACCCAAAATTTGACATCAGTTAGAGGTGTAGATTGAGAGTTATGCTCATTAGCGTAATTAGAAGCTTCTTTAGCGATTAAACGGCGTAATTAGCGTATAGCCTAATTACACCTACTTTTTGATACCAAACTTAATACCCACTGATGTAATATATTATTTTGGGATTTTTGAAGATTTTTAATTAATTTTAGGCTGAGCATAACTTATAGCCATAGGCTTAATCCGGTAATTGTCGGTTTTGCCCTTACGGGCTATAAAATGAGTTTTTCATATCTAATTGATTCCAAACCTTTTGCTACTGATTACATATTATAAATAAATTATTTTAAACCTCCTGGAATAATAAAAATATCAGATTTCTATATAGAACCCGGAAACGGCTTCTAATCGCCTAATTAAGCGTTTTTAGCGCATAGTATGTACTAGAACTATATTAAACATACTAAGGTTGATACCTACTGATATTTGAGGTAAATTATAATATTTTAACAGTAAGCAAAGGTTGTTAAATTCAGACTTCAGTTTTGAGCTTTTCGGCTTATGTGAAATTACCAAAATGCCCATACGGTGCATAGTTTGGTTATAATTGATAAATTTCACATATATATTTTATCCTACTGTTATAACTTAGTAAAATAAGTATTTTTTCTGATTACATCAGACCTGTAACTCAGGTTAATACTTAAACTCTTTTATAAACTTGTAAATGACCAAACTACCCCTACGGGGCATAGTTTGTGTTCAAATTCGTTTCGGGCATAATAAAAGACATCCTACTGATGTCACAACATATTAGAAGCATATTGACTTAGGAAACCTGTAAATGGCTCTCATGAATACCCGTTACGCTTATTACGCGTTCGGTTCGGTTTATGTAACTAGTTTACATAAATTAGCCGAAACGGGTCAAACCTTATCGGTTTTATCTCAAAATCCAGAATGTGTATGATATACCCATATTAAGAAAGTCTTCAAACTTGTCGGGTCTAAATCACATTCTATCCGGTCTTCGCTTAATCGTGCGTACGAACCGTATCTTTGAAACTAACCGGTCTAAGTTTAAGCTTAATTAAAGACCCGTTAGGATTCTAATAGGTTATTATAAACCTTCGTTCCAGATTAGGAGGACCAGTAAAAGCTACTTGCATTTTGCTTATTGTGATTATTACTTTGCTCAGGTAAATACTTTTAACTTATTTTCCCTATACGGGCTTGGGTTACGGTATATAAAATACCGCTTGATCGGGCATCAAATCTTCCATCGTTTGGTGGTTAATTGAATAATTTGATCGGCTTGTTTAAACAGTTTTGTTTACTTAAAGCCTTTGGGGGGTTAATGACCATGTCCCGGATATCCTTGGCATCATTTTACGAAATGGTCACGACCTAAGCGCGGAGTGTAGGCGTACACTTGTCAGTGCAAAATAGTTGATGTGGTGTGTCTATTGATCTTTAACCCGGATACGCTCCGGGCTACTGAACGCATAAGGAACATGTAATTCGTTCACAAGATTATATATTTAAATAATTGTCCCAAGTATAAAAGATTAATTTTGCCTCTGTGCATTTTAATCAAGTTATAAAATGTTTATGCCATGTGCATCCAAACCAACTTTTAATCATTTTTAAAATGAGTCAGTTGATTGTATTTACTAGTGTAAACTGACGTATTTTCCCAAAAAGATTAAATGCAGGTACTAAGCGTAATTGGCTGGGATTTCTCCTTAGCATCAATAGAAGTCTCGCAAGCTTAAGATGCCTAAAGTCTGTTGAACTATTGTCTCCATTTTGTTTTCGATCCGTCTGTGGATAAACTTCCGAATATTGTGACATTTGTTATTACAATATTAAATTCGGATGATATAATATCATTTAAATTGCTTCCGCTGTGCATATTAAATATTGTGTTGTTTGACTATTATGTTGCCAACCACGTCACGATACTCCCCACCGGGCCCACCGGTGACACGTGGAAATCGGGGTGTGACAACCTAAAACGCAATGCTCAAAAAACACAAAGAAAATGTCTTATTTATAAAACGCAATGACCAGAAAACATTTAAAAATGTCTCCTTTCTAAAACGCAATGGCCTAAAAAAACAAAAGAAAGTGTTCTCTCTAAAACGCAATGGACTGAAAACACCTAAAATTGTGTTTTACCTAAAACGCAATGACTAAAAACACTTCAAAAAAGTGTTTTTAAAAAACGCAATGGCCAGAAAAACATAAAAATGTCCTAGTTCTAAAACGCAATGGCCTAAAAACACCAAAGAAATTGTTATCTCTCTACAACGCATTAAACCAGGACAATAGTTTTGTCTGTGAATTGTCTGAACCAGGAAGTAGAGATCAAAAGGCTGTCTACGAATGCAGCTCAACCCCAGCCAGGGGCTCTGCCCCTTGGACCCCGCCAGGGGCTGCCGCCCCTGGGACCCTGCTACCAGGGGCGCTGCCCCCGGACCCTCGCCAAGATCGTAAAATGCAATAACTAAATCAAAAACCCAGATCATAAAAATGAAATTAAAGAATTTCTTACATGGATCGAAGCTGATTTCTTCAACGATTGACGAAATTTGAATGATTCAAACACTTATCAGTGATCGAATCGAACGGATCGAGTGATTATCTTCAAAATCACGTGAAAAAAACGAGATTTTGTATGAAATTAAACTGGGTTTTCTTCAAAAAAGCTGAAGAACACGTTGATCGGGTGTTTGAATCATTGATTACTGACGAAAATCGCACAATAATGTAGTGATTATTGAGATAGAAAGTGAAGAAATGGTTGAAGATAATGGGTTTTGAAAATGATGGGTTTTGAAGTTACTGGAGAGAAGAAGGAAGAAAAAATGATAAGATTGACTAAAATACCCTTCTTCTTTATTTTAAATTCTGCCACATATCCTAAACCTATTACTTACTATCCTTTTTAGCCAAAATAAACTTTTTATCTAACCCTAATAAAATAAGTCATGTATACCCAATTTCTTTTGCTATAAAGAACGAACCAAAGTTTTGTCCTGTGTTACGTGCTTGGCACGTGTCAAGTAAAGTTTGTGGCTGCTTGTTTTATGGAAAGCAGTTAGTAAAGATAAAGAACACCTCAATAGCCACAACAAACTTTCCCACGTTACTTTTAAAATTCTTATCTTATTTCTTCTCAATTAAGTCTACTACATTTTAAGGCACTTTAGACTTGCATTTTTATCACACAATATATAATATATAATATTTTAGTAAAAAAATAATAATAATATGCATATAAGTAGAGACGACGAAGACAAATGTCTTTGATCAATTTTCGTCAAAAAGTGATTCAATTTGCTTAAATAAATTATTAGATTATTGAAAGTGTTTAGCGTTACTATGATTTTATGTAATTGGTAATTTGGAATATCCAACCCATGTTCGTTGAATATCAATGGATTCTCCATTTCATATAAAATGATATTTAGACACGCTTTTTTACAAAGAGCTTCCGAGTAATGTGTACCAAAGGCGATTAGGTCCGGTAGTAGTCCCATGGCTTTTCTTGTGGGTAGTTCTGGATTGAAGTCCCGTCTAGAGCAATATGCTATGGGTTAAGCCAAGGGTTTTTGCAGTTATGGGTTTCCTTCTGGACGGGTGGGCTAGGTCATCACGTTCTGTTTTTCGGACGAAAGGGTGAACCATTTGCTAGGGTGCACTACTAGAAATCTTCATTTGTTACTACAAAAGTTTCCCACAAATTTCCTACAACTAAATTTTTACTACAACTTTCCTACATTTTTTGCGACAAAAAAGAGAAACAAAAAAAAAAAAAAAAAACCCCCAAAACTTTTCCGCAATTTTCAGACAAAATCACCACACAACATGAATTTGTAGCAAACTGAGCCAATTTCCTATAGTTTTCCCACAAAATGAAGTTAGTTATTTAATTGTAGCAAATTTTGTGGTAGTTTTGTCGCAATCATACTTTCTGACAAGTATTTTTCACACGAACCAGTTTTGTCGCAAATATGTAGCTAAGGGCAATTTTCCACAAATTTGCTAGAAATATGCTGGTCTTAAATCTGGCTGTTTTCTAGTAGTGGCGGTCCAAGGTGTCCTGGTTCTCTGCTATTAAAAAACATTTGGAAATGATGTTGGTTTGGTTTATTACGGGTTGGGTTGAGCGAAGGGTATCCAAACGATCTTTTTGCTATAAAATAGGGTTGTGCAGTATCTGGTTGCTTGTCAACACCTATGTTGTGGGTTAAAGATGTGTTTATAGAGCTGGTAGTTGAACCAGAAGAGACAATATGCATTAAACTTCAAGAAAATAAAAGGTTTAAATTGGTAAATCTCCTTCTTGCAAAAATCTAGCTACATGACCTGCTATATTCAATATGTTTGCTATGGTTCTACCAACATACTCATTTCTGACACCTCAACACAGATGTCAAAAGTCAAAACATTGTAATGTTCTCAAGATAAGTCATATTTTCCTTTTCATATAGAAAAAATAACATAAGAATGGCAGGTAAACGGGCAAGCTGACCTACACCGTGAGGATACAATCAGATATCCAAACAAAAGTAAAATGACAATACTATAAGCTTGCCAACTTGTATTTCATCAGTTGTCAGAAATGGTTTGATCACTTCCTATAATGAACTCGAATGAAAGACTATTATAATGAATGACCAAGAAAGCAGTTTTCTAAACCAGCATAGCTTAAATATAGAAACTAAGAAAGCAAGATATCAATTAAGTTTCCCAACCATAGCCGACCAACACTTTCTCAATCTCAATGATTCATATCAGCAGAATATATCCAGATTCATGACATTTAAGCAAAGAGATTAAATGTGAAAAGATAGAAAAAGATCCCAACAATATGTATAAACAAACCTTCCTTCGCATCCGATCCGAGCAATTATGGCATTAACCGAACATTATAAGAGAAGCCAAACGATAGTTCCCTTTGGTTTGCAAAACACAATCTTTGTCTACAAAAGTTTGTATTAAAAGTTCAGTTGATGTTACAAAGGGTATAAAAACTCAAATCAAGCTACAAAACTGGAACATCCAATTGATTATTTAAAGCGCTCTTACATTGCCATAAATCGATCGGCTTGGAACCATTGGCGTAGCTTAAGTAGGGCGGGAGGGGGCGGCCGACCCCCGAACTTTTCGCTCAGTAGTGTGGAGTATGTAGTTTTGACTAATATACCTTAGATTCTTCTCTGCTATTATGTAGTTTTGACTAAGATTATACCTTAGATTCTTCTCTGCTTTTATTTTCCCTATACTTTTGACTAAGATTATACCTTAGCCATTTCTAAAATTAGCAGTAACCAAGAGTTGTAATTAACTTCAAAGTGTTGTAGATTACAACCCTATTTGTAAATTATAATATAGAGAATTACTTGTTCTTCTTCGGATAGAAAACATAACTTTATGTTGTTTTCTTCGCAGCCTGATATGTGGTTAAAAGTCCTTAGTTTCTCGTGTTTAAATTTGTGTTTTTATGTGAATTTAAATTCTCGAATGCTCTACTTTGATACGGTTTGCGTTTTACAGGATTAGATAAGTTTAAGGTGCATTTAGAGAGCTAAATAGGGCTTTGGATTGGAGCCAGGAGGACGCGGAGGGAAGAAACGAAGAAAAGTGGAAAAACAGGCTGAAATCGCGTCGGCGACCCCCCTCCATATGGCGCGCCGGGAAGCCCATAGGCAGCAAAGTTTCGCGTCGGCACTTTTATCGCATCAGCGACTCAAGTTTATAGCGTCAGCGACTCACTTGTGTCAACGTCTCAAGTTTATTGTGTCGGCGACACACTGCTCTGGTCAAAAATTACAAATTTGGTCAAACTTACCTTGAATTCCGATTTTAATTGTTCTTTTTGGGGAATTTCGAAATGGGGTAGTTACTTATCAATTTCTACTTCATTCTCCATCATAATCTTCCATTCCAAGACTCTCGAATCATCATGTAACACCAAAAATCAAGATTAATCAAGATCGAATGTGTTCTTCTTCAACAATTTCATCCGGATTCTAAGTTCCACAAGCCATGAGCGGCTAATCTCCTAGGTTTCACCCCAGTGTAGACTTTGTAAGATTCTAGGGTCTTGAAACATTTTTTTAGTTTGTGAATCATTGTGTTTGCGTTTGAATATTTGAACAATTGTGTTAATTTCTTTAATCATGTTTTGTATCCGTGAATTGTCGATATATACTCACACCATTGACTTTACTAAATGAATTCGGTTATATATGCTTTGACATGATATTAGGGTTTGTATGTTCTTGAGTAACGAAGCGTATTCTTGTCTGTCATTTGATATTGATGGTTATTGACGCCTAAGCCAAACATCAAACCCGTTAATACCAAATTATGATTGTGATTCCAACCTAATTGTGCTGAAGAACCTTAGGTTTGATAATCTCAAACCGGGTGTGTTCCTTTTTACCAAGTATTGTTTTAATCAAAACATAAATCGTTGGATATTCCAACACCCCTTCAAACAAACAATAAAAGATAAAACTTAGCAAGCTTCATAAACGTGTTTTCTAATCAACTAACTTTTAACACGGACCACAGACTTTCAGTGGATTTGACACCCATTGCCACTAGCTACATAATTTGGGGTAATTAGGAACACACTTTAACTCTATTTTTGACCAAACCACGACATCCGATCAAATTCTGGTGCTGTTGCCGGAGAGTTAATGTGGTTACTATTAGTTAGTTTAGTTGTTTTTCTCGTTTTCTAACAAAATAAAAAAATATTTTTCTTTCTATTTTATTTTATACGATTTATTTTTGTTTAGTTCGGTATTACGCTTAGGTGTCTTGTGTAACACCCCGAAAACGGGTTTGGTAATCAAACCACGTTAATACTAAAGGACGGGTAAAATACAGTTAGTGGTAAAACTTACCCGGTAAATTTTAGGATTTTAAATAAATAAATCTAATATTTATTAGAAGGATGGGAAATACTTTGAGAAAGCAAAGTATATTAAAGGCCCGAGATTTAACGGGACTTAAAATAAAACGGGTTTTGAACAAGATAAATAACTAGGAAATAAATAACCTAGTACAAGTCTTGTAATTAAGTAAAAGAACAAAATACTCAAGTTGTAAACCAAACTAAAGTTGAGGGGCCTATGTTGTTAAACTTGAAACTTAAAAACATAAAACAAAATTTAAAACACACCAAACACCCACTTTGGGGATGTCTGGTCGATCAAGAAGCAGGGGGCGACAAGGGGGTTCTTCACCCAACCCTAATTCTCATAAAAACCACAAATTGAGGGTTTAAATCAAGTCCAAATCGATTTTCAAGCACAAATTAATGATCACCTAGTTGAAGGGGTCATAAGGTATGTAAAATCTTGATGTTTTGATCCATCTTAAATTCTAGGTTATTTGTAAGAAACTGAAATTGAGCTTGATTATGTCATGCATGGATGAATCTTGAAGTAATATGATGTCTAGGAGTAAACCCTAGTCAATAACATGTTGGATTATTGGATAATCTATGAAATTCATGATGATCCATTGATAAGTTAAATGGGTTTTGTAAAATTGAGATGAACACAAGAATCATGACTACCAAAAGTGGTGTTACTTGATTACTATGAAATGATTTTGAGATTAGTATGCATGTTTGACATAATGAAATCGATATGTATGTTTATATTGGGCAAAATATCAAGTTATGAACTTGGTTTTAAAGATGTAAAATTATACCCGTTAGGTGTTCGTTAAAATGCCTAAATGAAAGTTAAATGTTGAAAATCGGACAAAAACGCATGCTTGATGAATAAGGAAAATTATGCGTTAAGACTTATAAAAAGGGTTCTAAACGGATTGTGAATTGAACTCTTTAGGCAAAGAATCCGGATCGTCAAGTGGACAAGCCGGTGGAAATACGCGTTTGAAAAGGATGCTTAAAAGGTACGTAACTACGATCTCGTTACATTATGCTTGATTTCGTATTTTCGCTAGTAGACCTTAAATTAGCATAATACATGAAATTTACATTTAGTTGAAGCGACGAAGATCACTAGGTAAATAAACGGGTCAAAAGGTGAAATTATCACCCTTTGACAATATCGACTAATGGTTTGTCGAGTTACATGTTTATAGGAATAAATATCAAATGGATACGTACATCGCTATTGCTTAACGGCTACTAAGGCAAGGTATCGAAATGGGTCAATATATTGATCCGAGCCAGGTATGTATAATGATTCAACTCATCATGTAGAATTTGAGATTCTATAAGAGTTAGACAAGGTTAAAGTATAGTTATTCGGTTATCTTTTAGGTAAACCGAATAAATTGAATTATGGTTATAGTGTTTTAGAAGCACAGGGGTTTATAAACAAGGTTATAGTTAAAAGGTTGGATTTTGGGTCAAACAAGTATTTAAAAGTTCCTTGTAGTAAAAGAAGGATGAAAATTGACCAAATTGCCCTTATAGGCTAATTCGAACGAACGACCCTTAAAAGGGGTTCGGAAACGAGTTTTATGATTACATAAATGCTTAGAATAAGAAAAGATAGTGAAAGATGTAAATTCTTGGGTCGAATGACTTTATATAGGTCTTTGCCGTAAAATGATAATCCGAGGGGTAAAACTCGGAACATATAGATATCCACATTAAATCCAACACACATATAGTTGTGGTGGAAGATTACTTGGTAAGGAATGTAGGAATAAGATGCTTGAAATGTATGAAAGCTAGTTCAAGTTCTAAAGTGCTTAAATACCCTTAACGGGTCAAAATAAGCATACGAGCGAAAACGTATTTAAATTGTGTGAGAAACCTGTGATTAGAACCTAACATGGTAGATAACATTAATTTGAAGAGATGCATGTGAAATAAGGATTAAGCAAACAAGTTTGTTGATAAAATGCATAAACGGGTTAAAACTCGGTAAAACGGAAAGGAGTCGAAGGCTTAGAAGTCTCAAAATTTATTATGTAGGATGTTGGATTTTAACTCCATTTGATGGAGGATCAAATTACAATCATGTAGGAAGAAACGGTAGGTCAAACGGACAAGCGGATTGAAAGATACGAAAGTTTTCGTGTCAAAAACGGCAAATTGGAAGGGGCTGATACAGGGGCCACCGTAAGTTACGGTGGGGCTGATATCATTACGCCAGATACCTACTGAGTTACGGTGGGGGCATTTGAAATCAGGGGCCACCGTAACTTACGGTGTCCACCGTAAGTTACGGTGGAGGCCGGATTCGAGTCCTTGTTTCTAGGATCAAGGGATTAATATTGGGATTTCCTGATTTCTTTCTTTAATTCGATTATTCGACTCCATCTTCCTTGTGATACCAGTTATTTAATTATCAAAACTAACTTTTAAGTTGGTTTTGAACACATGTGAATGTCAAGAGCCCCGGATGAAGATCAAGCGTTGAGCAAGAACCGAACACGCGTTAAACGAAGCTTCCGCAATGTTGTTTCGTCGTTATTCTAAAACGATGAATTAAATTACACTGTGTAGTTTTGCTTTCAAAGTTTAGAAAAGTTTTAATAAACCCGTATTTGAGCATGAATGTTTAAATATAAATACTCAGTAAATTGTGATTATTTACGGGAATCGCTAATTAAATTTATGGTTGTTACATCTTGTTTTCCTTTGTACATGTGAATTCTTCGGAACATGGATAGAGCTTATCAACCCGAGTCTTTGCTGAAAGCGGTCATGAAGGAAATGCTATATGGCTGCTATGGAACATTCACGAGGATCCTGCTTCTTTAAACGAAGGTTCCAGTTTTTTTGTACATTTTTATTTTTCTTTTAGTTTTGATTCGTAGTTTCTTGCCACATTGAGGACAGTGTAGGTTTCAAGTATGGGGAGGTTTTTAACGGCTGTTTTGGGGGGAACACAAGAAGAGAGAAGTTCGCCTACTCCTGTTAATTCGCAGATGGCAGCCGCCACCGCCTTTTGGTGGTTGTGTACGGAATCAAGGCAAGAAGGTGTATATAATCAAGGATAATAAATAAAGATGAGCGGCTAGGCACTCTGTGGCCATGGAGTGCCGGTGTCTATCGTATCGGATAGAGATAACGGTTTACTTCAAACTTTTGGCGCGATTTCCAAGAGCATATGGGTACTAAGTTGTTCATTAGTACCGCATATCATTTGTAGACCGATGGGCAAAGCGAAAGAACTATTCAAACGCTCGAAGACATGCTACGGGCATGTATTATTGACTTTGGTTGTAGCTGGGATGTTTATCTACCACTAGTTGAATTTTCATATAACAACACCTATCATTCTAGTATTGGAATGGCCCCGTACATAAATCATCGTTTTGTCTATGTTTTTCGTTTAATGGTATGTTAAATGCATCACATACTATATGAATTATTAAATGAAGATAAACGTCTTACACCAGCTCCCCAACGAAGACCTTGATTTTCTTATCTTATTCACAACCGATGAAGATCTACAAAACATGCTTGAAGAACATGACCGCATCGTAAGCTCCCCTACACCCACACTTATCAGATTGTTCCTGTTCCCGACCCGACCCGAGTCTGTTGGGTCGTTGTTGCTTGACCCGAAGTCGGAATCTTGGTTTTCTGATGCGTTGAAGAGTACTGTGATTATTAATAGGGGTTATCTGATGGGTAATGGGTTGTCTGATAGAGAGAACAGAGAGGTAGAGAGGGAGAGAAGAGAGAGGTAGAAAGAGGAGAGAGAAGCGACAGAGGTTTTGTTTGTTTAAAAGGGGTGAAAACAAGTAGGCAGGGGGAAAAGACTATTCTACCCTGGTGTGCGATGTATGTGACATCATTTAACTGATATTTCTAATTGGATTTTGCCTAAAGGACAGAACGTGTAAGATTTTGAAACATTAAGTACAAAACCAATTAATTTTGAAGGTAAAGGACATCGACTGCAATTTGTTACAAACATAAAGGACAAAACTTGTAATGTACTCTAAAATATTTGTTTAAAAATGGGCTAAGGGTAATTTTGTCTTTCCATAAGAAATTAACATAAAAAAATGGATAAAGTTAGTAAAGTGGATAAAATTGATATGAAAATCAAACAATTAGATTGAAAAAGTCAAAAAAAAAAAAAAATCTGTTGGACTGAAATAGATATTTTAAGCAAAACACAAGGACTAAAAAAAAAACAGTGTTTAACTCAAGAATAAATTATAGTTCACTTGGTATCCAGATATGAGCTTGATTTGGCTAATTTAGTGATGCACCTTTCATGGTTTACTTGGACTCGTTCAGAGTTGACTATAAATGACTGATTTCTACTTTTCACAAATAGGACCCAAGTTTGATTTGGCTAGTTCCACTACCAAAATTGAGCTAAATTTAAAATCGGACACCGTACAACGGTATGGTATGGTACGGTATCGGTACGAAATTTCTATATCTGGTATTTGTGAAAACACTCAACAAACAAATCTCATGCAATGAGGAACAATCACCGCATTAAACTAACACCATCCTTCAACAATAAAAACATAAAATTTATTACAGGTGTTAATATTCACACACCTCTCCTCTCTATCTCTCTATATACATAGATATATATAGAGAGAGATAGAGTAAAAAAGGGTGTGAGAATAAGATGACCCTTTATTTACATGATAATAACTTGTCTGGTTTATTCTACAACGACCTCATTTATTATGTCGACTTTTTATAAATTGTTCTGCAACTTGGTCCTTTTTTTGAACGGCAACTCAACTCTTTTTTTTTTTTTTTTTTTTTTTTTTTTTTTTTTTTTTGAGTTTGAACCATCTTTTTTTTCTCTTGAAATACATAAGTAATATTTTTTTGTGGTTCTAGTGATTTTATCTATTAAAACTATCAAATTATTATATGATTCAAAGATGATTAATTTAGACTAAAAAACAAAATATAGTTCAGTAGGTATCCATATATGAGCTTAATTTGATGGATACTACCTCTTAATGGTTTAAAACCTCTGAATGAATAAGAGGTAACCTCAAGTCTGAATGGTTAAGAGGTAACCTCTGAATGGTAAATCATCACATGTCACATTCTTCTACCTTCTCATTGGTAAAATTCTTATTGGTTCCATTAAGAGGTAGCCTCTTAATGACCATTCAGAGGCTACCAAACAGCCCCTTACTTGGACTCGTTCAAAGTTGACTACAAATGAATGATTTCTACTTTTCACCAATTGGTCCCAATTTTGATTGGTTTTCTAACTTGAAATGAAAGCTGATTACAGACTTCTCCATTTATGTCCACTAAGACCAGTGGGTATGGGGATCGTCCCCTCTCATCTTCGGCTCGTCCCCCTCGTCCCACACCGCCCCCTCCCCGCGTCACGTCCCCAACGTCCGCTGCAAGACGGCAGCGACGAGCTGCAATGGTGGGCCCCCTTTGTTCTTCACTCTCTCTCTCTCCTTTATTTTATATATTAGTTTTTTATTATTGGGTAGTCCGGGTAGTCCCCTTTGGATGGTCCTTCATCGGATGTGACGTGGCGCCTACGTGGCGGATAGTCCCCAAAGGGACTACCCAAACTATACCCTATGGTCTAACATTGGATGACAGCTAACCTTGACTTATTCTAAATTGCTTTATTCATCCATCACTCTCATTTATCATGTCCACACACTGAACTTATGCTATTTGTGTCCGTATAGACTGGTGCATGTGTGTACCTTTCGTTTACTTGACTTGGCGTTCACTAGATGTTTAAGTCTATTCATACAGCCAAGTAAAAGCTACTATTGGTACTTATAAATATTCCAGTCCAGATTAAGCTCCCATTCATCTTCTAAACTAATATCAAACAATATGAGTGCTCGATCTTCATATTCTTGTTTCTCTTGTTTTCACTTTTTCTTACTTGTTATTTTGGCCTTGTTTCGTTTATGCTCATCTAATCAAAACTCTCATCATGTGTTATGCAATGATGTTGAGAGACAAGCACTTCTCCAGTTCAAGCGTAAGCGTGGCCTCACTGATGAATCACAACGACTCGCTTCGTGGGTTGCTGAGAACAAGGACTGCTGTACATGGGCTGGGATAGCTTGTGATAATTCCACAGGTCATGTTCATCGTGTTCATCTTCCTGGACTTGACCACATAATTTTGACGTGTAACCACACCACTCATATATTCCACGTCAGAAAATCCCAATTCAAAATTCAAAAATAACAAAAATGCACCTTTCATGGTTTACTTGGACTCGTTCAGAGTTGACTATAAATGACTGATTTCTACTTTTCACAAATAGGACCCCAAGTTTGATTTGGTTAGTTCCACTACCAAAATTGAGCTAAATTTAAAATCGAACACCGTACAACGGTATGGTATGGTACGGTATCGGTACGAAATTTCTATCTCTGGTATTTGTGAAAACACTCAACAAACAAATCATGCAATGAGGAACAATCACCGCATTAAACTAACATCATCCTTCAACAATAAAAACACAAAATTTATTACAGGTGTTAATATTCACACACCTCTCCTCTCTATCTCGCTATATACATAGATATATATAGAGAGAGATAGAGTGAAAAAGGGTGTGATAATAAGATGACCCTTTATTTACATGATAATAACTTGACTGGGTTATTCTACAACGACCTCATTTATTATTTCGAATTTTTATAAATTGTTCTGCAACTTTGTCCTTTTTTTTTTTTGAACGGCAACTCAATTCTTTTTTTTTTTTTTTTTTTGAGTTTGAACCATCTTTTTTTTTCTCTTGAAATACATATGTAATATTTTTTTGTGGTTAAAGTGATTTTATCTATTAAAACTATCAAATTATTATATGATACAAAGATGATTAATTTAGACTAAAAGAACAAAATATAGTTCACCTACTATCCATATATGAGCTTAATTTGACAGATTTAGTCATGCATCTTTTTTATGGTTTACTTGGACTAGTTCAAAGTTGACGACAAATGACTGATTGATTTCTACTTTTGACAAATTGGTCCCAATTTTAATTGGTTTTCTAACTTGAAATGACTGATTTCTACTTTTCACAAATTGGTCCTAATTTTAATTGGTTTTCTAACTTGAAATGAAAGTTGATTACAGACTTCTCCATTTATGTCCACTAACATTGGATGACAGCTAACCTTGACTTGATCTAAATTGCTTTATTCATCCATCACCCTCATTTATCATGTCCCCACACTGATGCTATTTGAGTCCGTATAGACTGGTGCATGTGTGTACCATTCGTTTACTTGACTTGACCGTTTACTAGATGTTTAAGTCCATTCATACAGCCAACTAAAAGCTACGTACTATTGGTGTTTATAAATATTCAAGTTTAGATTAAGCTCCCATCTCATCTTCAAAACTAATATCAAACAATATGAGTGCTCCATCTTCATATTCTTGTTTTCACTTGTTCTTACTTGTTGTTTTGGCCTTGTTTCGTTTATGCTCATCTAATCAAAACTCTCATCATGTGTTATGCAATGACGTTGAGAGACAAGCACTTCTCCGGTTCAAGCATGGCCTCATTGATGAATCACGACGACTCGCTTCGTGGGTTGCTGAGAACAAGGACTGTTGTACATGGGCTGGGATAGCTTGTGATAATTCTACAGGTCATGTTCATCGTATTCATCTTCCTGGACTTGACGGTCATTGTGAAATCCTAGATTATATTGATGGCATGGAAGAGTACAAAGAAGCCTTGAAGCAGATGTTGAAAGGGGATATAAGTCGATCTTTGTTGGATCTAAAGCAACTCAAGCATCTGGATTTGAGTTGCAATGAGTTTGGAGGCATCCAAGTTCCTAAATTCATTGGTTCTTTTCAAAACCTAAGATACCTTAACCTTTCACGTTCCCATTTTAGCGGAACAATCCCTCCACAACTACTAGGGAATCTCTCAGAATTACATGTTCTGTGTCTCGGAAGTTTTCATTATCCATATTTTGAAACAACGAGCATGGCGAATATGAAGTGGTTGTCAAGTCTTGGTATGTTGCATCACCTTGATATGAGTGGCGTGGACCTTAGCAAAGCAACCGATTGGCTTCAGGTGATTAACACCCTTCCTTCTTTGGTCCAGCTACATTTGTCTGGATGTCAACTCTCAAATCTACGCATGTATGTTCCAAGTGTCAATCTCACATCCCTTTCTGTTCTCGATCTTTCTTATAATGATTTTAACACTCCAGTATCACAATGGATATTCAGTGTAACTAGTCTAGTTTCATTGGATTTAACTGAGTGTTATTTTCATGGTCCTATTCCTAGCTTCCGCAATCTGACTTCTCTTGAGTTGCTTCATGTTGCCTGGAATGATTTCATGAATTCTTCCTCAATATTTCAAGAGTTGTCCAGTAGTAATCTCATCTCGTTAGATATTAGTTATTGTGGTATTTCAAGTTCACTTCTAGATTCCCTTCAAAATTTAACAAATCTTATTAGCCTCGACTTGTCTTTCAATCAACTCACTAAGAGAATACCTAAATCATTGGGTAACTTTTGTAATTTCAGAGAGATTGATTTGTCTGGTAACTATATTAGTTATATTAGTCTGACATATTTTCTTGAAAGTTTTATCGAGTGCAAATCACCAGCCTTGGAGTCATTGTGGTTGTCCTATAACTATATAACTGGTATAATTCCTCATTCCATAGGAAACTTGTCATTTCTCAGAACATTAGATCTTAGTTTTAATCAAATTTCTGGTCCCATTTCATACTCGATTGGACAATTATCATCGTTGGAGGAGTTGTATATTCGGTCAAACAGACTGGATGGCAGCCTTCCCGACTCAATTGGACAATTATCATCATTGGAGATTTTGGATGTTTCGTTTAACAAACTAGATGGCAACCTTCCCGACTCAATTGGACAATTATCATCATTGGAGGAGTTGAGTATTGGGTTTAACCGACTGGATGGCAGCCTTCCTGATAGCCTCGGACAACTTTCAAAGTTGACTTCTTTAGATTTTTCTTATAATTTGCTTACAGGTGTTGTGACAGAAGCTCACTTTATCAAACTAGTGAGCTTGAAGGATCTAGATGGATCAGCTAACAAATTAATCTTAAGGCTGCAAGTTGCAAACTGGATTCCCCCTTTCCAGTTGAGATCCTTGCTTCTGAGAAATTGGGTTTTAGGGCCTCAATTTCCGTTGTGGTTGCAATCACAGAAAGATTTAGAGATATTAGACATAAGCAACACAAGCATTTCGTCACCCATGCCTGAATCATTTGTGAGATCATTCTCCAAGCTATGGTATTTGAATATGTCTAATAATCATATCCGGGGACCATTAACGTTCTCTGGTATCCCTGCCACACTTGGCTATATTGACATTAGCTCGAATGGGTTTTGGGGATCCTTACATCCTTTGTTGTGTTCCAGTGATATGACAAGTACGTTCTTTCTTAATTTGGGAAATAATAATTTGTTGGGTGACGTTCCAGAGTGTTGGGAGAAATGGCCAAGGTTGGAAACCTTAAATTTGGGGAATAACAGTTTGTCTGGTGAGATTCCAAGAACATTGGGTTCTTTACCTTTACAGTATCTGAACATGCATGGGAACAAGATCTCTGGAAGATTACATTCTTCTCTAATGAACTTAACAGGTCTAGATGTTCTTCAACTTGGAAGGAATGAACTTACCGGTAGCATTCCAACATGGATTGGAGCAAAACTTACTCTTTTAAGAATACTCCACCTTGGATCAAACCGTTTTGACGGAAATATTCCTCACGAGCTTTGTCATATTAGACATATTCAAATATTAGATCTTGCTCATAACAACCTATCTGGAAATATTCCGAGATGCTTCAACAACTTTAGTATCCTTTCCGGCATCGAAAGCAATTCAGGACAAGGCTTTGCTTACGGTACTGGACCTGAATTATTTATTGCTGGTGATTTATTGGTGACGAATGGACGAGAGGATACATATAGGAGTATTCTTCCATTAGTGATGTTGATAGATCTTTCGAGTAACAATCTCACCGGATACATTCCTAGTGAGTTAATGTCCCTCTTGGAGTTAACATCGTTGAATTTATCAAGAAATCAATTAAATGGAAGTATCCCAGAGAAGATCGGAAACATGAAAGAACTGATATCTTTAGATTTATCCGTAAACAGGCTTTCCGGGGAACTTCCCATGAGCTTGTCAAGTTTACATTTCTTGAGTAGCTTCAACGTGTCCTTCAACAATTTAACAGGAAGAATTCCAACAGGTACACAGCTTCAAAGCTTCGATGAGTCTAGCTTCTTTGGCAACAAACTTTGTGGAGCTCCACTAACTGAAACTAATGGTTGTGAACTGGTTAAAGCAGCAACTCATACAATAGGAGAGAAAAAAGAAGAGGATGGAGCAGATTGGGGGTTGATTATAAGCATAGTGGTTGGATTTGTTAGTGGATTTTGGATGATTATGGGTCCATTGATAGTGAGAAGATCATGGAGGATTGCATATTTCGGTTTTCTGAGTAAATTGAGGTATATGGTTTATGATGTTATACATAAGTATTGTTGTCACATGTTTTCTTGTTGATGCTGTAATATGTTTCATGTATTACTTCAGAATTTGAAAACTTTGTATTAAAACTGGATAACGTCATGTCGTGTTGTGTTGTGTTGTGTTGTGTTGTTTGTGTAGTAAGTATGTTCTTTGTATGATCATTTTCTTTGAAGTAGTAAAAAAAATGGTGTAAAATGGGATGCCCCAAATCTGGGGATCTTTGCATGATCATTTTCTTTGAAGCAGTAAAAAAATGGTGTAAAATGGGATGCGGCAAATCTGGGGAAATTGGGTAAATAAACCTGTAGGACAGAAAATTGCTAAACCACAGGTTTTGCATAGCTATGTTGGGGGGTTTTATGAATCCTTATATTGATTGTCTTTTTTATGTTTAATCTATAAAATAATAATAAATATATAGAGTTACTATAACTGTTGTTTGTCATTTGATGCTTTAATAAAGCGACCCGTTTTAATCCAAGTTCATTTTGGTCAAAACCCAAACATATATGTTAAATATACTTAAAAAAAACCATTGTTAAGATGATCTAATGTTTATTTGGTACAACAATTCCAGAGATGGTACAGATTTTGGTATTGCTATAGGCAACTTTAAACATGTTTTCTTTTTAATTGATATTACCCATATAACTTGTTAGTGATTTCATATAAATAGGTTAAATGTTGCTCCAATGCTTGCCCTTTATCTTCAACATCAATCCATAAAAAAATTATGCATTAGATGTTAACCGTCCAATAAAAATACATCTACGATGATACATATATATTCTTCACTATGACCAATAGGAGATCTAGTGACAAAAATGGAAGCATATAAAACTTTAGAAAAAAAAAATCAAGAGGACATATGTGTACTGATTGATATACAAGTAAAAACAATATGAAAAGATCATAACTAGGCCCCGTTTTTTATCGGGTTCAACTTAGTTACGCCATGCTGATGATAACTCCAAATCAACGTCTTCCTCCCACCATGTTGCAGTCTGCAGACAACACACCGAATTATACCAAATGTACAAAAAAATGGTGAACGGGTCAATTTGGGTTATGGAAGGTCAAAAGATTGAACTCTACAAAGCCTTTATAAGGGGTCAAATTTGTAAGATAAAAAAATGACTAAATTGAAAACAGGCTAACGGTTGGTTGAAACCCGCTCAAAGCCTATTCAATATGCATAAAATTTTATAAATCATTTTATTTAAAGAGGCATTAGTGTATAAAAAAATATAGTTATTTATAAGCCTTAGAAAAAGAAAAGATGGATTACCATGAGTTTATTGAAAATTTGTAACTATGATAATGGTCAAATGAGCAATTTAGCCAAGAAACATCTTTTGAATTACCATCAGTTTATTATCTAATGATGATGATAACGATAATGATGATGGATGGGCTGATGAGTGATTTAGCCTGGAACTTTCTAGAAAAATACATCCTACAGGTGGAGGGTGAATTTTTGGAGGAACGAATAGAAATAAGAAATTTACCTTATAGCCCCTGCGAAGGAACTCAAGTTGGCTTCCTTGTTCCTCCTTCAGTCCAAGAACCCTTAGCAGTTCCTCTTTCGTCTGTTCGTACCAAACAAATGTCTATGAATGTGTTGATTCGGGTTACCCTTTTATCCCTAACGGGTAGAACACTAAAATAAACAAAATCGGCTTGAAAAGAAACGGGTCAAAAACTAAGTGTGAAGTACTTACTTCATTAAGGGTGAAGCGGGTTTCACTTTCAGCAACACAAGCGTATGAATTATCCGTTTGCTTAAGCATCATCTGCCAGGGTCCTGCAACAGTAGTGTCAAAATTAATGTTTTAAAGCTAATTGTTCTAAAAAAGATAACTTTAGTGGAACTTGTAAATATATTTATTTCATATGCATATATATGGCATCAGATGGGGCCGCTGACATGTCATCAACGTAATGTCAAAATTAATATTCATACCAGGGTATTGGCGGAAGAGGGCCCCAGTGTAATTCACAATATATGGTGCTACTGCTACGGTCTTTACATTTCAAATTAAAAATGTCTATCAAAGAAATGCCAAACACTATAAAAAAATAATTTAAATAAATAAAATCATAAGATTGAAAGAACTACCTTGGAATACTCTCTTATCCGGATATAAAAAACCGGAGTAAATTGAGAAAGAAATCGGTAGTGTAAATCTTTCGGTGGAAAATCAAGAAGACCAAGGTCAGCTCTGCCAAATCCAACCATTCCATTTGTCACAGAGGAAAAAAAACTAAAATTAATGGCACTATATATGAATTTTATCTGAAATTAAATCCACATAAATATTACCGCAACGTCTCAAGTTCCAGATTAAATAGAAGCGCGGGTGTTGATGCCCCAAATTTTTCCTGCACGTCAGCATGGACCAATATTGTTTTATTCAGATATTTTAATTATTGTACTAACAATATTGTTTCTAAACCATAATTCGAACATTAACTGTTCAAAAATTTTATAGTGGACAAGAAGTGTTTGTTGGTCAACCAAACCGATTTTGTTCTTTTTTGCATGTAGCAAAACCACCTTTTTCAACCTGAACCGATTTGACCCGTTACTAAACCAATCCATATCAACCTGAACCGATTTGACCCGTTACTAAACCAATCCATATAAGAGAAAATACACCCGTACCAGATATGTCTCGATCGTAGCAAGTTCACGGGTGCTGCAACAAATGAATACATAAAGCGTTGGCGGTTTGTCAGACTGCCACCTATCTGTGTCATAAACGGGTCAGTTATAAAAAAATGTTATAAACGGGTCAGTTACAAATAAAAATGTCATAAATGGGTCAGTTATAAAAAAAATGTTATAAACGGGTCAGTTACAAAAAAATGTCATAAACGGGTCACTTATGCAACAAAAATTGTAATTATTGTTGGATATCAAGAACACTTAATTACGAATTAATCATGCATCAAGAACAATAACATGGGGTCAACTTGGATAAATTTCTTCTGTCAACGAAAGTCAACGCAGACTGTTTTGATTATGAAATTGATCTACATATCCATACAATTTTGCGCCCATTTATCGTCTATGAAACGGTACGCACAAGGTAGCTATACCCATTCGTTTGGGGTACCAGAAAACTGTCATTAACCGCCAATTAACGGCCTTTAACTTTCGTTTCCTGCCTTATGACCAATATCTAATCCAAATACATGATCAAATAATCTAAGTCAAGATTACATTCTAATTATTATATACTATATTCACCAATATGATCACATTAAAATAAACGCTGCAGTATGGAAGTTTAGAGAAGTTTGTTTTTCTATAAAACTAACCTTCATTTTCATCATCAAAATCAAAATCGAGTGTGTTCCTTATAGATTTGAAGAAGGAAGAAACAGGGCCAGCTGGAATATCATCCAAAGAACCGATAGTGATTCCGTCAACCTGGATTAAGGACATATAGGGATTCATGAATCTCAGATTAGGGTTTATAATGACATTAACATTTAAAAATTAGGGATTGTAATCCATGATCATCATACTGCTTTAAGCTGATCACCAGCAGAATACAACAGTTTTCTGATTGTATCGATTAGAGAATTAAGGGAAATCAATTTCGAGACGAGTTTTGGCGTCATCGAGAGCAGAGGCGAGAGAATTAGCGGCATCTGCAACAAAAACTTGGTAGGATTTCGCTACAACTTTTTTGGGGGAAGATGAGGAATTGAAGAGTATTCGAACGGGGAAGAGAGAGAGAAAGCAGGAGAGAGTAAGATAACGATTTAGAGATTAAACTTTTATTTATTTATTTTCTGTGTAAATAAATATATGAATAATCACAGTTAATTATATTTTAATTTTTAGTTGAGTAAAAGGTCAAAATGGTCCATGTAGTTTGGGCAGTTTTGCCATTATAATACAAAGGTTTTATTTATCGTTGGTGGGTCCAAAAAGGTTTCACCATTGTCATTATGGTCCAACAACTAACTTAACCCGTCTATTTTTTTCGTTAAAAGAGGGGAAAATGTGTCTTTTTGAGTTTATTAAAAATAGAAAATTTTAAATATTAAAATAAAACTAATAACCTTGCCCTACCCCACCCCACCCCAACCCCTCTCTCTAACCCACACACTTCTGCCGTCATTATCCATCACTTTCATCCAAAGTTCCTCACCACCATCAACACCACCCGCTACCAAGTCAATAATAGTCGCCGGAACCCTTTAAAACCCCGTGAATATGCATTCCTGGCCCATGTTTATCATCTGCGGATTGTAGATAGAATAGCAAAGATTCGTGGATCCATTCGTGCAACAATTGTTTGTTCATGCTCGTAGCATGCGAATTATTATATGATTCAAAGATGATTAATTTAGACTCAAAGAATAAAATATAGTTCACTTGGTATCCATATATGAGCTTAATTTGACAGATTTAGTCATGCACCTTTCATGGTTTACTTGGACTCCTTCAGAGTTGACTATAAATGACTGATTTCTACTTTTCACAAATTGGTCCCAATTTTGATTGGTTTTCTAACTTGAAATGAAAGCTGATTACAGACTTCTCCATTTATGTCCACTAACTTTGGATGACCTTGACTTATTCTAAATTGCTTTATTCATCCATCACCCTCATTTATCATGTCCACACACTGATGATATTTGTGTCCATATAGATGACTGACTGGTGTGTGTACCATTCGTTTACTTGACTTGGCGTTTACTAGATGTTTAAGTCCATTCATACAGCCAACTAAAAGCTACTATTGGTATTCATAAATATTCCAGTTTAGATGAAGCCCCCATCTAATCTTCTTGTCTTCCCCACCTCACACTTGTTCTCATGAGGTGGGGAAGACAAGTGTAAATTACCCTTGAACATAACAAACAGAACATCATGTGGTTACCATCGGTTTATTGGAATTTTATAGTGATGATAAAGGACAAATGAGTAATTTAGCCAAGAAACATCTTGTGAATTACCATCAACGTATTTATAATAATGATAATCATAATGATAATGATGTGGGCACTGGGCAGATGAGTAAATTAGCCTGGTACTTTCTAGAAATATACATACTAGAAATGAGAAATTTACCTTATAGCCCCTGCAAAGGAACTCAAGTTGGCTTCCTTGTTCCTCCTTCAGTCCAAGTACCCTTAGCAGCTCTTCTTTGGTCTGCTCATACCAAACAGACAGCTATTAATATGTTGATTTGGGTACCTTTAATCCCTAACAGGTTGAATGAGAAAAATAAAAAATAAATAAAAAATCTGCTTAGAAGTAAATAGGTCAAACATTCTGAAAAATTTCCTAAATTATTTTGTATAAAACATTACTGAAATAAGATAATTTTTGTGATCATAATTATCACCATAATGGGTTTGTCAGACTGCCATCTATCCGCGTCATAAACGGGTCAGTTAAAAAAAAAAGAAAAAAAAATGTCATAAATGGGTCAGTTAAAAAAACACACCAAATTATACCAAGAATTATACCAAAATGTAGAAAAAAAAATTTTTGGTAAAGGGTCAATTTGGGTTATGGAAACAGGTCAAACTTTTAACTACACAAAGTCTTTAAGGGTAAAATTTGTAAAATAAGAAAGTGACTAAAATGAAATCAAGCTGAACAGGTAAAATTGGTTGGAAGCGGCTCAAAGTGTATTAAATATGCATGTATTTTTATAAATCATCTTATTTAAAGATGGATTACTGTCTAAAGGTATAGTTATTTAGCCAAAAAATAGCTTGTGAATTACCATCGATTTATTTAAAATAATTATGGTAATAAGAATGAGATTGATGGGCTGATAAAATTTACCTTATAGCCCCTGCGAAGGAACTCAAGTTGGCTTCCTTGTTCCTCCTTCAGTCCAAGTACCCTTAGCATTTCCTTTTTTGGTCTGTCCATACCAAACAAATGTCTATCAATGTTTTGATTCGGTTTACCTTTTATCCCTAACGGGTCAAACGAACAAGTAAACACAACCGGCTTAAAAAGAAACGACTCAAACATTCTATAAAAAAATTCCTAAATTATTTTTTTTATAAAACATTACTGAATTAAGATAATTTTTGTAATCATATTTGTCACACTAAGGGCATGTTGGGCCACCGCAACCCATCTCCTATGTCTACTGCAATCTCAAAATAAATTTATGCGTTATATGCTTATTATAGGGCGTAATAAATTGTTTCAATAGAAGTTTGAAATTGCTTATCTCAAACTAATTATTCTTGATAAATTTGTTTACAAGTTTACCTTTAATAAGCTTATTACCTGCTTGTGCTTATAAGCATAAATAAGCAATGTCAAACTCCCCTCAATTGCTAATAAAATTGGACAAACAAGGTTCTGGGTCAACCCGACAGACAAAATGTACCCTGTTGACTCAAACCCATTTTGACTAGTTATCTTCCGTACTTACTTCATTAATTGTGAAGCGGGTTTCACTTTCGGCAACACAAGCATAGAAATTATCTGTTTGCTTAAGCATCACCTGCCAGGGCCCAGTAACAATAGTTGGAATAAACCAAAAAAAAACACGTTTTATATTTTATATAATTCTACACGTTTTTTTTAAACCAAAAAAAACCCGATACTCAAGCGATCCATATAAGAGAAAATACACACTTACCAGATATGTCTCGATGGTAGCAAGTTCACGGGTGCTGCAACAAATGAATACGTAAAGTGTTGGCAGTTTGTCAGACTGCCACCTATCTGTGTCATAAACGGGTCAGTTATACGAAAAATTTATTATAAACGGGTCAGTTATAAAAAAAAATGTCATAAATGGGTCACTTATGCAACAAAAATTGTAATTATTGTTGGATATCAACAACACTTAATTAGGAATTAATTATACATCAAGAACAAGAACATGGGATCAATTTGGATAAATTTAATCTGTCAACGAAAGTCAACGCAGACCGTTTTGATTATGAAATTGATCTACTTATCCATACAATTTTGCGCCTATTTATAGTCCATGAAACAATACGAACAAGGTAGTTATACCCATTCGTTTGGGGTATCAGAAAACTGTCATTAACTGCCAATTAACGGCCTTTGACTTTTGTCAAGTTTGACTTTCGTTTTCTGCCTTGTGACCAATATCTAATCTAAATACATAATCAAATAATCTAAGTCTAGAGTACATTCTAATTAATATATACTATATTTGTCAATACGATCACAAGTATATATTCTTCTTTCACATTAAATAAACGTTGCTGTATGCAAGTATATAGAAGTTTGTTTTACTACACAACTAACCTTCATTTTAATCGTCAAAATCAAAATCGAGTGTGTTGCGTATAGATTTGAAGAAGGTAGAAACAGGGCCAGCTGGAATATCATCCAAAGAACCGATAGTGATTCCATCAACCTGGATTAACGACATATTGGTATTTCCATTGAACCAATTTACATACTTTGAAACGTTAAATAAATCTTTAGAGAAATTAGTTCTAAAAGGATTTATTATTCCACTTACCAAATCAACGGCTGATTTGAATAGCTCTGAGGCTCTACGTCTTTTTGGCTTGTCAGGCAACACCTACATCAAACACTATGTTCAAAACGTGTATACCATCAAACGAGGTGGCTATTTCGACGCATATACTTATGATTTGTGAATGGGTTGATTCGGGTCATATTTGGGTCGAATTAGAAAAAACTAGCTTCACTATTGTTCAAAAAACTATATTGTTCTTGAAGGAACATGTTTATAGCAATCGTATTTGAAATACAATTTATTTATTAATTAAAATCACAAATTTGGGACAAAAAGTGTTTTGGGTCAACCCAGTTTTAATATAAAAAAAATTATTCGTTTGGACCCGTACCTAAAGCAACCATATTGCCACGTCTCACTTCAAATTAAGAAAATCAAACAGAAAATAAAGATGTCTTACAATGCGGGCTCGGGTTTCCCTAATTTCTTGTAGCTTCCTTACAACAGCAATGCAAGTTGCACATTGGCATCAGTAAATTCATCTGAAGATCCCTTCACAATGTCATATTGGGGAAGCTTTTTACTTAGCAAAAAAAGCTTCATTTTACAGAAGCAGCATGAAGTCTATGAAGATACCTTATATGAAGAAATGCCGGTAGGTAATGGCCTGTTGATGTCAACAATTTAAAATGTAAGCAAACTAAAAATAACAAATGTAAGCAGCAGTTTTATCAAAGTTAGACAACTGAATAGCTGGCAAGCAAACAATGTATATACTCGAATACTCGATAATTAAAGAAAGAGTGATGAACTGTGTCCAAGCTTGGTTTTAAAAAGCGTGATGCGTTTACATCCCGAAAGTTGAGGCAAAATGCACCCGTATATGAGGTGTTGTTCTATGTACAACCATAAGCTGCATCTGTCTCGTAGCTTTTACATATCAACCTTCTTTTTCAAGTAAACCATTCATAAATCATAATCTCTTTTACATGTCAGCAGCCTCCTCCACACCCTAATTTTACCCACCTCAAGACGCTTTTACATATCAACCTTCTATACTAATGCGAGATTTACCTATTTACCTAATTTTATATACATTATCCAATTATTTACAATCACATTTCCAGAATTTACACATAATTACTCATCCTCATTATATGCAGGGTACTAACTAACGGCTACTTGTTTTTTTTTTTCTTTTCTTTTTAGGAAAAACACTCAACGAACAAAACAAATCATGCAATGAAGAACAATTAGCACATTAAGCTAACATTTTCCTTCTAAACCTTTAACCTAATTAACAAAAAAGAGGAATTAGATAAGAGAATTACGGGAAATCAATTTCGAGAAGAGTTTTGCCGTCATCGAGAGCACAGGCAAGTGAATTGGCGGCATCTTCAACAAGAAGTTGGTGCGATAATTAGGCTTGTAAACTGATACTCCAAGCTTCCGAGCAGTTGCCGGTGTAGAAGAACCTTCATTGCTGTTGCTGCACCTCATTGAATTCGCTACAACTTTTTTGGGGGAAGATGAGAGAAAGTAGGAGAGAGAGTCAGATGCTGCTTCTGTTGATGACGAGAGGAAACCATGGCGATGTTAGAGAGAGAAGAAGAAGAAGTTGAGGTTAAACATTTGTGAATTATACCAAGAATTATACCAAAAGAAGAAGTTTGTCAAACTGCCATCTATCCGCGTCATAAACGGGTCAGTTAAAAAAAAGAAAAAAAATTGTCATAAATGGGTCAGTTAAAAAAACACACCAAATTATACCAAGAATTATACCAAAATGTAGAAAAAAAAATTTTGGTAAAGGGTCAATTTGGGTTATGGAAACAGGTCAAACTTTTAACTACACAAAGTCTTTAAGGGTAAAATTTGTAAAATAAGAAAGTGACTAAATTGAAATCAAGCTGAACAGGTCAAATTGGTTGGAAGGCGCTCAAAGTGTATTCAATATACATGTATTTCTATAAATCATTTTATTTAAAGATGGATTACCGTATAAAGGTATAGTTATTTAGCCAAGAAATAGCTTGTGAATTACCATCAATTTATTTAAAATAATTATGGTAATGAGAATGAGGATGATGGGCTGATAAAATTTACCTTATAGCCCCTGCGAAGGAACTCAAGTTGGCTTCCTTGTTCATCCTTCAGCCCAAGAACCCGTAGCGGTTCTTATTTGGTCTGTCCATACCAAACAAATGTCTATCAATGTTTTGATTCGGGTTACCTTTTATCCCTAACGGGTCAAACGAACAAGTAAACACAACCGGCTTAAAAAGAAACGACTCAAACATTCTATAAAAAATTTCCTAAATTATTTTTTTTATAAAACATTACTGAATTAAGATAATTTTTGTAATCATATTTGTCACACTGAGGGGATGTTGGGCCACCGCAACCCATCTCCTATGTCTACTGCAATCTCAAAATAAATTGGTTATGCGTTATATGCTTATTATAGGGTGTAATAAATTGTTTCAATAGAAGTTTGAAATTGCTTATCTCAAACTAATTATTCTTGATAAATTTGTTTACAAGTTTACCTTTAATAAGCTTATTACCTGCTTGTGCTTATAAGCATAAATAAGCAATGTCAAACTCCCCTCAATTGCTAATAAAATTGGACAAACAAGGTTCTGGGTCAACCCGACGGACACAAAATGTACCCTGTTGACTCAAACCCATTTTGACTAGTTATCTTCCGTACTTCATTAAGTGTGAAGCGGGTTTCACTTTCGGCAACATAAGCATAGGAATTATCTGTTTGCTTAAGCATCACCTGCCAGGGCCCTGTAACAATAGTTGCAATAAACCAAAAAAATAACATGTTTTATATTTTATATAATTCTACAGACTGAAACATGTCATCAAAGTAATGGTTAATTAATATTCTTACCAGGGTATAGGCGGAAGAGGGCCCAATGTAATTCACAATATACGGTGTTACTGCCACTGTCTTTTCATTTTAAAGTAAAAATGTCCATCAAAGTAATACCAAACATTATAAAAAATAAAAGTTATTTAAATAAATAAAAGAGTAAATTACAAGTTTTGTCCTTTATCTTTATACCAAATTTCAGGCGGTGTCCTTTGTCTTTAAAATTGATGAGTTTTGTACTTAATATTTTCAAATGCTACACTTTATGTCCTTTAGTCCAAACTCAATTAATTTTTTTTGTTAAATCAGATCACACAAGGATAGCTTAGTCCTTTTACACATATACATATAAATATTTTAATTAACTAATAAAACAAAATAAATTAAAAATTAATATAATATTTTATATATAAAAATAATATATATACATATAGAACCACTGTATATCTATCATTCTCTCCCTCTCTTAACCCCTCTTTATCTACCTTTGCCGACCACCACTAACAACCGCCACCACCAACCACTCTCAACATCACCAACGTTACCAATGTTTTCCACCAATCATCACCGCCCTGCATGCTCCTCAGATCCAACATCGTTATCCAGATCTGCCTCAGCTCTTCAGATCCGGCACCGTTCTTCAGAAGAAATCGAATCTGATCCGGCACCAGCTCTAAAGATCCGACGCCGTTCGTCAGATCTGCCCTACCTACCACCGCCCACAACACCTGCCACCGCCCACCACCGTTCTTCAGACCCACCCCAATATGTAAATAGGTAACTTTTTGTACCTTCCACCGGTACACAGGTTCTGCCACACTTTCATATGAGAGCACAGTTCTAACCATTTGCTTCATTTTTTTTATTCATTTGTGGTCAGGTATGATTTTTGTGTTTTTACTTCATTTGTGCTTAGCTATGATGAAAACATGGGGAAATATATGATCTTTGACATTTGGTGAATTTGATAGTTTGTCAGACTCAAGGAGTTGCTGTTAACCATTTAGAGGTGGTTTGAGTGGTTAAACACTTGAACATCCGGGTGCTTTTGATACAGAACTAACCTTTATTCCGTATGATTTCGATACATGACAAATCCTAAACCGGGTGCCCTTGATGAAAGACTAAAAATAATCCAGATGCTTTCAATCAAAATAATACTTAGAATCTGGTTCATAACTAATTTTATCTTAGAAGTTTGTAAAGGGGTGGGTGGTGGTGGAGTGGTGCGCTGCTGATTACCGGTGGTGGGTGGTGGTGGAGTGGTGTGGTGGTAGATGGAGGTGGACTGGTATAAGTTATTTACATAATTAGTCCATAAAAGGTGAAATGACAAAACTGCCCTCATGTGCAAGGCACATGATCAAATTTAACAAAAAAATTTAACTGAGTTTGGGCTAAAGGACATAACATGTAGCATTTGAAAACATTAAGTACAAAACTCATCAATTTTAAAGACAAATGACACCACCTGAAATTTGGCATAAAGATAAAGGACAAAACTCGTAATTTACTCTAAAAAAATCATAAGATTAGAAGAAGTACCTTGGAATACTCTCTTATTCGAATATAAAAAACCAGAGTAAATTGAGAAAGAAAATGGTAGTGTAAATCTTTCGGTGGAAAACCAAGAAGACCAAGGTCAGCTCTGCCAAATCCAACCATTCAATTTGTCACAGAGAAAAAAAAACTAAAATTAATGACATCGTATATGAATCTTGGTTTTAAAAAGCGAGAGGCGCACAAAAGCAACGGGGTCTAAAACCGAGGCGCGAAGCGCAAAGCGCAAAAGCGACGGGCTTTTCGTACCCGAGGCGCAAAGTGATTATATAATTTTTTATATATATCCCAGAAAAATCCCCAAAATTTGCGCTTTTTGTAAAAAGCGCGCCTCAGGCTACCTAAGGCGCCAAGGCTTGCGCTTTGATGCGCCTCGCGATCCAGATTAAATAGCAGAGCGGGTGTTGATGCACCAAATTTTTCCTGCACGTCAGCATGGAAAAATATTTATATTATTGTAGTAACAATATTGTTTCTAAATCATGATTAGCACATTTATTGTTCATATGTTTTTTTAGAGTAAACTTCCGTTTTGCTCCCTGTGCTTTGGTCACTTTAACGGTTTTGCCCCAAACTTTTAAAAATAGCCATTTTCCTCCAATAGTTTGTTATGATTTTTCCATTTTGCTCCCCGCCTTTAACTCCATCCAAATTGTCTGCTTTTCCATTTTGCTCCCCGCAGGGAGCAAAATGGAAAAACTATAGCAAACTATTGGAGGAAAATGGCTATTTTTAAAGGTTTGGGGCAAAACCGTTAGAGTGACCAAACCACAGGGAGCAAAATGGAAGTTTACTCTTTTTTTTTATGGTGGACAAGTGTTTGCAAACTGACTCGTTTGTTTTTTACATGTACCAAAACCGCCTGTTTCAACCAGAACCCATTTGACCGGTTGACCCGATACTCAACCGATCCATATAAGAGAAAATACACACTTACCGGATATGTCTCGATGGTAGCAAGTTCACGGGTGCTGCAACAAATGAATACGTAAGTGTTGGCAGTTTGTCAGACTGCACCTATCTGTGTCATAAACGGGTCAGTTATACGAAAAAAATTGTTATAAACGGGTCAGTTATAAAAAAATGTCATAAATGGGTCACTTATGCAAACAAAAATTGTAATTATTGTTGAATATCAACAACACTTAATTAGGAATTAATCATACATCAAGAACAAGAACATGGGATCAATTTGGATAAATTTATCTGTGATGACAGTCAACGCAGACCGTTTTGATTATGAAATTGATCTACTTATCCATACAATTTTGCGCCTATTTATAGTCCATGAAACAATACGAACAAGGTAGTTATACCCATTCGTTTGGGTTACCAGAAAACTGTCATTAACTGCCAATTAACGGCCTTTGACTTTTGTCAAGTTTGACTTTCGTTTTCTGCATTGTGACCAATATCTAATCTAAATACATAATCAAATAATCTAAGTCTAGATTACATTCTAATTAATATATTCTATATTTGTCAATACGATCACAAGTATATATTCCTCTTTCACGTTAAATAAACGCTGCAGTAAGTAAGTATATAGAAGTTTGTTTTACTATACAACTAACCTTCATTTTCATCGTCAAAATCAAAATCGAGTGTGTTGCGTATAGATTTGAAGAAGGTAGAAACAGGGCCAGCTGGAATATCATCCAAAGAATCGATAGTGATTTCATCAACCTGGATTAACGACATATTGGTATTTCCGTTGAACCAATTTACATACTTTGAAACGTTAAATAAATCTTTAGAGAAATTAGTTCTAAAAGGATTTATTATTTCACTTACCAAATCAATGGCTGATTTGAATAGCTCTGAGGTTCTAAGTCTTTCTGGCTTGTCAGGCAACACCTACATCAAACACTATGTTCAAAATGCGTATACCATCAAACGAGGTGGCTATTTCGACGCATTTACTTGTGATTTGTGAATGGGTTGATTCGGGTCATATTTGGGTCGAATTAAAAATTAGGTTCAGTCTATTGTTCAAAAAACTATATTGTTCTTGAAGGAACATGTTTATAGCAATCGTATTTGAAATACAATTTATTTAGTAATTAAAATCACAAATTTGGGACAAAAAGTGTTTTGGGTCAACCAAGTTTTAATATAAAAAAATTATTCGTTTGGACCTGTACCTAAAGCAACCATATTGCCACGTCTAGTAGACACTTCAAATTAAGAAAATGAAACAGAAAATAAAGATGTCTTACAATGCGGGCTCGGGTTTCCCTAATTTCTTGTAGCTTCCTTACAACAGCAATGCAAGTTGCACATTGGCCTCAGTAAACTCATCTGAAGATCCCTTCACAATGTCATATTGGGGAAGCTAAGCTTCATTTAACAGAAGCAGCATGAAGTCTATGAAGATACCTATATGCACTGTTGCAGAAATCGGCCTAGGCGGCCGATTAATCGCCGCCTAGGCGCTAGGCGGTAGCTAATCGCCTAATTTTAAGCAAATCGGTCAATTAATCGGTCCAGGTCAAAATCGGTCCTAGTCGGTCAAAAGTCGGTCCTAGTCGGTCAAAAGTCGGACTAATCGGACTAATCGGACCATGGTTTTTTTGGTAAAAATCGGTCCTGGTCGGGATTAATCGGTTCTGGTCGGGATTAATCGGTCCTAGTCGGGATTAATCGGTCCTATTTGGTCAAAAGTTGGTTAATTTTTGAATTTTTATGTGAATTTTGAAGTATTTATGTGAATTTTGAAGTATTATTTTTATATTATTGGGTATATATATATAATTTTGAAAAAATACATATAAAAATCTCATTCCGATTAATCCCGATTAATCCCTATTAATCCCGATTAATCCCTAGGCTGTACCTCACCGCCCGACTAGCGCCTAGCGCCTTCTACAACATTGCCTATATGAAGAAATGCTGGTAGGTAATGGCCTGTTGATGTCAACAATTTAAAATGTAAGCAAACTAGAAATAACAAATGTAAGCCGCAGTTTTATCAAAGTTAGAGTTATGACAACTGAATAGCTGGCAAGCAAACAATGTATATACTCGATAATTAAAGAAAGAGTGATGAACTGTGTCGAAGCTTGGTTTTAAAAAGCGTGACGCGTTTACATCCCGAAAGTTGTGGCAAAATGCACTCGTATATGAGGTGTTGTTCTATGTACAACCATAAGCTGCGTCTGTCTCGTCGCTTTTACATATCAACCTTCTTTTTCAAGTAAACCATTCATAATCTCTTTTACATGTCAGCAGCCTCCTCCACACCCTAATTTTACCCACCTCAAGACGCTTTTACATATCAACCTTCTATACTAATGCGAGATTTACCTATTTACCTAATTTTATCCAATTATTTACAATCACATTTCCAGAATTTACACATAATTACTCATCCTCATTATATGCAGGGTACTAATGGCTACTTGTTTTATTTTTTCTTTTTAGGAAAAACACTCAACGAACAAAACAAATCATGCAATGAAGAACAATTAGCAGATTAAGCTAACATTTTCCTTCTAAACCTTTAACCTAATTAACAAAAAAGGGGAATTAGATAAGAGAATTACGGGAGTCAATTAGAGCACAGGTAAGTGAATTGGCGGCATCTGCAACAAGAACTTGGTGCGATTTAGGGTTGTAAACTGATGCTCCAAGCTTCCGAGCAGTTGCCGGTGTAGAAGAACCTTCATTGTTGCTGCTGCTGCACCTGATTGAATTCGCTACAACTTATTTGAGGGAAGATGAGAGAAAGTAGGAGAGAGAGTCAGATGCTGCTTCTGTTGATGACGAGAGTGTAGCCGTGTAGGTGCGATGAGGAGAGAGAGAGAGAGAGAGAGAGAGAGAGGAAACCATGGCGATGTTAGAGAGAGAAGATGAAGAAGAAGCAGAGGTTAAACATTTGCGTATGAACGGCTAAGGATTATAGTGGCTCGTTGTTCATCACATCTTTTGCTAGTTCAGCATTTAATGGTTTATAACTTTTATTGGTTCAGTAGTTAACCATTTAAAAGTTGTCAAACGGCCCCTTAAATATGAATAATTAGGTTTTTTTTTTTTAAAACGTGAACTTCATTAAAAAACCACCAACCCGAAAACCGGGATTCAAAACCTAACAACAGAAATTACATAATTACAAATTTACACCAATTTTCTCAAATCAAGTTCTTAAACTTCGTTCTATTCCTAGCCCACAAGAACCCAAACGACTTCACCTAGCTAATTACCTGAACACGCGTTGAATAATAAAAACTTTTTGTATGCATATCATAGTAAGACAAGTAGGAGTACATGTTAATTATCTCACAAACTTTGAATCTCTTGCTAATAGTAATCAATATCTAACCCATTTCTAAAGTGTTTAACAACTCTTGTTACAAAAAAAAAAAAAAAAAAATAAGTATAGGTGATATTTATATAAAAAATCACTAATTATTTAAATTGTTAAAAAAACAATTAGGTGTTGGTGATATTTAATAAAAAAAATCACCACTTTAATTTAAATAAGTTATGTAATCAAAGGCTTAGAATTATATAATCACCCTTGCCTTTTTGTTTAAAAAATCACCACTTTAATTTAAATAAAGTTATGGTTCGAGGGAATAAAGACACACATGGATTTTCATAAAATTTAAAATGTTTTGTACTATACTTTTAACTTATTTGAAATAATGAAAAGTTATATAATTTATGAAATGATGTTTTAAGTTTCGATGTACTGTACAAGTGACTTGTCAGCTCAAGCCGGGTTGGGGTGTTACAGCCTCACTGCTTAGTTATTGTCCCACTACTGACGTGGTGTTAACGCGACATCACCTTTTGTATGGTTTAGTTATTCCAGTATAGCCTAATTCTAACAAGATAAAGTAACTTAATCATTTTTTATTTTTATTTTAACCCCCTAATATTATATATAATATATGTTTTTAATGCATTTAGTTTTTTGCTAATTATATTTTAATTTTTATCTTAGTTGGTAGTGTAATTAAAAGATGAGTTAATTACAAAAATCGTCCTTTATGTTCACACCAAATTGCAAACTATGTCCTTTATCTTCAAAACATGCAAAAACGTACTCAATGTTTGCAAAACCTTGCACGAGTTTTGCCGTCATGGAGAGCACAGGCGAGTGAATTAGCGGCATCTACAACAAGAACTTGGTAGGATTTAGGCTTGTAATCTGACACTCCGAGCTTCCGAGCAGTTGCCGGTGTAGAAGAATCGTCGTTGCTGCTGCACCTGATGGAATTCGCTACAACTTTTTTGGTGGAAGATGAGGAATTGAAGAGTATTCGAACTGGGAAGAGAGAGAAAGTAGGAGAGAGAGTAAGATAACGATTTAGAGATTAAACTTTTATTTATTTATTTATTTTCTAAATATATGTATGAATAATCACAGTTAATTATATTTTAATTTTTAGTCGAGTAAAATGCCAAAATGGTCCATGTAGTTTGGGCAGTTTTGTCAGTATAGTTCAAAGATTTTATTTATCGTCGGTGGGTCCAAAAAGATTTCAGCATTGTCATTATGGTCCAACAGTTGACTTAACCCCGTCTATTTTTTTCGTTAAATGAGGGGCAAATGTGTCTTTTTGAGTTTTTTAAAATAGAAAAGTTAAAATATTAAAATAAAACTAATAACCTTGCCCTACCCCGTCCCAACCCCTCTCTCTCTAACCCACACACTTCTCTCGTCATTATCCACCACTTTCATCCAAAGTTCCTCACCACCATCAACACCACCCGCTACCAAGTCAATAATAGTCGCCGAAACCCTTTAAAACCCCATGAATATGCATTCCTGGCCCATGTTTATCATTTGCGGATTGTAGATATAATAGCAAAGATCTGTGGATCCATTATCACACTCAAGATCTCCAAACGTGGTGGATCCATTCCCGGCCCACTCCACCCCCTCTTATTTATCACACTCAAGATCTGCAAACGTGATGGATCCATTCATTTTTCAACCTAATTCCACATTTTCACCCCCAATGTTAACAAATCAGGATAAACTAGTAACATGCCCTGCGCGTTGTGCCAGACTTTCGGTCAGTATTGGTTCGGTAAGGTCACGACATTCGGTATAGCAACCGAAAGAGATATGTCCTAAAGAATATCGACACATGTTTTTTATCGACTGAAAACCATAAAAAATATTTTACATCGGCATGTAACTTTGTTGTGCGTTAAATTGCAAGTGGTTAGATGACTTGTACATAAAGTCAAATAAATTAATAAAATACTTTAATTTGGAATATAGCTACGAATGAGAATGAGACGAATTCAAGCAATAAAACTATCACGGAACCGGGTGGACATTTTATCGGCATCAGGTCTATTCATTACCCTACCGTTAATATACATTTTTAACTCATTTACTTTTAATACCTTACGTTCATTAATTTATCAAAATTAACTACGCATTTGTATTTTTTCGATAATATTTTTGTAAAGAAATGTGTATTGGAGTGAACAACCAACAATGAAATAAAAAAAAATAAAAAAATATAGCAAAGATTGCATAAAAAGTTATTAAATCTAAAAACACGTAGATAAATTATTACATATTCAAATATATGTACTAAAAACATGTAGATAAATTATTACGTATTCAAATATATGTAAATTATATATATTAACAGAAAGTCCCGATGAACAGTAGTTAGAAATATTTAAGTATTTTTTTTTATTGACTAATATTTTATCAGTTATTCATTTAATTAATTGTTTAGGAATAGGATAATTATTAGGTATTTATTCTTTTTATTAGTATCATTTTGTTTAGTATTCAGTTTTTTTTATTATAACTTACGTTCGGATCACTACGATAGCGACACGATATATGTTATCAAACAAAAAAACATAAAAATTAATACATACCGGTACCGATGTTGTTCAGTTCAGTACGGTATGATAGCAATACGATCTTAGTTTATCAAAAGGAAAAACAATAAAAATAAATCCCGATAATGATACAAATGTTGTTCAGTCGGTTTCGGTTTGGGTTTGTACGATAGCGGCACAATAGCCGTTTTCCATAATGTTTATATGGCAACGTTGAAAAAAGTAAACATAGATTGCAAACCAATCAAACTAATATCAACTGAACAACATACAAATCAAATGATGTGTTGTGAGGGTTGATGCGTTGTATTGCAAGCAACCGATGCAAGTTCGATTGTTGTTGTGTCCGATTCTATGTTTTGCCAATGTGGGGCTAGCCCACTTGATAGAGGCATATGCCTCTTAAGGGAGATGTTCCGGGTTCAATCCTTGGTAAGGGTGATAAATATTAGAATTATTGGTGAATAAAGCAGACCAGACGTTGCCCCTTTCAAAAAAAAATGAACATCGGTACTGGTATGGATATTCGTTTTTTTTTTCGATCGATGTAAGGTTTTCTCTTTAGATTACTCTAGCGAGTGTAGGTACCATAACGAACCGAACATATATCAACTGAATTTTCGCCGCGAAGCGCGGGGGGAAAATCACTAGTTGAATATTAATAAATGGCATATAAGCAAGGTAGTAGGAGGGCCTAGGCAATAAATTATTACGTATTCAAATATATGTAAATTGAATATTAATAAATGGCAAATAAGCAAGGTAGTAGGAGGCCAATGATCTCTAGATCAAGTGGTGGAGAGCTTGCATTTCTCTTGAGAGATGCAGGTTCGACTCTCACTTGGTGCAGAGTGAGGCACTGGTGGGCAATGATAGGAGACCCAGGGAAACCTGGGTTGGATCCTTGAGCCAAACGGGTTTTACCGGTAATTTCACTGTCGTGCCTACAGGCGGGTGGGTTACCGGGTTTTCCCCGGAATTGGTGGTGGACTCGGGTTACTCTCGGAGTACTCCGTTTGCCCAGTGGATGCCCCGAGAGTGCTCGGGATTGATTTTGTTGGCCGTTCAAAAAAAAAAGCAAGGTAGTAGGAGGGACCTAGGCAAACAAAAACAGGAAAGCATAAGTATCGTAAAAAGAGGGACCAATATAGTAAATATCACCGACTTTAGATTTTAAGATAGATAATATATCAACTTATCAAGTGCAATAACCGTTTGTTCATGCTTGTAGCGTGCGAATTTTACACTTTAATGGCGGAAAAACCCTCAATTTTTTGTGCTACCTTGAATTCGGATTCATCTACGATAACGGTTTAATTTGCTATCGATTGATGCTCTTTTACGTGTTTGTTATAGAGTGATTCAGTTTCAAACAGTTGGTAAATGCCAGAATCCATCACAAGTGATTCAGTTTCAAACAATAGTGTTGTTTAGGGCTATTAGTTGCACGTTAATCGATCTATGAAACATGGGTTGTACAGTTGTTGGTGGTATTTGAAGGTTTTAAAGATTCCCTTTGCTTCCTTCTTTGAATGTGAAATGGCATTTGTGATTGCAACTTAAAGGTTAGCTGCTTAATATTATAATTTATTTACATAAAGTTGAGTTTCTTTTTGTTCTGTTACTAAGATAAATTACCTTTTAATTACCTAAAGTTACTGCCAAAGATAACAGTTATAAAAGTAAAATTTATAAGTTGAACTCAAGTTCTTATTAGTGATTCAGTTATTGAACGACTTGCTATTCTAATGTTATGAACCATAAGGAAATGAATTGTATAAAAAGTATACAAATAAAATCTTGAAATCTAACAAATTGAATAACGAGTCAAAACGAAGTAAATTATGAACCAAGTTGTGTATGAACTACTAAAAGTCTTCTTCTGGAATCAATCCACCTTCATATGTATGTGAACATGATATAGTATGGGGTTGGAGAGTAATACATTAAATGTGATCATAACCAAATGAATTTTGTTATATGTTGGTATGAACATCAACCACAAAGATTGACTTTTAGGAAGTTAAAAAAGATCAAGAAAGATCTTCAATTATAGGTATTTGTTTAGTTTGGTTATGATTTGGCTAAATATTGAATTATACCTAATCTAGGGAGACAATTATGGGCAAAAAATATTGAAACATTTTGAGCCTCTCTTTTACATAGATTCATTTAAATTTTCATTCAACTTATATTCAAGTGGGATGAAAAAAAAAACAATTTCTTTTTTTTTTTACTATAGACAACGGCGATGTTTGGTGAGAAGATAAAGATTGAATATTTGTACCGGATTACCACTATAAGTGGGTGTTGCAGTTCAAGTCTTTTAAATGAGGAAGCAAAAGGGCACCATTGTCGATTTGCACCTGCTTCCGTTTCTGCCGTCACTGTGTTTACAAGTAAACCCTCATTCGATCCTTCATGATGGCCATGTTTTGACCGGTGAGTCCTAAATTAATCTCTTGAATGTGGTTAACAATAGGTTAGGCTCTGTGATACAGTTTATGGTTCTTAATTCCTCATATTTTGTTTCTTTGATTCCAGCCTAACTATTGAAGATGGGTCTCTAAAAGCACAAAGAATAGGTAATTTGATGCACGCTGTATGGGGTGGCAAAGCTCATTGTATTTTACAACAGGTTAAAATCAAGGTGGTATTTCATAGGTGAGATTCCAGGTCACATTCTATTGGTAGCAGGTCAGATTGCAACTTAATGTGTAACTTATAGCTATAAAGGTTTGTACTCAATTTGTTGCAACATTATAACCATATTTGTTAGAGGGGGCCATCTTGACCCAAAGCCTTCCAAGTGGGTCAGTTTGGGTTGCTTTTAAAATTACATGGGTTTGGGTAAGATATTTTAACTAAATGGGTCACAATGGGTCACTTAAAATTCCATCTTGTTATTTTCGGGTCAAAGCGGGTCGACAACATTAAAAAATGGGTCGATGTGGGTTGGTGTCTTAAAGAAACGGGGCGGGTTTCGGATCGGAATGGGTTCAGTTTAAATTGAATTTTGGGCCGAGACCGGTTTCGGCACGATGCAGGTTTTGGATCGGAACGGGGTAGGTTCGGGTTGGGTTTCGGGCCGACACGGGTTTCTGCATGGGACGGGTTTCGGATCGCAACGGGTTTTGGGCCAACACGAGTTTCCGCACGAGACGAGTTTCGGGTCGGAATTAGTTTCGTAATGTTTTGACGCGTACCGTTTCGAAGCGAATCGTTTCGACCCGTACCATTTCAACCCGTACCGTTTCGACGAGTACCGTTTCGACCAGTACCGTTTTGAATCGAACCCTTTTGACGCGAACCGTTTCGACCAGTACCGTTTCGACCCGTACCGTTTCGCCAGTACCGTTTAGACCCGTACCATTTCGACCAGTACCGTTTCGAATCGAACCGTCTCGACGCGAACTGTTTCGACCCGTACCGTTTCAACTAGTACCGTTTCGAATCGAACTGTTTCGACCCATACCGTTTCAACCAGTACCGTTTCGACAAACTTCCGGAAATGATAAACAAATCCATGAACCTTTTTTTAGTGGCCTGGAAATGATAAAAGTAATTCCGGAAAAACTTCTTGCGCTGGTTATGTTGCAAATTTATATGCTCTGAGTGCTTGCTTGTGATTTAGTCGACGTTTGGATCAAGAAGTTTGGTGCTACTGAGCATATGAACTCTGATCCTACTTTAGTTGAGGATGTGTGAGCTTATCGAGAGGAGATGGAAAAATCTGTAACATTACTCATATTGGCCATTCCACCATCATGTGTGTTGTTTTAGTTTCAGGTCTTGCAAAAAATCTTATGTCAGTCATGTATTGTTAAATTCTCATATCTTTGTTATGTTTTTGATGCTCTTATCGCATTTATACTCACAATAGCTATGCTATGTCTGCTGCGGTCACTTTCTAGCTCACTTTGGCATTCTAGACGTTGGGTTTTCTTAACTGTTTTTGAGCTTTGTGTCACCCTCCTATATTCACCATAGACCGTAGCTTTGGTGTGCAAGTACTGGTGATACTTATATTATATGAAGATTAATCAGGTGTTTCATTAGCATGCGAAACACAGACTGACATCCACTTCATTCGAGATATGGTGTTAGTTCCACTGCCTCAGATTCATTATCGGGGACTTTGTCTTGATTGCTGATGTTTTGGCGATTCAATCGATCCCAACATTTTGCTTGCGACTGTGTTAGAACTATTTACTAGTATTGCATTGCCATTGTGAGAGAATGATTCAAGATGCTGTCATTCATTGATAATGATATCCTTATATAGTTACAGTATGAGTGTGGACATAATGAATGCAAATCAGTATGATCTCCTAAATATGGACATAATGAATACAAATCAATTTACAAATCTTTGAGGTGGGCCAACACTAATAATGGCACAATATATGCTATTACACCCCCGCAGTCGAAGCGGGAGGTGGCCGAATGCTGAGACTGGACCGAAAGTCATCAAAGAGAACTCTTGGAAGACCCTTTGTGAAGATGTCGGCGATCTGATAGCAAGTGGGGACGTGAAGAACTCGAACATGACCACGCTGAACCTGCTCGCGAACAAAGAGAATGTTGAGCTCAATATGCTTCGTCCGTTGTTGATGCTGGACAGGATTTCTAGAAAGATAAATGGCACTCACATTATCACAGTAAACAAGAGTGGCCTGAGAAAGAGGATGATGTAATTCAAGAAGTAGATTACCGAGCCAACAAATTTCTGCGACTACATTGGCAACGCCTCTGTATTCTGCTTCTGCACTGGAGCGGGAGATACTGGACTGTCGTTTGGAGGACCAAGAGATTAAATTGTCACCTAAGTACACACAATATCCAGACGTAGAACGACGAGTGTCAGGGCATCCGGCCCAATCGGCATCTGTATAAGCAATTAATGAAAGTTTCGAGGTAGGGCCGAGATGTAAGCCGTAGTCCGTGGTTCCCTGAAGATATCGAATAATGCGCTTGAGAGCATTCCAATGATCAACAGTCGGTGAGTGCATGTGCATGCAAACTTGTTGAACTGAGTAAGTTATATCAGGTCGTGTGAACGTGAGATATTGCAATGCGCCAGCTAAACTTCGAAAGGTCGTGGGATCTTCGAAAAGAGGACTAGAAGTGCTGCTGAGTTTGGACTGAGTATCAACAGGGGTGGCCTTTGGTTTGCAAGATTCCATTCCTGCACGTTGTATGATATCCTTCGCATAAGACTGCTGAGATAGGAACATGGTGTCCCTAGTGCGAGTGACGTGGATGCCCAGAAAATATGTCAAGGGTCCAAGGTCTTTCATTGCAAACTCTCCTGCAAGAATAGTCATTAACTGTTTTCGAAGACTGTCAGAGGAAGTGGTCAAAATGATGTCATCCACGTAGATTAATAAATATGCAACTTGGGAACCATTATGATATATGAATAATGAGTTGTCAGACTTGCTCTGCTTAAAACCCTGCAAAAGAATAAAGTCAGTGAAACGTTGATACCAGGCCCGAGGAGCCTGCTTAAGTCCATAGAGAGACTTCTTTAAGCGGCACACATGATCTGGGAAGTCGCGATGTCGAAACCCCATAGGCTGATACATGTACACAGTTTCATCCAGATGACCATGAAGAAAAGCATTGGTTACATCCAGTTGATGTATGGACCATGACTGAGAGAGAGCCAGGGATAAGACAGTTCGGATGGTGTTTGGTTTAACCACTGGGCTAAATGTTTCGCCACAGTCAATGCCCACTTGTTATTTGCGACCATCACAGATGAGACGTGCCTTATAACGTTCCAAACTGCCGTCAGATTTGAACTTGTACTTAAAGAGCCACATACACCTGATAATATTCATGTCTGGTGTTCTTGGGACAAGTTCCCAGGTCTTGTTCTTAATTAAAGCACTAAACTCATCATTCATGGCATTATACCATTCCGGCGTGGACAAAGCAGTTTGAGGGGTCTTGTGTATGGGGACAATGGTAGAAGTGTGAAGGTCAAATAGTTGGCGAGGTTTGGAAATACCGTCCATGGAACGCGTTCTCATGGAACGTGATGGTGGAGGGACCGGTGGTGGTGGAGGAGGGTTAGTGGATGGAGGGGGGGTGTCGGGTGGGTTTGGCACAGTAGGTTGGGCCGGATGTTTTGGCCGTCTGGAGTAGGTAAGAATGGGAGGGCTTTGGGCTAGGTTAGTGGGATGCGATATTGGGTAGGAGGTTGGAAGCGAAGAGGATGGGCCGGGAGGGCTGTTTGTGTGGTGGGAAGGAGTGTGTTGTTGGGCCGGTTGAGAAGGATGGGCCGTAGAAGGGGTGGGCTGGCTGATATGGTTCCAGTAGAGAGGATGTAGGGGGGGTGTGAAGAAAATCATATGAGGTAGGTGAGGTGGGTAGACGGATGCTATAGGGGAAAATGGATTCTACCAAAAAAACTTGTCGAGAAACAAAGATTGTATGGGTAGTAAGGTCTAGACACTTGTATCCACGATGGTTTGGTGGGTAACCAAGGAAAACACAAGGTTTGGAGCGATTTGCTAATTTGTGAATGGTGGTGCTTGGTAGAAGAGGGTATTCGGGATTGCAATTGTAGAGAAGGGAGGTTGGGGAGAGAAATTGGCGGTTTTTATTGGGCAGAATGTTGAGAAGGTAGGTAGCAACTTCAAGCGCGTGATGCCAAAAGTTGGTAGGTAAGGAGGCTTGGGAGAGAAGCGTGCGAATCATATTATTAATTGTACGTATTTTTGGCTCCGCCTTCCCATTCTGAGAAGAACTGTATGGGCAAGAGAAACGAAACGTCATGCCGTGTTGTTTGCAAAAATTTTGAAATTGTTTGTTTGCATACTCACGTCCGTTATCACATTGAAATTGTTTTATGTTTCATTCAAATTGAGTGTGAATGTGATTGTAAAGGGTGAGGAAAGAAGAATAGGTTTGAGATTTATTGCTAAGTGGGAAAGTCCACAGAAAGTCGGTGTGGTCATCTAGAAATAAAATGTAGTATTCGTGACCACCAGTGCTAAGGATCGGTGATGTCCATAGGTCACTGTGGATGATGTCAAAAGGTAATAAAGTGGAATTAATAGAATCACGAAAAGGTAATTTAATACTTTTACCAAACACATAAGGTTGACAAGAAGTTTTATTAAGTTTATTAAAATCAATACAAGAGGTAGATTTCAACGACTGAAGTAAATTATTTCCAGGGTGTCCAAGGCGTTGATGCCACAGATCCTGAGAAATAGCTGCAAAACTGGAATGAGATTTGACATTGCTGAAAATGGGAGAGCTAAGCGGGTATAGGTCGCCCGTGCTATTGCATCGTAGGATAGGTGCCCATGTCTTGAGGTCCTTCATAACAAAACCGAAAGGGTCAAATTCTATGGAAATAAGATTGTCGGTTGTGAGGCGACGGACAGAAATTAAGTTTTTAATAAGGTTTGGTGCATAAAGATAACTGTTTAGTTTGAAAGGTGGGAAAGGAGGTGGTAAGGTTAAGTTTGCCTGTCCGAGTACCGGTATGGTCATGCCATTTCCGACGATAATATTTTGATTAGTGCAAGAATTAAAAATAAACGGGGAAGACATACCATTCTCATTACCCATGTGACCGGTTGCGCCTGTGTCCATGAACGAGTTGTCCGGTTGATTCAGTGAGAGAGTGTATAGGGCTTGAGTAATGTCCGTGGGGGTCGTGCCAGCAGTGTAAGCCTGTTGAGGACGTGGTCCAAGAATACCTCCACCCGAGTTGGAGTTGGGTCGTGGGCCAGACGGGTAAGGGCATGGTGGCTGGGCTTGCATAAAATGCACAGGGAATTGAGAGCTAAGCCATTGGGCCGCCCAAGGGTTATTAGCCCAGTTATTAGGAGAATAGGAATTGAGCGGCTGAGAAGAATAGGACCGTGCACCTCTGTTTGAATTCCCTCTCCCTCTGCCTCTGCCACGACCGCGATCGCGTGTGGCTGAGGGCTGCTGAGTGAAGGATGACGACCGACCCCGGTTGGTGTTGGAATTACGACGCTGGTCATGGGAGTTGTCGGCCGACGATTGGGTGGAGGCTGTGAGAGCCATGGAACTAGCGGCGGCAGCGGAGGAGGCCTGGTGAGTTTTCTTTCTTTCTTCCATGGTAAGCCTGGATCGGACTTCATTGAAATCCGGAAGCGGGTCCCGATTCTGCAAGACAGTGGATATCCCATCATATTGTTCGGTGAGGCCAGTGAGGAGTTGGAGAACAATACGATCATTATCGATCCGGCAGCCGATGCTGTTTAGTTGATCAGAGAAGAGTTTGACTTCCCGACAGTAGGCTGCCATATTCGGGTAGTTTTCTTGACGGAGGTTTGCAAATTCCTGTTGAAGAAAGACAGCACGTGCATTCTTGTTGTCTTTGAAGAGGTTGCCCAGCGTGTTCCAGGCTTCGTACGCAGTCTGACCGGGTACGATAATGGTAAGAAGAAGGTCATTTGAGATGGTGCCATAAATCCATTGTCGGACTATGGCATCCAAACGTGACCAGGTGGGAACGGTGGTGATTTTGCCATCGGCATCAGTGGAGGTAGCCGGTGCGGCTTTGGGTTTGAGGTGGTCCGACACTTGATAGGCACTACAATGAACTTGAAAGAGTTCAGCCCATGTAGTAAAGTGATCGGTTTCGACCTCGAGGGTGATGGGAATGAAATTCTTGATGTTGGAGACTGTCATGGCTGGGTGCAATTTGTTATCCATGGGGAGAAGGAGATCGGGTAAAAACAAAACAGGGGAGAGAAGGAGAAAAGTGATGGGAGGAGAGGAATTAGGATCGTGTAGGTCTTGATACCATGTGAGAGAATGATTCAAGATGCTGTCATTCATTGATAATGATATCCTTATATAGTTACAGTATGAGTGTGGACATAATGAATGCAAATGAGTATGATCTCCTAAATATGGACATAATGAATACAAATCAATTTACAAATCTTTGAGGTGGGCCAACACTAATAATGGCACAACATATGCTATTAGCCATCATGGCGATCTGTGAGTTTTGTTGGGTTAATCGGGTTTGGTTCGCGGGTCACATGGGTCGGTGCGTTATCGGGTCACGGGTTTGTTTACGGGTTATTGAAAAGGTCCATTATAGGTTGCACGTTTAAAGGGATTTTACCCATATGTAGCTGCACGTTTTATTAATAATGGACCAATAGAGATTGACCAATTCTCGTGGAGGGAGTGAATGTTGCATGAAAGAATTAGTCTAGATGTGTACCAGCTCTTTAGGAATAAATTAGTAGTTTATTGTTATTTATCACTCCCACGTATGGGATATGTAAGGCTATATATATAGCTCAATTGTTTAATGAAAGATGAACCCCTTTTTGTTATACTGAATGGAATATTCATTTTCGATAATATTATCATTCCATCTTCACCTTCTGTATATTCACATTCAAGTTTACACAATTGTGAGTTTGTGTTGAGTGTGTTTATTGGGGCCTGAACCAACAAGTTTTTCCATGTGGCAGTTTTTAGGTCTCTATATCTGCTATAGTTAGTTGGAGAGTTACAGTTTTTAGCTCGGTTTTTTGCCACTCATATATATAGAAGAGATGTGTAGTCATTTGTTAGTTCTGTAGTGTTAGACCATACAAAATTGCCCCTTGATGTACAATCATTTTTTTAAACATTTTTTTAACCAACCCGACCCGACCCGAAACCCGTTCCGACCCAAACCCATTTCGACCCGAACCAAAACAACCCTTTTTTTAATTGACCCGTTTTGACCCGAACCAGTTTCGACCCGAACCCGTTTCGACCTATGACCCGACCCGACCCGACCCGTTTGCCAGGTCTAATATTTGTTATTGTTTACCTAACAAATTATATAGAACAATTCGGGAACCATGGCGCAACGCGCGGGGTTTAATACTAGTATATTATAAACTTGCAACACAAATGCGCTTCATGTAGTTGAATGTGCATAAAGTCAGTTTTGTGCGTTTATATGTTGTATGTTGTAATATGTTGTTTGTACGCTGTACCTTCTTAAAACCATTTGAGCTAATGTGGCTTTCTATACACCTACACACACGTGTAACCAAAATATCAGCTTTGGTCCCTTTCTCTCTCCTTCCCCGTAAACTGAATCTTTGTCCATCTTCAGCAACAACAATTGTAATGAAGAAACCATTGAAGGTTTCTTTGCTAAATTAGTAATAAGAAACCGTTGGGGTTTCTGGAATCGGTAGGAAGTGAACCATCGCACTATCTCTCTTCTCTATCATATTTCTCTCTGTCTCTTCAAAAAAAGTCTGTATCAAGGACATCATGGTGTCTTCTGGTGTTTGGTTGCCACGTTTTGTGTTAGGGGTTTTAACATGTCTCCTCATATTTCTGTTTTGTAGAGGTTTGTTGTATACAAAAGAGAGATTTTTCAACATGTCTCATATTTCTATTTTGTTGTTGTATAAAAAAGGGTTGGTTTGGTTAGGTTTTGAGTTATTTGTTGTTAGCTTGCAAACTCAAATGAATCATAACACACAACTTATAAATAGGGTTAGTGTGATAATGTGAATTGTGAACAAACGAATGAAACCAACCTGCACTTCGAAACTCTAGGTTGGCCAACACAAAAGTCGAACACTCAAGCAACCAAACAACATGACATGAATGTGCGACAGGGTTACATCAAGCTGCAACCATGCATCAAAAGTTCTCCTAACCGTGACTATGAGAATGAAACTAACCTAATCTTCGCATAATAGGGACTACCTGCGCCAAACACGAGCAACAAATATCAATCGGAAAAAAATTGTAACAAATATGCGACCCGAGTACGATAGATGCTAAGACAATCATCCAAGAACCATCACAATGCCAAGGACCGTTTTAACACAATCCAAACTGATTCAACGTAACCAGGTAAAAGTTCCAATGTTTTCACTGTTGAATTTGTTAACGGTACATTCTGATAGTAAAAAAATCCATTGAAACTACTATATGCTAATGTCCTATACATCAAACCAGTTAACTTTGGAATACACCAAAGAGGGCAATTTCTGATATTTATTGGATGTATCATGTTTTAAAATTGCCCACAGCCTGGTCTAGAAAGGGTTACAAAGAATTCAAATGTAACAGTTGAAGTATTGATTTTGTTTTGCTTGATATTTTTTAAATTTGAGATGGAGATGGGTCGGATGTATGTATTTTTAAAACATAATTTAATATGTTAAGACCTTTCGTATAATAAGGCCTGGTCTATTCGCACACGTCCTTAGTCTATTTAAACACTCAAAGCGCCCCGCTATGGCCAAAGTGGGGCGCTTTGGTGTAAAGTCAACAGACAAGGTCTGACAGGTTCAGTCCTTGTCTGTTGACTTTACATCAAAGCGCCCCGCTTTGGCCTAAGCTCGGCGCTTTGGTTTTTTTTTTTCTCGGCGCTTTTTTTTTTATTTACATTTTGGGCGTATTTTTGACTGGTGACTGGTCTACGTTTAAGTTCAAATTTTACATTTTTGGTCCAAATTTTACAATATTTAATTTGTTTGTGCACATATATCTAAAGGTGAAGTCCCATCTCAATATTTAATTTGTTGAGGCATCTCACTGTCGTGTACAACCCTTTCCAACTCTTTGACTAGTCCCATCCGTGCTATAGTATACATTTAGCAGTTCTTGTGGGCTCCACAATGCCACAATGAAATATAGTATACATTAGGGTGTAGGGAGTGGTTAGACACTTGAAAGTGGTAAACTTCAAAATTAACCAATGAGAGTGTGCCACGTCATTCAGTCATAAGTGTTTAAACTATGTTGAAAAGCGTTGGCAATGGTTAGACACTTGGTGAAGTGGTAAACTTTTTTAAAAAAAGAAAAAAAGAAAAAGGTGTGATTGGTTAAGGCCCTTGGTTAAAGATGGCATGGACCCCACTACCGCCGGAGCTTCAAGGGGTCTCAAGTGAAATCGAAAAAACGTCAACTTAAAATTAGTATTGTCTAATTAAAATAATCAACAATAGATTCAAGTTGTTTATTTATTTTGTAAGTTTCCATTGTTAGAAATTAACATAGTACATTATAAAATACAAATATGGGTACACAAATAATTTACCTAACAACTGTTTGAATAAAGTTTGACCATGGAACAAAACTCACTGTTCTTTTTCATGATTTTATCCCGTGTCGTGTTCTACCGTGCACTAACAATTAACATGTTTTGTTCTAATTAATCTTCTTTTTCACATTTGAAATCTTTTCTTGAATCTTGATTTTATATGAATTTACAAGGCTTGTTGTATGAGATTCTTGAAAAAAATAGTTCAAATATAAAAAATAAAAAAAATTTACAAAAGTATTAATTTCAAACTCAATACATCAACCCATGTGATAAAATGACAGTATTGATTTTATTACTTTTAATGTAACCCCATATGTTCAAGATGTATGTTAAATGTGTTTAATAATAATCACGTTAATTCTTTTACAATCCAAGGGTACGTTTGTGTTTGTTCAATATATGCGTTACATCACGTTAAAAACCGAATGTCACCGACACGACCCAATCAGATTCAATACGCACTTGTACGACCCAAAGTGACAATATACATCATAATACTACAATTAATGAAAAAATACATCATGTACATGTACGGTAGGCGGCTGATACACATAAAACTACTCATAGGAGTACTTGTGCTTTCAAACAGTGGCGAAGCTTGAATTTTTCGGCCGCCGGGGGGGGGGGGGGGGGGGGGGCGAAAACGTATATACCCAAAAAATTCTATAGAACCGGGGGGGGCGAAAACGTATATACCCACAAATTTCTATACGAAAACTACATATATAACACTAATGAGCGAAAAATTCGGGGGGGCGGGCGCCCCTCCCCGCCCCTCTTATCCTTCGCTCCTGCTTTCAAACCAAAATGATATGATATAATGGAATACGACATCACACGTAACCGATTTGATCCGGAACTTGCAGTATAGTCCATATATATTAAAAAATGATGTATAATGGAAAAAGCGTAAAATTTAGACTATTATCGACACGTTTGTGAATTAAAAACAATTTTAAAAAATTTAAAAAAGGCCCTAAGCGCTGCGCTTTGACCTAAGAGGGGCGCTTTGCCCCAAAATGTAAAAAAAAAAAAAAAAAAACCAAAGCGCCGAGCTTTGGCCATAGCGGGGCGCTTTGATGTAAAGCAACAGACAAGGTCTGACCGGTTCAGTCCTTGTCTGTTGACTTTACACCAAAGCGCCCCACTTTGGCCATAGCGGGGCGCTTTGGGGTGTAAAAATAATTTTCTCCGTGTGTGAATAGCATGACCCAATAATAATTTGCATCCCAATTATTGACTTATCTTGAAAGTTTCACATTTTAATTGTTATCAATAAAGCGTATTTATTTTATTTTCTAACTATTCACAAAGTTCTCGAGGAGCCGAAACTTGGACAAAGTTCCGCCATGTCATCGAGCTTTATTCCATCACTAGTGATCGATTTTAGTGAAATTGCCCATCACTAGTGATGTTTTTTTTTTAAATATAAATTAACAATAAAACAATAAAATTATAAATTTCATTTAAATAAATCCTAAATTACAAACTAAAAAAAAACTAAACATTGCAAATTAAAAAAACCTAAAAATCTACGGCATCTCCCAACCCCGCTTTTCACATATCTCGCGTTTGTGTTGAAGTAAGATCGACTTAAACGGTTCGTCGAGATTTTGTGCGGTTGTAACAAGACGTTTAAATTACTATTATTTTAGTTTTCGGTCAAGTGTCTAATATACGCCTCCTCACGTTTAAGTTTTGACGCCACAAGTTTTTCTCTTCATTCTTTGGATTCGGCCATTTCTACCAATTTAGCCTCTTTGAATTCAGAGATCGACTCCACCACCGCTTCCTTTCCTCTACTTGATGAATCACCATTTTTCTTGCGGCGCGGCCTTGTCGGTGTAACATCTTGATCGGGTTAGTAGTTCCAATTCATTTGGGATATGTTACCCAACACGGAAGTAGTGTAGTTCCCGGAATCGAAAGTTTTTGATCTTTTGGGACCTCCTCTTCTCCTTAGAGCCATCGGTCCATGTCACACACCAACCGATGGCGGAAACATCGGGACGTGGCACTGAGCGAAACAGATTGTTCAAGAGAATCCATAACAACTATTAAGTGACAATATATTTAACGTTAATGTCTCATACCACTAACATATAAAGCATAAACAGTCATTACAGATAATAGTCTCAAAAACAAATAAACTGTTCCGACAACTAAGATTTCTTATTTGGTGAGTTTCTAGACTTCCTACTTGATTCGTCACAGCAAACATAACATCCTATCAACCTTTCACATACGTTAAAATAAAGTCAATACACAGAGTGTAAAGGTGAGTACACAAGTTTGCATAGCATATAGTATGAGAAAGCGTTTACGCATAACCAGCATGTAACACGTAAAGATGTGAATCAAGTAAGCTATCGACAATGACGTATGCAACCGACATGACTGCGAGTTGTAGAATGCGCAACACATTATCACCACTGTGACCATGTGAAGTAAGGCCCTTAACAACCCCTGTCCACGACAGGTCCTGAGTCCAAACTATAGTACTATCGTTGCTAAAGTGTCAGGCAAAACAATCACTGTGTAAACATAACATACAAGCATTCATCGAGTCACATATAACATGCGAGAGCGGTTAGCGTCTAAAAATGTTTGTGTTGTGTGTTGATGTGTTTTGATAGAGAACGTATGTAACACCCAAAAGTGTGTTAAGCGAAAAAGGGGTTCGAGTATACTCACAGTGCGTGTTTAGCTAGTAAACACAGACTTGGATTGAAATATCTATCCAATAATTATCAAAATCATTCTAATTTAGTAGAAACCAATCCAACGAGATTAAAATTCTGATTATATGATCAACATGTATTTTTTTATACAAAATAAATAAATTTACAAAAGGTTTTAAGGGTGGAGATACAATAGGAAGTTTATTTGGCTAGGAAGGCTAGGAAGTGATCTTGACCATCCATTAAGTTAATCAAGGGCTAAGATTAAATCAGGGAAATTGAAAGGAAGAAAAGAGGCGCGTGAGTTTGTTCAAGGGCATTCTAGTCAATCCAAGCCAATAGTTTCTCTCTCCTCCAATCCCCCCCCCCCATTTTTTAAACGTTAATAACTCTTTCATACGACATTATTTTTTATAAAAATTGCACCAAAAAACGAGCGTTTTTTATCTTTAAAACGAGTATACTATTGCTATATTTAAAAAAAAAAATTAACCCAGTTGTGTAAAACGCAATAGAAAAACCACCAGTTACGTAAAACGCAATGAAAAAATAACCTAAAAAATGACATTTTTCTAAAACGCAATGCACAAAAAACACAAAGAAATGACTTATTTGTAAAACGCACTGGCCAGAAAACACAAAGAAATGTCTTATTTCTAAAACGCAATGGACTGAAAACACATAAAAAAGTGTTTTACCTAAAACGCAATGCACAAAAAACACAAAGAAATGTCTTATTTGTAAAACGCAATGGCCAGAAAACACAAAGAAATGTTTTATTTGTAAAACGCAATGGCCAGAAAACACTTAAAAATGTCTTATTTCTAAAACGCAATGACCTAAAAAAACAAAATAAAGTGTTCTCTGTAAAACGCAATGGACTGAAAACACCTAAAAATGTGTTTTACCTAAAACGCAATGACTAAAAACACTTCAAAAATGTGTTTTACCTAAAACGCAATGACTAAAGATACTTAAAAATGTGTTTTTTCTAAAACGCAATAGCCAGAAAACACATAAAACTCTCTTATTTCTAAAACGCAATGGACACATAAAACTGTTTGTGAACTGTTTGTGAATTGTCTGTGAACTGTCTGAATTGTCTACGAATTACTGTCTTCGAAATGAGCCAATTTATGCCCCTTGGACCCCGCCAGGGGCTGCCGCCCCTGGGACCCCGCTACCAGGGGCTGCCGCCCCCGGACCCCCGCCAAGATCGTAAAACGCAGTGACTAAATAAAAACCCAGATCGTGAAAATGAAATTAAATAATTTCTTACATGGATCGAAGCCCGTTTCTTCATCAACTGACGAAATTTGAAATGATAGAAACACTTATCAGCGATTGAATCAAACAAATCGAGTGATTATCTTCAAAATCACCAGAAAAAAACGAGATTTTGAATGAAATTAAACTGGGTTTTCTTCGAAAAAAGCTGAAGAACACGTTGATCGGGTGGTTGAATCATTGATTGATGACGAAAATCACACTATAATGTAGTGATTATTGAGATAGTAAGTGAAGAAAAGGTTGGAGATGGTGGGTTTTGAAAATGGTGGGTTTTGAAGTATCTGGGGAGAAGAAGGAAGAAGAAATGATGAGATTGACTAAAATACCCTTTCTCTTTATTTTAAAATTTGCCACATGTCATAATCCTATGGCTTCCTATCATTCCTAGCCAAAATTAACTTCCTATTTGATCTTTTCCCAAGGTTTTAATTAATACATAGTTCTATAAAATCATTTAATTACCAATAATTATAGAAAAATTTCATAAAAATTTCCAGGACATATATATATATTCTGAAATGTCGGTAAAAATATCTAAAATAATTTAATCAACTTATTTAGTATATTTAAATGATTTAAACATAATTTAATCTTGCAATATTCATAATGAATCCAAATAAATTCTAAAAATTCCCAAAAATTCAGCATAGCATTCTAATATGATATATAACTCTAGCATTAAATCAATTTCATCGAAAACATAACCTAAGATCAAAAGCCCCAAATTTTAGAAACGAAGAACCCTAATTTCTACAAATTTCAATTCGTACAGATAACGCCCTCTATATCAGAAACTGGTAGAGGGATTTTGTAGAGCTCGTAAAAATAATAAAGTTAGGATTTTGAATCACCTGAATTGGAGTTCGTATGAAAAAGTTATCGCCTCTTCAAGTTTGGTGCCCTAGATTGTGTTCTTGAAGAAATTCGCGAATTGAAATGAGGATTTGCAGGTATTATTTGTAGAGAGTGTTGTGTAAAGATGATCTGGACCATAAATTGTCATTTTTAAGCAATTTAGAACCTGAATTAAGAGGTGATCGTTCACATGCTCATAACTCATCAATGGTGACATAAATTTGATAATAAATTCACTTGATTTCATTAGTTAAACGAATCGTTTAGGACTGAACCGAAGTCCATACGTCGTGAAACGAGGCAACGATGGTCGGGTATGGTTTGGTGGGATCTGGGTGAATAAGAAGCTGAATTTCGTCGCTTCAACATGTGTACTTAATTAAAATATAGTGGGCTGTTAACATCAGAAACTGCAGTAGCTGGTGGCTCTGTTGTTGTGCAAAATGGCACTCCCGGGTTCGAGTCTTGTTTGAAACGTTGTGACTCCTTTCTTTTTTGTTTCCTAAATACAACTTTCAGATTAAGACCAATCAACCCCTCAACTTCTAAAATTAAGTTTGGAATTATGTTAAATCAAGACCCTCCCACTTGTACCTTGGTTTAATCCAACCTAGTTAGGTGGTTATTTCCTAAAGCAAATCTAACTTTGTTTAATACCCTAACTGAGCTAATGGTTCCAAGTTATAAAAGACTTTCCAATAATTGCATAATTAATCCCATGTCATATAATTAACATATATAACGTCGTTAAAACCTCCCTTTTTATATTTTACCCGAACTAACCAATATTCTTTATACGATTACTCATTTTTAATCTGGTTTATTACCCATCTTGATACGTAACCAACATAAAGTAATAAGATAATAAAATTTATTAAAATTCACATTTTTAATTTCCAATGGGTCCGATTTTGCAATCTAGGCCGGGTTTCGGAGATCCGTTTTTGGCAGATGTTACAATAGCGAGTAGCATAGCGAGTAGCGTTGCGAGTAGTATAGAGGGTATTGCGTACGAGAGTTAATAGTTTGCGTTGCGTTTAGTTAGCGCCTGAGATTCGGTAGCTGTGTGAGTTGTGCGTGTTTATTGGAGCGATGAGCAGAAAACGAATAAGTCTCCGAAATCGAAACATTTAAACAGATAAACATATAAATCACATAAAATCGATAACTCGTACAATCAGCGATTGCGGGCTTAGAATCGAAATAGATTGTCTTGGGAGTTAGACATCGACTACCCAAAGTGTTTCGACTATCCACAACGACTCCGAGTACACGCTTTGGCCTAATAGACTGTGATGTCGCCGCAATCAGGGCGAACGACACTCATCCTTCCAGTTAATACGTGAATCAAGTCATTGGAATCCATCGAGACCTTGGTGAGAGTTTTGTAAAAACCCAAATAGAGAGTGGAACGTGTTATTAAGGGGCGGGTTTCACCCCTAACCTAACGACGTCGCTCCTGATAGTGTGGCAAACCGCGAGATAGAGATGGAGAATTTCATGAAGATATGGATTTCACTCCTGACTCAATGAAAATTCTCGTGTTGATTGTAAAAATACGCGTGGAGTGAGTGACTTTATCGAGAGTTCTCGGTTTTCACGCCTGATCTCGACCAACCACTCGGTTGTGTTATGCGAGTGTTTTTGTAAACGTGTGTATCATGCTAGCCTTAGGAAAGGCTAAGTAGTTTCCAGCCTTAGGAAAGGTTGTCTTCGTGCGAAGCTGTAGTATGCGGTGTTCGAACGAAGATGTAGTTTTTGAGCGAGAGTAACAAGAGTGGGTTCATGCAAAAACCCCTACTGGGTTCGCACAGAGCGGGTCTGTTGGTACTTAGACTATAGACTAGGTCAATCTTAAGACATCAAACCCAGACTAGGTCGTGTCTTTCCTAATCCCTTATAGTTATGGCTCTGATGCCAATCTGGCACACCCCAACCGATGGCGGAAACATCGGGGCGTGGCACTGAGCGAAACAGGTTGTTCAAGAGAATCCATAACAACTATTAAGTGACAATATATTTAACGTTAATGTCCCATACCACTAACATATAAAGCATAAACAGTCATTACAGATATTAGTCTCAAAAAAACAAATAAACTGTTCCGACAACTCAGATTTCTAATTTGGTGAGTTTCTAGACTTCCTACTTGATTCGTCACAGCAAACATAGCATCCTATCAACTTGTCACATACGTTAAAATAAAGTTAATACACAGAGTGTAAAGGTGAGTACACAAGTTTGCATAGCATATAGTATGAGAAAGCGTTTACGCATAACCAGCATGTAACACGTAGACATGTGAATCAAGTAACCTATCGATAATGACGTATGCAACCGATATGACTGCGAGTTATAGAATGCGCAACACATTATCACCACTGTGACCATGTGAAGTAAGGCCCTTAACAACCCCTGTCCACGACAGGTGCCGAGTCTAAACTATAGTACTATCGTTGCTAAGGTGTCAGGCAAAAAATCACTATGTAAACATAACATACACGCATTCATCAAGTCACGTATAACATGCGAGAGCGGTTAGCATTTAAAAGTGTTTGCGTTGTGTGTTGATGTGTTTTGATAGAGAACGTATGTAACATCCAAAAGTGTGTTAAGCGAAAAAGGGTTCGAGTATACTCACAGTGCGTGTTTAGCTAGTAAACACAGACTTGGATCGAAGGGAGCGCGTTGGAGTTTAGCCTAAGCATTGAACAGTAGCGTAAGCGTTGAACAGTGCGTAAAACAGCGTGTCGAATAGTTTAAGTGTTGAATGGTGAGTCAAACGGATAGGGTTATACCATCCGAACGGATGGTCATCCAGATGGATGACCATTTGAACGGTTGACCATTCGAATGAATGAGTCTGTTTGTAAAGCGTTTTGAAATTTTTGAAGTTTTCGTTGTAGTATTTGAACAAGTCATCCGGTCGGATGGTCATCCGGACGGATGGCCATTCGATCGGATGGCTACTCAATCGAGAGTTTGGAAGTTTGAAGTTTTGGTCAACTCGTTTTGAACAAGGATTAGTTTAAAGGACAGTTCACCTGGTCGAATGGTCATTCGATCGGATGGTCATCCGATCAGATGGCCACTCGAGTGGGCGATCTGTTGGTTTGAAATTTTGTAAAATCTTCAAAGTTAAAAGTTTTGAATTTTAACGGAGACGGCATGACGACGTGTCAAACAATGGGAATCCACACCAAGTCCGTTCAGTCGATCGGATGCACCCCATTCGATCAGACTAACCGTCCCTGATGAGATTTCATGTTCAACTCGTGACTCGGTCATCTCTCTAGTGGAATTCCGTTTTCAAGCCGACTATAAACTAAGGAACAAGTCTAAAGTCAGATTGAGTCTATATTCCATTAGTTTTTGGTAAAAAGTGAAGAAAAAGTTGAAGAAAGGTAGAAATCAGTTGAAAAAGGTTGAATTATGTCGTATTCTCAACAAGAAATCAAGTTATGAGTGTGGAAATCCTTTAGATCTGAACCAAACTTGATGAGATAATGTCACACAACCGATTGCATAAGCAACTGAGATGATGTCACCTTCAAGGGGTCCAAATCAGGTGATTTCGTGATGAAAACCAGAGATTTTGATGGAGAAGATGATGAAGAAGTGTGTAGTGATGATGGAAGTACAAGATTTAGGTGGAAATACTTACGAAATAGCCTTGAATCGTGAGAAAAGTGCTTGAGAATGACTTGGGAGCGAGTTGGGTCAGATAGAGCTGTTACATCAGTGAACAGTAGAGTGTACGGGTATTTATAGGGTGAGAGAGAGATTAAGGCGGTGGACGAAGTGTTCGGTCGGATGGTGTTCCAGTCGGATGGCCATCTGGTCGGATGGTCATCCGAACGGATGTCCATTCGACCAGCCAAGTTGTGCGAGTTGGTTTTCCAATCTTCGTTTCGTGCGTTAAGCGTTGCGTTGCGTTTGAGCGAGTTGCGAGTAAGTGTTGCGTTGAGATAACCACATAACATTTAAAAAAATAATCACATAAATAACACACAGTCACATAAATGCATGAAAATAAATCTGCGTTTTGAGTTTACGTTGTGATAGCGTTGTGATAGCGTTTGGTATAAAAATGTGATGTAATATGCGATAAAAAGCATGTAAATAGTATGCGTTATAATAGCGTTTAGTTGTGATAACTGCATTTTGAATAAACATTGTGAACGCGTTGTAGATTATAGTTTACAATATCGTTTAACCCATTGCGATAATCGAAATCTCGAGTGTACAAGTCAATTAAGCAAAATGAATGACAGATCTGAGTAATGACCCGAAGAGTCGGGTTGTTACAGTCCACCCATGTCGACCAATGCAACCGGTACCCACTTCGGGTGATGTCTCGCAACCTCCCATGCCGCCAAGTGTGGAAAAGTTTTATGCTTGTATAACCGGCAATAGTCTTCTAAGGCGTTTTTTATGATAGTCGCACCGCTCACTCCGCTTTGTGAATTTCAGGTCTAAAAAAATACAAAAAAAACCTTTTTTATAAAATAAGATAAAAAATAACAGTTTTCTGTTTTTTTAAATAAAAAAACTTTTTCTGTTTTTCTAAAAATAAAAAAAAAACAATTTTATGTTTTATAAAATATAAAAACAGTTTTCTGGTTTTTAGAATAAAAAAAACTGTTTTCTATTTTTAAAAATAAAAAAACTGTTTTCTGTTTTTAAAAAATAAAAAAAACGGTTTACGGTTTATAAAAAATAAAAAAAAAACAGTTTACTTTATAAAAAACGTACCAATTGAATGAAGCAAGCGTTAAATTTACTCATTTTCAGTTCAAATCTCCCCACTTCGAAGTCATTTAATCCATGTTTCGTTCGGTCGAACCGGGAAGTTTGCCAAAATGAGATATAACTTGTCTCCAAAACAAGTCTCTTTTTTGCTCATTCGAATGTTTCTTGTTTTTGGAGATGTGCAAGTATGCCTTGAACAAGGCGACCTCCTCCTTGCTCCTCCAAGCTCTCCGAGCGGATGTTGGGACGATTTCAACTTCTTGATCGTCTTCTTCTTCTTCAACCGGTTCACTATCGTCATCAAGTTGTTGTTGTGGTTCGTGGTATGCACGGGCGAATTGGGGGATGAGATTGTTATCTTCTAGTGGGTCGACGTTGAAATGGTGGGTTTGAAACGGTTTTGTTTGAAATTGTTGAGGTTGAAATGGTGGAATAAAAGGTTGGTTTTGATACGGTTGGGTTTGAAATTGTGGAAATTGTTGGGTTTGAAAGGGTTGGTTGGGAAACGGTTGGGTTTGAAATGGTGGGATTGGGTTAGGTTCGTCTTGCAACCGAAATCTCGTCGGCTCGCCAAGATTAGCTCGAACCTTCGGTCATATGGCTTTTTTCTTAGAACCCGAACCTCGTTTGTTTGAACCTTCTATTTTCGGTTGAATTGAATTTTTTTGAAGTTTGAAAGATTGTATTTTTTGTGTTGGAAGAATTGTATTGTTTGGTATTTTAAATAATTGCATTGTGTGTGTATATATATATAGCCAAATCATAAACAAACGGTCAAATTTTTTCACCAACGGTCATTTCAACGTTCCAAAATTTCAATTACAACGCGTGATGATGAGGACGCGTTATAATCTCCACGCGTTAATAAATGTGGTGGTGGCGGTGTTTCACTACCTTCAACGCGTGAAGGATTTGTCATCACGGGGCGCCCCGGGTCACCTAACTCTAAGGATTAAGAAACTTATAAGTACTAGGATTGAATATGTTTTTTTCTAATTTATTCGTTGATGTTAGTTTAAATTTGAAATCCTACCGATAGAGTTGATGTTAAACTGCATGTTAAGTAGGCTCGCACAAAGGTGGATGCCCAAAAGCCCAAAAAAATTGAAAGACTTTCAAATGATTATATGATTCAAAGATGATTAATTTAGGCCATGTTTGGCTTAGCTTTTCGGGAGTGACTTATGACTTTTTGGAAAAGTCAGGATGGTGGGACTTTTTGGAAAAGTCACTTTTCCTCTCACATACACCCTCAATCCCAAACAGACTTTTTGAAACTTATGACTTTTCAAAAAGCCAATAAGTCAATAAGTTGTTTCAAAAGGCTTAGCCAAACATGCCCTTAGACTAAAAGAACAAATATAGTTCACCTGCTATCCATATATGAGCTTCATTTGACAGATTTAGTCATGCACCTTTCTTTCATGGTTTAGTTGGACTCGTTCAAAATTGACACAAAATGACTGATTTCTACTTTTCACAAATTGGTCCCAATTTTAATCGGTTTTCTACCTTGAAATGAAAGCTGATTACAGACTTCTCCATTTATGTCCACTAACTTTGGATGACAGCTAAGCCAACCTTGACTTATTCTAAATTGCTTTATTCATCCATCACTCTCATTTATCATGTCCACACACTGATGCTATTTGTATCCGTATAGACTGGTGCATGTGTGTACCATTCTTTTACTTGACTTGGCGTTTACTAGATGTTTAAGTCCATTCATAGTAAAAGCTACGTACTATTGGTATTTATAAATGTTTAAATATTTAGGCCTGTGGGTTGGGTCTAATTGATTAAAAATATTGGCACTCAAAAAACTAAAGCATATTTGGGCTAGTTGAAGTGCTAAATAGATTGGCGAGGGCCTAGTTTGGGTTTACTTTTAACCGAACTGATTCGGGTATCGTAATGGACCAAACCAATTCGGGTAAGTTTCTAATAAAACGTGTATTGAAAAGTAGAAAATATAAGCGCGTTGTAGCGCTAAATTTAGAAATTTGTAAAACATTATACATACATTAATACCATATTACATGTACTATAATGAACCGAACATATTCAGGTCGTTTTCGAATAATTTGTAAAAAATATTTAGAAGTTAAAATAAAAAAAATGTTTATAAGTAATAATAACTAGTAATACTAGTTTGTGAAACATGAAAAGTGTTGGGGACTAAAGTTCTAACGTTAAATTGCAAAAAATGAAAACTTTTAGGATAAAAGTAAAAAATCAAATAGTTTTGGATTAAAAGTGTAATATCATTATTTTTTTAAATTCCCCTAAACATTGTGTACAACCCTCTATGCATAAATAGGTTGCAAATTTATAGTATGGAAATAATATTAAAACAATAAAAAAAGAGAAAAAGAAAACTTAAGTGAATTTGGTTGTCTCATGCTTGATATCGCCTAAAGATTGAAATAGTTGCAGTATCAATATGAAAATATACCAACATACAGAGAGAAAAAAGAGTTGCGGCATAAATCTAAAAATACGACTAAAGACACGCTCGAACCCGAGAGCAGTGCGTTAAAAGGCAAGCCAACAACCACTGGAGTAGGTTGCAATCGATGCTGACGTGTATTAATTATATAAATATATAAGATACATATATATATAACATCTTAAAATATTTTTACAGGCCCTTTGACGTTTTTGGCCCTGAGCCGTCGCCCACCCGGCACATGCTCAGGGCCGGCCCTGATCCTCATACCCATTCCACGTGGCTCTTACGTGACGAATCATTCTCCAATGATGGACCATCGCCATACCGCATAGCCTAATTGAACTACCACTACTAGAAAAATTAAAATTACTGACACCATTTTCCGTAGGAAATGCGTCACAACTCGTGATTTTCTACGAATTTGTGACAAAATGCATATGTAGGAAAACCACTCGTAGGAAACTGCTTTCTTACGCATTTTCTACGCATTTTCCTACCCATTTCTTACAGAAAAAGGCTGTCACAAATTGCTACACATTTTCTACGCATTTTCCTACCCATTTAACAGAAGTTAATTTTTAATTTTTGCTATACAATTGTCACGAAATTTAATTTTTATATTTTTTCATAGTTTATGACAAATTTCCTACTACCTTTTTATTACGCATTTCTGACGAATTTGTAATAAATAAAATAAAAAAATTAAAGGTTTTCAACAATGGATTTTGTGTCACAAACCCATCAGTAAAAATATGCTTTGTTTAAAGAAAATGTTTTTTTTTTCTAGTTTTATTCTATACAAAAGCAAATAAAACTAAAAACTATAAAAATTTAATAACATTAATCATAAATTTATACAAATTTACAAACAAAAAATGTATAAAATCTACAAATATAAAGAAAATAAAATTCCATATTCATCCGAAGCTTGAACCGAGATTGCCCCAACTCGTTTTGACTGAACTGAACCTGAACCGAGATTGCCCCAACTCGAGCCACACCTTAAACACCTCCACTAACGTCATCAATCGCGACCCCGAACCGTCATCTAAACTGAACTTGTTTCTCGTGCTATAACAAAAAGTTGAAAAGTTATAACTACTAGTGTGAGCACAAACAAAATAAACCCAAAACAAACAATAAACCTCACCCCACCATCACCCATAAACCTAAACCCACGCCCAAACCCCTGCCCCATACCCCACGGTCTAAGTATAGAGTACAACTACTCAATGCATCAACATGTTGATAATTTATAATGTATAAATGTATAAATATGTTTCGTTATTCTTTTTATTTACAACTATCAAATAAGATTTAGTTATTAATTCCAAAACATACTTACAAAAATTAAATGTATTATAGTTATATAATAATTAGGGCTGCATACGAACCAAACGTTCGGCGAATAGTTTATAAAAGAACATGAACAGAGGTAACGTTCGCCTTAAACACTATTTATTATCGTTCTAATGCTTATTTTGCGAGAAATTAAGAGCCGTAAATCACGTGTTTATATGGTAATAATAAAATATGAAACATATTTATACATTATAAATTATCTACATGTTGATGCATTGAGTAGTTGTAATCTATACTTAGGGAGATTTAAAAAAAAAATGATATAATTGCACTTTTAATACGATTTATAAAAACAAATTGATATAATTACACTTTTAATGTGATTTATAAAAACAAATTGATATAACAAGTTTATAAAAAACTGGATATAATTTATGTGCCACCATATTAATAATAATAATATTTTTTCATTAATTAACTAGTTAATAATAATAAAAGTAATAGATTCCATGCTCACCAAATTGAGCCAATCAAAAGCTTTAGTTAAACTTCACACGGATCACCATCCTACGGTCCATTGCTCACCTAATTTTCAATCCAACGGTCCATTGCACATCTAAACCCTACACAATAAATTTTCCATCACAAATGCGTAGCAAGTTGCTACACATTTCCTACACAATAAATTTTCCATCACAAATGCGTAGATAGTTGCTACACATTTCCTACACAATATGGTAATAAATTTTCCATCACAAATGCGTAGCAAGTTGCTACACATTTCCTACACAATAAATTTTCCATCACAAATGCGTAACAAGTTGCTACACATTTCCTACGCAATAATTAATAATAATGTTGATTAAACATTAAAATATAATCTAAGTATAATAATAAATAATTCGTCATAAATGCGTAGCAAGTTGCTACGCATTTCTAACACAACAATTAATATTTAAATGAATTTAACATATAAATCTAATTCCAACAAATAAATATTGTTTCCGTCGGAAATGCGTAGCAAGTTGCTACGCATTTCTGACACAATACTTAGAATTAGTATATTTGTCACTATTGTGTCACAAATTGCCCAAAAAAATCAAGGTCTTTTTTCCGTAGGAAATGCGTAGTAAATGTGTCAGAATTTATGACACATTTTTTTGCGTAGGAAATTTCCGTAGCAAAATGACCACTTTTCTAGTAGTGTACTCACCATCATGTAGAAGGGTGTGGAGACGTTATTAGGGGAGGCGGGCTCGTGCGTTAAACTATCACGGCCACCACCCATCACGCGTTATCCTCCACCGCCGGCTAAAAGTTCAACGCATTAATCTTCCACGAAATCCGATTTTCGTTATTTTTTTAACGCGTGATGATTTATTTTGTGATGGTATTTGTTGGTTGGGGGAAAATTGGTGGGTGTGGTGGTGAGTGATGACCACCCCGCCTAAAAAAGGTTGTGAGTGATGGAAAAATGGTTGATGACATGGCGGAATTTGATTAGTGCTTGTGAGTGATAGAATTCTATCACTAGTAAACCACCCCACCAACCCTTAGAGGAGGAGGGGTGGTTTCTAGTGATAGAATTCTATCACTTCCAATATCCAATCAACTCATGCCATGTCATCACCCAATATTCTATCACTAGTGATAGAAATGTAGTGGGGGTGGTCACTAGTGATAAAAAAAGCCAACTTCAACTAATTAAAAATATTTATAATTTCATTTCACTTTTGATGCTGCAGAACAATTGGTCTAGAGCGTCATCATGCAACAGGTGTCAAACATGCAGAACAATTGATACACTGAAGTTTCACGCGTGATATTTTGTACGCGTTGAAAAAATAACGCGTTAAAATTCAAGGGGCGGCGGTGTTCGTGATGTTATAACTCGTGGCCGGGCGTCCATCACGGACCGCCCCGCCTGGCCTTAAACACAAAATTTATTACATGATAATAACTTGATTGATTTATTCTACAACGGTCTCATTTATTACATGATAATAACTTGATTGATTTATTCTGCAACGGTCTCATTTATTACATGATAATAACTTGATTGATTTATGGTAAAACAAAATTCAACTTGATAAAATTATCATGGTCGATTTACTACCAGGACATTATATCACCTGCTATCGATATATGAGCTTAATTTGACAGATTTAGTCATAAATGACTGATTTCTACTTTTCACAAAGTGGTCCCAATTTTGATTGGTTTTCTAACTTGAAATGAAAGCTGATTACAGACTTCTCCATTTATGTCCACTAACTTTGGATGACAGCTAAGGTAACACTGATGCTATTTGTATCCGTATAGACTGGTGCATGTGTGTACCATTCGTTTACTTGACTTGGCGTTTACTAGATGTTTAAGTCCATTCATACAGCCAACTAAAAGCTACGTACTATTGGTATTTATAAATATTGGAGTTTAGATTAAGCCCCCATCTCATCTTCTAAACTAATATCAAACAATATGAGTGCTCCATCTTCATATTCTTGTTTTCACTTGTTCTTACTTGTTGTTTTGGCCTTGTTTCGTTTATGCTCATCTAATCAAAACTCTCATCATGTGTTATGCAATGACGTTGAGAGACAAGCACTTCTCCAGTTCAAGCATGACCTCATTGATGAATCACATGTACGACTCGCTTCGTGGGTTGCTGAGAACAAGGACTGCTGTACATGGGCTGGGATAGCTTGTGATAATTCTACAGGTCATGTTCATCGTGTTCATCTTCCTGGACTTGATGGCATGGCATTGAAAGGTGATATAAGTCAATCTTTGTTGGATCTAAAGCAACTCAAGCATCTGGATTTGAGTTGCAATGATTTTGGAGGCATCCAAGTTCCTAAATTCATTGGTTCTTTTCAAAACCTAAGGTACCTTAACCTTTCATATTCCAATTTTAGCGGAACAATCCCTCCACAACTTGGGAATCTCTCAGAATTACATGTTCTGTCTCTTGGAAGTTTTCATGGCCTTCCATCTGCATATACACTTGAAAGAACGAGCATGGCGAATATGAAGTGGTTGTCAAGTCTTGGTATGTTGCATCACCTGGATATGAGTGGCGTGGACCTTAGCAAAGCAACTGATTGGCTTCAGGTGATTAACACCCTTCCCTCTTTGGTCCAGCTACATTTGTCTCGTTGTGAACTCTCAAATCTACACATGTATGTTCCTAGTGTCAATCTCACATCCCTTTCTGTTCTCGATCTTTCTTTCAATGATTTTAGCAGTTCAGTATCACAGTGGATATTCAGTGTAACTAGTCTAGTTTCACTGGATTTAACATTGTGTAGTTTTCATGGTCCTATTCCTGGGTTCCGCAATCTGACTTCTCTTGAGTTGCTTCATGTTGCCTGGAATGATTTCATGAATTCTTCCTCAATATTTCAAGAGTTGTCCAGTAGTAATCTCATCTCGTTAGATATTAGTTATTGTGGTATTTCAAGTTCAGTTCTAGATTCCCTTCAAAATCTAACAAATCTTATTAGCCTCGACTTGTCTGAAAATCAACTCACTAAGAGAATACCTAAATCATTGGGTAACTTTTGTAATTTGAGAGAGATTGATTTGTCTCGTAACTTTTGCAATTTTGGTAATACTAGTCTGACATATTTTCTTGAAAGTTTTTTCGAGTGCAAATCACCAGCCTTGGAGTCATTGTGGTTGTCCTATAACTATATAACTGGTATAATTCCTCATTCCATAGGAAACTTGTCATTTCTCAGAACATTAGATCTTAGTTATAATCAAATTTCTGGTCCCATTCCATACTCAATTGGACGATTATCATCATTGGAACAGTTGTATGTTCAGCATAACCAAATAAATGGAAGCTTTCCCAACTCGATTGGACAATTATCATCATTGGAGATTTTGGATGCTACGTCTAACAAACTAGATGGCAGCCTTCCCGACTCAATTGGACAATTTTCATCATTGGAGGAGTTGTTAATTGGGTCAAACCGACTGGATGGCAGCCTTCCTGATAGCCTCGGACAACTTTCAAAGTTGACTTCTTTAGATTTTTCTCATAATTTGCTTACTGGTCCCATTCCATACTCCATAGGAAATTTGTCATTTCTCAGAACATTATTACTTGGTGCAAATGAAATTTCTGGTCCCATTCCATACTCCATAGGAAATTTGTCATTTCTCAGAACATTATTACTTGGTGCAAATGAAATTTCTGGTCCCATTCCATACTCAATTGGACGATTATCATCATTGGAGGAGTTGGATGTTCGTTTTAACCGACTGGATGGCAGCCTTCCTGATAGCCTCGGACAACTTTCAAAGTTGACTTCTTTAGATTTTTCTCATAATTTGCTTACAGGTGTTGTGACAGAAGCTCACTTTATCAAACTAGTGAGCTTGAAGGATCTATATGGATCAGCTAACAAATTAATCTTTAGGCTGCAAGTTGCAAACTGGATTCCCCCTTTCCAGTTGAGATCCTTGCTTCTGAGAAATTGGGTTTTAGGGCCTCAATTTCCGCTGTGGTTGCAATCACAGAAGGATTTAAGGGATTTAGACATAAGCAACGCAGGCATTTCATCGCCCATGCCCGAATCATTTGTGAGATCATTCTCCAATCTAACATATTTGAATATGTCAAATAATCATATTCGAGGACCATTAACGTTCTCTGGTATCCCTGCCACACTTGAATATATTGACATTAGCTCGAATGTGTTTTGGGGATCGTTACATCCTTTCTTGTGTTCCAGTGGTGCGACAAAAACATATTTTCTTAATTTGGGAAATAATCATTTGTCGGGTGACCTTCCAGAGTGTTGGGAAAAATGGCCGTGGTTGGAAGTCTTAAATTTGGAGAATAACAGTTTGTCTGGTGAGATTCCAAGAACATTGGGTTCTTTACGTTTACAGCATCTAAACATGCATGGGAACAAGATCTCTGGAAGATTACATTATTCTCTAATGAACTTAACAGAACTAGATGTTCTTGAACTTGGAAGGAATGAACTTACTGGAAGCATTCCAACATGGATTGGAACAAAACTTACTCTTTTAAGAATTCTCAACCTTCGATCAAACCGTTTTGACGGAAATATTCCTCATGAGCTTTGTCATATTAGACATATTCAAATATTAGATCTTGCTCATAACAACCTATCTGGAAATATTCCGAGATGCTTCAACAACTTTAGTATCCTTTCCGGCATCGAAAGCAATTCAGGACAAGGCTTTGCTTACGGTACTGGACCTGAATTATTTATTGCTGGTGATTTATTGGTGACGAATGGACGAGAGGATACATATAGGAGTATTCTTCCATTAGTGATGTTGATAGATCTTTCGAGTAACAATCTCACCGGATACATTCCTAGTGAGTTAATGTCCCTCTTGGAGTTAACATCGTTGAATTTATCAAGAAATCAATTAAATGGAAGTATCCCAGAGAAGATCGGAAACATGAAAGAACTGATATCTTTAGATTTATCCGTAAACAGGCTTTCCGGGGAACTTCCCATGAGCTTGTCAAGTTTACATTTCTTGAGTAGCTTCAACGTGTCCTTCAACAATTTAACAGGAAGAATTCCAACAGGTACACAGCTTCAAAGCTTCGATGAGTCTAGCTTCTTTGGCAACAAACTTTGTGGAGCTCCACTAACTGAAACTAATGGTTGTGAACTGGTTAAAGCAGCAACTCATACAATAGGAGAGAAAAAAGAAGAGGATGGAGCAGATTGGGGGTTGATTATAAGCATAGTGGTTGGATTTGTTAGTGGATTTTGGATGATTATGGGTCCATTGATAGTGAGAAGATCATGGAGGATTGCATATTTCGGTTTTCTGAGTAAATTGAGGTATATGGTTTATGATGTTATACATAAGTATTGTTGTCACATGTTTTCTTGTTGATGCTGTAATATGTTTCATGTATTACTTCAGAATTTGAAAACTTTGTATTAAAACTGGATAATGTCATGTCGTGTTGTGTTGTGTTGTGTTGTTTGTGTTCGTAAGTATGTTATTTGTATGATCATTTTCTTTGAAGCAGTAAAAAAATGGTGTAAAATGGGATGCCCCAAATCTGGGGAAATTGAGATAAATAAACCTGTAGGACAGAAAATTACTAAACCACAGGTTTTGCATAGCTATGTTGGGGGGTTTTATGAATCCATATATTGATTGTCTTTTTATGTTTAATCTAAACGAGGAAGAAGGAAACCGAAGGCTCAAATCAAAGAAAGAAAGAAAGAAAGAAAGAAGGAAACACACGTTGCGGCGTGTTGACTCGCAAAATTTTGAACAAAACGTATAACGAAAAACTTGCGAAAAATGAAAAGTATAGGGGACCAAAGTTGAAAATAAAAAAGTGTTGGGGTTAAATTGCAAAACATGAAAGTCTTTGAGTTAAAAGTAAAAAAATCAAAGAGGTTAAAATGAAAAGATAAAAACCTTTGGATGAAAAATGAATTTTTTTTTTTTTTTTTTTTTTGAAAGACTCCCCATACGTATGGTACAACAACATAAAGCAACAAAATGTTGCTTATTTATAGTATGAAAATAATAATAATAATAATATACAGTTACTATAACAGTTATTTGTCGTTTGATACTTTAATAAAACGACCCTTTTCAATCCGAGCTCATTTTGGTCAGAACCCAAACATATATGTTAAATATACTTAAAAAAACTATTGTTAAGATGATCTAATGTTTATTTGGTACAACAATTCCAGAGATGGTACAGATTTTGGTATTGCTATAGGCAACTTTTAACATGTTTTCTTTTTAATTGATATTACCCATTTAACTTGTTAATGATTTCATATAAATAGGTTAAAGGTTGCTCCAATGCTTACCCTTTATCTTCAACATCAATCCATATAAAATTATGTATTAGATGTTAACTGTCCAATAAAAATAAATCTACCGCGATACATATATATTCTTCACTATGACCAATAGGAGACCTAGTGACAAAAATGGAAGTATATAAAACTTTAGAAAAAAAATCAAGAGGAAATATGTGTACTGATTGATATACAAGTAAAAACAATATGAAATGATCATAACTAGGCCCCGTTTTTTTTTATCGGGTTCAACTTAGTTACACCATGCTGATGATAACTCCAAATCAACGTCTTCCTCCCACCATGTTGCAGTCTGCAGACAACACACCGAATTATACCAAATGTACAAAAAATGGTAAACGGGTCAATTTGGGTTATGGAAGAAGGTCAAAAGTTTGAACTCTACAAAGCCTTTAAGGGGTCAAATTTGTAAGATAAAAATATGACTAAATTGAAAACAGGCAACACGGGTCAAATTGATTGAAAGCCGCTCAAAGCGTATTCTATGCATAAAATTTGATTAAATCATTTTATTTAAAGAGGCATTACTGTATAAAAAATATAGTTATTTATAAGCCTCGAAAAAAGAAAAGATGGATTACCATCAGTTTATTGAAATTTTGTAACTATGATAATGGTCAAATGAGCAATTTAGCCAAGAAACATCTTTTGAATTACCATCAGTTTATTATCTAATGATGATGATAACGATAATGATGATGGATGGGCTGATGAGTGATTCAGCCTGGAACTTTCTAGAAAAATACATCCTACGGGTGGAGGGTGAATTTTTGGAGGAACGAAAAGAAATGAGAAATTTACCTTATCCCCTGCGAAGGAACTCAAGTTGGCTTCCTTGTTCCTCCTTCAGTCCAAGAACCCTTAGCAGTTCTTCTTTCGTCTGTTCATACCAAACAAATGTCTATGAAAAATGTGTGGACTCGGGTTACCCTTTTATCCCTAACGGGTCGAACACTAAAATAAACAAAATCGGCTTGAAAAGAAACGGGTCAAAAACTAAGTGTGAAGTACTTACTTCATTAAGGGTGAAGCGGGTTTCACTTTCAGCAACACAAGCATACGAATTATCCGTTTGCTTAAGCATCACCTGCAAACGGATAAGCATCACCTGCCAGGGTCCTGCAACAATAGTTGCAATAAACAAAAAAAACATGTTTCAGATTAATATAATTCTATAGACTGAAACATGCTAGTATTACGGTTTATACATCATGAATTTCAGTACATACAAGACAAGAAAGAAAATATGTCATTCCAACAAGCTAATTGTAGAAACCAATTAACAGGTCTTTTTTCTGATTATTAATAATTTAATGAATAATGATGTAGCATCTTATTTGTCATTTTATTGTAATTGTTTTTAGAAGTATTTATCTAATAAATTATGATGTGGCATCTTAAGACATTTCGTAATTTTTAAAGCTAAGTGTTCTAAAAAGATAACTTTTGTGAAACTTGTACATATATTTATTTCATATATGCATATATATGGCATCAGATGGGGCGGGGCTGCTGACATGTCATCAACGTAATGTCAAAATTAATATTCTTACCAGGGTATTGGCGGAAGAGGGCCCCAGTGTAATTCACAATATATGGTGCTACCGCTACTGTCTTTACATTTCAAAGTAAAAATGTCTATCAAAGAAATGCCAAACACTATAAAAAAATAATTTAAATAAATAAAATCATAAGATTGAAAGAACTACCTTGGAATACTCTCTTATCCGAATATAAAAAACCGGAGTAAATTGAGAAAGAAATCGGTAGTGTAAATCTTTCGGTGGAAAACCAAGAAGACCAAGGTCAGCTCTGCCAAATCCAACCATTCCATTTGTCAGAAAGGAAAAAAACTAAAATTAATGGCATCATATATGAATTTTATCTAAAATTAAATCCACATAAATATTACCGCAACGTCTCAAGTTCCAGATTAAATAGAAGCGCGGGTGTTGATGCCCCAAATTTTTCCTGCAGGTCAGCATGGACCAATATTGTTTTATTCAGATATTTTAATTATTGTACTAACAATATTGTTTCTAAACCATAATTCGAACATTAACTGTTCAGAATTTTTATAGTGGACAAGAAGTGTTTGTTGGTCAACCAAACCGTTTTGACCCGTTACTAAACCAATCCATATAAGAGAAAATACACCCGTACCAGATATGTCTCGATGGTAGCAAGTTCACGGGTGCTGCAACAAATGAATACATAAAGCGTTGGCGGTTTGTCAGACTGCCACCTATCTGTGTCATAAACAGGTCAGTTATAAAAAAATGTTATAAACGGGTCAGTTACAAAAAAATGTCATAAACGGGTCACTTATGCAACAAAAATTGTAATTATTGTTGGATATCAAGAACACTTAATTATGAATTAATCATGCATCAAGAACAATAACATGGGGTCAATTTGGATAAATTTCGTCTGTCAACGAAAGTCAACGCAGACTGTTTTGATTATGAAATTGATCTACGTAACCATACAATTTTGCGCCCATTTGTAGTCTATGAAACGGTACGAACAAGGTAGTTATACCTATTCGTTTGGGGTACCAGAAAACTGTCATTAACTGCCAATTAACGGCCTTTGACTTTCGTTTCCTGCCTTATGACCAATCATCATCATCATCATCATCATACTCATCATCATACAGCCATACATCTACCCCGTTGGAATAGAGAGACTTCTTCCAGTGAGACCCCCCGGCTCGAAGGTAGTTTTGTATCAAGCCTTGGACATAAGGCACATAACACTCGGCAATTAAGACAAAGGTCAATTAGTGCATGTACTCCTGTGTCTTTCGGCTATCAACGCCACCACATGATGCATGATTAACCATCCCCCTCTTTTAACATTATTTTCATGAAATTAGTAAAATAACGTTAAAATTAGTGCACTTTCACTTTTAATCCAAATACACGATCAAATAATCTAAGTCTAGATTACATTCTAATTATTATATACTATATATCACAAGTATATATTCCTCTTCTACATTAAAATAAATGCTGCAGTATGGAAGTTTAGAGAAGTTTGTTTTTCTATAAAACTAACCTTCATTTTCATCGTCAAAATCAAAATCGAGTGTGTTCCTTATAGATTTGAAAAAGGAAGAAACAGGGCCAGCTGGAATATCATCCAACGAACCGATAGTGATTCCGTCAACCTGCATTAAGGACATATAGGGATTTATGAATCTCAGATTAGGGTTTATAATGACATTAACATTTAAAAATTAGGGATTGTAATCCATGATCATCATACTGCTTTATGCTGATCACCAGCAGAATACAACAGTTTTCAAATTGTATAAAACAGCTAACAAAAGAGTTTTTTTGAAGGAGCAAAACAAACTTCAGTTGAACAGCATCTATTATTTCAAGTGCACCAATTTACATACTTTGAAATGTAAAAATAAATCCGTATATAAATTAGTACTAAAAGGATTATTTCACTTACCAAATCAATAGCTGATTTGAATAGCTCTGAGGCTCTACGTCTTTCTGGCTTGTCAGGGAACACCTACATCAAACAATAAGTTCGAAACGCGTATACCATCAACGGTTGACGATGAGGTGGCAATTTTGACCCGTTTATTTGTAAATGGGTTGATTTGGGTCATGTGTTATCTAAGATTTGGGACAAAAACTGTAGATACTTCAAATGAAGAAAATGAAATGAAAATAAAAATGACTTACAATGCGAGCTCGTGTTTCCCGAATTTCTTGTAGCTTCCTTACAACAGCCAATGCAAGTTGCACATTGGCATCGGTAAACTCATCTGAAGACCCCTTCACAATGTCATATAGGGGAAGCTTTATACTTAGAAAAAAGCTTCGAGAAGCTTCATTTTACGAAACCAGCAAGAAAGCATGAAGTCTATGAAGATACCTTATATGAAGAAATGCTGGTAGGTAATGGCCTGTTGATGTCAACAATTTAAAATGTAAGCAAACGAAAATTAATAAATGTAAGCAAAGGGAAAATAACAAATGCAAGCAGAAGTTTTATCAAAGTTATGGAGTTATGACAATTGAATAGGTGTCAATAAGACAATGTATATACTCCAGTAAATAAATAAAGACTGATTAGCTTCTTGATTTCCCGTTACAAACAAAGGATCATTCTTATTACTTAGTGAGAAAAGTGACTTAGACTCGTCTAGAGCCACTAGTATTGATGGCGGATATGAAGCCAGTGCAGCTGGTCATGAACTGTGGGTCCAAGCTTGTTTTTTTAAAAAGCGTGAGGCCCTCCAAGGTGTTTATGACCCGAAAGCCATGGTGAGAAGCGAGATCCTCCCGTACGCGGTACGCGAGACGTTGCTATATGTACAACCAAATGAACTTTATGTACAACTGAAAGCTGCATCTCTCTCACCTCTTTTACATCCTTCATCAAACCCATTCACAATCTCTTCACCCTTTTGGTCGGTTTTTGAAATTTAGCCTCCTCCAGACCCTAATTTTGACACACATGCGCCGCCTTTAGACCCTGAGGCGTTTTTCCGATAGCCCCACACCTCAAGCACGCTTTTAAAACTAAGTGTCCAATACCAAAACATTAAATTTTTAGGGCACGGGGCCTTCTTGCAGATGAATAATTGAGCAAATTTTACAGACTCCTCATTGGGCAACGGGACTTGCAGCTGAGTTTCTGATGCTAAGAACTTGCTGGAGTTATATACCAAGTCCATTGAGCTGCTTTTCTTAGCCTGGTGTTCCATTTATACCCCATGTGTCCATATATCCTAAATGTTGATAGTTGTTTATTGACTTCCATTTCTCTTTTAACTTCATGAATAGGCAGGCATACTACTTCTATACTAATCCAATATTTACCTCTTTACCTAATTTTATAAATTACAGTATGAATTATATACAATCACATTTCCACAATCTACACTGTGATTCCTTACGCAATCCCACATCGTTTTGTCCTGCCTACGGAGTACGGACAACATACTGGTGTAAGATGGTAAAATACTTAAATTGATTATGAATGAAGGTTGTCATACTATATATAAAGATCATAAGAATGAGCCCGTAGGCTCACACAAATAAAACCTAATAATAATATACTCCAATAACCAGGCAGTAACTAATGGCCCGTCTCAAATATCACCAACGCGTTTTGGTCACACTGGATATGGGTGAGAGCAAAATTCCACGGTTAAACGTGCTTAAGTGGGAGTAACCTACGGATGGGTGGCATGTCTATGAGCTCCTAAGGGGGGAAGGGGTGCCCAACCCACATACCTTAAGTCCCGCCAATCCCCTTGCGCCATGTCACTCGGTCTATCCACTACCCTAAACTACCCGATTTAATAACGCCACTATTTTAAAACATGGACCCACCATTTGACCCCACTCTCTCTCTCCATACACACAACTCTCTCTGTCTCTCTCCTCTTATCACACTTAAGACCATCCGTAGTGGATAATCTAGAACCTACCCTCAAGGTACTACTACCCGCAGGACCGGCGGCGGTGTGCAGCCTGCGGGTAGGGGTACCCGAAGGCAGGGGATCGAGCACCCCGGGTCCCCTAATGAACAAATTGGACAATATTGGTTGGTACGAAGGGCCAGATGTCACATACAGGGAATTACATGTCGGGTGGTGATGGCCATTGTTCTTTTGGGGGAAACACTCAACAAACAAATCATGCAATGAGGAACTGAATAGATTAGAGAATTACGTGAAATCAATTTCGAGGCGCGTTTTGGCGTCATGGAGAGCAGAGGCGAGAGAAATAGCGGCATCTGCAACAAGAACTTGGTAGGATTTAGGCTTGTAAACTGATACTCCGACCTTCCGAGGTGTAGAAGAACCTTCGTTGCTGCTGCTGCTGCTGCACCTGATTGTATTCGCTGCAGTTTATTGAGGGAAGATGAGGAATCGAAGAGTATTCGAACGGGGAAGAGAGAGGAAGTAGGAGAGAGAGTCAGATTAATTAATGATTAAATGATTAAACTTTTATTTATTTATTTATTCTTTGAGTAATAAAGAAACACTTAAATATGAATAATCACAATTACTTATATTTTAATTTTTAGTTTAGTTGGTAGTATAATTAAAAGATTAAGATACAGATTCAACTTTACACTCTATAAGACTGCGGGGTATGGTGGGCCGGGGGTTGGGCTTGGGTTGGGGCATTTGTTGACACGTGGCTTGGGGTGGCAGACATGGGGCGACCCACATTAAAACAGGGTATGGTGGGGCGGGGGTTGGGGGCGTGGGTTTGGTGGGCTTCGCTGGGCTGACCCGGCTGGCTCTTTGTAATTAAAGAAAATTACATAAAAATTAAAAAAAATTACATAAAAAAAATTACATAAAAAAATTTCCTAACGTTTATATTTGTTTTTTATCTCTTCTCTCATCTCCAAGACTATTTCCAACTCGTCACCCTTTAGGTGATCAATCGGCTGGGATAGAATTTTCAAATCCTCCCGTCTTTGTCTCTCGGCTTCTCTAGCGGCATCTCTAGCTTCTTTTCTATTCCGAATTTCGGCCCTTTGTTGTTGGAAGACGTTGAATGTATCCATCTTGGATGAAATGTCATCCAACTGGTCGCTGTATATTCCTCTATGCAAGAGCGAACTCCCAGCTGAAGGTGATGCCGTAGCAGATCTTGATTTTTGAGCACGCCTTTTTGTGGCATCTCTTCCATACTCAGGCCGGTTTGGGCTTGGCGAATCATCAAAAAGGTCCTCAATCTCTTGATCTCGTGCATCAGATTGGGACGAGGCCCTCGACCTTTTGGAAGACGTGTTGCTTTCGCTACCACTGGGGATATTCGCCCACTTTGGATGAAACTTACAAATCTCCTAACAATGCATGAAACGGAAGTCGGTCCCCACATTTGTCTTGAATTGAACCAATGCATTCGTCACAATGTCGGCTTCGGTTTCACCACTTTTTGGGTTTTGTTTTGCTTTATTTAAAAAACCACTATATTTTGTAAGTTGGCCGCTTATCTCGGTCCACTTCGAGGATAAGCTATCGTTTTCACGATAAACCTCTTTTCCCAATTCTTCATGGAATATTCTACTAACCCCTTGCCACAAATAGGTTTGATGTTGAGAATTTCCTGTTTTTATAAAAACAAAATGTAATATATTACAAAGTTATATAAAAAAAAACATTAATAAAAACAAAGTTTAAGAATACCTAAAGTTGAATGTTGAGATTGTTGAAACCAACCCCTCGCCAATGCAAGTTCTTCAGGAACGGTCCATTTTAGTTGTTTTCGCTTGATGGTTTCAAGTGCTTTATCCGCCTCGGTTTTTTTCTTATGGCTTCTCTTTTTTATGGGTTGGGGTGCGGAAGGACCATCGTTGGGTGGTTGAGTTTCGGGGACGGTTTCGTTTTGTGAAAGGTCGATGGAGGTTGGTGAAAGGTTGATGGCCGTTTGTGTAAACGGGGTAGGTATCGAATCATCGGTGTGTGGGAAGTTAGTAAACACACGATTCCCAATATACGATGCATAACTCGCTTCTTGGGGCATAGAAGAGTGTATGAAAAATGGACGAGGCATTGGACGATTGGGTGGTGGGCTAGGATTATTTTCTTGGAATACATACGGGTTGTTCGGGTCAAAAGGACGGTTATGAGGATGCATTTTTTCGTTTTGTAGATGGAGAATTGAAGATGAATGTGGTAAAAAAATGGAAGAAATTGTGAGGTTTTATAGTGGAAAAATAAAATTTTATTAGTTTTTTTTTTAAGATAGCCGTTGGCCAACGGCTAGCCCAACGGCTTCTTTGGTTTGTCCAATTAGAGCCCGCCATGTCAGCTTGGCCAGACCGCCCCACGCCCGGCTTGAAACCCATGCCCCAAGGGCCACGCCGAAACCCATGCCCACCCGGGGTGGTGGCTTGGGCGTTTCCCCCCTACCCACGCCCAAACTCCCGCCCCATACCCCGCAGTCTAATATATAAGTTTACTTCTCATTCATGAGGCTTTGGATAGTGGGTTGCGTCCCGTGCCACCTCACCAGGCATGAGCATCAAACACCGCTGCCCGTTGTTAATAAGGGGTGTGGCTAATGTCATCTTCTAATAACGGGCATTAAGCCCTTGAGAGGTTGGGTCTGCCCTTTTTTTGAGTTTTGATCAATCATATTATTTTCTTTTTTATTTTCTTTAATTTATTTTTGAGTTATTACATAGGTTTGTCCCACTTGCTTAGTTATTTGATGGTTTAGTTATTGCCCCACTACTTACCGTGGTTCTACGTGACATCACCTATTGGATGGTTTAGTTATTCCACTGTATGCCCCGGTAATACCCGAATTTTTAAATAATAAAATATTACTAATTATTATATAAATGAGAAACTTGTTAACAGTTAAATACTAAGTTTCATTTTGCACATTTAATATATCTAAATAGTATAATATATATTCTCAAAAAAGGAAATATGTAATAAAAAATTGATAAACGTATATGATAAAAAGATAATAATAAATATATAAACTCTTTTTAGAAGCATAGAAAGCATCCTTATCATTTACTTAACATGGTCACTTTCTTTAGTAACATAATAACACCTGTAATCATTTGAAACAAACCCTATCTTCAAATTTTGACATTTTTCTCAAAACTTAGAGGCCAATAAAACCTCTTATAAAACCATCCGTTGCCTTTCCAAAATCAAACCATCCCTAATTCGTTTTCTTTCTTCCTGTCACCCTCTACAATATTTACGGACAATTTTTCTCATGTTTCGCATACACATTGAGGTACAATATTAAACTTACATGTTATATTAAGATTTATAAGTTATAAGTGGGGCTGAAACTGTCAAAGTTGAAAGTGAATTTATAAGTTCAAGGCTTGAATGTGTCTATTATTGAAATTGTGAATGCTCTAAGTTAGTATATTAAGATTTACTAGGTTAGAACCTCGTGTATTACACGGGTTGAATAAATGTAATTTTATATATTAAACAATAAAAAGTTAGATCTTTATGAACCCCGTATATTGTACAGGTTAACTAAATGTAATTTTACATATCAAATAATAAAAAGAGTTATATCTTTAAAAACATGTGTATTACACAGATCAAATAAATGCAATTTTGTATACTAAATACTAAAAACGTCGTATCTTTAAAAAACCCGTGTGTAGGTCCCGATACGGATCGTCGGACTACGATGACTTCTTGTTTCGGGTGCCGTAACGAGTGTGGAATCCTCGTTGCGACACAAACCGATCGAGAGAGCAAACACAAAAACAAAGATTCAATGTTTAAACCTTAAATGTGTATAGATCTGGAAGAGTTTGGTTACAAGAATATAATACTCTCAAACTCTCAGATGTGTGCTCTCTTATCTAATCTGTTTGGCTGCAAGTGCCTTTAAAAAGCAACCATATCCACAAGCCCACTCTTCGTGGCCTGATTCTTCGCCGCGCATGGACTGGCCGGACGAACACTTAGGGGCTGTTTGGTAGCCTCTTAATCCATTCAGAGGCTGCCTCTTAATGAAATCATTTGTGGCCCTTATGTCTGAATGAATAAGAGGTAACCTTATGTCTGACTGAATAAGAGGTAACATCTGAATGGTAAACCATCACATGTCACATTCTTCTACATTATCTTTGTTAAACTCTTAAATGATTTCATTAAGAGGTAGCCTCTTAATGTCATTCAGATGCTACCAAACAACCCCTTAGTCTTCGTCACAATGGAGAGTTCGTCCAGGTTAATCTTCGCCATGTGAGGGGTTCGTCCACCATGACTGTTCGTCATGAAAGGGGCTTCGTCCAAGAGTGTAGTCTTCATAGAGATAGATGAAAGACTAGGCCCAATCAAAGATGATCTTCATAAAGGCCCAATAAGCATCAATTTAGCGTAGACATTTCTTGCATAGCAGATACTTCAATATATTTAAATCTTGTATGCATTTTGTAAAAGGACATGACATCATCATGGTGATGTCAATTAGCGGCTCTTCGTGCTTCGTGCGTCGGTCTCTGGAGCGCACGATGGAGGTATGTCGCGACGTCGGGCTCGAACCGAACCGAACCAAGTCGAACCGAACCAAGCCGCATCCACAAAGTGTATCAACAAACTCCCCCTTGGATGCTGCTCGTGAGGTTCTGTCACACCCCAACCGATGGCGGAAACATCGGGGCATGGCACAGAGCGAAACAGATTGTCCAGATGTTTCCATAACAATTATCATTACCAATCAATTTAAAGTAACACGTCTCATACCATGTGTAACAACTCTCATCAAAAGTCCTATTTATTATTTTATTTTAACCAATAGGAAACCCTAATTGAGAAACCCAAGTGATTCTGCACAAACCCTAAAATTTCCAGAACAATCAGAATCAGGATCAGGGCCCCTAAAACTCAGGGGGGGTATTCCCTATTGACAATTATCCACATATCTTGCTGTCTAAATCGAATTTTCAAGATCCGTCGACTCAGCTAGGCTAGAAACACATGTGGCAACCATATGATGAAATGTGACCCGTCGCGCCACGCGAGGGGGTCAAATTTCATGTATAAATAGCAGGCATTGGGACTTGCATTTCTGCGTTGGAACGACGTTAAAATTCATTTCTTACGTCGAGATATCAACTGTTTACTATAAAACACACACATAGATCGAATTCTGCCGCGATAACAGGGTATTAACTCGATCGCTACTACGATTCAATGTCCGATCGATTGAAATCAATCCAATGGATGTTTAAGTGCTGCCCAAATTAGGGTTTATGCTTTGTCATTCGTCATGAATTCGATGGATGTTTAAGTATCGCACTTTGTCATTCGTTGTGAGGGTTTTATCTCATGAGTTATCGTAAAAGATGTATTAGTTAACTGACCTAGTTCGTGTGCATTAAATTAGATTACAAGGATAATCAATAGACTGAGCTCTGCCTATATAAATCTGCAAAGTATCAAGGCTTATCTATAGGCTAATCTTTGCTCGTATGAATCTGCATGCTTATAATGTGAGTCATTCTCTTTTTATCAAATTAATTTCAAAAGCATGTTTATTTTTAAGGTTATAATTACAGGGATTAAGTCTTTGTAATCACCAATTTACACCCGGTATGTGGGGTATTGTATACATTACTACTGTAGTTAGGTGAGCGTACCTAAAAATTAGGTGGGCGTACCTAAATCATGAGAATTAGGTGGGCGTACCTAAATCATGAAATACGTCACTATTGGGTGACTGGACCCAATCGTGATATGACCATAGTCACAGATCCGGTCGAGTGACAAATACTGTGGGTAATTGGTTGATATCAGGAAACATTGTAATCGCTCTTAATACTGTAACTTATAACACTGGTTTCTAGTTATACTTTACAGTGATTAAGTCTTTGCCAATCTTAAAGAAGCAAATGTAAAAACTCTTAATGCTGTGAATGATAACAAATATGTTTTTGTACACAATGAATGAACTCACCAATATTTCCTGCTGACAAAACCTTTTTAAAACGCGTTTCAGGTAATTATAGTAGATCTGGAATAAGAGTTGGATATGGCACTGAAAGGGCTTCAAGACGTGGCTTATTTTTATTAATTAAATCAAATTAAGAAAGATTGTTTTATGTAATTGGGTTTATCCCTTATTAAAGCTACCAGTGTAAAACATGGGTTTATCTCATCTATTTAAATAAATAAAATCCGGTGTTTTCTAAACTCTGATATTTTTCCTAACTCACGGTTCTGATGAAATTCCGCTGCAATATTTTTCAAAATAATCACCGGTACCACTTGGCTGTTCGCGGCTCCCGATTCCGTCCATGGTGGGTCGGGGGACGTGACAGAAGGTGGTATCAGAGCCAAGCCACTGATTTAATTAAATACCTAAGCTTATAAGGTGTTGTGCTAATAATACCTAAGCTTATATAAAAGAGTTAGGAGATTGCTATTTTCTGGTAGCATTCAGGATAATATTTAGTCTTGAACCTAAGAAAGATGCCTTAGTATTAGCTTCGAGACAAGCTAATTAATTGCTTTGATAAAATAGAATGGGTATTGGTATGCCGTGAGGATGATGACTAGAACGTTGCAAGTATGGTAAATAAGCAATAACACTTGGCCACTGTTATTTCTTATTTATTGGTACTACTAGGTTCTAGAATATGATCTGTCATGAGAATACTAATTTCCTTGTTCCTTGTTAAAAGCTCTAAATAAAAAGGATTCATTTTAAATCATGATTTAAGAAAAATACTATTTATGGGAAATATAAATTTTTCTCCGGCAAGACTGGGTATGGTGTAGCAGACTCTCCAGCTTGTCCGGATATAATAAGGGTTACCTCTCCGGCGAGAACCGGGTAAGCATGTATATAATATGTCAGCAAGTGACAAGATTTTCCTAAATAGTATCATGACCAGATATCTGACTGATTCTTGGAAATATGAATCTGTTAAATGCATTAACCTTATGAAAGGTATGTATAGTACAGCATGTGAAATATATGATTATATAGATATGTATATCTATAAGGAATTCCAAAAGCCATAACAATTGACAATTTGGAATAAAACACAGGCATATGTGTCAATAATAAATCTAGATTTCTTTATCAGGAATCTCTTGCATATATATATATATAATTCCGATATCAAACATTATTTCGTTTGATCATCTACCTCGTAACTCGTGCAAACAATATAAATACTGGAAACCCTTTAAGTGGGGACACCATCAAAAGTATAAGAATTTCTTTTGTGTTACCTTAGATTATTAACACATTAGGAAACCTGTTGCTAAAATTGTGCTAGGCACAAAACATCTAAGAACTTACATTAATAAGAATAATTTTACTTTCTTTAAGAACTCTTGTAAAGATAAGAGTAATCACCATTAGATGCATTTACAAAGACTCTCCTCACTTATAATCCTATTAAGATTACTAGTAGTAAGGAAACTGTTATGACAATACATGGGCTTAAAGGATGGAAGTGTCGTAACCATTAGCATATGTTAAATGAAGTAATGTATGCTTCAAAATTTAGACATTTAGATAGTGAAACCCGATCTTCAAAACATGTGGTCAAGACATATGCCATGAAATAAAAAGAACTCCTGTCTGCTTCTTAAAAAGGAACAAATGACAAATAAGTTCTTAAACCATCGGATGATGGGTGTAGATTGTCGAGGGTATACTTCAACATTCTTCGAGTATGCAAGAGTGGTACCAACACTGGCTTCGCCAGAACCAGTACTTATTTCCTCTATATTTAGGGATTGATTGGAGAAATCCGTAATATCGTTAAAGCTGCGAGACCTCGCACTATTGACGATATGATAGAAATAGTTAATACCCTAACTAATGAACTGGTACGTTCTTAATTCCTGACGTTTATGCAAAAGTATTATTTGACTCTGGTGCAAACCAAAGTTTTATAAATACTTTATTCTGCCAAGCACTTAAGCTACCCTTAACCTCCATTAGGCAGATTTTTACAGTTGAAACGGCAGATGGAAATTCTCTTAACATAGAGAAAGTTTTGCGAGAAGGAAAGATAGAACTCTTAGGCCACAAATTCTCTGCAAACCTGTTACCTATGAAGTTAGCCAAATTCAATGTGGTATTAGGAATGGATTGGTTAATAGCCAACCATGCTCGAATCCTTTGTGATAAGAACTCTATAGAAATTCGAACACCTACCGGAGAAGTAATCATGGTTACAGGAGATAAGCCACAAAAACCCATGAAGTTCATTTCAGTAATGAAAGTTGCTAGTTATGAACAGGAAATAAGGAATAGTGTATATGGTTTTAGTAATCATTAACATGAAAAATAAGGAACTCAAAGAAATTCCTGTAGTTTCAGAATACCTAGATATATTCCAGAAGAACTCCCGGGATTACCACCCGACAGGGAAGTAGAATTTAGGATTCATTTAATTCGTGGAACTACACCAATAGCCAAGGCACCCTATCGGTTAGCACCCACAGAAATGTTAGAATTGAAAAAGCAGTTAGATGAATTGCTAAAGTAAAGGATTCATACAACCTAATTCGTCCCCTTTGGGAGCACCAATATTGTTTGTAAAGAAAATGGATGGTTCAATGAGAATGTGTATTGATTATAGAGAATTAAATAAGGTTACAATTAAGAATCGATACCCATTACTTAGGATTGATGGTCTCTTTGATCAACTCCAGGGAGCTATATATTTTTCTAAGATCGACTTACGCTCCGGATACCATCAGTTGAAAGTTCAAGAGAAAAACATACAGACTGCTTTCAGAACTAGGTATGGTCATTACGAGTTTACTGTCATGCCCTTCGGACTAACGAATGCACTTGCAGCATTTATGGACATGATGAATAGGATCTGTAAACCGTACTTGGATAAATTTGTAATTGTCTTCATCGACGATATAATTATTTATTCCAAAAATCAGGAGGAACATTGTTAGCACTTGCATGCACTCTTAACCTTGTTAAGAAAGGAAAAGCTTTACGCCAATTTCTCGAAGTATGAATTTTGGCTACAGGAAGTGCAATTTTTAGAACACATGGTGAATCACGAAGGCATTCACATAGATCCCTCTAAGATAGAAGCGATTACCAAATGGAAGATTCCACAGTCAGCTATGGAAATTAGAAGTTTTAGAGGTTTAGCTGGATATTATAGACGGTTTATTAAGGATTTTTCCAAGATAGTTGTACCATTAACTAAGCTAACCTAACCTGTAAAGCAGTTAAGTTGAATGGGGACCCAGGCAAGAAGAGGTGTAACAACCCGCACTTTCGTGAGTTGTTACTACTCGATATACTCGTTACGCCTAACACCAGAGATTCGGATCATAATGTAACTATATCGCATATATCGTTATTCGAAGGATAATCGCACATTTTCGAAATACAATATCGCTATACTATACCACACCACAAACACTAACACTCACGACGGCACTGAGTGAGGACCTATTCTACCCTCCTCGGTGGCCGTGATGTGTCGAAACGCAGACAATCGACGCTAACAAAGACTCCCGGGTGAGTGCTATAGCTCCAGTCGTCGTGACGATGATGACAATACGAGTAAGTGGTACCCTGTCAGTCATTGTGGCACAACACACAATAACGTTCACTATGACATCGAGAAAAGGACCTATACTACCCTCCCTGATGGCTGTGAAACGTTGCTAATAATCGCATACTCGAATCGAAAACCGATTGTTGTATCGAAACTTTAGATTATGGATACGTATGTGACAACCCGCACTAAACCAGGTATCCGTACAACTTAATTAATGATTAATTACTACTTAATTACTGTGCTTGATTGAACTAGCTGATGAACTGCTACCTGCATACTGATACATGCACTTACTTGCATCATACTTTATATGCTGTCACTACATTATTTACATACGGCACCTTAGTGACAAACATGATGCACAAAAAGCACAGTAGCACTAAACGGATACACAGTGAACATGCTGATATAACCAGCATCAGGCAGATACTGCCTCTAAGGCCTGTTAAGAGCCTCATATATTTTGGCTACACTGGTAGTGAGTGTAGGATATAAGGGTTGTGGTACCGCGTCTCTAGGAATAAGATACACCGATTCGGATGTGCCAAAAACGTATTTTAAGTACCAAACACAGCACTTTAATAAACAAACCAGCTTCTAGCTGACTAGTAAAGTGCCAAAATATGAGGAAATAACACTAGACACTTTCTAAAGTGTCGGGAAAACAAATTGTGTCACTAAAAATGTAATAACGACACTTTAAAGTTTTTGTAACGCTTTAACGGATTACTATCCAACCGGACACCCGGACTTTACCCGGAACATGAAAATATTAGTATTTTCACTAATTATATTTTTCTGAGCCAGTTAGGGTCTCTGATTACCCTAACACCCGCCATAACGTGTAACATACAACTAACGAGGTTAAATACTTAGTTAACTTATTTAACCATAACTAACCTCCTAATTACTACTTAAAATCGAACCAAGACCCCCCCCCCCCCATGGCCGATTCGGTCCCTTTGTAACTAGAGGGGAACATGCAAGTACAATGTGATCTTGTTAAATCTTATATGTCTAGTATCTATGTGACATATTGACCATTGGGTAATACACACTAATTTATCTATAAATACACCTTAATCACTCATAAGAACTTCATCACATAAACACTTTCACAAACCACACAAAACTCTCTCTCTTGCCCTCTAAAGCTCACGGCCAAGACACCCACATCCATCCATCCGATTTCAAGTCTAGTTCGAGCCATTCCAATCATTTGCAAGTGTTAAGGGTCGCGTATTAGGAGCTTTGGTGCAAGCGGAACGCGAAGGACCTCCACCGATAGCTTTTATCCACCTCATTTTCGCCAAAGATCTTCCCTAGCCTTGAGCTAGAGGTATAATGTTTAAAACTTGTTTTTACACTCATCTAAAGTGGTTAAAAGAACTTTCGTCGGTTAAATATCGTAAACATGCGTTTTGAAACTTTAAAGTCTAGTAAAATCACAAAAATGGTGGATAATAACATATAACTTGTGTAAAAGTCGTAGGACTTGAAATATGTGATTATTGAGACCCGATCTATGATGTGGTAGCTCGGATCTCCGTTTAACCCGACTTTGTAAGATCATGTATCTTCACATAAGCTTGTTTTTGGTTACCACAAGGGTTAAAAGGCGAAACTCTACCACACAAGATACATGAACTTGTGTAGAAATATTTTACTTGTGTAAAAGTGATTTAACCGGTACAATGGTGTTTAAAACTAGCGGATCTACGCATCCGCAAGTGGTATTTTTGAAAGACCACACTTTAAAGAAATCATATTTTTCTAAAGATGAATCTTACACTAATAAATATGGTTTTATAAACCACAAGTGTGTAAACACTTGTGAAACAAAGAGATCCGACAAAGAAGTAGATTTGTCACTTGTTACTAGAAGTTGTAAAGACGGATTTCTCTAAACACGGGGTTTTTACAAGATTAAAGCTACTTTATATAAAGATCTACATATATAAAGGTGATTTACATTAAAGATGCGGAGAAACTACAAGTTCATGCGATTATGCAAATTTACATACTTGTCGACTAGTTGGTTGTGTCGGAAATTGTTTGATTGAGTAAAAAAGATTGTTGAATTGATTTGTTAAAAGAAAATGATACGCTTGAAAGCGTGGCCACCTCCAGTTACAGAGGAAACTCTGGCGAAATTTTCTAAAAACCTAACACTTAGACTTTTTACACAACAAGTGTTAGAACTATTTTTGGACATATTTTCGAAACATAAATTTCGCCAGCACTATATTTTACTACATATCCGGAGGTGGGATTTTCACAAGGATTAACGTGATAAATATATTTGTCACAACACTGTTTATGATTATTTTGTGAAATACATAAATATTATTTTAGAGTAAAAATAATATTTACAAGCGTTAAGGATTCCAAAACTTTACGAACGCTTCCACATTAACATATAAGTTACACCGGTAATTACATTACCACAAGATTGATAAAACGTAACTTACGCACATGTATTGTATCCCCCATCCTTGGGAAGAAGAATAACTACCAAGTGTATATGGAACATAAACACGAGATAGTTGTCTAACTATTTCCCAAAGACATAAACTATAAAGCTAAGGCACGGCCGTCCGTCTAATAGAATTAGCACTTGTAGGTCGTTGCACAGCTTACTGTATTGGAGACACTTGGTAGAGACGCGCATTCACAGTGAGTTCATGTCCCCCTTTTCTCTAACTGTTTTCAGTTTACTTAACTGCGGGGGTGAAATACATGTTACTTTGTTTACAAGTACTTTATACATGGTATGATTTACGTAAGGAGGTTTAGATCATGTGAATGGGTAGTTAGAACACCGAGGGACTCGAGCGGTAGATCTATCTGGGTGTAGCGAGCCCAGCTCTAGGCCAAACGGACCTCTCTGAGGCCAACAGAACGGACCTGGAGTGACTTGGTACCCAACGCAAAAATCGGCTAGGGTTGTGTCTTCCTACTTGCATTTCACGACATGCTAATGGCCTTGCAAACCATTGGTGATCACAAGTCCTCTTACACTGCTACATACCAGGAAACTTTTATACTTACAAGTGTTTTTACTTACTCACTTGCACATGAACTCGCTCAACATTATTGTTGATTTTTCAACTCACATGTATTTCAGGAAATTAAACGGATCTGGCACGGTATGGAACGTTTTCCGCTGCACTTGTCATGGAGTCATCAGGGTTTAGGGGATGTGTCTCTTTCCTGGACAAGACACAGTCCTTAAACCACGTTTATGTTATGTTTTAGTTGTAATGTTGTTGAACAAGGTTATGGTTGTTGGTTAAAACAATGGTACTGTATTTTTCTTTTCAAAACTTAATGGATGACTTGCTTGGTTTTTAACTCATATAGCTTGTTATGGTTAAGCTATGGTATTAAGAAGTCACACCAAAAATTAACCACGCTTCCGCAAAGCCAGGGTGTGACAGCTTGGTATCAGAGCTCTGATCATAGCGAACTAGGATTCTTCCTTGAGTCTAGACTATGATCACTAGGGCTCTCACGAAAACATTTTCTGCATACCACTTAAGTCCAGATCCACACTTTTTACAAACAAATGTTGAGCACATTTTATTAATTATAAGTTCAGCTTGGAGGGCTGAGGATCGATCTGGAGGATCGAGATGATCAAGGTAGTTGAGCACGTTGGTTTGTTATAGGATCGATCTGGAGGATCGAGGTGATCAAGGTAGTCGAGCACGTTGGTTTGTTATAGGATCGATCTGGAGGATCGAGGTTTGGTTTAAGTGAAGGACAGAGCAGTCTTGTAGACTGGATGAAATTGGCTAGTAAGACTAGGAGAAGTATGTGATACCTTACTTGGTGACTTATGTGATTAACTGATTATATGATTGATTATTATACGTATATGTGTTTGTGTTACAAACGTTATGCTTTCATCAAGTACTAGAAAGATGGGCACTACAAACCCCATGACCATAGTATCAGACGACATAGTTCAACAAGGCACGAGGTGTACATTTCTGATACTACCGGCACAGACAATGACGACTTTCAGCCCTTTGTGCACTGCCTGAAGTCGTAGCAGAGCCTACTGATGGCCAACTTGTTGGGATTTTACCACTGGCGGTGATCCCTGCTCCTGTGCCCCTTGCCGCTTATCCTGTTGATGATACGCCCTCCCAACGAGGCCTCTGAAGACGATAATGATCTACTGGAGGAGGACCCATTCGAGGGCAGGACCTTATTACTGCTGGTATTAGACTACTGCATGCGGACGCTCCTATAGGGGAAACTTATGACCATTCCCCTATCCCAGACTCATTTGAGTTTCTGACACCCGCATCTTCACACATACAGGGAATACAGCACTACTTACACGACGCCGACCCTGATATGGCATCACTAGCTGCACCGGATCCCGCACACAGTTTTGAGCTTGATCGTGATTATGAGGATAATTCTGTTTTTCCGCCTGGTGTTGATCCGGACCATGACATTGAGTTCATGCACTTAGACCAGCCCTTGGGGGAATCCTGTAACCCCTGTGATTGTTGATCCAGCTGATTTTGAGATAAAGTTTTGATTCGGAGCTAGCCGTGGCCCCTGAGCCAGGCGTTGCTCCTGACCCCGCATTGGAGTATGACCCTGTTCATGCCAATGCACCGGCTGTTGCTCCTTGATTGATCATCTGCTTGGATGAGAGAAAATTTGGGGTAACTGTGCAAGACAATTTATTATTACGGGGGCCCACGTAATAACGATTTGTAGTGCACAGGAATCCTGGTGGACTCTGCAGGCCAAGCTAATGATAACCAATGCAGCAGGAAATAACCTAAACACAAATGACCTAGGCGATGTAGCCTCGAGTTCATCCTATTACAAGCAACAAGCCAAACTGACAAGCCTATGTGAAGGCTCAGGAATTTATTTCCCCACTTATACAGTGAGTATATATGCGTGTGAAATGGGGTGATTACATGATGGCTTACGTTACTATATATACCCCATAGACAATTGAAACGTTGTCTAACCCGCTTCACGCCACTTCAATAAAAGGGAATGTCACCCAGGCGTGACACAAACACCAGTACGTTGCCAAGGACAGAAGCCGAGCTGCAAGAACGCATCTCACCGATAAATGCACGACATGAAGCCCTCCACTCTAAGTACAACGATGGCATTACTGGAGATAACCCTCCAACTGGCTGCACCTATAAACAGTTCCTGAACTGCAAGCCTTTGAACTTTGTCGGAACAGGAGGCACCGTTGCATTTGTTCGTTGGTCCGAGAAGACCGACTCCACTCTAAGAATGAGTAACTGTTCGCCCCAACAGAGTGTTACCTACCTCTCAGGGGTATTTCTAGATGACACACTCTCTTAATGGAACCTTCAGGTTCAGACCCTTGGCACAGACGCTGCCTATGCACTGAGCTGGGACGAGCTCAAGGAAACGATTGAGAAGAAATGTTGTTTTAAGACAGAAATTCAGAAACTTGACGTGGAGTCCTGCAATTGGAAAATGGACGAACCAGAGACTCCTGAACATGACCAGCGATCGCACGACTTGTCTAAGGTCGTCCCCTACTAAGTCATTGATGTAGTATGATATAGTGGTGTACTTGTGAGCTTTACATTGTGGTCTCGAATTGTGGCAATACGATCGCAGTATTCTCATCACATACGATGTTCAATCAATCGTTTATGTCCTATAACATAAGAGGTTATGTGATTGACTTGTTGATAACACGAGATGTTATGTGTTGGTATTGTTGAATGCATACGTACACTTCGCTTACTATGATCTAACCTATGTGAAACATCTTTTAGAAGATGCCGCCAAGACACGAAATGCGCATGCCCACCTCTGAGGCGGAACTTAAAGAGATAATTGCTGCAGCGATAGCACAGCACGAGGCCCTGCGCTCCGAACCAATCAAAGGTACCTCAGAAAATAACGGTTGTTCCTACTGGCACTTCCTCAACTACAAGCCTCCGAAGTTCGACGGCACTGGGGGTGCCATAACTTTTGTAAAATGGATTGAAAGTATGGAATCCATCTTTCGAATGAGTGGCTGTACGCCAGAACAACAGGTCCCATACGTTTCAGGGCTGTTTCTAGATGGAGCCCTATCCTGGTGGAACCTACAAGTACAAACACTAGGCGAAGCTGCCGCCTACGCCCTGACTTGGGCCGAATTGAAAGAACTGATGCGCAAAAAGTACTGTTCACGCGCAGAAATTCAAAGGTTGGAGACTGAATTTTGGCACCTAAAGATGGATGGACCAAAGGTTGCAGAGTACGTGCAGAGGTTTCACGACTTATCTCAAGTGGTTCCTTACATGGTTACGCCTGAATACAAACGAATCGAGCGCTTCATTTGGGGTTTGGCTCCCCAAATAATAAGCATGGTAACCTCCTCCAAACCAGCGACTATCACTGAAGCCATCGATTTGAGCGTGGCTCTCACCGAGGAGGCGATTCGTCTGAACAAGTTTGGTGATGTTAAGGCAAAGGAGAAAGAGACTCAGGTTGAGTCGTCTGGAAGTAACAAAAGAAAGTTTTCGAACTTCAAACAAAGTGTTAGTAGTGATGGTAAGAGAGGAGCACCAAGCACGCCAGCTCAGGGAGCAGCTGGCAGTGGAAGGAGAGGAATAGGATATATGGGCACTCTGCCCAAGTGTAGTGCCTGCCAGCGTCACCATTCTGGTCAATGTGGACTAAAAACATGTGAAGCTTGTGGGAAACGTGGTCACTCGAAGGATACTTGTTGGGTCCCTGCCGGCCGCGGAGGCCAGGGAGGGTATGGAAATAGGAATGATAACCGTGGTGGAAACGGAAACCGCCCACAAGGAAATTTTGGAGGTAACAGAAATCATGGCAACAACGCTAACCAAGCGGGCGCAGTAAATCGTAATCAGGGAAATGATCAAGCTGGTGGTAATGGACAGAGGCTCGGATGCTATAACTGCGGGGAAATCGGGCATTTTAAGAAGAATTGCCCAACATTGAACCAAGCCCGTGGTAGAGTGTTCCAACTCGAAGCTAGGGAGGCACGCCAAGATCCAAATGTTGTTACTGGTACGTTCCCTATCAATCAACGCTATGCATCCGTTTTATTTGATACCGGTGCCGATTATAGCTTCGTATCATTAGAATTTAAGAATATGCTTGGGTTAGCTGCAAATAAGTTAGACATTCCCTACTCGATCGAATTAGCTAATGGAAAGTTAGTTGAAGCCGACGAAGTAATCAGAGGCTGTGCGATAGAACTGGGAGAACGCGAGTTTACTTTGGATCTACTACCAGTCGAATTGGGAAGTTTCGACGTGGTGGTAGGAATGGATTGGTTATCCGGAAACAAGGCGGAGATAGTATGTCACGAGAAAGTTGTTCGTATCCCAACTGATGATGGTGAGACAATTGTGGTTCACGGAGAGAAGCATGACACACCGCTAAGATTTATCAGCTGCTTGAAAGCAAGGAAGTGTTTACAGAAAGGATGTGTTGCTTTCCTGGCACACATCATGGATAAGAAGGCTGCCGAACCAAGGATCGAAGACATCCCTGTCGTAAGGGAATATCCAGAAGTCTTCCCGGAAGACTTACCCGGACTGCCACCTCAGAGGCAAGTGGAGTTCCACGTTGACTTAGTTCCAGGCGCCGCGCCTGTGGCTAAGGCACCTTATAGACTTGCTCCGTCTGAGATGCAGGAATTGTCGACACAGCTTCAGGAGCTGTTAGACAAGGGTTTTATCCGACCAAGCTTCTCGCCTTGGGGAGCTCCGGTCTTGTTTGTCAAGAAGAAGGACGGAAGTTTCCGCATGTGTATTGACTACAGAGAATTGAACAAGCTGACGATCAAGAACAGGTACCCTCTGCCAAGAATCGACGATCTGTTCGACCAACTTCAAGGTTCCAGCTGTTACTCTAAGATCGACCTTCGATCTGGATACCATCAACTAAGGATACAGGAGGAAAGTATCCCGAAAACAGCCTTCCGAACTCGTTATGGACACTACGAGTTCCTCGTTATGCCATTTGGTTTGACAAACGCACCTGCAGTCTTCATGGATCTAATGAATAGAGTTTGCAAGCCATACTTAGACAAGTTCGTGATTGTATTCATCGACGACATCCTGATTTACTCAAAAACGAAGGCTGAACACGAACAACATCTTAGAACCATATTGGAGCTGCTAAAGAAAGAACAACTGTACGCCAAATTCTCCAAGTGCGAGTTTTGGCTACGCGAAGTCCAGTTTCTTGGACATGTGGTTAATGGGGATGGAATTCATGTTGATCCCACAAAGATCGAGGCAATCAAGAATTGGGAAACGCCTACAACGCCAACCGAGATTCGACAATTCTTGGGTTTGGCTGGCTACTACCGAAGGTTCATCGAGGATTTCTCGAAAATCGCTCAACCTTTGACGCTCCTGACGCAGAAGGATAAGATGTTTGATTGGGGAATCAAACAGGATGAAGCATTTCAGAGATTGAAGGACAAGCTTTGTAACGCGCCAATCTTAGCTCTACCAGAAGGTACTGACGACTTTGTGGTATACTGCGACGCATCGCGTCAGGGATTGGGTTGTGTATTGATGCAACGCCAGAAGGTCATTGCTTACGCATCACGCCAACTGAAGGTGCACGAAAAGAACTATACCACACACGATTTAGAGCTTGGCGCAGTGGTTTTTGCACTAAAGATCTGGAGACACTACCTGTATGGTACGAAGTGCACAATCTTCACAGATCACAAAAGCCTACAGCATATATTCAACCAGAAGGAGTTGAATATGAGGCAAAAACGATGGGTTGAGTTGCTAAACGACTACGACTGCGAGATAAAATATCATCCAGGGAAGGCGAATGTAGTCGCCGATGCCCTAAGTCGTAAAGAAAGAATCAAGCCCATAAGGGTTAGAGCTTTGGAAATGATCATACGAACCGATCTTTCCTCGCGCATTCGTGCTGCACAAAAGGAAGCTCTCAAGGAGGGAAACCTTGAGGAAGAATATCTCCGTGGAATGGAAAAGCTTTTGGTACCAAACGAGGAAGGAACATTATGTGTTGAGAAAAGGATTTGGGTTCCTCTGTTTGGTGGACTAAAGGAAGTTATTTTCGACGAAGCGCACAAGTCACGGTACTCTATCCACCCTGGATCGGATAAGATGTACCAGGATCTCAAAGATTATTATTGGTGGCCTAGGATGAAAGGCGACGTTGCTGTTTACGTGAGCAAATGTTTAACGTGCGCTAAGGTCAAGGCGGAATACCAGAAGCCTTCGGGACTTCTGCAACAACCTGAGATTCCCAAGTGGAAATGGGAACAAATCCCCATGGATTTTATTACAAAACTGCCAAGAACGCCAAGAGGCCATGATATGATTTGGGTGATTGTTGACCGCCTAACAAAGTCCGCACACTTTCTGCCAATTAAGGAGAAAGACAGTACTAGTAAACTTGCGGAAATTTACATGAGAGAGATCGTAGCACGCCATGGAGTACCTCTCTCAATCATCTCTGATAGAGACGGAAGGTTTGCGTCAAGGACATGGCAATCCTTCCAAGAAGCCTTTGGCTCACAATTGAATCTGAGCACTGCGTTCCATCCGCAAACTGACGGCCAGAGCGAGCGAACGATACAAACTTTGGAAGACATGCTGAGGGCATGTGTTATGGATTTGGGAGGTAGCTGGGATAAACACTTACCTTTGGTCGAATTTTCATACAACAACAGCTACCACACCAGTATTGGTGTCGCGCCATTTGAGGCCCTATACGGACGCAAGTGCCGATCACCACTATGTTGGTCTGACGCAGGTGATAGGCAGCTTGCTGGTCCCGAGATCGTCCAAGAGACGACAGACAAGATCGCACAAATACTTAAACGCATCGAAGCAGCTCGCCACAGACAAAAGGCCTACGCGGATCCAAACCGGAAGCATGTGGACTTCCAAGTCGGAGAAATGGTGTTATTGAAAGTTTCACCCTGGAAGGGGGTGGTACGCTTTGGGAAGCGTGGGAAGTTAAATCCGCGCTACATTGGTCCCTTCAAAATTCTGGAAAGAATTGGAACTGTAGCATACAAGTTGGACCTACCTGCTGAACTGAACGGTGTTCACGATACATTTCATGTATCCAATTTAAAGAAAAGTCCAACTCAAGTTGACGTTGCCATTCCCATCGACGAGATTCATATTGACGACACGCTCCACTTCGTCGAAGAACCTGTTGAGGTCACGGATTGGAAAGTTAACAAGACCCGCCGGAGCAGTGTCAAACTCGTCAAAGTTCGTTGGAATGCCAGACATGGTCCTGAATTCACATGGGAACGTGAGGACCGGATGAAAGAGAAATACCCCCACTTATTTCCTAAGAACTCTGCACCTACAAGCAGAACTTAAATTTCGGGACGAAATTTATTTAACGGGGGGAGAATGTGACAACCCGCACTAAACCAGGTATCCGTACAACTTAATTAATGATTAATTACTACTTAATTACTGTGCTTGATTGAACTAGCTGATGAACTGCTACCTGCATACTGATACATGCACTTACTTGCATCATACTTTATATGTTGTCACTACATTATTTACATACGGCACCTTAGTGACAAACATGATGCACAAAAAGCACAGTAGCACTAAACGGATACACAGTGAACATGCTGATATAACCAGCATCAGGCAGATACTGCCTCTAAGGCCTGTTAAGAGCCTCATATATTTTGGCTACACTGGTAGTGAGTGTAGGATATAAGGGTTGTGGTACCGCGTCTCTAGGAATAAGATACACCGATTCGGATGTGCCAAAAACGTATTTTAAGTACCAAACACAGCACTTTAATAAACAAACCAGCTTCTAGCTGACTAGTAAAGTGCCAAAATATGAGGAAATAACACTAGACACTTTCTAAAGTGTCGGGAAAACAAATTGTGTCACTAAAAATGTAATAACGACACTTTAAAGTTTTTGTAACGCTTTAACGGATTACTATCCAACCGGACACCCGGACTTTACCCGGAACATGAAAATATTAGTATTTTCACTAATTATATTTTTCTGAGCCAGTTAGGGTCTCTGATTACCCTAACACCCGCCATAACGTGTAACATACAACTAACGAGGTTAAATACTTAGTTAACTTATTTAACCATAACTAACCTCCTAATTACTACTTAAAATCGAACCAAGACCCCCCCCCATGGCCGATTCGGTCCCTTTGTAACTAGAGGGGAACATGCAAGTACAATGTGATCTTGTTAAATCTTATATGTCTAGTATCTATGTGACATATTGACCATTGGGTAATACACACTAATTTATCTATAAATACACCTTAATCACTCATAAGAACTTCATCACATAAACACTTTCACAAACCACACAAAACTCTCTCTCTTGCCCTCTAAAGCTCACGGCCAAGACACCCACATCCATCCATCCGATTTCAAGTCTAGTTCGAGCCATTCCAATCATTTGCAAGTGTTAAGGGTCGCGTATTAGGAGCTTTGGTGCAAGCGGAACGCGAAGGACCTCCACCGATAGCTTTTATCCACCTCATTTTCGCCAAAGATCTTCCCTAGCCTTGAGCTAGAGGTATAATGTTTAAAACTTGTTTTTACACTCATCTAAAGTGGTTAAAAGAACTTTCGTCGGTTAAATATCGTAAACATGCGTTTTGAAACTTTAAAGTCTAGTAAAATCACAAAAATGGTGGATAATAACATATAACTTGTGTAAAAGTCGTAGGACTTGAAATATGTGATTATTGAGACCCGATCTATGATGTGGTAGCTCGGATCTCCGTTTAACCCGACTTTGTAAGATCATGTATCTTCACATAAGCTTGTTTTTGGTTACCACAAGGGTTAAAAGGCGAAACTCTACCACACAAGATACATGAACTTGTGTAGAAATATTTTACTTGTGTAAAAGTGATTTAACCGGTACAATGGTGTTTAAAACTAGCGGATCTACGCATCCGCAAGTGGTATTTTTGAAAGACCACACTTTAAAGAAATCATATTTTTCTAAAGATGAATCTTACACTAATAAATATGGTTTTATAAACCACAAGTGTGTAAACACTTGTGAAACAAAGAGATCCGACAAAGAAGTAGATTTGTCACTTGTTACTAGAAGTTGTAAAGACGGATTTCTCTAAACACGGGGTTTTTACAAGATTAAAGCTACTTTATATAAAGATCTACATATATAAAGGTGATTTACATTAAAGATGCGGAGAAACTACAAGTTCATGCGATTATGCAAATTTACATACTTGTCGACTAGTTGGTTGTGTCGGAAATTGTTTGATTGAGTAAAGAAGATTGTTGAATTGATTTGTTAAAAGAAAATGATACGCTTGAAAGCGTGGCCACCTCCAGTTACAGAGGAAACTCTGGCGAAATTTTCTAAAAACCTAACACTTAGACTTTTTACACAACAAGTGTTAGAACTATTTTTGGACATATTTTCGAAACATAAATTTCGCCAGCACTATATTTTACTACATATCCGGAGGTGGGATTTTCACAAGGATTAACGTGATAAATATATTTGTCACAACACTGTTTATGATTATTTTGTGAAATACATAAATATTATTTTAGAGTAAAAATAATATTTACAAGCGTTAAGGATTCCAAAACTTTACGAACGCTTCCACATTAACATATAAGTTACACCGGTAATTACATTACCACAAGATTGATAAAACGTAACTTACGCACATGTATTGTATCCCCCATCCTTGGGAAGAAGAATAACTACCAAGTGTATACGGAACATAAACACGAGATAGTTGTCTAACTATTTCCCAAAGACATAAACTATAAAGCTAAGGCACGGCCGTCCGTCTAATAGAATTAGCACTTGTAGGTCGTTGCACAGCTTACTGTATTGGAGACACTTGGTAGAGACGCGCATTCACAGTGAGTTCATGTCCCCCTTTTCTCTAACTGTTTTCAGTTTACTTAACTGCGGGGGTGAAATACATGTTACTTTGTTTACAAGTACTTTATACACGGTATGATTTACGTAAGGAGGTTTAGATCATGTGAATGGGTAGTTAGAACACCGAGGGACTCGAGCGGTAGATCTATCTGGGTGTAGCGAGCCCAGCTCTAGGCCAAACGGACCTCTCTGAGGCCAACAGAACGGACCTGGAGTGACTTGGTACCCAACGCAAAAATCGGCTAGGGTTGTGTCTTCCTACTTGCATTTCACGACATGCTAATGGCCTTGCAAACCATTGGTGATCACAAGTCCTCTTACACTGCTACATACCAGGAAACTTTTATACTTACAAGTGTTTTTACTTACTCACTTGCACATGAACTCGCTCAACATTATTGTTGATTTTTCAACTCACATGTATTTCAGGAAATTAAACGGATCTGGCACGGTATGGAACGTTTTCCGCTGCACTTGTCATGGAGTCATCAGGGTTTAGGGGATGTGTCTCTTTCCTCGACAAGACACAGTCCTTAAACCACGTTTATGTTATGTTTTAGTTGTAATGTTGTTGAACAAGGTTATGGTTGTTGGTTAAAACAATGGTACTGTATTTTTCTTTTCAAAACTTAATGGATGACTTGCTTGGTTTTTAACTCATATAGCTTGTTATGGTTAAGCTATGGTATTAAGAAGTCACACCAAAAATTAACCACGCTTCCGCAAAGCCAGGGTGTGACAACGTAAATACGACCTCTAGTGATATATACATATATAATAATAATATAAATTAAATATGGAAAGCACGTACTTCGAAAAGTATCAAAACGATCGAAAACGGAGAAACTCATCGCGTCGGAGTGGCCATCCGGACGGATGGGCCATCCGGACGGATAGCCATCCGGACAGATGGGCCATCCGACCCAAAATCCACTTCAGCCTCTGTTGCCTATAAATAGCAAGTCACATCACTCTAACAGTGATGTGACAGCTCCCACTCGACCAAACACGCTCTAGGACCCTTTTCTCTCGATTCCTCGCGATTCCGGTAAGATTTCAACCTAAAACTTATACTTTACGATCTACACTCAATTCTACATCATTCTATCTTTTAAAACTCAATTTTTAACCGTGAAATCTATTGATTTTGAGGTGTTTTAAGGTGATGTCACCAAGAGTTCATATGAACTTCAAGTTGTGACCTCATCCCACCATAAGCACCTCAGATCTGAGTGATTTCCACATGTTTTGATAACGAATCTCACCTAAATCTATGTATTCAACCAAGGAACTGTGCGATTTCGAGCTAAACCGGAGAAACCGTCAGGAACGGCCAGTTCTGATGGAGCGGGGTGATTCCCGGCCGTTAGAGCGGGTCGGAACTGATGGAATTTCAAGTGTTAGTGTGAAATTACACTGTCCCGGTAACTCCAAACGTATTCCTTCCGATAAACACTCAAAAACAGTGTTCAGAATGCGAAACAGACGTGTCATCCGGACGGATCACATGCCATCCGGACGGATCACATGCCATCCGGACGGATCACATGCCATCCGGACGGATAACATGTCATCCGACCAAATAAATGACTTTTCAAGGCTGTTCTCGCTTAACCGTACATCGTTTACTCTATTCTTCAACGATTAACGCAGACGTGCTCGCAACCGACCCAATCAAGTTGCATCCCCGCTAAATACGCACTGTGAGTATACTTGAACCCTTTTAATCGTATTTTGGGTGTAACATACGTTTCTAGCAAATCGAACTTATCAAATGAATTATTCAATCAATCGAATTATCACTTGCGAATAACTGTTATGCATAGATATACGTGATGCTAGTTGCATATGTGCTAGGGCTTATACTCGCGACGTCCCACCATGACTAGAATAGTACTATTGCGCCCGACGGGGTCTAGTTTGCCATCGCATATTCGAGCATCGAGGACTTAGTTGGTAGTATCAGCTTTGTGAGTATATATGTCGTGTGTTACGTTCTTGCATATGGAAAATCGCTACACTTTTATTCTATTACGCTATACATATCAAACCTGTATACTCGCCAATACTTTTGTATTGACAAAATTTTTTAACGTATGTTGCAGGTTAGATCGCAGACTATATCAAATCAAGCTAGGAGGTCTAGAAACTCAACTAAAATCTAGGTTGTCGGATTAGTATTGTTCGAGAGGACAAGAAATCTGTGATAAGTCATGTGATCGTATTATTTGTTAGTATGGGATAACGAATGTATTAAATATTATCGCAATATAGTTGTTATGGATTCTCTTGAGCAATCTGATTCGCCTAATGCCGCGCCCCGATGATTCCGCCATCGGTTGGGGTGTGACAGATTGGTATCAGAGCCATAACTATAGGGAATTAGGCAAGACTCGACCTAGTCCGGGTCGACGTCTTAGAATTTGACCTAGTCTATAGTCTAAGTACCAACCGGGCCGACTCGTACGAACCCAGTAGGGTTGTATCGGGCCTACTTGATACTCTCGATCGAAATTGCTAAAACCTACAACTTTGTGTGAACACCACGTACTACAACCTCACACGAAGAAGCCTTTCCTAAGGCTGAAATACTACTTAGCCTTTCCTAAGGCCGACACAATACACATGTTTTCGAAAATACTCGCATAACGAAACCGAGCGATCCAGTCGAGATCAGGCGTGAAAACCAAGAACTCTCGATAGGATTGCTCACTCAGCGCATTTTTCTAGCACGAGAACCTTTCATCGAGTTAGGAGTGCATCCACATCTCGACGAAAGTCTCCATTTCGAAATCTAGTGGAGCTCGCGAATTTATTCGAAGAGTATAACCACAATTAGGAGCGAAGCTGTTAAGTCAGGGGTGAAACCCGTACCTTAATAAGCCGTTCCACTCTCTATAAATTGGGTTCCAAAAAGCTCTCACCAAGGACCCGACTATTACGATAACTCGATCCACGTAATGACTAGGAAGACGAAAGCCATGAGCTGCATCCCAGTGGAAGCATGAAGTCTTCTAGGTCAACGCGCATGCTCGAACTTGTTGAATATCGTTGGGTTACCTTGGGTAGTCGACGCCTAAACACCCAAGGCACTCTATCATACGAACCGTCGATTCTACAAATGGTTGGAATTTATTTACGTTTTGAAACTTTACGCTTTATCGATTTCTCGATTTAACGATTTTCACTCCCTGCTTTATAAACGCACAATTCGCACAGCCGTCGCAATCTAAAACGAAACCCGAATGTTCGCAACAAAACTAATGCATAATCTATCGCCTTCGCTATCGTTTTCTCACCTCAACGCGTCCTCGCTTATTCTAAATCGACCTGTATGTGTATGATTACAAACTACAATTTTATAGGTATATAAATACGTATAAACAAACAAGTCAATGTGTGAGAACTTAGGGATTTCGTGTCTCCTATGTGGCTCCTATATGATTCGCATTACTAATATACTATCGCATCAAGTTTTGAACGCACTCAATCGCATCGCGAACCTCAAAAATCATTATGATCGAATCTCATTCCAAATCTCTTCCTGTCTAGATGCCTTCCAACAACTCTACCTCGAGACAAGTAGCCAGGAGAAGAGCCAAACGAAGCGCCAATAAGAGGATTGCATCACTTGTGACTAAGGAAGTGGTTAAGATTATTCCTCAAATTGCCACTCGAGTGCACTCTCTCAGCCACTCTCGAGCCTCGGAAGACTCCAAGACGGAAGCGCCGCAATCTACTTTTCTCTACAAACACTTCAAAGCCAGTGACCCGATGGAGTTCACGGGTGAAGGAGGTGTATCCCAACTACTCCAGTGGTTCGATTCTATCGAAGTTACCCTTCGTCAAAGTGGGTGTCCCGATAGTTTCCGTACTACTTGCGCTACCGGAGTATTTCAATCACGAGCACTCGACTGGTGGACCGCCGAACGTAACAAACGTGGGATCTCCGCAGCTTATGCTCTCTCTTGGGATGAGCTAAAAGAGCTCATGAAGGGAGAATATTATCCTCCTCACGAAGTTCAGAAGCTGGAAGACGAATTCTGGAAAATCAAGCAACTCGAAAGTGACAACACTGGCTACACCGCTAGGTTCAAACAGCTTAGCATAATCTGCCCAAGTCAAGTCAACACTTCAGAAAAAGCCATTTCGAAGTACATCTGCGGCTTGCCTGAGTGTGTGGGTGATTTTGTCAAAGCTGCAAGACCTGCTACCATCGAAGAAACCTACCGCTTAGCCGCAGAAATCAACAACAAACGACTCATAGAAGGATTTTTCTCCAAGAACCCTGTCAAGCAAGCTTATCAACCAATCGCCATTAATCCTTCAGGCGATCCTGTTGACAATTCCCCTGACGAATCTGCTAACGATTCTTCTAACGAATCAGCTGACGACTCTTCTGGCGAATCTGCTAACGGTTCTTCTGACAAATATGCCGACGGATCTTCCGACAACTCGGCCAAAGATTCGGCAAGTGAGTCCTCAGATGAATCCTCCAACGACGACACCTCTTCAAAAGACACCGACAAACCCAACCGCAAACGAAAGACTTCAAGCCCGAACTCATCAACCACCGAACTGCCACAGTCGAAGCCTCTTCAAGCAGTTCCGATGTTTCCAAAACGAGCCTACACTGGAGCTCATCCCCAGTGTTACTCATGTACCTATCATCACCCAGTTGGGGCTGACTGTCGCTATTGCAATAACTGCAATTGTTACGGTCACTTCACCCGCAACTGCCGCATCGAACCGCGAACTTGAGTACAACAACAACAGCTCCAGCGAAAGTCTTCAGCATCAAGCACCTAGCAAGCGCAGGATGAAGTTGTAATGACACGATTTTCGATGTTAATTTCTAAGTTTTAAACCTACTATATTACTCAATGTTGCCACTATGTGTAACGCTAACTCTCGCTCTCGTGTTCTCTTTCACTCTCTAGTCGTCACACTTAGACTAGATCCACACACATACTATATACTATATCACGAAATAATGTGTTTTACCCTCGCTACACTCTTAGAACGAGGTACGATAAACGTGCAAGGAACGACTAATCACGGGTGCACACGGGATTATTTGGGTCAGTGCACAGAGATCGTAGTAAATTCTAAGGTGCCACAAGCGTTACGACGAAGTATGACACCAAACCACGGGATCTAAGTAGTAGGGGTCAAGCAAGGTGTGCTTTATCATACTACCGAAATTCCGTGAAGAAAGTGCCACGTGGAGTTGAACGTTATTAGATCTATTATACTATTGTGATTATTTTCAACACACTACACTCAATCGCAAGGCGTAACAACTGAATTGCATCATCGCAAGACTTGTCGTAAGTCTGCAAACGCAATGCAATCACCTCCTCGATGGACTCTGGGGAGCCTACCTCGCAGGGCAATGGCATCGACGCAAGACTGGTCATAAGTCTGTTGCAACAAATCTCGTCAAGTATATAAACGCTCACGATATTGTTGAGTAAGGACCTATTCTACCCTCCTCGATAACCGTGATGCGTCGCAACGCAACGTTAAACTTATTCGAAACAAAACTCGGCTAATCACAATCGCTTATCATGTGTAACTCGCAATCTCTACCGTTTATTATGTGAATCTATATCAATCCATCGCTATCGCCTACCGTTACCTGTGATGTTAGCACACATGACCTCGCTTCACGAGATGAAGCTCATATGGTTAAAGCAAGGTGTTTTAGTCATACCAGCAGACTTTCGTGGAAAAATGCCATGTGGGGTCTGTTGTTAGTTAAGTTCTGTGGTGTTAATCAATCAAATCGAACCGCGTAAATCGAACCGCATACCTCCATCGCTTGCAACGCAACTACCGATTATCGTATTTCGTTTATCGTCGCCGTCATCACTAGAGTTTTGTGTTTATTCGCTTAATCACCTAATTGCTTATCGCCTATCGTGTATAGACTACCACTTATTCACTCGTTGGTGTTCGTTACAGTCTGTGTGGTACTAGTACGCATGACATCGCTTCACGAGGCAAAACTAACCTGGTTAAACGTGGTGTTTCACCATGTTAGCAAACTCTCGTGGAAACGTGCCATGCGGGTTCAATGTGGAATCTAATCGACATCGCACTAATCGCTTATCGTCTACCGCTCGACGCCTATCCAGACACGACACGTAAGCGTTTCGTGTCACCAGGCTATTCGCACACGCTGTTATAGCAACGATTCGCAATTCAACTCGCTTGTTTAACCTATTCGATTCTTTCTTCAACTTGGTCCGACTTCCTATCGATTGGACCAAGGTAGCGAAATTCTATCTGTGTCATATCGGCCCACATGACACCGCCTCACGAAACGGAAGTGATATGGAGAAACATGGTGGATACACCGTTGGTACTTCCTATATATAAGTGTTTTAACCATATTACCAAACTTTCGTGAGAAAGTGCCAAGTGGGGCTCGATGTTAATTAACTTTTCAAACTGTTAAAAACTGATTTTTATAAAATTTTTATTAAAACCATTGGACAAGTGAAATTTCCTCACAATGTGGAGGTAACATCGAATCAGCTTAACTCCATGCCCAAGGGAAGTCTCATAAGTCCAGATTTTCTTTAAAAACTTTCGCAATATCAAAACGAAATCTTTCTTAAGACGTTGGGTCGACATCGAGTTCAGCATTGAACCCAGGTCCTAGGATAGTTTCCGTAACCCCAGTTTTCATTTTCGAATTCCTTAAAATGTTTGAACCCTAAACTTTCTTGCAACGTTGGTTAACAATCGACTCAGTTAACCCTACGTTATGAGAAACCTTTCAAAGTTCTTTAAAATTTCAATCGCATCGAACTTACAAATTCTTCGCGACTCGAGGTACTCTTGGAACGCCAACTCGTGGGATGCTCCTTTGGTCATTACGTCACTTCTCGCTATCGCAATCGATCTCTCTTATTCGAAGCACTCTCGCTTGTCAACTCTCACCCGATTAACTCGTTGTATCGCTACTTATCCAGGATCAACTCTCAAAGGTCTACCTATTGGATTAATTTCGGGATGAAATTTCCTAAAGTAGGGGAGACTGTAACAACCCGCACTTTCGTGCATTGTTACTACTCGATATACTCGTTACGCCTAACACCAGAGATTCGGATCATAATGTAACTATATCGCATATATCGCTATTCGAAGGATAATCGCACATTTTCGAAATACAATATCGCTATACTATACCACACCACAAACACTAACACTCACGATGGCACTGAGTGAGGTCCTATTCTACCTTCCTCGGTGGCCGTGATGTGTCGAAACGCAGACAATCAACGCTAACAAAGACTCCCGGGTGAGTGCTATAGCTCCAGTCGTCGTGACGATGATGACAATACGAGTAAGTGGTACCCTGTCAGTCATTGTGGCACAACACACAATAACGTTCACTATGACATCGAGAAAAGGACCTATACTACCCTCCCTGATGGCTGTGAAACGTTGCTAATAATCGCATACTCGAATTGAAAACCGATTGTTGTATCGAAACTTTAGATTATGGATACGTAAATACGACCTCTAGTGATATATACATATATAATAATAATATAAATTAAATATGGAAAGCACGTACTTCGAAAAGTATCAAAACGATCGAAAACGGAGAAACTCATCGCGTCGGAGTGGCCATCCGGACGGATGGGCCATCAGGACGGATAGCCATCCGGACAGATGGGCCATCCGACCCAAAATCCACTTCAGCCTCTGTTGCCTATAAATAGCAAGTCACATCACTCTAACAGTGATGTGACAGCTCCCACTCGACCAAACACGCTCTAGGACCCTTTTCTCTCGATTCCTCGCGATTCCGGTAAGATTTCAACCTAAAACTTATACTTCTACGATCTACACTCAATTCTACATCATTCTATCTTTTAAAACTCAATTTTTAACCGTGAAATCTATTGATTTTGAGGTGTTTTAAGGTGATGTCACCAAGAGTTCATATGAACTTCAAGTTGTGACCTCATCCCACCATAAGCACCTCAGATCTGAGTGATTTCCACATGTTTTGATAACGAATCTCACCTAAATCTATGTATTCAACCAAGGAACTGTGCGATTTCGAGCTAAACCAGAGAAACCGTCAGGAACGGCCAGTTCTGATGGAGCGGGGTGATTCCCGGCCGTTAGAGCGGGTCGGAACTGATGGAATTTCAAGTGTTAGTGCGAAATTACACTGTCCCGGTAACTCCGAACGTATTCCTTCCGATAAACACTCAAAAACAGTGTTCAGAATGCGAAACAGACGTGCCATCCGCACGGATCACATGCCATCCGCACGGATCACATGCCATCCGCACGGATCACATGTCATCCGCACTGATCACATGTCATCCGGACGGATCACATGTCATCCGGACGGATCACATGTCATCCGGACGGATAACATGTCATCCGACCAAATAAATGACTTTTCAAGGCTGTTCTCGCTTAACCGTACATCGTTTACTCTATTCTTCAACGATTAACGCAGACGTGCTCGCAACCGACCCAATCAAGTTGCATCCCTGCTAAATACGCACTGTGAGTATACTTGAACCCTTTTAATCGTATTTTGGGTGTAACATACGTTTCTAGCAAATCGAACTTATCAAATGAATTATTCAATCAATCGAATTATCACTTGCGAATAACTGTTATGCATAGATATACGTGATGCTAGTTGCATATGTGCTAGGGCTTATACTCGCGACATCCCATCGTGACTAGTATAGTACTATTGCGCCCGACGGGGTCTAGTTTGCCATCGCATATTCGAGCATCGAGGACTTAGTTGGTAGTATCAGCTTTGTGAGTATATATGTCGTGTGTTACGTTCTTGCATATGGAAATTCGCTACATTTTTATTCTATTACGCTATACATATCAAACCTGTATACTCGCCAATACTTTTGTATTGACAAAATTTTTTAACGTATGTTGCAGGTTAGATCGCAGACTATATCAAATCAAGCTAGGAGGTCTAGAAACTCAACTAAAATCTAGGTTGTCGGATTAGTATTGTTCGAGAGGACAAGAAATCTGTGATAACTCATGTGATCGTATTATTTGTTAGTATGGGATAACGAATGTATTAAATATTATCGCAATATAGTTGTTATGGATTCTCTTGAGCAATCTGATTCGCCTAATGCCGCGCCCCGATGATTCCGCCATCGGGTGGGGTGTGACAAGAGGCCTTTAGGATATCAAAACAAAGGTTAACCAATGCTCCAATCTTAGCCTTGCCAGAAGGAACAGAAGATTTTGAAGTATATTGTAACGCTTCTAAGCTAGGATTAGGATGTGTGCTAATGTAACGCAAGAAAGTAATTGCGTATGCTTCTAGACAATTGAAAAAGCACGAGGAAAACTATACGACTCATGACTTAGAGTTAGGAGCCATAATTTTTGCCCTTAAGATTTGGAGACATTATCTGTATGGAAGTAAGTTTACTGTCTATATCGATCATAAAAGTTTAAGATACATATTTGGGTAAAAAGAATTAAACATGAGGCAAAGGAGATGGATGGAAATCCTAAGTGATTACGACTGTGATAACTAATATCACGAAGGAAAGGCAAATGTAGTTGCAAATGCCTTAAGTCGAAAGTATCATGAGAAACAACGACGGGTTCGTGCTCTCCGATTAAATCTACAGTTAGATTTAATGGAACAATTAAAGAACATTCAAGAAACAGCAATTAAGGATAATGCTGAAGGAATGAAAGGAAGAATAAAGGAGTTAGAACAAGGAAGTGATGGAATTTGGAAAGTCCATAAGAAACGAATTTGGGTACCTAAGCAAGGAAATTTAAGAAATAAGATTTTAGAGGAAACCCATAAATCTAGGTATACCATGCATCCTGGTAACAATAAAATATACCAAGATTTAAGGAATAATTTTTGGTGGATAGGTATGAAAAAGGATATAACTAGATATGTTTCTAAGTGTCTTACTTGTTCACAAGTTAAGGTAGAAAACCAGAAACCTTCGGGTCTACTTCAACAATTAGAAATGAATGTATGGAAATGGGAACTCATAACAATGTACTTTGTTACCAAGTTACCCAAAAACAGAAAAGGGAATGATACGATTTGGGTAATTGTGGATCGATTAACCAAGTCAGCTCATTTTCTACCCATGAAAGAAACCTTTAGTATGGAAAAGTTAGCCAAGTTGTATGTATACGAAGTAGTATCCTTACATGGAGTTCCACTCTCCATTGTATCAGATAGAGATAGTCGTTTCACTTCTCATTTCTGGACAAGTTTCCAGAAAGAAATGAGAACACGACTAAATTTAAGTATGGCATATCATCCTCAAACAGACGGACAAAGTGAAAGGACGATCCAAACCCTGGAAGACATGCTTAGGGCATGTGTAATAGATTTTGGTGGAAACTAGGATGATCAATAGTTATCATGCAAGCATTGAGGCTGCCCCATTCGAGGCACTATACGGAAGGAAGTATAGAACTCCAGTTTGCTGAGCAGAAATAGGAGAGAGTCAATAATCAGGTCCTAAAATTATACGAAAAACTACCGACAAAATTACTCAATTCTAGGAAAAATTTAAAAATGCTTGATATTGTCAAAAGAGCTATGCCGATAATCGACGCAAGCCACTAGAATTCTAAGTTGGAGATAAGGTACTATTAAAAAGTTATCCTTGAAAAAGGAGTAGTACGATTCGATAAGAAAGGAAAGCTAAGTCCACGATACGTAGGATCATTTCCAGTGATCCAACGTATAGGACTAGTTGCCTATCGTTTACAACTACCAGATGAGTTAGCTGGAATACATGACATATTTCATGTATCCAAACTCAAGAAATGCTTATCTGACAAATCTCTAGTAATACCTCTTCAAGATGTAGAGGTAAAAAATAAGTTAAAATTCGTAGAACAACCACTTCAAATAAAAGATAGAAAGATCAAGTTTCTCAAACACAAAAGACTAGTGCTAATTAAAGTCAGAAGGGATTCCAAGAAAGGACCCGAATATACTTGGGAACTGGAATCGGAGATGAAGCGAAAGTATACTCATTCCAGTAAATCTCGAGGACGAGATTTTTTATTAAGGTGGGGAGAATGTAACAACTCTCATCAAAAGTCCTATTTATTATTTTATTTTAACCAATAGGAAACCCTAATTGAGAAACCCAAGTGATTCTGCACAAACCCTAAAATTTCCATAACAATCAGAATCAGGATCAGGGCCCCTAAAACTCAGGGGGGGGGTATTCCCTATTGAGGATTATCCACATATCTTGCTGTCTAAATCGAATTTTCAAGATCCGTCGACTCAGCTAGGCTAGAAACACACGTGGCAACCATATGATGAAATGTGACCCGTCGCGCCACGCGAGGCCCCAAGGGTGACCCCTCGCGTCACGCGAGGGGGTCAAATTTCATGTATAAATAGCAGGCATTGGGACTTGCATTTCTGCGTTGGAATGACGTTAAAATTCATTTCTTACATTGAGATATCAACTGTTTACTATAAAACACACACATAGATCGAATTCTGCCGCGATAACAGGGTATTAACTCGATCGCTACTACGATTCAATGTCCGATCGATTGAAATCAATCCAATGGATGTTTAAGTGCTGCCCAAATTAGGGTTTATGCTTTGTCATTCGTCGTGAATTCGATGGATGTTTAAGTATCGCACTTTGTCATTCGTTGTGAGGGTTTTATCTCGTGAGTTATCGTAAAAGCTGTATTAGTTAACTGACCTAGTTCGTGTGCATTAAATTAGATTACAAGAATAATCAATAGACTAAGCTCTGCCTGTATAAATCTGCAAAGTATCAAGGCTTATCTATAGGCTAATCTTTGCTCGTATGAATCTGCATGCTTATAATGTGAGTCATTCTCTTTTTATAAAATTATTTTCAAAAGCATGTTTATTTTCAAGGTTATAATTACAGGGATTAAGTCTTTGTAATCACCAATTTACAGCCGGTATGTGGGGTATTGTATACATTACTACTGTAGTTAGGTGAGCGTACCTAAAAATTAGGTAGGCGTACCTAAATCATGAGAATTAGGTGGGCGTACCTAAATCATGAAATACGTCACTATTGGGTGACTGGACCCAATCGTGATATGACCATAGTCACAGATCCGGTCGAGTGACAAATACTGTGGGTAATTGGTTGATATCAGGAAACATTGTAATCGCTCTTAATACTGTAACTTATAACACTGGTTTCTAGTTATACTTTACAGTGATTAAGTCTTTGCCAATCTTAAAGAAGCAAATGTAAAAACTCTTAATGCTGTGAATTATAACAAATAGGTTTTTGTACAAAATGAATGAACTCACCAGTATTACCTGCTGACAAAACCTTTTTAAAACGCGTTTCAGGTAATTATAGTAGATCAGGAATAACAGTTGGATACAGCACTGAAAGGGCTTCAAGACGTGGCTTATTTTTATTAATTAAATCAAATTAAGAAAGATTGTTTTATGTAATTGGGTTTATCCCTTATTAAAGCTACCAGTGTAAAACATGGGTTTATCCCATCTATTTAAATAAATAAAATCCGGTGTTTCCTAAACTCTGATATTTTTCCTAACTCACGGTTCTGATGAAATTCCGCTGCAATATTTTTCAAAATAATCACCGGTACCACTTGGCTCTTCGCGGCTCCCGATTCCGTCCAGGGTGGGTCGGAGGACGTGACACCATGTCTCAAAAGGTAAACAAATTATTACATACAAAATCTAGGCAAATAGTTCTATTCCGACAACTCAGATTTTTCAAATAGTCTAATTGTTTAACTGCTTCTAGAGACTCTCGATTTCATTTGTACAGACAACTATTTGTTGGCCTCTAGAGCCTTATTCTAGCCTCGATTTCCTAGCAGATAAGCATCCTAGGTACCTGTCACATACGTTAAAGTAAAAGTCAATACACATAGTGTAAAGATGAGCATACAAGTTTGATAATAGCATATAGAGTTCAAAAGCGTTACGCATAACCAGCACGTACACAGAGTGAAATGAGGCATGTTAGTTATCGACATGAACCTATCGATACCAATGACTGCGGGTTAACTGCCTAAGGCAGTTCGTAATACATGATCACCACTGTAATCCATGCAAATAATTGTCCTTAACAACCCCTGAGTGAACGGGTGCTGAGTCCAAACTAATAGTACTACCGTTGCTAAGGCAGGTAGACAGCATTCCATGTGTAAACATAACAAACAAGCATTCATTAAGTCACGTATAACATACGGTAACGGTTAGCGTTGAAAGTATTGCGTAGTATATTCGATGTGATTTAGTATAAGTAACGTATGTAACACCCAAAAGTGCGTAAAGCAAAAAGGGATCGAGTATACTCACAGCGATGGATGGATTGAAGGGAGCGTTAGAGAGTAGGGTTAGCCTGATCAGGACGATAGCATAACAATAAGTGACGCGTAAAACGGTGCAAGGTGTAAGTAGCTCGGACAGCAGTTCGGTCGGATGGTAATCCGATTGGACGGTAAGTCGTGCGGATGACAATCCATTTGGATGGTTTTCCGATCGGACGGTAGTCCGGTCGGATGACTTATTCGAGTGGATTGTTCCTTCCTATGAGAAGGATGTGTTTGTGTATGATGGCTTGGCCTTTGAAGTTTTCGTTGTAGCATTTTGAAAGCATTGAAGTATCTCTACCTTTTAGGTCGGTCGGTCGGACGGTCGTCCGGTCGGACGGCGACTCGAATGGCGAGGTTCCTTAGTGAGAACAAGTTCACAGCAGGTTGTCACTCGCTCGGACGGTTGTCCGTTCGGGTGGCATCCTTTGGGAATTGAGCATGCGAAAAATTGTTTAAGTGCTAAAGTCTAAATGCTTCATGACTCGGATGGCTATCCGATCGGATGGTAGTCCGGTCGGACAGCTATTCGTTCAACACTCAGACTTCAGATCTTGGCAACAAGGTGCAAGTCGTTCAGACAGCCGGTCGCTCGGATGGCTATCTGCTCGGACAGCAATCCGCTCAGACGGTCATCTGGTCCTGGTTAACCTGTTTGTCTTACACTTGGTTATTTTTGATAGTTTTTCGTTTTATCGAGATATTTTGATAATGTGTTAAGCAACGGAAACCTCGTCAATACTTGGTGCTCCTGATCAGACAGGAATCACCCAAACCCGATTAGTGGACGGTTCGAGACGACGTTCCATGTTTAACCCGGAATCGATAATCTCGTGGTTAGAATACGGATCTTGAACCAACACAACCGCAATAATGAGTAGTAAGCCGGCACAAGTTCAGATTCTATCGGTTTGAGTGCATTGAGTGTATAAGAGTTGAAAGAAAGTTGGAAAACCGTCTTTTAATCCTTTTTCTTGTGAATATGTTTAGATCTATGAAAGATCTTTTTTTGTTTATATAGAAATCGATTAGATTTAAGTTGTTCTTGGTGGATTGAGGCCAAAACATGAAGTTCTTCAAGAACATATGATGACGTCATCCTAGAACACCTTGAATCTTGATGATTTCACGGTTAAAAGTTAAGATTTAAAAGATAGAAAGGTGTAGGAGTGTGTGTAGATCAAGGAAGTACAAGATTTAGGACGAGATCTTACCAGAATCGTGAGAAATCGAAGAAAAAGCAAGGAACACGAGCTGGTCGGACGTCACTTGCCAAAAGTGGAAAGAATGAAAGTGACATGGGGTATTTATAGGATACCCAAAGTGGAAAGGGGCTGGCCGGTCGGATGACACATCACCCGGATGACAATCTGGTCGGATGTCATCTCGGTCGGATGGCAACCCGGTCGGATGGCAATCCGGCCGGATGGCACTTGGTTCGAGTGTTCGGGCGACGATTTTTGCTGGTTCGATTGCGATTGCGAACGATGCGAATGTGATAGAATTTCCTATTCAAATTACTTTTAATCCCAACTACTCATATCTCGCACTATCTTTTCTCCACCAATTATCATACTACTTCAATTGCGTTTTGAGTTTGATTGCAATTGAGTTTCGATTGCGTTTCGATTGATTACCACACATAACATAAATAAACATGCACAAGTAACACATAAGGCACACACACGTATAGCAATAATCAAAAGCGTAGTTCGAGTTGCGAGTTCGATTGCGATTCGATGTCGATTAAATTGGATTGATTAGCGTTTGGTAGACTTTATCGCATTGTTACTTCCTATAGTTCACAGTCGTATGTCGATTAAATAGCGAATAACACACGTCGATTATTGTAATTATTGACACTTACTCCACATAATACAACTAAAATAAACACATAAAAGAAATTCACTACAAGTTAAGTCGCGAAATCGGTCGTTGACTTTGACCTTGACTTTGACTTTGACTTCAGAAACACGGGGTGTTATAGCCTCCCCTAGTTGAGGGAATTTCGTTCTGAAATTAGGCCGAAGCCGTAACAAACAATTGTGGGTACTTTGCCTTCATGTCGCTTTCGAGCTCCCAAGTGAACTCTGCGCCTCGTTTGCCTTCCCATCGGACTTTCACAATAGGAATGCGCGAGCGTCTGAGCTGCTTGGTTTGGCGATCCATGATTTCGACAGGCTTCTCCACGAAGTGTAGTGTTTCGTTTACTTGCAGGTCATCGAGAGGTACAATTAAATCATGCTCAGCCAGGCACTTTCGGAGGTTTGACACATGGAAAGTCGGGTGGATGTTACTATGTTCCTCCGGTAGTTCGAGTCTGTAGGCGACTTTTCGATCCTTTCCAGAATCTTAAAAGGTCTAACATATCGAGGCGCTAGTTTCCCTTTCTTGCCAAATGTGACCACACCCTTCCAAGCTGATACCTTTAGGAGTACGTAGTCGCCAACGTCAAATTCAAGGGGCTTGCGTCGTCTATCGACGTAACTTTTCTGTCGACTTCGAACTTTCAACAAGTTGTCTCGAATTTGGAGGACTTTGTCAGTCGTTTCTTGTAATAGCTCAGGACCGGTTAATTACGAGTGACCGATCTCGTGCCACACAATAGGCGATCGACATTTTCTTCCGTATAAAGCCTCGAATGGAGCCATTTGAATGCTGGAATGATAACTGTTGTTATACAAGAATTCGACTAACGGCAGGTATGTATCCCAATTACCACCGAAGTCTATGACACACGAACGGAGCATGTCTTCAAGAGTACGAATTGTTCTTTCAGTCTGACCGTCGGTTTGAGGGTGGAATGCGGTACTTAGATTAAGCGATGTACCGAGAGCCGTTTGAAACTTTTCCCACAGTCCCGAGGTAAACCGAGCATCACGGTCAGAGATGATGTCGCGAGGCGTCCCATGATTACAAATGATCTCGTTGGTGTAGATTCGGGCTAATCGTTCTACCTTGTAGTCTTCCCGTATGGGCAAAAAGTGAGCTGATTTGGTCAGACGGTCAACAACAACCCATATGCTGTCGTGACCTGATGACGTGTGCGGAAGCTTTGTTATGAAATCCATAGCTATACTCTCCCACTTCCACATAGGGATGTGCGGTTGTTCGAGTAAGCCAGAGGGTCTTTGGTGTTCAGCCTTGACTCTTGCACAAGTCAGGCATTTTCCAACATAGAGAGCAATATCCCTTTTCATGCCAGGCCACCAGTACTTGTAGCGAAGATCCTGGTACATTTTGTCGGCACCAGGATGAATAGAATACCTGGATTTGTGGGCTTCATCCCTCAGAATCTATCGTAAATCGGTCCGTTTAGGGATCCAAATTCGGTCCAGAAAGTGGAATATCCCATTCGACTTGTTCACAAGTTGAGCTCCATCGTGATAGATTCGTTCCTTCTTCAGAGTGCGTTCGTTAAAACATGCATGCTGAGCTTCACGGATGAGGGTTTCGAGATCGTGTTGGGCTTGGATATTGCGAATTCTGAGCAAATAACTCCATCTGCTGAGAGCGTCGGCAACAACATTTGCTTTGCCTGGGTGATAACGAATCTCACAGTCGTAATCGTTGAGAAGTTCTACCCATCGGCGTTGACGCATATTAAGTTCTTTCTGATCAAAGATATGTTGTAGGCTCCTATGATCGGTGAAGATCGTACACTTTGTACCATACAGGTAGTGTCGCCAAATTTTTAACGCAAAAACAACTGCGCCTAGCTCGAGATCATGTGTTGTATAGTTCTTCTCGTGGATTTTGAGCTGATGAGACGCGTAAGCTATAACCTTGTCCCGCTGCATAAGAACACAACCAAGACCAAGGTTGGAAGTATCACAATAGACAATGAAGTCGTTGTTTCCGTCGGGCAATGTGAGAACAGGAGCATTGCAAAGCATGTGCGTGAGGGTTCGAAAGGCAGTCTCTTGTTCAGTTCCCCAAACAAAAGGCCTGTCTTTATGCGTGAGAGCGGTAAGCGGCACATCGATCTTTGAGAATCCTTCGATAAATCGTCGATAATAGCCCGCTAGCCCGAGAAAAGAACGGACTTCAGATGGGTTCTTAGGTGTAACCCAACTCTTAACGGCTTCAATCTTCGCAGGATCGACGTGAATACCCTGACTATTGACAATGTGACCCAGGAACTGAACCTCCTCCAACCAGAATTCACACTTGGAGAACTTGGCATAGAGTCGATTCCCCTGGAGTAGTTCGAGAACCAAACGTAGATGTTGGGCGTGTTCGGCTTTCGATTTGGAATAGATCAAGACATCGTCGATGAACACGATGATGAAACGGTCGAGATATGGTTTACACACGCGATTCATCGGATCCATAAAAACCGCGGGTGCGTTGGTTAGACCAAAAGGCATAACAACGAATTCATAGTGGCCGTATCGAGTGCGAAAAGCGGTTTTGGGTATATCTTCCTCTTGAATGCGTAGTTGGTGATAGCCTGAGCATAGATCGATCTTCGAGAAACACGTAGCGCCTTGTAGTTGATCAAACAAATCATCAATGCGAGGCAGGGGATAGCGGTTCTTGATGGTTATGTAGGATCGATTTCGGATCCGAACGAGTCGGTTAGAAGAGTTTTTCACCAAAACAAGAGGCGGAAATAAGTGTTTCGGTGTAATTCAGTGAACATTCACTTTAATCTGTTGTTTTTATTGATATGCAATCGATTACAGACCTGACAACACTTCGGCAGCACTTCGTGGCTCACCGGAAGACAATCACCTAGAACTCTCTACTTAGATCCGCTTGAAATGCTCCTATATATAGGTCACTAGGGTTCGCTTATATGGTCATGTCCGTATAAGCGGACCTACATCAATGACATATAAGCGGACCTATGACCATGACATATAAACGGACCTAACCTAATGACATATAAGCGGACCTCCACATGTACATATAAACGGACCTAGACTTTGACATATGAATGAAATCTCTAAACATAATCATGAATGAAATCAACAACTTCTTATCCTAAAAGCTTTTGTCTCTTATGAGATGATGCCATGATGACTTCATCATTATGATGTCATCATCTAAGATGATGACATCACCCTTTTACAGATCCGCAACAAGACTGAGACTCGACATAAGAGGAAGACGACAGATGTATGCACCAACAGACTCCCCCTCAGATGTTGACGAGTCTTAAGTGTCGAGTCTTTGCATCTGCAGTCTTTATCGGTCTTCGATCTTCCTCTGAAGTATTTGTCATTGCAAGAATCTTCATTCTCTATCTTCATCATCAACAAACTCCTCTCTCTTGAATGTTGAATATCATGGTGTCTTCAGACTCCCCCTCTCAATCTGCTGGGGTCGTAGTCTGAAATTCACAACTTCATAACCTGGCTTTCATTCTGTTCTGGATCGAAACCTGGCCAACCTGCAAAAACTCTACCCAAAAATAAATTTTCTGATAACAATTTGTGGATAAGATTTTCAAATCTAATTTACCACTTGCAGGAATAACATTTTTATTGCAAAACATTTCTCATTTCATTTCAACAATCTTCAAACACTTTCACCCAAACCATTTATTCATCATGTTTAGCACTCGAAATTTTGAAAATCAGCTTTCCAAAATCAGTTGTCGAAAATCTTTTTGGATTTTTCAAAATTTATGCTAAAACACATTAAAATCTTTTTTGGATTTTTGAATGGAAAGAAATATAGAGAAGAAATATTTACAGTCAATATTTTTGTGGGTTTGTGCAAGAGGATCATATCAGTTTTTGAGACAAATCACCAACACCGTTAAGCTTCATTTCATTTTAAGTTTTAAACGATTCACTTAGATTGTCAGTATGTTTGTCCACTTAAATTTTCACACAAAGTTCAACTGCTTCGAGATATGAAATTAATGTCTTAAGTACTTAAACTCAATCGCGTGTCCCACCTCAGAATATACTCCCGTATCCAGATCCCAATATTCAGTCTTACAGGTGAGTATACTACAATGATATCTGTATATAAATTAGGTAATGCGAGGGCCGAGGGATCTCAGGTCGATACTTCCGTATATGCAGAGAGATATCAGCTTCAACTTTTCGGTATGTCCCCTTTAGAGGATCTTTTAGCTACAACAGCAGCGACTATCAATTTTATTGTTTCATCAGCATGCTGAGGGTTTATGCTATGTTTCAAGCATTTGCGGAAAGTATTATCCAAGGACTAGGTCAGAACCATCGTTCAGCAGAAGTCCCGGAATAATACCCCAGACATCATTGAGTATAAAAACCTAGTATATCAGATTATGAGACCTTTCAAACGAGATTTCGGGGGTTACCCATATATCCGAGAGATGTATCCCCACGATATAAGCAAGTTTAAAATTTAGATTTATATCTCGTCACAATCTACTAAATGTGCAAAAACCTACTGGCACATCATCAGTGAGATCGTTTATCACTTTTTAACTTTCCATTTCTTTAGCATGTTGTGATAGTCCACTGATGTACTATCATTTCCTCTTTTATGCAACAAAAACACATTTTTCATTTTATCATGTTTTTGGCTTTTTCAAATTTTCTAATGTTTTTGGATTTTCTAAAATTTCTTACTCCCCCTAAAATGCAAACACATTTTAGGAAATTTGAAAACAAACTGTACAGAAACGTAACAACTGATATCGAATTGCCTCAATTCTCCATCCACTTGGCATAAACAATCAGAACTCCCCCTCACAACAAACTATTTTCCCATTGTGATCTCAAAACACTTAAGTTTGTTTTAATCAAAATGGTTTTTCAAGAAAATAAGTTTTGTTGATTTTGTAAACCATTAGTAGGTTAGGGATTTGGTTCATCACATTGTTTTTCAACCACTTGTAGGAAATCAGATACAACTCAATGTCCCTGATTTACCACTTGTAAACATCACAAACATACAACTCAAACCTGTTTTTCAACCAATTACCATCTGTTGGTTGAATTCTCAAGGTGCCGATTCCTACTCCTCGCTTACAAACCTGGGAGTTCCGGCAAGTCCTGCTTTTCAAAAACACATTATACAAACATGATAAAAATGATGCCGATTCATGATCCACGATTACCAACTTGGGATCTCCGGCAAGTCAGGTTTTTATTCTTTGAAAAATATATCCACCCAAGCCTGACCTTCCTTGGGTGTAACAACATTTTCTTCTTCATCTTTTCTTTCAATAAACCTGTGAACTCCTCTTTTGGCAGCATAAAATTCTTTAACACCCTTGGTCTTACCATTTACCATTTTGCCAAAAATGTGTTTCACAGTTCCATTGAAAGCCTTATCAACATCAAATTTTTTCTTGTCAGAATAAAATTGATTTGAAATTTCAACTTTCCCAACTTTCTTCATAAAATTTTCAGCACGCAAAGGTGGAAAATTCTCATCGTTCATAGTTGGAACTGATTTATCAACCTTTTTCTCAATACGTGGCTCCTCTGATTTTGTGGAATCAGATTCATCACCAGAATTATTACCTGAACCTTTCACAACCCATTTTTGATTTTTTACATTTTCTTTTTCCTTTCAAAACACTCTTTGAACATTCTCCCTTCTCAAAGGTTGAATTTTCAAATCCAGTAAATGATTTGGTTGTAAGTTCAGTTTTCTCCACAACTTTCTCTTTCAATTTACCAGATACTTCCTGTTTTGGTTTGAATGTTTTCGGACAATTTCTAGCAACATGACCAGCAATCTTGCACTGAAAACAGGTTCTGGTTTCAATCTTCTTCTGAATAACATTCTTCTTCAACTCTTCTTGCTTCTTGGCAAGGAATTCCTGATTTGTCTGCTTTCTGAATGCTTGCTCTTTCTCATCATCTAAAGAATTTCCTGAAACAAACACAGTTTTTGGTTTAGAAAATTTTTCATTTTTATAATTTTTTGGTTGATTAAATCCTAATCCTTTCTTTTTGAAATTACAATTATGGTTTGATTTCTTTTGGAAACTATAACCACAATTGTAACCCATTTTCTTGTTAATTCTTTGTTGATCTCTTGAAGTGTATTGTTTAGGTTTTCCGATAAGATTTAAATCTTTTATTTCAGAAATATTAATTTCTGTGATTTTGAAAACCTTTTGAATCATTTCAAATCTGACACTGCTTATTGGAAAAATCTCATCAGAATATAATTTGTCAGAACCTTTCAAAGTATATGCTACTTTGACTGATTCATCATTCAAATTAGATTTCGATAACAAAAATTGTTTGTCATAAACCCGTTTGTCCTTTTTGATTGTAGATTTTGACGCATCGGACTCAGACTTTGACTCGGGTTTGGACTCCATGTTTGACTCCTCACTGTCATCTTTATCTAACACCTGATCGACAACACTTTTTATCAACTTTGACTCATGATCAGTGTCGGACGACGTATACGTGACATTAATATTTTCTAGCAAGTTATCCAACGTCCCAGACTCCCATTGTAAGTTTATTGCCTTTTCGACTCTTTCGGAATTTGGATTTCGAGGGAAAAATCCATTTTCAACCGGAGGCGGACATTTGTTGTAAACCACACTTGGTTTCTTACCAGAAATCTTCACTTTATCTTCATCTTTTGTCACAAATTTCTTTTCTTCGGACGTCTTCACATCTTCAAACGTCTTCAAATTCTCCACAACTGGATAAATCCTGTCAACAACAAAAGTAGAACATGAGAAACTTTCTAATAACTTGTTGACTCTCTCAGTTTCTATCTTTTGTGTTGCTAACTTCAACTCTAGATCAGCACATTTCTTTATGTGAAAGTTGACATCATCCAACTGTCTCAGATATGCTATCTTCAGTGTATTCATTGCCACAACTTGTTCACCGTTTGAATCAGTATACTTGTTGATTTCTCTGTTCATTGTATCATAGGATTCTTTCAATCTGTTTATATTGTGCAGCAACTCATTGTTCTGCTTGATTAAAGAATCACAATTCATGCACTTTTCAGGAACTTTGACAGGTTCTGCATCAACTTTGACTTCAAATTCAGGAACCTCTTTAACTGTCCGGTTTGATTGTAAAAATTCAGCTCTTCTCTTTTTCTCAGCTTTAGCTTCAGCTTTTAATCTCTCTTCCTCTTCTTCAAGCTTTCTCCGTCTTGCTTCAGCAGCTTCCATGACTTTTCTGCACTTTTCAGCACATTTCAAATCATAAGCATTTGCAATGAAAGCGTTAACATTTGAAGTGTTTTTGGACATCTCTTTGGCCATAAGTTCTTGATCTGGGCAAAAATTGTCCCAACTGAAACCTTCAGCTAACTTTTCATCGTCTTGTTCTGCCAAACACACTTTGCTATTTGTTGGAACATATTTATCCCAACTGAATCCACCATCCTTTCCCAGACAAGCTTTCTTTGAATCTTTAATCTCCATCATTCCATGTGCAGTTTGTGCCTGATGCAGTGCTGATGGTGTGATTTGATGATAAATCGCCTTTTTGTGATAATCGTTGTTTCCAAAAGGATTCTGGGCTCCAGTAGCTTCATGATTTTTGCACTCTCTCTTGAAATGCCCCTTTTCCCTGCAACGAAAAAATGTAACTTTAGATTTATCAAAGCCTAAATTTGAAACACTTGCATCAAGAAAATCATTTCTTCCCGTAATTTGTTTAAACTTCTCAGCTCTTCTCTTCTCATTACACTAGCCATGCACCATTTAATATCCATCAATTCCATTTCCTCAGCATCGATTTGATCGTAATCCTCTTTCGTGAGCATTGGATTACCGATCTTTCCGGCCACAAAACTACTATAAGACTCTAGAACCATTCCCAACAAAGACATTTGATTTTTGGCAACTTCTTCAGAATAATCTTGATCACTTTCAAGATTTAATACAATATTGCATTGAAGTTTTCTTCCATTCTTTGTTGCAGAAATGTTTGGATCGAATGATGAAAATCTAGTGCTGCTTGATCCCTGGGATGATTTCTTTTCTGAAGAATCTTTTGCACTGTAAGCAGTTTCGACTTTTGGAGAAAAATTTGACTTTTCGTTGACACCACCTTTGTAATACAAGCTGATATCTTGTTCTCCATCGTAATTCTTCATCCTGGCAATCTTTCTCTGCTCCATCTCTTGAGCTTCCAAATGTTTGATGAAATCTCCCAGTGTCATGTTTTTATAATCTTTTCTGTTGGATCTCAGCATCATCAGAAACGTTCCCCAAGTTTCATGAGGTAGCGCATCTGCAAGTTTTTCAATCAATTCATCAGTATCCTTTTTAATACCAAGTTTTGTCATATTTCTCACCAAGTTACAATATCTATCAATTATTTGCTTGGTGTTTTCAGATTTTAAACCACGAAACAAATCAAACTCTTTCTTCATGAGAGACATCTTGTTTTTGAGCATATCATCACTTCCAACAAATTTTGCTTCCAATTCTGTCCAAATTGAATAAGCAGTTCCATCATGTTGAAGCAGTATCAGGATATCTTCTTTTATCGCTTGCTGAAGCAGACTCACCATCAATTTCTCATCTCGATATTTCTTTTTATCTTCCGTACTCATTTCTCTAATTGTTAACTGCACATTATTTGTTGTGGGTCTAACATATGGTTCCTCAGTGTGTTCCCACGCATCCAAATGATATGCCTCAACCCAATTTCCAAACCGTTCGGACCATGCATTGTAATCATCAATATCCAAGAGCTTTGGTGGTTTCTGTGATGTCCCGGTTTCATTTTCCAAGTTCATATTCTGAGCAATAGAACCCGGAGTAGTCGGAGTAGCAAACGCGTTGTAAAACTCGTTATCCATGATTCGGATTTTCAAATGAGTTGTATCACCTTGTAAAATACCTGACAACAAACAAACAAACGATCAGTTTAAACAATTATTAACTAACAGAATAAAACTGGTACTTGAACTGGTGAAAATTCTGTGCGGACTGAAAGTTGACAAAAACTGTGCGAACTGACAGTTGACACACTGTACGGACTGCTATAACCCGGATCAAAATCAACCGAACTTTTCCAATGACCTCACTAAAACACACAACCTTGAGCGAATCTCGGTATCAAACAACTGGAATCGAATTAAGTTGAATGATTTGATATCAATGGGCCGAAAAGCTTTGAATAATGATTGGGCCGAGGATCTTGTATAACTGTTTTGGGCTGATGTAACAAATTTAAGACAAACAAACTAATTTGGCTGATCACTCGATATATTTTAATTGGATCTTTATCACATGCCACTTTGATCTCATAAATGGTCGACAACTATTACACCAATTAATTTCTGATAGAACCGTCAATTACTTACACTACACAAGTGCCGATGATCTCTATTGACTTTGATTCCCTTTATATATACCCCACTTGAACTATTATATCACCTTTTATGTATGTAATTGATATTTGCCGACACCAATGATAATACAAAAGCTACACAAGTGCCAATGTAAAAGACTTTAAGACAACTGACAATTATCTTTCTTCACATGCGCATGAACCGACAAAGTTGACCATTACTCAAGTCTCATTGGACCAACACTACCTAGTGGGACGGTGATGTTACTATCAATGTTAATTCACATGATGGACTTTAAAATTTGTATCAAATGGGCCGACAATATGAATCTTGGGCTGATTAATATGATATCAACTAAAAATCTGATTGGACCCTTCTTGTTCTCATGCAAAAACTAATCAACTCACATGCACCTTTGACCAAAACACTCATGTGACCAACTTACACATCTTTATCAAATATGTAATTTCAATTCACATGCGACTGACACAACTCAATTGAATTCACATGCCATGATGTCAACACCACCTTTAATGATCACATGCAACGATTTAAATTCTGATCACCTAACCACTTTGGAGCTGAATTCCTAAGTGTCACTATGAGCGGACCTCAAATGTCACTAAGAGCGGACCTCAAATGTCACAATAAGCGGACCCTTTGAAGCGGATCTATCAGAAATTGTCCAAATAAGTGACCCTTGGAGCGGATCTAACTGGTATTTGAAACGGACCTGTCTGCTGATGTCATTTTTGAACATGCACGTATAAGCGAACCCCCTAAAATCCTAAGTTCTAGGTTGATTTTAGACCTTGAAAATTTCAAGGGTTTACTAATACATGATTCCGAGCATACTGTGTGAATATAAACCGATTCTGATCGTAAAAATTTTTGATTTTCGAAAAAGAAAGGTGTAGAAACAGAATTATCGGCTGAATTGAATAGAACTCTTCTTCACTGGCTCTGATACCACTTGTAGGATCGATTTCGGATCCGAACGAGTCGGTTAGAAGAGTTTTTCACCAAAACAAGAGGCGGAAACAAGTGTTTCGGTGTAATTCAGCGAACATTCACTTTAATCTGTTGTTTTTATTGATATGCAATCGATTACAGACCTGACAACACTTCGGCAGCACTTCGTGGCTCACCGGAAGACAATCACCTAGAACTCTCTACTTAGATCCCCTTGAAATGCTCCTATATATAGGTCACTAGGGTTCGCTTATACGGTCATGTCCGTATAAGCGGACCTACATCAATGACATATAAGCGGACCTATGACCATGACATATAAACGGACCTAACCTAATGACATATAAGCGGACCTCCACATGTACATATAAACGGACCTAGACTTTGACATATGAATGAAATCTCTAAACATAATCATGAATGAAATCAACAACTTCTTATCCAAAAAGCTTTTGTCTCTTATGAGATGATGCCATGATGACTTCATCATTATGATGTCATCATCTAAGATGATGACATCACCCTTTTACAGATCCGCAACAAGACTGAGACTCGACATAAGACGAAGACGACAGATGTATGCACCAACAGGTTAGCTTATTCAATTCCCGATAGTTGATGCACATCCTGAACGACCCATCCTTCTTTTTGACGAAAAGGACTGGCGCGCCACAAGGAGAGGTGCTCGGGCGAATGAATCCTTTCTCAAGTAATTCCTGGAGTTGGTTCGAGAGTTCACGCATTTCGGACGGTGCGAGTTGGTATGGAGCTTTGGCAACAGGATTGGCTCCAGGAATGAGGTCGATACGAAAGTCGATATCACGACTCGGCGGAAGTCCAGGAAGATCGTCAGGGAACACATTAGGAAATTCACGAACCACAGGAACGTCTTTCACCTCTGTCTTTCCTTTCTTTTCCTTCTCCGCTACTACAATGTTAGCCAAGAAAGCTCTGTATTCCTTGCGGAGATACTTGCTAGCTTGGACACATGACATGAGTTTGAGACCTTTCGAAGCAGTTTCACCGTAGACACACAATAAATCACCATTCGAGAGCGAGAATCGAATCATCTTGTCGAAGAGCACAACTTCAGCATGGTTGTCGCAAAGAAAGTCCATGCCTATTATGACATCAAAACTTCCGAGTTGCATCGGAATAAGGTCGATTGGGAAGATGTGATTGTTGAGCTCAAGAGTACAATCACAAAGAACAGAATTAACGGCGACAGTTCTTCTAGTGGCGACTTCAACATCGAACGTCGAGGGGAGATGGGAGCGTTTACAACTAAGTAGCTTCTCGAATTCGAACGACACAAAGCAATTATTGGCTCCAGTATCAAACAAACATGAAGCATAAATACCATTCACAAGGAACGTACAATTGACCACGTTGTTGTCAGCCTGTGCTTGGCGCACATTGATGTTGAAGGTTCTGGCGCGTGCGGCTTGTTGCTACTGTTGAGGCTGTTGCTGTTGGTGCTACTGCTGCTGCTGGGGCTCCTGTTTCACACCCTTGTTCGGGCACATATTCGCAAAGTGGTTGGGATCACCGCATGCGAAGCAGACTCGGGCGTTGATCGCGGGTGCCTGAGCCGCTTGTTGGCCTTACGGGGCTGGGAGCAGAGCTTAATGAGCAGTGGCTTGAGCTGGGGCTCGACGTGGGCCAGTACGGCAATTAGCGGTGAAATGGCCGTACATGTTACAGTGAGCGCAGAAACGACAGGCGAGACCCACCGGGTGATGATAAGAACATGTTGGGCAAGCCGGGTGGGGGCCTGTGTATGCACGCTTTGCTGGTGGTGCATAAGTAACTGGTGCTGGACGGTGATGATGCTTGTGCTGGGCCGGTACGGCCTGGAGAGGAGCAGCAGTGGTAGTGACAGCACAGTTCTTGTTGCTGGAGCTGCTGTTGTTGTTCTTCTTCTTGCGGCGTGAGGACTTGGACGATTGAGCGGCGGTGGTTTCAGCGGTTGGTGCGGCGGTGACTTGATGCAGGCTCTTTGAAGCTTTATCCCAAACACCAGCTTTTACCCGCTTGTCGTTGATTTCAACGGCAAGCAAGTAAGTTTCTTCGATCATTGTGGTCTTTGCGGCATGCGCAAAATCCGCAACACAGTCGGGTAGAGCTCGAATGTATTTCTTGATGGCCATGTCAGACGTCTTCACTTGATCAGGACAGATGATGCTGAGCTGCTTAAAGCGAGTAGTTAGGGCAGCGCTGTCTCCATCCTTCTGCTTTATGTTCCAAAACTCGTCCTCCAGCTTTTGGCGTTCATGGAGAGGGCAGAATTCGTCCATCATGATGGCTTTCAACTCTTCCCAAGTCAGCTCATAAGCTGCATCATTCCCGCGTTTGTTTCTCTCAGCCTTCCACCAGTCTAATGCACCGGACTGGAAGACGCCGGTAGCGTTTAGGGTGCGGAGATTTTCAGGACAGCCGCTTTGGCGCAGAGTGACTTCGATGGAATCGAACCATTGAAACATAGCCGTTGGGCTATCTTCTCCAGTGAATTCCTTTGGACCATAAGCCTTGAACTGCTTGAAGCTGAAAGCAGTCTTGGTAGCAGCTTTAGGAGCTTTGGTTCTCGACTCCTCAGATGATTTGCTGACGTTCTCGTAAATCTCACTCACGATCTGAGGCACAACCTTGGCCACGGCCACTTGTTTAGCGAGGATGGCAGCAAGGCGTTTGTCCCTCTATTCTTGGCGAGAGAGTCGTGGGTGTCGGGATCCAGATGATGGTCCAGTTGACATTGTCTGCAACAGATATCATCGTAGGTCTCAGACACATCATAATCGAATCTCACCTCACACGTCTATTACTTACTAAAGCTCAGGAACACATCGTAACATGTATCACAAAAACACATAGGCATATAATCACAGATTCACATAAACACAGAAGCATATAAGCACGTAGGACACAAAAGCACAAAATTTAAACACATAAACAGGCAATTTCACATAAAACACATAAAATCACAGATTCACATAAACACAGATTCACATGCAGTGCGAGTCGTGCGTGTCGATCGAAGTGAAAGCAAAAAATCGAATAAATCTCCAAAATTTAAACACATAAACAGGCAATTTCACATAAAACACATAAAATCAACGAATCATCAGAGTCAGCAGTTGCGGGCTCAAAATCGAAACACATAAAAAATCGAGAAATAGATCGTCTGCGGCTATTAGACATTGACTATCCAAAGTGATTCGACTATTCTCAAGGACTTGTCGTACACTCTTCGACCTTCAGGACTTGTGCTCTTGCCTCGATTCTTGGGCATTTGGCACGCATCCCGTTAGTTATATCGTGACTTCAGGTCGTTGGAGTCCGTCGAGACTTTGGTGAGAGTTTTGTAAAACCAAGTAAAGGTCGAAACAAGTCGTCAAGGTTAGGGTTTCACCCCTGGCTTAACAACTTCATTCCTATTTTGCTAAAATAAAGGAGAATTATGCGTCCAAGTATGGATTTCACTCCTATTTCAACGTAATTTCCCGTGTTTATAGATAAAATTATGGGTTGAACAAGCTATTCAGTCGAGAGTTTGCAGGTTTTCACTCCTAATCTCGACTTAATTGCTCATCCGAATTTGAAAATTCGAGTGCAGTGATAGTGTAGCATAGGCGAGAATATCGAGAAATAGCGGTAAGCTTATACATAACCCCTAACGGATATGCACAAGTCGGTCTGTGGTTCCTAACTATAGACTAGGTCTCTAAGACATCGACCCGGACTAGGTCATGTCTTGCCTAATTCCCTATAGTTATGGCTCTGATACCAATCTGTCACACCCCAACCGATGGCGGAAACATCAGGGCATGGCACTGAGTGAAACAGATTGTCCAGAAGTTTCCATAACAATTATCATTACCAATCAATTTAAAGTAACACGTCCCATACCATGTCTCAAAAGGTAAACAAATTATTACAGACAAAATCTAGGCAAATAGTTCTATTCCGACAACTCAGATTTTTCAAATAGTCCAATTGTTTAGCTGCTTCTAGAGACTCTCGATTTCATTTGTACAGACAACTATTTGTTGGCCTCTAGAGCCTTATTCTAGCCTCGATTTCCTAGCAGATAAGCATCCTAAGTACCTGTCACATATGTTAAAGTAAAAGTCAATACACATAGTGTAAAGGTGAGCATACAAGTTTGATAATAGCATATAGAGTTCGAAAGCGTTACGCATAACCATCACGTACACTGAGTGAAATGAGGCATGTTAGTTATCGACATGAACCTATCGATACCAATGACTGCTGGTTGACTGCCCAAGGCAGTTCGTAATACATGATCACCACTGTAATCCATACAAATAATTGTCCTTAACAACCCCCGAGTGAACGGGTGCTGAGTCCAAACTAATAGTACTACCGTTGCTAAGGCAGGTAGACAGCATTCCATGTGTAAACATAACAATCAAGCATTCATTAAGTCACGTATAACATACGGTAACGGTTAACGTTGAAAGTATTGCATAGTGTGTTCGATGTGATTTAGTATAAGTAACGTATGTAACACCCAAAAGTGCGTAAATCAAAAGGGGATCGAGTATACTCATAGCGATTGATGGATTGAAGGGAGCGCTAGAGAGTAGGGTTAGCCTGATCAGGATGATAGCATAACAATAAGTGACGCGTAAAACGATGCAAGGTGTAAGTGACTCGGACAACAGTTCAGTCGGATGGTAATCCGATCAGACGGCAAGTCGTGCGGATGACAATCCATTCGGATGGTTATCCGGTCGGACGGTAGTCCGGTCGGATGACTTATTCGAGTGGATTGTTCCTTCCAATGAGAAGGATGTGTTTGTGTATGATGGCTTGGCCTTTGAAGTTTTCGTTGTAGCATTTTGAAAGCACTAAAATATCTCTACCTTTTAGGTCGGTTGGACGGCGACTCGAATGGCGAGGTTCCTTAGTGAGAACAAGTTCACAGCAGGTTGTCACTCGCTCGGATGGTTGTCTGTTCGGGTGGCATCCTTTGGGAATTGAACATGCTGAAAATTGTTTAAGTGCTAAAGTCTAAATGCTTCATGACTCGGATGGCTATCCGATCGGATGGTAGTCCGGTCGGACAGCTATTCGTTCAACACTCAGACTTCAGATCTTGGCAACAAGGTGCAAGTCGTTCGGATAGCCGGTCGCTCGGATGGCTATCCCCTCGGACAACAGTCCGCTCAGACGGTCATCCGGTCCTGGTTAACCTGTTCGTCTTACACTTGGTTATTTTTGATAGTTTGTCGTTTTACCGAGATATTTTGATAACGTGTTAAGCAACGGAAACCTCGTCAATACTTGGTGCTCCTGATCGGACAGGAATCACCCAAACCCGATCAGTGGACGGTTCGAGACGACATTCCATGTTTAACCCGGAATCAATAATCTCGTGGTTAGAATACGGATCTTGAACCAACACAACCGCAACAATGAGTAGTAAGCCGACACAAGTTTCGATTCTATCGGTTTTGAGTGCATTGAGTGTAAAAGAGTTGAAAGAAAGTTGGAAAACCGTCTTTTAATCATTTTTCTTGTGAATATGTTTAGATCTATGAAAGATCTTTATTTGTTTATGTGGAAATCGATTAGATCTAAGTTGTTCTTGGTGGATTGAGGCTAAAACATGAAGTTCTTCAAGAACATATGATGACGTCATCCTAGAACACCTTGAATCTTGATGATTTCATGGTTAAAAGTTAAGATTTAAAAGATAGAAAGGTGTAGGAGTGTGTGTAGATCAAGGAAGTACAAGATTTAGGACGAGATCTTACCGGAATCGCAAGAAATCAAAGAAAAAGCGAGGAACACGTGCTGGTCGGACGTCACTTGCCAAAAGTGGAAAGAATGAAAGTGACATGGGGTATTTATAGGATACCCAAAGTGGAAAGGGGCTGGCCGGTCGGATGACACAACGCCCGGATGACAATCCGGTCGGATGTCATCTCGGTCGGATGGCAACCCGGTCGGATGGCAATCCGGCCGGATGGCACTTGGTTCGAGTGTTCGGGTGACGATTTTTGCTGGTTCGATTGCGATTGCGAGCGATGCGAATGTGATAGAGTTTCCTATTCAAATTACTTTTAATCACAACTACTCATATCTCGCATTATCTTTTCTCCACCAATTATCATACTACTTCGATTGCGTTTTGAGTTCGATTGCGATTGGGTTTCGATTGCGTTTCGATTGATTACCACACATAACATAAATAAACATGCACAAGTAACACATAAGGCACACACACGTATAGCAATAATCAAAAGCGTAGTTCGATTTGCGAGTTCGATTGCGATTCGATGTCGATTAAATTGGATTGATTAGCGTTTGGTAGACTTTATCGCATTGTTACTTCCTATAGTTCACAGTCGTATGTCGATTAAATAGCGAATAACACACGTCAATTATTGTAATTATTGATACTTACTCCACATAATACAACTAAAATAAACACATAAAAGAAATTCACTACAAGTCAAGTCACGAAATCGGTCGTTGACTTTGACCTTGACTTTGACTTCAGAAACACGGAGTGTTACAGGTTCGTCTTTACACTGTTGTCGGATCTTTAAAGTCTTCACGTGTTACGGACAGAGAGTGTATCAACAAACTCCCCCTTGAATGATGCTCGTGAATCTTTTGATCTTCAATACTTTCATATCCTTATGGTGTCGATGAGTGGACAACGGCAACTTGATCATCTTGATCCTTTGATTGCATCCATGCCGTGTCTTCATTCCAAAGCTTGTCATAGAACCTGTTCTCTTCGCCTTTAGTTGGTCTGAATGTCGCATCTGCATACACAAGAAAGCTAAACGCGTAATGAGAACAACCGCTTGGAATATAGATAAACGACAAACATATGACCAACTCTCAATCAAACACCGACCGACAACAGTTTGAAAGTTATAAAAATTTGACCAATTTTAGAATTAAACTTTCAAAACTCGCTAATTTCGACCATTTATGAAGATGCAATTGTTTTAGGTTTCAATCAGGTGTCAAGAGGAAAAGACTCGAGATCCAACATCGGGCAATAAAAAATAAGACAGAAATAAAATCTTTTTGGTTTTTATAAAGTTTATATTAAAACACACCTAAAATCTTTTTGGTATTTTTTGAATATTTCAAATTTAAAGACGGAAAGCAGTAAATAAATATATACAGAGATGCAGAAACTGAAAGCAGTAAATAAATATTTACAAACATTCTTTTTGCGAGTTTCGAGGGTAAGAGAATCATATCAGTGTACGGTCACGCCAACAAGCTCTTGTTGTTCAATTAGTTAATATTAAGATAAGCATCCTATAACGATTATCGGTATTGTTGTCCACTTAAGCTCAACTTATCAGATGTACTCACGGTTAGGGGATACGTTAAGGTATGATTTATACTTACCGACCAGTGTTCATCCACACACGACACATTCCCGTATCAGGGTATGCACGAGAGTTCATCTTACTGGTGAGTATACCATTTATCATCTGTTTTCAACGTATATGATGTGAGATACTCACTTATTTTAGATGAATACAAGCCCTATGTGATTAAATCACTTATTAATGAGTAACTTGATATTCGATGCATGCAGGGCACAAGAGCAAGTTCGTGAACAGGTTAGTACCATCATACCGACAAAGAGACGAACTTGACTCCCGGATAAACTGTGATATTTTATCACTTATTGATTGGGACATGTGATTGTTTATCATTTATTGAGGTCGGATGCATCATGTATTATATGCATGTTTGAATGATATTTACATGTATGTATGGTATCATGGAAGATCTAGACTTGTGTCACCGTTGTTTTCGGTAAAAGAAACAACCATGATACCCAGATGATAAACATCATAAAGACATGTATCTCAGAACCTCGGCAATCTATCAAACGAAATTTCGGTACCAAGACCATATGCCAATGAGTGGTTCCCACACAGTCTTCAGTCAATTTTGGTTTATATCACCCTGCACACATTAAAGTATTGTGTGTAAGGACCTTCAAAAATGTCCCAAAACAACCCGTAAGTGAAAACCCGGACCCCTGAAACCCCAATGTGCAAGAAAAACCAAGAAAACAAGAAAAATTGAGTTTCAGGCGGGCCGCGTAAAGTTAAGCATGGCCTTACGCGGGCCGCGTCAAAGCAGAGTTGACTGGATAAGCATGCTAGGCCACGTGGCAGCCACGTGGCGGCCCTACCGATGACATGCTAGCCCTAGTCTACGCATAGATGGCCCTTGCAGGCCACGTAAGTGTTAAGGGTGATTTACGCGGGCCGCGTAAACCCCATTTTTCAGCTATAAATTGATCCGATCATGAGCAGTTCAGCTGTGTCGAAAACTTTTCTCAAAAACGAAGATATACTGCTCAAAATCATAATTTCCATTAGGGAGGCGCTACTATGATACCGGGTATTAACTCGATCGCTGCTACAATTCAATGTCCGATCGATTGAAACTATCCGATGGATGTTTAAGTGCTGCCCAAATTAGCGCTATACTTTGTCATTCATCGTGAATTCGATGGATGTTTAAGTATTGCACTTTATCATTCATTGTGAGGGTTTTAATCTCGTGAGTTATCGTAAATGTTGTATTAGTTACTGACCTAGTTCGTGTGCATTGTTATTTGAATTAGGTTACAAGGCTAATCAGTATGCTAAACTCTGCTCGTTTAAATCTGCAATGTGAGTCATTCTCTTTTTATCAAAGTGCTTTACAAAACCCTAAATGTTTTCCTGTTAATAATTCCGCTGCTAAATTAAATAAATACCACGTGATTTCTGTCCCGCTACTCCTGGACCGGGTCAAACCAGGCCGGGGGCCGTGACAGAAAAAGGTGGTATCAGAGCCACTGATTTAAGCCAATTAAGTATTTAGAAATACTTAATTTTACTGATTGCAATTCTGTGATTCTGTGAAAATTTAATTTACAAAATTTTAACTTAGCATTTTGTGTGCATTTTTGCATATATGCTAAACAGCATGAATGAGTTGTCTGAAGCTCTTCAAAATATCACTATCCATTCTGCTGAAATGGAAGTTTCCGAGGGTTTTACCAGTTATTGGGCCGATATTGATGAACCTATGGAATTCCAAGCTTAACCTCCGAAAAAACCAAAGACAAAGAAAAGAAGAAGATTTGTGGGCTGGAGGCGTGTACGCAGGAAGAAACCAGCAACTAAGAAAGTTGTCAAGACGGAGGACCCAATGGATAAAGGAAAAGGAATAGAGATTGGGGAAAGTTCTAGGCAAGCCGAGGAATTGCCGTTGCAGGAGGAGCTAGATCGCATACTGGCAAGTTGTGATATCCTTAGGCCTGTCAATGAAAACCTCTTCACTTATCCTGCTGAAACCCAACTTCTAGTGAACTTAGAACCGGCCATCCCAGATCCCCTTGTCAACACCCGACCTCTAAGAGAAATGGAAGAATGGTGGACCAATGATTGGCAGTTCTAGAATCTCCTAAATAACCCTTATACCTTTTTCCATCAGTTTGACCCGTAGGCTGCACCAAACCCACCGATGAGCAATGAGAACTTGGCTGAACTCCGCCATTTTGGCGAGGAGCTGGTAGACGTAGGGAATAGAATCCGGGAGGTGGGAGAACAGATCTCCTAGAAGTACGATGAGAGGGAACGTCGCTTCTGAGATGCCAGCAGACTGTGATGGTGTGGTTGTATAATAACAAAATAATAATAATAGTAGTAAAAATATAATCCTGTAAAATAACTTAAAAATAAAACTTTTGTAAGATAACAGGTGTGTACGGAAGCATATTATAATATATAAAAATGGAAGTCGAGAAATCGACAATTTTGGCTATACATGTGATGTGATTGTTGTGCGATTGTTTTGCATTTAGTTGTTATTTATTTTATACTAATAACTTATAACTATTAATTACCAGATGGAACACGCTGATAATGAACCAGTTAACGAGATTAATCAGTCTGAGCAAAACAATAAGGATCACTTCCTCAATAAGCAAGATATCGAGAATATCGTTGCCCAAGGAATAGCCAATGCTATTCCAGCAATCCTTGCTACTGCCCGAAATCCAGTTGAACCTCAACAAATTATTCCTAGTAAACGCACTCATGATGACAACTTCAGTAAAAGCGTAAATGGAGGCGGTAACATTAATAATAATGATAATGATGTACTGCAAGCCCCAATTCTCAAAAGAATGAAAGCTGCAACGCCTGGTTGCACTTACAAGGAATTTCTTGCCTGTAAACCCGTCGAGTTCACGGGCAATGAAGGGGCGACTGCGGTGCTGCATTGGTTAGAGAAAACTGAGGCCGTAATCAAAATAAGTAAATGTGCCGAGGGAGATAAAGTCATGTACACTTCTCACCTTTTCAAGGAAGAAGCATTAGAGTGGTGGAATACGGTATTGCAAGCAAAAGGAAGCGACATGGCCTATGCTATGAGCTGGGAGGAGTTTAAGTATCTGGTAGAAAGAAAATTCTGCCCAGAATATGAAAAAGAGCATATGTCGAATAAATTCCTGAGCCACCGGATGGTGGATGTTGATTATCGCGGGTATACTTCGAAGTTTTTCGAATATGCTCGAATTGTGCCTACTCTGGCTTCGCCAGAACTGGTACTTATTTCTCGCTACATTTGGGGTTTAATTAGCGAGATCCGTGATATTGTCAAAGCTGCGAGACCCTGCACAATCGATGATGCGGTGGAATTAGCTAATACTTTGACAGACGGGCTGGTGCGTACGCAAGAAGAAAATAGGAAGAAGGAATTAGCTCAGAAAATTACCCAAGGATTTCGTGTGGGTAATAATAGCAATTTCAAGAAAATAGGAACTGGGCAATCTTCCACTCCGCTGTTCTGCAGGAGCTGCATAAAGAAACATTTTGGAAAGTGTAATGAAACCTGCAACTTCTGTAAAGTTGTAGGACATCGTGAAGAAGATTGCAGAAAGAAAACAAGGGTCTGCTATAACTGTGGAGAAGCTGGGCATTTCAAACCAGAATGCCCTAAGTTGGTCAAACCAGCTGACAACAAGGCCAAACCTGCTGAAGGAACTACGAAGAAAAACGCAAGAGCCTTTCAGTTGACAACGCAGGAAGCTGAACTGATTCCTGACGTCATAGCTGGTACGTTTTTAGTTCACAACATATATGCGAAAGTATTATTTGACTCTGGTGCAAACCAAAGTTTTATAAATACTTCGTTCTGCCAAGCTCTTAAGCTACCTTTAACGAAACTTAGGCAAGTTTTTACAGTAGAAACGGCAGACGGGAATTCTGTTAACATAGATACGGTTTTGCAAAAAGCAAATATAGAACTTTCAGGTCATAAATTTTCTACAAACCTGTTAGCAATGAAATTAGCTGGATTCGATGTCGTGTTAGGAATGGATTGGTTAGTAGCCAACCGTGCTCGAATTTTTTGTGATAAAAATTCCATAGAAATTCATACACCTACAGGAGAATTAGTGGTGATTACTGGAGATAAGCCACGAAAACCACTGAAATTCATTTCAGTAATGAAGTTGGCCAGTTATTCAAGAAAACAAGAAGTGGTGTATATGATTTCGGTAATCATTAACACGAAAGGTAAGGAACTTAAAGAAATTCCTGTAGTAGCAGAATACTCGGATGTATTTCAAGAAGAGTTACCAGGATTACCACCGGATAGGGAGGTAGAATTTAGAATTCATTTAATTCCTGGAACTACACCCGTAGCAAAGGCACCCTATCGTTTAGCACCCACTGAAATGCTAGAACTGAAAAAGCAATTAGATGAATTGCTAAGTAAAGGATTCATACAACCTAGTTGATCCCCTTGGGGAGCACCAGTGTTGTTCGTAAAGAAAAAGGATGGTTCGATGCGAATGTGTATCGATTATAGGGAACTGAATAAGGTTACAATTAAGAATCGATACCCATTACCTAGAATTGATGATCTTTTTTATCAACTTCAAGGAGCTAGATATTTTTCTAAGATCGACTTGCGCTCCGGATATCATCAATTGAAGGTACAAGAAGAAGACATACCTAAAACTGCTTTTAGAACTAGGTAGGGTCATTACGAGTTTACAGTCATGCCCTTTGGGTTAACAAATGCTCCTGCAACATTTATGGACATGATGAATAGGATCTGTAAACCGTACTTGGATAAATTCGTAATTGTCTTCATCGACGATATACTTATTTATTCCAAAAGTCAGGACGAACATTGTGAGCACCTGCATGCACTCTTAACTTTGTTAAGAAGGAAAAACTTTACGCCAAATTCTCGAAGTGTGAATTTTGGCTACAGGAGGTGCAATTTTTAGGTCACATGGTGAATCACGAAGGTATTCACGTAGATCCCTCCAAGATAGAAGTGATCACCAAATGGAAGGTCCCGCAATCAGTTACGGAAGTTAGAAGTTTTCTAGGATTAGCTGGGTACTATAGGCGCTTTATTAAGGATTTTTCTAAGATAACTGTGCCATTAACTAAGCTAACCTATAAAACAGTTAAGTTTGAATGGGGACCTAAGCAAGAAGAAGCTTTTAGGATTTTGAAACAAAGGTTAACAAACACCCCAATCCTTGCCTTACCAGAAGGGACAGAAGATTTTGAAGTTTATTGCGATGCTTCTAAGCTAGGATTAGGATGTGTATTAATGCAATGCAAAAAGGTAATTGTGTATGCCTCAAGGCAATTGAAGAAGCACGAGGAAAATTATACGACTCATGATTTAGAATTAGGAGCCATAATTTTTGCCCTTAATATTTGGAGGCATTATCTGTATGTATGGAAGTAAGTTTACAGTCTATACGGATCACAAGAGTTTAAGGTACATATTTTGGCAAAAAGAATCGAATATGAGGGAAAGAAGGTGGATGGAAATTCTAAGCGATTACGACTGTGATATTCAATATCACGAAGGAAAAGCAAATGTAGTCGCAGATGCCTTAAGTCGTAAGTATCATGAAAAGTAAAAGCGAGTTCGTGCTCTTAGATTAAATCTACAATTAGATTTAATGGAACAATTGAAGCATGTTCAGGAAACATCAATTAAGGATAATGCTGAAGGAATGAAAGGACGAATAAAAGAATTCGAACAAGGAGCTTGTTAGGATTGAACCCTACCAGAGGAACAGATAATAAAAGCCAAAACTGGATCAGAGCAGTGGATCCAGAATAAGCAGATGTTGCATACAAGTCTCTCCCCTTGAAAGTGGTTTTCAACATCTGCTGACCTCCTATCTACTGATCGTACAAGCTACTGACCGTCAAACTGCTGCTCAAGCGAAGACCTGATGAAAGACTAAAGCTCCGCTGTTCAATCTACTACCTTGAGTCAAGCACTGCTGATCCGGACAAGTACTGCTGGGTTCACAGCACTGGAGGGATGCAGCAGTTGTTTATTCTGTCTTTATGTAATGTAATGTAATGTAATGTAATGTAATGTAATGTAATGTAATGTAATGTAATGTAATGTAATAAGCAGTAGTTAGTATAGCAGTGTTTGTATAGATCAGAGGTTAGAGTTTGTTAGGAGGTTAGATGTCACTTTCTTGGTGACGTCAGCTTAGATGCTCAGTGGTTTGCTAGTGCCTATAAATAGAACAGTGCTCTGTACTGTTCTATTAGCTCTTTGCAACACCGTCTTCTTTGCACGAACAAACACTGAGCTCTGGCTGAGGGGGAGTTTGTATTCAATCATTGCAATTGTAATCGTAATTGAAATAAATTCCATCTTTCGGTTCATTGTGAAAAATGTTTGATCAAAGCAATACTCTCGTTTGATTGTATGCAAAGTTTGTTTTCATCTTAATTCCGCTGCACAACTCATTCATTTCCATCTTAATTTCAAACGTAAAATACAATCAAAACCAAACTCAGATCCAACAATTGGTATCAGAGCTTGGACAGTCAAATTTGATTTAACAATCATTTTGACATAAATAGTTCAGCTCAAAATCGTTGATATCGATAGTTTGTTCGGTTTGTTGAAAAACAGAGTAAGGTTTAATCACCATTAAAGTTGATTAATCAGTTCCTGTAAAACAACCAGGATGACGTCACAATCACAAGATGATAAGAATAACATTGGCTCTCTTTTTAAACCACCTATGCTTAAACGTAATGAATACAACATCTGGGAGAGGAGGATGGGTCACATCCTTGCTCAACAGAACACTGGATGTTGGAGGTCTGTTGTTTTTGGTCCCCATGTTCCTATGGTGCCAAGTGCTGAGGATCCAAAGAAGTTCGTTCCTAAACCAACTGATAACTATACTGAAGTTGATTTTCAAAAGTTCGAACTCGATGCCAAAGCATTTAGCATCATAGCATCTGCATTACCAAATGAGATCTATGCTGGACTGTTACATTGTAACAATGCCAAAGAGCTATGGGATGCATTGAAGGAACAGTTTGGGGGAACTGAAGAAGTCATTGAAAACAATAGGGAAATACTGAACCAGCAGTATGAAACATTTTGTCACATCAAGGGTGAATCACTGACTCAACAATTTGAGCGGTTCAGTTGTCTCATCAGTGAACTAAGGCTTGTTAAAGTAACTTTTCCAAATTCAACTCAAAATAGCAGGTTTCTTAGGTCACTACCAGAAAAATGGGACACCATAGCTTTTGTCACCAGAAACTCTGCTGAGTTCAAAGATCTGACCCTGACCCAACTTCATGGTAGACTCCTGACCTATGAAAGGGAGTTAAACAAGAAAAGGAAGTTGCAAGAGTCTGGCAAAGTTGCTGATGATTATTCATTCGGCAGCACAGCTCTTTTGGGTCAGGAAGAATCTGGTAGCAGTGTTAAGGAACAGGGTTATGATCATTTCATTGATATAACTGCTGGTGCAAATTTTAGCAACCCTGATCCTCGCTCTGCAAACTATGCATTTACTGCAAATGAAAACCAGATGTCAGATAATTTGTGTTTTGAACTCAATGATTTACAACATTTTGATCCCACTGACTTAGAAGAGATGGACATTTTGCATCAGTTGGCTTTGCTTAGTGTAAGAACAAGCAAATTCTACAAAAGAACAGGGAGAAAATTCCCAGGGTTACATGGGAATCTAAGGGTTGGGTTGGATAAATCGAAAATCAAGTGTTACAAGTGCAATAGGCTAGGTCATTTTGCTAGGGAATGCAGGAGTCAAACTACTGGTCCTATAATCACTCATCCTAGCTCAAACCCTAGACCACAAAACCAAAGCATTGTGCATTATACCCAATATACCCCTGCAGCTCATGTTAACACTGCTCACTATGCTGCTACCCCTGTGCCTGTGCATTATGTCCAAACTACTGTTCCACAAATTCAGTATGTTCAAACCCCTGTCCCCCAGGCACAAGTGCAACCTGCTGCACCTCAAACAGCTGCTCCAGCAGTGGTACAACTAGATCAGCAAAGCTTTTTCACTCAAGGCTTTGTTGACTGGAGCAGTATGCCTGATGAGCTTGGTGATGAAAATTTTGCTCTCTATGCCATTAATGAACCTTCTAATGATGAATTTTGTTTGATGGCTTTAGAGTCAATACCAGAGGGAGCTGAAACTGAAGGTGAACAGCTAAGTGCTGAAACAGTGGATGAGGTGACTGAAGCAGTGGTTACTGCTATGGCTGGTGAACTACTGCTGGGAGAAAGTTCAGGAACCCTGATTGAACCACTGACAGATCCATGGTCCAAAGAGGACAAAGAAGAAGAGGACGAGAAAAGAGCAGGTGAGAAAGAAGCAAGAGCTGATGATGAAGAGGATCATCAATGTGACTGTGCAATGATAGTTGCTGCCAAGGTATCACCTCAAGTTCTTGAAAAACTGTGTTCAGACAATTGCATTATTGCTTTTGCTAACATCAAAGAGGTAAATGAAAACCTTAGGAACAAAGTCTTATCTGATGAAGTCAAATTTGAAAAGTTGTTAAAAGAACTTAGAAACAAATTGGCTGAAAAGGATAAAGAGATCAGCAGTCTGAAAGAAGAACAGAGCATAACCAAAACTCAACTCCAAACTATGGTAGAAAAATACCAAGTTTGTAAAAAGGAGTTAAAGTCCACCCAGATTACCTGTGAAAAATGGGTGGAATCATGCAAAGGGTATGAGGTTATGCTTGAAAAACAGATTAAAACCAATGTGAAATTTGGGGTTGGTTATAGAAAACATGATGATGAAAACATTGACTCTGATAAATCTATTCAAACCACTGATGTAACCATTGAGTACATTCCAACAAACAAGAAGGGCCAAGAAGTGAAAATCACTGACAAACTTGGTAACAAAATCACACTTGACAGACCAATGGGATCCTCTACTTTTGAGGAGCTTGAAAATTATCAGTTTAAACCAAAATGGTCTGATGAGTGTGATATTCTTGAAAATTTCAAGCCCATGGACTTTACATCAACTGATGGTGTTAAAGCTCCAAAAGCTAAAGTCATTCCTCTCAAGGACATCCCAACAGAGGTTAAAACCTCTGCTGCAAAGGAGTCTGAAAAGAGAAAGAAGAAAGAAAAAATTAATAACTTGTTTTGTGAATTCTGTGAGAAAAGGAATCATCTAACAAAAGACCGTTTCCATTTAAAAGCTTATGATTTGAACAAAACAAGTGTCATTGTTCCAGCTGAAAGCTGCATTGTTTATGGTAAAACAAACCACAAAACTCAAGCATGTGTGTATCTCAAAAACTTTGATGTGAAAAAGAATGAGTACATTGCTAAAACATCCTTGAGTCCATCAACATCATCTGTCAAATTCACCAAGAACCAACCATTGTTTGTGCCAGTTCAAACAGCTGTCACAAAACAGCTGAACCAAACATCTGTCAAAAGAGATGTTCAGGTTACTGATGCACCCCCTGCCAATCAGTTCAGAAAAGGCAAGGAAAAACAGTCTTACCAAAGGATTCCACACGTTTATGAGGCCTACAAAAGGCCTTCTAAACCTAAAGTGAAGAGGCATCCTTTTGGGTACCAACAGGTGATTGGTCAAGACCCCCAACAGTGGTTAGCAAGAAACAGTACTAAAACTGTCCAAACCCCTGACCTAACCACTGTCCATCAATGTCCATCAAAACCCTAATGAACTAATCCTTTTACTTCATGTGCAGGGAGCTTCTGCCTGCTTAGATAGCCTTTGGTATGTTGATAGTGGAGGCTCCAGGCACATGACTGGATGTAAAGCCCTACTCAAAGATTTCAAAATTCATGGAGGGGGTGATATATCCTTTGGGAATAACAGTAAAGGGAAAGTTCTGGGGTCTGGTACAGTACAGTCTGGCAATGTAAAATTTGAAAATGTCAATCTGATAGACAGTCTAAAATTCAACCTTCTGAATGTTTCACAAATGAGTGGTAAGGGGTATGGGTCATTCTTCACAAAGGAGTGTTGTAGGATTGTTGGACCAGAAATGGTCAAAAAGATTGAAGCAATAATAAAAACTGGTCAAACAAAACTTGTTGCTCAAAGAAGTGGCAATGTTTATGTTGTTGATATGTCAAAAGAGTGTCCCAGAGCTGATGCCTGTCTGTTCTCGGCTGCCTCTAACAAAGAGACAGAACTGTGGCACAGAAGACTGGGGCACACAAATCTTAAGACAATCACTGAAATTTGAAAAAATGGTTTGGTAAGAGGCCTACCACAAAAATTGTTTTCTTGTCCTGAACATTGCATTTCCTGTTTAAAAGGAAAACAGCATAAAAGTTTTTATAAGTCCATTGAAGAGTCCAAAACAACCCAGTGTTTGTAAATGTTGCACATGGATTTGTTTGGCCCAGTTCAAGTCATGAGTCTCAAAAAGAAGAAATATTGCTTGGTTATTGTTGATGACTTTTCTAGGTTTACATGGACTTTCTTTTTACACTCAAAAGATGAGACTACAGGCATTTTGCAAGACTTTGTGATACAGGTTGAAAAGCAATTTGACCTTCCAGTAAAAGTCTTCAGGAGTGACAATGGCACAGAATTCAAAAATAAGGAGTTGGATGCCTTCTGTGTGAAGAAAGGGATTGTAAGGCAGTACAGTATCCCTTAAACACCAGAGCAAAATGGGGTTGTGGAAAGAAAGAACAGAACTTTGATTGAGGCTGCCAGAACCATGCTTGCTGATTCAGGTTTGCCATTAACTTTTTGGGCAGAGGTAGTAAATACTGCTTGCTATGTCCAAAACAGAGTTTTGATAAACCCCAGGCACAAAAAGACTGCTTATGAAATTCTGTATAAAATCAAACCACTGATCTCATATTTCAAAGTGTTTGGCTGCCCATGCTTTATTTTGAACTTAAAAGATTCCATTTCAAAATTTGCAGCCAAAATTGACTGTGGTTATCATCTGGGATACTCAACCACTGCCAAGGCCTACAAAGTGTTTAATACACGGACCAAGGCAGTGGAGGAGACCTTGAATGTGAAGTTCAATGAACTCTCATCAATGAAAATCCCAGCAAATCCTGCTGATCTCTTTGACCTTGAAAAATTCACTTTTGAAAATACTGTTGTCAAGACTAACAGTGCAGGTACATCAGTGGATGAAACACCAGACTATGGGTATGAAATCATCATTCCTCAAAAGTCTGCCACAATGGGAAAAGCATCAGTTGTTCAAAACAGCTGTCAAAGCTCAACCACTGCTACCTCAACAGTTGTTGACCAAAGTAGCCCATCAACCACTGCTTCCACATCAACAAACACTGCTGACAAAAGTCCCCAAACAATGGATAAAAGTCAGCATGTGTCTTCATCTTTACCACCAATTCCGCCACCTTTTGAAGCCACTGCTGGGTCATCAAAGTCACCGGCAGTGGTTAGCTCAGATGATACACATCTGCAGCCTTCACCAACAAATGCCATCATTCCATACCAAGGAGATTTAATCTACTTGAGATCTCATCCACCTGATCAAATTATTGGCAACATCAATGAAGGGGTGCTCACAAGAAGCCAAACCCAAAACATTTGTCTTTTTGCTGGTTTTCTATCACTCCATCAGCCAGTCAAGTACCAAGAGGCACTGAAAGACAACAGCTGGGTAGAAGCCATGCAAGAGGAGCTCCAACAGTTTAAAAGACAACAAGTATGGGAGCTTGTACCACTGCCAGAAGAGGTTAGTCCCATTGGCACAAAGTGGGTCTTCAAGAACAAAACTGATGAAAGGGGTATTGTTGTCAAGAATAAAGCCAGGCTTGTGGTTCAAGGTTACAGACAGGAAGAGGGGATTGATTATGATGAAACATTCGCCCCTGTTGCAAGATTGGAAGCCATTAGACTGTTCCTGGCCTTTGCTGTCAACCACAACATGAAGGTGTTTCAAATGGATATCAAAAGTGCTTTCCTCTATGGTACAATTCAAGAAGAGGTGTATGTCTGTCAACCTCCAGGTTTTGAGGATCCATTTTATCCAGATCATGTCTACAGGCTGAACAAAGCCCTGTATGGCCTGAAACAAGCACCAAGGGCCTGGTATGAAACTCTTTCCACCTTTCTACTCTCAAATGGTTTCAAAAGAGGTACCATTGATAAAACACTGTTTCTAAAATGGAGAGGAAAGGATTTAATGATTGTCCAAATTTATGTGGATGACATTATTTTTGGAAGCACATGCAACATAATGTGTGAAGAGTTTAGGGAACTCATGACAGCTGAGTTTGAAATGAGTGCAATGGATGAGCTCCAATGCTTTCTTGGTCTCCAAATTCAGCAAATGCAAAATGGTACTTTCATTCATCAAAGCAAATATGCAAAAGAACTTTTAAACAAATTTGATATGAATGATTGTAAACCATGCAGCACACCCATGGCAACAAATAAGCTTGTCATGTCTGATGAAAAGGATGAGCTGATTGACCAAACTCTATATAGAAGCATGATTGGGTCTTTGTTGTACCTAACTGCATCTAGGCCAGACATCATGTTTGCAACATGTGTTTGTGCAAGAAGTCAATCAGCCCCTAGAAAATCCAACCTTATTGCTGTAAAAAGGATATTCAGATACATAAAAAGTGCTCCCACACTTGGTATCTGGTATCCAGCTAATGGGAATACCAAGCTTTCAGGATTTTCAGACAGTGACTTTGCTGGATGTAACACCACAAGGAAGTCCACATCAGGAGGGTGCCAGTTTCTAGGTGATTGCTTAGTTTCATGGCAAAGCAAAAAGCAAGCAGCTGTTTCAACATCCACTGCTAAAGCTGAATACACTGCTGCTGCAAGCTGTACAGCCCAACTCCTGTGGCTTCAAAATCAGTTGCTGGATTTTGGTATCACTGCCTTAAAGACACCACTCATGTTGGATAGCCAGGCAGCAGAAAATATCATCAAAAATCCAGTTTCCCATTCAACCACCAAACATATCGACATCAGACATCACTTTGTGAGGGATTGCTATGAAAAAGGTTTGATTTCTCTGCATCATGTTCCAACTAAAGACCAGCTGGCAGATGTGCTCACAAAAGCATTGGATACTGCCACCTTTGAAAGCTTGGTCTCTAGAATTGGCATGCTAAACATAGAATAACAAGCAAAATCTTGTTTTTCTGTGAATAAAAGCATTAAAATGTTTTCAGAAAATCAAAAATCCATCCTTAAAAATAGCTAAAAATGAAATTTTCATTAAAATCCTTAAAAGTCTGCCATAACCACTGATTGTTCAAAAGTCTGCTCTACTTCAAAGTCTGTCCACTGCTGAAAGCCATCCTCTGTCCACTTATTTCCTTGATAAACTCTGTTGTTCAAAAGCAGTGTCTTATCCACTGATATGCTATCCACTGATAGTGAAAATCATCCACTGCTTTCATTATACTGTTGTAACCACTGCCTTCATCACTAACTTTCATAAAAGTATTGTCCTTCATTTCTTTAGAGTTTGGCATGTGGGCAGTACATAGTGGTCAGTACTTTTGTAACCGCTGCCACGTCAGCCTTCACTTTCTCCTCTATAAAACCCCCACTTCACACCAAAACAGGGTTTTACTGTCGAATTGAATTCTCAAAAATTCTTTTCTCAAAACAGTTTTTCTTCATATTCCTTCACAAATTTCTTCGATCATCATCTCCAAAATGACAAAATCGAAGCCATCTGCAAAACCCACGTCCAAATCATCGTCGAAAGCGGCCTCTCAAAAGGTCAATACCACTGAAATCCCACATAAACCATCTCACAATCTTCTGGGTCTTCTCACAAAACCCGGCACCACAGATGCTTTCGACTCCATCATAGACAAAATGGCTAAATCAAAGTACAAAACTTTGTTAACAGCCGATGCACCAATTTACTTAGCAACCCAACGAGAGTTTTGGAAAAACGCAACCCTTGACAAATAAGGTGAAACTGTGGTAGCCATTAACTCCTCTTTAAAGGGTAAAGCTGTTCAAATCACGCCACAATCTATATCAGAAGTCTTTAAACTCTAGGATCAGCAAGGTAAAACTTCTTTCCCTAAAAACGAGTTAAAAATTGACTTCATTGAGAGAGGGTATGCAGACACAATGATAAAGAAAGCTACCTTACAAAAAGGTTTCTTTCCTTCCGCAACAAGGTTTTAATTCCATACCCTCCTAATGTGTGTTTCAAACAAAACCACTTCTTTTAATGAAATACCATTAAAGATTCAAAATCTGGGATATGCTATTCTTCAAGAAGAAAATTTTAATTTTTCTCGGGAAATCTTTAATGATCTGCTTAACAATGTTGAAACAAAATCATTCTTACTGTTTCCAAGGTTTTTAAGTTATTATTTTGAAAAGAAATTCAGTAAGGATGATATTGCTGAAATAAACCAAGGTGAATATTTTAAAATGCACAGCTTAACTGCTGAAACTTTTACAAGAATGTTAACACCTTGCAAAACACAAGCAGAGGTGCCTGAGCAGAATTTAGCAGCTACCACTGCTCCTCAGGTATCTGCTGCTGAGCCCACTGCTCAAGGTGATCAAAGCAGCCGAACAACTGTTTTGAAACCCACACCTACAATCACCAAAAATCCAACAAAAAGAAAAACTTAAAAACCCTCCAAACCCATCAAAAAGGCAACTCTGGGGGATGAGATACCAGAGCAACTGCCTGTGACAAAACAAAAGTCACAAGAAACCACTGCTGCTTCTTCCTCACAGCAGTTGGTACAAATATCTCAACCCATAACCACAGCTCCTCCTACTTCTTCACAAAAAGAACAGGTTGTACAAATAGGGTCTCCACATCATGATGCTCTGGAAACACTTGTTTCCATCATCCACAGCCCAATGCCCGAGGCACATCCTCTTTCTACACCAAACATCACATCCACAATTCCCCCACCAACTAAACTTCTGTTGGATGCAATTGATTTGAACCAGACATTAACCAGTCCTTCTCAATCACCTATCAATGAGAATATGCCTCAACAACTGACTGGGTCTGATGTATCAATCCTTGCTAACCCACCAACACAACCTGAGGAGGTTACACCCCTTGAGTTACAAGTAACTGTTGGTGGTAATCCAAGTGAAGCAGCCACTACAACTGTTGAACCCACTGGTTTACAGTTGGACAGTGGTTACATTAATAAGACTTCCTTGGAGGCAATTCCTTCTATAGCACGTCTGAAATCTACCAGTGGACTTTTCTTGTCTTCCGGCAACATTAAAAGACTGTCAAGTGTTGAAGGGAGAAGACCCCAGTACCAAGAAAAAGGGGCATCCGTGGTTAAGGTTTGGAGTAAACTCCCTACCTTAACCACTGATAAAACCACTGCTAGTGGGAAATCAGATGATCCCATTAAATTGGGTGATGGTTTAAAGTACCAGAAATTGACGGATCGTGTTGAAAAACTTGATAACTCTGTTGCAGAACTCAAAGATATGCTGCAACAGTTGTTACAAGTACAAAAGGTGCAATCCACTGCTGTTCCACCTCAAGCACCTGCTCCACCATAAGCACCTACTACAAATGAGCTCTGGAATCTATTTCAACCTTTTCTCCATCAACAAGCACAAATGGCAGATCAGCAACATGAAAAACATGTACTACAGCTGAGAAATACATTGGAGTCTAGGATCAAGAACACCCAGGCTGATCTCAAGGCTCTAAAAGCTCAGATCTTGCATACCACTGGCACTGCTCCTCCAACTGTTCTCTTTATTGATCAACTCCCTCCAGATAATGCCAAAAAGGGGGAGAAAATTCAGGAGTGGAAGAAGAAGGGAATAGATGATGACCTTTACATTGAACCAGAAAGAGAAAACATGACTAAAAATATCCCTTTGCCAGATGGTAGCAAGAAAATTGATGAGACTACAAATGCACTGGCAGAAGCAGTTGCAAGTGTCAAAAAGGATAGAGAGGCCAAGAAGAAAGCTAGAGTGGATTATCCAGATCAGGGTACTTCTAGGTCAAAGGATGATGAAAATCCTGTTGATGAAAAGAAGAAGCCTACTAGAAAAGTAAGGCAACCCAAATCCATCCCAACCAGACGTTCAAAGTCTGCTCCAAAACCACCATCCAAAACAGTCTCAACACACACCACATCCACTGATTTACCACCATCACCACCAAAAACAACATCACCTCGTGTCAAAAAGCAGAAGACAGCAGATGTTAAAACATCTGTTGTAATGACAACAGTAGTTGAAGCACCAGTTGTTTCAACTACTGTTAGTCAATCACAAACCACTGCCACCCAATCTACCACCACTGTTCCACCCAAAACATCATCAGTCCCTCCTCAAACTAAAAGGAGAAGGCTAATCCTCAAAGATGATGACATATCTTCACCACCAAAATCTTTGTCACTTGTCACAATTCCAAAACCCATACCTCTCTCTTCAGCTCAAATTCTAAAGCCATTACCTCCTGCTGGTGTCTCATTTCCTCTGGAACTCATTGCAGTTAGGGAAGAAATCAAATCCTTCTACTATGAGGACGACCCAGCTAAAAGGAGTTTGCCATCAGTTGAAGGATATCCCAGGCCTAACAATATCGAAGAATATTTGAAACTCAAGGCCAAGCAAGCAGAGGATATCGCAATCAGAAACAGACAAGGGAAATCTGATAGAGAATTTCAACAAAACTATCAGTTTCTACTCACACAGGTCAGAGCTATGGAGCAATTTGCCAAAAATGTATGTCAGCAAATCTCGGAAAGGGCAGATGAGTCCTTGAGAAAAGACTACATTGAGAACATCATGACCTACAAGAAATACAAGGGAGAGAAACAAATGTACAAAAACTGGACCATTCCTGAGCTTGAAAAAGAGGCAGCTAGGATTCAAGAAATGATTAAAAATAAGGTCAAGCAGACTCCTCCTGAAAAATTCAAACAATTTGAAGCTGATATGATTTTAGAGTTGAAGAGAATGAAAGAGGAGCTGATAGCAGCTGATTATGGGTCAAAGAATTCAGTGACAAAGTGGGGAGAAGATAGGGTCAGGGCTACCTACAAAAGGTTGGAAGAAATTAGAAAGAAAGATCCAACAGTTCCTCAAAAGCCTGACTATTCCAAAGCAGAGGTCTCAAAAAGACCACCAAAGCTGCAAATCAAAAGAACCATTGCTCCAGCTGGTACTACCATCTACAAAAGAAGGAGTCAAAACCAGTCAGGTGCTGAAACAATTCAAGATCTAAAAGCTGGAAATGCTGTTGTAAAAGAGGGCATTAAATTAATGATAAAAGAAGATCTTGAATTGGAACAATCTGCAAGTACTGCTCAGCCAGTCATGAATAGGCCAGCCTCACCAAATACCTCTGCAAATAAAAATCTCCCAAGAAACCCATCAGGCTCAAAAGTACTAAAGTGGGAAACTGACAAACAGACCCATGTATTGACTCTGTTCAGGTCTGATGGAGAAGTGAAGAAAATATCAAGGGAACAAGCACTTGGCCTAAGTCTTGAAGATTTGCAGGATCTCCTTGATCTTCCACTTAGCAGGGATGACGAAGACACAGATGCCTTAACCTTTGAGCTACAACTTAAAGGGCAAATAAGGGAACTGTTGATGAGGCAATAAACCTCCACAATAATGAAGAGTTTTGGCATTATATGTTCCAGGGGGAGATTGTTAGGATTGAACCCTACCAGAGGAACAGATAATAAAAGCCAAAACTGGATCAGAGCAGTGGATCCAGAATAAGCAGATGTTGCATACAAGTCTCTCCCCTTGAAAGTGGTTTTCAACATTTGCTGGCCTCCTATCTACTGATCGTACAAGCTACTGACCGTCAAACTGCTGCTCAAGCGAAGACCTGATGAAAGACTAAAGCTCCGCTGTTCAATCTACTGCCTTGAGTCAAGCACTGCTGATCCGGACAAGTACTGATGGGTTCACAGCAGTGGAGGGATGCAGCAGTTGTTTATTCTGTCTTTATGTAATGTAATGTAATGTAATAAGCAGTAGTTAGTATAGCAGTGTTTGTATAGATCAGAGGTTAGAGTTTGTTAGGAGGTTAGATGTCACTTTCATGGTGACGTCAGCTTAGATGCTCAGCGGTTTGCTAGTGCCTATAAATAGAACAGTGCTCTGTACTGTTCTATTAGCTCTTTGCAACACCGTCTTCTTTGCACGAACAAACACTGAGCTCTGGCTGAGGGGGAGTTTGTATTCAACCATTGCAATTGTAATCGTAATTGAAATAAATTCAATCTTTCGGTTCATTGTGAAAATGTTTGATCAAAGCAATACTCTCGTTTGATTGTATGCAAAGTTTGTTTTCATCTTAATTCCGCTGCACAACTCATTCATTTCCATCTTAATTTCAAACGTAAAATACAATCAAAACCAAACTCAGATCCAACAGAGCTGATGGAATTTGGAGATTCCACAAAAGAAGAATTTGGGTACCTAAGCAAGGAGAATTAAGAAATAAGATTTTAGAGGAAGCCCATAAATATAGGTATACCATGCATCCTGGAAATAATAAGATGTACCAAGATTTAAGAAATAATTTCTGGTGGATAGGAATGAAAAAGGACATAGCTAGATATGTATCTAAGTGTCTAACTTGTTCACAAGTTAAGGCAGAACACCAGAAACCTTCAGGGTTACTTCAACAATTAGAAATGCCTGTTTGGAAATGGGAATTAATAACCATGGATTTTGTTACTAAGTTGCCCAAAACCAGAAAAGGTAATGATGCGATTTGGGTAATTGTGGATCGATTAACCAAATCAGCTCATTTTCTACCCATGAAAGAAACCTTTAGCATGAAAAAGTTAGCAAAGTTGTACGTAGACGAAGTAGTATCCTTACATGGAGTTCCACTCTCCATTGTGTCGGATAGAGATAGTCGCTTCACTTCGCATTTTTGGACAAGTTTCCAAGAAGCCATGGGGACGCGATTAAATTTAAGTACAACTTATCATCCTCAAACAGACGGACAAAGTGAAAGGACGATCCAAACTCTAGAAGACATGCTCAGGGCATGTGTGATAGATTTTGGTGGAAACTGGGACGACCACCTACCCTTAATTGAATTCTCCTATAATAATAGTTATCACGCAAGCATTGAAGCTGCCCCATTCGAAGCACTGTATGGAAGAAAGTGCAGAACTCTAGTTTGTTGGGCAGAAATAGGAGAAAGCCAATTATCAGGTCCTAAAATTGTACAGGAAACCACCGACAAGATAACGCAAATCAAGGAAAGACTGAAAACGGCTCGAGATCGCCAGAAGAGTTATGCAGATAATCGACGCAAGCCACTGGAATTTCAAGTCGGAGATAAGGTACTCTTGAAAGTTTCTCCTTGGAAAGGGGTAGTTCGATTCGGAAAGAAAGGAAAGCTAAGTCCAAGGTACATAGGACCATTCCCAGTAATACAGCGAATAGGACCAGTCGCCTATCGCTTACAACTACCAGAAGAGTTAGCTGGAGTACATGACGTATTTCATGTATCCAACCTCAAGAAATGTTTATCTGACGAATCCCTGGTAGTACCTCTCCAAGACATAGAGGTGAATGAGAAATTGAAGTTCGTGGAGAAACCACTTCAAATAGAAGACCGAAAGATCAAGTTTCTCAAGCATAAAAGATTGGTATTAGTTAAAGTCAAGTGGGAGTCGAAAAAAGGACCCGGATACACCTGGGAGCTGGAATCTGAAATGAAGCGAAAGTATCCTCACTTATTTCAGTAAATCTCGAGGACGAGATTTTAAATAAGGTGGGGAGGATGTAAGGACCTTCAAAAATGTCCTAAAACAACCCGTAAGTGAAAACCCGGACCCCTGAAACCCTAATGTGCAAGAAAAACCAAGAAAACAAGAAAAATCGAGTTTCAGGCGGGCCGCGTAAAGTTAAGCATAGCCTTACGCGGGCCGCGTCAAAGCAGAGTTGACTGGATAAGCATGCTAGGCCATGTGGCAGCCACGTGGCGGCCCTACCAATGACACGCTAGCCCTAGTCTACGCATAGATGGCCCTCGCGGGCCGCGTAAGTGTTAAGGGAGATTTACGCGGGCCGCGTAAACCCCATTTTTCAGCTATAAATTGATCCGATCATGAGCAGTTCAGCTGTGTCGAAAACTTTTCTCAAAAACGAAGATATACTGCTCAAAATCATAATTTCCATTAGGGAGGCGCTGCTATGATACCGGGTATTAACTAGATCGCTGCTACGATTCAATGTCCGATCGATTGAAACTATCCGATGGATGTTTAAGTGCTGCCCAAATTGGGGATATACTTTGTCATTCGTCGTGAATTCGATGGATGTTTAAGTATCGCACTTTGTCATTCATTATGAGGGTTTTAATCTCGTGAGTTATCGTAAATGTTGTATTAGTTACTGACCTAGTTCGTGTGCATTGTTATTTGAATTAGGTTACAAGGCTAATCAGTAGGCTAAACTCTGCCCGTTTAAATCTGCAATGTGAGTCATTCTCTTTTTATCAAAGTGCTTTACAAAACCCTAAATGTTTTCCAGTTATAATTACAGGGATTAAGTCTTTGTAATCTTCAAGTACAGCCGGTATGTGGGGTTTTGTATACATTACTTGATAACCGTCACCATTGGAAAACGGGTTAGCCAATGGGTGATATGACCATAGTCACAGAAACGAGTCGAGTGACAAATACCGTTGGGTAATTGGTTGATATATAAACATTGTAATCGCCCTTAATACTGTATATTATAACAATGTGTCGTTTTGTGCAAATGAATGACTCGCCAGTATTTCCCTGCTGATAAAACTTTTTTAAAACATGTTTCAGGTGATCTGCTGTGATCCAGGAAAAAGTGCTGTGTCGCGCTACAAGCTTGAAGAAGTGGCTTAATAAAAATAAAGAAACATGTTTTTGTAAAATAGGGGTTTCCCCAGTGAAATTCCCTTATTGTAAATTACGGGGTTAGTCCCGAACTATGAAATAAAATAGACGGGTATTTTCAAATTTTAAACGATCCTGTTAATAATTCCGCTGCTAAATTAAATAAATACCACGGGATTTCAGTCTCGCGGCTCCTGGACCAGGTCAAGCCAGGTCAGGGGCTGTGACATTGTGAGCCTACCGATACATCTTATATAGAGCTGCTTATCATTTTTCATTTTAGGTTTAAAAGAGACTTCGACAGACCACTGATGTACTATCATTTTCTGTTTTTCTCGCCAGGAAACTCATTTTTGTTTTTCTATTGTTTTTGAGATTTTTCGATGTTTTTGTATTTTTAAAAATTTTCAATGTTTTTGTAGTTTTCGTTTTTACTCCCCCTAAAATGCAAAAAGTACGAGAAATTAAGAAAACACAAATAAATATTTACAAAAATGATTTTCCGATGTTGGATTAACTCATGTTTTACCTCGATGCCGTTTACCAAAACTAATTTTAATTAGAAATGATTTATCGAATTTTGGAAAAATCAGTTGGCATGTCGGTAATCGGTGTGGACCAAAACAACATTGATAAGTTTCATATTGAAACAATCACGTATGAGGTGATATTCGAGATCAACGTGTCAGGTCAATGAGTGTTGTACGAGATGTTAGTAATTCAAAAAGCAACTTAAATATCGACAAGGATGGGTGAGATTAGAAATTCAAAACCGTAATCCTGCAACTTCTTCGTGCATTGGCAGGAATCTGAGTGCTCTCCTAAACTGGATATCCACCCGATGTGGACTTCAAAGTCAATTTTGTAGCTACTTCAGTTAACTAAGAAATCTCTTCACAACATCAAGATCAAAAACCTCCGGGCCTGGCTGGTAAGTGGGAAATGGAGCATGTGGGAAAGCTTGTACACATCATCATTGGTCGGTCCATACATGATGTCTTCCACAAGCTTTTGCACCAGCAAAGGTCTTTGTCTTTCTCCTTTAGAAGTAGTGTGCGGTTGATCAATCCATGCCAAGGTATCCGCACACCCGGTTGGTTTGTTCAACAAACACATTTTCTTCAATCACACCGAAGAGAAAAGTACCCTACACGTTCATCTTGTGGACTTCGAACTTCTTGTGGAAGAAAAAATCCATGAATCTTCGAAAAGCTTCAGACGTGCAGGCGCGTACTTTTCATTGGAATCTTCCCTCTTGACCCGATCAAAAACCATAACAACCAAATTTTGGCACATTTTTCATCTTTTCGAATTTTTCAACTTCATCCAACCACATTCTTTCACCATCATTCCATCATTGGAAATTTTTGTCTTCTTTTCTCCTCTCTCCATCAAAAGAAACAATATTCTCCTTGGATGTAACAATGTTTCGGAGCCTTATGTCGCCGATCTTGTGCATGGATGCTCCACTATCAACAATCCTAAGACCATCAATAGTTCCTCCTGGAACATCCTGCACACTCTTTCAGAGATTAGTTGGAGAGGGGGACCCAAGCCTTCATAGACTTGGGTCATCCGTCATCATCGAGAATTGTTACATCTATTTCCCGATGATTCGGAATTGATGTAGCTCCCCCTGAAGCAGTTACTGGTTTTGGTTTCCAAATCTGTTTTTGTTTTTCATTTTTAACTTCTAACTTAACAGATTGTGTTTGGATAACCTCTGGTTTCAAAGCCTTTTCAACTTCTTTTCTTTGTTTCTTTTTCTGTTTCATTTCCCGTTGTTTAACAAGACGAGGGTCCTGTTTTAGTGAAACAGATCTTTTATGGTAAATGTTACCATGGGGGCATCAACTTTTGCCTTTCCTTTCGTGAGATATGGACAGTTTCTGATAATGTGCCCATACTCACCGCATTCAAAACATGACCGCTCAATAAACCTCGGAGTATCATAATTGTAAAAGCTTGATGATGAACTTCGTGATCTTGAGGTACTTGGTCCTACATCACAACAGTTTGTGTGTTGTGTGTAGTTGTTTTGATTGTTTCTTTTCAAAATTTTCTTTTTCAGAACAAAATCTGTGTTGGATTTGTTTTCAAAAGATTTAATTTTATCAGTTTCGAGACTTCACGAAGCTTATCTTTTGAAGCCTTTTCTTGTTTTGAGCTCTTTTGCCCTTTCTCTTTCCTTGATTAGTGTGATTTTGCTTTTGTCGAACTGGAAGTTTTTGATTTCCATATTGTTTCCGAACTTCGGCTTTTGGGATAGGAGTACACTAAATTACTACAATTCTTGGGCTAGACTTTCCCAAAAACTTACTGGTTGAATCCTCAAACACTTAATCAATCAAGGATTGATTAACATTTTTTATTGGGAAATCCTTGTCTGAATATATTTTATCAGATCCAATCAACGTGTAAAGCAAATTCACGCTTTCATAACTCTCAGACTCTTGCGCAGACGTGGACTCAACCAGAACAGTCTTAGCAGGTTTTGCAGGAGGATCACATAGAATATGATTCTCAAGAGGTATGTCCTATTCTTTGATTACCGCATCAGACTGTGCTGAGTCAGTATCATCGGATTCATCATCTGAAGAATCAGCATCCTCAACAATGACTGGAGGATCCTAATTTTGTTCAGCAGTTGATACTTTCGTATCTGCTGACACATCCAAATCTGATGATACTTCCTTTTTGTAACCAAGTCTAGCTGCGAATTCCTCAACGTCTAATGGAACTGATGGCTCAAAGTGAGGCTTATTCTCCTCATCAGGCATAGCGCTATAATTGTGTCTAACAGGTGGAGGACACTTCTTATATCCAATACACGTGACATCTTCTTTCTTTTTCTGTATGTCAATGATATGATCCAACACATACCTAGAGTTTGAGTAACTATCTAACCTAAGCTGGATCACCTCATTTTCACACTTGACACAGGCCAGCTCCTTTTGTGCTTCCTCGAGCCTAGTGATGTAATTGTTTATCGCAGTTTGTTTTCTTGAAACCTTTTTTGTTAGCTCGGACTTATCTTCCCTTAATGCGTCAATTATCTTTTTAAACTCTTTTTCATGATTTTTATGAAGCATGTTGGCCTCTGTGCACTTTAAAAGATCCACGATCAAAATTTGATTGTGGATAAATGTCACGTCGTACTTGCTTTGCAAATTGTCATATTTGCATTGCAAATCCGACAATTTGCTTTGCAGATCAGATAATTTAGCATTTAACTCAAGACAATTATGACACCTATCATAACTTGGTTTATCGACACATACCTGACTGGATTCGCTCTCAGATATTGACTCATTTGCCTCAGAATAAACAACCTCCCTTGATGATTCATATTCAGATCCATCCTCGCTTGAACTTGAACTTGTAAAATCTTTAACTGAACTACTGACATGTTCAGAACTATCATCATTTCCTGAGGACTCACCATCGCTGACATTCTTGACAATTTCAGCATAAAACGTCGTTCTGGTTTGACCACTGTTCTCCAACTGAACTGTCGGATCACAATCGACAATAGATTCACCCCATAGATTGACTTTTGATGGAAGAGGGTTATTTGACGATGTGGGAGACTAAAGCCAAGATGGCACTGAACCCTTTTCCCGTATATATATTATTCCCAACTGGTTGTGGTGTTCCATACATATCGGTGCTTGAGACAAACACCGTTTGTAGCTGAGCATGTTGAGCAGGTCTTGTTGCTGAGGCACCTGGTTGTGGTTCACCATACATATTTCTTGTAACAGTGCTAGTACCTCCACAATTTCCATAATACATCTTAGGATCAGGTTTCCAACCATACATATCTGTTGCTTGATATGAAGATTTAGATCCTAAAGTGCTTGACTCCCAAAGGTGTGTACTCGTGATGGATTGAAAACAAGCAACTTAAAACTAACTTAAAACACCACTATGAACCTTCTGTGAATGAACAAAGTCCAAGAAATACTGATTGTTCACTAAAGATTGATGCTAATGAAACAAGACTTCCACTAATAAAAATGTTTTGAAAACCCTTTTGTAAAACACTACTGTGACCCCCAAGTAATATTGCATGACCCCTAAAATTTTCAGAACAATCGGAACTAGGATCAGGGCCCTAAAAATCAGGGGGGGGTGTTTCCTAGTTGATATTATCCTCACAGTTTTACGTGGAAATCAAATTTGATCGAATTGTCGACTCACCTGAGCTAGTTGGACTTGAACCTACCCTACCCTAGAACCATTTTTCAGTGCGACACGCGACAGGTCCTCGCGCCACGCGAGGGAGCTGTTTTTCCAGTATAAATAGAGGGGTATGGCACTTAGATTTTGGCGTTGGTTCGACGTTAAAATTCACTTCGTACACTGAGATATCGTCTGATCAGTTTAAAACACACACACAACACGAAACGCTGCCGCGACAACAGGGTAATAACTCGATCACTGATACGATTTAATGTTCGATCGATGGAGACCAGTCCGATGGATGTTTAAGTGTTGCCCTTAATTGAGGCTATACTTTTTCATTCTTCGTGAGGGTTTCGATCTCGTGAGTTGTCGTAAAAGTTGTATTAAGTTACTGACCTAGTTTTCGTGTGCATTGTTATTATTTTAGGTTAACAAGGCTAATCAGTAGGCTAAACTCTGCCCGTTTAAATCTGCAATGTGAGTCATTATCTTTTTATCAAATTGTTTCCAAAACCCTATTTATTTTCAAAGTTATAATTACAAGGATTAAGTCTTTGTAATCTTCAATTACTGCCGGTATGTGGGGTTTTGTATACATTACTTGACATCCGTCACCATTGGACAACGGGTTAGCCAATGGGTGATCTGACCATAGTCACAGATACAGTCAAGTGACAAATACCAATTTGGGGTAATTGGTTGATAGAAACAATATAATCACCCTTAGTACTGTATATTATAACAATGTGTCGTTTTGTGCAAATGAGTGACTCGCCAGTATTTCCCTGCTGATAAAACCTTTTTAAAACATGTTTCAGGTGATCTGCTGTGATCCAGGAAAAAGTGTCGTGTCGCACTACACGCTTGAAGAAGTGGCTCAATTAAATAAAGAAATATGTTTTTGTAAAATAGGGGTTTCCCAGTGAAATGCCCTTATTGTAAATTACGGGATTTATCCCGAATTATGAAATAAAATAAACGGGTATTGTCAAGTTTTAAACGATCCTGTTAATAATTCCGCTGCCAAATTAAATAAATACCACGGGGTTTCTGTCCCACGGCTTCCGGACCGGGTCAAACCGGGCCGGGGGCCGAGACAGAAAAAGGTGGTATCAGAGCCACTGATTTAAGCCAATTAAGTATTTAGAAATACTTAATTTTACTGATTGCCATTCTGTGATTCTGTGAAATTTTAATTTACAAAATTTTAACTTAGCATTTTGTGTGCATTTTTGCATATATGCTAAACAGCATGAATGAGTTGTCTGAAGCTCTTCAGAATATCACTATCCATTCTGCTGAAACGGAAGTATCCGAGGATTTTACCGGTTATTGGGCCGATATTGATGAACCTATGGAATTCCAAGCTCAACTTCCGGAGAAACAAAGCCAAAGAAAAGAAGAAGATTTATGGGCTGGAGGCGTGTACGCAGGAAGAAACCAGCAACTAAGAAAGTTGCCAAGACGGAGGATCCAATGGATAAAGGGAAAGGAATAGAGATTGGGGAAAGTTCAAGGCGAGCCGAGGAAATGCCATTGCAGGAGGAGCTGGATCCCATACTGGCAAGTTGTGATATCCTTAGGCCTGTCAATGAAAACCTCTTCACTTATCCTGATGAACCCCAACTTCCAGTAAATTTGGAACCGACTATCCCAGATCCCCTTGTCGACACCCGACCTCTAGGAGAGATGGAAGAATGGTGGACCAATGACTGGTAGTTTCAGAATCTCTTAAATAACCCTTATACCTTTTTCCCTCAGTTTGACCCGGAGCCTGCACCAAACCCACCGATGAGCAATGAAAACTTGGCTGAACTCCGCCATTTTGGCGAGGAGCTGGTGGACGCAGGGAATAGAATCCGGGAGGTGGGAGAACAGATCTCCTGGAAGTACGACGAGAGGGAACGTCGCTTCTGAGATGCCAGCAGACGATGATGGTGTGGTTGTGGGTGTATAATAACAAAATAATAATAATAGTAGTAAAAATATAATCCTGTAAAATAACTTAAAAATAAAACTTTTGTAAGATAACGGGTGTGTACGGAAGCATATTATAATATATAAAAAAGGAAGTCGAGAAATCGACAATTTTGGCTATACGTGTGATGTGATTTTTGTGCGATTGTTCTACATTTAGTTGTTATTTATTTTATACTAATAACTTATAAATATTAATTACCAGATGGAATACGCTGATAATGAACCAGTTACCGAGATTCACCAGTTTGAGCAAAACAATGAGGATCACTTCCTCAATAGGCAAGATATCGAGAATATCGTTGCCCAAGGAATAGCCAATGCTATTCCAGCAATCCTTGCTGCTGCTCGAAATCCAGTTGAACCTCAACAAATTATTCCTAGTAAACACACTCATGAAGACAATTTTTGTAATAGCGTAAATGGAGGCAGCAACCATAATAATAATGATAATGATGTACTGCAAGCCCCAATTCTCAAAAGAATGAAAGCTGCAACGCCTGGTTGCACTTACAAGGAGTTTCTTGCCTGTAAACCTGTTGAGTTCGCAGGCAATGAAGGGGCGACTGTGGCGCTGCGTTGGTTGGAGAAAACCGAGGCAGTAATCAAAATAAGTAAATGTGCCGAGGGGGATAAAGTCATGTATGCTTCTCACCTTTTCAAGGAAGAAGCATTAGAATGGTGGAATACGGTGTTGCAAGCCAAAGGAAGCGACATGGCCTATGCCATGAGCTAGGAGGAGTTTAAGCGTCTGGTGGAAAGAAAATTCTGCCCAGAATATGAAAAATAACAAATGGCGAACAAATTTCTGAGCCACCGAATGGTGAATGTTGATTGTCGAGGGTATACTTCGAAGTTTTTCAAATATGCTCGAATTGTGCCTACTCTGGCTTCGCCAGAACCGGTACTTATTTCTCGCTACATTTGGGGTTTAATTAGCGAGATCCTTTATATTGTCAAAGTTGCGAGACCCCGCACGATCGATGATGCGGTAGAGTTAGCCAACATTTTGACGGACGGACTGGTGCGTATGCGAGAAGAAAATAGGAAGAAGGAATTGGCTCAGAAAATTACCCAAGGATTTCGTCTGGGTATTAATAGCAATTTTAAGTAAAGAGGAACTGGGCAATCTTCTACTCCGCCATTCTGCAGGAACTGCAGAAAGAAACATTTTGGAAAATGTAATGAAACCTGCAACTTCTGCAAAGCTGTAGGACATCGTGAAGAAGATTGCAGAAAGAAAACAAGGGTCTGCTATAACTGTGGAGAAGCTGGTCATTTCAGACCAGAATGCCCTAAGTTGGTTAAACCAGCAGATAACAAGGCTAAACCTGCAGAAGGAACTACCAAGAAAAACGCAAGAGCCTTCCAGTTGACTACCCAGGAAGCAGAGTTAATCCCAGATGTCATAGCTGGTACGTTCTTAGTTCACAACATTTATGTGAAAGTATTATTTGACTCTGGTGCAAACCAAAGTTTTATAAATACTTCATTCTGCCAAGCTCTTAAGCTACCCTTAACAAAACTTAGGCAAGTTTTTACAGTAGAAACGGCAGACGGGAACCCTGTTAACATAGATACGGTTTTGCTGAAAGCAAATATAGAACTTTCAGGCCATAAATTTTCTACAAACCTATTACCCATGAAATTAGCTGGATTCGATGTCGTGTTAGGAATGGATTGGTTAGTAGCCAACCATGCTCGAATCCTTTGTGATAAGAACTCCATAGAAATTCGTGCACCCACCGTAGAAGTAATCATGGTTACAGGAGATAAGCCGCGAAAACCCATGAAGTTCATTTCAGTAATGAAAGTTGCTAGTTATGAACGAAAGCAAGGAATAGTGTATATGATTTCGGTAATCATTAGCACTAAGGGTAAGGAACTTAAGGAAATTCCTGTAGTATCAGAATACTCGGATGTATTCCCAGAAGAGTTACCAGGATTACCACCGGATAGGGAGGTAGAATTTAGAATTCATTTGATTCCTGGAACTACACCCGTAGCTAAAGCACCCCACCGGTTAGCACCCACTGAAATGTTAGAGCTGAAAAAGCAATTAGATGAATTGCTCAGTAAAGGATTCATACAACCTAGTTCATCCCCTTGGGGAGCGCCAGTGTTGTTCGTAAAGAAAAAGGACGGCTCGATGCGAATGTGTATCGATTATAGGGAATTAAATAAGGTTACAATTAAGAATCGATACCCATTACCTAGAATTGATGATCTTTTTGATCAACTCCAAGGAGCTAGATATTTTTATAAGATCGACTTGCGCTCGGGATATCATCAGTTGAAGGTATAAGAAGAAGACATACCTAAAACTGCTTTCAGAACTAGGTATGGTCATTACTGTAACAACTCTCATCAAAAGTCATATTTATTTAATTAAATTGTCCAATAGGAAACCCTAATTGAGAAACCCAAGTAATTCTGCATAATCCCTAAAATTTTCAGAACATTTAAAATCAGGATTAGGGCCCCTAAAACTAAAGGGGGGTAAACCCTAAATTAACGATTATCTCTAAAATGCGTTGTCTAGATTTAAATTTCACGAACTATCAACTCAGCATGCCTATACCAGTGACAAGCCTACCCTAGTCTACAATGGCTTCCCAGGCGACACGCGACAGGGACCTTGGATCCCTTCGCGACACGCGGGAGATACCAAATTTAAGTATAAATACAGGGCCTTGGGACTTGAATTCTGTCTTTGAAACGACGTAAATTCCTTTTACGTAGGCTGAGTTATAACAGAAACAGTCCACAAAACACACACTGATCACGAAGTGCTGCCACAATCAGGGTAATAACTCGATCGCTATTACGATTCAACGTCCGATCGATTATAACTATCCAACGATTGTTTAAGTGCCGCTCAAATTGAGTTTATACTTTGTTATTCATCGTGATTTCGACTTGAATGTTTGAGTGCTGTTCGAACTCGGACTATACTCTGTCATTCGTTGTGAATCCGCTGAATTGTTAAGTATTGCACTTGTAAATCGTTGTGAGGGTTTAATCTCGTGAATTGTCGTAACTGCTGTATTAGTTACTAACCTGTTTGTGTGTGCATTGTTATTTAAATTAGGTTAATCAAGGCTAATCAGTAGGCTTATACTCTGCTCGTTAAATATACAATGTGAGTCATTCTCTTTTTATCAAAATACTTTCAAATCATGTATATTTTCGAAGTTATAATTACAGTGATTAAGTTTATGTAATCACCAAATTACAGCCGGTATGTGGGGTATTGTGCACATTACTACTGTTGTTATCACTTTAGGTGGGCGAACCTAATTAGTGATATTCGTCACCCTTGGGGCAGCCAATGGGTGATATGACCACAGTCACCGAAATGAGTCGAGTGACAAATACTGTGGGTAGTTGGTTTGATATCAGAAACATTGTAATCTCTCTTAATACTGTGAATTATAACAAATAAGTCGTTTTAGTAAAACTGAATGATTCATTCAGTATTTCCCTGCTGACAAAACCTTTTTCAAACATGTTTCAGGTGATCTGTTGTGAGCAAAGGAAAAGTGCCGTGGTGCACTACAAGCTTAGAAAAGTGGCTCAATGTAAATAAATAAAGAAACATGTTTTGAGAAATAAAGATTTCCCAGTAAAATCACCTTATTGTAAATTATGGGATTCATCCCTATATTATATATAAACGAGCAGTTTTAATATTAATCGATCCTGTTTAAAAAGACTTCCGCTGTCACTTGATTAGATACCACGGGATTTCCTGCCTCGCGGCTCTGGACCGGGTCAAACCGGGGCCGAGGGCCGTGACAGGAAAAGGTGGTATCAGAGCCACTGATTTAAGCTTACTATTGATTTTAGCCTATTAAAGTAATTAAGAGATACTTAGGAAATTTAATTGCCATCCTGTGAAAACATGTTTTATTAACTGATTAATTGTTGAGTTACAGTATGGGTAAACAAAAGCTTTCTGCTATCTACCACAAATTAGATACTGCACCCACAGAAAAAGGAACCTCTTCCTCCAAACACCCAGCAGATCTGGAAGAAGGGATTTTTGTCCGTAAAGCAAATTATGAAAATCCTCTCACCCGAAATAAAAGAAATTCGATTCTTAGGAAGGGACAGGAGAAAATAAAGAAACCCCAAGTCAAGAAAGTGAGGTTTAATTCAGAAATCCAGGAATTAGGCAATAGGTTACCTTGGGAAGATAAATTAGATGAAAAATGGGCAAATCTTTATATGTTAGCTACCGTAGCAGAGAATGCAAACCTCTAAACTATCAATAAACCTGGTCTAGTAGAAAATTAATACCTAGTAAATAAATAAATTATAGTGTGTTCTCTTTTGTACAAATCAGTATGCAATAAAACTTTAATGTTTATTTGTAAAACTTTGTTCCAAAGTTTTAACTTAGCATTTTTGTGCATTTTGCATATATGCTATCCAACATGAATGAGATATCGGAAGCATTTCAGAATCTCAACCTCTACCCAGTACCAATTGAAGTCTCCCACGACTTTACTGGTTATATTGCTGGCATAGAGGAACCTCTGGAATTCCAAGCTCCACCGCTGGAAAAAGAAAAACCTAAAAAGAGAAGAAGATATGTAGGATGGAGGAAAGTGCGCAGGAGAAAGCCAGCCACTAGGAAACTCCCCAAAATAGAAAACCCTATAGACAAAGGAAAAGGAATTGAAACCGGAGAAAGTTCTAAGCCAGCAAAGATAGAAATCAGGAAAGATTCTAAACAAAAAGGAATAGAAATTGGAGAGAGTTCTAGACAACCTGAAGAAATCACATTTCAAGACGAAATAGACCGTCTACTGGCAAATTGTGATGTCATTAGCCCTATTCATAATAATCTATATCCTTACCTAGCCGAAAACCAACTTCCTGTAAATCTGGAACCAGCTATTCCAGACCCACTAATCCACACTCGACCTTTAGGCCAAATGGAAGAATGGTGGACGAATGACTGGCAATTCCAAAATATAATCAATAGTCCTTATTCCTTCCTTCCACAGTTTGATCCAGAACCTATCCCCAATCCTCCAATGAGCAACGAAAACTTAGCCGAACTCCGTCAGTTCGGTGAAGAGCTGATAGGTACAGGGAATAGGATCCGGGAAATGGGGGAACAAATCTCCTGGAAATACGACGAAAGGGAGCGTCGCTACTAAACTGCCAGTTGACCAAAGAATAGTGGGGTTGGGAAGAATGTCTGTATAATAATAATAATAATAGTCAAATATAACTCTGTAAAATGGGAAATAAAACATTGTAAGATAAATAGTGTGTATGGATGCTTATATAATATATAAAGCAAAATAGAAGTCGAAACATCGACGATTTTGGATATATATCTGTATTGTAAGATTTTATGTGCTTCTGTGTAATTGTTTTATTTATAATCATTTGATACTAATAGTTATATTTATAATAATTATCAGATGGAAAACGCTAGTAATGAACCAGTTAATGAAGGGAATCAATCTGAACAAAATCAGGAAAACCAGTATATGACTAGACAAGATATTGAAAACATCATCACTCAAGGGATAGCTAATGCTATTCCAGCAATCATGGCTGCTGCTCAGAAACTTGTCGAACCACAACAAATCATTCCTGGTAAACGTACTCAGGAAGACAATTTTAGTCATAGTGTAAATGGAGGCGGCAATCATGACGATAATAATCCACGACAGGCTCCACCTCCTAAGAAAATAAAAGCCGCAACACCTGGTTGCACTTTCAAAGAATTTCTTGCTTGCAAACCTGCTGAATTTGCAGGCAATGAAGGAGCAACTGCAGTACTGCGTTGGTTAGAGAAAACCGAAGCAGTAATTGCAATAAGTAAGTGTTCTGAAGAAGATCAGGTTATGTATGCGTCAAATTTGTTCAAAGAAGGGGCACTAGAATGGTGGAACACCGTATTACAAGCAAAAGGAAGAAGGATAACTTATGCTATAAACTGGGAAGAATTTAAAATTCTTGTAGAAAGAAAATATTGTCCTGAATATGAAAAGGAACAAATGGCAAATAAGTTCCTAAACCATCGTATGGTAGGCGTAGAGTGTCGCGGTTATACTTCGACATTCTTTGAATATGCTAGAGTGGTACCAACACTGGCTTCGCCAGAACCGGTACTCATTTCCCGTTACATTTGGGGATTAATTAGTGAAATTCGTAACATCGTTAAAGCTGCGAGACCTCGCACTATTGACGATGTTGTGGAACTAGCTAATACCCTAACTGATGAACTAGTGCGCACAAGAGAAGAAGATCGAAAGAAGGAATTGGCTCAAAAGATTACCCAAGGATTTAGTGTGGGTAATAATAATAATAGGTTCAAGAAAAGAGGAAGGAGACAATCTGCACATCCGCCTTTTTGCAGAAATTTCAAAAAGAATCATTTTGGAAAATGCAATGTAATTTGCAACTTCTGCAAAATGGCAGGACATCGTGAAGAAAATTGCAAAAAGAAAACCATAGTCTGCTATAACTGTGGAGAAACAGGACATTACAAAACAGAATGTCCTAAATTGATTAAAACCGCAGACAATAAAAGCAAACCAGCTGATGGAACAACAAAGAAGAATGTCCGAGCATTCCAGCTAACCACTCAGGAAGCCGAACTAATCCCTGACGTCATAGCTGGTACGTTCTTGGTCCACGACGTTTATGCAAAAGTGTTATTTGATTCTGGTGCAAACCAAAGTTTTATCAATACTTCATTTTGCCAAGCCCTTAACTTACCCTTAACCACCCTTAGGCAAATTTTTACAGTCAAAACGGCAGATGGGAATTCTGTTAACATAAATAAGGTTTTGCAAGAAGGAAAGATAGAACTGTTAGGCCATAAGTTTTCTGCAAACCTGTTACCTATGAAGTTAGCCGGATTCGATATAGTGTTAGGAATGGATTGGTTGATAGCCAACCATGCTCGAATCCTTTATGATAAGAATTCCGTAGAAATCCGTACTCCCACAGGAGAGGTAATTTTAATTACAGGAGATAAACCACGAAAGCCACTGAAATTCATTTCAGTAATAAAGTTGGCTAGTTATTCAAGAAAACAAGAAATGGTGAATATGATTTCGGTAATCATTAACACTAAAAGTAAGGAACTCCCAGACATCCCTATAGTTTCAGAATACCCAGACATCTTTCCAGAAGAATTACCTGGGTTACCACCTGATAGAGAAGTAGAGTTTAGAATCCATCTAATTCCGGGTACTACACCAATAGCCAAGGCACCTTATCGATTAGCACCCACCGAAATGCTAGAATTGAAAAAGCAGTTAGATGAATTATTAAGCAAAGGATTTATACAACCTAGTTCATCCCCTTGGGGAGCACCAGTGTTGTTTGTGAAAAAGAAAGATGGATCGATGAGAATGTGTATCGATTATAGAGAACTAAATAAAGTTACAATTAAGAATCGATACCCATTACCTAGGATTGACGATCTTTTTGATCAACTTCAAGGCGCTAGGTATTTTTCTAAGATAGACTTAAGATTCGGATATCACCAGTTAAAAGTACAGGAAGAAGACATACCTAAAACTAAAACTGCTTTCAGAACTAGGTATGGCCATTATGAGTTTACAGTCATGCCCTTTGGACTAACAAATGCCCCAGCAGCATTTATGGACATGATGAATCGGATCTGTAAGCCATACTTGGATAAATTTGTAACCGTATTCATCGACGATATACTTATTTATTCCAAAAGTCAGGAAGAACATTGCGAACACTTGCATGCACTCTTAACTTTGTTAAGAAAGGAAAAACTTTATGCCAAATTCTCGAAGTGTGAATTCTGGGTGCAAGAAGTACAATTTTTAGGTCACATGGTGAATCATGAAGGAATTCACGTAGATCCTGCTAAAATAGAAGCAATCACCAAATGGAAGGTCCCACAAACAGCTATGAAAATTAGAAGTTTTCTAGGCTTAGCTGGATACTACAGACGATTTATTAAGGATTTCTCTAAGATAGTTGTACCTTTGACTAAGTTAACCTGTAAAGCCGCTAAGTTTGAATGGGGACATAGGCAAGAAGAAGCTTTTAAGATTTTAAAGCACCGATTGACGAATGCTCCAATTTTAGCATTACCCGAAGGAACAGAAGATTTTGAAGTATATTGTGATGCTTCAAAATTAGGATTCAGATGTGTGTTGATGCAACGCAAGAAGGTAATTGCGTATGCCTCCCGGCAGTTGAAAAAACACGAGGAAAATTATACGACTCAAGACTTAGAATTAGGAGCCATAATTTTTGCCCTTAAAGTCTGGAGACATTATCTGTATGGAAGTAAGTTTACTGTTTATACAGATCATAAAAGTTTAAGGTATATATTTGGGCAGAAAGAGTTAAATATGAGGCAAAGAAGATGGATGGAAGTTCTAAGCGATTACGACTGTGATATTCAATATCACGAAGGAAAGGCGGACGTAGTTGCAGATGCCTTAAGTCGTAAGTATCAGGAAAAACAAAAGCGAGTCCGTGCTCTTAGATTAAATCTACAAGTAGATTTAATGGAACAATTAAAGAAAGTTCAGGAAACAGCAATCAAGGACGATGCTGAAGGAATGAAAGGTTATATAAAGGAACTAGAGCAAGGAAATGATGGAATTTGGAGATTCCACTAGAAACGAATTTGGGTACCTAAGCAGGGAGAATTAAGAAATAAGATTTTAGAAGAAGCTCATAAATCTCGGTATACCGTACATCCAGGAAACAATAAAATGTACCAAGATTTAAGAAATAATTTCTGGTGGATAGGAATGAAAAGGGATATAGCTGAATACGTATCTAAATGTCTTACTTGTTCACAAGTTAAGGCTGAACACCAGAAACCTTCAGGACTACTACAACAATTGGAAATGCCTGTATGGAAATGGGAACTCATAACAATGGATTTTGTTACTAAGTTGCCTAAGACCAGAAAAGGTAATGATGCGATTTGGGTAATTGTGGATCGATTAACCAAATCAGCTCATTTTCTACCAATGAAGGAAACCTTTAGCATGGAAAGGCTAGCCAAGTTGTACGTAGACGAAGTGGTATCTTTACATGGAGTCCCACTCTCCATTGTATCAGATAGAGATAGTCGTTTCACTTCCCATTTCTGGACTAGTTTCCAGGAAGCAATGGGAACCCGACTCAATTTGAGTACTGCATATCATCCTCAAACAGACGGACAAAGTGAAAGGACGATACAAACCCTGGAAAACATGCTCCGAGCATGTGTAATTGATTTTGGTGGTAATTGGGATAACCACCTACCCTTAATTGAATTATCCTATAATAATAGTTACCATTCAAGCATTGAAACTGCTCCATTTGAAGCACTATATGGATGTAAGTGCAGAACTCCAGTTTGTTGGGCAGAAATAGGAGAAAGTCAATTATCAGGTCCAGAAATTGTGCAAGAAACTACTGACAAGATAACTCAGATCAAGGAAAGACTGAAAACAGCTCGAGATCGTTAGAAGAGCTATGCAGATAATCGCCGCAAGCCGTTAGAATTTCAAGTTGGAGATAAAGTACTCTTGAAAGTTTCTCCTTGGAAAGGAGTTGTTCGATTCGGTAAGAAAGGAAAGCTAAGTCCAATGTACGTAGGACCATTTTCAGTGATCCAACGTATAGGACCAGTAGCTTATCGTTTACAATTACCAGAAGAATTAGCTGGAGTACATGATGTATTTCATGTATCCAATCTCAAGAAATGCTTATCAGATGAATCACTGGTAGTACCTCTTCGAGATATAGAGGTAAACGAAAAGCTGAAATTTGTTGAGAAACCTCTTCAAATTGAGGATCGAAAGATTAAGTTTCTCAAACATAAACGACTAGTTTTAGTCAAAGTCAGATGGGATTCAAAGAGAGGAGCTGAATACACTTGGGAGCTGGAATCAGAAATGAAGAGAAAGTATCCTCATTTATTCCAGTAAATCTCGAGGACGAGATTTTTATTAAGGTGGGGAGAATGTAACAACTCTCATCAAAAGTCATATTTATTTAATTAAATTGTCCAATAGGAAACCCTAATTGAGAAACCCAAGTAATTCTGCATAATCCCTAAAATTTTCAGAACATTTAAAATCAGGATTAGGGCCCCTAAAACTAAAGGGGGGTAAACCCTAAATTAACGATTATCTCTAAAATGCGTTGTCTAGATTTAAATTTCACGAACTATCAACTCAGCATGCCTATACCAGTGACAAGCCTACCCTAGTCTACATTGGCTTCCCAGGCGACACGCGACAGGGACCTTGGATCCCTTCGCGACACGCGGGAGATACCAAATTTAGGTATAAATACAGGGCCTTGGGACTTGAATTTTCTCTTTGAAACGACGTAAATTCGTTTTACGTAGGCTGAGTTATAACAGAAACAGTCCACAAAACACACACTGATCACGAAGTGCTGCCACAATCAGGGTAATAACTCGATCGCTATTACGATTCAATGTCCGATCGATTATAACTATCCAACGATTGTTTAAGTGCCGCTCAAATTGAGTTTATACTTTGTTATTCATCGTGATTTCGACTTGAATGTTTGAGTGCTGTTCGAACTCGGACTATACTCTGTCATTCGTTGTGAATCCGCTGAATTGTTAAGTATTGCACTTGTAAATCGTTGTGAGGGTTTAATCTCGTGAATTGTCGTAACTGCTGTATTAGTTACTAACCTGTTTGTGTGTGCATTGTTATTTTAATTAGGTTAATCAAGGCTAATCAGTAGGCTTATACTCTGCTCGTTAAATATACAATATGAGTCATTCTCTTTTTATCAAAATACTTTTAAATCATGTATATTTTCAAAGTTATAATTACAGTGATTAAGTTTATGTAATCACCAAATTACAGCCGGTATGTGGGGTATTGTGCACATTACTACTGTTGTTATCACTTTAGGTGGGCGAACCTAATTAGTGATATTCGTCACCCTTGGGGCAGCCAATGGGTGATATGACCACAGTCACCGAAATGAGTCGAGTGACAAATACTGTGGGTAGTTGGTTTGATATCAGAAACATTGTAATCTCTCTTAATACTGTGAATTATAACAAATAAGTCGTTTTAGTAAAACTGAATGATTCACTCAGTATTTCCCTGCTGACAAAACCTTTTTCAAACATGTTTCAGGTGATCTGTTGTGAGCAAAGGAAAAGTGCCGTGGAGCACTACAAGCTTAGAAAAGTGGCTCAATGTAAATAAATAAATAAAGAAACATGTTTTGAGAAATAAAGATTTCCCCGTAAAATCACCTTATTGTAAATTATGGGATTCATCCCTATATTATATATAAACGAGCAGTTTTAATATTAATCGATCCTGTTTAAAAAGACTTCCGCTGTCACTTGATTAGATACCACGGGATTTCCTGCCTCGCGGCTCTGGACCGGGTCAAACCGGGGCCGAGGGCCGTGACAATTACGAGTTTACAGTCATGCCTTTTGGACTAACAAATGCTCCAGCAGCATTTATGGATATGATGAATAGGATCTGTAAACCGCACTTGGATAAATTCGTAATTGTCTTCATCGACGATATACTTATTTATTCCAAAAGTCAGGACGAACATTGTGAGCACCTGCATGCACTCTTAACTTTGTTAAGAAAAGAAAAGCTTTACGCCAAATTCTCGAAGTGTGAATTTTGGCTACAGGTGGTGCAATTTTTAGGTCACATGGTGAATCACGAAGGTATTCACGTAGATCCCTCAAAGATAGAAGTGATCACCAAATGGAAGGTCCCGCAATCAGCCACGGAAGTTAGAAGTTTTCTAGGATTAGTTGGATACTATAGGCGCTTTATTAAGGATTTTTCTAAGATAGTCGTGCCATTAACTAAGCTAACCTGTAAAATAGTTAAGTCTGAATGGGGACCTAAGCAAGAAGAAGCTTTTAGGATTTTGAAACAAAGGTTAACAAACACCCCAATCCTTGCCTTACCAAAAGGAACAGAAGATTTTGAAGTTTATTGTGATGCTTCTAAGCTAGGATTAGGATGTGTATTAATGCAACGCAAAAAGGTAATTGCGTATGCCTCAAGGAAATTGAAGAAGCACAAGGAAAATTATACGACACATGACTTAGAATTAGGAGCCATAATTTTTGCCCTCAAGATTTGGAGGCATTATCTGAAGGAAGTAAGTTTACTGTCTATACAGATCACAAGAGTTTAAGGTACATATTTGGGCAAAAAGAGTTAAACATGAGGAAAAGAAGGTGGATGGAAATTCTAAGCGATTACGACTGTGATATTCAATATCACGAAGGAAAAGCAAACGTAGTTGCAGATGCCTTAAGTCGTAAATATCATGAGAAACAACGACGAGTTTGTGCTCTTAGATTAAGTTTACAATTAGACTTAATGGAACAACTGAAGAATGTTCAAGAAACAGCAATCAAGGATGATGCTGAAGGAATGAAAGGACGAATAAAAGAATTAGAACAAGGAGCTGATGGAATTTGGAGATTCCACAAAAGAAGAATTTGGGTACCTAAGCAAGGAGAATTAAGAAATAAGATTTTAGATAAAGCCCATAAATCTAGGTATACCATGCATCCTGGAAATAATAAGATGTACCAAGATTTAAGAAATAATTTCTGGTGGATAGGAATGAAAAAGGACATAGCGAGATATGTATCTAAGTGTCTAACTTGTTCACAAGTTAAGGCAGAACACCAGAAACCTTCAGGGTTACTTCAACAATTAGAAATGCCTGTTTGGAAATGGGAGCTAATAACCATGGATTTTGTTATTAAGTTGCCCAAAACCAGAAAAGGTAATGATGCGATTTGGGTAATTGTGGATCGATTAACCAAATCAGCTCATTTTCTACCCATGAAATAAACCTTTAGCATGGAAAGATTAGCAAAGTTGTACGTAGACAAAGTAGTATCCTTACATGGAGTTCCACTCTCCATTGTATCGGATAGAGATAGTCGCTTCACCTCACATTTTTGGACAAGTTTCCAAGAAGCAATGGGGACGCGATTAAATTTAAGTACAGCTTATCATCCTCAAACAGACGGACAAAGTAAAAGGACGATTCAAACCCTGGAAGACATGTTTAGAGCATGTGTGATAGATTTTGGTGGAAACTGGGATGATCACCTACCCTTAATTGAGTTCTCCTATAACAATAGTTATCATTCAAGCATTGAAGCTGCCCCATTCGAAGCACTGTATGGACGAAAGTGTACAACTCCAGTTTGTTGGGCAGAAATAGGAGAAAGTCAATTATCAGGTCCTGAGATTGTACAGGAAACCACCGACAAGATAACGCAAATCAAGGAAAGAATGAAAACGGCTCGAGATCGCCAGAAGAGTTATGCAGATAATCGTCGCAAGCCACTGGAATTTCAAGTCGGAGATAAGGTACTCTTGAAAGTTTCTCCTTGGAAAGGAGTAATTCGGTTTGGTAAGAAGGGAAAGCTAAGTCCAAGGTACGTAGGACCATTCCCAATAATCCAGCGAATAGGACCAGTTGCCTATCGTTTACAACTACCAGAAGAACTAGCTGGAGTACATGACGTATTTCGTGTATCCAACCTCAAGAAATGTCTATCTGACGAATCGCTGGTAGTACCTCTTCAAGATGTAGAGGTAAATGAAAAGTTTGAGAAGCCACTACAGATAGAAGACAGAAAGGTCAAGTTTCTCAAGCACAAACGACTAGTGCTGGTCAAAGTCAAGTGGGATTCTAAGAGAGGACCTGAATACACTTGGGAGCTGGAATCGGAGATGAAGCGAAAATATCCTCACTTATTCTAGTAAATCTCGAGGACGAGATTTTTATTAAGGTGAGGGGGATGTAACAACTCTCACCAAAATTATAATTTCTTATTTTATTTTGTCCAATAGGAAACCCTAATTGAGACCCCCAAGTAATATTGCATGACCCCTAAAATTTTCAGAACAATCGGAACTAGGATCAGGGCCCCTAAAAATCAGGGGAGGGGGGGTGTTTCCTAGTTGATATTATCCTTACAGTTTTACGTGGAAATCGAATTTGATCGAATTGTCGACTCACCTGAGCTAGTTGGACACGAACCTACCCTACCCTAGAACCATACCCCTCGCGCCACGCGACAGGTCCTCGCGCCACGCGAGGGAGCTGTTTTTCCAGTATAAATAGAGGGGTGTGGCACTTAGATTTTGGCGTTGGTTCGACGTTAAAATTCACTTCGTACACTGAGATATCGTCTGATCAGTTCAAAACACACACACACAGCACGAAACGCTGCCGCGACAACAGGGTAATAACTCGATCACTGATACGATTTAATGTCCGATCGATGGAGACCAGTCCGATGGATGTTTAAGTGTTGCCCTTAATTGAGGCTATACTTTGTCATTCGTCGTGAGGGTTTCGATCTCGTGAGTTGTCGTAAAAGTTGTATTAAGTTACTGACCTAGTTTTCGTGTGCATTGTTATTATTTTAGGTTAACAAGGCTAATCAGTAGGCTAAACTCTGCCCGTTTAAATCTGCAATGTGAGTCATTCTCTTTTTATCAAATTGTTTCCAAAACCCTATTTATTTTCAAAGTTATAATTACAGGGATTAAGTCTTTGTAATCTTCAATTACTGCCGGTACGTGGGGTTTTGTATACATTACTTGATACCTGTCACCATTGGACAACGGGTTAGCCAATGGGTGATCTGACCATAGTCACAGATACAGTCAAGTGACAAATACCGATTTGAGGTAATTGGTTGATAGAAACAATGTAATCACCCTTAGTACTGTATATTATAACAATGTGTCGTTTTGTACAAATGAGTGACTCGCCAGTATTTCTGTAACAACTCTCATCAAATGTCCTAATTATTATCTTAATTTAACCAATAGGAAACCCTAATTAAGAAACCTAAGTGATTTTGCACAAACCCTAAAATTTTCAAAACATTTAGAATCAGGATTAGGGCCCTAAAACTCAAGGGGGGTATACCCTAGTTAACAATTATCTACAATTACTCGCTGTCAAAATTCTGAATTTAGAAACTGTCAATTCATCAAACCTATACTAGTGACGAAGCAACCCTAGGCTAGCTAGGTTTCTCAGGCGAGTCGCGACAGAATCAGGGTCACCAAATGGTAGCGATTTTTATATATATATATATATGTATATATATATAGGGAGAAGATCATGCGAGAACCACCTCTTATTCCGAGAACCGCGAGAACCAATGTGAACACAACCTAAAATAGCCTAAAAATAGCTAAAAATCACAAAAAAAAAAAAAAAAAATTTGAATTTTTTAATATTTTTTATAAAAAAATCGCTACTTTTTGAAGCAAAATTTTTTTTTTTTTTTTTTTTTTTTGCTTCGAAAAGTAGCGATTTTTTTTTTAGATTTTTTTAGGTTTTTTGGGGGTTTAGTTTTTAACATTTTAGCTTGGGGGGGGGGTGGGGGTTAGGTTTTTTTAGCTTTTTTAGGTTGTGTTCACATTGGTTCTCGCGGTTCTCACAATAAAGGTGGTTCTCGCATGAGCTCCTCCCTATATATATATAGGGGACCGCTAAAATGAAAACCACCTCCAGTTGTAAGAACCGAGAGAACCACTTTCTAGCCATTAGATCTTTAAGATCAATGGATGAGATTAAAAGTAAATAAAAATAATATTAAATGTTTTTTGTCTTATTATGTCTTTAATGTTATAATTCAAAAGGGTAATTTAGTAAAATGACTTTATTTTGTCTTTTTGTCTTTATTGTTTTTTATTAGTTTTTTGTATTGTTATATTACTTTTTATTTTTTAAACATAATTTTTTAATTAAAAAGATTTTTAAATTCAGATTTTTTTAAAAGATTTTTTATACTTTTTAAAATTTAAGTTTTACGTTAAACTTTTTACGTTTTACGTTTTTTTGACGCGCCGTTTTTTTATCGCGCCGTTTTTTAACGCTGTTTTTTACGCGCCGTTTTTTTAACGCCGTTTTTTTAACGCGCCGTTTTACGTTAAAAAGTTTACGTTTTACGTTTTACGTTAAAACTTTACATTTTACATTTGACGTTTTATATTTTACGCGTAAAAATTTACGTTTTACGTTAAAAAATTACGCGCCGTTTTTTACGCGCCGTTTTACGTTAAAAAGTTTACGTTTTATGTTAAAAACTTTACATTTTACATTTGACGTTTTACGCGTAAAAGTTTACGTTTTATGTTAAAAAGTTTACGTTTTACGTTAAAAAATTACGTTTTACGTTAAAAAATTTACGTTTTACGTTAAAAACTTTACGTTTTACATTTTACGTTAAAAAATTTACGTTTACATTTTACGTTTTATATTTAACGCCAAAAAATTTACGTTTTACGTTAAAAAAATTACATTTTACATTTTTCGTTTTATGTTTTACACCAAAAAAAAATTACAGGTTAAAAAAAACTTTTTACGCCAAACAAAAAACTTTTTACGGGTTTTACCAAGCTGTCTCAGATAAGATGAAAACTTATCATCAGGGACTGAAAAAAAAATCAAAAAACCAAACAACAAGAATCAAAAAACCATCCGTGGGTCTAGAAAAAAATGGGTTTTGGCTCAAAGTTTCCGCTAATCATGGCTGCAAAATGTGGGGTTGCAGGTTCAAAAGCCTACCCTCCGCCATCATTGCCACGCCATCGTCATCAATTGTCGGAAAAAATGTTTTTCGTTCTATCACTGCCAACTCAACCCCACTCGAAAGGTTTCGAATCTAGAACATTCCAGTAAACAAACAATTAAACTCAAATCAACTATCTAGAACACTCCGGGGGCAATCGGAAAAATCCGCCCCAAAAATCAAAATTCATCTACTAACCTCAGTTCACCGGGGCATCATCGGTGAGAAAAAGTCACCTCCGCCTCCGCCGGCACCACCGAAGATGAAACAAAGATCAACGGACACTGCCGGCGCCATCGGGACCACCGGCATCGGGAACACCGGCATCGGGACCACTGGCACAAATGTTCAACATCCGTGTGCAGATAATTCAGATCTTAAACTCGGAATAGATTCGTAATTCTCATAACAGTGAACAAACAGAACAGTTAACACCATACAGAACAATGAACACCTTGAACCGATGACCACCGGCACCGTCTCCCCACCATCCACCTGCCCCACCACCGGCTTCCGAACACACCACCTGCCTCACCACCGTCTCCCGACAAACCACCGATCACCCACCTCTACCACACACCACCAAAAAACCCCCCACCGCCACCAACCCTAACGCCACTACCACCAACACCGTCGCCTACCTCTACACCACACCACCACCATCACCGATCTCTGCCTACCACCACCACCAGATTTCCGATGGAGAACAAGGAGAGAGAGATCTGAGAAAACATCTGAATTCCTTTAAGTGAGCAAGGAGAGAGAGGGATCTGATCGGCGGTTGAGAGAGAAAGAAAAATGAACAGAGCAAAGACGGGGTTGGAGCTGTGGCGGATGTGAGCGGCGATGGGGTTTCTGTGGTGGAGGAGACGGTGGTTGGGCAAAGATAGAGAGAGATGCCTGATTTTATTTATGGAGAGAGAGAGAAAAATGATCTAGATGTGATATGTAGAGAGAGAGAATCCATCTCTGATATTGTACAGAGATTGAAATGTGTGATGGGTTAAATTACAAATTTAACCTTGATATAACACATGTGATGGTATTAAGTGGCATCCTCTCGTTCGTCCAAAACAGTTCTTATGGTTCTTACAACTGAAGGTGGTTTTCATTTTAGCGGTCCCCTATATATATACATATATACATTGTGAAGTTCGGTGAATGAAATTATGGCAAATTAGGAATCAAAGGTTTTCGTTTAATATATACTTAATAATTGTATTATTGTCTTTTTTTCACTAGAATTAAATAATTATTCTAGGTCGGGCATATGTTTCTATCAAATTGTAAGTGTTTTTAGACGCATCGTTATAACTGCTTGGAGTGTTCATTCTTAAAAGATAAATCTTGACGACTGTTTGTGTTATCATATTATTATATAAAATTATATTTATGCAACCCGAAATAAATTAAAAATTAATATAATATTTTATATATAAAAATCTAAATATTAATAAAAGACTCCAATTAATGCCATGTGTCATTTTTTCTTTCAACCTAAAAATTTTTGTTTTTATTTTATTTTAAATTTTTAAGAATTAATTAATACATGGTTATCCTTATCTATATCCTTATTATTATAATTATAATAAATGGTTATAACCTAACCATATCCGAGTATGAAAAAAATCAAACTTAAATAAATATGATAAATAATGAACAAATTAGGTATGATAAATGATGAATTTCATATGTTTTATCCATCCTGTTTTTACATAATAATTTGCCGTTATTATGTTTCTGTTATAACCATAGGTTTATTATTATAGTTATAATAAAAAATAAATTCTACAACAGTGGCGGATCTAGGATTCCGACCAAGCGGGAGCGTTTTATAAATAAGCGGTAACGAAATCGAAAAAACGTCAAATTTTTCCAAAATTTACACTAAAAATGTCAAAATTTTTCCGGCCAAGCGGTAGCGGAGGCTACCCCTTACATCAAGGTAGATCCGCCCCTGTTCTACAAGCTACTAAGATCTAGATATATAAACAAAATATGATTTAATTAATATTTATTTCTTCTCCCACGATATCTTTATTATCATGTAAAAGTAAATATTACTATTCCTTAATTAGAACTAATTGTAATTGATTGTATTTGTATATAAGTCACGTATATATATCAACATACACTGCGAAATGTAGGAAGATCTTTAGAACAAATGGGATCAAGAATAAAATTTTTAAGCATATACTCTTTACTAAAAATTTTAAGTATATACACTTTGTTAACAGTATTATAAAGCGGATTATACATAAATGATCAAAGGTAGCCAAAATATAAAATTGGAGCCTTATATAGGGCCTTGGTACTTGTAGCGGCTAACATGTGTAGTTGTGGTTAATGATCGGTTGATGTCACTGTTCTCAACCGAAGAAATAAAATACCTAAGTTTGGATAGTTTATTAAAGTTAGAGTATCGTCATAATAATTTTGATGCAAGTCTATACTCACTAGATGTCCGGACGTGCATAATCCGAGTATTTTAATATTCATGAATTTATTCGAATATCACTACTATACATATTGGAATTTAATTACAATTCAATTGCCACAAACTTATACCTTACGGTTTATTTTTAAAAACACTTACAGTCTTATCATCGTTTTTATTTTTATTTTTTTAGTATTATTGTTTTACAGACGTAAATAATAAGATGGCATATTTTATGTAACAAAGGAGAGAGGTAAAACTTAAAAAATTTAATATGGATACCAAAAAATGTAATTTTTCATTATTTTATGTAACAAAGCATTTCACTTATCTATACTATATAATAAAAGAAACCATGTTTGGGACACTTGTCATCATATTAGGCTATGTACTCTATGGATAATTATCATTTAGTTTAATATCTTCTAATTAGTTATAGATAATCTCCTACGAAATATTATTTAGTTTAATCACTTCTACCTAATTATAGATAATTATTATTTATATCTATACAAATAATAATTAAAACCTATCTATACATATAATAAAATAAATCATTGGGGGATATGTGTTGTATTATTATGCATTCTCAGAAATTTTTTCACCGCCCTTTTTTTCTCTAATTTAGTTAATATCCTTAAATTACTCATGATCTTTTATTTTTCTAAATAAGTAATTCTTTTTCCACAAAATAATTAAAAGATAATTATACAATTACATTGAATTTAAGCTAAAATTAATTATTAATTTTACACTCACACACAAAAGTTTATCCCTATTATAATAAATTAAATAAGTATGGTCTAGAAAAAATGTGGTTATTGCATTACGGTAATATTTATTAATACATTGTATGTGTTTCATAATGCTAAATATACATCTAATTTGTATCATTTTTAGGATGGTTATTAAATATCATGGATTTGATAGTATAAATTTTATATAAATATCATTGGTTTTGTATATTTTTTTTTCTAAACGGCAAATTTCTTTACACATGACGTCTTTAGGACTTGAACCCAAGACCTCTCCCTCTCTAAGTGTTTAAAGTTTTGTGTTTATCAATTGACCGTGTTCTTTATGTTTAAGTATTATTTGTATATTTTCTATTTGATAGGTGTAGCACACAGGTACTTAAACATGTTATTTATATATTTCCTAACTAAGTTCATAAAAGATAGACGGCTTATAGCCTAGCGCTATCATGACGTCTAATAAACGTGTTTCTACAAATTATCTACAGAGCTGCATAAAATACGGTTTCTACAAATTATTTACAAAACTGCATAAAATACTTTTATTATTATTGTTGTTATCATCATTATTTTGCGTCATATGTTATAATTTAGTGAACCAATATTTATTTGCCCTCTCATTTTACTTTGTTTCGGATTTTATTATTATTCAATTTTAAAATTTTTGTTAAAAAAATCAATAATATCTTATCACAAAAACTATTTTATCATATTTTAATCTTCATTATTAACTATACTTATTTTATTTAACCCGTGTAATACACGGGGTTCTAACCTAGTAAGTATTCTATACGAATTTATGAATTACATTTTTTTTTTGATATCAACTCGTGTAATACACAGGTTTATAAGCTAGTATAATATATATACATAGAACCACTGTATATCTATCATTCTCTCCCTCTCTTAACCCCTCTTTATCTACCTTCGCCAACCACCACTAACAACCGCCACCAACAACCACTCTCAACATCACCAACGTTACCACTGTTCTCCACCAATCATCACCGCCCTGCATGCTCCTCAGATCCAACATCGTTATCCAGATCTGCCTCAGCTCTTCAGATCCGGCACCGTTCTTCAGAAGAAATCGAATCTGATCCGGCACCAGCTCTAAAGATCCGACGCCGTTCGTCAGATCTGGCCTACCTACCACCGCCCACAACCGCCCCACCTGCCACCGCCCACCACCGTTCTTCAGACCCACCCCAATGTGTAAATAAGTAACTTTTTGTACCTTCCACCGGTACACAGGTTCTGCCACACTTTCATATGAGAGCACAGTTCTAACCATTTTGCTTCATTTTTTTATTCATTTGTGGTCAGGTATGATTTTTGTGTTTTTACTTCATTTGTGCTTAGCTATGATGAAAACATGGGGAAATATATGATCTTTGACATTTGGTGAATTTGATAGTTTGTCAGACTCAAGGAGTTGCTGTTAACCATTTAGAGGTGGTTTGAGTGGTTAAACACTTGAACATCCGGGTGCTTTTGATACAGAATTAACCTTTATTCCGTATGATTTCGATACAGGACAAATTCTAAACCGGGTGCCGTTGATGAAAGACTAAAAATAATCCAGATGCTTTCAATCAAAATAATACTTAGAATCTGGTTCATAACTAATTTTATCTTAGAAGTTTGTAAAGGGGTGGGTGGTGGTGGAGTGGTGCGCTGCTGATTACCGGTGGTGGGTGGTGGTGGAGTGGTGTGGTGGTAGATGGAGGTGGACTGGTATAAGTTATTTACATAATTAGTCCATAAAAGGTGAAATGACAAAACTGCCCTCCTGTGCAAGGCACATGATCAAATTTAACAAAAAAAATTATATATATATATGGTTCCCATTAAGCCTAACCGCTTTCTAAATCGATATCCACCGTTGGATCATGCTGAGATGAAATCTCAGCCGTTTAAACTCCCAAAATTAACCGCTATGATGGTGGTTTTCTACAGTTACTTAGCAGTTTTCACAGGTTACCAAATAACACCCCACAATCCAGCAGTTGGCGACGATTTTGCTAGATCAACGCTCCCATGTCCGGCGAACTGCACACGTCCTCCGCTTATCCTCCCAACCACCCTAGCCCATCCATTATATAAACCCTCCACCACCCACCATCACCAAGTTCAAATTCATCCTTCTTCACCCACTGCCACTGTTTCACCCTAAATCATTGGTTTATGTACAAAAGAAGCAACAAGTACGGTTGAAGAAAGCTTTCAATCTTCCAGTGGATTTATCGAGTCCATAGCCGTTGACGACGATTGGAAGAATGATCTTCAGGAATCCGTGTGCAATTAACAGGTTTCATCTCATCTCACCTCTGTAGGTTATATTTTTTTCATTTGTGTGATTCTTAATGTTATCAATGGCCAATTCCTTTTCAATTATCATAGCCCCAAATCTCGCTTATGTTGCAACCACGTTCCATACGGACACCACCGCCTCCCAACTATGAGAATCAAAGAGTGACGAAGGCAAAATTCAATGAACAAATGACCTCTATTTGATTGGTTTCAGTTTTTTTTTTTGGCTTTTAAACAATTTATTTGGGATTTTTAGCTTTAATTTATTTGTTGATTTTGTTTAGTATCTTTGCACATTATTCATCTCGTCAGTTTTTCGATTTCATTTGCAGGTTACTCTGTTTTGTAGATTTTGGGTTCACAACTTCATATTAGGTATAAATTGGCTTGAAAACCTTTTTTCTTAACTCTCACCGTTCTGCTATTTTTGTATGTGATTTGAGTGTCCTGCACTTTATTTGGGTTTTATGTTTACTACTGTATATACAACTATAGGCACGTTGTTTGAAGTATATAAATCACTAATTTCATAGTTTCTAACAAAAATTTGGACTTAATTGGAAGTGATTTTTGAATTTAGGGCTTCATGTCTCGTCTAATTAGAAGTTTAATTGGAATATAGACATTGGAGAATGTTGTTTGCTTCTTATTTTAACATGATTTGTGAGATTAAATGGCCTGATAAGTAGGATAGGGGTGATCATAGGTTCAGAACATGAAATTGGATAATTACTGTATGCTGCTAGGATCTGGTTTTTGTTTGGCTTATAATGATGAGTAATATTAGTTTATATGGTTTAATTTATGTAGTTGATGTCAAATTTGTGGTGTTTTTGTAGCAGCTAGAGAATTATTATTGAACTGTTTTAAACACAGGAGAGTATGAGTTTATGTTTTATATGTTGATTAGTTTTATGACTTGATTTTCTTGATGATGAAATTCAGGTTCAGCAAGGATCACTTCAGTTGGAATTAGTTGCTAGCAGCATTTACAATGGTACATTTTTTCTTCAATCTCCTTCCTTTTCAATTATATATGAGATTTAGAAGATAATTTGAAATCGTCTCTGTCCCAGTAGAGGGTAACACTAGCAGTAAATTTATTTTGATATCATCTTAAAGTCTTTAAAAAGCATGCTTAGGTGCATTACTTTATGGTGGTAAGGTCAGCATTATAGGATGAACGAGCTTGTGATCAGATCACTCGTATCTCTCATTCTTGAATCTTGACAAGATGTTTCACGTCTATAATCCTAAAAATCATTTCATTAGATGCAAACACAGCATTTATTTTCAATTTTAGTGCAAAAAGACGTTCTTAATTATCAATTATTTTTATCTTACGTGTTGTCATGCACATTTTTTTCGATCAGGCAGGAAGGAAACAGTTTTGGATTTAGCCAAGTTTGTTGACAAGGGTGTCCAGGTCAAGCTCACTGGGGGAAGACAAGGTTAGCAAATACATATCTGTCTTTTACTATTTTGTTTTATATTACTTACAAATGAATGTAACTAAGGTAGGATGAACGGATGAAACTGCTTGAAAATGATTATTAGTTATGAAGTATTAGCCATTAGGTGTTCCATCTGTTCTTACAGAATATGAACTTTAACTGCTTTATGAAATCTCAATCTATCAGGTATAAAAATTTTCTTTTTCAAAAGATAAGTTGGCATGTCAATACAATGCATACATGCTTTCTAGGTTAAGAACTAATATACTGTCACTACATATCTAGGCATATGTAAATCAACTGGACAACTGGTACATGTATGATGGATTTCACACTTGATTAGAAAGGATGATATCCCTATGTGAATCTACATCAACACAACATTGTTTACATAAGAAAACCAACAGTAAAATAACTAAAGAATCTTCTCTTTCTTTTATATTCTTTTGTAACTTATGCACAATCATAAATTATATTTACCTTGAAGTTATGTGACAACCGAGCAGAACAATATTACATAGAGAACATAGCTTAGCTCTACCATTGATCCCACAACTAGATTTTAGTTTCAATCCTTATGAATTACCTTGTGGTTGTGTCCAGGTAATGAAATTGTGTTATGGTTTCTTTTTCCCCCTCTTAATAGTTAATACACTTATAGTTTATCATGCCTGTTACATGTTAATCATGTCTATCTGTTAAATGTTAATCATATCTATCTCCATTGTCTCATATACCTTGGATAGGGTAATGTTTAGGTTGTATCCAATAAGTTATAATGAACTAACATTCTTTTCTTACTTAGTGGCGGGGACACTTAAAGGATATGATCAGTTGATAAACCTTGTCACGAATTGCAGGTTCTTATGAGAGCATGATAGTAGGCACTGTTTGGCGGCTCATAGCCAATTGTAAAGCAATGATAGTGGCCCAAACTATGAAGCAAAGATAGTTGACCCAAACACGGGGACGGGTTACCTCCTATGAACCATGGTGAACTATGAGTTAGAGGCCCATTCGTTGCGAAAGGTAAGCCAACATGATGTATATTAAAACTAACAATTTCGACAATGTTACCTATTGAATTAGTGACTTATGTTATGATTGATGTCTGATGGATCAATCAGATAAATTAAGAAAAACTTTGCTAAAAGTGAAACGTAATGGGTTGGGTCGAAAGTCGCTAAAGAGTGTTTTCAACACATCAATCTTTTGAATCAATTTATTTTAAAAAAAGCAAAAAATCTCGATAGTTAATTTTAAAATTTTATTTTTCTGTAATGCTTATTTATATACAAAAAGATGCAAAAAAACGGGACAAAAGTGTTCCGAGGTCAACACGATGCGCCCTGAAAAAAAAAATGTTTGACCTGACCTCTTTATTTTTGCGATCATAGAGAAGTTGTTGTTTATAGGTTTATTACGTTGTTGATCGGATGGATGGATGGCTAAGAACTGGTAATCTTTGTTACGTTGAGAATGTAGGATTTATTCTTTATGAATCAGTTAAAAGAGCTAATCAAGTATAGGTTTGCTTTGTTTGTCACGTTGTTTATAGGTTTATTCATGTTGTTATTATATAATACATCAACGTAACCCGTCCACCGGACGGGTATTAAACTAGTTAACTGAGTTTGGGCTAAAGGACATAACGTGTAGCATTTGAAAACATTAAGTACAAAACTCATCAATTTTAAAGACAAATGACACCGCCTGAAATTTGGTATAAAGATAAAGGAGAAAACTTGTAATTTACTCTAAATAAAATCATAAGATTAGAAGAAGAACCTTGGAATACTCTCTTATTCGAATATAAAAAACCAGAGTAAATTGAGAAAGAAAATGGTAGTATAAATCTTTCGGTGGAGAAGACCAAGGTCAGCTCTGCCAAATCCAACCGTTCAATTTGTCACAGAGAAAAAAAAACAAAAATTAATGACATCGTATATGAATCTTGGTTTTAAAAAGCGAGAGGCGCACAAAAGCAACGGGGTCTAAAACCGAGGCGCGAAGCGCAAAAGCGAAGGGCTTTTCGTACCCGAGGCGCAAAGTGATTATATAATTTTATATATATATCCCAGAAAAATCCCCAAAATTTGCGCTTTTTTGGGGCTTTTTGTAAAAAGCGCGCCTCGAGCTACCTAAGGCGCCAAGGCTTGCGCTTTGATGCGCCTCGCGATCCAGATTAAATAGCAGAGCTGGTGTTGATGCACCAATTTTTTCCTGCACGTCAGCATGGAAAAATATTTATATTATTGTAGTAACAATATTGTTTCTAAATCATGATTAGCACATTTATTGTTCATATGTTTTTTTATGGTGGACAAGAAGTGTTTGCAAACTGACTCGTTCGTTTTTTACATGTACCAAAACCGCCTGTTTCAACCAGAACCCATTTGACCGGTTGACCCGATACTCAACCGATCCATATAAGAGAAAATACACACTTACCAGATATGTCTCGATGGTAGCAAGTTCACGGGTGCTGCAACAAATGAAATGAATACGTAAAGTGTTGGCAGTTTGTCAGACTGCCACCTATCTGTGTCATAAACGGGTCAGTTATACGAAAAATTTGTTATAAACGTCAGTTATAAAAAAATGTCATAAATGGGTCACTTATGCAAACAAAAATTGTAATTATTGTTGGATATCAACAACACTTAATTAGGAATTAATCATACATCAAGAACAAGAACATGGGATCAATTTGGATAAATTTAATCTGTCAACGAAAGTCAACGCAGACCGTTTTGATTATGAAATTGATCTACTTATCCATACAATCTTGCGCCTATTTATAGTCCATGAAACAATACAAACAAGGTAGTTATACCCGTTCGTTTGGGGTACCAGAAAACTGTCATTAACCGCCAATTAACGGCCTTTGACTTTTGTCAAGTTTGACTTTCGTTTTCTGCCTTGTGACCAATATCTAATCTAGATACATAATCAAATAATCTAAGTCTAGATTACATTCTAATTATTATATACTATATTCGCCAATACGATCACAAGTATATATTCCTCTTTCACATTATAAAAAAACGCTACAATATGCAAGTTTACAAAAGATTGTTTTTTCTACAGAACTAGCCTTCATTTTCATTGTCAAAATCAAAATCAAGTGTGTTCCTTATAGATTTGAAGAAGGAAGAAACAGGGCCAGCTGGAATATCATCCAAAGAATCGATAGTGATTCCATCAACCTGGATTAACGACATATTGCTATTTCCGTTGAACCAATTTACATACTTTGAAACGTTAAATAGATCTTTAGAGAAATTAGTTCTAAAAGGATTTATTATTGCACGTACCAAATCAATGGCTGATTTGAATAGCTCTGAGGCTCTAAGTCTTTCTAGCTTGTCAGGCAACACCTACATCAAACACTATGTTCAAAATGCGTATACCATCAAACGAGGTGGCTATATTGACGCATTTACTTGTGATTTGTGAATGGGTTGATTCGGGTCATATTTGGGTCGAATTAAAAAAAATTAGCTTCACTATTGTTCAAAAAACTATATTGTTCTTGAAGGAACATGTTTATAGCAATCGTATTTGAAATACAATTCATTTATTAATTACAATCACAAATTTGGGACAAAAAGTGTTTTGGGTCAACCCAGTTTTAATATAAAAAAAAATTATTCGTTTGGACCCGTACCTAAAGCAACCATATTGCCACGTCTAGTAGACACTTCAAATTAAGAAAATGAAACAGAAAATAAAGATGTCTTACAATGCGGGCTCGGGTTTCCCTAAATTCTTGTATCTTCCTTACAACAGCAATGCAAGTTGCACATTGGCATCCGTAAACTCATCTGAAGATCCCTTCACAATGTCATACTGGGGAAGCTTTTTACTTGGCAAAAAAAGCTTCATTTTACAGAAGCAGCATGAAGTCTATGAAGCTACCTTATATGAAGAAATGCCGGTAGGTAATGGCCTGTTGATGTCAACAATTTAAAATGTAAGCAAACTAAAAATAACAAATGAAAGCAGCAGTTTTATCAAAGTTAGAGTTATGACAATTGAATAGCTGGCAAGCAAACAATGTATATACTCGATAATTAAAGAAAGAGTGATGAACTGTGTCCAAGCTCGGTTTTAAAAGCGTGACGCGTTTACATCCCGAAAGTTGAGGCAAAATGCAGTCGTATATGAGGTGTTGTTCTATGTACAAGCATAAGCTGCATCTGTCTCGTCGCTTTTACATATCAACCTTCCTTTTCAAGTAAACCATTCATAATCTCTTTTACATGTCAGCAGCCTCCTCCACACCCTAATTTTACCCACCTCAAGACGCTTTTACATATCAACCTTCTATACTAATGCGAGATTTACCTAATTTTATATACATTATCCAATTATTTACAATCACATTTCCAGAATTTACACATAATTACTCATCCTCATTATATGCAGGGTACTAATCGCTATTAGGTTTTTGTTTTTTCTTTTTAGGAGAAACACACAACGAACAAAACAAATGATGCAATGAAGAACAAGTAGCACATTAAGCTAACATTTTCCTTCTAAACCTTTAACCTAATTAACAAAAAGGGGAATTAGATAAGAGAATTACGGGAGTCAATTAGAGCACAGGCAAGTGAATTGGCGGCATCTGCAACAAGAACTTGGTGCGACTTAGGCTTGTAAACTGATACTCCAAGCTTCCGAGCAGTTGCCGGTGTAGAAGAACCTTCATGTTGCTGCTGCTGCACCTGATTGAATTCGCTGCAGATTTTTTTGGGGGAAGATGAGAGAAAGTAAGAGAGAGAGTCAGATGCTGCTTCTGTTGATGACGAGAGTATAGAGAGACAGAGTGAGGAAACCATGGCGATGTTATGTTAGAGAGAGAAGAAGAAGAAGAATTTGAGGTTAAACATGGGGCTAAGAATTATATCAGCTCTTAGGGTATGTTTGGCATAGAGCTTTTAGGAGCTTCTAGCTTTAAGCTTTTAAGAAAAAGCTTCTACTCAATAAAAAGTCTTGTTTGGTTGAAGGAGCTTGAAGCTTTTAGATTAGAAGCTTGAAGTTTTTGGTTGAACGTTCCTATTAGTAGCGTTTAGAAGGAGCTACAAGCTTTTAGAGAAAAAATACCTAATTTAACCTCTAAAAATAATAAACTTTTTAATGCACAAGCTTTTTAAATTTTTAGTTATATCCATTTTGGTCATTTTATACATTTTATTAAAAGCTCCAGCTACTCTGCCAAACACCAAATATATCTAAAAAGTTACAGCTACTAGCTACCAGCTACAACTACCAGCTTACAGCTTCCAGCCACCAGCTACCAGCTTCCAGCCATCAGCTACCAGCTAATTTTGCCAAACATACCCTTAATGGTTTAGACGTTAATGGTTTAGACCTTTTATTGGTTCAGTACTTAATCATTTAAAAGTTGTCAAATAGCCCCTTAAATATGAATAATTAGGTTTTTTTTAAATGTGAACTTCTTTAGAAAACCACCAACCCGAAAACCAGGAGGCAAAACCGAACAACAGAAATTACATAATTACAAATTTACACAAATTTTCCTAAGTCAAGTTCTTAAATTTCGTTCTATTCCCAGCCCACAGGAACCCAAACGACTTCACCTCGCTAGTTACCTGGACACGCGTTTAATAATAAAAACTTTTTGTATGCATATCATAGTAAGACAAGTAGGAGTACATGTTAATTATCTCACAAACTTTGAATCTTTTGCTAATAGTAATCAATATCTAACATATTTCTAAAGTGTTCAACAACTCTTGTTACAAAAAAAAAAAAAAAAAAAAATAAGTATAGGTGATATTTATATAAAAAATCACCATTTTCATTTATATTGTTAAAAAAAATTAGGTGCTGGTGATATTTAATAAAAAAATCACCACTTTAATTATAATTATTATATATATCAAATGATAACATAGGTTTGCTACAGTGTTAAGGGGTATATTTGTAATTTACGTCTTTCAAGCATTTTTAACATTGGCTTGCCACGTTTGTTCTCTGCTCCGTGTGAACTCAACTCCTCACTTTTCATCTTCAGTTTTGAAACTCCCCCTCGTAACACAAAGAGAGAACGATAGTTATAATCATAAATTATAATTATATTATAATTATAATCATAAATAATATAAAAGAACAACTCAAAATCCCTGTAGCAATTACTGTAGCTCTACAGTGCTTTTGCCTTTTTCTGGATGTAGATTAGATGCAGGGTTTTAAGTTGAGAAACAATTATTGGGCCGTTTCTTGTGGCAAGCCCATTAACTCCAGAATATAAATATAAATACAAATCACAGGTCCTAGAGACAAGAATGCAAAATCAATTCTTTTGCCATTGATTCTATGTTATTTCCCACTTAAACATTGTTCAATAAGCCAATAATGTTATATATAAATTAATCATATAAAAACTACACACTGAATTCTAGCCATATAATTTACCAACTATATTAGATATTCTTTTCCATTTAATCAACTATTTTTTTTTATTGTAAGTGTATAATTTACAAGATTAGAACACACAAATCATTATGATTTAATTCCTTATTGGTAATTACTTTAACGTTATTATAAATCTTAATTACTAAAAAGGTATTAACTTTAAATATAATATATTATCCAACACGGTACGATATTTGTATTCGTTTTATGGTTTTATGTTGATTTAAAACACATGTCAATATCATCTTTAGCATATCTCTTTTGGTTGCTATAACGAGTGCCGATATTGTATTGATATTGTAACAAACAAAATCGATATCGATCGATATTCGCTGCAACGCGGGAGGTATCTTACTAGTTTAAATAAAGTTATGTAATCAAAGGCTTAGAATTATATAATCACCCTTTCCTTTTTGTTTAAAAAATCACCACTTTAATTTAAATAAAGTTATGGTTTGAGGGAATAAAGAAACACATGGATTTTCATAAAATTGAAAATGTTTTGTACTATACTTTTGACTTATTTGAAATAATGAAAAGTTATACAATTTATGAAATGATGTTTTAAGTTTCGATGTACTGTACAAGTGATACGTCAGCTCAAGCCGGGTTGGGGTGTTACAGGCTTACAGCCTCACTGCTTAGTTATTTGATAGTTTAGTTATTGTCCCACTACTTACATGGTGCTAACGCGACATCACCTTTTGTATGGTTTAGTTATTCCACTATAGCCTAATTCTAACAAGATAAAGTAACTTAATCATTTTTTATTTTTATTTTAACCCCCTTATATTATATATAATATATGTTTTTAATTCATTTAGTTTTTTTGCTAATTATATTTTAATTTTTATCTTAGTTGGTAGTGTAATTAAAAGATGAGTAAATTACAAAAATCGTCCTTTATGTTCACACCAAATTGCAGACTATGTCTTTTATCTTCAAAACATGCAAAAAACATACTCGATGTTTGCAAAACCTGCACGAGTTTTGCCGTCATAGAGAGCACATGCGAGAGAATTAGCGGCATCTACAACAAGAACTTGGTAGGATTTAGGCTTGTAATCTGACACTCCGAGCTTCCGAGCAGTTGCCGGTGTAGAAGAACCGTCTTTGCTGCTGCCCCTGATGGAATTCGTTACAACTTTTTTGGTGGAAGATGAGGAATTGAAGAGTATTCGAACGGTGAAGAGAGAGAAAGTAGGAAAGAGAGTAAGATAACGACTTAGAGATTAAACTTTTATTTATTTATTTATTTATTTTCTAAATAAATATATGAATAATCACAGTTAATTATTCCATATATAACTTTATAACTTATTTGTGCATCATCACTTATACATTGTGCTTTGGGTGTTTTCCAAAAAAAAAAAGTTTATTTTTTTACTTTTAATCTAAAGGTTTTTATCTTTTACAATTTTAACCCTACATAATTTTTTTTAACTTTACCCCAAAACTTTTCATTATTTGCAATTTAACTTCACAACTTTTGTCACTTATACTTTTCATCTTTCGCAAATTTTCGTTTTACGTATAGTTCTAAATTTTTCGAGTTAATACGACGCAACGTGCATGTGTGGTTCAACATTTTTACCTCTATTTTTCCATGTTTGACAGGTTCGTCGCAACACTCATATCCTAGGTCGAGTCAGTGTTGGTGGTCGATGACGGTTGTGTGACATTAGTACTATTTGACACCGTTTTACGCCCTGCCACAACGCGGGGTGTGCTTTGGGGGGGTTTCAAAGAAAAAATGGTTATGCATATGGTTATGTAACGTTGGCTTTGGAGTTTTCCAAAAAAAAAAAGTGATTTTTTACTTTTAACTCAAAGCTATTTGTTTTTTTTTTTACTTTTAACCACAAACTTTTTATCCTTTGCAATCTATCCTCATAAGTTTTTTTACTTTCAACTTTGGTCCTTTATAATTTTCATTTTCCCCAAATTTTTCGCTTTATGCTTGGTTCTAAATTTTGTGACTTAACACATTGCAACGTGCGTCTTTGGTTTAACGTTTTTACGTTTCGTTCTAAATTTTACGAGTTAACACGACGCAACGTGCGTGTGTGGGTGAACGTAACGTGCGGGTCCTAGATTGACTTAGTTATAACTAAAGAATCCCCGCCGCATTGCGGCGGGTCGCAATCCTAGTTATATTTTAATTTTTACTTGAGTAAAATGCCAAAATGGTCCATGTAGTTTGGGCAGTTTTCTCAGTATAGTTCAAAGATTTTATTTATCGTCGGTGGGTCCAAAAAGGTTTCACCATTGTCATTATGGTCCAACAGTTGACTTAACCCTGTCTATTTTTTTCGTTAAATGAGGGGCAAATGTGTCTTTTTGAGTTTTTTTAAATATAAAAGTTAAAATATTAAAATAAAACTAATAACCTTGCCCTACCCCACCCCACCCCAACCCATCTCTCTCTAACCCACACACTTTTGTCGTCATTATCCACCACTTTCATCCAAAGTTCCTCACCACCATCAACATTACCCGCTACCAAGTCAATGATAGTCGCCGGAACCCTTTAAACCCCCATGAATATGCATTCCTGGCCCATGGTTATCATTTGCGGATTGTAGATATAATAGCAAAGATTCGTGGATCCATTATCACACTCAAGATCTCCAAAGGTGGTGGATCCATTCCCGACCCATTCCACCCCCCTCTTATTTATCACACTCAAGATCTGCAAACGTGGTGGATCCATTCATTTTTCAACCTAATTCCACATTTTCACCTCCAAAGTTAACACATCAGGATAAACTAGTAACATGCCCTGCGTGTTGTGGCGGACTTTCGGTTAGTATTGGTTCGGTAAGGTCACGACATTCGATATAGGAAACGAAAGAGATATGTCCTAAAGAATATCGACACATGTTTTTTATCGACCGAAAACCATAAAAAAATTTTTACATCGGCATGTAACTTTGTTGTAAATTGCAAGTGATTAGATGACTTGTACATAAAGTCAAATAAATTAATAAAATACTTTAATTTGGAATATAGCTACGAATGAGACATGAATTCAAGCAATGAAACTATCAAGGAACTGGGTGGACATTTTATCGGCATCAGGTCTATTCATTACCCTACCGTTAATATACATTTTTAACTCATTTACTTTTAATACCTTACGTTCATTAATTTATCAAAATTAACTACGCATTTGTATTTTTTCGATAATATTTTTGTAAAGAAATGTATTGGAGTGAACAACCAACAATGAAATAAAAAAAGAAAAAAATATAGCAAAGATTGCATAGAAAGTTATTCAATCTAAAAACATGTAGATAAATTATTACATATTCAAATATATGTACTAAAAAATGCAGATAAATTATTACGTATTCAAATATATGTAAATTGTATATTAATAAATGGCATATAAGCAAGGTAGTAGGAGGGACCTAGGCAAACAAAAACAGGAAAGCAAAAGTATCGTAAAAAGAGGGACCAATATAGTAAATATCACCGACTTTAGATTTTAAGATAGATAATATATCAACTTATCAAGTGCAACAACCGTTTGTTCATGCTTGTAGCGTGCGAATTTTACACTTTAATGGCGAAAAAACCCTCAATTTTTCGTGCTACCTTGAATTCGGATTCATCTACCATAACGGTTTAATTTGCTATTGATTGATGCTCTTTTACGTGTTTGTTATAGAGTGATTCAGTTCAGTGGCGGATCTAGGATTCCGACCAAGCGGGAACGTTTTATAAATAAGCGGTAACGAAATCGAAAAAACGTCAAATTTTTCCAAAATTTACACTAAAAACGTCAAAAATTTTCCGACCAAGCGGTAGCGGGCGCTCCCCCTTGCAATGAAGTAGATCCGCCCCTGATTCAGTTTCAAACAGTTGGTAAATGCCAGAATCCATCACAAGTGATTCAGTTTCAAACAATAGTGTTGTTTAGGGCTATCAGTTGCACGTAAATCGGTCTATGAAACATGGGTTTTATAGTTGTTGGTGATCTTTGAAGGTTTTAAAGATTCCTTTTGCTTCATTCTTTGAATGTGAAATGGCATTTGTGATTGCAACTTAAAGGTTAGCTTAATATTATAATTTCTTTACATAAAGTTGAGTTTCTTTTTGTTCTGTTACTAAGATAAATTACCTTTTAATTACCTAAAGTTACTGCCAAAGATGACTCTTTCTCTTGTAATGTTTGACAAAAGAAAGTAAAATTGATAAGTTGAACTCTAGTTCTTATTAGTAATTCAGTTATTGAACTTAGACTTGCTATTCTAATTTTATGAACCATAAGGAAATGAATTGAATAAAAAGTATACAAATAAAATCTTGAAATCTAACAAATTGAATAACGTATCAAAACGAAGTAAATTGTGAACCAAGTTGTGTATGAACTACTAAAAGTCTTCTTTTGGAATCAATCCAGCATTCATATGTATGTGAACATGATATAATATGGGGTTGGAGAGTAATACAATAAATGTGATCATAACCAAATGAATTTTGTTATATGTTGGTATGAACATCAACCACAAAGATGGACTTTTAGGAAGTTAAAAAAGATCAAGAAAGATCTTCAATTATATGTATTTGTTTAGTTTGGTTATGATTTGGCTAAATAGTGAATTGTACCTAATCTAGGGAGACAAATATGGGCAAAAAAAGATTGAAACATTTTGATCCTCTCTTTTACAGGGATTCATTTAAATTTTCATTCAACTTATATTCAAGTGGGATGATTTTTTTTTTTTTTACTATAGACAACGGTGTTGTTTAGTGTGAAGATAAAGATCGAATATTTGTACCGGTTTACCACTATAAGTGAGTGTTGCAGTTCAAGTCTTTTAAATGAGGAAGCAAAAGTGCACCATTGTCGATTTGCACCTTTGTCGATTTGCACCTGCTTCCGTTTCTGTCATCACTGTGTTTACAAGTAAACCCTCAGTCGATCCTTCATGATGGCCATGTTTTGACCGGTGAGTCCTAAATTAATCCCCTGAACGTGTTTAACAATAGGTTAGGCTCTGTGATACAGTTTATGGTTCTTAATTACCTCATATTTTGTTTCTTTGATCCCTAATAACGATTTAGAGATTAAACTATTATTTATTTATTTATTTATTTTCTGTGTAAATAAATATATGAATAATCACAGTTAATTATATTTTAATTTTTAGTTGAGTAAAATGCTAAAATAGTCCATGTAGTTTGGGCAGTTTTGCTAGTATAGTCCAAAAGTTTTATTTATTGTCGATGGGTGACAATGGTCCAACAACTGACTTAACCCCGTCTATTTTTTTTCGTTAAATGAGGGGAAAATGTGTATTTTTTTAGTTTATTAAAAATAGAAAATTTTAATTATTAAAATAAAACTAATAACCTTGCCCAACCCCACCCCACCCCAACCCCTCTTTCTCTCTAACCCACACACTTCTGCCGTCACTACCTGTTTAACAGGGGGAGAGGAGGGAAAAGAGATGAAAATATGAAAAACCATGTTCTCGAGTTTCATTTAATAAGGGGAGAGGAGGAAAAAGGAGGGAAAATGGAAGAAAATATGACCAAATATGACAATACAATCATCCTCTCAAATTGGAGGAAAGATTAGGAGAGAAAATTTTACTTCCCATCCCCTTGTTAAATGAGACTCGGGAAAGTGTACAAGTCCCTCTTATTTCCATATTATAAATAAGCAACATTTTGTTGCTTTATTTGTTGTACAATATGCATAGGGAGCCTTTCAAAAAATTGTTGGTTTTTCATTTTTCATATAAGTTTTATCTTTTCATTTTAAACTTATTATTTTTTTTACTTTTAACCCAAAGTTTTTCATATTTTACAATTTAACCCAAACATTTTTTTTATTTTCAACTTTGGTCCCCTATAATTTTCATCTTTCGTAAGTTTTACGTTTCGTTCAAAAGTTTATGAGTTAACACGCCGCAACGTGTATATGTGGTTCAACGTTTTTTTTATCTGTTTTCCCGTTTGACATGCCCGTCGCCTTTTTACAAGTTCGTTCCAATGCGCGGGTCTTAAATCGACTTAGTTTCTTATTTCTACGTTTTACGTTTCGGTCTAATTTTTTCGCATTAACACGTCGCCACGGGTGCGTGATTTAACGATTTTACGTCTGTTTTCGGTCAGTGTTATTTTTTTCTTTTTTATTTATTTTGTTTTACGAGCTTTTCTGTTGTTGGTGGTGTGGCATTGAGTCTACTTGGCACGATTTTATAAACATTTTTAACCTATTAAATTTTTTATTAAAAATTATTTGTTTCAATTTACCCCTATACCATCTTTACTTAAAATAAACTATTTTTACGTGCATATTTTTATTTACGTGTCGGTATGAATTCGATTTGCTCTATTTGATGTAAACTTTTTCTGGAAACGAGTCAGATCAAATATAATATTTTTTTGTTTAAAAAAACATTCTTTACGTGCTTACTTCTATGTACGTTTCGGTATAATTCGAGTTGGTGTATATTTCAACGTAAACTTTTTTGGGAAATGAGTTAGATCAAATATAATATGTTTCCGTGTTTATTTTATAAATGTTTCGTAATTTTGTTTCGAACCGAGTGGAGTCAAATTGTGGTTTTTTTCCATTTTTCAAAAGTTCTAATTAATCACTTTTGATTATACGTGTCAACTTTTCCGTTATACCCTTTACGTTTTCTATGATACGTCTAAATGCACGTTTTCATATGATTAACGCATCACATGATGTTTGAACTAATTCATTCGATGTTTATGATGTATCCGCGCCGCAACGCGCGCGAGTCTTATTCCTAGTTTTTAATGAATTATAAGAGACTTTGAGAGAATCCGCGAAAGCCAGTTTTCTTAGAGTTTTTGAGAGCAATTTCTCGGACAGGTGATATGGCATGGCTCCATGACCCCTTGCATTGCAGATACCCCGATGAAATGAACTAGGAGATGCGATATGTGTCGCATTTGCTTGATTAAATTAATTTGCATTTTTTGTCGGTTGGGTTATAGCCCAGTGGTAAGAAGCATAGCTTCTTTGGAGAAGACCCAAGTTCAAATCTTGGAAAGGGTGTAACTTAGGAGTAGTGTAGGTGAGTTTGTATTAACTTTTAAAAAAAATCATTTTCATTTTTGGTTTTTGTGTTTCTCTATCATTTCACGCCCCGCTTGCGGTATGCGCATATAATGTATATATGTGTGGGCGCTCGGGTGGCAAAAGTGAAAGTGCACTAATTTTAACATTATGTTACTAATTTCGTGAAAATAATATTAAAAGAGGGGGATGGTTAATATGCATCATGTGGTGGCGTTGATAACCGAAAGACAATGGAGTACATGCACTAATTGGCCTTTGTCTTAATTGCTGAGTGTTATGTGCCTTTTGTCCAAGGCTTGATACAAAACTACCATCTAGCCGGGGGTCTCACTGGAAGCGGCCTCTCTATTCGTACGGGGTAGAGGTAAGGCTGTTTACATCTTACCCTCCTCAGACCCTACCTTAGCTTTGCTATTAGTGAGATTTACTGAGTATGATGATGATGGTGTTTCTCTATCATTAAAATTGCCTTTTTGGATAACCTTTTGGTAGCAAATAAAATTATAAAGTAGCTACAAGTGTTTGAACAAGCTCTAATGGAATTTGCATGATTGGCTAGTTTATCACACTCAAGAACGTGGTGGATCCATTATCATATTTCAACCTAATTCCATATTCTCACCCCCAAATCAGGATAAATATATCAACTTATCAAGTGCAACAACCGTTTGTTCATGCTTGTAGCGTGCGAATTTTACACTTTAATGGCGGAAAAACCCTCAATTTTGCCTGCTAACTTGAATTCTGATTCATCTACCATATGTAAGTTATTATAATATCTCTGTCTTCGTATTCGTAACGGTTTAATTTGCTATCGATTGATGCTCTTTTACGTGTTTGTTATTGAGTGATTCAGTTTCAAACAGTTGGTGAATGCAAGAATCCATCACAAATGATCCTGTTTCAAACAATAGTGTTGTTTAGGGCTATTAGTTGCACGTAAATCGGTCTATGAAACATGGGTTTTACAGTTGGTGGTGATCTTTGAAGGTTTTAAAGATTCCTTTTGCTTCCTTCTTTGAATGTGAAATGGCATTTGTGATTGCAAATTTGCAACTTAAAGGTTAGCTGCCAAAGATGACACTTTCTTTACATAAAGTTGAGTTTCTTTTTGTTCTGTTACTAAGATAAATTACTTAAAGTTACTGCCAAAGATGACACTTTCTCTTGTAATGTTTGACCAAAAAAAAAAGTAAAGTTGATAAGCTGAACTCAAGTTCTAATGTTATGAACCATAAGGAAATGATATAATATGGGGTTGGAGAGTAATACGTTAAACGTGATCATAACCAAATGAATTTTGTTATATGTTGGTATGAGCATCAACCACAAAGATTGACTTTTAGGAAGTTCAAAAAGATCAAGAAAGATCTTCAATTATAGGTATTTGTTTAGTTTGGTTATGATTTGGCTAAATATTGAATTGTACCTAATCTAGGGAGACAAATATGGGCAAAAAAATATTGAAACATTTTGAGCCTCTCTTTTACATGGATTCATTTAAATTTTCATTCAACTTATATTCAAGTGGGATGAAAAAAAAACAATTTCTTTTTTATTTTTTTACTATAGACAACGGCGATGTTTGGTGTGAAGATAAAGATCGAATATTTGTACCGGTTTGCCACAATAAGTGGGTGTTGCAGTTCAAGACTTTTAAATGAGGAAGCAAAAGTGCACCATGGTCGATTTGCACCTGCTTCCGTTTCTGCCGTCACCGTGTTTACAAGTAAACCCTCAGTCGATCCTTCATGATGGCCATGTTTTGACTGGTGAGTTCTAAATTAATCCCCTGAATGTGATTAACAATAGGTTAGGCTCTGTGATACAGTTTATGGTTCTTAATTATCTCATATCTTGTTTCTTTGATTCCAACCTAACTATTGAAGATGGATCTCTAAAAGCACAAAGAAGGGGTCATTTGATGCACGCTGTACGGGGTGGCAAAGCTCATTGTATTTTACAACAGGTTAAAATCAAGGTGGTATTTCATAGGTTAGATTGCAAGTCACATTCTATTGGTAGCGGGTCAGATTGCAACTTAATGTGTAACTTATAGCTATAAAGGTTTGTACTCAATTTGTTGCAACATTATAACCATATTTGTTAGAGGGGGCAATCTTGACCCAAAGCCTTCCAAGTGGGTCAGTTTGGGTTGCTTTTAAAATTATATGGGTTGGTTTGGGTAAGATATTTTAACTAAATGGGTCATAATGGGTCACTTAAAATTCCATCTTGTTATTTTCAGGTCAAAGCGGGTCGACGACATTAAAGAAATGGGTCGATGTGGGTTGGTGTCTTAAAGAAACGGGGCCGGTTTCGGATCGGAATGGGTTCAGTTTAAATTGAATTTTGGGCCGACACGGGTTTCTGCATGGGACAGGTTTCGGATCGCAACGGGTTTTGGGCCAACACGAGTTTCCGCACGAGACGAGTTTCGGGTCGGAATGAGTTTCGTAATGTTTTGACGCGTACCGTTTCGATGCGAATCGTTTCGACCCGTACCATTTCGACCCGTACCGTTTCGACCAGTACCGTTTTGAATCGAACCCTTTTGACGCGAACCGTTTCGACCAGTACCGTTTCGACCCGTGCCGTTTCGCCAGCACCGTTTAGACCCGTACCGTTTCGACCAGTACCGTTTCGACGCGAACCGTTTCAACCCGTACCGTTTCAACCAGTACCGTTTTGAATCGAACTGTTTCGACCCGTACCGTTTTGACCAGTACCGTTTCGACAAACTTCCGGAAATGATAAACAAACCCATGAACCTTTTTTGAGTGGCCTAGAAATGATAAAAGTAATTCCGGACAAACTTCTTGAGCTGGTTATGTTGCAAATTTATATGCTCTGAGTGCTTGCTTGTGATTTAGTCGACCTTTGGATCAAGAAGTTTGGTGCTACTGAGCATATGACCTCTGATCCTACTTTATTTGAGGATGTGTGAGCTTATCGAGAGGAAATGGAAAAATCTGTAACATTACTCATATTGGCCATTCCACCATCATGTGTGTTGTTTTAGTTTCAGGTCTTACAAAAAATCTTATGTCAGTCATGTATTGTTAAATTCTCATATCTTTGTTATGTTTTTGATGCTCTTATCGCATTTATACTCACATTAGCTATGCTATGTCTGCTGCGGTCACTTTCTAGCTCACTTTGGCATTCTAGATGTTGGGTTTTCTTAACTGTTTTGAGCTTTGTGTCACCCTCCTATGTTCACCATAGACCGTAACTTTGGTGTGCAAGTACTGGTGATACTTATATTATATGAAGATCAATCAGGTGTTTCATTAGCATGCGAAACACAGACTAACATCCACTTCATTCGAGATATGGTGTTAGTTCCACTGCCTCAGATTCATTTTTAGTGACTTTGTCTTGATTGCTGATGTTTTGGCGATTCAGTCGATCCCAACATTTTGATTGCGACTGTGTTAGAACTATTTTACTAGTATTGCATTGCCATCATGGCGATCTGTGAGTTTTGTTGGGTTAATCGGATTTGGTTCGCGGGTCACATGGGTCGGTGCGTTATCGGGTCACGGGTTTGTTTACGGGTTATTGAAAAGGTCCATTATAGGTTGCACGTTTAAAGGGATTTTACCCATGTGTAGCTGCACGTTTTATTAATAATGGACCAGTAGAGATTGACCAATTCTGGTGGAGGGAGTGAATGTTGCATGAAAGAATTAGTCTAGATGTGTACCAGCTCTTTAGGAATAAATTAGTAGTTTATTGTTATTTATCACTCCCACGTATGGGATATGTAAGGCTATATATATAGCTCAATTGTTTAATGAAAGATGAACCCCTTTTTGTTTTACTGAATAGAATATTCATTTTCGATAATATTATCATTCCATCTGTACCTTCTGTATATTCACATTCAAGTTTACACAATTGTGAGTTTGTGTTGAGTGTGTTTATTGGGGCCTGAACCAACAAGTTTTTCCATGTGGCAGTTTTTAGGTCTCTATATCTGCTATAGTTAGTTGGAGAGTTACAGTTTTTAGCTCGGTTTTTTGCCACTCATATATATAGAAGAGATGTGTAGTCATTTGTTAGTTCTGTAGTGTTAGACCATACAAAATTGCCCCTTGATGTACAATCATTTTTTTAAACATTTTTTTAACCAACCCGACCCGACCCGAAACCCGTTCCGACCCGAACCCATTTCAACCCGAACCAAAACAACCCTTTTTTTAATTGACCCGTTTTGACCCGAACCCGTTTCGACCTATGACCCGACCCGACCCGTTTGCCAGGTCTAATATTTGTTATTGTTTACCTAACAATTTATATAGAACAATTCGGGAACCATGGCGTAACGCGCGGGGTTTAATACTAGTAAATTATAAACTTGCAACACAAATGCGCTTCAGCAACAACAATTGTAATGAAGAAACCATTGAAGGTTTCTTTGCTATATTAGTAATAAGAAACCGTTGGGGGTTTCTGGAATTGGAAGGAAGTGTGATAATGTAAACAAACGAATGAAACCAACCTGCACTTCGAAACTCTAGGTTGGCCAACACAAAAGTCGAACACTCAAGCAACCAAACAACATGACATGAATGTGCGATAGGGTTACATCAAGCTGCAACCATGCATCAAAAGCTTTCCTAACCGTGACTATGAGAATGAAACTAACCTAATCTTCGCATAATAGGGACTACTTGCGCCAAACAAGAGCAACAAATATCAATCGGAAAAACTTTGTAACAAATCTGCGACCCGAGTACGATAGATGCTAAGACAATCATCCAAGAACCATCACAATGACAAGGGCCGTTTAACACAATCCAAACTAATTCAACTTAACCGGGGAAAAGTTCCAATGTTTTCACTGTTGAATTTGTTAACGGTACATTCTCATAGTAAAAAAATCCATTGAAACTACTTTATGCTAACCTCCTATACATCAAACCAATTAACTTTGGGACACAGGAAAGAGGGCAATTTATGATATTTATTGGATATATCATGTTTTAAAATTGCCCACAGCCTGGTCTAGAAAGGGTTCCAAAGAATTCAAATGTAACAATTGAAGTATTGATTTTGTTTTGCTTGATATTTTTTAAATTTGAGATGGAGATGGGTCAGATGTATGTATTTTTAAAGCATAATTTAATATGTTAAGAGTTTTCGTATAATAATTTGCATCCCAGTTATTGACTTATCTTGAAAGTTTCACATTTTAATTGTTATCAATAAAGCGTATTTATTTTATTTTCTATCTATTTGCAAAGATCTAGAGGAGCCGAAACTTGGACAAGGCCCCTCCAGAACCTTGCCACGATGTGCTCCTCGTTTCAAGCTTCGATTTGACTAGTCGAACGCCTAAAACGGAGACAGGTAACCAAAGTTATGCTCGTTTTCGTAAAATACCCTTGGAAGCTCGATTATGGACCTCTAGAAATATCATGGCCCGATCCTCTACACTTAGGCCTGCATCAATTATAGTTGATTTAAGATTAATTTTAAGATTCACCTAATTACTTTTAGCCTATTTTTATAAGGAGTAAATTACAATTTGCCTCTTGCTTACAAAGACCCTTTGTACTAGACACCCGTATTATCCATGTCTTGCAATTTTCCTCCTCATGCTTGCAAAATCTAACAGTAGGGATGTTCATTGTTGGACTGTTCTACGACCTTGAAAAGTCAGTCAAGGCAGTTCATCTTCACGTATAAAGGCGGAATCAGTATACGCAAAGTAACAACAGCTATTCTCTTTAATTTCTTCTCTTTTATTGCTTTCTGATTACAATTTGACAGAGTTTCGTTCCACAAGCAATGATCCAGGTCCGCTCTAATGTACAACTGATCAGCCTATTTATAGTGTGATGTGGTTCGCTTATATGGACGTCCGTATAAGCGGACCTATTAGCTTATGGTTCGCTTTTATGGACATTGTCCATATAAGCGGACCTACTACATTGACAAATAAGCGGACCTATCAACATAGGTTAGTATATACAGACCTATCTGACATATAAACGGACCTATCAACATATGATCTAATTTTGACTATCTAAAACCTATGTTGACCTATCTTGACCTAAGACGTAATGCAGACGAAGTCAACAGACATTCTATGCACTAACAGACTCCCCCTTGGATGTTGACGTAGTCTTTAGCTCCTGAGTCTTCAGTCTTGGTCTTTTTATCTTCTTATTCAGATTGTAACATTTTAAGCATCCATCAATCTTTCTTTTTGATCAGCTTCACACTTTAACTCTTACACCAGGATCTCATCACTGGTTCTATCATCAACAGCTTTATTATCAGCAGGCTCCCCCTTTCGTCAAGCTTCCGTGCTTTTAGGGATCGACGCCTAGCTTTCCAGCTTGTCTTCTCCTAACTTTCAGCTTGTCTTCAGACTCCCCCTTAGACTCAGCTCTCGGGATCGTAGTCTGGACTTTTCCTGCAATCACTCATACAACTATAAGTAACAACATTTTAAACTTCCGGATATAATAATCTAACAATTCAATCTCCTCAAAATCACTTCTCATGAAATTGGCAATTTCATCGAATCGTATCGGAAACTAGCTCTATAACAATATAAGCATCCAAATCCCCCACAGTTAATCATCCAAGTCCAAATTAATGACCATGGAGATATCACAAACTGTTTTTGAATTTTTGATTTTAAAACTTCAAGTTTCAAATGAATGAACTTGTTTTATTTTCAGAAACACGATCAGCTTACTTAGATTTTGAAACTCAGCACTTAGATATCGGTTGTCGAAAATAAAGCAGAATCAAAAATCTTTTTGTATTTTCTGAAAATATAAAGCAGTAAAGAAATATGTACAAACATATTTACAAACAATATTTTTGTTTGAGTATGCGTCAGAGGATCATATCAGTTTTTGACAAGTCACAAGTACCGTTGAGCTTAGTTACACAGTAAGTATTAAACAATTCACTTAGATTGTCGATATACTGGTCCACTTAAATTTTCACACAAAGTTCAACTTATTCAGGATATGAATTAGATGTTTTAAGAACTTAAACCCATTCATGTGTCCCACCTCTTGAATATACTCCCGTATCCAGATCCCAATATTCAGTCTTACAGGTAATTATAACACAAATGATATCTGTAAGGGGTTAATAAATTATGAAGAATCATGAGAGCTCAGGTCAGAACTACCGTTCAGCAGAGAGATCATGACTCAACTTGGGTGTGTCCCCTTTAGAGGATCTTTTTTACAACAGCATTGCTAAGCAATTTTATTGTCTTGTCATATATGCTGAGGGTGATGCTGTGTTTCAAGCATTTGCGGAAAGTATTATTCGAGGACTAGGTCAGAATTTCCATTCAGCAGAAGTCCCGGAATAATACCCCAGACATCATTGAGTATAAAAACCTGTATATCAGAATACGAAACCTTTCAAACGAGATTTCAGGGGTTACCTATATATCCAAGTAGTGTTCCCCACGAAATAAGCAAGTGTTTGAATTTAGGTTTATATCCCGAAAAAGTTTACTAAATGTATAAAAACCTACCGACACATCCACGGTGAGATCGTTTAACACATTCTGACTTTTCAATTCTTTAGCGTACTGTAACTGTCTACTGATGTACTATCATTTCCTCTTTTTACGCAAAACTCATATTTTTTAATTTTATCATGTTTTTGGCTTTTTCAAATTTTCAAATGTTTTTGGATTTTCTAACAACAATATATCTCCCCCTAAAATGCAAAACCATTTAAAGAAAATTTGACAACCAACACTGATAGCTTTGTCTCGCCATCCATTTTCTGCTTCACATGCTCTGATTTGCAGAAAATATAACGTACCCCCATGATTTACAACCCATTGATCTTAACAGTTTGAAAACCGTTTTTCAATCTGATGAAAGTAATCATGTTTGTTCAGCCGTGAGGGTTTCGGCGTATTCAATCAACACTCCCCCTTACAACAAACTATTTTCCCATAATGATTTCAAAACACTTAAGTTTGTTTTAATCAGAATGGTTTTTCCGGAAAACTTAGTTTGTTTACCCATCACTTGTGGGTTTGGGGTCATCTCATTACCTTGTTCTCTTTTAACCAATTTGTACAGATTTTAACAATATAAGATCAAACACTACAATCACTTGTAGAAAATCAAGTACAACTTAATGTCCTTGATTGACCACTAGTAACACGAAATATCACTGTTACCATCCTGTGAATTTCTCAAGAATGATGCCGATACCTGCTTCACACTTACCAACCTGGAAGCTCCGGCAAGTCAGGAATTCAACCAATAAATTTTGACACCCAAGCCTGACCAGCCTTAGGCGCATTTTGAGCTTTTCTCTTTTCTTCATAAAACTCTTTCACTCCTTTTTCCTTACCATCAACCATCTTGCTAAAAATATGTTTAACATTGCTATTAAACATTTTTCCAGCATCAACACCTTTTGATTTTAGGTTTGCGGCTCATAATGGTGGAAAGTTCTCATCATTCATTAACGGAACTGTCTCTTCCTTTTTTACCTCAACTTGTGGCTCCTCTGATTTTGTGGAATCAGATTCATTTCCCGAACTTGGCTTGTCTGACTTGGATGAGCCAGATTCATCGCCAATAACTTTCTTTTTCTTCTTGTTTGTCCTCAGATTTGCATCTGAAGAATTCGATTTGCTTGACTTTGCCGTCGAGTGAATTGATTCATCAGAACTTTTATTCGAACCAACTGGTGAACCTGAAGACAAAATTTTCTTTTCTTGAACTTTAGGTTCTTGAACCTTCTGTTCTTTGGGCTTGACGTTGACTGGTTTCTTTGCCATTCTTTGAGATTCAACCCTCAATCTTCCCATCGATCTCCTCGAGCAATCTCTGGCAATATGACCTCTGATATGACAATTATAGCATCTTCTTGTTTCATAATTCCAATTCTGACAGTTAACAGCAATGTGTCCTTTCACACCACATGTGTAACACACTCTGTTATCGTGCCATCCACTTCTATCTGTCCAAACCTTAAGATCATAACATTGTTTGGCTTGGTTATAGTCATTTCTCCTCCTCAATGCTGGATTTGGCTTTTGAGCACTGTGGTCAAACCTGCACCACTTATTACCAACATTTTGTGAGTTTTCATTTTTAAATTTTTGTAATTTTTGATAATGATTGGATGATTTATCTGATGAGCTTTTATTTTCAATTTTAGAATTTTTCAAATTTTTATCTTTTTGTTTCTGTTCTGCATTCTTCTTAACAAGTTTCTGTTTAGAACATTCACCTGTTTCAGTAGATTGCAAAACAGTATTTTGAAATTTTTCTTGTAAATCTAAAAATATTTTTCTTTTCTTTTCTTTTTCATCATCAGATATTTCATCACAATTTTCAATTTTGACTTTGTCAAAATTTGTGACATTGTCACTTATTGGAACAGAATTGATCGGTTTTGGACAAACATATGATGCAGAAGTCACAAAACTTTTCAATTTGTTTTCTAAATCAGCAATTTTCTTTCTATTACCTTCGGCTTCATACTCAAGTTGAATGATTTTATCAAGATGAGAATTTATTTCACATTGTTTTTCAAGATTATTTTTACCAAAAACATCTCTCTCATCTTCTAAAATCTTTAACTGACTTTTGAAATCATTTTCAAATTTTAATTTTTCATTTTCAAACTCTTTTTCTTTTTCTTTTAAAATCTTGTTATCCAATGTCAAACTGTCCACATCACTTAACAGTTTGAATATTTTCAGATTTTAGTTTTTCACAGTTCAAGCGCAACTCCAGAATCTGTTCATCATCAGCTTTCTTTTCAGCTTTCAAAGTCTGAATATCTTCAATCTGTTTCTTCTCTTTCTGAACAACCTCAAAGACTAGTGTGTCTTCTGCAATCTCTTTCTTAATCACTGGTTCAGATTTCTTAGATACAGACTTTTCAGATTCTTCTTTCTTTGAAATTACTTCCTCAAAACTCTGCTGTTTTTCAGTAACATTTTCTTGTACAACTTCTTCAGTCATCACAACTTCACATTTTGTTTGAATTGAAATCTGCTCCACCTCAGAATCTGAATCACCATGATCAAATATTGGCATGTTCTTAGCTTCTTGATCATCATTCACTTTCAACTGATTACCAGTAGCAATTTCAGGCATCTGATCCCTATCATCTTCAGTGAATTTCCTAGGCTTCAGACACTGACAGCTGCTGTCCTGTACACTCCCTGCTCCACAGTCGCAAAAAAATCTACTTGATGTAGAGTTGACAACACGATGTCCTCGATGACATACATCTGCACAAACAGAACAACAACCTTTTGAAACGGTCAGATCACATGTATAACAGAAATACCAGTGCTGTTCCATAAAATTTCTCCCACTGATCGTAAATGTACAAACTTTAGAAGCGAGGGCTTTTTCACTGTTACTATCATGATCAACCTTTCTGCTTGACATCTTCAAACACCTAAGAATAATCAAACAAACAAACGATCAATTCAAAACAGATTGAATATGCAACAGTGTGTTGATGAAACCAATCTAAGACTTGTGTCATAGACTTGCGGATACGATTCAATGTTGTTCGGATAAAATCACTAAATGAATGGACTGCACGAAATGATGTTCGAGAACTGAGCCGTCAATTATGAATCTTGGGCTTATAATCACAAACAATCACACAATAAAATCTTGATCCACAAGTTTAACAACCCAAAATGTTCAATCCAATAATTTTTGTAGTTCACAAATTTTAAGTTGTCTTTGATTGGATCGTTCGATTTAATGATCTGATGACAAAATAATGTTCAAACAATTGGATCCGACAACATCAATTTACAAACAAACGTGATTGGGCCACACTTATATACTCACATATAGTCAACCTTTTACTCAATTAACCTGATTGGGCCTCACTTTAAAAATGTCTGATTGGGCCTTAAACCGAAAGTGGCTGTCAAATCTTTTATTCAATTCACTTGTAAGATATCACTTAATTGAGCAGATAATTCTGATTGGACCTAATACTTTGGTTTTGGCACACCAATATAAATCTTCTATCACGTGTATACTGACACAAGACACTATAGTTCTTTTCCAATTACCAACGGCCTGACATCCTTGATAAATGTTTCACATAATACAAAGCACTTTCAAACGGTAGTCAAGCTTCAAACAGTCACATGCAAACCGCTGATGTTCAGATAAGCGGATCTACTGAACTTTGTCACTAAAAACGGACCAGATTATGTCTGTAAAAGCGGATCTACAATGTCCGTAAAAGCGAATCTAAATGTTGTACTGATAAGAGGACCACAAAAACGGATCTCAAGTAACTGTCACTACAAGCGGATCTCTAGAAACGGACCTACCAGATTATTTCGAGCAAAATTGCCTTAGAAGCGGACCTAATATGTAATATCAAGCGGACCTATCGATGTCCGAAAAAACGGATCTCACAAATTACCCAATTTTAACCATTTTTAAGCCAAGTTTTAATCTGAAACTTTCTAGGGTTTGTTATTACAATGTTTCGCACGATATACTAAAAAATCAGACAATTCCAACCGTAGGAACCACTTCAAATCGAAAAAGTATGAGAGAAAGAGAGTAGAAATCAGAGAATTCGGTAGAATCAAGCTGTAGTAGTATGAACTCCTCGTCCTGAGCTCTGATACCACTTGTTGGACCGTTCTACGACCTTGAAAAGTCAGTCAAGGCAGTTCATCTTCACGTATAAAGGCGGAATCAGTATACGCAAAGTAACAACAGCTATTCTCTTTAATTTCTTCTCTTTTATTGCTTTCTGATTACAATTTGACAGAGTTTCGTTCCACAAGCAATGATCCAGGTCCGCTCTAATGTACAACTGATCAGCCTATTTATAGTGTGATGTGGTTCGCTTATATGGACGTCCGTATAAGCGGACCTATTAGCTTATGGTTCGCTTTTATGGACATTGTCCATATAAGCGGACCTACTACATTGACAAATAAGCGGACCTATCAACATAGGTTAGTATATACAGACCTATCTGACATATAAACGGACCTATCAACATATGATCTAATTTTGACTATCTAAAACCTATGTTGACCTATCTTGACCTAAGACGTAATGCAGACGAAGTCAACAGACATTCTATGCACTAACAGACTCCCCCTTGGATGTTGACGTAGTCTTTAGCTCCTGAGTCTTCAGTCTTGGTCTTTTTATCTTCTTATTCAGATTGTAACATTTTAAGCATCCATCAATCTTTCTTTTTGATCAGCTTCACACTTTGACTCTTACACCAGGATCTCATCACTGGTTCTATCATCAACAGCTTTATTATCAGCAGGCTCCCCCTTTCGTCAAGCTTCCGTGCTTTTAGGGATCGACGCCTAGCTTTCCAGCTTGTCTTCTCCTAACTTTCAGCTTGTCTTCAGACTCCCCCTTAGACTCAGCTCTCGGGATCGTAGTCTGGACTTTTCCTGCAATCACTCATACAACTATAAGTAACAACATTTTAAACTTCCGGATATAATAATCTAACAATTCAATCTCCTCAAAATCACTTCTCATGAAATTGGCAGTTTCATCGAATCGTATCGGAAACTAGCTCTATAACAATATAAGCATCCAAATCCCCCACAGTTAATCATCCAAGTCCAAATTAATGACCATGGAGATATCACAAACTGTTTTTGAATTTTTGATTTTAAAACTTCAAGTTTCAAATGAATGAACTTGTTTTATTTTCAGAAACACGATCAGCTTACTTAGATTTTGAAACTCAGCACTTAGATATCGGTTGTCGAAAATAAAGCAGAATCAAAAATCTTTTTGTATTTTCTGAAAATATAAAGCAGTAAAGAAATATGTACAAACATATTTACAAACAATATTTTTGTCCGTCAACAATATAACTGGTATAATTCCTCATTCCATAGGAAACTTGTCATTTCTCAGAACATTAGATCTTACTGATAATCAAATTTCTGGTCCCATTCCATACTCAATTGGACAACTATCATCATTGGAACAGTTGTATGTTGCGTTTAACAAACTAGATGGCAACCTTCCCGACTCAATTGGACAATTATCATCATTGGAACAGTTGTATGTTTGTTATAATCGACTGGATGGCAGCCTTCCTGATAGCCTCGGACAACTTTCAAAGTTGAATCATTTAGATTTTTCTGATAATTTGCTTACAGGTGTTGTGACAGAAGCTCACTTTATCAAACTAGTGAGCTTGAAGTATCTAGATGGATCAGCTAACAAATTAATCTTAAGGCTGCAAGTTGCAAACTGGATTCCCCCTTTCCAGTTGGGATATTTGTCTCTGAGAAATTGGGTTTTAGGGCCTCAATTTCCGCTGTGGTTGCAATCACAGAAGGATTTATGGGGATTAGACATAGGCAACACAAGCATTTCATCGCCCATGCCCGAATCATTTGTGAGATCATTCTCCATTTACAGTATTTGAATATTTCAAATAATCATATCCGAGGACCATTAACGTTCTCTGGTATCCCTGCCACACTTGAATTTATTGACCTTAGCTCGAATGGGTTTTGGGGATCGTTACATCCTTTCTTGTGCTCCAGTGGTGTGACAGGAACAAGATTTCTTAATTTGGGAAATAATCATTTGTCGGGTGACCTTCCAGAGTGTTGGGAAAAATGGCCGTGGTTGGAAGTCTTAAATTTGGAGAATAACAGTTTGTCTGGTGAGATTCCAAGAACATTGGGTTCTTTACCTTTACAGTATCTGAACATGCATGGGAACAAGATCTCTGGAAGATTACATTCTTCTCTAATGAACTTAACAGATCTAGATGTTCTTGAACTTGGAAGGAATGAACTTACTGGAAGCATTCCAACATGGATTGGAACAAAACTTACTCGTTTAAGAATTCTTAACCTTAGATCAAACCGTTTTGACGGAAATATTCCTCATGAGCTTTGTCATATTAGACATATTCAAATATTAGATCTTGCTCATAACAACCTATCTGGAAATATTCCGAGATGCTTCAACAACTTTAGTATCCTTTCCGGCATCGAAAGCAATTCAGGACAAGGCTTTACTTACAGCATTACTGGACCTGAATTATTTATTGCTGCTGATTCATTGGTGACGAACGGGCGAGAGGACACATATAGCAGTATTCTTCCATTAGTGATGTTGATAGACCTTTCGAGTAACAATCTCACCGGATACATTCCTAGTGAGCTAATGTCCCTCTTGGAGTTAACATCGTTGAATTTATCAAGAAATCAATTAAGTGGAAGTATCCCAGAGAAGATCGGAAACATGAAAGAACTGATATCTTTAGATTTATCCGTAAACAGGCTTTCCGGGGAACTTCCCATGAGCTTGTCAAGTTTACATTTCTTGAGTAGCTTCAACGTGTCCTTCAACAATTTAATAGGAAGAATTCCAACAAGTACACAACTTCAAAGCTTCAGTGAGTCTAGCTTCTTTGGCAACAAACTTTGTGGAACTCCACTAACTGAAACCAATGGTTGTGAACGGGTTAAAGCAGCAACTCATACAATAGGAGAGAAAAAAGAAGAGGATGGAGCAGATTGGGGGTTGATTATAAGCATAGTGGTTGGATTTGTTTGTGGATTTTGGATGATTGTGGGTCCATTGATAGTGAGAAGATCATGGAGGATTGCATATTTTGGTTTCCTGAGTAAATTGAGGTATATGGTTTATGTTGTTATACATAAGTATTGTTGTCACATGTTTTCTTGTTGATGTTGTAATATGTTTGATGCTTTGTCACATGTTATCTTGTTGATGTTGTAATATGTTTCATGCTTTACCTCAAATTGTTGTCACATGTTTTCTTGTTGATGTTGTAATATGTTTCACGCTTTACTTCAAAATTTGAAAACTTTGTATCAAAACTAGATAATGTTATGTCGTGTTGTTTGTGTTAGTAAGTTTGCTCTTTGTTTGATCATTGTCATTGAAGCAGTAAAGAAAGATGTAAAATGTGATGCGGCAAATATGGGGAAATTGAGGTAAATAAACGTGTAGGACAGAAAATTACTAACCCACAGGTTTTGCATAGCTATGCCGGGGTTTTATGAGTCCTTATATTGATTGTCTTTTTATGTTTAATCTATAAAATAATAATACATATAGTTTCTATAACTCTTATTTGTCATCAGATGCTTTTATAAAATGACCGGTTTCAATCCGAGCTCATGTTGTTCAAAACCCAATCATATATGTTATATACTTAAAAACTATTGGATGATCTAAGGTTTATTTGATGCAACAATTCCGCAGGCGGTAAGCATTTTGGTATTGCTATAGAAAACTATTTACCCGTTTTCTTCTTAACCAATTTTATTATTTTTACCCATATAACGTGTTAATAATAAAATATATCCCAAATTAAACTATTTACCCATTTTCTTCTTAACCAATGCTTGCTCTTTATCTTCAACATCAATCGATAGAAAATTATGCATTAGATGTTAACCGTCCAATAAAAATAAGTCTATGGTGATACGTATATATTCTTCACTATGACCAATAGGAGACCTAGGGGTCAGCAAAAAACGGGTCATACCCGTCAAACCCACCAGAACCGCATGAACCGACCTGCTAAGGCCCGTCTAGGCTACATGTGGTTCGGTTGACGGTTCCATTAAACACCCATTAAACGGTTTTGGGTCGGGTCCGGTTCCATTAAAAACCCATTAAACCTTTTAGAACCGATTAAATACACAGAGAATTTAAAACGTAGAAATCATGATTGTATAATAATTCATTTCTTACCCTTTCAACATTTATCTCAATCTGAAGCTAATAACGACATTTATCTCCATCAAAAACCTTTTATATCATATGCGTGTTCAATGAACCTGCAACTCAATCTCAAGATATGATTGAGTTGTGTTTTTGTGATTTGAAGATATGAACCTGCTAATGTAGTCCTCTTCTTATGTAGTTTAGGTTCAATGACTCGTATATCTATTTGATGCATGTAGTCGTCTTCTGTTTAATTAATTCAAGTAGTCGTCTTTATATTTGATGCATGTTTCTTTATATATTTGATGCATGATTCGTATATATGTTGTTGGATTAACCCATGTACTTTGCAATTGAAACAAAAGACAAGAAAAGAAAATAAATTGGATCTGACTCATTCAACCAAACACTGTTAGCATATGGTTTTTTGGGAACCTTTTGGAACTGAACCGACCCTGTACTAAAAGGGTCGGTTCCGGTTCTTAAGATATGCTCTAAACGGTTCACAGGTCGGGTCGGGTCCAGGGGCGCAGCTTAGGCTACCCCCGAGGGGGCGCCCGCCCCCCCCCCCCCCGAACTTATCGATGCGTAGTGTTATGAATAGTACTTTCGTATAGGTATATACGTTGCCGCCCCCGGTTTCGGAAAAATTGGGGGGGGGGCGGGGCGTGGCTTCACCAATGGTCGGGTCGGGTCGGATCTGGCATGGTGCTGGTGAGTCCGACCCTTTTGCTCACCCCTAAGGAGACCTAGTGACAAAAATGGAAGTATCTAAAACTTAAGAAAAAAAAATCAAGAGGAAATATGTTTACTTATTGATATACAAGTAAAAACAATATGAAATGATCATAACTAGGCCGCGTTTTTTTATCGGGTTCAGCTTAGTTACGCCATGCTGAAGATAACTCCAAATCAACGTCTTCCTCCCACGATGTTGCAGTCTGCAGACAACACACCGAATTATACCAAATGTACAGAAAAAATTGGTAAACCGAATCATCATTCAATATATCTATTTACTCGGCTGTCAGTAATTGTACCATACATATATAATATATTGTATTTGTGTGTGAATTCACTGTGTGTATCGTCCCTGTGGTTTTGTGTTCGAGTCCCTGCACAGATTATGTGCATACTCACTGATGTTCATCCATGCTCGTGAACGTATATCCATCCCCGATCCGACAAAGAGTTTGAACTCTACAAAGTCTTTTATGGGGTCAAATTCGTAAAATAAACATATGACAATGATGAAAACACGCCAATTGGATCAAATTGGTCGAAAGCCGCTCAGTGTATTCAATATGCATAAATTTTTATAAATCATTTGATTTAAAGTTGGATTACCGTATAAAAAATGAGTTACGTCTGTCTCAAAAAAATTGCGAACTTTGACTCTGGAGGAAAATATTTTGACTACTTATTAGATATCTAATTACCCTTACAACACCAAAAGAAAATAGAAAAAAAAATCTCTTATAGTAAAAGCGAGTAATTTATCTAAAAAAGACCCTTCAACACAACTAACTAAAAGATCTTGTGGATTCTATTAATTTATGTGTACTGAAGGAACTCAAGTTGGCTTCCTTGTTCCTCCTTCAGTCCAAGAACTCTTAGCAGTTCCTCTTTGGTCTGTCCATATCAAACATTTGATTCGGGTTACCTTTTATCCCTAACGGGTCGAACAAGTAGTATAAAAGAAAGATCGGCTTAAAAAGATACGGGTCAAACATTCTATAAAATATTCCGAATCATCTGTAAAAAACTTTACTGAAATAAAATACCTTTTCTAATCATATATCACCATAATGGGGTCCGGGTGTTTGGGAATGCTTATTGATGAGCTTAATTACAACTTTACCCTTAGGATAAAAAAACCGTTTTCATAAAATAAGCATAAATAAGCAATGTCAAACACCTCTAATTTGATTATATAAAAATTGGACAAAGAGTGTATTGGGTCAACCCAATTATCACGATGCCCGTTTAACTAGTATCCAACCCACCCGGTTTGCCACCACTATAGAAAAAGTGTGGCAATTCATACTTACTTCATTAAGGGTGAAGCGGGTTTCACTTTCAGCAACACAAGCATACGAATTATCCGTTTGCTTAAGCATCACCTGCCACTGCCAGATATGTCTCGATGGTAGCAAGTTCATGGGTGGTGCAACAAATGAATACGTAAAGTGTTGGTGGTTTGTCAGACTGCCACCTATCTGTGTCATAAATGGGTCAGTTATAAAAAATAAAAGTTTGTGATAAACTGGTCAGTTACAAAAAAAAAAGTTATAAACGGGTCACTTATGCAACAAAAATTGTAATTATTGTTGGATATCAAGAACGCTTAATTACGAATTAATCATGCATCAAGAACAAGAACATGGGATCAATTTGGATAAATTTGGTCTGTCAACGAAAGTCAATGCAGACCGTTTTAGTTTATGAAATTGATCTACGTATCCATACAATTTTGCGCCTATTTATAATATATGAAACGGTACAAACAAGGTAGTTGTACCCATTCATTTGGGGTACCAGAAAACTGTGATTAACTGCCAATTAACAGCCTTTGACTTTTGTCAAGTTTGACTTTCGTTTTCTGCCTTGTGACCAGTATCTAATCTAAATACATAATCAAATAATCTAAGTCTAGATTACATTCTAATTATTATATACTATATTCACCAATATGATCACAAGTATATATTCCTCTTTCACATTAAAATAAACGCTGCAGTATGGAAGTTTAGAGAAGTTTGAAGGAAGAAACAGGGCCAGCTGGAATATCATCTAAAGAACCGATAGTGATTCCATCAACCTGGATTAACGACATATTGGTATTTCAGTTGAACAGCATCTATTGTTTCAAGTGCACCAATTTACATACTTTGAAATGTCAAATAAATCCGTATATAAATTTGTACTAAAAGGATTTATTATTTCACATACCAAATCAATAGCTGATTTGAATAGCTCTGAGGCTCTACGTCTTTCTGGCTTGTCAGGGAACACCTACATCAAACACTATGTTCAAAATGCGTATACCATCAAACGATGTGGCAATTTTGACGCATTTACTTGTGAATGGGTTGATTCGGGTCATATTTGGGTCGAATTAAAAAAAATTAGCTTCACCTTTGTTCAAAAAACTATATTGTTCTGGAAAGAACATGTTTATAGCAATTGTATTTGAAATACAATTTATTTATTAATCAAAATCACAAATTTGGGACAAAAAGTGTTTTGGGTCAACATAGTTTTAATGTAAAAAAAGTTATCCGCTTGGACCCGTACCAAAAGCGGCCATATTGCCACGTCTAGTAGATACTTCAAATTAAGAAAATGAAACGGAAAATAAAGATGTCTTACAATGCGGGCTCGGGTTTCCCTAATTTCTTGTAGCTTCCTCACAACAGCCAATGCAAGTTGCACATTGGCATCAGTAAATTCATCTGAAGATCCCTTCACAATGTCATATTGGGGAAGCTTTTTACTTAGCAAAAAAAGCTTCATTTTACAGAAGCAGCATGAAGTCTATGAAGATACCTTATATGAAGAAATGCTGGTAGGTAATGGCATGTCAATGTCATCAATTTAAAATGTAAGCAAACTAAAAATAACAAATGTAAGCAAACGGAAAATAACAAATGTAAGCAGAAGTTTTATCAAAGTTATGAGTTATGACAATTGAATAGGTGGCAAGCAAACAATGTATATGCTCCATATTTTTAGAAAGAGTGACGAACTGTGTCCAAGCTTGTTTAACATGTTCACAATAATAATCATAATTATTCATATACACCCACATTCTTAAACAATCAGTTATATATATTAAGCCATGTTTAACAAGGCTCACGAAATTACAACGTAAGGTGGAACGTGAAGGGAAAAACCCGAATTGTCACACTACAACCCATGGTCGTGGGGAACCTAGTCAGCCTATAGATCCATGTGAAAATTACTAGCGTTTCTGGTTAGCGATAATGGTTAGTAACACAAACAATAAACAACTACAACTACCACATAATTACACAATTGAAACTTGAATGTTCTTGGATAATGAAAACTTGAAGTGACGAAACAATGCACATGATACACTCCAAAACATGTAAATGATTAAAAAAAAAAAAAGAGAGAGAGAATTAGGAAAAGATTCACTAACGGGTTGCATTTTGTGATCTGCACCAAAAAGATTTACTAATTGTATTGATTAGTTATTTTAGATTTTTATTATTACCGTGGTTTCCTAGATCCGAGTGAGAATCTGCACCACATAAGCTGTTTGGTTATTTTTGAGAAACTTATTAATTTATCAGAAACTGAAACTGAGACTGTGTCATCTTCTAACCGAAACCCTAACTTGCTTAATCATCAAATTCACATAACACTAACATTGTTACAATAAATTGAGTTAGGGGTTTTGCTCGCCTATTAAAACCGATCAAAGGGCTGGTAAAACAACTTACGCTCGCATTTGAAAGATGAAGGATATAGAAATTCCGGCGGGTCTAAAGTTCCGGCGAATGTAGACGTCGAGACAAAGAGTTTTTTTGTGCAAGTTTAGGGTGTGAAATCGTTTGGATGCTGAACTAGAGCCTTTATTTATAACTGAACTCTCATACTAACAGCTTGATTCGATTTTGATATAATTCCCAAAACTTGAATATTATCAATCAATCAATCATATACCCAGTAAAATCCCACCAATAGCAAAGCTATTTGTAAGGTCTGGGGAGGGTGGGATGTAAGGGATAGAGAGGCTGCTTCCAGTGAGACCCTCGGCTCTAAAACACGCAGGAAAGAAATAAATAGAACATGAGGTGTGTGTGTATGTATGAAGCTACCAATGTAACATGAGATGCAAAAGAGTATAACAAGACAAATATGACAACACTACACCAAAAGTTGAATATTATGAACCGGCCAATTTGTTAGGGGTTTTACAGACCCGGGATTGATTCTTTTTTCCGCCCAATTTGTTGTTTCCTTTTTAAAACAAGCTTTAGGAGGTGGCAACTTTAGTCCCTGTTAGTTTAGATCCTAACATAATTATCTTGTATAACTTAGGTAGTGATTTGTTTTCAATAACTAACTAAATTAACTGGGTTTTCATTAGTGAGTTTCCCGTTTGCGCTTTGCGGCGGGAATTCAGTGTTATCTATTCGGATCGTTATAGTACCGGCATTCGCTATAGTAATAGAGAGAGAAAACCTTACATCGATAAAAAACAAAAAAAAAACGAATATGATGTTGTTTAGTCGCTATCGATTCAGTTTGTTTCATTGCGTTCTACGTTTATTTTTTACACCATTGTGATATAAATCTTATTGCAAACGAATATTGTGCCACTATCGTATCAAACCTAACTGAACCCGACTGAACAACATATTTATTGTTTTCGGTATTTGTTTTTATAGATTCCTCGTGCTTTGTAGCGGGTGTTGCTATCGTATCTAACCGAACCGAACCCGAATGAACAACATATGTGTCGGTATGTGTACTTAAAATTATTGTTTTTGTTATCGATAAACAGACATTGTATCGCTACCTTACTGTACCAGACAACATCAGCACCGGAATATATTCATTTTATGGCTTTCTATTTGATAACGGATATATTGTCACTACCACAGTGAACTGAACAAACGTCAGTTTCGGTAAAACAATTTTTTTATTGTTTTCTTTCGATAAATAAACTGACATCGTATTGCTACCGTATCGTACAGAACAACATTAGAAACAGTACTTGTATTTATTTTTATAGTTACCGATTTAAAAAAAAAAACCGTTTATACAACTTTGTTTGCAACGATAAGTGAATATCGGAAACAGTATTGTGACAATTTGAACCGATCGATACCATTCGAACATCGGTGTCGGTGCCAGTGTTCGATTTTATCGTTTTCGATCAATATAAATCACGTGTTGTAACGACTCTCATCAAAAGTCATAATTATTAAATTAATTTGACCAATAGGAAACCCTAATTGAGACACCCAAGTGATTCTGAGTAAACCCTAAAATTTCTAGAACAGTTGGAATCAGGATTAGGGCCCCTAAAACTCAGGGGGGGTAAACCCTAGTTGATAATTATCTACAATTACGTGCTGTCCACTTCGAAATTTCAGAAGGTGTCAAGTCATCAGGCCTAGTCCCACACGTGGCTACTCTATAACCGACTTTCAACCCATACGATGCGTAGAGAAGAATGGCCTACGGTGCGTATGCTTACCATACGATGCGTAGGGTATGTTAGGCCTACGGTGCGTATGGCTTTCCAAATTTCACCTATAAATAGCAGACATTGGCACTTGCTTTCTGAACATATTACGTCGAAAGAATTCTCAATTATACACCGAGTTTTCTGCTGTATACTTCAATTAACACACACAGGTCCCTAATTGAAGCTGCAATCAGGGTATTAGCACAATCGCTGCTACGATTCATTGTCCGATTGATTAAATATCCAATGAATGTTTAAGTGCCGCCCACATTAGGGTTATACTTTATCGTTCGTCATTAATTTGACGGATCATCGTTAATTCGATGGATAAAGTATTATACTTTGTCATTCGTTGTTAATTCGACGGATCATCGTTAATTCGATGGATGAAGTATTGCACTTTGTCATTCGTTGTGAGAATTTGATCTCGTGAGTTATCGTAAATGCTGGATTGATTACTAACCCCAAATTGTGTGCTTGTTATTGAAATTAGGATAAAGGCTAATCAGTAGGCTAGGCTCTGCCCGTATAAATCTGCAATGTGAGTCATTCTCTCTTTTTATCAAATTGCTTTATAAAACTTTTCTCACAGTTTGTGAGTCATTATCTTTCTATCAAATATTTTACAATACTCCAAATTATTTTCAAGATTATAATTACAGGGACTAAGTCGTGGATATCTTGAATTACTGGTTAGTGGGGTATTGTGCACATTACTAATTTTCTCCCAGTTAGGTTCATTGACCTACTCGGGATAATCACTGTTGGGTTCATTGACCTACAGCGATAATCGTCACTATTTAGGTTCATTGATCTAAATAGTGGTATGACCATCGTCACCATTGTGACATGTCACCATTGTGACAGAATGCCAGATAAAAATAAGATAGAAGCCATTGTAATCGCTCTTATGCTGTAATTGATAACTATGCATCATTATGCAAAATAGAATGATTCACTCAGTATTTCCCGCTGACAAAACCTTTTTCAAACATGTTTCAGGTGATCACATATGATCTAGGAAAAGTGCCATATAGCACTACAAGCTCAAGGAAGTGGCTCAGTATAAAATAAAGAAACATGTTTTGTAAAATAAAAGATTTCTTTGTGAAATCAAATGATTGTAAATTACTGGGTTTTATCCCGCGTTGTGAAATAAAATAATCGGGAAATATTTACATTTTAAAAGATCCTGATGAAAACTTCCGCTGTAAAACTCAATTAAATAAATACCGCAGTATTTTCTGTCCCGCGGCTCCTGAAACGGGTCAAACCGGGTCGGGGGCCGTGACAGAAAAAGGTGGTATCAGAGCCATTTATTGAGCCACTTATCGAGCCACTGATTTAAGCCAATTAAGTATTTAGAAAATACTTAATAATTTTTTTTATTAATTGCTATTTTGTGATTATATGTTTATTATCTGACTAATTTTTTATAGTATGGGCAGATTTTTATATGTTAACAATATTGTAATATTTATTGCTCTATTATCGTTAATCGAAAAACATTATATATAAATTTACTTGATTATATATATTACTTAATTTACAAATATAGTATTACTATATTGCAGTAAAGAAATTATATTTGAAGTATACTCTTATTTAAAATTATTGTTTAGTTATTTATTATTAATAATTTTATTATTAATAATAATATATTAATAGTAGTAGTATTAAGATTATTTTTAAATACTAGGGTTATTATCAAAGGCAGATATTGGATATCCTAGCCTTAATTAGGCATGGACTGATCACCTATGCTTAAACAAGGCAGCACTAACCAATATCCACCATGATAATGACTAGTTAATATATATAAATTAAGTCATCATACTTATTTAGTATATAGATTTTATATATTAATTACTGTAAATAGTAAATATAAATCTTTAAATATTCTGATTTAAAGTTTAGTATTTTTATTATCTACAGTCTAGAAAATTTATAAATAAATTACAAATAAAACCTAGTATGTTTTAATTTTTAGTTGTTTTGGTAGTATGAAATACTATTTAAAAAGTTGTTCTATAAAATTTTAGTATGATTTAATAATTATGTGTATTTTGCTAAATAGCATGAATGATTTGTCGGAAGCCCTTCAGAATTTAAATCTCTATCCAGTAAGAATCGAAGTTTCCAGAGATTTTAATAGATATATTCCAGACATAGAAGAACCTATAGAATTCAATGCTTTACCTCTTAAGAAACCTAAGAAAATGGAAATTGGGGAAAGCTCTAGGCAAATTAAAGAATTACCATCTCAAGAAGAATTAGATTTTATAATGGCAACCGATGATATTATTGAGCTTGTTAATGAAAATAATTTTATGAATTTAGAACCATCTATTCCAAATTCTTCGAACCACTGGAATATAGACGAATGGTTGGATAATGAAATACTGTTACAAAACCATCCCTATAGGCTTTTTACTAAGATCAAACCAGAATTTTTACCAAATTCACCAATAAGTAACAAGAATAGGACTGAACTCCAGCATTTTGACAACATGGATGCTGGGAATAGGATCCAAGAGATTTTGGGATAGATCTCCTGGAAATACGATGAGAAGAAACGCCGTTACTAGAACATCACCTGACAAAGGATAGGGGATTTATGAAACTATGGTTATGTAATAGTAATAGTAAAATCAGTATGTGTAAAATAAATAATAAAACAGGTGTATATAGAAACATGATATAAGGAAATATTAGAAAAAGTTACAATTCTGTTTGTATATTCGTTTATGTGATTATGTGCAACTAAATTGTGACATTGGATTATTTCCTTTATACTAATTATGTATCTATAAATTAGATATCAGATGGAAAACGCTAATAATGAACCAGTTAATGAGGGTAATCAATCTAAACACCAACTAGGGGATCAATATGTGACTAGGCAAGATATAGAAAATATCATTGCTCAAGGGATAGCCAACACTATTCCAGGAATAGTTGCTCAAGGGATAGCTAATGCTATTCCAGCAATCATTGCTGCTGTTAAAAATCCAATTGAACCTCAACAAATTGTTCCTAGCAAACGCATTTCTGAAAATAATTTCAGTAATAGCGTAAATGGAGGCGGTAATCATGTTAACCATGATAATGAACTACGGCAAGCTCCGCTCCCTAAGAAAAGGAAAGTTGCAACGCCTGGTTGCACTTACAAAGAATTTCTTGCTTGTAAACCCACTGAGTTTGCAGGCAATGAAGGAGCGACAGCTGCACTGCGTTGGTTAGAGAAAACCGAGGCAGTAATTGCCATAAGTAAATGTGCTCAGGATGATCAGGTCATGTATGCGTCAAACCTTTTCAAAGAAGTAGCGCTAGAATGGTGGAATACGATGTTACAAGCAAAAGGAAGAAGGATGGCGTATGCTATGAACTGGGAAGAATTTAAGAGTCTTGTAGAAAGAAAATTCTGTCCCGAGTATGAAAAGGAACAAATGGCAAATAAGTTTCTAACCCACCGGATGGTAGATGTAGATTGTCGAGGGTATACTACGATATTCTTCGAATATGCTCGAATGGTACCAACCCTGGCTTCGCCAGAACCGGTACTTATTTCTCGTTATATTTGGGGATTGATTTCCGAAATCCGTAATATCGTCAAAGCTGCGAAACCTCGCACGATTGATGATGCAGTAGAATTAGCCAATACTATGACTGATGAGCTAGTACGGACAAGAGAAGAAAATAGAAGGAAGGAAGTAGCCCAAAAGATTACCCAAGAATTCAGTTCGGGTAACCATAACAATTTCAAGAAAGGAAGGAATGGGCAATCTTCTACTAGTCCATTTTGCAATTTTTGCAAAAGGAAACATTTTGGAAGATGCAAAGGATATTGCAATTTTTGCAAGATTCCAGGGCATCAAGAAGAAGACTGTAGGAGGAAGAAATTTTCAGTTTGCTACAACTGTAGAGAAACAGGACATCTTAGGCCAGATTGTCCAAAACTGAATAAATCATTTGACAATCAAGTCAAACCAGCAGAAGGAGCAAAAAGGAATGCGAGAGCCTTTCAGCTGACTACTCATGAAGTCGAGATGATTCCAGATGTGATAGCCGGTATGTTCTTAGCTTACAACGTTTACACAACAGTATTATTTGACTCTGGTGCAAACCAAAGTTTTATAAATACTTTACTCTGCCAAACTCTTAACTTACCATTAACCAGCCTTAGATAAATTTCTATATTAGAAACGACAGATGGGAATTTAGTTAAAATAAATAAGGTTATGCAGAACATAGAAATAAGTTATAAGTTTTCTGCAACCCTATTACCTATGAAATTAGTTGAATTCGATGTTGTGATCATTATCTGTGATCAGAATTTCTTAGAAATTCAATCAACCATCGGAGAAGTAATTATGATTACAGGAGATAAACCATGTAAGCCTATGAAGTTCATATCAGTAATGGAAATTGCTAATTATGAACGAAAGCAAGGAATAGTATATATGATTTTAGTAATCATTAATACTAAAGATACAGAATTTAAGGAAATTTCTGTAGTTTCAGAATAACCAGATGTATTTCCAGAAGATTTACCTGGATTACCACCAGATATGAAGATAGAATTTAGGATTTATCAATTCCAGGAATTTTACCGATAAGCCAAGGAACCTTATCGGTTAGCACAATATTGGTTGTTAAGAAAAAGAAAAGCTTTACGCCAAATTTTCGAAGAATGAATTTTGGCTGCTAGAAGTGCAATTCTAGGTCATATGGTGAATCATGAAGGTATTCACATAAATTTTGCTAAGATAGCAGTAATTACCAAATGGAAGATTCTGCAATTAGCAATGGAAATTAGGAATTTTGTAGGTTTAGTATTATAGACAGTTTATTAAGGAATTTTCAAAATAGCTATACCATTAACTAAGTTAACCAATACTACAATCCTAGCCTTACCAGAAGGAACTGAAGATTTTGAAGTATACAGTAATGCTTCAAAGCTATGATTTGGATATATGTTAATGCAACGCAAAAAGGTAATTGCGTATGCCTCAAGACAATTGGAAAAATATGAATTTAGAGTCATAATTTTTGCCTTAAGAATTGGAGACATTATCTGTATGGAAGTAAGGATACTATCTATATGGATTATAAGAATTTAAGATATATATATTTTTAGGCAAAAAGAATTCGAGGCAAAGGAGATGAATGAAAATTCTAAGTTACTACAACTGTGATATTCAGTATCACGAGGGAAAAGCTGAAAACGGCAAGAGATAGTCATAAGAATTATGCAGATAATAGATAAAAGCCGTTGGAGTTCGAGTTGGAGACAAAATATAATTGGAAGTATCTCCTTGGAAAGGAGTAAGAAAGGAAAACTAAGTCCAAAGATACGTAGGATCATTTCCAGTAATTCAACATATTGGACCAGTTACTTACAACTATCAGGAAGGTTAGTTGGAATACATGATATATTTTATATATCCAATCTCAAGAAATGTCTATCAGACGAATCTTTGGTAGTACCTTTCCAAGATATAAAGTAACCAATAATGTTAAGTAAAGTAGGATTCAAAGACAGGATCCTAATATACTTGGGAACTGGAATCTGAAATAAAGAGAAAGTATTCTCAATTATTCCAGTAAATCTCGAGGACGAGATTTTTATTAAGTTGGGGAGAATGTAACGACTCTCATCAAAAGTCATAATTATTAAATTAATATGACCAATAGGAAACCCTAATTGAGACACCCAAGTGATTCTGAGTAAACCCTAAAATTTCTAGAACAGTTGGAATCAGGATTAGGGCCCCTAAAACTCAGGGGGGGTAAACCCTAGTTGATAATTATCTACAATTACGTGCTGTCCACTTCGAAATTTCAGAAGGTGTCAAGTCATCAGGCCTAGTCCCACACGTGGCTACTCTATAACCGACTTTCAACCCATACGATGCATAGAGAAGAATGGCCTACGGTGCGTATGCTTACCATACGATGCGTAGGGTATGTTAGGCCTACGGTGCGTATGGCTTTCCAAATTTCACCTATAAATAGCAGACATTGGCACTTGCTTTCTGAACATATTACGTCGAAAGAATTCTCAATTATACACCGAGTTTTCTGCTGTATACTTCAATTAACACACACAGGTCCCTAATTGAAGCTGCAATCAGGGTATTAGCACAATCGCTGCTACGATTCATTGTCCGATTGATTAAATATCCAATGAATGTTTAAGTGCCGCCCACATTAGGGTTATACTTTATCGTTCGTCATTAATTTGACGGATCATCGTTAATTCGATGGATAAAGTATTATACTTTGTCATTCGTTGTTAATTCGACGGATCATCGTTAATTCGATGGATGAAGTATTGCACTTTGTCATTCGTTGTGAGAATTTGATCTCGTGAGTTATCGTAAATGCTGGATTGATTACTAACCCCAAATTGTGTGCTTGTTATTGAAATTAGGATAAAGGCTAATCAGTAGGCTAGGCTCTGCCCGTATAAATCTGCAATGTGAGTCATTCTCTCTTTTTATCAAATTGCTTTATAAAACTTTTCTCACAGTTTGTGAGTCATTATCTTTCTATCAAATATTTTACAATACTCCAAATTATTTTCAAGATTATAATTACAGGGACTAAGTCGTGGATATCTTGAATTACTGGTTAGTGGGGTATTGTGCACATTACTAATTTTCTCCCAGTTAGGTTCATTGACCTACTCGGGATAATCACTGTTGGGTTCATTGACCTACAGCGATAATCGTCACTATTTAGGTTCATTGATCTAAATAGTGGTATGACCATCGTCACCATTGTGACATGTCACCATTGTGACAGAATGCCAGATAAAAATAAGATAGAAGCCATTGTAATCGCTCTTATGCTGTAATTGATAACTATGCATCATTATGCAAAATAGAATGATTCACTCAGTATTTCCCGCTGACAAAACCTTTTTCAAACATGTTTCAGGTGATCACATATGATCTAGGAAAAGTGCCATATAGCACTACAAGCTCAAGGAAGTGGCTCAGTATAAAATAAAGAAACATGTTTTGTAAAATAAAAGATTTCTTTGTGAAATCAAATGATTGTAAATTACTGGGTTTTATCCCGCGTTGTGAAATAAAATAATCGGGAAATATTTACATTTTAAAAGATCCTGATGAAAACTTCCGCTGTAAAACTCAATTAAATAAATACCGCAGTATTTTCTGTCCCGCGGCTCCTGAAACGGGTCAAACCGGGTCGGGGGCCGTGACACGTGTTGATTTCTATACCGAATGCATGTATTGTATCTGTATTGTAACTAACTGAATCAATACCGATCTAATGCTCGTTGTAATGTATCGTCACAACGTGCGAGCAGATAACTTAGAATGTTATGAAAATAAATGTTACGGATTTAAAATTTTAAAATAGTTAACTAATGATAGTTATTACTAAAAATAAAATATAATAATAAATAGTAAAAGTTAAAAAAAAAACAAATACTTAAATATGATCAATTATTATTTATTACTAAAAAAAATAAATGATAAATAGGTATTAATAAAAAAAACAAATCCTCAAAATTGATTAATTACTATTATTCATAAGATGATATCGATCGCTACTGTGTCGTCCTTCGTTGTAAGTATATGTATGTTAGGTAATGAGTAGGGGTGCTCAAGATCGGATTATCCGATTTTTGGATATCCGAAAACCGGATATCCGAAAATTTCGGATAGTGAATACTGACATCTGAATCCGTATCAGAAATTTTGGATATCCGATTTTCGGATTTCCGAAATTTCGGATACGGATACGGATTCGGATATCCAAACGGATATCCGAATTTATAAAAAAAAATCAGAAAATCCGTTTCGTGTATAGATTAAAACTAAATTTATATTCGATTTTCCAAATTTCCAAAATTGAAAACTAAAAACAATAAAAAATTAACACGAATACAATTATTTACTACTTTTTTAGTAATTTTTACAATACTTCAAACTAAATATAATGCTCATATACTATATATATTTATAAAAAAATCATTAGTTTTCGGATATCGGATTATCCGAAATTTTTGAAATTCATATCCGAATCCGGTTTTCGGATTATCCGGTTTTCGGATATCCGGTTTTCGGATATCCGGTTTTCGGATATCCGAATTTTCGGATACAGATTTTCAGATATTTCGGATTCGGTTTTGGATCCGGATTTTTTTGAACACCCCTAGTAATGAGGATGTATTATGTGTTAGTATTAGTATTACCTAATTAATTAGAAATCACGTTACATATTACCTGGACAGAGCCCCCATATAGTTTGTGTGTGGCTGGGTTGGCCCAGTTTCCCCAATTGCCATTCAAAGGCCCTTCCCATCTATTTGATTTAGAGTAAACTACGTTTTGACCCCTGTGGTTATATCACTTTTACTATATTAGCTCAAAATAAGAATTTTTAGCTTATATGTCCCTATGGTCTCTATAAGTAACCATTTTGGCCCTCATGATCTCTATTGCTAACCATTTTGCCCCCCATGATCTCTAGACTTAGGGGCCAAAATGGTTAGTTATAGAGACCATGAGATCATATATGTTAAAAATTCTTATTTTGGGCTAATATAGTAAAAGTGATATAACCATAGGGGCCAAAAACGTAATTTACTCATTTGATTTATTTACAAGTATTACTTTCTATAATGATAATAATAAAAAGTCAATATTTTTGTTGCTGTTCATGGACCCTTTAAATTCATATATATAATTACACATTTATTTAATTATATTAAAACATTAATATAATTACAATACTAAAAAAATAGAATAAAAATACCATTTTTATTTTAACACGTATAATCTGGTTTGGGTCGGGTTTATATGAGACCCGTTTCCGACGGATGTTACAAATTTACATCATACTATCAAAACCATTCAAGATTGGTACTTTCAGGTTCCTCTTCATATAAAACTTCATCTAATAGAAATTTGCAACTTACATTGTGGCTAATCGAGTCTAGATGATCAATAATCAAGGTTCATACACAAGATTTGCGACCAATTTCACCCTATAGTTTCATTAGTTATATTATTTGGACACCACTTACTTCTTCTTTAAAGAGAACATTAACTAACTAGGTTAAGTATTTTTAGTTGTACTCAAATTAAATACGATAGTCAAAATTAGGATTTTGGAGTTTTACATGGTCCCTGTGATTTACCAAAATATTGAATTTGGTCCTTGACTTTTCAAAAGTACACGGATGGTCTTTGTGTTGTGCACTTTATAACGTATTTAGTCCCCAACCAACAAATCTTAAGATTCAAGTATGTCCAAGTTAGGGACTAAATTCGTTACTAAGTGCAAACCACTGGCGCCATCCATGTGACTTTTGGGAAAGTTAGAAATTAAATGTGTTATAAAGTGTAAACAATTGAGACCATCCGTATACTTTTGAAAAGATAAAGATCAAATCCAAAATTATTTTAACCACACTCAGTCCATCGTGTACTATACTCAAAGAAATAAGGTCAAACCAATTGAGCTACTCACCATCATGTAGAAAGGTGTGGGGACATTAATAAACACAAAATTTATTACATGATGTTAACTTCATTAATTTATTCATACAACGGTCTCATTTACTAATTATGTCGATGATGTCTGTCGTTAGTGACATGCAAAAACCTAATTAACCTAGGTAGCTAGGGTAAGCAGGGTATCGAATCCAGAGGAGTCTGTGGTTAATGCTAATTATTATTTGTTTGCAAATATTTGAATTACTTTGAGAACTTACTAGAAACTATAAACAATAACTTTGAGATTGTAAAAACAATGATAGAAAAAATGTGGTCACTCCGGGATTCAGATTCTGTAGTTACTAATAACCTAGTTCTGATTTTATTGGATGCTATTGATTGGATAGTAAATCTGTCACATCTACCAATTACCTATGCAGTTCAAAATCTTAATATTAATTGATCAGAGAAATATTAAAACAAACATTCATAGGAATCATTCAATCAACAAAAGCATAATTGGATTCAAAACATAATTATAACTCTGACTGTCACTCAGGATTTGTCTGTCACACAAATAATATAATCATGTAAATAGTCGGCTGTCACCCGACTACAAATCCAAATCTCAATACAAAACAGAACTAGAATTAAAAGTGTCTAACAAGAATTATTCACCCGAAGTGTCCACAAGAGATTTAGCCGCTCATGATGTTCGTGCGATCTTCAAAAGCTTGAGACGAGGTTGAGGGCATGATCGAGTCGGTATGTTGTGCGGCTGATGAATGACGAATGATATTAATGATGATCGATGATGTTCAGTAATTCCCCGTGTGCGGCTGCCTCCCTTCTGCCGTCAAAGATGTGATAATGTTTTATATGTTCTCTCCCTTCAAAAATCGGCCCAATCCCATATTGATGGAAAATAAAATAATCAACACCACATGAGAGTTGCTGCCAATTGTTACCTCTACGTCTCAATGTGTGCGTCCAAGAGGTGTGGCCCAATAAAAATAAATCCAAGATTCTCCTCACATATTGGCCCAAGTGTTGTATCTCGGCTCAATCATGTGCGGCCCATCACGTAACTGATGATGATGATTATTAATGTGATGTTATTTTTGAAACAAAATCCCTTCCAAACCCACGTGATGTCTGCTTCTCTTGGAATTCGTCCCCTCAAAAGTCAGTCGCCAAAGTTGTTTTGTTGACTTTTATTTATGTGATGATCCCCTCTTTCAAGTGCACGTGATGTCTTGGTCCATGTGATTTTGACCCATTAAATGCTCCATATGAAAACACATACATTCGCTGCCATTATAAGCCAGCCGTAATCTACGGTTTGGTAGCCGTAGGCTACGTTTTGAATCTCCTGTAAACAATTGGCTGACTTATCTCAACTTGACACTCTAAGCCCTCGGACTTTAATCTCTCGCATTCATTACACTTTCAAGTTGTTTTAAGATCCAAAATGAGCACCGAATAAGCGACTAACTTCACCGGTTATTCCACTTCGTCTCTAAACATCTTAACTCCATCGATTTAGACGATTGCCCTGTAAAACCACAAATACTCGTAGTTATCATATTCGAAACATATCATCGCATAAACCACATTAAAACACGCAAGATAACACACTTAACACTCGTGTTTTGCACCCTCCATCACATCCCCACACTTGACATTGATTGTCCTCAAGCAACCATCACAAACATTACTCACCATTTTAACAAATCACCATTGAATCCCTTACCGAATTAACAATTTAAGGTCCCAAGTCATACTCGTCCCATAGACTGACACAATCGAGATTGACAATCTGACAGATAATTGATATGCATTTAAAACAGCTTAAGACTTGCCTAACTAAAACTAACATGCTTATATTACTACACACATACCACACGCCCCTCACAATAGTCACTCCTCTCGGCTTTATCAAGACTAGCGTGTAATGTGCTAGTATATAATTCGCTCAAAACCAAATATGCTACCTTGCAATCATAAGCTTGTATAGCAATCATACCTCCACTGTATCAAATAACGTAACACATATCAAAAAGACTTTTGGGTTTTGGGTTAAGGGCAAAGGTAAGGAATTATTTTTGGCTTTTATGTTTATTTGGCGAACACAAATGAAGATACCAAACCATGACAACTTATTCACAATAATACTAACACTTTGGGTATTTTCGACCCATTTATTTAACACGAACATAAAAAAAAATTCTTTTTGCTTTTCTCCTTTTTTTCATTTTTTTTTTCATTTCGTTTTTTTTTTCTTTTTTTTTTCTTTTTTTTTCAACAAATATCTAACACATAATTGTCATTCATGGTTGGTAATCAAACAGGTCAACAAAGGTGTAACAAACGAAAGGTATAAAGCTCAACATGGTTAACTAAGGTGGGTGGATAAACAATCAACATATGAAATAATGAAGGGATCCTAACGCCTTTATCATCTATGCACACGTTAAATCACAGTCTTGGCACGTATCAAGCCATACAAGTTCTAACACAAAGCAACATATGGCCTACACTCAACAAATGAACAGTTATTGAAAATTCAACTAACCACTAAGTAGGCTCAAATATCTCACCGAACAAAAGGAATATGGGTTGCCGACACGTAGCATGTGTAATTCCTAAAGCATGTTACCCCTAGTTAGGCATCTCTTCTCAACTATTCTCTAAGACCTGTCAGAAATACTCTCATGAAACTTAAAGGGACAACCATGACTAGGGATCTAGATTAGTTTAATATCAGTAGGAACCCTTAAGCAATTGAAAATGTTAGTTTTCATGTAGTTCAAGTATACTTGAGAAACAAATTTTTTTCAATTTTTAGCAATTTCAACCATTCTAACATTTAAGATCAACAATCTTACCAACCCTCTCTCGAGTTACCGCAACATCCCCACACTTGGGATACATTGTCCCCAATGTATGGTGCAATTTATAGTCTAAACTCGAGAAATACCACCCACAAACCATGAACGGCTAACACCTAGACGACTCGACACATAAAACCACTCCCAACACAAAGACTCACACCACCAAAAACACAAAACAAATAAAATAAAGGATAGAGAGACACATTGACCTGATCAGTAAATCAGCAAGTGTCTGTAGCGGTGCAGCTGCTGTGATCGGACAGGAACGTAAACATCTCTTGGATTCTTTGATATCTCATCGGGGATGTTGCCAAACATCCCCACACTTGATTCCTTGCATCCGCGGTGATTGAATCGTAGAAACCTGTCAAAACACAAACACACCAAAACGAAACCAAACCAAAATACAATACTCTACATCCTCGGGCTGCCTCCCGAGAGCGCTAAGTTTAAAGGTCTTCAGCCAGACCGTACCTGATTAAGCTCATGGTGGCTCAAATGACATCTCTCGTGCAAAGAACACTTGTGCTGGTGGATGGTTAGTATCCCACTGCCATCCATCACTCCATATGGCATCCAAATGATCCGGGTTATCGAAATCTATCGACTGTAAGAATTCACCCTTAATTTTCCTTGTGGGCTTCTTATTTTCCTTCAACTGTGAGAACTCACCCATATTCACCTCAAGTGGTCTCTTCTTGGATTTGGTTGCATCCTTTGGTGACTCCTTTTCTAACTTGACTGAACGCTTTTTGTTTCTCATCTTGAGCCACCACGGTGATTTGACCACTTTATCCTTCACGACCTTTTCATCTTTAGACCTGTCAATCATAGCAACACTCTCTTTTGGGCCATCCTCATTACTTGGAGGATGACACTTACTAGCAATATTAGAATAAGCACAAGTGTGAGATATAAAGTTTAAGGAAAATTTACGTGACCCGAAGACAATATTCATAGTATTAGCATTGCAATCAATGGTAGCCTTCGCGGTTTTCAAGAATGGTCGGCCTAAGATAACCGGCGGTTGTCCTTCAACATTGGACGGCGTGTGGTCCACAACTAGGAAATCTTCGGGGTAATAACAATCCCCTACTCTTACAGCAATTCCTCTCAACATCCCCCTAGATGGTTTCCTTGACCCGTCTGGAAGCACAACCGTGGTGTCCACCTTTTCAAGCTCACCAAAATCATATTCATCAAACACCCGACCCGCCAATATGCTTATGCTTGCCCCATGATCCACCAATGCCCTCTCAGTCTTGAACTCACCCAACTGGACTGGGATCATAGGCACATTCTCCTCTTCATCTTCAACACTTGCAACCAAACGGATTGCTCCAATGGTCATATTTAAACGGACGGGTGAATCATTATCATCAACTATTACCCGTACAGGAGTCACTGCCTCTACATCTGATTCTTCAATACAAACCTCATCTTGGGGATCCGCGATTGACTCAGATATTTGAGATTGTGAGTCCACTTGATTGTTGCTTCCTAACCTCTCAGACTCTCTTTTAACCCACTCATTGCATAGTGTATTTATGAATTCACCTAGCTTGACTACATCTTCATAAATCTGATATATATCAGGGATGTCTTTGGCGTGACTTGATGAGTCATATTCATTAAAATGACCATTGCCTCCATAACCAGAGTCCTCAAAATATTCTGATTTTCCATTACAACCCCAATCTGGCTTGTACCGGTGACCATCATCCATCTCATAACCACTGTACTCCCAATTTGGATCATGATGGTAGTCCATATCGTTGGTCTCTTCTTGATATCTATCTTGGTAAGAATAACCCTGGTAACCCTCATCTTCTTGTCTTTGCATGCGTTGGGACCATATCCACTCATCGAATTCAGCCTTACTCTCAAACATTGGGCATATGAGTGCCCAATGTCCTTGGTACCCACACCTTGTGCATGTAACATATTCTTTATATTGCGAGCTCATATTTCCTGCACAAGTAGCAAACGAAAAGCAGTACCGAACAAAAAGAAAACAAAGACAAAAGTGAAAGAAAAAAAACAAACTAACTAGAAAAGGCAAATACTTTTTGGATTTTGGAGTTTTTATGTAAAACGAAAGCAAACAAACTAAACTAAACTAAACTAGCACTAAGCGCACGACTCCCCGGCAACGGCGCCATTTTGATGTCTGTCGTTAGTGACATGCAAAAACCTAATTAACCTAGGTAGCTAGGGTAAGCAGGGTATCGAATCCAGAGGAGTCTGTGGTTAATGCTAATTATTATTTGTTTGCAAATATTTGAATTACTTTGAGAACTTACTAGAAACTATAAACAATAACTTTGAGATTGTAAAAACAATGATAGAAAAAATGTGGTCACTCCGGGATTCAGATTCTGTAGTTACTAATAACCTAGTTCTGATTTTATTGGATGCTATTGATTGGATAGTAAATCTGTCACATCTACCAATTACCTATGCAGTTCAAAATCTTAATATTAATTGATCAGAGAAATATTAAAACAAACATTCATAGGAATCATTCAATCAACAAAAGCATAATTGGATTCAAAACATAATTATAACTCTGACTGTCACTCAGGATTTGTCTGTCACACAAATAATATAATCATGTAAATAGTCGGCTGTCACCCGACTACAAATCCAAATCTCAATACAAAACAGAACTAGAATTAAAAGTGTCTAACAAGAATCATTCACCCGAAGTGTCCACAAGAGATTTAGCCGCTCATGATGTTCGTGCGATCTTCAAAAGCTTGAGACGAGGTTGAGGGCATGATCGAGTCGGTATGTTGTGCGGCTGATGAATGACGAATGATATTAATGATGATCGATGATGTTCAGTAATTCCCCGTGTGCGGCTGCCTCCCTTCTGCCGTCAAAGATGTGATAATGTTTTATATGTTCTCTCCCTTCAAAAATCGGCCCAATCCCATATTGATGGAAAATAAAATAATCAACACCACATGAGAGTTGCTGCCAATTGTTACCTCTACGTCTCAATGTGTGCGTCCAAGAGGTGTGGCCCAATAAAAATAAATCCAAGATTCTCCTCACATATTGGCCCAAGTGTTGTATCTCGGCTCAATCATGTGCGGCCCATCACGTAACTGATGATGATGATTATTAATGTGATGTTATTTTTGAAACAAAATCCCTTCCAAACCCACGTGATGTCTGCTTCTCTTGGAATTCGTCCCCTCAAAAGTCAGTCGCCAAAGTTGTTTTGTTGACTTTTATTTATGTGATGATCCCCTCTTTCAAGTGCACGTGATGTCTTGGTCCATGTGATTTTGACCCATTAAATGCTCCATATGAAAACACATACATTCGCTGCCATTATAAGCCAGCCGTAATCTACGGTTTGGTAGCCGTAGGCTACGTTTTGAATCTCCTGTAAACAATTGGCTGACTTATCTCAACTTGACACTCTAAGCCCTCGGACTTTAATCTCTCGCATTCATTACACTTTCAAGTTGTTTTAAGATCCAAAATGAGCACCGAATAAGCGACTAACTTCACCGGTTATTCCACTTCGTCTCTAAACATCTTAACTCCATCGATTTAGACGATTGCCCTGTAAAACCACAAATACTCGTAGTTATCATATTCGAAACATATCATCGCATAAACCACATTAAAACACGCAAGATAACACACTTAACACTCGTGTTTTGCACCCTCCATCAGTCGACCTTTTATAAATTGTTTTGCAACTTGGTCTAATTATCCTAATCAAAACTGTCTTCCATACCTTTACTTACAAAATGACCTCACTTACGTCCACGTATTTTCTTTTATTTTTATCTATAACAAAATAAACATACTTTTTCTCGTTACAACTTTTAATAATTATAATTTATAAAAATAGTAATTTACATATATATATATATATACTTTGAATGACTATACCAAATTTATTATACATATATATTTTAGTATCCTAAGAATTACAACAGTTAGTTTACAATACAATTATAACTCAAATGCTATGTGTAGTTGCGTGTTATGTGGCTCCATATGAGGCCATAGTGCCAGGAACCCCCCCCCCCCCCCCTCCCTCTCGGCGCCCTCCCTCGGCGCTATGGGCTGAGAACTTGCCCCTCCCCATTTCGTTTACATTACTATTACTATTACTATTACTATTACTATTACTATTACTATTACAATTATGGTAGCTCTTAGATACAGTGTAACATATAGACAACAATGAGATGTTAATTACAATTCTGCCACTAAGCCTTTACCTACCAACAAACCCATCACCACCTAGCCGATAAGTTTTTTATTTTTTATTTTTGTTGAAGTTGATTTTACTCCCCTTAAGTTTTAAAGTTTTCATTCCCCCCCCCCCCCCTCATTTTTTAAAAACTATTTGATCCATCAAATTTCTAATATGTGTTGTATAATTGTGTGTCTGTCTACGTTTTATGTCACGTGAGTTATTTTGTATTATAAATTCATTTTTTTTATTTTACACTTTTTCTCGGTTTCCGTCGTTATTGGCTTTCTACTTAGCACTAGAGATGAGCATTTGGTACCAGGTACCGGTACCGAACCGTACCGGTTATATTCGGTACTGGTTCCCATTTTCTCCGTTTTTCGGTACCGATACGGTACCGGTATTTATTGATAAAACACCGGTAATTACCGGTGCCGGTACCACTTTTCCCCGTTTTTCGGTATCGATACCAGTTCGGTACCGAACGGGTACCGTGCTCATCCCTACTTAGCACGGTTCTACCCTCCCACATAACGCTGTTACCACGGTTTTATCCCCCCCCCCCCCCCCAAACCGCAAAACGGGGGCTTAGAACTAGTTACATTACAATTAATACAACACTATAAAAATGATGCATCCCTACAACCCGCGTTTCGTTTCTACTCGTCCAAGTGGCGGTTTGGAGCAAGACCTGAACCAAACGAACGTTCCAAACCAACCCTTTGTTTCGGTTCCCACCCGACCAAGCACCTATGGAACCGGGTTTGTCCAGTTTAATCAAAACCAAACCGGTTTCAATACTGTGGGATCTGAACTTCAACATGGGAGGTTACAGCTCGTCCCATGGTCATGGTTACGGCTCGTCGCAAGGTTGCGGGTCGTCACAAAAGGAGCCCGACTGTGTCCCGGAGACACAACCGGACCAAACCTGACGAGGCAAATGGGCGTCACATAAAAAGAAAGAACTAACCGTGACCCGAACAAAAAAAAAAGTGCAAATGTGGGAAGATGACGAGGAGTATGCGTTAGCCTGGGCGTGAATCGACGCATCGGAGGATCCCGAAATTGATAACATTTTTATAATTTTTTTATTTTATACTTATTCTTTTAATGTTAAAAATTGTACTATTTTTTTTTTTCATTTTTTTTGTAGCCGACAACTGATGAGGCTGTCGTGGGCCACTCAAAAAACAATAACCTAACTTTACCTATAGATAGGGTAAGTCAGGTGTCGAATCCACGAGGAGCATGTGGTTAGTGTTACACGTTTTGTTTGTAAATTCTACTAAACTAACTGATGATTATAAAACTGATATGGAATTAAAAACACATGAAACAAGTTGCAATTAAGAAAAAGATTGAGTTGTAATAAACAATGATGAGAAAAGGTGATCACTCCGGGATTCAGATTTTATAATTACTAATAACCTAGTTCTGATTTTATTGGATGCTATTGATTGAATAGTAAATCTGTCACATCTACCAATTACCTATGCAGTTCAAAATCTTAATATTAATTGATCAGATAAATATTAAAACAAGCATACATAGGAATCATTCAATCAACAAAAACATAATTGGATTCAAAGCATAATTATAACTCTGTCACTCAGGATTTGTCTGTCACACAAATTATATAATCACGCAAATAGTCGACTGTCACCCGACTACAAATCCAAATCTCAATACAAAACAGAAACTAGAATTAAAAGTGTCTCACAAGAATCATTCACCCGAAGTGTCCACGAGAGATTTAGCCGCTTATGATACTCGTCCGATCAAAAGCTTGGTCGAAGGTTGAACTCATGATCGATTCGATGTTTGTGGTAGAAATATGATGTTGATGATAAGAGTTTTAGAGCCCAAAAAAATAATGAAGGTTCCTCCCCCTAATTATCGATGATCATGGTTTATTATGAGGGTCCCCCAAAATAATCTTATGACTCCACCAATCCGTAGTAATGGGAGTATTTTAGGGCTGCCAATATTCAATGATAAAGGATGTGTATTCTCCTGCCCAATTCGGTGCTAATGATGATTTATGGGAGCCCAAAAATTAATGCCTTTGCTGCCAATAAATCGTGATCATGGGCTGCCCCCACTTAATCCCAACTTGCTGCCAATTGTGATAAAGGAAGTGTCTTTGGGCTGCCAAACTTTTGTATCATCTAGATGTTGGGCCGGTTATGAGAGCACCGTTTCGAGGTAAGTTTTACATCAATAAACTCGTATCCTCGTTCTGATCAAAAGCCCTAATACGTCAGTTTGCAATTCAGAAAAAAAACTTAACTCCGTTATGTTTTTTTAACTAAGGACCGGTGGAGGAAAAATAGGTGAAAGGTAGGACCGATATGGGGAATATTCAAAGGTGGGACTGGCAATGGCCAATGACGTCTAGTTGGGATTATTATAGGCCAATTCCCCTGTATATAATTCTATAGACTGAAACATGCTAGCATTACGGTTTATACATCATGATACAAGACAAGAAAGAAAATATGTCATTCCAACAAGCTAATTGTAGAAACCAATTAGCAGGTTTTTTTTCTGATTATTAAATATTCAATGATGTAGCATCTTATTTGTCATTATATTGTAATTGTTTTTAGGAGTATTTATCTAATAAATTATGATGTGGCATGTGAAGACATTTCGTAATTTTTAAAGCTAATTAAAACCTATATAAAGAAACAACTTCTTTATGCATATAGTTGTTGTACATGGTGCTTGGGGAGTTTTTCAAAAAAAAAAAAAAAAACTCTCCATCTTCGCCTTTAAAGGTTTAAATTGTCAGTAGTGGGTCCAAAATAATACCCGGTATGAAAAGTCTAGGTTCCAAAATTTTATTTTAACTAGGGTCATTGCCCGACGCGCGTTGCGCGATTTACATTGTGGTTAGCAAATCCAGTGAACTTGCTAATGTTTTTGTCGAAAAATATGCATGTGCTTTATGCAAGATTTTTTACTGATTGCATAATCATATTTTACAGCTCAGTTATCAGTATCACATCCCCTAATAACTTCACTTTGATCCTATTTGACAGAAAAAGGGTCTAAAAGGCATTAACCATATCTCATATCATCATCCTACAAGATTTTATTTTTCAGACTGGAAAATTTTGTATCATACTATCATCAAAAGTCACAACTTGAATATCCATTTATATATCAACTTAAATACTTAATAATATCCTGTTTACTTGTCAAGAAGCTTATCAACGAACGAAACGATACTAAAGCAAGAACTAACCTGATGGTAACCAGGCAGCAAGCTGCATATCGTCTGAAACACAGTCGGGCATCCCTCAACCGGAGTCATAGGCCAATGCTCAGACCATCTATACAAAAACACACACACACACCACCAATCAACCAATATTTAAATCCATTCATTCAGACAATACCACAAACGCTTGGCGTGCAACCTTAAAAACAAACATAATCACTAAAACTTACCCTGTAAAAGAGCCACTTAAGTACACACTCCTTCCCCCATACGGCCACACAAACCGTGCCGGCGTTAAAATCGTGCCAGTGCCACCGCTCTCCCGGCCAAAATCCATCCCTGAACCAGACATACACTTTCCCACTTCTAAACTAAATCAACCTAAATGAACGTAAACCCACAATTTCCACTCAGATCAACACCAAAACTCTATTAAATCTCAACTTTTGACTTTCTTTAACAACTAATATCAATGCTAATAATATTACTAAAAGCTCAAAAAACAACCTCATGCATAAAACAAATTCAAACCAATACAAAAAATCAAAGAAATTGAATTAAAGCATTAAACCCTAATGTGAACGAATCGAAACACTTTCATTTTGTAGTTTTAGAATCACAGAGAATTAAAAACAAACAGAGAGGGGTATAAACTGACCAACAGGAACGTGACATGCCGTGTAATCGGGTAATCCCTTCTCGTCTCCAGAATCTGTCGTGGAGCTTCACCGGAATAATCACCACCGATGCCCTCTCGTCTCTGTTGTCCCCTCTGCTGACATTATTGCATCGGAATCGAACCGCAGCCAACACTGCCATCGGTAAATGCTACCACTACTGTTTCTTAACCGAACCAAAACACCATCGGATCCTATCCCAAACCCTAGACGCCACCGTCGTCCTGTCGCTGAGCCGTCGTATTCCGACTGCCAGAGGTCTGTTTCTCCGAGTTGTCTGTTACCGCCGCACCACCAAGGAGTGGTGGTCGGCTCTCGCTCCTCTGCAGCTCTCTCTCTAAAACTGATCGGGATGTATGTGTACAATGGGGGGGGGGGGGGGGTAACGATGTGTAGATAGGTGGGTGTGGAGGTGTACAAGAAGGAAGGGTGTGTGGGTGTCGCCAGTTCGTCGGGATTTTGGCCGCAACCGGTCGCCGGATCTGACTACCTGATCACCAGTGCTCGGAGAGGAGAGAATGGGGAGGGGGAATCTGTGTGCGGTGAGGGTGACTTATTTAGGGTTTGAAGATGAAGATGTGTGTGATGAAATACCAAAACTAATCTTACTATTCACAAGGTTTGTAAATTAATATATAGGATAATAGTTTAAGGCATAGTGGTGGCACAAACGGAAGTTTTAACCTTTTGAGTTTTCACAAAACTAACCTACTATCACTTTTTCTTCTAGTTGTTCTAAAAAAGATAACTTCAGTGAAACTTGTAAATATATTTATTTCACATGCATATGCATCAGATGGGGCTGCTGACATGTCATCAAAGTAATGTCAAAATTAATATTCTTACCAGGGTATTGGCGGAAGAGGGCCCAGTGTAATTCACAATATATGGTGCTACTGCCACTGTCTTTTCATTTTAAAGTAAAAATATCTATCAAAGTAATGTCAAACCTTACAATAAAAAAATAATTAAAATAAATAAAATCATAAGAACATAAGAACTACCTTGGAATACTCTCTTATCCGAATATAAAAAACCGGAGTAAATTGAGAAAGAAATCGGTAGTGTAAATCTTTCGGTGGAAAACCAAGAAGACCAAGGTCAGCTCTGCCAAATCCAACCGTTCCATTTGTCACAGAGAAAAAAAAAACTAAAACTAATGACATCATATATGAATTTTATCTGATTAAATCCACATAAATATTACCGCGACGTCTCAAGTTCCAGATTAAATACGAGAACGGGTGTTGATGCCCCAAATTTTTCCTGCGCGTCAGCATGGACCAATATTTTTTTATTCAGATATTTTAATTATTGTACTAACAATATTGTTTCTGAACCATAATTCGAACATTAACTGTTCAGAATTTTTTATAGTGGACAAGAAGTGTTTGTTGGTCAACCAAACCGATTTTGTTCTTTTTTGCATGTAGCAAAACCACCTTTTTCAACCTGAACCTATTTGACCCGTTACTCAACCAATCCATATAAGAGAAAATACACCCGTACCAGATATGTCTCGATGGTAGCAAGTTCACGGGTGCTGCAACAGATGAATACATAAAGTGTTGGCGGTTTGTCAGACTGCCACCTATCTGTGTCATAAACGGGTCAGTTATAAAAAAATGTTATAAACGGGTCAGTTACAAAAATATGTCATAAATGGGTCAGTTATAAAAAAAATGTTATAAACTGATTAGTTACAAAAAAATGTCATAAATGGGTCACTTATGCAACAAAAATTGTAATTATTGTTGGATACTAAGAACACTTAATTGCGAATTAATCATGCATCAAGAACAATAGCATGGGGTCAATTTGGATAAATTTCGTCTGTCAACGAAAGTCAACGCAGACTGTTTTGATTATGAAATTGATCTACGTATCCATACAATTTTGCGCCCATTTATAGTCTATGAAATGGGTACGAACAAGGTAGTTATACCCATTCGTTTGGGGTACCAGAAAACTGTCATTAACCGCCAATTAACGGCCTTTGACTTTCGTTTCCTGCCTTATGACCAATATCTAATCCAAATACATGATCAAATAATCTAAGTCTAGATTACCTTCTAATTATTATATACTATATTCACCAATATGATCACAAGTATATATTCCTCTTTCACATTAAAATAAACGCTGCAGTATGGAAGTTTAGAGAAGTTTGTTTTTCTATAAAACTAACCTTCATTTTCATCGTCAAAATCAAAATCGAGTGTGTTGCGTATACATTTGAAGAAGGAAGAAACAGGGCCAGCTGGAATATCATCCAAAGAACCGATAGTGATTCCGTCAACCTGGATTAAGGACATACAAAATGTATTATCCGAAATTTTGAATCTCAGATTAGGATTTATAATGACATTAACATTTAAAAATTAGGCATTGTAATCCATGATCATCATACTGCTTTAAACTGATCACCAATTTACATACTTTGAAATGTTAAATAAATCTTTAAAGAAATTAGTTCTAAAATGATGATTTCACTTACCAAATCAATGGCTGATTTGAATAGCTCTGAGGCTCTACGTCTTTCTGGCTTGTCAGGGAACACCTACATCAAACAATAAGTTCGAAACGCGTATACCATCAACGGTTGACGATGAGGTGGCAATTTTGACCCGTTTACTTGTAAATGGGTTGATTTGGGTCATGTGTTATCTCAAATTTGGGACAAAAACTGTAGATACTTCAAATGAAGAAAATGAAATGTAAATAAAAATGACTTACAATGCGAGCTCGTGTTTCCCGAATTTCTTGTAGCTTCCTTACAACAGCCAATGCAAGTTGCACATTGGCATCGGTAAACTCATCTGAAGACCCCTTCACAATGTCATATAGGGGAATCTTTTTACTTAGAAAAAAGCTTCGAGAAGCTTCATTTTACGAAACCAGCAAGAAAGCATGAAGTCTATGAAGATACCTTATATGAAGAAATGCTGATAGGTAATGGCCTGTTGATGTCAACAATTTAAAATGTAAGCAAACTAAAAATAACAAATGGTAAGCAAACGGAAAATAACAAATGTAAGCAGAAGTTTTATCAAAGTTATGAGTTATGACAATTGAATAGGTGTCAATCAGACAATGTATATACTCCAGTAAATAAATAAAGACTGATTAGCTTCTTGATTTCCCGTTACAAACTAACGATCATTCTTATTACTTAGTGAGAAAAGTGACTTAGACCAGGGGCGGATCCAGTATACAAACACCGGGTTCCCAGGAACCCAGTGTTTTCGGAAAAAAACGTTTTTTTGTAGTGTAAATCTTGTATGATTTGGAAAAAAACGTTTTTTTGTAGTGTAAACCTTGTATGATTTGGAAAAAGGAACCCAGTGATTTCTCCGGCTGGATCCGCCACTGACTTAGACTCGTCTAGAGCCACTAGTATTGATAGCGGATATGAAGCCAGTGCAGCTGGTCATGAACTGTGGGTCCAAGCTTTTTTAAAAAGCGTGAGGCCCTCCAAGGTGTTTACGACCCGAAAGCCAAGGTGCGAAGCGAGATTCTCCTGTACGCGAGACGTTGCTATATGTACAACTGAAAGCTGCATCTCTCTCACCTTTTTTACATCCTTCATCAAACCCATTCATAATCCCTTTTGGTCGTTTTTGAAATTTAGCCTCCTCCAGACCCTAATTTTGACACACACGCGGCGCATTTAGACCCTGAGGCGTTTTTCCGATAGCCCCACACCTCAAGCACGCTTTTTAAACTACGTGTCCAATACCAAAACATTAAATTTTTAGGGCACGGGGCCTTCTTGCAGATGAATAATTGAGCAAATTTTACCGGCTCCTCATTGGGCAACGGGACTTGCAGCTGAGTTTCTGATGCTAAAAACTTGCTGGAGTTATATCCTAAGTCCATTGAGCTGGTTTTCTTGCAGATGAATAATTGAGCAAATTTTAGCCTGGTGTTCCATTTATAACCCTCTGATTGTATATAACCTCTGGTGTTCCATTTATACTCAAATCTAAATGTTGATAGTTGTTTATTGACTTCCATTTCTCTTTTAACTGTTGGAATTATATGTACGGGTTCGATAAGTCAACGCTGCTGACCAAGCTATGACCCGTAAGAGTTACACCTTGGGCAATGAACACTAAATCCACTTAACTCGATTAACTGGTAATCACGAACAATTAACGAAATAAACGGACTTATTATTTATACTATTTATAAATAATATGTATAACGTTTATTCTGTTGTTCTCGGGCTTTATTGCGTCTTAAACCTGTACTACCTATATTAGGTTTGGTACCCAGGTAATTATTAAATTATTATATTTAATAATTCGTTGATAATAGTTTGACATATTATATGCTCATCTCCTGTTTGAATTAAATGCTCATCTCCTATTGGTATTAAATGCTCATCTCCTGTATGCATTCAATGCTATCTTTGGTATTAAATTCAAAAGGAGACTTTAATGCATGCTTTTCTAATATAAGACTAGACCCATTACAGACGATTGAACAATTCACAAAAGGGGAAGTTTTTTTTTTTGAAGGTTCAATTATTGTTTTGGCTTGAAGTTTAAAACTGGCAACATTTCTTTTTCGAGCAGTTAGTGTTTCAAAGAAAAAAAGGTCTCAAGTATTATTCAATCGCTGCTGTTCAGTTGAACACCACCGGTTACCAGACGCACCCCGTTTTAGTTCGTGTTCTAGCAACTCGTTCATTGTACCTCGGTGTCTCACACGGTTAATTATTAACCACAAGAGTATTTTTTTTCTCATCGGTAGATTAATTATTTTATATACCATATTTGCATGTTTGTAACCATGATCCTGTTCGGTTCACTTTTGGTGTTAATTATTATATATATATTCCGCTGCGTTTATTAATTACCTTTTTAATTAATAAAATATATCAAACCAGTTTTTGATAAAAGTAAAATTGACACCTCTGAAACCCAACAGTGGTATCAGAGCCACGCTTACAACATGCAAATCGGTACCGGTCCTTTTAACCGGAATTAGAATACCAACTTTAATTTTATTAAAGTTTCTATTCTAAATATTTTAAGGGCAACTTTAATTTTGGTTAACATTTTATTTGTTTTGCTTAACCAAAAGATTGCCCGGTATTTTTTTGTGATTGTTGTGGAATATGTAAATCTGGCCCGACCTTATTTTATGGTTGTATATTTTATTCGGTTTTGTAATTATTATTTTTTGCCACTGAGATGGTTCAAAGTTGTAATAATTAATTTATTAATTTGGCCCGTCATGTGGTTCAAATTTGTAATAGATAGTTCTTTTTGTCTTTGTTATATTTACTTGTTAAATATTGTTGATACGAAGACCCGAAGAAAACCGAATGCCAAGAGGAGTCTTGGAGTTAGTGGGAGTTGCTCGAAACAACAAGATGCACTCAAGTCCATCCTTGTGGTTGTTTGTGTGTTGTGACCCCGTGACCCGTTTGATCTTGCTATAAGGCTCTAGCAAGATCGGACAATTTTTGGCCATATAGATTTACATATTTATTTTGCTATTGTGGTTGCTTTTATCTTATAATTTGTTGTAACATAACCAACCCAAATACCAACATGATTTTAAAAGGAGTTTTAAAATATAAAAAACAATCACATTAAAACAAGTTCTAAATTGTTTTTACAACTTGTTAAAGTTTTTTTTTGTAATAAAACAAAGGTTGTTTTTGAAACAAATAATAACCAATTAAGTTTTGCAAATTAAACTAGTTTTTATTTTCAAAACTGTTAACTTAATAGTTTTCTATTAACTTAAAATTGGTTATTCCAAGTCGCGACAAACTTAGTTTTAATAAGTTATTTAAAACTAAGAGTCCTGAGAGATGAAAGGGTTCATCAAGTTGTCACGACTAAAATATATACTAAAATTGGCTCTTGCGACCCTATTTGGTAAATATTAAAATTAACCCATAATTAAAATCAATAGTCTATGCCATCCTATCACAAGCTACACTTGGAACGTAATGCGAACCATCAGTGTTTGGAGCCACAGCACCGCACTTGATGTCTAGCTTATCCTTCCAAGGTGCAAGGGTTTCGTTGACACATCCGGCCCTTCCACAAGTACCTTCTTTTAGGACGACTATTACTTTTTCTTTTCTCATCACATGCTCCAGCTGTCTCGAAAGTAAAAAGTCGGCATAGATGAGGCTAAACGTATCAATGCATAGACAAGAGTTGTCTTAGCGGCCTCATATCCGAGAGTTGTGCAATTCTCACAATTGACACTCGTTGTCAGTCTGCCTAGTCACTTATTAAAGTGTATGCCACAGCTGCCTTTAATACTGATTTAGCCAGATTCTCATTCCTTGCTTTAATTACTGTAATGGGTCATTAATTAAATAAGGATATATACATCGAAAATACTAATTAAATAATTTTTGCTTAACAGATGTCTAATGAAAACAACTCCTCTTTTGCTCTCAAGTCCATACTTGAGAAAGACAAACTGAATAACACCAATTTTCTTGAGTGGCACCGCAACTTGAGAATTGTTCTCAAAATGGCAAAGAAGCTTTATGTTTTGGAAACCCCAATCCCAGCTGCACCTGAAAATAATACTGCTGCTGCGAAGAAGGCTTTCGACAAACACAAAGAAGATGCCATAGAAGTTGCTTGCCTCATGCAAGCCACCATGTCCCCAGATCTCCAAAAGAATATGGAAGACATGAATGCCTTTGACATGATTGAGCAACTCAAGGGCATGTTCCAGAAACAAGCCCGTCAGGAACGCTATGACACCATGAAACAGCTTATAAGCTGTAGAATGCAAGAGGGTTCCTCAGTTAGTGCTCATGTCCTCAAGATGAAAGGCTACATCGATCAACTAAACAAACTTGGTTATCCTCTCCTAGATGAGATGGCTGTTGACTTCATTCTCAACTCTCTTTCCAGTCACTATGATCAATTTGTTATGAACTTTAACATGAATGACTGGGTAAAGACAGTGCCAGAGCTACATGGGATGCTCAAAACGGCAGAGATGAACATTTCCAACAAAACAAACCAAGTGTTAATGATTCGATCTGGTGGTGTTAAGAAGCCCAAAACAAAGAAGAAAAGTTATAACAGCAAAAACAAAGGAAAGGCTCCTGTTGCTGCCAAACCTGCCACCAACAAGAGTAAGCAAGTTGTGAAAGCCCCTCTTCCTGAAGAGCGGCAATGCTATGAGTGTAACAAGATGGGGCACTGGAAACGTAACTGCCCCGAGTATCTTGCCAAGCTCAAGGTGAAGAAGGCTAATGGAGAAGGCACTTCTTCAGGTATTCTAATATATGTTATTGAACTTTTCACTGTTTCTAGCAACACATGGGTATTTGATACCGGATGTGCTTATCACATCGTTAATGTCTTGCAGGAGCCTGAGAAGTGGAGGAAACTGAAACCAGGAAGCATGGAGCTAATTGTTGGCGATGGAAATAAAGTCCCAGTTCTAGCAACTGGCACATTTAACCTTACATGTCCTTCTGGTCTTGTTGTTGTTTTGAACAATTGTCTTTTTGCACCTGGTTTGACCAGGAACATCATTTCAGTTTCGTTGTTGTTTGAACAAGGTTTTAAGTACGCTTTTAATGGTATTGCTATTTCTGCCTACTTGAATAATATTTTTTATTTTGAGGCTAAACTTCGAAATGGTATTTATGAGATAAATGTTCAAACTGACAATAATATATATAATCTTTCTAAACGTAACAAAGTTGGTATTAATGAAACCTTTCTATGGCATTGTAGACTTGGCCACATAAGTAAGGCACGCATAAAATGGCTCCAATCCAATGGGATTCTTGAATCCACTGGACAGGACTCCTTTGATGATTGCGAATCTTGCTTAGCTGGCAAACTCACAAAACGTCCCTTCACTGGTATTAGTGAACGGGCCAATGGTCTGCTAGGACTCATTCACACTGATGTATGTGGCCCTTTCAGAACCATGACAAGAAACCATGAAAGATACTTCGTTACTTTCATCGACGATTATAGTCGATATGCTTATGTCTATCTTATGAAGCATAAGCATGAAACTTTTGAAAAGTTCAAAGAGTTTCAAAATGAAGTAGAAAACCAGCTTACTAGAAAGATAAAAATACTTCGATCAGATCGAGGTGGCGAATACCTCAGCTTAGAGTTCCTCAATCATCTCAAAGGGTGTGGAATAATTTCAGAACCCACTCCACCTGGCACACCCCAACTTAATGGCGTGAGCGAGAGGAGAAATCGAACCCTACTTAATATGGTTCGATCGATGATGTGTAGAACTAACTTGGCTCACTCCTTTTGGGGTTATGCTCTTATGACTGCCGCCCGCATTGTCAATCTGGCTCCGACTAAAAAGGTAAACAAAACCCCATATGAGATATGGCATGGGCGTAAACCCGATTTGGAATACCTAAAAGTATGGGGATGTGATGCATACATCACCAGTGATGCTGATGATAAGCTTGATCCTCGAGGCGAAAAGGTTGTTTTCGTCGGATACTATAAAAGAAGCGGATATTATTTCTACCATCCTGATGCAAATGTTATTTCCATCAAAAGGAAGGGACACTTTCTCGAGGAAGAACTTCTTAATCGAGGAACTGGAAATAATGTGGTTGATCTTGAAGAAATTCAAGAATCAACAACAACCGCTGATGAAGTCGGAACGTCTGAACAACAAGAAATTGTTGCTGATAAATCAGACATGAACACAGGCGTTTGCAGAAGTAGCAGGACTCGTAAAGAACCTGACAGATACCTTTGGAATCTCGAAGGTGCTGAAGTCTTGGTAGTAGATGAATCTAATGATGAACCTACTAACTACAAATCTGCTATCTCAGATCATGAATCTGCGAAATGGCTGGAAGCCATGAACGCTGAGATGCAATCTATGCGTGATAATCAAGTCTGGGACTTGGTTGAGCTACCCCCTGAATCTCGGGCAGTAGGGAGCAAATGGATTTTCAAGAGAAAAACCGATATGCATGGAAATGTACACACTTTTAAAGCACGGCTAGTTGCGAAGGGTTTCACTCAAACTCAGGGCATTGACTATGATGAAACCTTCTCGCCCGTTGCTATGATCAAATCGATCAGGATATTGCTTGCCATAGCCGCGTACTATGACTACGAGATATGGCAAATGGATGTCAAAACTGCTTTTCTTAATGGGCATCTCTCTGAAGATGTCTATATGGTTCAGCCTGAAGGTTTTGTCGATCCCAAATATCCAAGTAGGGTGTGTAAGCTGAATAAGTCCGTTTATGGACTCAAACAGGCATCTCGTAGCTGGAATCTTCGTTTTGACCAGAAGATCAAAGAGTTTGGTTTTGTCAAGAATGAAGATGAGCCTTGTGTTTACAGAAAGGCTAGTGGGAGCACCATATCATTCCTCATACTGTATGTGGATGATATACTAATCATTGGAAATAACATCCCTATGCTTAATGAAGTTAAACACTATTTGGGATCTTGTTTCGCAATGAAAGATCTTGGTGAAGCAGCTTATATTCTGGGAATCAAGATCTACAGAGATAGATCTAAGCGGCTTCTAGGGCTAAGTCAAAATACATACATAGACAAAATAATGACACGCTTTAAGATGGAAAACTCCAAGAAAGGAGGTGTTCCTATGACTAAAGGAACCGTGTTGGACAAATCGCAATCTCCTACAACGGACATTGAAATTAAGCGAATGGAAGCAGTTCCATATGCTTCAGCGATTGGTTCTATCATGTATGCTATGTTATGTACTAGACCTGACGTCTCGTATGCTTTAAGCATGACTAGTCGTTATCAGCAAACTCCTGGCATCGCCCATTGGACTGCTGTCAAGAACATTCTGAAGTATCTGAGAAGAACTAAAGATATGTTCTTAGTATTTGGAGGAGTAGAAGAAGAGCTCACTGTAAGATGTTACACTGATGCCAGTTTTCAAACTGACCGAGATGATTCTCGCTCACAATCAGGTTTCGTATTCACTCTAAATGGAGGAGCTGTCTCATGGAAGAGCTCCAAGCAGAGTGTGGTGGCGGATTCAACCACCGAATCTGAATATATAGCCGCATCAGATGCTGCAAAGGAGGCTGCTTGGATGAAGAAATTCATAACCGATCTCGATGTGGTTCCTAGCATTAAGAAACCCATTGAGATATTCTGTGATAACACAGGTGCTATTGCTCAAGCCAAAGAGCCCAGGTCTCATCACAGGGCCAAGCACATTCTAAGAAAGTTCCACTACATACGGGAAGTTGTGGAACGTGGAGACATCGTAATAAGCAAAGTAGACACAGATCAAAACCTAGCAGACCCGTTCACTAAGCCCATGACTCAGGACAAGCATGATCAGCACATGGATGCTATCAGGCTTAGATTAGCTAGCAGTATGTTTTGATTTAGTATTTGGATGTACGAACATTCAGTTGTACCTTTTGAATTCACCTTTGATTTACTGGTTAAATGCAAACTTTGAATCTTACAACTGTGTTCGATTTTAATACGTTTAATCCATGAATCTTGTATTCTAAATTATCCGTAGTCGGTCAGACTCGTGGGAACGACTCTGAATTAAAACTATTCTGACTTTGGACTCAAGGAATTGACTTCCAAACTCACAGACCTCATTATGAATGACGTTGGATGTAACTCGCATAAAATTATCTTCATGGATCTTAGTCATAAGATGATTTGATATTGGTATACTCATTTAGTATCCTCTGACCTGAGATACATATTAGAACTTCCGTTTACCAAGGATTATTCTTTGATTATTGTCAACCGCTGTCGCGTAACTGCCAGTCATAAAGGCTTTAATTGGGAATAATTCTGATGTTCAGTGGGAGTTGTATGTAGTCGATAAGGGATTCTGTACTCTTACATGATATGTAACAGTTAGACATTGTGGCGCCCTCGTTGATTCAAACTGGTGAAGTGTAAGGCCTTACCCAAACTTACTGTGTGTTTGTTCGGACCACTTTGACTCTTGATCGAGAACAATGATAATTGAACACCATATGAGAATGAACTTAATCCATGTCTCATTGATTCAATTGATGTCTTTTACAGAAAGGATGAATGACAACAATTACCATAAGTCTGTTGTCTTGCATTAGTAAGTTGTTACTAATGACAAGGTGTTTTGGTTAATGACTTTAAAGTGTCATACCTTGTTGGGGGCAGCCATGTGCAGCTAGAGCGCCGCTGACTGTCTGCGTTGAGGATTTTATCGAAACCCGTCCAAGTGGGAGATTGTTGGAATTATATGTACGGGTTCGATAAGTCAACGCTGCTGACCAAGCTATGACCCGTAAGAGTTACACCTTGGGCAATGAACACTAAATCCACTTAACTCGATTAACTGGTAATCACGAACAATTAACGAAATAAACGGACTTATTATTTATACTATTTATAAATAATATGTATAACGTTTATTCTGTTGTTCTCGGGCTTTATTGCGTCTTAAACCTGTACTACCTATATTAGGTTTGGTACCCAGGTAATTATTAAATTATTATATTTAATAATTCGTTGATAATAGTTTGACATATTATATGCTCATCTCCTGTTTGAATTAAATGCTCATCTCCTATTGGTATTAAATGCTCATCTCCTGTATGCATTCAATGCTATCTTTGGTATTAAATTCAAAAGGAGACTTTAATGCATGCTTTTCTAATATAAGACTAGACACATTACAGACGATTGAACAATTCACAAAAGGGGAAGTTTTTTTTTTTGAAGGTTCAATTATTGTTTTGGCTTGAAGTTTAAAACTGGCAACATTTCTTTTTCGAGCAGTTAGTGTTTCAAAGAAAAAAAGGTCTCAAGTATTATTCAATCGCTGCTGTTCAGTTGAACACCACCGGTTACCAGACGCACCCCGTTTTAGTTCGTGTTCTAGCAACTCGTTCATTGTACCTCGGTGTCTCACACGGTTAATTATTAACCACAAGGGTATTTTTTTTCTCATCGGTAGATTAATTATTTTATATACCATATTTGCATGTTTGTAACCATGATCCTGTTCGGTTCACTTTTGGTGTTAATTATTATATATATATTCCGCTGCGTTTATTAATTACCTTTTTAATTAATAAAATATATCAAACCAGTTTTTGATAAAAGTAAAATTGACACCTCTGAAACCCAACATTAACTTCATGAATAGGCAGGCAGGCATACTAGAATCATATGTCTCCTACTTCTATACTAATCCAATATTTACCTCTTTACCTAATTTTATATTACGGTCTGAATTATATACAATCACATTTCCACAATCTACACTGTGATACCTTACGCAATCCCACATCGTTTTGTTCTGCCTATGGAGTACGGACAACATACTGCTGTAAGATGGTAAAATACTTAAATTGATTATGAATGAAGGTTGTCATACTATATATAGAGATCATAAGAATGAGCCCGTAGGCTCACACTAATAAAACCTAATAATAATATACTCCAATAACCGGGCCGTAACTAATGGCCCGTCTCAAATATCACCAACGCGTTTTGGTCGCACTGGATATGGGTGAGAGCAAAATTCCACAGTTAAACTTTCTTAAGTGGGAGTAACCTAGTGATGGGTGGCATGTCTATGAGCTCCTAAATGTTCTTAAGTGGGAATAACCTAGTCCCGCCAATCCCCTTGCGCCATGTCACTCGGTCTATCCACTACCCGATTTAGTAATGCCACTATCTTAAGACATGGACCCCACCATTTGACCCCACTCTCTCTCTCCATACACACAACTCTCTCTATCTCTATCTCTATCCTCTTATCACACTTAAGACCCTACCCTCAAGGTACTACTACCGGCAGGACCAGCGGCGGTGTGCGGCCTGCGGGTAGGGGTACCCGAAGGCAGGGGATTGAGCACCCCGGGTCCCCTAATGAACAAATTGGTTGGTACGAAGGGGCCAGATGTCACATACAGGGAATTACATGTCGGGTGGTGATGGCTATTGTTCTTTTGGGGGAAACACTCAACAAACAAATCATGCAATGAGGAACAATCACCACATTATTAAATGCAATTTTTTTTAATATTAACAGAGGCATGAGTGTCTAATAAAATGCTTAAAATGAATAGATAAGAGAATTACGGGAAATCAATTTCGAAGGCACGTTTTGGCGTCATGGAGAGCAGAGGCGAGAGAATTAGCGGCATCTGCAACAAGAACTTGGTAGGATTTAGGCTTGTAAACTGATACTCCGACCTTCCGAGCAGTTGCCGGTGTAGAAGAACCGTCGTTGCTGCTGCAACTTTTTTGGGGGAAGACGAGGAATTGAAGAGTATTCGAACAGGGAAGAGAGAGAAAGTAGGAGAGAGAGAGAGTAAGATAACGAGGGTGTGGGGGCTTGGGTTGGGTCATCAGCCCACCTTAAAAAAAATGGGGGTGTTTCCAACGTGTTGTTAGTATTGCTGGAACGTTTTTTTCTAATACGCTGTTTGACCACGTTATAACGTACGTTGTGCATCGACGATCTATGTGACAAGTGCTATCTCCCCCTCTGTCCAATGCACCATGTTCGGTTTTTTTTTTGTTGTTGGTTTGGTTGAAAAACATTTGTTATTTGGTGTGGGATTGGTTAAAGAAGATTTGTCAATAATTGTGGAAAAAATGAAGTTTGGGATGGGTATTTATATGTAAAAATTTGTAAATTTCTTAAAAAAGTTGATTTTTTTACTTCAAAACCACCATTCCCAACGGCTATGGCTAACGGCTACCCCAAACGGTCCAGTTCCACCACCAAATCCTAGCCAGCCACCTCAGACTGCCCCCCAACACTGAGCTTCAAAGCCACGCTAGCAGGGCAATGACGCGGCCAACGCTGGCACGATGTCGGTTAGCCAATGTTGCCTGGCATCCCCCCACCTCAACCAATGCCCCCACACCTGCTAGTCTTAAAGATTAAACTTTTATTTATTTATTTACTGAATAAATACATATATGAATAATCACAGTTAATTATATTTTAATTTTTAGTTGTGTAAAATGCCAAAGTGGTCCATATAGTTTGGGCAATTTTATCAATATAGTCCAAAGGTTTTATTTATCATCCGTTGATCCAAAAATGTTTCAGTATTGTCATTATGGTCCAACAACTAACTTAACCCGTCTATTTTTTTGTTAAATGAGGGGAAAATGTGTCTTTTTGAGTTTATTAAAAATAGAAAATTTTAAATAGAGTAAATTGCTAAAATCGTCCCTGATGTTTATTCACATTTGCTAGATCCATCCAATAAAATATTTTTTTTGTCATAGGAATTACTGAGGTTTCAAAAAAGTTGCTAAATTCATCCAAAATGACTAATACTCTAACAATACTAAGTTGATAGAGGGGTAATTTAGTCATTCTTGTAAGTTATTTACTTTACCTTTTTTATAGATGTGTTTTAGTTTGGAATCTCTAGTAATTGGATCATTAAGTTTTGAGATTTTTGAACACTATAACATGATGTTTGAAATTATGATATTTTTTAATAGCAATATGAGTTTTGATGATTTTTTTAAAATATTTATTTTTATTTTATATCTAAACCTGAATACAAAACAACATAACCCGAACTAAGCTGAACCTGACCAACCCAAACTTTAAACGGGTTAATTATTGGGTCATTTTTCCTAGCAAAAAAACCGAACAATATATATTCTTAGGAGTTATACTGCAGATTAGTGATGAAGTTCCAGTAGAAGGATGATGGATACATGAGTCGATTATGAACACAAACATTTTTTTCAACAGAATTTTTTTTTTTAAAAAGGTTATTGCCTGAGAAATTTTCGTAGTGGTAAGCATTTGTTTATAACAAACTTGTAACATTTATGAGTACCGAAACTTATTGCTTTGAGGCAAGGTTAGCATTGCACTAGAAGTTTTCTTGATACCATGATCAGAATCAAAAAAACAAATTGTAATTTTCTTAAGTAAGAATGAGTTATATAGTATTGCAAATTAACGAGTTAACTGCAAACTTGAATAACACTTAAGATATTCAACATGTGAATAATGACTATATTCTTTGTGTACGATATTTTTTTAACCAATTTATTTTCAAGAAAGTGTTTTGCAAGTGAAGTTGTTTACAAGAACGTAAGGAGTGGAGATATTTGGATACAGAACCAGTCGGGTCCTTTCTTCTGCTGATGGGCATTAGAATGCCTTAAAAATTCTAGGATCCAATATGAATCCTACGATTTAGATCAGGTAGATTAGGTCTAGTGAGTTGTCTTTCTTCGTATGATGGATCATTTGAAAGCATCAAAACAACTTCAGACATGGCTGGTCTTTTCGAAGCTGGTGATTGAGTGCACAACCAGGGGCGAAGCTTAATGGGGGCGGGGGGGACGTCCGCCCCCCGGGATTTTTCGCTCAGTAGTGTTATATATGTAGTTTTCGTATAGAAATTTGTGGGTATATACGTTTTCACCCCCCCGGTTCTATAGAAATTTTTGGGTATATATGTTTTCACCCCCCCGCCCGAAAAATCCAAGCTTCGCCACTGTGCACAACAAAGTGATCTCAATGACCTTGTTTACATGTTTTTCTTCGTCTGGATTGGCGTCCATTGTCTGATCAGCTAGCGTTACAACTATTTGATTTTCATACAGCTTCCATGCCTGTGAGCAATCGTAGCAAAACAATTTTAACAGGTTATATCTTGCCCTCATTTTAACCCTAAATTAACAAGATATAACCTGTTAAAAAAGGGTAAATTAAATAAATTAAAAGGACTAAATTACCCCTCTATCAACTTAGTATTAGTCATTTTAGATGGATTTAGCAACTTTTTTAAAAACTCACTGGTTCCTATGAGAAAAAAAAAAAAAAACTTTTTTTTGGATAGATCTAGCAAATGTAAATAAATATAACGGACGATGTTAGCAATTTTCTCTTTTAAATATTAAAATAAAACTAATAACCTTGCCCTACCCCACCCAACCCCACCCCACCCAACCCCAACCCCTCTCCCTCTATCTCACTTCTGTTCTGCCGCATTATCCACCCTCTATCTCACCCGGCCGGAACCCTTTAAAACCCCATGAATATGCATTCCTGGCCCATGTTTATCATCTACGGATTGTAGATATAATAGCTAAGATTCGTGGATCCATTATCACACTCAAGATCTGCAAACGTGGTGGATCCATTATCATTTTTCAACCTAATTCCACATTTTCACCCCCAAATCAGGATAAATATATCAACTTATCAAGTGCAGCAACCGTTTGTTCATTCTTGTAGCGTGCGAATTTTATACTTTAATGGCGGAAAAACCCTCAATTTTGCCTGCTAACTTGAATTCCGATTCATCAACCATATGTAAGTTATTATAATCTCTCTGTCTTCGTATTCGTAACGGTTTAACTTGCTATCAATTGATGCTCTTTTACGTGTTTGTTATAGAGTGATTCAGTTTCAAACAGTTGGTAAATGCCAGAATCCATCACATGGGTTTCACAGTTGTTGGTGATCTTTGAAGGTTTTAAAGATTCCTTTTGCATCCTTCTTTGAATAATAAGTATTTTTTTTTTTTCATTTAAATGCAAACCACTATATTTCAATCACCAGGGCAAATTACATAAGAATAGCAGGTAGACGAGCAACAAACTGCGCCGCCATCCCTTTCTGAATAGAAAACCCTAATCTACTAAAAACAAAGCCTCGCCCCTGATGGGCATTTGTGATTGCAACTTGAAGGTTAGCTGCTTAAGTTAATATTATAATTTCTTTACATATAGTTGAGTTTCTTTTTGTTCTGTTACTAAGATAAATGACCTTTTAATTACTTAAAGTTACTGCCAAAGATGACACTTTCTCTTGTAATGTTTGACAAAAAAAAATAAAGTTGATAAGTTGAACTCAAGTTCTTATTACTCATTCAGTTATTGAACTTAAACTTGCTATTCTAATGTTATGAACTATAAGGAATTGAATTGAATAAAAAGTATACAAATAAAATCTTTAAATCTAACAAATTGAATAACAAGTCAAAACGAAGTAAATTAGGAACCAAGTTTGGTGAAAAAAAAAAACAATTTCTTTTTTTTACTATAGACAACGGCAATGTTTGGTGAGAAGATAAAGATCGAATATTTGTACCGGTTTGCCACTATAAGTGAGTGTTGCAGTTCAAGTCTTTTAAATGAGGAAGCAAAAGTGCACCATCATCGATTTGCACCTGCTTTCGTTTCTGGTGTCACTGTGTTTACAGGTAAACCTTGAGTCGATCCTTCATGATGGCGATGTTTTGACCGGTGAGTCCTAAATTAATCCCCTGAATGTGATTAACAATAGGTTAGGCTCTGTGATACAGTTTATGGTTCTTAATTACCTCATATTTTGTTTCTTTGATTCCAGCCTAACTATTGAAGATGGATCTCTAAAAGCACAAAGAAGAGGTCATTTGATGCACGCTGTATGGGGTGGCAAAGCTCATTGTATTTTACAACAGGTTAAAATCAAGGTGGTATTTCATAGGTCAGATTGCAGGTCACATTCTATTGGTAGCGGGTCAGATTGCAACTTAATGTGTAACTTATAGCTATAAAGGTTTGTACTCAATTTGTTGCAACATTATAACCATATTTGTTAAAGGGGGCAATCTTGACCCAAAGCCTTCCAAGTGGGTCAGTTTGGGTTGCTTTTAAAATTATATGGGTTGGTTTAGGTAAGATATTTTAACTAAATGGGTCACGATGGGTCACTTGAAATTCCATCTTGTTATTTTCGGGTCAAAGCGGGTCGACAACATTAAAGAAATGGGTCGATGTGGGTTAGTGTCTTAAAGAAACGGGACGGGTTTCGGATCGGAATGGGTTCAGTTCAAATTGAATTTCGGGCCCATACCGGTTTCGGTTTTGGCACGACACATGTTTTGGATCGGAATGGGGTTGGTTTGGGTTGGGTTTCGGGCCGACACGGGTTTCTGCATGGGACGGGTTTCGGATCGCAACGGGTTTTGGGCCAACACGAGTTTCCGCACGAGACGAGTTTCGAGTCGGAACAAGTTTCGTACCGTTTCGACCAGTACCGTTTTGAATCGAACCCTTTCGGCGCGAACCGTTTCGACCAGTATCGTTTTGAATCGAACCATTTCGACCCGTACCGTTTCGAATCGAACCGTTTCGACCCGTACCGTTTCGAATCGAACCGTTTCGACGCGAACCGATTCGACGCGAACCGTTTCGACGTGTACCGTTTCGACCAGTACCGTTTCGAATCGAACCGTTTCGACCCGTACCGTTTCGAAAAACTTCCGGAAATGATAAACAAATCCATGAACCTTTTTTGAGTGGCCTAGAAATGATAAAAGTAATTCCGGACAAACTTCTTGAGCTGGTTATGTTGCAAATTTATATGCTCTGAGTGCTTGCTTGTGATTTAGTCGACGTTTGGATCAGGAAGTTTTGTGCTACTGAGCATATGACCTCTGATCCTACTTTAGTTGAGGATGTGTGAGCTTATCGAGAGAAGATGGAAAAATCTGTAACATTACTCATATTGGCCATTCCACCATCATGTGTGTTGTTTTAGTTTCAGGTCTTACAAAAAATCTTATGTCAGTCATGTATTGTTAAATTCTCATATCTTTGTTATGTTTTTGATGCTCTTATCGCATTTATACTCACAATAGCTATGCTATGTCTGCTGCGGTCACTTTCTAGCTCACTTTGGCATTCTAGACGTTGGGTTTTCTTAACTGTTTTTGAGCTTTGTGTCACCCTCCTATGTTCACCATTAGGGCTGTAAACGAACCGAACGAACACGAACAAGGCCATGTTCGTGTTCGTTCGCTAAGAAAATTAACATGTTCGTGAACTGTTCACGAACGCATACCGAACATAAGTTTATGTTCGTGTTCGTTCGTTAAGGAAATGCAGTTGTTCACGAACAGTTCGTGAACACTGGTCTCGAACACAAACGAACGTAAGCAAATAAAAACAAACGCAAACGAACATTTAACTTGAAAATAAAAAAACAAAGACATTGTTATCCTTAAACATTGGATATAAGTAGTTAAATACAACCATCAAATGATAAATCAAAACACAAGAAGTCGACTAGACTACCAAACGATGAATCAAGTTTAACAAATTTAGACATAATTATCCCCAAAAATGTCTTAGAATGTCCACATTTTAGCTAACTTAGAAAAAAATAGGGTTTCAAGTTTTCAATATGTTTAGATAAAAGGTTTATTATTATTATTATTATTATAATCAAACTGACACGAACGAACGTGAACGAACTTTATACCGAACGTTCACGAACGTAGTCGAACGAACGAGACCTGTGTTCGTGTTCGTTCGCTACGCTAACCGAACGAAATTTTTTGTTCGTGTTCGTTCGTTAAGCTAATCGAACGGACATAAACGAACTTCCCGCCGAACGGTTCACGAACTGTTCGCTGAACGTTCGGTTCGTTTACAGCCCTATTCACCATAGACCGTAGCTTTGGTGTGCAAGTACTGGTGATACTTATATTATATGAAGATCAATCAGGTGTTTCATTAGCATGCGAAACACAGACTGACATCCACTTCATTCGAGATATGGTGTTAGTTCCACTGCCTCAGATTCAGTATCTGCGACATTGTCTTGATTGCTGATGTTTTGGCGATTCAGTCGATCCCAACATTTTGCTTGCGATTGTGTTAGAACTATTTACTAGTATTGCATCGCCATCATGGCGATCTGTGAGTTTTGTTGGGTTAATCGGGTTTGGTTCGCGGGTCACATGTCGGTGCGTTATCGGGTCACGGGTTTGTTTACGGGTTATTGAAAAGGTCCATTATAGGTTGCACGTTTAAAGGGATTTTACCCATGTGTAGCTGCACGTTTTATTAATAATGGACCAGTAGAGATTGACCAATTCTAGTGGAGGGAGTGAATGTTGCATGAAAGAATTAGGTGGCGTTTGGTTCACGAAATGATTTGGAATTGGAATTGGAATTTATATAGGATTTAGAATTTGAAGGAATTGGATTTGGAATTTAAACATTCCAATTGGAATTGGAAATTGTTGGAATTGGAATCTTAATTCCATTTTTGTTGTGTTTAGTTGTCAAATGAATTGGAATCCATCACCCCGGCACCCACAACCACCAATTCAGGTCGAAACGGTACCACGTTGAAACGGTTAGCGTCGAAACGGTTCGATTCGAAACGGTACGGGTCGAAACGGTTCGGATCGAAACCATACGCGTCGAAACGATTCGATTCGAAACGATACAGGCCGAAACGGTAGGGGTCGAAACGGTACAGGTCGAAACGGTACGTGTCGAAACAGTTCGATTCGAAACGGTACGGGTCGAAACGGTTCGGGTTGAAATGGTACTGGTCGAAATGTTCGGTTCGAAACAGTACTTGTCAAAATGGTACGGGTCGAAACGGTTCGTGTCGAAACTGTTTGATTCGAAACGGTACGGGTCGAAACGGTGCGTGTCGAAAATGGTCGAAGATTCCAATGAATTTACTTTAATTCCTTCACATATAAGAAGGATTTTGAATTCCTTTAGTTAAAGGAATTTGAAGGAATTCAAGCCTAATTTCAATTCCAATTCCATTGTCAACCAAACACATGAAGATTGGAATTGAGATTCCAATTCCATCAAATTCAGTGAACCAAACATCTTAAGAGATGGAATTCAAATTCCAATTCTCTTGAATTCCTACGAACCAAACACCCCTTAGTCTAGATGTGTACCAGCTTTTTAGGAATAAATTAGTATTTTATTGTTATTTATCACTCCCACGTATGGGATATGTAAGGCTATATATATAGCTCAATTGTTTAACGAAAGATGAACCCCTTTTTGTTTTACTGAATAGAATATTCATTTTCGATAATATTATCATTCCATCTTTACCTTCTGTATATTCACATTCAATTTTACACAATTGTGAGTTTGTGTTGAGTGTGTTTATTGGGGCCTGAACCCATTGGCGAAGCTTGGGGGGTCGATTTTTTCCAATTCCGGGGGGGGGGGGGGGGGGGGGGTGGGGCGAAAACATATATACCTAAAAATTTCTATACGAAGGTACTGTTCATAACACTACACGTCGAAAAGTTTGGGGCGACGGGCGCCCCCTCCCGCCCCAAGGAAGCTGCGCCCCTACCTGAACCAACAAGTTTTTCCATGTGGCTGCTTTTAGGTCTCTATATCTGCTATAGTTAGTTGGAGAGTTACAGTTTTTTGCTTGATTTTTTGCCACTCATATATATAGAAGAGATGTGTAGTCATTTGTTAGTTCTGTAGTGTTAGACCATACATTGCCCCTTGATGTACAATCATTTTTTTTAAACATTTCTTTAACCAACCCGACCCGAAACCCGTTCCGACCCGAACCAAAACAACCCTTTTTTTAATTGACCCGTTTTGACCCGAACCCGTTTCGACCTATGACCCGACCCGACCCGTTTTCCAGGTCTAATATATGTTATTGTTTACCTAACAAATTATATAGAACAATTCAGGAACCACGGCGCAACGCGCGGGGTTTAATACTAGTATATTATAAACTTGCAACAAAAATGTGCTTCATGTAGTTGTACAATGTGCATAAAGTCAGTTTTGTGCTTATATATGTTGTATGTTGTAGTATGTTGTTTGTACGCTATACCTACTTAAAACCATTTGAGCTAATGTGGCTTTATATACACCTACACACACATGTAACCAAAATATCAACTTTGGTCCCTTTCTCTCTCCTTCTTCCCCGTAAAGGTGTAAACTGAATCTTTGTCAATCTTCAGCAACAACAATTGTAATGAAGAAACCATTGAAGGTTTCTTTGCTAAATTAGTAATAAGAAACCGTTGGGGGTTTCTGGAATTGGAAGGAACTGTGATAATGTAAACAAACGAATGAAACCAACCTGCACTTCGAAACTCTAGGTTGGCCAACACAAAAGTCAAACACTCAAGCAACCAAACAACATGACATGAATGTGCGATAGGGTTACATCAAGCTGCAACCATGCATCAAAAGCTTTCCTAACCGTGACTATGAGAATGAAACTAACCTAATCTTTGCATAATAGGGACTACTTGTGCCAAACAAGAGCAACAAATATCAATTGGAAAAACTTTGTAACAAATCTGCGACCCGAGTACGATAGATGCTAAGACAATCATCCAAGAACCATCACAATGCCAAGGGCCGTTTAACACAATCCAAACTGAGTCAACGTAACCGTGTAAAAGTTCCAATGTTTTCACTGTTGAATTTGTTAACGGTACATTCTCATAGTAAAAAAAATCAATTGAAACTACTATATGCTAATCTCCTATACATCAAACCAATTAACTTTGGGATACACGAAAGAGGGCAATTTATGATATTTATTGGATATATCATTATCATGTTTTAAAATTGTGCACAACCTAGTCTAGAAAGGGTTCCAAAGAATTCAAATGTAACAATTGAAGTACTGATTTTGTTTTGCTTGATATTTTTTAAATTTGAGATTGAGATGGGTTAGATGTATGTATTTTTAAAACATAATTTAATATGTTAAGACCTTTCGTATAACAATTTGCATCCCAATTATTGACTTATCTTGAAAGTTTCGCATTTTAATTGTTATCAATAAAGTGTATTTATTTTATTTTCTAACTATTTACAAAGTTCTCGAGGAGCCGAAACTTGGACAAAGTTCCGCCATGTCATCGAGCTTTATTCCATCACTAGTGATCGATTTTAGTGAAAATGCCCATCACTAGTGATGGTTTTTTTTTTTAAATATAAATTAACAATAAAACAATAAAATTATAAATTTCATTTAAATAAATCCTAAATTACAAACTAAAAAAAACTAAACATTGCAAATTAAAAAAAACCTAAAAATCTACGGCATCTCCCAACCCCACTTTTCACATATCTCGCGTTTGTGTTGAAGTAAGATTGACTTAAACGGTTCGTCGAGATTGTTGTGCGGTTGTAACAAGACGTTTAAATCACTATTTTTTTAGTTTTCGGTCAAGTGTCTAATATACTCCTCCTCACGTTTGAGTTTTGCCGCCGCAAGTTTTTCTCTTCTTTCTTTGGATTCGACCATTTCAACCAATTTAGCCTCTTTGAATTCAGAGATCGACTCCGCCACCGCTTCCTTTCCTAACTTGACGAATCAACATTTTTCTTGCGGCGCGACCTTGTCGGTGTAACATCTTGATCGGGTTGGTAGTTCCAATTCATTTGGGACATGTTACCCGACCCGGAAGTAGTGTAGTTCCCGGAATCGGATGTTTTTGATCTTTTGGGACCTCTTCTTCTCCTTAGAGCCGTCGGTCCATCTCACACCCCAACCGATGGCGGAAACATCGGGGCGTGGCACTGAGCGAAACAGATTGATCAAGAAAATCCATAACAACTATTAAGTGACAATATATTTAACGTTAATGTCCCATAACATTAACATATAAAGCATAAACAATCATTACAGATAATAGTCTCAAAAACAAATAAACTGTTCCGACAACTCAGATTTCTTATTTGGTGAGTTTCTAGACTTCCTACTTGATTCGTCACAGCAAACATAGCATCCTATCAACCTGTCACATACGTTAAAATAAGGTCAATACACAGAGTGTAAAGGTGAATACATAAGTTTGCGTAGCATATATTATAAGAAAGCGTTTACGCATAACCAGCATGTAACACATATAAATGTGAATCAAGTAAGCTATCGACAATGACGTATGCAACCGACATGACTGCGAGTTGTAGAATGCGCAACACATTATCACCACTGTGACCATGTAAAGTAAGGCCCTTAACAACCCCTGTCCACGACAGGTGCTGAGTCCAAACTATAGTACTATCATTGCTAAGGTGTCAGGCAAAACAATCACTGTGTAAACATAACATGCAAGCATTCATCGAGCCACCTATAACATGCGAGAGCGGTTAGCGTTTAAAAGTGTTTGCGTTGTGTGTTGATGTGTTTTGATAAAGAACGTATGTAACACCCAAAAGTGCGTTAAGCGAAAAAGGGTTCGAGCATACTCACAGTGCGTGTTTAGCTAGTAAACACAGACTTGGATTGAAATATCTATCCAATAATTATCAAAATCATTCTAATTTAGTAGAAACCAATCCAACGAGATTAAAATTCTGATTATATGATCAACATGTATTTTTATACGAAATAAATAAATTTACAAAAGGTTTTAATTAATACATAGTTCTATAAAATCATTTAATTACCAATAATTACAAATAATTATAGAAAAAATTCATAAAAATTTACTGGACATTTCCTACATATACAAAAACCAAATGGGGGAATAGAGCCAGGCAGCTGCCTGGCACTCCCCCATTGGACCAACACGTTTATTGTTTTATATCCATTTTAAAATTACGTTTTTGTCCCCAACTCAAAATAAAATTACGTTTTTGCTCCAACCTCAAAATAAAATTACCCTTTTTGTCCCCGTCTCAAAATTACGATCTTGCCCTCAATTCAAAATTACGACTTTGCCTGGCACTCTCCCATTGGACAACCAGTTTATTATTTTATATGCATTCTAAAATCCCCATTGGACCAATACGTTTATTGTTTTATATCTATTTTAAAATTACGTTTTTGTCCCTAGCTCAATATAAAATTACGTTTTTGCTCCTAGCTCAAAATAAAATTACGCTTTTTGTCCCCGTCTCAAAATTACGATCTTGCCCTCAATTCAAAATTACGACTTTGCCTGGCACTCTCCCATTGGACAACCAGTTTATTATTTTATATCCATTCTAAAATCTTTGTCCCTCTCTAAAATTACGGTCTTGCCCCCAGCTCAAAATAAAATTACGCTTTTGTCCACAGCTCAAAATTACGATTTTTCCCTACATTCAAAATAAAATTGTGGTTTTGCCCTCAGCTCAGAATTACCTTTTCGCCCACAGTTCAAATTCAAAATTACGGCTTTGCCTGGCACTCTCCCATTGGACAACCAGTTTATTATTTTATATCCATTCTAAAATCTTTGTCCCTCTCTAAAATTACGGTCTTGCACCCAACTCAAAATAAAATTACGCTTTTGTCCATAGCTCAAAATTACGATTTTCCCTCCATTCAAAATAAAATTGTGGTTTTGCCCTCAGCTCAGAATTACCTTTTCGCCCACAGTTCAAAATAAAATTTTGTTTTTGCCCCCACTTAAAAATTACGATTTTGCCCTCTGTTCAAAAATGTGATTTTTCCCCGTTTAAAAATTGTGATTTCGCCCTCAATTCAAAATTACGTTTTTTACCCAGTTCAAAATAAAATTATGTTTTTGCCCCCAGCTCAAAATTACGATTTTTCCCTCGGTTCAAAATAAAATTGTGCTTTTGCCTCAAGCTTAAAATTATGATTGTGCCTTTAGTTCAAATTTATATTACGTTGTTACCCCAAGTTAAAAATTACGAATTTGCCCCTGGGAAAATTTTCAATTTTGCCCCAGGTTCAAATTAGTAATGCCATTACTTTGGCTTTTGTCAAATTACGATTTTACCCCAGTCAAAAAATACAACTTTCGCTCAGTTAAAAATTACAATATTGCCATTGTTTTAGTTTTTTAACAAAAAGTATAAAAGTGTTTTGTTTTAATTGGTTGACCCGATTTAACTGTTTTTCGTGTCAATGAGCTGACTAACACTCGCTCATTTTTCGGTCATCGCCCCGCAAAGCGGGCGAGGCACCAACTAGTATATATATATTCTGAAATGTCAGGTAAAAATATTTAAAAGAATTTAATCAACTTATTTAGTATATTTAAATGATTTAAACATAATTTAATCTAGCAATATTCATAATGAATCCAAATAAATTCTAAAAATTCCCAAAAATTCAGCATTGCATTCTAATATGATATATAACTCTAGCATAAAATCAATTTCATCGAAAACATAACCTAGGATCAAAAGCCCCAAATGTTAGAAAAGAAGAACCCTAATTTCTACAAATTTTAATTCGTATAGATAATGCCCTCTATATCAGAAATTGATAGAGGGGTATTGTAGAGCTCGTTAAAATAATAAAGTTAGGCTTTTGAATCACCTGAATTGGAGTTCGTATGAAGAAGTTATTGCCTCTTCAAGTTTGGTGCCCTAGATTGTGTTCTTGAAGAAATTCGCGAATTGAAATGAGGATTTGCAGGTTTTGTTTGTAGAGAGTGTTGTGTAATGATGATCTTGACCATAAATTGTCGTTTTCAAGCAATGTAGAACCTGAATCAAGAGGTGATCGTTCACATGCTCATAACTCATCAATGGTGACATAAATTTGATAATAAACTCACTTGATTTCATTAGTTATGGATCGGTTATGATATTGATTAACCTTCTCCATGTTAAACGAATCGTTTAGGACTGAACAGAAGTCCATACGTCGTGAAACGAGGCAACGATGGTCGGGTATGGTTTGGTGGGATCTGGGTGAAGAAGAAGCTGAATTTCGTCGCTTCAACATGTGTACATAACTAAAATATAGTGAGCTGTTAACATCACAAGCTGCAGAGTAGCTGGTGACGCTGTTGTTGTGCAAATGGCACACCTGGGTTCGAGTATTGTTTTGAATGTTGTGACTTCTTTCTTTTTTGTTTCCTAAATACAACTTTCAGAATAAGACCAATCAACCCCTCAACTTCTAAAATTCAGTTTGGAATTATGTTAAATCAAGACCCTCCCACTTGTAACTTGGTTTAATCCAACCTAGTTAGGTGGTTATTTCCTAAAGCAAATCTAACTTTGTTTAATACCCTAACTGAGCTAATGGTTCCAAGTTATAAAAGACTTTCCAATAATTGCATAATTAATCCCATGTCATATAATTAACATATATAACGTCGTTAAAACCTCCCTTTTAATATTTTACCCGAACTAACCAATATTCTTTATACGATTACTCATTTTTAATCTGGTTTATTACCCATCTTGATACGTAACCAACATAAAATAATAAGATAATAAAATTTAATAAAATTCACATTTTTAATTTCCAATGGGTTCGATTTTGCAATCTAGGTCGGGTTTCGGAGATCCGTTTTTTGCGGATGTTACAATAGCGAGTAGCATAGCAAGTAGCGTTGCGAGTAGTGTAGCGACTATTGCGTACGAGAGTTAATAGTTTGTGTTGCGTTTAGTTAGCGCATGAGATTCGGTAGCTGTGTGAGTTGTGCGCGTTTATTGGAGCGATGAGCGGAAAACAAATAAGTCTCCGAAATAGAAACATTTAAATAGATAAACATATAAATCACATAAAATCGATAACTCGTACAATCAGCGATTGCAGGCTTAGAATCGAAATATAATGTCTTGGGTGTTAGACATCGACTACCCAAAGTGTTTCGACTATCCACAACGACTCCGAGTACACGCTTTGGCCTAATAGACTGTGCTCTCGCGCGCAATTAGGGCGAACGACACTCATCCTTCCAGTTAATACGTGAATCAAGTCATTGGAATACATCGAGACCTTGGTGAGAGTTTTGTAAAAATCCAAATAGAGAGTGGAACGTGTTACTAAGATGCGGGTTTCACCCCTAACCTAATGACTTCGTTCCTGATAGTATGGCAAAACCGCGGGATAGAGATGGAGAATTTCATCAAGATATGGATTTCACTCTTGACTCAATGAAAATTCTCGTGTTGATTGTAAAAATACGCGTGGAGTGAGCGACTTTATCGAGAGTTCTCGGTTTTCACGCCTGATCTTGACCAACCACTCGGTTGTGTTATGCGAGTGTTTTTGTAAACGTGTGTATCGTGCTAGCCTTAGGAAAGGCTAAGTAGTTTCCAGCCTTAGGAAAGGCTGTCTTCGTGCGAAGCTGTAGTATGCGGTGTTCGCACGAAGATGTAGTTTTTGAGCAAGAGTAACAAGAGTGGGTTCATGCAAAAACCACTACTGGGATAGAGCGGGTCTGTTGGTACTTAGACTATAGACTAGGTCAATCCTAAGACATCAAACCCGGACTAGGTCGTGTCTTTCCTAATCACCTATAGTTATGACTCTGATGCCAATCTGTCACACCCCAACCAATGGCAGAAACATCGGGGCGTGGCACTGAGCGAAACAGATTGTTCAAGAGAATCCATAACAACTATTAAGTGACAATATATTTAACGTTAATGTCCCATACCACTAACATATAAAGCATAAACAGTCATTACAGATAATAGTCTAAAAAACAAATAAACTGTTTCGACAACTCAGATTTGGTGAGTTTCTAGACTTCCTACTTGATTCGTCACAACAAACATAGCATCCTATCAAACTGTCACATACGTTAAAATAAATTCAATACACAGAGTGTAAAGGTGAGTACACACGTTTGCATAGCATATAGTATGAGAAAGCATTTACGCATAACTAGCATATAACACGTAGAGATGTGAATCAAGTAAGCTATCGACAATGACGTATGCAACCGATATAACTTCGAGTTCTAGAATGCGCAACACATTATCACCACTGTGATCATGTGAAGTAAGGCCCTTAACAACCCCTGTCCATGACAGGTGCTGAGTCCAAACTATAGTACTATCGTTGCTAATGTGTCAGGCAAAACAATCACTGTGTAAACATAACATACAAGCATTCATCGAGTCACGTATAACATGCGAGAGCGGTTAGCGTTTAAAAGTGTTTGCGTTGTGTGTTGATGTGTTTTGATAGAGAACATATGTAACACCCAAAAGTGCGTTAAGCGAAAAAGGGTTCGAGTATACTCACAGTGCGTGTTTAGCTAGTAAACACAGACTTGGATTGAAGGGAGTGCGTTAGAGTTTAGCCTGAGCATTGAACAGTAGCGTAAGCATTGAACAGTGCGTAAAACAACGTGTCGAATACTTTAAGTGTTGAATGGTGAGTCGAACGGATAGGGTTATCCCATCCGAACGGATGGTCATCCAGACGGATGACCATTCGGACGGTTGACCATTCAATGAATGAGTGTGTTTGTAAAGCGTTTTGAAAATTTTGAAGTTTTCGTTATAGTATTTAAATAAGTCATCCGGTCGAATGGTCATCCGGACGGATGGCCATTCGATCGAGAGTTTGGAAGTTTGAAGTTTTTGTCAAATCATTTTGAACAAGGATTAGTTTAAAGGACAGTTCACCTGGTCGAATGGTCATTCCGATCAGATGGCCACTCGAGTGGGCGATTTGTTGGTTTGAAATTTTGTAAATCTTCTAAGTTAAAAATTTTGAAGTTTAACGGAGACGGCGTAACGACGTGTCAAAAAACGGGAATCCACACCTAGTCCGCTCAGTCGATCGGATGGGAATCACCCAATTCGATCAGACTAACCCTCCCTGATGAGATTTCATGTTCAACTCGTGACTCGGTCATCTTTCCAGTGGAATTTCGTTTTCAAGCCGGCTCTAAACTAAGGAAAGAGTCTAAAGTCAGATTGAGTCTAGATTCCATCAGTTTTTGGTAAAAAGTGAAGAAAAAGTTGAAGAAAGGTAGAAATCAGTTGAAAAAGGTTGAATTGTGTCGTATTCTCTACAAGAAATCAAGTTATGAGTGTGGAAATCCTTTAGATCTGAACCAAACTTGATGATATGACGTCACACAACCGATTGCATAAGCAACTGAGATGATGTCACCTTCAAGGGGTCCAAATCAGGTGATTTCGTGATGAAAACCAGAGATTTTGATGGAGAAGATGATGAAGAAGTGTGTAGTGATGATGGAAGTACAAGATTTAGGTGGAAATACTTACGAAATAGCTTTAAATCGTGAGAAAAGTGCTTGAGAATGACTTGGGAGCGAGTTGGGTCGGAAAGAGCTGTGACATCAGTGAACAGTAGAGTGTACAGGTATTTATAAGGTGAGAGAGAGATTAAGGCAGTGGACGAATTGTTCGGTCGGATGGCCATCCGATCGGATAGTCATCCGGACGAATGTTCATTCGATCGAATGGTCATTCGATCAGCCAAGTTGTGCGAGTTGGTTTTCCAACCTTGGTTTCGTGTGTTAAGCGTTGCGTTTGAGTGAGTTGCGAGTAAGCGTCGCGTTGAGATAATCACATAACATTTAAACAAATAATCACATAAATAACACACAATCACACAAATGCATGAAAATAAATCTGCTTTTCGAGTTTGCGTTGAGATTGCGTTGTGATAGTGTTGTGATAGCGTTTGGTATAAACATGCGATGTAATATGCAATAAAAAGCGTGTAAATAGTATGCGTTTTAATAGCGTTTAGTTGTGATAACTGCGTTTTGAATAAACATTGTGAACGCGTTGTAGATTATAGTTTAAAATATCGTTTAAGCCATTGAGATAATCGAAACCTCGAGAGTACAAGTCAATTAAGCAATAAATGACAGATCTGAGTAATGACCCGAAGAGTCGGATTGTTACAGTCCACCCATGTCGACCAATGCAACCGGTACCCACTTCGGGTGATGTCTCGCAACCTCCCATGCCGCCAAGTGTGGAAAAGTTTTATGCTTGTATAACCGGCAATAGTCTTCTAAGGCGTTTTTTTATGATAGTCGCATCGCTCGCTCCGCTTTGTGAATTTCAGGTCTAAAAGAATAAAAATAAAAACTTTTTATAAAATAAGATAAAAAAATAACAGTTTTCTGTTTTTTAAATAAAAAAAACTTTTTTCTGTTTTTTTTAAATAAAAAAAACAGTTTTATGTTTTATAAAATATAAAAACAGTTTTCTGTTTTAAGAATAAAAAAACTGTTTTCTATTTTAAAAAATCAAAAAACTGTTTTCTGTTTTTAAAAATAAAAAAACGGTTTACGGTTTATAAAAAAATAAAAAAAAAAACAGTTTACTTTATAAAAAACGTACCAATTGAATGAAACAAGCGTTAAATTTACTCATTTTCGGTTCAAATCTCCCCACTTCGAAGTCATTTAATCCATGTTATGTTCGGTCGAATAGGGAAGTTTGCCAAAACGAGATATAACTTGTCTCCAAAACAAGTCCCTTTTTTGATCATTCGAATGTTTATTGTTTTCGGAGATGTGCAAGTATGCCTTGAACAAGGCGACCTCCTCCTCGCTCCCCGAGCGGATGTTGGGACGATTTCAACTTCTTGATCGTCTTCTTCTTCAACCGGTTCACTATCGTCATCAAGTTGTTGTTGTGGTTCGCGGTATGCACAGACGAATTGGTGGATGAGATTGTTATCTTCTAGTGGGTCGACGTTGAAATGGTGGGTTTGAAACGTTTTTGTTTGAAATTGTTGAGGTTGAAATGGTGGAATAAAAGGTTGGTTTTGATACGGTTGGGTTTGAAATGGTGGAAATTGTTGGGTTTGAAAGGGTTGGTTGGGAAACGGTTGGGTTTGAAATGGTGGGATTGGGTTGGGTTCGTCTTGCAACCGAAATCTCGCCGGCTCGCCAAGATTAGCTCGAACCTTCGGTCATACGGCTTTTTTCTTCGAACCCGAACCTCGTTTGTTTGAACCTTCCATTTTGGGTTGAATTGAATTTTTTTGAAGTTTGAAAGATTGTATTTTTTGTGTTGGAAGAATTGTATTGTTTGGTATTTTAAATAATTGCATTGTGTGTGTATATATATAGCCAAATCATAAACAAACCGTCAAATTTTTTCACCAACGGTCATTTCAACGTTCCAAAATTTCAATTACAACGCATGATGATGAGGACGCGTTATAATCTCCACGCGTGAATAAATGTGGTGGTGGCGGTGTTTCACTACCTTCAACGCGTGAAGGATTTGTCATCACGGGGAGCCCCGGGTCACCTAACTCTAATGATTAAGAAACTTATAAGTACCAGGATTGAATATATTTTTTTCTAATTTATTCGTTGATGTTAGTTTAAATTTGAAATCCTACGATAGAGTTGATGTTAAACTGCATGTTAAGTAGGCTCGCATAAAGACACATGCCCAAAAGCCCAAAAAAAATCAAAGAATGTTTATTTATTTATACTGAAGATAAAATATATATAAAAATTCCTTGATTGCCTATGGGTGTTTATACATTATGCTGGCATGGAAAAACAAAATTCGGCTTGATGAATATATCATGGTCAATTTACGATCAGGGCATGAATTGGTTGTGGTTCTTGTGTTGTTTTATCTATCAAAACTTTCAAATGATTATATGATTCAAAGATGATTAATTTAGACTAAAAGAACAAAATATAGTTCACCTGCTATCCATATATGAGCTTCATTTGACAGATTTAGTCATGCACCTTTCATGGTTCACTTGGACTGGTTCAAAGTTTACTACAAATGACTGATTTCTACTTTTCACAAATTGGTCCCAATTTTAACTTGAAATGAAAGCTGATTACAGACTTCTCCATTTATGTCCACTAACATTGGATGACAGCTAACCTTGACTTGATCTAAATTACTTTATTCATCCATCACCCTCATTTATCATGTCCCCACACTGATGCTATTTGTGTCCGTATAGACTGGTGTGTGTACCATTCGTTTACTTGACTTGGCGTTTACTAGATGTTTAAGTCCATTCATACAGTCAAGTAAAAGCTATTATTGGTACTTATAAATATTCCAGTTTAGATTAAGCTCCCATCTCATCTTCTAAACTAATATCATACAATATGAGTGCTCCATCTTCATATTCTTGTTTCTCTTGTTTTCACTTGTTCTTACTTGTTGTTTTGGCCTTGTTTCGTTTATGCTCATCTAATCAAAACTCTCACTGCAATGACGTTGAGAGACAAGCACTTCTCCAGTTCAAGCGTGGCCTCACTGATGAAACACAACTACTCGCTTCATGGGTTGCTGAGAACAAGGACTGCTGTACATGGGCTGGGATAGCTTGTGATAATTCTACAGGTCATTAACCTAAATTCATTGGTTCTTTTCAAAACCTAAGGTACCTTAACCTTTCTCATTCCAATTTTGGCGGAATAATCCCTCCACAGCTAGGGAATCTCTCAGAATTACATGTTCTGTGTCTTGGAAGTTTTCATGACGATCCATTTGAAAGAACGACCATGGCGAATATGAAGTGGTTGTCAAGTCTTGGTATGTTGCATCACCTCGATATGAGTGGCGTGGACCTTAGCAAAGCAACCGATTGGCTTCAGGTGATTAACACCCTTCCTTCTTTGGTCCAGCTACATTTGTCTCAATGTGAACTCTCAAATCTACACATGTATGTTCCAAGTGTCAATCTCACATCCCTTTCTGTTCTCGATCTTTCTTACAATAATTTTAACACTCCAGTATCACAATGGATATTCAGTGTAACTAGTCTAGTTTCATTGGATTTAACTTGGTGTCATTTTCATGGTCCTATTCCTAGCTTCCGCAATTTGACTTCTCTTGAGTTGCTTCATGCTGCCTGGACTAATTTCATGAATTCTTCCTCAATATTTCAAGAGTTGTCCAGTAGTAATCTCATCTCGTTAGATATTAGTTATTGTGGTATTTCAAGTTCAGTTCTAGATTCCCTTCAAAATCTAACAAATCTTATTAGCCTCGACTTGTCTTTAAATCAACTCACTAAGAGAATACCTAAATCATTGGGTAACTTTTGTAATTTGAGAGAGATTGATTTGTCTGGTAACAATATTGGCAATATTAGTTTAACATATTTTCTTGAAAGTTTTTTCGAGTGCAAATCACCTGCCTTGGAGTCATTATCCTTGTTCGGCAACTATATAACTGCTATAATTCCTCATTCCATAGGAAACTTGTCATCATTGGAGGAGTTGGATGTTCGTTATAATCGACTGGATGGCAGCCTTCCTGATAGCCTCGGACAACTTTCAAAGTTCACTTCTTTAGATTTTTCTTATAATTTGCTTACAGGTGTTGTGACAGAAGCTCACTTTATCAAACTAGTGAGCTTGAAGGATCTAAAAGGATCAGCTAACAAATTAATCTTAAGGCTGCAAGTTGCAAACTGGATTCCCCCTTTCCAGTTGGGAACCTTGTCTCTGAGAAATTGGGTTTTGGGGATCGTTACATCCTTTGTTGTGTTCCAGTGGTGTGACAAGTATGTATTTTCTTAATTTGGAAAATAATCATTTATCGGGTGATATTCCAGAGTGTTGGGAGAAATGGCTAGGGTTGGGTATCTTAAATTTGGGGAATAACAGTTTTTCTGGTGAGATTCCAAGAACATTGGCTTCTTTACATTTAACTTATCTGAACATGCATGGGAACAAGATCTCCGGAAGATTACATTCCTCTCTAATGAACTTAACAGGTCTAAATGTTCTTGAACTTGGAAGGAATGAACTTACTGGAAGCATTCCAACATGGATTGGAACAGAACTTACTCGTTTAAGAATTCTTAACCTTAGATCAAACCGTTTTGAAGGAAATATTCCTCATGAGCTTTGTCATATTAGACATATTCAAATATTAGATCTTGCTCATAACAACCTATCTGGAAATATTCCGAGATGCTTTAACAACTTTAGTATCCTTTCCGGCATCGAAAGCAATTCAGAACAAAGCTTTGCTTACATCATTAATGGACCTGAAGCATTTATTGCTGCTGATTCATTGGTGACGAACGGACGAGAGGACACATATAGCAGTATTCTTCCATTAGTGATGTTGATAGACCTTTCGAGTAACAATCTCACCGGACACATTCCTAGTGAGCTAATGTCCCTCTTGAAGTTAAAATCGTTGAATTTATCAAGAAATCAATTAAGTGGAAGTATCCCAGAGAAGATCGGAAACATGAAAGAACTGATATCTTTAGATTTATCCGTAAACAGGCTTTCCGGGGAACTTCCCATGAGCTTGTCAAGTTTACATTTCTTGAGTAGCTTCAACGTGTCCTTCAACAGTTTGACAGGAAGAATTCCAACAAGTACACAGCTTCAAAGCTTCAGTGAGTCTAGCTTCTTTGGCAACAAACTTTGTGGAGCTCCACTAACTGAAGCTAATGGTTGTGAACCAGTTGAAGCAGCAACTCATACAATAGGAGAGAAAAAAGAAGACGATGGAGTAGATTGGGGGTTGATTATAAGCATAGTGGTTGGATTTGTTTGTGGATTTTGGATGATTATGGGTCCATTGATAGTGAGAAGATCATGGAGGATTGCATATTTTGGTTTCCTGAGTAAATTGAGGTATATGGTTTATGATGTTATACATAAGTATTGTTGTCACATGTTTTCTTCTTGATGTTGTAATATGTTTCATGCTTTACCTCAAATTGTTGTCACATGTTTTCTTGTTGATGTTGTAATATGTTTCACGCTTTACTTCAAAATTTGAAAACTTTGTATCAAAACTGGATAATGTTATGTCGTGTTGTTTGTGTTAGTAAATTTGTTCTTTGTATGATCATTTTCTTTGAAGCTGTAAAAAAGGTGTAAAATAGGACAGAAAAATTACTCAACCACAGGTTTTGATTAGCTATGTTGGGGGGTTTTATGAATTCTTATATTGATTGTCTTTTTATGTTCAATCTATAAAATAATAATATATATAGTTACGATAACTCTTATTTGTCATGTGATACTTAACTCTTATTTATCATCTGATACTTTAATAAAATGACTGGTTTCAATCCGATCTCATTTTGTTCAATACACAAACATATATGTTAAATATACTTAAAAAACTATTGTTAAGATGATCTAAGGTTTATGTGGTACAACAATTCCGGAGGCGGAAAACATTTTGGTATAACCGATTTCATTATCTTTACCCATATAACGTGTTAATAATAAAATATAACCGAAATTAACCAATTTTGATTTCACATAGATAGGTTAAAAGGTTGCTCCAATGCTTGCCCTTTGTCTTCAACATCAATCGGTAGAAAATTATATTCTGATACTTGTATATTCTTCACTATGACCAATAGGAGACCTAGTGACAAAAATGGAAGTATATAAAACTTTAGAAAAAAAATCAAGAGGAAATATGTGTACTGATTGATATACAAGTAAAAACAATATGAAATGATCATAACTAGGCCCCGTTTTTTTATCGGGTTCAACTTAGTTACGCCATGCTGATGATAACTCCAAATCAACATCTTCCTCCCACCATGTTGCAGTCTATAGAAAACACACCGAATTATACGAAATGTACAAAAAAATGGTAAACGGGTCAATTTGGGTTATGGAAGAAGGTCAAAAGTTTGAACTCTACAAAGCCTTTAAGGGGTCAAATTTGTAAGATAAAAAAATGACTAAATTGAAAACAGGCTACACGGGTCAAATTGATTGAAAGCCGCTCAAAGCGTATTCTATGCATAAAATTTGATTAAATCATTTTATTTAAAGAGGCATTACTGTATAAAAAATTTAGTTATTTATAAGCCTCGAAAAAAGAAAAGATGGATTACCATCAGTTTATTGAAATTTTGTAACGATGATAATGGTCAAATGAGCAATTTAGCCAAGAAACATCTTTTGAATTACCATCAGTTTATTATCTAATGATGATGATAACGATAATGATGATGGATGGGCTGATGAGTGATTTAGCCTGGAACTTTCTAGAAAAATACATCCTACGGGTGGAGGGTGAATTTTTGGAGGAACGAAAAGAAATGAGAAATTTACCTTACAGCCCCTGCGAAGGAACTCAAGTTGGCTTCCTTGTTCCTCCTTCAGTCCAAGAACCCTTAGCAGTTCTTCTTTCGTCTGTTCATACCAAACAAATGTCTATGAAAAATGTGTGGACTCGGGTTACCCTTTTATCCCTAACGGGTCGAACACTAAAATAAACAAAATCGGCTTGAAAAGAAACGGGTCAAAAACTAAGTGTGAAGTACTTACTTCATTAAGGGTGAAGCGGGTTTCACTTTCAGCAACACAAGCATACGAATTATCCGTTTGCTTAAGCATCACCTGCCAGGGTACTGCAACAGGGTACTGCAACAATAGTTGCAATAAACAAAAAAAACATGTTTCAGATTTATATAATTCTATAGACTGAAACATGCTAGTATTACGGTTTATACATCATGAATTTCAGTACATACAAGACAAGAAAGAAAATATGTCATTCCAACAAGCTAATTGTAGAAACCAATTAACAGGTCTTTTTTCTGATTATTAATAATTTAATGATGTAGCATCTTATTTGTCATTTTATTGTAATTGTTTTTAGAAGTATTTATCTAATAAATTATGATGTGGCATCTTAAGACATTTCATAATTTTTAAAGCTAAGTGTTCTAAAAAGATAACTTTTGTGAAACTTGTACATATATTTATTTCATATATGCATATATATGGCATCAGATGGGCGGGGCTGCTGACATGTCATCAACGTAATGTCAAAATTAATATTCTTACCAGGGTATTGGCGGAAGAGGGCCCCAGTGTAATTCACAATATATGGTGCTACTGCTACTGTCTTTACATTTCAAAGTAAAAATGTCTATCAAAGAAATGCCAAACACTATAAAAAAATAATTTAAATAAATAAAATCATAAGATTGAAAGAACTACCTTGGAATACTCTCTTATCCGAATATAAAAAACCGGAGTAAATTGAGAAAGAAATCGGTAGTGTAAATCTTTCGGTGGAAAACCAAGAAGACCAAGGTCAGCTCTGCCAAATCCAACCGTTCCATCTGTCACAGAGAAAAAATAAACTAAAATTAATGGCCCAAACAAATCCGCATAAATATTACCGCAACGTCTCGAGTTCCAGATTAAATAGAAGCGCGGGTGTTGATGGCCCAAAATTTTCCTGCACGTCAGCATGGACCAATATTGTTTTATTCAGATATTTTAATTATTGTACTAACAATATTGTTTCTAAACCATAATTCGAACATTAACTGTTCAGAATTTTTTATAGTGGACAAGAAGTGTTTGCTGGTCAACCCAACCGATTTTGTTCTTTTTTGCATGTAGGAAAACCACCTTTTTCAACCTGAACCGATTTGACCCGTTACTCAACCAATCGATATAACAGAAAATACACCCGTACCAGATATGTCTCGATGGTAGCAAGTTCACGGGTGCTGCAACAAATGAATACATAAAGCGTTGGCGGTTTGTCAGACTGCCACCTATCTGTGTCATAAACGGGTCTGTTATAAAAAAAATGTTATAAACAGGTCAGTTACAAAAAAAATGTCATAAACGGGTCAGTTATAAAAAAAATGTTATAAATGGGTCAGTTACAAAAAAAATGTCATAAACCGGTCACTTATGCAACAAAAATTGTAATTATTGTTGGATATCAAGAACACTTAATTACGAATTAATCATGCATCAAAAACAATAACATGGGGTCAATTTGGATAAATTTCGTCTGTCAACGAAAGTCAACGCAGACTGTTTTGATTATGAAATAGATCTACGTATCCATACAATTTTGCGCCCATTTATAGTCTATGAAACGGTATGCACAAGGTAGTTATACCCATTCGTTTGGGGTACCAGAAAACTGTCATTAACCGCCAATTAACGGCCTTTGACTTTCGTTTCCTGCCTTACATTCTAATTATTATATACTATATTCACCAATATGATCACAAGTATATATTCCTCTTTCACATTAAAATAAACACTGCAGTATGGAAGTTTGACTTTCGTTTTCTGCCTTGTGACCAGTATCTAATCTAAATACATAATCAAATAATCTAAGTCTAGATTACATTCTAATTATTATATACTATATTCGCCAATACGATCACAAGTATATATTCCTCTTTCACATTATAAAAAAACGCTGCAATATGCAAGTTTACAAAAGATTGTTTTTCCACAGAACTAACCTTCATTTTCATCGTCAAAATCAAAATCGAGTGTGTTCCTTATAGATTTGAAGAAGGAAGAAACAGGGCCAGCTGGAATATCATCCAACGAACCGATAGTGATTCCGTCAACCTGGATTAAGGACATATAAGGATTCATGAATCTCACATTAGGGTTTATAATGACATTAACATTTAAAAATTAGGGATTGTAATCCATGATCATCATACTGCTTTAAGCTGATCACCAGCAGAATACAACCGTTTTCAGATTGTATAAAAGAGATAACAAGAACATATTGCTAATGTTTCCACAAAGATATGTGCATATAAACTGATCAATAACAAAAGAGTTTTTTTGGAGGAGCAAAACAAACTTCAGTTGAACAGCATCTATTGCTTAAAGTGTACCAATATACATACTTTGAAATGTTAAATAAATCTTTAAAGAAATTAGTTCTAAAACGATTATTTCACTTACCAAATCAATAGCTGATTTGAATAGCTATGAGGCTCTACGTCTTTCTGGCTTGTCAGGGAACACCTACATCAAACAATAAGTTCGAAACGCGTATACCATCAACGGTTGACGATGAGGTGGCAATTTTGACCCGTTTACTTTTAAATGGGTTGATTTGGGTCATGTGTTATCTCAAATTTGGGACAAAAACTGTAGATACTTCAAATGAAGAAAATGAAATGAAAATAAAAATGACTTACAATCCAAGCTCGTGTTTCCCGAATTTCTTGTAGCTTCCTTACAACAGCCAATGCAAGTTGCATATTGGCATCAGTAAACCCATCTGAATTCTGAAGATCCCTTCACAATGTCATATTCGGGAAGTTTTTTACTTAGAAAAAAGCTTCTAGAAGCTTCATTTACAGAACCAGCAAGAAAGGATGAAGTCTATGAAGATACCTTATATGAAGAAATGATGGTAGGTAATGGCCTGTTGATGTCATCAATTTAAAATGTAAGCAAACTAAAAATAACAATTGAATAGTTGTCAATCAGACAATGTATATTCTCCAGTAAATAAATAAAGACTGATTAGCTTCTTGATTTCCCGTTACAAACTAACGATCATTCTTATTACTTAGTGAGAAAAGTGACTTAGACTCGTCTAGAGCCACTAGTATTGATAGCGGATATGAAGCCGGTGCAGCTGCTCATGAACTGTGGGTCCAAGCTTGTTTTTTTAAAAAGCGTGAGGCCCTCCAAGGTGTTTACGTCCCAAAAGCCAAGGTGCAAAGCGAGATCCTCCCGTACGCGAGACGTTGTTATATACCAAATAAGCTTTATGTACAACTGAAAGCTGCATCTCTCTCACCTCTTTTACATCCTTCATCAAACCCATTCACAATCTCTTCACCCTTTTGGTCGTTTTTGAAATTTAGCCTCCTCCAGACCCTAATTTTGACACACATGCGCCGCCTTTAGACCCTGAGGCGTTTTTCCGATAGCCCCGCACCTCAAGCACGCTTTTTAAACTAAGTATCCAATACCACAACATTAAATTTTTAGGGCACGGGGCCTTCTTGCAGATGAATAATTGAGCAAATTTTAGCGGCTCCTCATTGGGCAACGGGACTTGCAGCTGAGTTTCTGATGCTAAGAACTTGTTGGAGTTATATACCAAGTCCATTGAGCTGCTTTTCTTAGCCTGGAGTTATATACCAAGTCCATTGACTTCCATTTCTCTTTTAACTTCTTGAATAGGCAGGCGTTACTAGAATCATATTTCTCCTACTTCCATACTAATCCAATATTTTACCTCTTTACCTAATTTTATATTACGGTATGAATTATATACAATCACATTTCCACAATCTACACTGTGATACCTTACGCAATCCCACATCGCTTTGTTCTGCCTACGGAGTACGGACAACATACTGTTGTAAGATGGTAAAATACTTAAATTGATTATGAATGAAGGTTGTCATACTATATATAGAGATCATAAGAATGAGCATGTAGGCTCACACTAATAAAACCTAATAATAATATACGTGCTTTAGTGGGAGTAACCTAGGGATGGGTGGCATGTCTATGAGCTCCTAAGGGGGGAAGGGGTGTCCAACCAACATACCTTAAGTCCCACCAATCCCCTAGCGCCAGGGCCGGCCCTAGGGGCCGGGGGAGGACCACCGGCCAGGGCCCGATATTTCGGAGGGCACACTATTTTTAGAAAAAAACCGATATGTATACGTAAAAATTTCTTTTTTAATAGGGTATACCTATACAAACACCAACATAGACCCACTTACAAACTATTCTTATGCTTTAGATTAGTTATTAGCCCATTAGCATTAGGTTTAGACCTTTATGGAGCCTAATACCCAATTTCATTAAGGCCTAAGGTGTAACACCCCAAAATTTAAAAACACAATAAAGATCAATGTAGATAAATAATAAACTTAATATAACTAAGTTTATGGCAAATAATAGTTAAATGTGGGTTAAAGAATTAGAGTTGTAAATAGCAACTAAGTGTAGGGGGTAAAAGTGCAAAAGTGATTAAACTAGAAAGTATTAAAAACAAATTAAAATCCCAAACACAGTGAGTGTGTCTGGGATCGATTGAACAGGAAAAAAAGGGTGAAAACCCTTGCTTTTGCTAATTCCCTCAATTGATCAAGAAATTCAAGCCAAATCTGTTGCATGTCTCAAGATTTTCGAAAATCTAAGCCTAGATAGTGAAGTGGTAAGTTCAATTTTCTAAAATTATCTTTTGTAACAAGAAGGGTTCAACCCAATTCGATTTCTTTTATCCAAGGTGGGAAATCCTAGTTAGAATTGATTCCTAGAACAGGAATTGTGTTGATTTTAAGTTGCATGAAAGGATTATAACATAAACCCACTTGTTAGGAAGTTAGTAAGGGTTGATGATTATGTGAAATCATAAAACTAGGAAGTTAGTGTATAAGCTTATTGTGATACTTGAATAATGAATGAAATTTATGTAGAATGAAATAGCTAGGTGAATTTGAATGAATGAAATTGTTGGGTGATGATTAACTAGTAAGAACTTGCTTTATAGACTTGTACCATGTATCTTAGCTATAATGCCTACCAAGTGTTCGATAAAATGCCTGAAAGATTAATGTATATGTATTACGGAAAAATGGTGGAATGAATTGATAGACTAAATGAAAGAATGAATGTTGTAATGTAGGCGTAAAGGAAGAAGGTACAAGCACCAAGAAGACGGAAGGTGTGCAAGATCGAGGTATGTTGTGTTGCATACAAAAATCTTAATTTAATCTTGTCTTTATTTCAATAAATAGTTGTGATGTAATGATAATAGTGACTAGTAAGTAAGCAACAAATCCTTCGCGGATTTGGTTATGTTAATAAAGGTTATATTAAGCTAAGCAAGCCAACCGGTTCGAGTTGAACTGGGTCGAGTAACGAAATGGTACCGCTCGTCTAGAACGGGTGGCCATAAGTGTAAAGCGAATGTATGAAGTTCAATCCGTTATTCGGAACAAACTAAGATTATGTTGAAAGCAATTAACCCAACTATACGGGTCAAATGTGTATGCTTAACTCTTATTAAGAGTGTATATGCCAAACCCAAGTAATTGGGGAGTTGAAAGTGTAAGAAAGATGCAAGCTCATATATGAATGAAACTAAAATGAAGGAATTATGATTTAGCAAGTATGATGTCTAACTTTTAAAGCTTTGTTGTTGTATGTAGGTAAATCCTCACTTTAGGCGATTTGGAGAATCGGAGCGAGCACATGTCCATGTCTTGTTATACCAAACGCTTCCGCTAGCTTATTTTCAACTTTTTGGTTTACAACTTGTTATTTTGTCCAACTTTGTTAGTAGCCGTACATTTGTAAAACTTGTTGTCTTTGCTTTTGGGTAGTCGTATGTCGAACGGATCGTAGAATGTTGTTTAGTTGACTATGTTAAAAACAGGGGGCATGTTCGTTCTACGAACGGGTCATGCCCAATTTTTGTAGAAAAACTTACTATATATCAAAGTTGGTATTTTTAATGATTTTAAATTACTCTTGTAAGTAACTTATTATCTTATGGAAAAGCGGTTCTTACATAAGGGCACGTTTTTTGGAGTTCGAACAAGGTACACGAATTCTCAGGGTCGGCCCTGCCTTGCGCCATGTCACTCGGTCTATCCACTACCCTAAACTACCCAATTTAGTAACGCCCTTATCTTAAAACATGGACCCCACCATTTGACCCCACTCTCTCTCTTTCCATACACACAACTCTCTCTATCTCTCTCCTCTTGTCACACTTAAGACCATCGGGTAGTGCATAATCCAGATTCCATAACCTACCCTTAGGGTATCACTACCCGCAGGACCGGCGGCGGTGTGCGGCCTACGGGTAGGGGTACCCGAAGGCAGGGGATCGAGCACCCCGGGTCCCCTAATAAACAAATTGGACAATATTGGTTGGTACGAAGGGGCCAGATGTCACATACACAGAATTAATGTCGGGTGGTGATGGCTATTGTTCTTTTGGGGGAAACACTCAACAAACAAATCATGCAATGAAGAATAATCACCACATTATTAAATGCAATTTTTTTTAATATTAATAGAGGCATGAGTGTCTAATAAAATGCTTAAACTGAATAGATTAGAGAATTACGTGAAATCAATTTCGAGGCGCGTTTTGGCGTCATGGAGAGCAGAGGCGAGAGAATTAGAGGCATCTGCAACAAGAACTTGGTAGGATTTAGGCTTGTACACTGTGTTCCAGAGTTTTATTTTCAAGAGAATGAGAAGAGATTTGGATGGAAAGAAAAGTGTTATGGTGTTCCAGAGATTTTTTTTATAGGGAGAAAGAAAGAGAGGAAGAGATGGAGATGTGAGAGAATGGAAGAATTTTGTTTGTTTTCAATTTGGAAAGATAAACTTTCTTTCCTCCCTATACTGTCTTTCTTCCCTTTTCTTTCCTTTATTAAACTCAGGAACATAGTGGTAAACTGATACTCCGACCTTCCGAGCAGTTGCAGGAATAGAAGAACCTTCGTTGCTGCTGTTGCGCCTGATTGTATTCGCTGCAGTTTTATTGGGGGAAGATGAGGAATATAAGAGAATTCGAACAGGGAAGAGAGAGAAAGTAGGAGAGAGAGTAAGATATACTCGATCCCGCCGGGTATACCCGAAACCCGACACAAATGGGACCGGTATACCCGATACCCGACGAGTATTGGGCCGGGTACGAGATTAGTTTTAAAACTTTTTGCGGGTATGGGTCAGGTATGGAATTAGGTAATACCCGACCCGATTACTCGAACCACATACCCGTTTACCCGATCATATACTCAGATTTTTTTAATTTATATTTTTATTTTCCTTTAACACTTGTCTATTAGTGATTTATTTTAACATGTTTATAATGTAAAAGAATAAATTTTCTTTTAGTATATGTATTTGATAATAATATTTATATTTTATACGTTGTGAAATATATACATATAAGTGTATAAGTATTATAAAGTTATTATTAATTTATGTTAAAACTTATATTATGTAATGTATGTTTTTAATTTATAATAGTTGTTGTATAAATAATATATATATAATAATTATAATATTGAGAAAATGAATTTGGAAACCTAACGTAAATCTTTTAAGAAATTAATGGGTATACCCGATACCCGCGGGTATACCCGATACCCAACAAATACCTGATACCCAACAAATACCAGACGAGTATTGGGTTGGGTATGGGACACGATTTTACAAGCGGGTATGGGTATGAGTTTACCAACATCCGACCCATTGTCATCCCTAATCACGATTTAGAGATTAAACTATTATTTATTTATTTATTTTCTGTGTAAATAAATATATGAATAATCACAGTTAATTATATTTTAATTTTTAGTTGAGTAAAATGCTAAAATGGTCCATGTAGTTTGGGCAGTTTTGCCAGTATAGTCCAAAAATTTTATTTATTGTCGATCGGTGACAATGGTCCAAGAACTGACTTAACCCCGTCTATTTTTTTCGTTAAATGAGGGGAAAATGTGTATTTTTGAGTTTATTAAAAATAGAAAATTTTAAATATTAAAATAAAACTAATAACCTTGCCACCCCACCCCAACCCCTCTCTCTAACCAACACACTTCTGCCGTCACTACCAAGTCCCTCTTATTTATCACACTCAAGGTCTGCAAACGTGGTGGATCCATTATCATTTTTCAACCTAATTCCACATTCTCACCCCCAAATCAGGATAAATATATCAACTTATCAAGTGCAACAACCGTTTGTTCATGCTTGTAGCGTGCGAATTTTACACTTTAATGGCGGAAAAACCCTCAATTTTGCCTGCTAACTTGAATTCCGATTCATCTACCATAAGTAAGTTATTATAATCTCTCTGTCTTCGTATTCGTAACGGTTTAATTTGCTATCGATTGATGCTCTTTTACGTGTTTGTTGGGCATGTTTGACTAAGCTTATTATAGTTAAAAAAGATTTTTGGAAAAAGACTTTTGGAAAAGGACTTTTTGAAAAGAAGTTTTTAAAAAAAATGTTTGGATTAGCTTATTGATGTAAAATGATTAAAATGGGCATTCTTTTAGATATAAGGGGTAAAGAAGGGGTATATTGGTAATTTGTAGTTTGAAAAGTTAAAAGCTGGCCAAAAGTCACAATATTGTGATTGCTTGAAACCTCCTTTTTCTTCTTTGCAAAAAGTCATTTCTAAAAGGACTTTTGGCTTAGCCAAACACAAAAACAACTTATTGGCTTTTTGATAAGTCAATAAGCCAATAAGTTGTTTTGAAAAGCTTAGCCAAACATGCCCCACGTGATTCAGTTTCAAACAGTAATTGGTAAATGCCAGAATCCATCACGTGGGTTTTACAGTTGTTGGTGATCTTTGAAGGTTTTAAAGATTCCTTTTGCTTCCTTCTTTGAATGTGAAATGGCATTTGTGATTGCAACTTAAAGGTTAATTTCTTTACATAAAGTTGAGTTTCTTTTTTTCTGTTACTAAGATAAATTACCTTTTAATTACCTAAAGCTACTGCCAAAGATGACACTTTTTCTCTTGTAATGTTTGACAAAAAAAAAAAAAAAAAGTAAAGTTGATAAGTTGAACTCAAGTTCTTATTAGTAATTCAGTTATTGAACTTAGACTTGCTATTTTAATGTTATGAACCATAAGGAAATGAATTGAACCATAAGGTAAAGTATTCGATTTGTCTTTTTTACTATAGACAACGGTGATGTTTGATGTGAAGATAAAGATCTAATATTTGTACCGGTTTGCCACTGTAAGTGAATGTTGCAGTTCAAGTCTTTTAAATGAGGAAGCAAAAGTGCACCATCGTCGATTTGCACCAGCTTCCGTTTCTGCCGTCACTGTATTTATAGGTAAACCCTCAGTCGATCCTTCATGATGGCCATGTTTTGACCGGTGAGTCCTAAATTAATCCCCTGAATGTGATTAACAATAGGTTAGTGTAGGTCCCTAGAGGAGGATCTAGTAAACCTTATCCTTGTTATTTGACACGACCGCAAGTGCGGAATCCGAACGGGTATGTAACCGAGACAAGAACACACAAACACACACAAGGGTCAACGTTAAAGCTCAATATATTTCAACCAGAAGAGTTTAAAATACAAGATGATACAAGATAATGCTCTCACTAAACTCTCCTGTGTTCACTCTGTGTTCTATATCTTCTGTTGCTGCAAGCTGTTCCTTATATAGCAAAACCTTATCCATAGACCCTACAAAAGATACAGCTGGGCCCATACATCCACTGAAAGCCCACGAAGAATGTGAAAGTCCACGAAGAACTCAAGGTTCTTCGTCCAATATGTTCTTCGCCTGGGTGGGTTCTTCGCCATGCACATTCTTCGTCTCTTGTTCTTCGTCAGTCATGGTTCTTCGGCAGAATGTTCTTCGTGAACACTGGTTCTTCGTTGGAACCAATTCAGCAGTGGGTCTTTCGTGGAGAGGCTGCAGCTTGCAGACTTGAAGACAGCAGCAAACAGACTTGCAGAACATGCAGACTTGCAGATTACGAAGATCGCTCCGAGACTTGATGGAGGATATCGAGTCTCAGTATTCATTTCGTAGCGTAGTCGAACCGAACGAGTCGTATCCACAAAGTGTATCAACAGTTAGGCTCTGTGATACAGTTTATGGTTCTTAATTACCTCATATTTTGTTTCTTTGATTCCAGCCTAACTATTGAAGATGGATCTCTAAAAGCACAAAGAAGAGGTCATTTGATGCACGCTGTATGGGGTGGCAAAGCTCATTGTATTTTACAACAGGTTAAAATCAAGGTGGTATTTCATTGGTTAGCTTGCAGGTCACATTCTATTGTTTGTGCAAAAAGTCTTATATATGTTGTTTGTACGCTGTACCTTCTTAAAACCATTTGAGCTAATGTGGCTTTCTATACACCTAGACACACGTGTAACCAAAATATTAACTTTGGTCCCTTTCTCTCTCCTTCTTCCTTGTAAACTGAATCTTTATCCATCTTCAGCAACAACAATTGTAATGAAGAAACCATTGAAGGTTTCTTTGCTAAATTAGTAATAGGAAACCGTTGGGGGTTTCTGGAATCGGAAGGAAGTGAACCATCGCACTATCTATCTTCTCTATCATATTTCTCTGTCTCTTCAAAAAAAGTCTGTATCAAGGACATCATGGTGTCTTCTGGTGTTTGGTTGCCACGTTTTGTGTTAGGGGTTTTAAAACCTCTGTAATTTGATAGTCTTGAACCTGTGGTGTGTAGCCAAACTTCAAAGACTATGATGGTTTTGCCTGAGTTTTTATTTCTTGCCAGGAAACTGCGCAACTAAGGTGTTTGATGAAATGAATCATGGTACTCTTGCTGTTGTTGCTCCGCAAAAATGATTTTTTCGAAACCTAGGGTTTCAGGTTAGTTATTGATTATTTTTTATGTGAATTTGATAATTGAATTGTTTAATTAGGTTTTTTTTGTGATTTTTGTTTGTGAATTTGATTTTTGAATTAGGTTTTTTTTGTGATTTTTGTTATGATTGATTGTAAATTTTTGATGCGTTGCGTTGTGTTGGTATTTTGTAGATTAATGTTGAAATGATGTATGTACTATTATTTGGTAATCTGTATTTGTTAGAGCATCCACAATAGACATGTTTTTTTTTTGGTGTTTTTAAAGAGAGAGAAAGTGAGGTGGAGGAGAGAGGGTGTGAGGTGGAGGAGAGAGAGTGTAGTTATGTTTGTGGGGAAAAATGAGAAAAAATGGAGGGAATAAAGTTATGTGAGTGTGATGTAGGAGAGAGGAGAGAGTAGAGAGAAATAGTGTTTTTTTGTGTATGTGAGTGGGTCAAGAGAGAGAAATGTTCTTATTGATTGGGCAGGTGCCACATTAGCACCAAAAAACACCACCAAAAAACACCTCTATTGGTGATGCTCTTAGTGTGTTTAGGATCTAGACACGAAAGTTATGAAACCCTAGGTATCATTAACTCATCTCTCACTTATTAACCCTGTGTTGCTCTTTCTCGGTGTTTGTAAGCGTTCTGCTTTTAAAGTTCTACTTCTATTGATTTGATCCAGCTTGTGAAGTTGTTGTAGTTTGATGATTTGTTCATGCTTCGTTGAAGAATTGAATTGATCTGTAAATTGGTAATAAATTGCTTGGTTTAAAAAAGCGCGCCTTAAGCGAGCTTAAGCGCAAAGCGCATCTAGGCGCAAACCCCATCGCCTTGTGTGACATAAGGCGCACGATGTACAAGAAGCGCAGCTGAGGCGCGCTTTTTAGGGTGAAAATCAACCTAAGGCGCATGCTTTTTGTACATGGGGTGTTTCTATGCTTCTGAGTGTTGTACAACAGGCTTTTTATGCTGTACATTTATGGTTTTTTTTTCATTTTAAAACATATATAAAGCTTAATTATAGCTAAATCATAGATATTGGATGCTAAACACTTATGGGATATATAAAATAAATTATATAATCACTTTGCGCTTTGCGTACGAAAAGCTCACCGCTTTTGCGCTTCGCTTTTTAAAAATCGGTTTTAGACCTCATCGCTTTTGTGCGCTTCTCGCTTTTTTAAACCAAGATAAATTGTTTGATGCTCATATTCTATTTCAGAGCATACTAATTGGAGTGTATTAATCTGTTGTCTGAAGTCTTTATTTTGTTGATTTTGGTATGAAGTGTTAACTCTATGTGATGTTTGTGTTGAAAACATGAAATAGTCTGTTGCTTATTTGCATTTGCAGTCGTATATATTTATGTGTGAATTAATTACATGGCCTCATTTTGCTGATTATTGTGCGGATAAACTTGAAGATCAAAATTGTTTCTAGATCTCCATGTGGAGCGGTAGATGCAGAGGCTAAGAAAGTTCAAGCTAGCTGTGTTGTATTGGACATGTATGTTCAACTAAATTGTTATTTTTTTGTTTTAGTTTTAATTTCTTTCATTCCTTTCACTGAGCAAAATTCAACTTTTTCAGGAAGCTCAAACTTGAACAAAAGCATTGTATGGAAGACTTGCAATGCGACATTGTGAAGATAAAAAAAAACACAGCCAAAAGTTCTACATCTAACTTTAGTTGGATCACCTAAGAAGAAACCTGAAGCTGATTGTCCATTGCATCATCGTTTAAAAGAACGGAAACGAGTTTCGAGGCGTTTTCCCTTCGCCTCACGAGGCGTAAGCCTTGAGGCGAAACAAGGCCTAAGGCCGAGGCGGTATTAATAAATAAATATAAAAATAATAATACTAACTATTTTCATCATCAGATTCATCAAAATCATCAAAGACACTTAAAAAAGACATGAAATGCTTGAAATTAACACAAAAAGTCAAAACCATCAAAAACAACTATCAAAATCCCCTGAGGCGCAGCTTTTTTAGCGCCTCAGCTCCTCTAAGACGCATATACATTAAAAACACCATGAGGCGCGCCTCAGACTTGTTTTTTGGCCGTTTCGCCTCGAGGCGCACGTTGAGGCGCACGCCTCAAATGTTTTTTAAACCATGATCGTTTTTAGCACTGTAACCAACAGTTTGTTAAAAAAGGATAAGTCATTAGCCGGAAAGTTGAGATTGACCTTAGTTTTGATCGAGAATACTGAACTAAACATGGCGCAGAGTAGATGGGAAGCTGATAAGATTTAAGAACTTATCATCGTTTCTGTTCTGGTTGTTATTCAATTTTAGAGTATTATTAGTTTTGATCGAGAATTTTGAACTAAACAAGTGTTCTGGTTGTAAACACTTATTGCCCAAGAGCCTGTCATAAGTTTCTAATCAAACAATGGAAATTGGTTACCTGGTCTCTAGTATCTTTTTTGTTATAAAATAATAACTTAGGTGCTTAACATATATAGAAGCTAACATTTTGTATGCTCCTTTAGTTTGCAATACATAAGTCGCGAACCGGTTTGACTTTTTGTTTGTTTGATTGTCTCTCTACTTTTATGAAGATGTTCCTGTTTTTAACTTTTTAGCATATCTTTCAACAATTGTTGTGATGAAGGTATATAGTTTGGAACATGTTATGGTTTGTTAGGTTTGTTCACATATACAGATGATATAGGCTGCTCCTGTATTTTGTTTAATGTAGCCAAACATATATATAAGCTTACATTTTGTAGGATCTTGTTGTGTTTTTAAAAACTATTTGAGAGCTTTTTCAAGTTTTTCATAAGATCTTAGGTGATAGGTTTTCGAGTTTCAACCCATCTACATAAAAAAACTTGTTGATGGTCCTTTTTTTGTTTTATACGGGTCAAATGGTTAAAATAAAAAGTTAGCTAGAAAGGAAACGGGTCAGATGGTCGAAATTTACTACTAAACCTTAGATTTCATTAAAGTTTTTTTTTTATTTTTTTTTTATTTTGTTGTGTTTATTTGGAATGGTAATAAAGGCTGACCTTCAACCCTAAGGATATTGCACCTGGTATTACTTCATTCTTCAAATTATTTGCTTTAGGGAAAGATTCTTTTTACATCTTTATCAAAACATGTTTATTCATAAGTATTCATATAGTTTGTTATGTTCTTTTGCCTTAAATGTATTTGACTGCAAAAATAAAATGCTATGAATTTAAACAGATGTTGGATGAATAATTATAAGCTCATAAACATGTTTATAAGTTTATACAAAAGGCCAGCATAATGTACTGTCATAACCATGTAAATACATTCTTAGGTTATGTTTAAGTTTATTTGCCCTAGATACTTTTTTCGGATTGAAGATTTGATAGTTGATCCCTAATTTAGTGTTTAAGTTAGTGCGCGTATGCCAAATTTTGAGCCGTTTCTCTCCGTGTATTTGTTAATTGATTGGACATTGCAATGTTGTAGTGTTTTGCTAGTACCGTAAGGAACACATTACACCCGTTGCAAAGGCCACTGAGGTACCTTCTCTTTAAAATGAAGTTGAACAGAGCTTCTAGATACATACTCAACTGAAGGCTGGAAAGGTCAGAGGTATTTACCATTTTCAAATCTTTTTTTCACTGCTCATGTTCTAATATAAGACTTTTGGTTCAGCAGACACATATACTCTTATATATGGATGTGGTGTTTCCCTGGGTCATTATGCTTACAAAGGGAAACTGGAATTAGTGGACTAAGATATTACTTATTGAACTGAAAATAAGAACAAACAAAAATATTGCTTATTCAGGGTTGGTGAGCGTACTTTTAAGGTCATGTTTATGCTAAAGTGGACCAAGACTATGAATAGAGTTGATATAAAAAACTAGCCTGCTTTTAAGGTCATGTTTATGCTAAAATGGACAAAGAATATGAATACAGTTTGTATAAAAAACTAGTGTGCTTCTAAGGTCATGTTTATGCTAAAATGGACTAAGAATACGATTACAGTTTGCATAATCAACTAGCGTCCTTTTTGTTAGGATTTAGATCACACACACACGATCAATAAACGAAAGCAATAAGAAAAGTAGACACGAGATTTACGTGGTTCGGTCACAGTGTGTAACCTACGTCCACGGGGGCAACTAGGGTTTGTATTTTATTGAGTGATAATGATTACAAGTACAAGAGATATATTTATAGGCTAGAATTAGGGTTAGTCCCTTGCTAAACAAGTAACTAAACATCTGGGCCTAAAACACTTAAAGCCCATTAGGGTTAGGGCCGGCCGAACCCTTTCCCTTCTTCTCTCTAATTCTTGTCTAGCCTTAATGGGCTGGGCTGAAGACAACATCTCCAACAATCTCCCACTTGGTGTCTTCGGACCTCGAACTGCACCATCTCTTCTGTACTTCTGTAAAAGAAAATCCCCCTTGATCTTCAAAACTCCCTAGTTACCCCGCCTTCTCAGCATTATTCCTGAAGGCCAGCTGAAGCTATGCATAGCTTCAGCTTATCCAGCACCACAACCTTGGTAAACATATCTGCTGGATTCTTAGCACCTGGGACATTCTTCAAACTGATTAATCCTTCACTGATCAATCCTCTGACAAAATGATACCTCATCCCTATGTGCTTCGTCTTCCCATGATAAACGGGATTCTTTGCAAGTTTCACTGCACTTTCATTGTCACAATACAGCGAGTAGCCAGCTTGATTTTTTCCTAACTCTTTCAGAAAAGCTTTCAACCATATTAGTTCTTTACTGGCCTCAGCTACTGCCATGTATTCAGCTTCTGTAGTAGATAAAGCCACACTTTTCTGAAGTCTGGACATCCAACTCACTGCTGTTCCTCCCACTGTAAAGACATATCCTGTAGTGCTTTTAAATGTCTCTTTACAGCCACCCAGGTCAGCATCTGTATAACCCTTGAGAACCACATCCTTTCCTTTAAAACACAACCCCATCTTTGACGTACCTTTCAAATAACGAAGCACCCATTTAACTGCTTCCCAGTGTTCTCTTCCCGGATTTGACATAAAGCGACTGACAACTCCAACTGCGTGTGCTATGTCAGGTCTCGTGCATACCATAGCATACATTAGACTTCCTACAGCAGATGCATATGGAACTCTAGCCATATCAGCTTTTTCTTCTTCAGTTCTGGGACACTGATCTTTAGTAAGCTTGAGGTGACTTCCTAAAGGCGTGTTTCTAGGCTTGGTCTTCTCACTGTTCATACTAAATCTCTCTAACACTTTCCCGATGTACTTCTCCTGGGATAGTGTCACTGAGCCATCTTTCTTGCTTCTGGTTATACTCATCCCGAGTATCTGTTTGGCTGGACCCAAATCCTTCATCTCGAATTCTTTGGACATTTGCTTCTTTAACCTGCTTATTTCTTTCATGTCAGAACCTGCAATTAACATATCGTCAACGTAAAGTAACAATATGATATAAGAGTTGCTGAACTTTTTCAAATAGCAGCAATGGTCCATCTGACATCTCTTGTACCCTGACCTCTCCATGAAGTTATCAAACTTCATGTACCACTGTCTGGGTGCCTGTTTAAGACCATACAAACTCTTCTTCAATTTGCAGACCCAGTTCTCTTTCCCAACAACCTTGAATCCCTCAGGTTGTGCCATATAAATGTCTTCATTTAGGTCACCATGTAGAAAAGCTGTTTTTACATCTAACTGCTCTAGATGCAAATTTTCTGCGGCTACAATACTAAGAACCAACCTGATGGTAGTCATCTTCACCACAGGAGAGAAAATCTCATCATAATCAACTCCCTTCTTCTGCTGAAACCCCTTGACTACTAAACGGGCTTTGTACCATTTAGAACCATCGTGTTCTTCTTTGACCCTGAAGACCCACTTATTTTGTAAAGCTCTTTTATCTGGCGGAAGCTTTACTAAGACCCAAGTCTTGTTTTTATCTAAAGAGCTCATCTCATCCTTCATTGCATGCTCCCACTGGAGAAAATCTTTCATCTTGACTGCCTCAGAGTAGCTTTCTGGTACACCATTTTCTGTCAAGAGAATATAATTAACTGAAGGATTATATTTATTAGGCGGTTTACTAACTCGGGTGGATCTCTTGACCCAATTTTCTGACGGGTCAGGCTGCTGTGGAGGCTGTTCTTCTTCATGCTCTGAGCTCCTACTGTCAGAGACTTCTCCTGTCTCATTATATCCACCTTCAACCTCTGGTCCTGTGTCATCTTCAGAATCTGATTCGGGTTCTATAACTGGTTCATTCTTTTGACCGTCAGTGTCAAACTCAACCACTTCTTTCTGAACCTCAGACTTCTCCGAATTCCTGTCTTTGTACAGCTCTGCTTCATTGAATTCGGCATGTTTGCTTCTGACTAGCTTCCTGCTTTCATGATCCCAAAGCCTGTAGCCCATTTTATCAGACCCATATCCAACGAGCGTGTACTTCTTTGCTTTGGCATCTAACTTGTCACCTTCAAGATCAATATCATAAGCACTACACCCGAAGATTCTCAGGTGATCATACTCGACTGCTTTTCCCTTCCATTCTTCTTGAGGAATCTTGAATCCCAACGGTACTGAAGGCCCACGATTGATAAGATAAGCCGCGGTGTTAACCGCATCAGCCCAGAACATTTTTGGGAGCCCTGCATTCAATCTCATACTCTTGGCTCTCTCACATAGTGTTCTGTTCATCCTCTCTGCAACCCCATTCTGTTGCGGAGTTCCTGGAACTGTATTTATCATCCTGATCCCTCTCTCAGCACAATAATCTGTAAATTCTTTGCTGATATATTCACCTCCGTTGTCAGACTTCAAGCATTTCACCTTCAAATCAGTTTCAAGTTCAACAACAGCTTTCCATTTCTTAAATTTATCAAAAACTTCAGATTTATGTTTAAGAAAGTAAACCCATACCTTGCGTGTTGAATCGTCTATGAAGGTCACATAATAGCGAGATCCTCCAGGTGAAGCAACTGAAGTCGGCCCGTACACGTCTGAGTGAATCAGCTCCAATTTCTGAGCTTTTGGTGCTCTCCCTGTCTTCACAAAAGTCACCTTCTTTTTCTTGCCAAGGATGCACGGTTCACAAAACTCAGACTCGACCTGTTTCAGTTCTGGAAGCTTTCCCTTGGTAACAAGCATCTACATCCCCTTTTCACTCATGTGGCCGAGTCGTTGATGCCATAACTTTGATAGACTCGGCCCATCAGATACTGCATTAACCCCATCGGTTGGTACTTCAACCATGTATAGTGTACCTCTCTTCTTTCCTCTTGCAATGACCATACTGCCCTTAACAACTTTCCATTGTCCTCTACCAAAGTGGACATCATATCCCTGATCATCAAGCTGACCAATGGATATCAACATCCTCTTCAAACCAGGAATGACCCGAACATTCTTTAAGGTCCAAATGGTTCCCAATGGTGTTTTTAAGTCTATGTCTCCAATTCCTGTAATATCAAGACTGTGATTATTAGCCAAACGAACTTTACCAAAGTTACCTGTTCGTAGATTCTTCATCTTCTTTGTGCTAGAAGTAGCATGAAACGATGCTCCTGAATCCATAATCCAGTCTTCAACAGTATTTTCGACACAACAAATAAGGGCATCCTCTGAGTCTGAGGCTGTGGTAGCATTCACCTCCTTTTTGTCTCTATGAGGTTTAGTACACTGACTTCTAAAGTGCCCATGCTCATCACAGTTCCAGCACTGTATGTCTTTTCTCTGTTTTGCTGGTCTTGACTTGCTTCTTCGTTTTGACTTTGACCTTCCTCTATTTCCACCTCTATTATTACTTCTCCCTCTCCCCTCAGTACTGAGCAACGAACTTGTCTCTCCAGAATTCCTCCTTCTTGAGTCCTCATTCAATATCAAGTCACGAACTTTAGCAAAAGTGAGGGTCTCAACTGCCCCAGTGACTGCAGTAATAGTTCCTGACCAGCTGTCAGGTAATGAGGACAAGAGCAGGCATGCTTGCAGTTCATCATCTATCTTGAATTTTACTGAATTCAAACGAGACAAGTGAGAATTAAACAAATTAATATGCTCAATAACAGAACTTCCCTCTTTCATGCGGGTGTTGACTAACTCCCGTATCAGAAACACCTTGTTGGCAGGAGACGGCTTCTCATACATATTTGACAAAGCCTCTATGATTCCTCGTGCTGAGGTTTGTTCAGAAATATTGTAGCCAACATTCATAGAAAGAGTGAGCCTGATAGTTGACATAGCCTTCTTGTCAATGGCTGTCCACTTATCCGTTACAGGTGTAGGAGGAGGCTCTAAGGCTGCATCCAGATCCTTCTGTATCAGCAAATCCTTGATTTGCATCTTCCACCATCCGAAATTCTTCCCATCAAACTTCTCAATTCTGACTTTTCCATCATCAGACATCTTTGCTGAATAATAGAAACTAACCAGAGAACGTGAGAGAATAAACTGAAAAAAACAACCCTGAAATCTGACCTCGAAAAACATGCAGAAAAACCCGAAAAACGCAGCAGCGAAAATCGGTACAGAAATCCTTCTGTTTGAACGACGGCGGCTGGAAGCCCTAATCTGGTTAGCGGCGGCGGCGGTTCTGCGGTTCCGGCAAGATGGTAGGCGGCGGCTGGCAAAACCCTAATCTGGGTTAGGTGGCTACGGCGGTACCCGGTTGCCCTGGAGTAAAGCTGCGAAACTGCAGCAGGTCGGTGGGTGTCGGCGACCGAAACCCTAGCGGCGGCGGCGAAACCCTAATTAGGGTTTGCGGCGGCGGCTGGAGGCAGGAGGTGGTAGTCGGTGGTGTGTGTTCTTGATCAAGAGCCCGAGCTCTGATACCAGTTGTTAGGATTTAGATCACACACACACGATCAATAAACGAAAGCAATAAGAAAAGTAGACACGAGATTTACGTGGTTCGGTCACAGTGTGTAACCTACGTCCACGGGGGCAACTAGGGTTTGTATTTTATTGAGTGATAATGATTACAAGTACAAGAGATATATTTATAGGCTAGAATTAGGGTTAGTCCCTTGCTAAACAAGTAACTAAACATCTGGGCCTAAAACACTTAAAGCCCATTAGGGTTAGGGCCGGCCGAACCCTTTCCCTTCTTCTCTCTAATTCTTGTCTAGCCTTAATGGGCTGGGCTGAAGACAACATCTCCAACACTTTTAAGGTCATGTTTATGCTAAAATGGACAAAGAATATGATTATAGTTTGTATAACAAACTATTGCCTGACATGGTATTTGTTGAAAATAACATGTAACTTCGTCCTCTTAACCTAGTTTTTTTTAAGACCATGATGGTATTTAAAAATTGTTGATGAAGACCTGGTAGTTTATTTGGCAAAGTATTAATTTACACTAGTTTTATACATTTTGTTACAATACATACTTAATTATTGTTTAATATTTTGATGAGTAATGTTTTATATTTTAAGTTAATAATTTGTATTTTTTTTTTCCTATTGAAGGCTTTGGCAAAGTCTAAAAGACAAGATCTTGCTTGAAGTGAAGTTGAGAGGAGACTTATGAAACTATGATGCCGATTTACTAGTTTCTGTTTTTTTCATTTATATTTTTGAAGTATGGTTAATTTAAAACAGGTATTGTAGCTTTTTGGTGATTTTTTCTGCAGTTTATAAGCAAAATAAACTGGATTTCCTTTTTTTTTGTTTTTTTTAATATTCTGTTGCAAATGCGTTGCATTTTTTTTTCTTTTTTCAAACTATTCTGTCACAAATGCGTAGCAAAATTAGAAAGAACAAATATGATATGACGTAGGAAATGTGTTAAGAATTTCTAACACCATATCTTCGTTAGAAATTCGTTGAAAAGTGTGTAGTAAATGCGTAGCAAATATGAATTTGCAACACATTTGTGACAGAAAACCGCGTTAGAAATAGTCATTTTTCGAAGTAGTGTCTTTTGGTGTTTGGTTGTCACGATTTGTAGGAGTTTTAAAACCTCTATTAATTGATGTTCTTGAAGCTGTGATGTTTGATGAAATGCTTTCATTAATTCCTTGTTTGTTGTGGTCGCCAGCTTCTTAATTATGGTTTTGTGGGTTGTATGACTGGCTTTGTTGGTCATTATTTTTGTGTGCTTGTTTGGCTTGTTTGGTTTTGTGGGTTGTATGACTGGCTTTTATGTAGAGGTTTGTTGTATACAAAAGAGATAATTTTCCACATGTCTCCTCATATTTCTGTTTTGTTGTCTATAAAAAAAGGTTGGTTTGGTTAGGTTTTGAGTTATTTGTTGTGAGCTTGCAAACTCAAACTTCGAAACTCTAGGTTGGCCAACACAAAAGTCGAACACTCAAGCAACCAAACAACATGACATGAATGTGCGATAGGGTTACATCAAGCTGCAACCATGCATCAAAAGTTCTCCTAACCGTGACTATGAGAATGAAACTAACCTAATCTTCGCATAATAGGGACTACTTGCACCAAACACGAGCAACAAATATCAATCGGAAAAACTTTGTAACAAATCTGCGACCCGAGTACGATAGATGCTAAGACAATCATCCAAGAACCATCATAATGCCAAGGACCGTTTAACACAATCCAAACTGATTCAACGTAACCGGGTAAAAGTTCCAAAGTTTTCACTGTTGAATTTGTTAACGGTACATTCTCATAGTAAAACAATCCGTTGAAACTACTATATGCTAATATCCTATACATCAAACCAATTAACTTTGGGATACACGAAAGAGGGCAATTTATGATATTTATTGGATATATCATGTTTTAAAATTGCCCACAGCCTGGTCTAGAAAGGGTTCCAAAGAATTCAAATGTGACAATTGAAGTATTGATTTTGTTTTGCTTGATATTTTTTAAATTTGAGATGGAGATGGGTCAGATGTATGTATTTTTAAGACGTAATTTAATATGTTAAGAGCTTTCGTATAATAATTTGCATCCCAGTTATTGACTTATCTTGAAAGTTTCACATTTTAATTGTTATCAATAAAGCGTATTTATTTTATTTTCTAACTATTTACAAAGATCTAGATGAGCCGAAACTTGGACAAGGCCCCTCCGGGACCTTGCCACGACGTGCTCCTCGATTCAAGCTTTGATTTGACTGGTCGACCGCCTAAAACGGAGACCCGTAACCAAAGCTATTCGTTTGGAAGCTCGATCATGGGCCTCCAGAAATATCATGGCCTGATCCTCTACACTTGGGCCTGCATCAATTATAGTTGATTTAAGATTAATTTTAAGATTCACCTAATTACTTTTAGCCTATTTTTATATGGAGTAAATTACATTTTGCCTCCTGCTTACAAAGACGTTTTCTACTACACACTCGTATTATCCATATCTTGCAGTTTGCCTCCTCATGCTTGCAAAATCTAACAGTAGGGATGTTCATGGTTTGGTTTGGCCAGTTTTTAGATCAAACCGTGAGCCAAACCGTTAGTGACGGTTTTTTATTGTCGAAACCGAACCGTTGAAAATTAAAACCGAATCAAACTTAACAGTTACTCACGGTTTGGTTTTGGTTTGGTTTTACGGTTTGGGATTCGATAATAGATTAAACTTATAATAAAACCTTACGATCTAACTATACCTCTAGTCATTGGATTAAACTTAACTAAAGAAGTAGCAGGTGAAATCATAACATAGTTATAACAGGAACAAGAAAAGAAAAAAAAGCTTAGGCGACTGTGGAGGGAGTGAGAGAGCACGAGTGGGAACCACAATCAAAATTAGGATTTTGGGATGTTACATGGTCCTTGTAATTCACCAAAATTTTGGATTTGGTCCACGGCTTTTCAAAAGTACACGGATGGTCTTTGTGGTGTACACTCAATAACGTATTTAGTCCCCAACCAACAAATCTTAAGATTCAAGCATGGTCAAGTTAGGGACTAAATACGTTACTAAGTGCAAACTATTGGGGCCGTCCATGTATCTTTTGACAAAGTTGGGAATTAAATGCGTTACAAAGTGTAAACCATCAGACCATCCATATAAGACCATCCATATACTTATGAAAAGGTGAGGATCAAATTCAAAGTTCTGATAAACCACACTGAGTCCATCGTCTACTATACTCAAAAAATAAGGTCAAACCAATTGAGCAACTCACCATCATGTAGAAGGGTGTGGGGATATTAATAAACACAAAATTTATTACATGATCTTAAATTGATTGATTTATTCATACAACGGTCTCATTTACTAATTCTGTCGACTTTTAGTAAATTGTTTTGCAACTTGATCCAATTATCCTAACCAAAACTCTCTTCCATACCTTTACTTACAAAATGACCTCAATTACATCCACATATTTTGTTTAATTTTTATCTATAAACAAATAAATATACTTTTTCTCGTGACAACTTTTAATAATTAATTTATAAAAATAGTAAGATATATATATATATATATATATATATATATATATATGGATGAGTATACCAAATTTATTACATATATATTTTAGTATTGTAAGAATTACAAGCCTTAGTTTACAATACAATTATAAGGGGGGTAGGGGTGCTCCACTAGTGATGGAATTCCATCACTCACAACATTCAATCAAGTTCCGCCATGTCATCGAGCTTTATTCCGTCACTAGTGATTGATTTTAGTGGAAATGCCCATCACTAGTGATGTTTTTTTTTAAATATAAATTAACAATAAAACAATAAAATTATATATTATAAATTTCATTTAAATAAATCATAAATTACAAACTAAAAAGAAACTAAACGTTGCAAATTTAAAAAAACCTAAAAAATCTACGACATCTCCCAACCCCACGTTTCACATATCTCGCGTTTGTGTTGAAGTACGATCGACTTAAACGGTTCGTCAAGATTGTTGTGTGGTTGTAACAAGACGTTTAAATCACTATTTTTTTCGTTTTCGGTTAAGTGTCTAATATACGCCTCCTCACGTTTATGTTTTTCCGCCACAAGGTTTTCTCTTCTTTCTTTGGTTCGGCCATGTCCACCAATTTAGCCTCTTTGAATTCGGAGATCGACTCCGCCACCGCTTCCTTTCCTCAACTTGACGAATCACCACTTTTCTTGTGGTGCGGCCTTGTCGGTGTAACATCTTGATTGGGTTCGTCATCGGGTTGGTCGTTCAAATTTATTTGGGGCATGTGACCCGGAAGTAGTGTACGTAGTTCTCGGAATCGGAAGTTTTTGATCTTTTGGGACCTCCTCTTCTCCTTAGAGCCGTCGACCCATCCATGTCAACCAACGCAACCGGTACCCACTTCGGGTGATGTCTCGCAGCCTCCCATGCCCCCAAGTGTGGAAAAGTTTTATGATTGTATAACCGACAATAGTCTTCTAAGGCATTTTTTATGATAGTCGTCTCGCTCGCTCCGCTTTGTAGATTTCAGGTCTAAGAAAATAGAAAAAAAAACTTTTTTATAAAATAAGATAAAAAATACACAGTTTTCTGTTTTTTAAGAATTAAAAAAACTGTTTTCTGTTTTTTTTAAAATAAAAAAAAACAGTTTTATGTTTTATAAAATAAAAAAACAGTTTTCTGTTTTTAAAAATAAAAAAAACTGTTTTATGTTTTTAAAAATAAAAAAAAAAACTGTTTTCTATTTAAAAAAACAGTTTTATGTTTTATAAAAATTAAAAAAACAATTTTATGTTTTATAAAATAAAAAAACAGTTTACGGTTTATAAAAAATAAAAAAAAAACAGTTTACTTTTATAAAATAACGTACCAATTGAATAAAGCAAAAGTTAAATTTACTCTTTTTTGGTTCAAATCTCCCCACTTCGAAGTCATTTGATCCATGTTTCGTTCGGTCGAACCGGGAAGTTTGCCAAAATCAGATATAACTCGTCTCCAAAACAAGTCTCTTTTTTGCTCATTCCAATGTTTCTTGTTTTCGGAGATGTGCAAGTATGCCTTGACCAAGACGACCTCCTCCTCGCTCCTCCAAGCTCTCCGAGCGGATGTTGGGACGATTTCAACTTCTTGATCATCTTCTTCTTCTTTAATCGGTTCACTATCGTCTGTCACACCCCAACCGATGGCGGAAACATCGGGGCATGGCACTGAGCGAAACAGATTGTCCAGGAGAATCCATAACAACTATTAATTATAATATATTAAAGGTTGTTATGGATTCTCCTGGACAATCTATTTCGCTCAGTGCCATGCCCTGATGTTTCCGCCATCGGTTGGGGTGTGACAGATTGGTATCAGAACCATAACTATAGGGAATTAGGCAAGAATCGACCTAGTCCGGGTCGATGTCTTAGAAACGACCTAGTCTATAGTCTAAGTACCAACAGACCGACTTGTGCATTCCCTGTAGGGGTTTTGTACGAGTTTACTTGCTATTTCCGCTTACACTCGCTTTACACTATCACTGCACGTAATTTTTCGAAAATGAACGAGTTATTAGGTCGAGATTAGGTGTGAAAACCGCAAACTCTCGATCAGGTCGCTTGTTCGACCCGCATTTTTACTATAAGCAAGAGGATTTGCGCTGAACCAGGAGTGAAATCCATATTTTGACGCAAATTTTCCCCTTTATCTCATCAAAACAGGAACAAAGTTGTTAAGTGAGTGGTGAAACCCGAACCTTGACAACTTGTTCCGTGCTCTATTTTGGTTTTACAAAAAAAAAACTCTCACCAAAGTCTCGATGAGTTCCAACGACTCGAGTTGCGTAAATAACCGAAAGGATGCGTGCCATTCACCGTGTGTCGGTGATAGAGCACAGTCTATTAGGCCAAAACGTATACTTATAAGTCCTTGAGAATAGTCGAATCACTTTGGGTAGTCAACATCTATCGAGCCTTAGACAATCTATCTTCGATTTCAAGCTCGCAATCACTGATTTTATGTGTTTCGATTCTGAGCCCGCAACTGCTGACTCTGATATTTGTCGTTTTTACATGGGATTTTATGTGTTTTATGTGGTTTCACCTGTTTATGTGTTTGATTTTTGGAAGAATTATTCGCTTTTTGCTCCTCTCTTTGATCGACACACACAACTCGCACTGCACGTCTATCTCAAAACGTTAACAAATTGCTACTACTTGTGGATGATCGCATGCTATGTTAATTGCTATGTTACTCGATTATGCTATGTTATTCGCTATGCTACTCGCTGTGTATTCGCTAATCGCAATCGCTATTCTCAACCTCACGGACCTTGAATAATAGGTGAATACGTGTAATATATGTAGGTGAATACGTGCAAAGTATGGTGTTGCTTCTGTATTCTATGTGCCTTACATGCTTATATGCTCTATGTGCTTATGTGATTCTGTGGTTTATGTGCCTATGTGATTACGTGTTTACATGGCTATACGTGTTCCTGAGCTTTATTTAGTGGTAGTACGTGTGAGGTGAGATTCGATTATATAGTGTTTAAGTCCTATGGCGATGTCTATTGCAGACAATGTCGTCATTTGGATCATTCCACTCCCGAACTGCTCGTCGCAATCATGAGGATAAGCGTATCGCTTCTTTGGTCGCCAAGCAGATTGCGAAAGTTATCCCGCAAATCATTAGTGAGCTGAATGAAAACAGTAGCAAGTCCTCCGAAGAGTCCAGGACTGATTCGCCAAAGTCTGCTTTTAGCTTCAAGCAGTTCAAAGCCTGTGGCCAGAAAGAATTTACCGGCGAAGATGGACCTACGGCCATGTTTCAATGGTTTGATTCAATCGATTTGCACCTGCTTCCGTTTCTGCCGTCACTGTGTTTACAGGTAAACCCTCAGTCGATCCTTCATGATGGCCATGTTTTGACCGGTGAGTCCTAAATTAATCCCCTGAATGTGATTAACAATAGGTTAGTGTAGGTGCCTAGAGGAGGATCTAGTAAACCTTATCCTTGTTATTTGATACGCCCGCAAGTGAGGAATCTGAACGGGTATGTAACCGAGACAAGAACACACAAACACACACAAGGTTCAACGTTAAAGCTCAATATATTTCAACCAGAAGAATTTAAAATACAAGATGATACAAGATAATGCTCTCACTAAACTCTCCTGTGTTCACTCTGTGTTCTATATCTTCTGTTGCTGCAAGGTGTTCCTTATATAGCAAAACCTTATCCATAGACCCTACGAAAGATACAGCTGGGCCCATACATACACTGAAAGCCCACGAAGAATGTGAAAGTCCACGAACAACTCAAGGTTCTTCATCCAATATGTTCTTCGCCTGGATAGGTTCTTCGCCATGCACATTCTTCGTCTCCTGTTCTTCGTCAGTCATGGTTCTTCGGCAGAATGTTCTTCGTGAACACTGGTTCTTCATTGGAACCAATTCAGCAGTGGGTCTTTCGTGGAGAGGCTGCAGCTTGCAGACTTGAAGACAGCAGCAAACAGACTTGCAGACATGCAGACTGCTTGCAAAACATGCAGACTTGCAGATTACGAAGATCGCTCCGAGTTTCTGAGCTGGAATTTGGTTGAACTCATGCGTGCCCACACCTGCGGACACGAATGCAGCTCCGAAAAACCAGGGCCCGCGTGAGGCAGTTTTTTATACGCAACTCCAGTTCAGTTTTTGGCGCCTAAAAAAACCCTAATCTATCATAAACGTTATTCGAACCGAAACTTGCGCCTCACTCCGCTGAGGCGTACGTATAATTTTTGTCCCTGAGGCGCCGCCTCATATGCGTTTTTGCTCCGTTCCGCCTCGAGGCGCGCCTCAGTACGGACGCCTCGGCCGTTTTTTTAAACCATTTACTCGAGTGGCGATTGTGGTTTGTTACTTACAAAAGCAGACAACCACTTGAACACAAAGAGAACAAGCAAGGCTCCATTCTCGGGCAGCCGGGGTAGAGGTTCGTTCTCAAATGACCGGGGCGGTAGATCAGGTTCAAGGGGACGAGGAAGTACTCGAGGTAGAGGTAACCGGGGTGGTAACACAAACACTCATGATGCAAACCGAAAGCCAAAAGATAGGAAACATATTAAGTGTTTCAAGTGTGAACAATTTGGTCATTACGCGTCTGAGTGTGACCAAGAAAAGAAGCGAGAACAGGAGATTAATTTGACTCAAGGAGAAGAAGACGAGCAGTCCTTATTATTAAGTATATGCGGCGAAGAAGAACCGAAAATGGTTCTACTTAATGAAGAGAAAGTGTTTCCAGGGAAGTTCGAAAAGGATGAAACAAACCAAAATTTATGGTAACTAGACAACGGGGCCAACAACCATATGACGGGTCATCTCGGATTGTTTGCTGAATTGGATCAAAATGTGACCGGTCAAGTTCGATTTGGTGACGGTTCGAAGGTACATATTAAAGGGAAAGGTACAATCGTATTTGATTGCAAAAATGGTGATCAGTTTGTAATTTCAAATGTCTATTACATTTCCGCTCTTCATAGCAATGTCATAAGTCTTGGACAAATGACAGAAGAGGGGTATGAAATAAACATGAAGCAAGAATATTTAAGGATGTATGACGGTAGAAAACAACTTGTCATGAAAGTAAAAAGGCCACCTAACAGATTGTACAAGATTTCTCTAAAATGTGGAAAACCAGTTTGTCTTGCTATGAATTTAGAAGAAGATGTGTGGGTTTGGCATGCTAGAATGGGGCACACAAATTTTGGTGTACTTGAAAACATGAGCAAAAAAGGAGCTGCAGTCGGTATGCCGCATATCTCACATCCAAAACAAGTATGTGAAGGATGTTTAGTTGCTAAACAGACCCGTAAACCGTTTCCGAGTGAATCAGTGGAGGACAAAGAAGCCGTTGGAACTTATACACGCGGATTTGTGCGGGCCCATAACTCCACAAACATGGGGAGGTAATCGGTATTTTCTATTGCTTGTTGATGATTGTACGCGATATATGTGGGTTTATCTGTTGAAAGCAAAAGACAATGCTTTTGCTCGATTTAAGAATTTCAAGAAACAGGTGGAACGAGAAAGCTCACAGAAAATTAAAACACTACGAACTGATCGCGGCGGTGAGTTTACCTCACATCAGTTCAACGATTATTGCCAACAAGAGGGGATTCGACGCCAATTGACGGCTCCCTACTCACCACAACAAAATGGTGTCGTAGAGCGCCGAAACAGAACGGTGTTAAGCATGACACGATCACTACTGAAAACAATGAAGGTGCCAGATGCGTTGTGGGGGGAGGCAGTACGACACTCTGTCTACTTGCTGAACCGAATCAAGACCAAATCGGTTAAAGAGACAACTCCATATGAAGCGTGGAGAGGTAAGAAACCAAAAGTTCATTACCTAAAGGTCTTTGGATGCGTCGCTTATGCCAAAGAGGTTTCGAATAAGGGTAACAAGCTCAGTGATCGTAGCGTTGGAATGGTGTATTTGTGTGAAGAACCAGATAGCAAAGCTCATCGTTTATTTTACCCTAAGAAGAAGAGAATTGTAGTTGCACGTGATGTTGATTTTGATGAAAAAAGGCAGTGGCCTTGGAAGGAAGCCCAAAATAAAGAGCCCATGTTACAACCTAGTTGGGCTAAGGTTGTTGTTGAAAGTCAAGCTGGACCCAGTCCACAAGATGTGGAAAACATCAGTTTGGAAGATAACGTTATGTCACCAGCTTTACCTAATAACCCCAATTCCCCTTTGTTTGAGTCTCCAGGTATACAAGAGTCACAGGGGAGCACTTCAGTAACAAGTCATACGAGCACACACCTGTTCAGGGGTTTCAATCGATTGAAGGGGTTCACCAGAGATCGATTGCTATGTCTAATGAGGAGGTACGAAATTTGTATGATCAAGAATTGTTGTTGATTAACGATGAACCAACAACATATGATGAAGCAGCGAAGGATTCACAATGGATAGAAGCTATGAAGGTGGAATTGGCCCACTCCACCCCCCTATTTATCACACTCAAGATCTGCAAACGTGGTGAATCCATTATCATTTTTCAACCTAATTCCACATTTTCACCCCCAATGTTAACTTATCAAGTGCAGCGACCGTTTGTTCATTCTTGTAGCGTGCGAATTTTACACTTTAATGGCGGAAAAACCCTCAATTTTTCGTGCTACCTTGAATTCTGATTCATCTACCATAAGTAAGTTATTATAATCTCTCTGTCTTCGTATTCGTAACGGTTTAATTTGCTATCGATTGATGCTCTTTTACGTGTTTGTTATTGAGTGTTTCAGTTTCAAACAGTTGGTAAATGCCAGAATCCATCACAAGTGATTCAGTTTCAAACAATAGTGTTGTTTAGGGCTATTAGTTGCACGTAAATCGGTCTATGAAACATGGGTTTTACAGTTGTTGGTGATCTTTGAAGGTTTTAAAGATTCCTTTTGCTTCCTTCTTTGAATGTGAAATGGCATTTGTGCTGGCAACTTAAAGGTTAGCTGCTTAATATTATAATTTCTTTACATAAAGTTGAGTTTCTTTTTGTTCTGTTACTAAGATAAATTACCTTTTATTTACCTAAAGTTACTGCCAAAGATGACTCTTTCTCTTGTAATGTTTGACAAAAAAAAGTAAAGTTGATAAGTTGAACTCAAGTTCTTATTAGTAATTCAGTTATTGAACTTAGGAAATGAATTGAACCATAAGGTAAAGTATTCAATTTTTTTTTTTTTTTACTATAGACAACGGTGATGTTTGATGTGAAGATAAAGATCGAATATTTGTACCGGTTTGCCACTATAAGTGGGTGTTGCAGTTCAAGTCTTTTAAATGAGGAAGCAAAAGTGCACCATCGTCGATTTGCACCTGCTTCCGTTTCTGCCGTCACTGTGTTTACAGGTAAACCCTCAGCCTTCATGATGGCCATGTTTTGACCGGTGAGTCCTAAATTAATCCCCAGAATGTAATTAACAATAGGTTAGGCTCTGTGATACAGTTTATGGTTCTTACAGTTTATGGTTCTTAATTACCTCATATTTTGTTTCTTTGATTCCAGCCTAACTATTGAAGATGGATCTCTAAAAGCACAAAGAAGAAGTCATTTGATGCATGCTGTATGGGGTGGCAAAGCTCATTGTATTTTACAACAGGTTAAAATCAAGGTGGTATTTCATAGGTCAGATTGCAAGTCACATTCTATTGGTAGCGGGTCAGATTGCAACTTAATGTGTAACTTATAGCTATAAAGGTTTGTACTCAATTTGTTGCAACATTATAACCATATTTGTTAGAGGGGGCAATCTTGACCCAAAGCCTTCCAAGTGGGTCAGTTTGGGTTGCTTTTAAAATTATATGGGTTGGTTTGGGTGAGATATTTTAACTAAATGGGTCACAATGGGTCACTTGAAATTCCATCTTGTTATTTTCGGGTCAAAGCGGGTCGACAACATTAAAGAAATGGGTCGATGTGGGTTAGTGTCTTAAAGAAACGGGGCGGGTTTCGGATCGGAATGGGTTCAGTTCAAATTGAATTTCGGGCTGAGACCGGTTTCGGCACGACGCAGGTTTTTGATCGGAACGGGGTTGGTTCGGGTTGGGTTTCGGGCCGACACGGGTTTCTGCATGGGACGGGTTTCGGATCGCAACAGGTTTTGGGCCAACACGAGACGAGTTTCGAGTCGGAATGAGTTTCGTACCGTTTCGAATTGAACGGTTTCGACGCGAACCGTTTCGACGCGTACCATTTCGACCAGTACCCGTTTCGAATCGAACCGTTTCGACCCGTACCGTTTCGACAAACTTCCAGAAATGATAAACAAATCCATGAACCTTTTTTGAGTGGCCTAGAAATGATAAAAGTAATTCCGGACAAACTTCTTGAGCTGGTTATGTTGCAAATTTATATGCTCAGAGTGCTTGCTTGTGATTTAGTCGACGTTTGGATCAGGAAGTTTGGTGCTACTGAGCATATGACCTCTGATCCTACTTTAGTTGAGGATGTGTGAGCTTATCGAGAGGAGATGGAAAAATCTGTAACATTACTCATATTGGCCATTCCACCATTATGTCTGTTGTTTTAGTTTCAGGTCTTACAAAAAATCTTATGTCAGTCATGTATTGTTAAATTCTCATATCTTTGTTATGTTTTTGATGCTCTTATCGCATTTATACTCACAATAGTTATGCTATGTCTGCTGCGGTCACTTTCTAGCTCACTTTGGCATTCTAGACGTTGGGTTTTCTTAACTGTTTTTGAGCTTTCTGTCACCCTCCTATGTTCACCATAGACCGTAGCTTTGGTGTGCAAGTACTGGTGATGCTTATATCATATGAAGATCAATCAGGTGTTTCATTAGCATGCGAAACACAGACTGGCATCCACTTCATTCGAGATATGGTGTTAGTTCCACTGCCTCAGATTCATTATCTGCGACTTTGTCTTGATTGCTGATGTTTTGGCGATTCAGTCGATCCCAACATTTTGCTTGCGACTGTGTTAGAACTATTTTACTAGTATTGCATTGCCATCATGAGGATCTGTGAGTTTTGTTGGGTTAATCGGGTTTGGTTCGCGGGTCACATGGGTCGGTGCGTTATCGGGTCACGGGTTTGTTTACGGGTTATTGAAAAGGTCCATTATAGGTTGCACGTTTAAAGGGATTTTACCCATGTGTAGCTGCACATTTTATTAATAACGGACCAGTAGAGATTGACCAATTCTGGTGGAGGGAGTGAATGTTGCATGAAAGAATTAGTCTAGATGTGTACCAGCTCTTTAGGAATAAATTAGTAGTTTATTGTTATTTATCACTCCCACGTATGGGATATGTAAGGCTATATATATAGCTCAATTGTTTAATGAAAGATGAACCCCTTTTTGTTTTACTGAATAGAATATTCATTTTCGATAATATTATCATTCCATCTTCACCTTCTGTATATTCACATTCAAGTTTACACAATTCTGAGTTTGTGTTGAGTGTGTTTATTGGGGCCTGAACCAACAAGTTTTTCCATGTGGCAGTGTTTAGGTCTCTATATCTGCTATAGTTAGTTGGAGAGTTACAGTTTTTAGCTCGGTTTTTTGCCACTCATATATATAGAAGAGATGTGTAGTCATTTGTTAGTTCTGTAGTGTTAGACCATACAAAATTGCCCCTTGATGTACAATCACTTTTTTTTAACATTTTTTTAACCAACCTGACCCGAAACCCGTTCCGACCCGAATCCATTTCGACCCGAACCAAAACAACCCTTTTTTTAATTGGACCTGTTTTGACCTAAACCTGTTTCGACCTATGACCCGTCCTGACCCGTTTGCCAGGTCTAATATTTGTTTAATACTAGTATATTATAAACTTGCGTTCGAGGTTTAATACTAGTATATTATAAACTTGCAACACAAATGCGCTTCATGTAGTTGTACAATGTGCATAAAGTCAGTTTTGTGCTTATATATGTTGTATGTTGTAGTATGTTGTTTGTACGCTGAACCTTCTTAAAACCATTTGAGCTAATGTGGCTTTCTATACACATACACACACGTGTAACCAAAATATCAATTTTGGTCCCTTTCTCTCTCCTTCTTCCCCGTAAACTGAATCTTTGTCCATCTTCAGCGACAGCAACAACAATTGTAATGAAGAAACCATTGAAGGTTTCTTTGCTAAATTAGTAATAAGAAACCTTCAATGGTTTCTGGAATTGGAAGGAAGTGAACCATCGCACTATCTCTCTTCTCTATCATATTTCTCTCTGTCTTCAAAAAAGTCTGTATCAAGGACATCACGGTGTCTTCTGGTGTTTGGTTGCCACGTTTTGTATTAGGGGTTTTAAAACCTCTATAATTTGATAGTCTTGAACCTGTGGTGTGCAGCCAAACTTCAAAGACTATGATGGTTTTGCCTGAGCTTTTATTTCTTGCCATGAAACTGTGCAACTAAGGTGTTTGATGAAATGAATCATGGTGTCTTTTGGTGTTTGGTTGTGACGTTTTGTAATTGGAGTTTTAAAACCTCTATTAATTGATGCTTTCTTGAAGCTGCAACCATGCATCAAAAGTTCTCCTAACCGTGACTATGAGAATGAAACTAACCTAATCTTCGCATAATAGGGACTACTTGCGCCAAACATGAGCAACAAATATTGTTGGGATTGAACCCTATCAGAGGAACAGATAATTAAAGCCAAAACTGGATCAGAGCAGTGGATCCAGAATAAGCAGACGTTTACAGTTAGTTCATGCAAATCTCTCCCCTTGAAAGTGGCTTTGTATCTGCTGACCTCCTATCTACTGATCTTACCAAGTGCTGATCCACAACTGCTGCCTTGCATCTACTGCCGAATGTTGAAGACTGATGGAAGACCAAAGCTCTGCTGACTCAATCTACTGCCTTGAGTCAAGTACTGCTGATCCGGACAAGCACTGCTGCGTTCACAGCAGTGGAAGGATGCAGCAGCTGTTTAAGTGTCTTTTATGTAATAAATTGTAATAGCAGTAGTTACTACATCAGTGTTTGTATAGATCAGAGGTTAGAGTTTGTTAGGAGGTTAGATGTCACTTTCATGGTGACGTCAGCTGAGATACCTCAGTGGTTTGGTTTGCCTATAAATGTAACAGTACCCTGTACTGTTACATTTGATTGACTGAGCGGGTTCTTCTCCTCATGTCTAATCCTTTCATCTTGTGTGCAACCAACCTTGGGGCATCAGGCTGAGGGGGAGTATAGTTTGTAAGCATGACTGTAATCTTTTGCTTTGATTTGTAATCTTTTGACTCTATGAGAAGCAATTGTTTATCAAACTATTTTCTCCTTTTGATTGTGTTTACAAAGTTTGTTTTCATTTCCGCTGCACCTAACATGTTTTCATATTCATTGATCATTCATTTTTAAAACAAACAAACACTATCATGAGAGCCTCCGATCCTAACAATTGGTATCAGAGCCTGGATAGTCAAATTCGATCTAACAATCAATTTGACATAACAGTTCGGCTCAAAACTCATTGATACTAAGGTTGGTTGTATTTTGTTGAAAAACAGAGTATCGATTAAATCATGTTCAAAATGGTTATTCAAAAACTCTGTAAATCAACCAAGATGTCATATAACACACAAATTTCACACAACAGGTGATATCATGCAAAAGTCACCCATAGCTTTCAGATCTGTGAACATATCTGTCAAATTATGGGATTGTTTTATATTTTTCAATATTGATTTCAACTGTTGTTTTGATATTTGTGATGATTTCATTAAATACTAAAGTACAAACCTCAGATTAACAAAACCTATGTTCATAAAAGCATTGTTGTTTTGTTAACACTAAAAGAGGGAAATTAAAACTTTAGTTATTTAGATCTTATGTGTTGAAAACAGGTTGAGTTCCTGAAAAGGACAAAATCAACTATGTTCAAATACATTAAGAAAACAGGGGTCAACATAGTCCGCATCATATGTAATGTGAGATTGGATGAAAAACTTGTGAAAACATGACCAAGTCTCTCAAAACATTACTGCAGAATGATTTTGGACTAATACTCACAAAAACTCAGAAGTGTGTTTATCTCAAAACTTTTGAAGTCAAAAGAAAAGAGTATAAACATAAAACACTTATGAGTCAAAGTTTAGGGTAATAATGGTCATTAAGCAACTATGTGCATTCATCTGTTCAGGAAAAGGTTTTGATTCTAGTAAATGAACTCCAAAGAGGACTAGACAAATGTTTTAAAAATATATCCATGTGTCCTCATGTTTGCAATCAACTGACAAAGAAAATGGTACCAAACAGTGGTCAAAATGTTGTCAAAAATTCTACCACTGATGTCAAACCACTGACCATTTTTCATAAAACTTGAGAATGATATGATTATGTTTTCTATTGAAAACATACCAGATCCCTTTTGATACTGTTCTCAGAAAATCCTTTAATCATTTTTCTTTCAAAGGATTTTCTCAAATAACCAGGATATATTATTCATATTTTTTTTGGAAATAATATATTTGGAACTCTTGCTTGTTTTTGTTGGCAATAGTTTCAGCTCCTGTCAGGATGTAATACCTTATTTTTTGGTGGTATCTGTGTCCTCATAAATGGGTCAAAAGGAAATGGTACATATGTCATGATCATGTCATACTCAGGCTTGCTCCTAAATTTCCATCAAAAATTGATTGCAAACTGTGCTTGAATTACTAGGGTGCTTATGTTTTAATTGAATATTAAACGAAAATGAGTTGCCTTAGTAAAAAGTTTTCATCATCTGGGGCACTATTCCACTGTCTTTCAAAATTGACATGTGGCAAAACCTTGAATGAAAATCTTCAAAACTGTTGCTGAAACACCTGTCCTTCAGAATTATACCATTTACCCTAACCACTGTTTTGTTCTAACGTCTGATCTCTAAACACTGTCCACTGCTGAAAGTTAACCACTGATCCTTCATTTTCTTGAAAAGCACTGATGCTCAAAATCAGTGTCTTATCCACTGATATGCTATCTACTGATAGTTAAAATCATCCACTGCCCATAATTTTTACCGTTGTAACCACTGATGCTTGATACGTCAGTGGCTCTGAAAACAACTGTTCTCCATACTTCATCCGTTTCATCAGTGTTTGACACGTGGTCAGTTTTTAGCCCTCAGATCTTAATAACCGCTGCCACATCAGCGATCATTTTTAAATAAAACCCTGCCCTAAACCCCAAACAGGGTTTTACTGTCGAATTGAATTCTTAAAAATTCTCTTCTCAAAGCAGTTTTTCTTCACATTTCTTCACAAATTTCTTCGATCAATCATCCTCAAAATGACAAAATCAAAGAAATCTTCAAAACCCTCATCCAAATCATCATCGAAAACAGCCTCTCAAAAGGCAATCTCCACTGAAATTCCACATAAACCATCTCACAATCTCCTAGGTCTTCTCACAAAACCAGGAACCACCAATGTTTTCGATTCCACCATTGATCTCATGGCAAAATCAAAGTACAAAACTTTGTTCACTGCCGATGCACCAATCTATTTGGCGACCCAAAGGGAGTTCTGGAAAAATGCAACCCTTGAAAAACAAGGAGACACTGCAACCACCATAACCTCTCTTATAAAGGGTAAAGCTGTCCAAATCACGCCACAATCCATTTCAGAGGTCTTTCAACTCGGTGATCAGGAAGGTAAAACTTCTTTCACTAAAACCGAGTTACAAACTGACTTCATTGAGAGAGGGTATGAAGCCACAATGATGAAGAAAATTACCTTAGAAAAAGGTTATTTTCCGTCTGCAACCAGATTTGTATTTCATACCCTCCTATTATGTGTTTCAAACAAAACCACTTCTTTCAATGAAATCCCTTTAAAGATTCAAAATCTGGGATATGCAATTCTTCAAGGAGAAAATTTTAACTATTCTCGGGAAATTTTCAAAGATTTGGTTAATAATGTTGAAACAAAATCATTCTTACTGTTTCCAAGGTTTTTAAGTTACTATTTTTTAAAGAAATTCAGTAAGGATGATTTAGCTATAATAAACCAAGGTGATTCTACTCAAATAAACAGTTTAACAACTGAAACTTTTTCAAGAATGTTAGCACCTTGCAAAACACAAGCAGAGGTGCCTGAGCAGATTTTAGCAGTTACAACTGCTCCTCAGGTATCTGCTGCTGAGTCCACTGCTCAAGGTGATCAAAGCAACAACACAACTGTTTTGAAACCCACACCTAAAATCACCAAAAAGCCAACAAAAAGAAAAACACAAAAACCCCCCCAAAACCATCAAAAAGGCATCTCTGGAGGATGAGATACCAGAGCTTCTGCCAGTGACAACACAAAAGTCACAAGAAACCACTGCTGCTACTTCCTCACAGCAGTTGGTACAAATATCTCAACCCATAACCGAAACTCCTCCTGTTTCTTCACAAAAAGAACAGGTTGTACAAAAAGGGTCTCCACATCATGATGCTCTGGAAACACTCATTTCTATCATCCACAGTCCAATGCCTAGGACACATCCTATTTCTACACCAATCATCACATCCACAATTCCCTCACCAATAAAACCACTATTGGATGCAATTGATTTGAACCAGGCATTAACCAGTCCTTCTCAATCACCTGATAATGAGAATATACCTCAACAACTGACTGGGTCTGATGTATCAATCTTTGCTAACCCACCAACAAAACCTGAGGAGGTTACACCCCATGAGTTACAAGTAACTCTTGGTCGTAATCCAAGTGAAGCAGCCATTACAACTGTTGAACCTACAGGTTTATAGTTGGACAGTGGTTACATTAATAAGACTTCCTTGGAGGCAATTCCTTTTATAGCACCTCTGCCAACCACCAGTGGATTTATTTATCCTACTGGCAACATCAAAAGGTTGTCAAGTGTTGAAGGAAGAAGACCCCAGTACCAAGAAAAAGGGGCATCAATGGTTAATGTTTGGAGTATATACCCTATATCTACCACTGATAAAACCACTGCTAGTGGGAAATCAGATGATCCCATTAACTTGGGTGATGGTTTAAAGTACCAGAAATTGACGGATCGTATTGCAAAGCTTGATAACTCTGTTGCAGACCTCAAAAATATGCTACAACAGGTGTTACAAGTTCAGAAGGTACAATCAACTGCTGTTCCACCTCAAGCACCTGCTCCACAAAGGGCACCTGCTACAAATGAGCTCTGGAATCTATTTCAATCTTTTCTCCAATAACAAGCTCAATTAGCAGATCAGCAACATGAAAAACATGTACAACAGCTGAGAAATACAATGGAGTCAAGGTTCAAGAACACTCAGGCTGACTTAAAGGCTCTCAAAACTCAGATCTTGCACACCACTGGCACTGCTCCTCCAAAAGTACGCTTCATTTATGACCTCCCAGAAGATAATGCCAAAAAGGGGGAGAAAATTAAGGAGTGGAAAAAGAAGGGTATAGAAGATGGTCTTTATCTTGAACCAGAGAATTCAAACATGACCAAAAAGATCCCTTTGCTATATGGCAGCAAGAAGATTGATGTGACAACAAATGCACTAGCAGAAGCAGTTGCAAGTGTGAAAAGAGATAGAGAGGCCAAAAAGAAAGCCAGGGTGGACAGAATGGATCATCCAGATCAGGGTACTTCTGGGTCAAGGGATCATGAAAATCCTGTTGAGGAAAAGAAGAGGCCTACTAGAAAAGTAAGGCAACCCAAATCCATTCCTATCAGACGTTCAAAGTCTGCTCAAAAACCACCATACAAAACAGCTGATGCAGCAGGAGTTACAAAAACTACTGCTTGCCAAACAGTTGTTCCATCAACACACACCACTTCAACACACACAACATCCACTGCTTTACCATCATCACCACCAAAAACAACACCTGCTGACATACAGCAGAAGACAGCAGATGTTATAACATCTGTTGTAATGACAACAGTGGTTGAAACACCAGTTGTTTCAACAGCTGTTAGTCAATCACAATCCACTGCCACTTCATCTACCACCACTGTTCCATCCAAAACATCATCAGTCCCTCCTACAAAAAGGAGAAGACTAATTCTCAAAGATGATGACAATTCACCACCACAAACAGTGGTTGAAACACCAGTTGTTTCAACAGCTGTTAGTCAATCACAATCCACTGCCACTTCATCTACCACCACTGTTCCATCCAAAACATCATCAGTCCCTCCTACAAAAAGGAGAAGACTAATTCTCAAAGATGATGACAATTCACCACCACAAACATCTTCAAAATCTTTAGCACTTGTCACAATTCCAAAACCTGTTCCTCTCTCTTCAGTCAAAATGTACAAGCCCTTACCTCCTGCAGGTGTTCAATTTCCTCTTGAATTAGCAGCTGTTAGAGAAGAAATAAAATCCTTTTACCTTGAGGATGACCCTGCCAAAAGGAGTTTGCCATCAATAAAAGGATATCCCTGGCCTAGAAATGTTGATGAATATTTGGAAATCAAGGCCAAGCAAGCAGAGGATATCTCAAAGAAAAACACACAAGGGAAATCTGATAAAGAAATTGCACAGAGAAGTCAATATTTGCTCACACAAGTCAGATCCCTAGAGCAATTTGCAAAAAATGTTAGTCAACAAATTTCTGAAAGAGCTGCTGAAACTCTGAAGAAAGACTACATTGAAAGCATTATGGCTCACAAGAAGTACAAAGGAGAGAGATACATGTACAAAGAGTGGACTATTCCTGAACTTGAAAATGAAGCAGCAAGAATTCAAGACATGATAAACAGGAAAGTCACTCACACTCCTCCTAACTGGGCAAAGTTCAGAAAGAATGTACCTGACAAACAGGAAGAGCTGAGGAGAATGAAAGAGGAACTGGTAGCAGCTGATTATGGAAACAAAAGACAAGTTGCTAGATGGAAAGAAGATGTGGTCAGGGCTACTTACAAAAAGTTGGAACAATTAAGAAAGATCCAAGAGTTCCACAAAAGCCTGACTATTCCAAAGCAGAGGTCTCAAAAAGACCACCAAAGCTGCAAGTCAAAAGAACCACTGCTCCAGCTGGTGCTGCCATCTACAAAAGAAGGAGTAAAAACCAGTTTAGCATGGAAACAATTCAAGATCTATTAGCTGGAGATGCCATTGTAAAAGCAGGCACAGAAGTAATGATAAAAGAAGATATTGAATTGGAACAAACTGCAAGTGCTGCTCAGCCAGCCATGAATAGGCCAGCCTCACCAAATACTTCTGCAAATAAGCATCTCCCAAGAAACCCACCAGGCTCAAAAATACAAAAGTGGGAAACTGACAAACAGACCTGCGTATTGACTTTGCTCAGGTCTGGTGGAGGAGTGGAGAAAATATCAAGGGAACAAGCTCTTGGCCTGAGTCTTGAAGATTTGCAGGATCTCCTTGATCTTCCACTCAGCAGGGATGATGAAGATACAGATGCCCTAGACTTTGAATTACAATTTAAAGGTCAGATAAGGGAGCTGTTGTTGAGGCAATAAAGAATTCCACAAATAATGAAGAGTTTTGGCATTATCTGTTCCAGAGGGAGATTGTTGGGATTGAACCCTATCAGAGGAACAGATAATTAAAGCCAAAACTGGATCAGAGCAGTGGATCCAGAATAAGCAGACGTTTACAGTTAGTTCATGCAAATCTCTCCCCTTGAAAGTGGCTTTGTATCTGCTGACCTCCTATCTACTGATCTTACCAAGTGCTGATCCACAACTGCTGCCTTGCATCTACTGCCGAATGTTGAAGACTGATGGAAGACCAAAGCTCTGCTGACTCAATCTACTGCCTTGAGTCAAGTACTGCTGATCCGGACAAGCACTGCTGCGTTCACAGCAGTGGAAGGATGCAGCAGCTGTTTAAGTGTCTTTTATGTAATAAATTGTAATAGCAGTAGTTACTACATCAGTGTTTGTATAGATCAGAGGTTAGAGTTTGTTAGGAGGTTAGATGTCACTTTCATGGTGACGTCAGCTGAGATACCTCAGTGGTTTGGTTTGCCTATAAATGTAACAGTACCCTGTACTGTTACATTTGATTGACTGAGCGGGTTCTTCTCCTCATGTCTAATCCTTTCATCTTGTGTGCAACCAACCTTGGGGCATCAGGCTGAGGGGGAGTATAGTTTGTAAGCATGACTGTAATCTTTTGCTTTGATTTGTAATCTTTTGACTCTATGAGAAGCAATTGTTTATCAAACTATTTTCTCCTTTTGATTGTGTTTACAAAGTTTGTTTTCATTTCCGCTGCACCTAACATGTTTTCATATTCATTGATCATTCATTTTTAAAACAAACAAACACTATCATGAGAGCCTCCGATCCTAACAATTGGTATCAGAGCCTGGATAGTCAAATTCGATCTAACAATCAATTTGACATAACAGTTCGGCTCAAAACTCATTGATACTAAGGTTGGTTGTATTTTGTTGAAAAACAGAGTATGGATTAAATCATGTTCAAAATGGTTATTCAAAAACTCTGTAAATCAACCAAGATGTCATATAACACACAAATTTCACACAACAGGTGATATCATGCAAAAGTCACCCATAGCTTTCAGATCTGTGAACATATCTGTCAAATTATGGGATTGTTTTATATTTTTCAATATTGATTTCAACTGTTGTTTTGATATTTGTGATGATTTCATTAAATACTAAAGTACAAACCTCAGATTAACAAAACCTATGTTCATAAAAGCATTGTTGTTTTGTTAACACTAAAAGAGGGAAATTAAAACTTTAGTTATTTAGATCTTATGTGTTGAAAACAGGTTGAGTTCCTGAAAAGGACAAAATCAACTATGTTCAAATACATTAAGAAAACAGGGGTCAACATAGTCCGCATCATATGTAATGTGAGATTGGATGAAAAACTTGTGAAAACATGACCAAGTCTCTCAAAACATTACTGCAGAATGATTTTGGACTAATACTCACAAAAACTCAGAAGTGTGTTTATCTCAAAACTTTTGAAGTCAAAAGAAAAGAGTATAAACATAAAACACTTATGAGTCAAAGTTTAGGGTAATAATGGTCATTAAGCAACTATGTGCATTCATCTGTTCAGGAAAAGGTTTTGATTCTAGTAAATGAACTCCAAAGAGGACTAGACAAATGTTTTAAAAATATATCCATGTGTCCTCATGTTTGCAATCAACTGACAAAGAAAATGGTACCAAACAGTGGTCAAAATGTTGTCAAAAATTCTACCACTGATGTCAAACCACTGACCATTTTTCATAAAACTTGAGAATGATATGATTATGTTTTCTATTGAAAACATACCAGATCCCTTTTGATACTGTTCTCAGAAAATCCTTTAATCATTTTTCTTTCAAAGGATTTTCTCAAATAACCAGGATATATTATTCATATTTTTTTGGAAATAATATATTTGGAACTCTTGCTTGTTTTTGTTGGCAATAGTTTCAGCTCCTGTCAGGATGTAATACCTTATTTTTTGGTGGTATCTGTGTCCTCATAAATGGGTCAAAAGGAAATGGTACATATGTCATGATCATGTCATACTCAGGCTTGCTCCTAAATTTCCATCAAAAATTGATTGCAAACTGTGCTTGAATTACTAGGGTGCTTATGTTTTAATTGAATATTAAACGAAAATGAGTTGCCTTAGTAAAAAGTTTTCATCATCTGGGGTACTATTCCACTGTCTTTCAAAATTGACATGTGGCAAAACCTTGAATGAAAATCTTCAAAACTGTTGCTGAAACACCTGTCCTTCAGAATTATACCATTTACCCTAACCACTGTTTTGTTCTAACGTCTGATCTCTAAACACTGTCCACTGCTGAAAGTTAACCACTGATCCTTCATTTTCTTGAAAAGCACTGATGCTCAAAATCAGTGTCTTATCCACTGATATGCTATCTACTGATAGTTAAAATCATCCACTGCCCATAATTTTTACCGTTGTAACCACTGATGCTTGATACGTCAGTGGCTCTGAAAACAACTGTTCTCCATACTTCATCCGTTTCATCAGTGTTTGACACGTGGTCAGTTTTTAGCCCTCAGATCTTAATAACCGCTGCCACATCAGCGATCATTTTTAAATAAAACCCTGCCCTAAACCCCAAACAGGGTTTTACTGTCGAATTGAATTCTTAAAAATTCTCTTCTCAAAGCAGTTTTTCTTCACATTTCTTCACAAATTTCTTCGATCAATCATCCTCAAAATGACAAAATCAAAGAAATCTTCAAAACCCTCATCCAAATCATCATCGAAAACAGCCTCTCAAAAGGCAATCTCCACTGAAATTCCACATAAACCATCTCACAATCTCCTAGGTCTTCTCACAAAACCAGGAACCACCAATGTTTTCGATTCCACCATTGATCTCATGGCAAAATCAAAGTACAAAACTTTGTTCACTGCCGATGCACCAATCTATTTGGCGACCCAAAGGGAGTTCTGGAAAAATGCAACCCTTGAAAAACAAGGAGACACTGCAACCACCATAACCTCTCTTATAAAGGGTAAAGCTGTCCAAATCACGCCACAATCCATTTCAGAGGTCTTTCAACTCGGTGATCAGGAAGGTAAAACTTCTTTCACTAAAACCGAGTTACAAACTGACTTCATTGAGAGAGGGTATGAAGCCACAATGATGAAGAAAATTACCTTAGAAAAAGGTTATTTTCCGTCTGCAACCAGATTTGTATTTCATACCCTCCTATTATGTGTTTCAAACAAAACCACTTCTTTCAATGAAATCCCTTTAAAGATTCAAAATCTGGGATATGCAATTCTTCAAGGAGAAAATTTTAACTATTCTCGGGAAATTTTCAAAGATTTGGTTAATAATGTTGAAACAAAATCATTCTTACTGTTTCCAAGGTTTTTAAGTTACTATTTTTTAAAGAAATTCAGTAAGGATGATTTAGCTATAATAAACCAAGGTGATTCTACTCAAATAAACAGTTTAACAACTGAAACTTTTTCAAGAATGTTAGCACCTTGCAAAACACAAGCAGAGGTGCCTGAGCAGATTTTAGCAGTTACAACTGCTCCTCAGGTATCTGCTGCTGAGTCCACTGCTCAAGGTGATCAAAGCAACAACACAACTGTTTTGAAACCCACACCTAAAATCACCAAAAAGCCAACAAAAAGAAAAACACAAAAACCCCCCCAAAACCATCAAAAAGGCATCTCTGGAGGATGAGATACCAGAGCTTCTGCCAGTGACAACACAAAAGTCACAAGAAACCACTGCTGCTACTTCCTCACAGCAGTTGGTACAAATATCTCAACCCATAACCGAAACTCCTCCTGTTTCTTCACAAAAAGAACAGGTTGTACAAAAAGGGTCTCCACATCATGATGCTCTGGAAACACTCATTTCTATCATCCACAGTCCAATGCCTAGGACACATCCTATTTCTACACCAATCATCACATCCACAATTCCCTCACCAATAAAACCACTATTGGATGCAATTGATTTGAACCAGGCATTAACCAGTCCTTCTCAATCACCTGATAATGAGAATATACCTCAACAACTGACTGGGTCTGATGTATCAATCTTTGCTAACCCACCAACAAAACCTGAGGAGGTTACACCCCATGAGTTACAAGTAACTCTTGGTCGTAATCCAAGTGAAGCAGCCATTACAACTGTTGAACCTACAGGTTTATAGTTGGACAGTGGTTACATTAATAAGACTTCCTTGGAGGCAATTCCTTTTATAGCACCTCTGCCAACCACCAGTGGATTTATTTATCCTACTGGCAACATCAAAAGGTTGTCAAGTGTTGAAGGAAGAAGACCCCAGTACCAAGAAAAAGGGGCATCAATGGTTAATGTTTGGAGTATATACCCTATATCTACCACTGATAAAACCACTGCTAGTGGGAAATCAGATGATCCCATTAACTTGGGTGATGGTTTAAAGTACCAGAAATTGACGGATCGTATTGCAAAGCTTGATAACTCTGTTGCAGACCTCAAAAATATGCTACAACAGGTGTTACAAGTTCAGAAGGTACAATCAACTGCTGTTCCACCTCAAGCACCTGCTCCACAAAGGGCACCTGCTACAAATGAGCTCTGGAATCTATTTCAATCTTTTCTCCAATAACAAGCTCAATTAGCAGATCAGCAACATGAAAAACATGTACAACAGCTGAGAAATACAATGGAGTCAAGGTTCAAGAACACTCAGGCTGACTTAAAGGCTCTCAAAACTCAGATCTTGCACACCACTGGCACTGCTCCTCCAAAAGTACGCTTCATTTATGACCTCCCAGAAGATAATGCCAAAAAGGGGGAGAAAATTAAGGAGTGGAAAAAGAAGGGTATAGAAGATGGTCTTTATCTTGAACCAGAGAATTCAAACATGACCAAAAAGATCCCTTTGCTATATGGCAGCAAGAAGATTGATGTGACAACAAATGCACTAGCAGAAGCAGTTGCAAGTGTGAAAAGAGATAGAGAGGCCAAAAAGAAAGCCAGGGTGGACAGAATGGATCATCCAGATCAGGGTACTTCTGGGTCAAGGGATCATGAAAATCCTGTTGAGGAAAAGAAGAGGCCTACTAGAAAAGTAAGGCAACCCAAATCCATTCCTATCAGACGTTCAAAGTCTGCTCAAAAACCACCATACAAAACAGCTGATGCAGCAGGAGTTACAAAAACTACTGCTTGCCAAACAGTTGTTCCATCAACACACACCACTTCAACACACACAACATCCACTGCTTTACCATCATCACCACCAAAAACAACACCTGCTGACATACAGCAGAAGACAGCAGATGTTATAACATCTGTTGTAATGACAACAGTGGTTGAAACACCAGTTGTTTCAACAGCTGTTAGTCAATCACAATCCACTGCCACTTCATCTACCACCACTGTTCCATCCAAAACATCATCAGTCCCTCCTACAAAAAGGAGAAGACTAATTCTCAAAGATGATGACAATTCACCACCACAAACAGTGGTTGAAACACCAGTTGTTTCAACAGCTGTTAGTCAATCACAATCCACTGCCACTTCATCTACCACCACTGTTCCATCCAAAACATCATCAGTCCCTCCTACAAAAAGGAGAAGACTAATTCTCAAAGATGATGACAATTCACCACCACAAACATCTTCAAAATCTTTAGCACTTGTCACAATTCCAAAACCTGTTCCTCTCTATTCAGTCAAAATGTACAAGCCCTTACCTCCTGCAGGTGTTCAATTTCCTCTTGAATTAGCAGCTGTTAGAGAAGAAATAAAATCCTTTTACCTTGAGGATGACCCTGCCAAAAGGAGTTTGCCATCAATAAAAGGATATCCCTGGCCTAGAAATGTTGATGAATATTTGGAAATCAAGGCCAAGCAAGCAGAGGATATCTCAAAGAAAAACACACAAGGGAAATCTGATAAAGAAATTGCACAGAGAAGTCAATATTTGCTCACACAAGTCAGATCCCTAGAGCAATTTGCAAAAAATGTTAGTCAACAAATTTCTGAAAGAGCTGCTGAAACTCTGAAGAAAGACTACATTGAAAGCATTATGGCTCACAAGAAGTACAAAGGAGAGAGATACATGTACAAAGAGTGGACTATTCCTGAACTTGAAAATGAAGCAGCAAGAATTCAAGACATGATAAACAGGAAAGTCACTCACACTCCTCCTAACTGGGCAAAGTTCAGAAAGAATGTACCTGACAAACAGGAAGAGCTGAGGAGAATGAAAGAGGAACTGGTAGCAGCTGATTATGGAAACAAAAGACAAGTTGCTAGATGGAAAGAAGATGTGGTCAGGGCTACTTACAAAAAGTTGGAACAATTAAGAAAGATCCAAGAGTTCCACAAAAGCCTGACTATTCCAAAGCAGAGGTCTCAAAAAGACCACCAAAGCTGCAAGTCAAAAGAACCACTGCTCCAGCTGGTGCTGCCATCTACAAAAGAAGGAGTAAAAACCAGTTTAGCATGGAAACAATTCAAGATCTATTAGCTGGAGATGCCATTGTAAAAGCAGGCACAGAAGTAATGATAAAAGAAGATATTGAATTGGAACAAACTGCAAGTGCTGCTCAGCCAGCCATGAATAGGCCAGCCTCACCAAATACTTCTGCAAATAAGCATCTCCCAAGAAACCCACCAGGCTCAAAAATACAAAAGTGGGAAACTGACAAACAGACCTGCGTATTGACTTTGCTCAGGTCTGGTGGAGGAGTGGAGAAAATATCAAGGGAACAAGCTCTTGGCCTGAGTCTTGAAGATTTGCAGGATCTCCTTGATCTTCCACTCAGCAGGGATGATGAAGATACAGATGCCCTAGACTTTGAATTACAATTTAAAGGTCAGATAAGGGAGCTGTTGTTGAGGCAATAAAGAATTCCACAAATAATGAAGAGTTTTGGCATTATCTGTTCCAGAGGGAGATTGTTGGGATTGAACCCTATCAGAGGAACAGATAATTAAAGCCAAAACTGGATCAGAGCAGTGGATCCAGAATAAGCAGACGTTTACAGTTAGTTCATGCAAATCTCTCCCCTTGAAAGTGGCTTTGTATCTGCTGACCTCCTATCTACTGATCTTACCAAGTCCTGATCCACAACTCCTGCCTTGCATCTACTGCCGAATGTTGAAGACTGATGGAAGACCAAAGCTCTGCTGACTCAATCTACTGCCTTGAGTCAAGTACTGCTGATCCGGACAAGCACTGCTGCGTTCACAGCAGTGGAAGGATGCAGCAGCTGTTTAAGTGTCTTTTATGTAATAAATTGTAATAGCAGTAGTTACTACATCAGTGTTTGTATAGATCAGAGGTTAGAGTTTGTTAGGAGGTTAGATGTCACTTTCATGGTGACGTCAGCTGAGATACCTCAGTGGTTTGGTTTGCCTATAAATGTAACAGTACCCTGTACTGTTACATTTGATTGACTGAGCGGGTTCTTCTCCTCATGTCTAATCCTTTCATCTTGTGTGCAACCAACCTTGGGGCATCAGGCTGAGGGGGAGTATAGTTTGTAAGCATGACTGTAATCTTTTGCTTTGATTTGTAATCTTTTGACTCTATGAGAAGCAATTGTTTATCAAACTATTTTCTCCTTTTGATTGTGTTTACAAAGTTTGTTTTCATTTCCGCTGCACCTAACATGTTTTCATATTCATTGATCATTCATTTTTAAAACAAACAAACACTATCATGAGAGCCTCCGATCCTAACAAATATCAATCGGAAAAACTTTGTAACAAATCTGCAACCCGAGTACGATAGATGCTAAGACAATCATCCAAGAACCATCACAATGCTAAGGACCGTTTAACACGATCCAAACTGATTCAACGTAACCGGGTAAAAGTTCGAATGTTTTCATTGTTGAATTTGTTAACGGTACATTCTCATAGTAAAAAAATCCATTGAAACTACTATACGCTAATCTCCTATACATCAAACCAATTAACTTTGGGATACACGAAAGAGGGCAATTTATGATATTTATTGGATATATCATGTTTTAAAATTTCCCACAGCCTAGTCTAGAAAGGGTTCCGAAGAATTCAAATGTAACAATTGAAGTATTGATTTTTTTTGCTTGATATTTTTTAAAATTTGAGATGGAGATGGGTCAGATGTATGTATTTTTAAAACATAATTTAATATGTTAAGAGCTTTCGTATAATAATTTGCATCCCAGTTATTGACTTATCTTGAAAGTTTCACATTTTAATTGTTATCAATAAAGCGTATTTATTTTAGTTTCTAACTATTTACAAAGATCTAAAGGAGCCGAAACTTGGACAAGGCCCCTCTGGGACCTTGCCACGACGTGCTCCTCGTTTCAAGCTTCGATTTGACTGGTCGAACGCCTAAAACGGAGACCGGTAGCCAAAGTTATGCTCGTTTTCGTAAAATACCCTTGGAAGCTCGATCATGGGCCTCCAGAAATATCATGGCCCGATTCTCTACACTTGGGCCTGCATCAATTATAGTTGATTTAAGATTAATTTTAAGATTCACCTAATTACTTTTTGCCTATTTTTATAAGGAGTAAATTACAATTTGCCTCCTGCTTACAAAGACCCTTTGTACTACACAACCGTATTATCCATATCTTGCAATTTGCCTCCTCATGCTTGCAAAATCTAACAGTAGGGATGTTCATGGTTTGGTTTGGCCGGTTTTTAGATCAAACCGTGAGCCAAACCGTTAGTAACAGTTTTTAATTGTCGAAAATCGAAACCGAACCGTTGAAAATTAAAACCGAATCAAACCTAACAGTTACTAACGGTTTGGTTTTGGTTTGGTTTTACGGTTCGGGATTCACGATTTGGTTTTGGTTTGGTTTTACGGTTTGGGATTCGATAATAGATTAAACTTATAATAAAACCTTATGATTTAACTATACCTGTAGTCACTCATAATCTTAACTATACTTAACATAGAACTTAACATGATCATAGCAGGAACAATGACTACAACATTATGACAAAATAATTGGATTAAACTTAACTAAAGAAGTAGCAGGTGAAATCATAACATAGTTATAATAGGAACAAGAAAAAAAAAAGCTTAGGCGACTGTGGAGGGAGTGAGAGAGCACGAGTGGGAACTACAGTCAAAATTAGGATTTTGGGGTGTTACATGGTCCCCGCAATTTACCAAAATTTTGAATCTGGTCCCGGCTTTCCAATAGTACACGGATGGTCTTTGTGGTGTACACTTAGTAATGTATTTAGTCCCCAACCAACAAATCTTAAGATTCAGGCATGGTCAAGTTAGGGACTAAATACGTTACTAAGTGCAAACTATTGGAGCCGTCCATGTATCTTTTGACAAAGTTGGGAATTAAATTCGTTACAAAGTGTAAACCATCAGACCATCCATATAAGACCATCCATATACTTTTGAAAAGGTGAGGATCAAATTCAAAGTTCTGATAAACCACATGGAGTCCATCGCGTACTATACTCAAAAAATAAGGTCAAACCAATTCAGCAACTCACCATCATGTAGAAGGGCGTGGGGACATTAATAAACACAAAAATTATTACATGATGTTAAATTGATTGATTTATTCATACAACGGTCTCATTTACTAATTATGTCGATTTTTAGTAAATTGTTTTACAACTTGATCTAATTATCCTAACCAAAACTCTCTTCCATACCTCTACTTACAAAATGACCTCAATTACGTCCACATATTTCTTTTATTTTTATCAATAAACAAATAAATATACTTTTTCTCCTAACAACTTTTAATAATTAATTTATAAAAACAGTAAGATGCATATATATATATATATATAGAGAGAGAGAGAGGGGTTAACATACAAAACCCCTAATCCTACTTCACGTACGCGATAATATTGACCGTCGGATCAGTGGATTAAAAGCGTGATTAATTAGATGATAAGAAGCGGGTCTAAAGCGTAATTACTGTAACAAAAGGTTAAAATTGTAAATTTACTATGCCTATATACCCGGCTAAATCTCTCTCTCAAATCAACTACCAAAATTAAACCCCAAAATTGAGGGTGAGGTTGAAGGCGATTACGGGAGAACGACGAGCATCGATTTGAAGTGAACGACAAACGAGCATCGATTTGAAGCGAAGATGACGAATACGGCATTAAGAGGTATCGATTAAATCATCTTCTCATCCGTTTATTTCCTTCTTCAATCACAAGGTTTTAGTTGAAAAATTGTTTTACTAATCAGTGATTTCATTGTATGATGAACAAAAATTGAAGCTAAACGAGAAAGAAGGAGCAAGAAACGAAACGATCCAGTGCCTACGGTGCACACTAGCGACATAAATCCAGGTATCTTCTAAAAAATTCCGGTTTGGTTAACTAGCGTTATTTGATATGAACTAGCGTAATTTGATGTTGATTCATTGATATGAACTAGCGGTATTAGCATGATTGATATTAGACGATTGTTGCATCTGTACTAGCGGTATTAGATTGTTCATCTCCATCACTGTATTATTAAGTTAAATTGTGAAAATTGGGGATTTTGAGCAAACTTTCCATTTCAATTTTGATATTTGGGCTTCTGATCTAAGTTGCCCTTTGTTTTCATCCGTTTTAAAAGCAAAATTTTTGATTTAGCAAGCTTGAAAATAATAACGCATCGAAGGAACATAATTACGCATATGGCTTGTTTTTGTGCACTAAACATTAATGGCAAAAATAATGAAGCCTGTTGTATACTATTTTTGGAGCAAAAACAATGAAAAATAATAACACAAGTTGTATAAGATTTGTTAAGCACAACGAATAAAATAATAACACCTGTTATTATATGAATGTAGGGGTTGGTGATGATGATGATGATGATGATTTTGAGCCCCCCATTCAAATTCAGGCGATGATAACAAACCAACCTCGCAAGTTAAACGTCAAGAAAAAGCAAAAAAAAAATTAAATCTGAAAGATGAGGATGACGATTTTGAAGTACCTATTAAAGACTTGATAGAAAAAAGGGCAGAAAACACAAAAAAGAGGCCAAACACTTCAGCTGACCAAGATGATGATGACTTTGAGCCAGTAAAAAAGAAACCATCGAAAGAAGACAAGCAGATGGATCCTAGAAAGGGCAAACAGACGATTACCGAAACGGAACCAATTAGGACGGAACCAAGACCGTATTACGAATATCATCATGATGTAATAAGCCTACGGTGTAGTCCTTCAGGTTTCTTAGATACAGTAAAACAATTTATAGAAGCACACGTCTAGGTTATTGGCTCGTACGAAACTATGACGAGAATTACAGCACACTAAGCATAGGAAATCATAAGATAGAAATCACCCGAGATTCAGTACATGATGTGTTTGGTATTCCAAAAGGGGATGTTATAGTACGGGAAAAAAATAAGCCTCGGAAAGGAGCGATAGTCGAAAAAAATACAGCTACTCAAGGGGCCGAAACAACTATTGATGAGTTCAAAAACCAGTGGCCGGACACCAACAAAATTACTCGTACATTAGTTGCAAAAGCAATGAAAAAACAAACAAATGGCGGCAGATTATTCAAGTTAATTTTTCTACCCTACTGGAACACTTTGTTTGTAGAGATAACAAAGTCAACAACGGTTAAACAATGTTTTCTACTTGCCATTGACAAAGAGGAAGACATTCCAAAGCTGGATTGGTGCTCCTTTGTTTAAGTAAATCACAATTACCTAGTATTTATATTTAATTTTTCATGCTAAAATACTGGTTTATTAAAAACTTTTACAATATTAAAGTGGAACAACATAATGTGGTTTAATTCGCCGTTTTTGAATAACGACGAAACAGCATTGCGGAAGCTTCGTTTAACGTGTGTTCGGTTCTTGCTCGATGCTCGATCTTCATCCAGGACTCTCGACATTCTCCTGTGATTAAAACCAACTTAAAAGTCAGTTTTGATAATTAAATAACTAGTACAACAAGGAAGATTGGGTCAATTAATCGAATTAAACAAGGAAATTAGGAAATTCCAACTTTGATATCTTTGTCCTCGAAACAAAGACTTGAAAATTGCCTCCACCGTAACTTACGGTGGCCCCTGGTATAGAATACCCCCACCGTAACTCAGGGGGTAATTGCCGTAAAGCCTTCAGCCCCCACCGTAACTTACGGTGGGCAACTTACGGTGCCCACCGTAAGTTACGGTGGCCCCTGTATCAGACCATCCCATTTTGCCATTTTTGACACGAAAACTTTCGTATCTTTCCAACCGCTTGTCCGTTTGACCTACCGTTTCTTCCTACATGATTGTAATTTGATTCTCCACCTTATGGAGTTAAAATCCGACATTCAAACTAATAAAATTCTGGATTTCTAAGTATTCGGCTTATTGGTCAAAATTAACATTTTGACCCGTTTGTGTTTAAAACTACTAACTTGATCCTTAAACATTCAAAATACATACACTAATGTATTTAACACACAACCTTAGCCTAGGTTCATACTTTCTTATGAATTATGTATGCACATAAAACCATTTTGACCCATTTAGAGAGTATTAAGCACTTTAGTCTAAATCTTATTCTTTTTCCTTTCACACCTCATAATTCTACATTCAAGGCACCTACTTATATCTCCTAATCATAATGCAAGTTTCCAAACAACCCATATGGGTCGTTTGCCTAATATACCCATCAAGGGCTTTTTGGTCAATTTTAGTCCCTTACTTTACAACGAAGGACTTTTGCTAAAATTTGACTAGAGTATCACTTCTATTAAGCTCTAAATATGCGTACCTGGCTCGGGTCATAGCATCTACCCTTACACATGCCTTTTGCTTTAAATTTTCTAGTTAAAGCAATGCAATCACATGTTATATCCTGTTATCACAAAACTCAACAAGTAGTCGTCAGTTATTATTGTCAAATGGTATTTGTACACTATTTGACCCGTTTAGTTGACATGACCATTCGTCAACGTATGATGATAGATTAATACCATCATGCCCCTTGAACCTATTCCGGATCGCGCCATGGTTCTTATTACTTAAAAACAATATTTTTAAATTGTTCAACCCATTATAACTTTTACCAAATGGTGTCTTCATTTTAATTACTTTTATTTTAACTATCAATTTGACTCATTTGGTTATCGAGTGAGTTCCATCACTTCAATAACATTTCAAACACAACCATTTTTGTTACATCAACATTACACGTATTTAGACTAAGCTTGTCTATATAAATGTAACGGGGTGACAAGCCACTTACCTCAAAGCTTTCCCTTCAAACGAGCGTCCGCACCGGCTTGACTTCTCGATGCCTCGCTTGTGTTGCCTAAAATATACAAGCCAATTATCATTAGAACCTTTCGGCTCATAACTAAAGCTTGTTTCTTTGCCAAACACCACATTTAGTGTCTATCAATGTCTTTTAGGCATTTTGTCGAGCACCTTATGTGCATACAACTTAATTAACCATTTTTATTCAATTAAACCTTAGTAAATCCAAGAATTTCATTCTTATTCAAGCTTCATTGCTCATCACAGCCCATACCATCATACTAGTTCAACCAACCTAGATTATTACTCACATAGTTCATACAATATGTTGAGGTTTCTCATTCTAGATAGAAACCCACTTCATGATATGGCACATAGCTACATTAACACACAATTTATTAAATCTTTTCACATGATTTCAGTTAGGTTTATGATCCTACACTCTAATCACATGTCCTTGAATCATAACATTACTCAATCATTCAAGAATTTCTACTAATTAAACTTTACCCAAAAAAATCAAACATCACCAAATCTGAAATTGCAACTTACCTAGTGTTAGACAAGTGTAGGTGATCAAGATTTTTGATTCATGCAGTGATTACATGCCCAATTCACCCTTCAATTGATCAAATTAGATGAAATAAGGGTTTGGGGGTTCTTCCCCTCTCCTGGTCGCTCCCACGCACGCACACACTGATGTGTGTGTGTGTTTGATTTGTTTTATTTTTATAAAAATCAAGTTTGGCCATTTATACAAAATCAGCCCCTTTAGTTTATCTTTTTTAGACTAATGCACATCAAACTAACTTCTTTCATTTAATTACAAGACTTGTACTAGGTTATTTATTTCCTAGTTACTTTATCTTGTTCACAACCCGTTTTATTTTAAGTCCCGTTAAATATCGGGCCTTTTATATACTTTGCTTTCACAAAGTATTTCTCATCCTTTTAATATATATTAGATTTATTTATTTAAATCCTAAAATTTACCGGGTAAGTTTTACCACTTACTGTATTTTACCCGTCCTGTAGTATTAACGTGGTTTTTATTACCAAACCCGTTTTCGGGGTGTTACAAAAACTGGACTCACAATACAATGGAGCAGTTGCATTTCTAACGGTATGTTCTGTAAACATCTTTAACATTTATGCTAATATAATATTGGTAGTAGTAATTTGGTTTTTTTCAAACAACTATATGCAGCTTCTATACAACCATTATTTCAACTCCAGGCACAAAATTTTCGATGAAGTTGTCAAACTGCCTGTCATAAAGTTAATAACATCAGTTATGATCGATGACGTGGAAGAATATTTATACAACAATGGGCCGCTGAATGTTGAAGATTGTGATGAAGTTGATAAAAATGAAGAAACACATGACAATCGCCAGGATCGACAACATGTGACTGCCTCGGACATCAATGACGATGATCATCTAAATGAAGAGCCTCCGACAACGCCAATCAAAATAGTAAATCAACAAACATCGACGTTATTCACGGACCTGTTCTCTGACAACATACCATTGCACGAGGCAGCTGCGGTACAAGAAAACCTCACCGCATTCGATACTTCAGATCAGCCTAGGACAAATACGGATGACTTCTCAATACCACCAGTGGATACCACACAGGTCTACAGAAGAAGAAACCTGGCTGGTGAAGATTCGATTGACGAATGTTACATACCATCAACTACTGATTGGTTTGAGGGCTGGAATCCTAGTGAACATATTTCAAATTTGAACCTAGAAGAAATGGGCATAGGGACACAAACACAAAAAGAGCTTGACTACTGCAACACTCCGCTTCAACTAACCGGGGTGATCTATGATAACGCTGCGCGGGAAGCCTCAAACAAAAATAAGAAGGTAAACTGGATTTTTGTTTATGATATTATGAATAAAGCATGCTTTAAAATACTTTTTTATGATGTTAGAAAAATAACGCATGTGCATCTAGAAAAATCACGCTCGTAAAAAAAATAACACTGGTTACAAAAATTAGTTCGAATCGGTTTCAAATTGGGGGCGTGTAAATTTGGGTTACAAAAATAACGCATGTGGATAAATCTGGGTATAATGGGCCAGTTTTGGGTTGGTTTGGGCCGTGTAAATTTGTTCAAATGGGTTTCAAAAACTGGGCTTAGACAGATACTGTAACTGGGTCAATTTAGTCATGATGTCATAAAAAGTGCAATGGGCTTCTAATGCTATCGACTACCCACTAGATTAATAACACCTGTTGGGTCAGTTTATTATGAGAAACATTGACCTGTTGGGCCAATTTAATAGGAGAAACATTGCCCTGTTCAAGCCCATGATTATGATTAACAACAAAAATGAAGAAGAACAAAAATTAAAATTACGCTAGTTTCCTAGATAATGACGCATGATATTGCTAAAAATTAAAAGAGTAAACTTCTGTTTTGCTCCCTGTGGTTTGGTCACTTTAACGGTTTTGCTCCAAACTTTTAAAAATAGCCATTTTACTCCCTGATGTTTCGGTTTTTTTGCCAGTTTGCTCCCTGCCTCTAACTCCATCCAAATTGTTTGTTTTTCCATTTTGCTCCCCGCAGGGAGCAAACTGGCAACAAAACCAAAACATCAAGGAGTAAAATGGCTATTTTTAATGGTTTGGGGCAAAACCGTTAAAGTGACCAAACCACAGGGAGCAAAATGGAAGTTTACTCAAATTAAAATTACGCTTCTTAGTAAGATAATCACGCATATATTGATAAAACTCCAATTATGCAGCTGTTGTTGAAAACAATGGACAAGAATATAAATAAATACATTTCCCTGGTTACGGAAATGAATAAACTCGTTACGGATGTAAAGGAAAAGTGTTTCTGGGATCAAGAAATAATGAGGACGTGTAAAAGATGGCAAGATGCTGTTAAAAATACCATGCCGATGAGAACTGATCAAGTAAGCTCTGGAGGTGATGAGGCGTTTCAAAACAAAGTTGGAGAGGGTGGCGATAAAATTCAAGAGTTAGGTGATGGAGATGCAACCGTTGAAGATGAAAACACATGAAGAACAAAAGGTAGATAAGAATTTGTGTTATTTCTTATGATTTACGGGAATTACTGTTTAATAATAACGAAAACGTCTATGATTTTATAGGATGTCATGATGTTGATAATATAACATATGACGATGGGGGTATTTCAGACTCATGCCTTGCTGCATTACAAACCATCGAACCAGGTGTATACAAGCAGACAACAGAAGGTAACAAATACGATCATTGCTAAATTATTATCCGTATTCTAACTTGTGTTTACAAAAAATTAACCTACTCGAACATACAAACAGTGCCACAAGCAGATGTGGTATACCAAATGGGCCAAGCTGTAAATTTAGCAGAGTGCAGTGAGCAAAAAACACAAGGTCAGAATACAATAACCGAGTCAATGTTGAATGAGCTTGAAAAGATAAACCCTGACATCTTTGGTAAAGAAAAATGTCCGACCACATCCGTTGAAGAAACTGATGAAGTGACGGATGCAGAAATGCAGTCGGTGGAGACGCTTTTAAAATTGGCTCCCATCCTACAAACATCATATGACAGTAAGCAAAACACTCCCATGTCGGATAACACAAAGAAAACAGATGACAAGAGACGTAGACAACAAACGAATGACGAGAGACATACACAACTAGTTAGAACGCGTCTCAAAATGTTGAGGGAAAGGAACGAAAAACAAATGGCAGAATTAGGTGACGCATACAGATCACCGTACTGCAACAGGATAACCAACTTATACGAGCCACTTCTATATCGTGACCAAACGATCATCTGTTATCTCTTAGCTCCGGTCGAAGATATTGGGTAAGAAGTTTTGTCTCTTATAAACAGCCTAAAATTTTCATCTCTTTTTAAACTGTCCTATTTGGTTTTAAACAACAGGACATTGATATACAAGTCTGAAAGTGGGGTCGAAACACAAAATCATTTTTGAAAGCTTTCACCCATCACAATACATAGCTTCGAGTGGAGTGGACGCGTTTGTAGATGTGTTGAACTTTGAAGAGAAAAAACGGGACAAAAATTCATCACCCTACATGCTGTTCTTGCCAAGTACAATATTTGTAAGTATTTCAACAAATAATCACGCGTGTATCAATTATAGTATTAATCACGCATGTTTGAACCTTTGTATGTTACCCACACATATTAAAATGTAATCACGCATGTTAAGGTTGTTAACCAATCATACTAAATGATAATCACGCATGTTTAAATTTAAATGAATACATGTTGAGATGTAATCACACCTGCTATATGATAATCACGCATGATGAAATTCAAATGAATACATGTTTAATGTTAGAAGCATTATATATGATAATCACGCTTGTTTAATATTAATGGACCAATGGAAAAACTTACCATAATTTTTGCAGCAAGACGAAATGTTTGGGCCAAAAATCATAGACAATGATCGATTGAAAGTATTCGCACCAATCGTAGACGATATACTGTGTAAGTATCAGGTGAAGAAAGTTGACACATTGGATCTAATCTTCATTCCAGTACTACTATCTGATCATTTTTGGTGCCTATGCTTCCACTTGAAAAATGGCGAAATCGAGTTAATTGATAACTCTAAGTTTGACTTGAATAATAACAAACGCTACCGTGGGCGCCCTGAAAAGCTGGTAATTCTAATTAGCTTTATATTACTACAATGAATAGGTACTAATATGATTTTTTCGTGATTATAGCGAAGAGTTCTAGTACTATACCTAAAAGGCAAGATTCGACAAAAAGAGTGGATAACAAACTTGGAAAGAGCAAGCATCATTCGAAAGGAAATGGATTGGAGAACTCTTCAAAACGGTTCTGACTGTGCTGTCTTCACTATGCGACATATGGAGACATACAAAGGAAAATCTCCATGGAATCCGGGTTTTGAGAACGAAAATAAAAAGAAGATTCAAGATTCACAACTTCAATCCTTGCGGTACCGATATCTTAGTAAGATTGTATTGTCCGACTACAATCTTATAAGGAAAGAAGTATTCGACAAAGCTAAAGAATTTACGAAGAAAGCGAGCACCATAGATATTTTGCACGATCTAGATAACAAAATTAAGGACCGTTTGGATCAGTTCTTCAACCTTAAAAAGGTGAAACAAAATACTTGAGTCGTAAAACTATTTTGTTGATGTTCTTTGTTGCAAACATCTTACACATCTTGGTTTTTAATTAGATTTTTACTTCTTAAACTTTCTGTTTAATCATAAACTAATGGGACAATTTTCTTATTAAACACACAATTTCCATCCAAAATAAAACACTTAGATAAACATAAAATCACTACAGATGATTGATGATACATAATAACCATCATAAATAGGACTCCAAAAACTTGATCTTCGTGTCCATAGAGCATCCTAATACGGCTAGTGCATCCGCAAGCTGCTTCAACTGTTTCTCATCCCGCTTGCCAAGATCAACCATAAACATCATAGCCACCTCTTTGACACTTGAATCTGTCATACCAGTCAACAAATTGAAAATCTCGTCTCGCCTTTTCATGTTCTCTCTGACCCTAGAAATGTTAGTTTCCAACAAGTCTTTACAAGACTTGTCCTCGGCTATTTGTTCCTCTATCCTCTTTTTAAGATAAACACGCATACCTGATGATGAAGAAGAACCACATGATGAATTAGAAGAATCTGCCATCTTTTAAGATAATATTTGAATGGTCTTCCAATGATATATAAAAGGAAATAGCAAACAAGAGGACAACTAAAATTATTAACCATGACAACTGTGTGGTTCACGGGAATCATCCTAGCTGTTTTTTTTTTGGAGTTTTCTTGGTCCAATTATGTATGGACATAAAATCACGCATGTACTTCAAAATAATCACGCATGGATAAAAAATGGCGCATCTATTAAAAAATAACGCATGCACAAACTTATCACGCATGGATATAAAGTTTTATTAAAAATAACGCATGTATAAACTTATCACATAAATAATCACGCATGTTTTGAAATAAATCACTTAGGGGTTTTATCACTGTGCATTATGTAAGCTACTGAGATTTGTTAAAAAATATTAAACAACATTCAGGATACAAGTTGATATAAAGTATAATTATTCCTAATAATAATGAAACCTATACATAGACTCTTAAAATCGATATGACTAGTCATTATGATTATGTAAGATATCTAATTTTAATTACCATATCTCTCTCAACTACCATATTAATTCACAATCTATATCCATATATCATCCCCATACATTTATGCAAACAAAAAATAACCCCTGTCTTCAAAAGAAAACAACAATGTCTTATGATCCCTCAAGGGAAGCAATCAAGGAGCTCCTGTCAACCCGCAGGTTGACAGAGCTTGCTTCAAATTTTAACTCTTCTAACTGTATTCTGGATGTGCAGGGGAGGCTCTTAGAACAACAAAAAAAGACCCAGGAAGTCTGGGGGAAGCTCCTGGAAGAACCAAAGTCTTCATTGAGAGACAATGGCATAGAGATGATGAAGGATCAGACATCTGCAGATAACTTGGTTTACTCATATCTGAAAGATGTAGTGGAGACGATTAAAGAGAAGATGGAGACGTCTGAGAAGGAGCTTGGGAAGATATTGACACCGAACTAAGTGGTATGGCTGATTAATCCACTTATTTTGTAGATTTTTGGGATGCCCTAATGTTTGTTGGTATTTTGAACTATGGTGGTTTTTTGTGTATTAAACTCTTATGTGTGTATATATAGGGGAATCATCTAGGGCTTAAATTATAACATGCTTTCATACCTTTATCACGCATCTATAAAATGTTGTTTAACGATTATTAATATGAAAAAATGCATGTTAATTATTATCACGTATGTGTCTTTTTTTATGACGCTAGTTATGATGATGAAAATCTGTGTTTGAGTATGTTTTGGGTGGAAATCGCGAACAAAGCTTATGCAAAAAAATGTTAGAGAGGGGGTTTAATGGTCATTTGAGATCTCCATTTCACATAGTCATGTATAGTTATGATTAATCACGCATCTGCTTATAGAAAAGGGGTAAAAAGAATCAACTGAGATATTTAATCAGGCATATCATGGTAAAATGTTGTGAAATTTAATCACGCATATCATGGTAAAAAATGTTGTGAATGATACAGATTACATAAAGTTGTGTCTTACTAAACTCATGAAATATGGAATGTTTTAATGAATGCAATTATGGTTCAACCATTACTCGTCTTCCCATTCAGAATCACTATCATCTGTTTCGTCAACCTCCTCATACTCCTCTTCGTCACCAGTTTCTACCTCCTCGTCCTCTTCGTCAACTAAACCAGGATCATTCTCTAACTGAATTGCTCTTCTTTTCCTCCCATTCTTATTGGCATTCTTATCGGCAGCACTAGCTTTACCCTTTAAAACCTCGCAAGTTCGAATATCATGACCTTTGATATTGCAAACACTGCATGTCCGACTTCTCTTGCCTTTTAGACTAATAATTTTCTCTTTTTTTTGATTTAATCCGCTTATGTGAACCGCGTCCTTTGTTTCTAATACCAGTTGGCACACGGACTATAGGAGGAGCATCAGTGTTCGGTTTCTCGTAACCGATTAACCTTGAATATCTATCAAACTTAGGGTCGATGGGCTTGGTTATGCGAAGTTCATCAACCATTTCTTTCATCTCCCTCATCCGATCCCTGACTATAAGTAGATGATCGAAATCTTTCATCAAATTACGAATAAGATACTCTCCGGTCTGCATAATCTCATAAGCAACCTCTTTGGCCTTTTTATGCGCATCATTATCATCAACACTTAAATCAAATGTATTATTTAGGTCATTAGGTACCACGTCTTTGGTCCATCTTCTCATAACATACTTGTTGGGAATTTCTTTCACTTTGAACATTTTGAACACAAAATATATATGTTTGCACAACAATCCATATTGTTCAAACCTGCGACAACTGCATGATGCAATTACATCCTCCCCTTTCTTGAAACAAACCTACACAAAAAACAATCGAAAATTAAAAATCAAATAAAAAAGGCACGTTGTTATGTAATAACGCATGTTAGCTGTTCTAGATAGTGTTACCTCTAGTAAACCATCTCCATGGGCTTACCAATCCTTCATACTTATCTTCAAAAACGGGTCCTCAATTTTAGTCTCCATAGGAAGGCACTCGGACAGTGTTCCTTGTAACTCTGCATGTTGATCAGCAAAAATTGACCTGGTGTAAATTTTCATAGCATCATCCTCTAAAGAAGATTCAGAAAAGTTATATGGGACTGAATTTCTAGATATATGGTCATTCTTCCGATGGTTGAATCTTTGCACGTCCATTGCACCATCAAAATGGTTAAAAAACTCAACAAGGGTAAGTTGAGAATTGGCCACTTGACAGAAAAAATGGTTTTCGCTCTCTGATCTGGAGGTGGTCCACCTAAGCCCAGACATAGGCTCATGACGATAGAAAGCTGGAATCCACGAAGATCTCATGCCAAACATATCATCAATCCATTTATTCTCGGTAAGACCGAATTCAATCATTATCAGCTTCCATTCTCTCTCAAACGTTTCTGGCGCAATCGAATCGGTCCATACAATGTCACACATACGTCTCTTGAACTCTTCGTTGTTACACAACTCATGTCCCACCTATTAAAACAAAGAATTGGAACTTATTTAACAAAGGGCAAGTAAAAAATAAAAATGAATGTAGTAAATAATAATCACGCAGGTTGTCCTAATAATCACGCATGATGAACTAATCACGCATGTTGTAATAAATAATCACGCATGATGTAGTTGTAGTTGAGCCTAACCTTATCAGCAAGTTTCTTCATTATGTGCCACATACATAATCTGTGCCTACTCTTATCGAACACTGCTTCGATAGCTTGTTTCATCGCGGGATCCTGATCAGTGACGACACCTTCGGCTGCTTACCAAATGAGTCCAAAAATGATTGTAAAAGCCACTTGTATGATTCAATGCTTTCGGATGCTAGCAACCCGGCTCCAAGCGTCACATTACAGTGGTTATCAATACCAGTAAAAGGTACAAAAACCATTTTATACCTTCAAAATGTGGATTAAAAAATTAATAAAAAACAACAAGATTAAAAAAAATTAACATGAATAACATTGAAGTGAGGACTAACTTGTTGGTTTTAAATGTAGCATCAAACGATATAACATCTCCAAACTCAGCATAGTTACGTTTGCACAAACCATCGACCCAAAACAGGCCAGTTAATCGTCTGTTTTCATCGACTGAATGAACGAATGAATAATCAACCATAAACTGCTTTTTATCAGTCAACCTATTGATAACCATATCTGCATCATACTCTCCGATATAGCTATGTATCCTAGCTCTAAAATTCTTGCAATCGTCTTTAGTTGCGCCAACATTTTCAAAACCTCCGTATCTTTGTCTCATTATATTGAAGGCTTTCACTGGCCCAAGATTCAATGTACCAAGCTCCCATATCATCTCTTCTTGTGTTTCGGAAAGATATCTATAAGCTGGTAATAAATGCATATCTTTGGGACACACGAATGAATGATTATGCGACTGAACAAACTTATCAACCTTATACAACACCCCATCCGTCGAACAAAGCTTAATTTGAGCTTTACAGCCGGTTCGAATAGTCGGTCTGTTCCTGCGTTTATATGGCTTAGACAACTTTGAATAAGGATCATCAAATTCCTGTGGTTTATGCCCCTCCTTTGAACACACAAAGTATTTACTCTTGATAATACCACCAACATGATGTTCACCTCCTTTTCGAGCAGAGAACCCTGCCTTCTTTGCATATGTCTGGTAAAAAACATATGCTTGCTCTATGGAAGAGAATTCCATTCCGATAACAGGAACACATGGTGAAGCTACCTCCGGAATGTACAATCTTTCATCTACACATTTTAAAAATAACAAAAAAAAAAATTATCATGACATCTAATGAAAGACACACAGGGAAAGAACAAATCACGCAAGTTGCATAAAAAAATAACGCATAAAAAAATAATGCCGCTTGAAGGAAAATAGCATCCAGGAATGTATACTACATACTAATAACGCATGGTTACTTAAATTACAAAGGTTTCTTCAATGCATGGCTTATAAACATGCGTGATTATGTTACATTTCAATGCATAGGTTATAAATCATGCGGGATTATTTTACATTTTTCAATACATAGCTTATAAAACATGCGTGATTATAATACATTTCAATACATAGGACTTCTTCATAATAATAACGCATGGTTAGTGAAATAACACAGGGATTCTTCAATACATAGCTTATAAAAAATGATGCACGAGCAAAAACAACACATCATACAACAATCAATTGGTTGAATTCTGGAAAAATGAAACCATCTAATTGACTACTTACTGGTCTGATCGTCTAATAGAACGTTGTTGTCTGATGTCGGATTCCTATATTGCTCTGCATCATCATGACCGGCATTGACCTCAGCATCTTCAAATTCAATATCATCTACGTTTCGAGCATTACTACTCTGTGGATCCATTACAAACAATAAGTGATGGAAACCCTAATCGCCCACAAATAACCGCTAAGTTGATAATTTGAAAAACGGAAATTATTTGAAACTGATACATATCGTAATTACCGGGATACAGGAAATAACGAACTCGCATAAATCCTTGATGTTAGTAAATGTCTGAATTACCCTGGTTCAAGAAAGAAAAATGTCTAATTTGCCCTTAATGAAAAATCTTAATCGCTGCTAATCACGCTTTGATCTGACGGTCAGCAACGTCGCGTACGTGAATTATGATTACCCGTTTTGTACATTATACTTTCTCTCTCTATATATATATATATACTTTTTCTCCTGACAACTTTGAATAATTAATTTATAAAAATAGTAAGATGCATTATATCTATATATATATAGGGGAGCGCTAAAATAAAAACCACCTCCAGTTGTAAGAACAATGAGAATCACTTTCTGACCATTAGATTTTCAAGATAGATGGATGAGATTAAAAGTAGTTAAAATTAATATTAAATATTTTTTGTCTTATTATGTTTTTAATATTTTAATGCAAAAGGTTAGTTTGGTAAATTTACTTTTTTTGTCTTTATTATTTTTTATTACTTTTTTGTATTATAATATTAGTTTTATTTTTTAAACAAAATTTTTTTATTAAAAGCTTTTTACCTTAAGATTTTTTAACAGATTTTTTAAACTTTTTACGTTTTACGTTGAACTTTTTTCGTTTTACGTTTTTACGTTAAAATTTTTACGTTTTACGTTAAACTTTTTACGTTTTACGTTTTACGTAAAACTTTTTACGCTTTACGTTAAGCTTTTTACGTTTTTACGTTTTACGTTTTATATTCAACATTTTACGTTTTACGTTAAACTTTTTACGTTTTTACGTTTTACATTAAACTTTTTACGTTTTACGTTAAAAAGTTTACGGTTTATCTTTTTTTTTTAAAAAAAAAATTTATGCAAAACGAACGCACCCAGAAATCGCAAACTCGGTAGGTGTCTCAGATAGATTGTTATCATTATCGACTGAGGAAAAAATAAAAAACCAACAACATCAAAACAATTTGTTTCTCGAAAAAAAAACGGGGCCTGGCTCATATTTTCCGATAATCAAAATGGCTGCAAAAGTGGGGTTGCAAGTTCAAAAACCTACCCTCCATCGTCTTTGCCGCGCCATCGTCATCAAAATCTACGTTTTTTTTTATCATCGCCGCCCAATCTAAACAGATCAAAACCCATGAGAATCAAAGAATACAAATGTAACAAAACCCAACAAAACTGAAACATTGATAACAAATGCAACAAAACCCACCAAAACTGAAACATTGATAACAAATGCAACAAAACCTCCACCGTCTTTTGTCTGTGCCAAGAATCAAAAAATGCAACAAAACCCATCAAAAAAAATCTAAACTTTTCAACAACCGAAACATTGATAACAAGATTTTAACCAGAGAGATGAGTTTGAATTCAACAACAAACTGAAACATTGATAACAAGATTTAACAAGATCTTAACCAGAGAGATGAGTTTGAATTTTCCGGCGAGGGTGACTGGAGAGATGGTGGCCATGGCGGTTCGTTTTCAAGCGATGGTGGTCGGACACCACCGCGGCTGTCGCAAAGACTCCCACCAACCACCGCCCCACCACCACCTTCCGCCTCTGCACAACTCCCACCAACCACCTCCCACACCACCGTCTTCCGACCAACGACCTCGCACAACCGTCTTCCGCCACCGACCAACCACCGCCCTACCACCGCCTTCCGCCGCTGCTGCCGTTGTTTGTGGTGCACCACCGCCCAAAGTGGTGGTCGGATCTCTCTGCCGTTGTTTGGGGCCACCGGCATCACGCGCCGCCACCACAGTTGGGTGGCCGGTGATTACTGTGGAGACGAAGGGGGGGTGTTTTGGTTGGTGGTTGCCGTCGGAAACAGGGTGGATGAAAGAGTGGATGAGAGGTTTTGGGGGGTTGCAGGTTTTTGTGGTTCTAGATGAGAGAGATGAAAATAGGAGAAGGTGTGAGATATTATAAAGGTGTGAGATATTATAAAGAGAGAGAAACATGTCTGGTGCATTAAATGGAGAAAGAGAGAGGGATTTGACATTTGAGGTAAATGACCAAAATACCCTTTAGGTTGTCATATTCTGATTGGTTGAGAGTGGTTCTCACGGTTTTTACAACTGGGGGTGGTTTTCATTTTAGCGCTCCCCTATATATATATGGTTAGGATTTAGAGAAAACGGTGAAAAGTGTGAGAATGGTGAGAACGCTTATGGGTCGTCCGATCAAAACAATACATGGACTAGATTGTTTTTTTTTTTTTGGGTAAAGTCCATGGACTAGATTGCGCGGTGGCGTTTTTGTAAATAACATCAATTTTATTATGTGGGACGCGCTTCATTAAGGGTAAAAGGGTCTTTTACCGCTCATATTCAAAACGCTATCAAATGATAACACGCCATTAAAAAAAATAAAACGCCATTAAAAACAAAACACCAAAAATTACCCATAAAACGCGTTGGATATTACAGAAAGATAAACAACACAGTAACTGAATTTCAATTATTAACATTTATTAGAAGAAAATTCCCTCCTAAATTACACGCCAAAACATCATTATATAAATGAGGTAAAACATAGTTTCCATAATCACTTCAATCTATCCATTTCTGCAAAAAAACATCTTTAACCAAAAACGCCAACTTAACCAAAACGGCAAAATTGGCAACAATCGTTTCGTGGAGATACACTCTGGCAAACAGGCGATTCGTCCTCCGTTTTGACAACAGAAGGAGGGTGTATGTTAAGACGGTCAAGGCAATTCTGAAGATGGAAGAAGACATACAGAGGGGAATCTTATCCCTTGGCATCGCTCTAGACAACGAATGCCATGAAACACATATGCTTATGAAAGCATTAACAAGGAAATTTTGACCAATCAAAGCAGATGTGAAGCCGGACCCTGTCATGACATCATGGCGTTTTGATGATGAAACAGACATGGTGACCGTTACATACGACAGCGGAGAGCAGGAAGTCTACTGGCTAGAAAACATCATGACAAAGCAGCGTCTTGGTTTCATGGAAGAATTGTATAACGCCACTTGTACCAACACACAAATAGACTCAAAATTGGAGTTAATGCAAGATATGTTCAAGTGGAGGCTTCAGAATCTTCAGGAACAAGAAGCTGATGAAGGTAAAGGTGATGACATGGATGAAGATCCAGATGAAGACTTTGAGGAGGAAGAAGATGACGCAAGTGATGGATACCTTTCGGATAACGCCATTTAAAAAAAACGCCAAAAGAAAATACTAAAAATGGTTATTCCTTAGAAAACGCCAAAAATAACAAAAAAACATTTTTCCTGCTTAATATTTTATTTACTCCGTTATTGTATTTTGTCATCTTGGTCTGCATAACGCCATTTAAAAAAACGCCAAACTTAGAAGATGGGACGTCTATCACCTATAAAACTGATAAAAGCTGATCAACACAGTAAATACAAAAAACAGTAACTGAAAAGACAGTTACTTTATTACTATCATTTATTACAATAAAAAAAGTCCCGCTTAAACTACGCGCCAAAAAATTTCTATAAGAGAGCGGTCTATACACGATGAAATTGATCACACCTAGAAAACACAAATGTCATATCCTCTAGAAACCACTCACTTTAAAACGCCAAAAAATGTTAGTTAAAAAAAACCACAGATGGCAAAGCTTTCACTGAATGGATTCTTCTTCTGAGAGGGTTATCTCAATAATATTTTGCTGAATGAGATGAACAAATATTCAAGAAAAAAAGACTGATGACAGTGATATGCCATCATGTGAGCTTTGTTCTTGATGAATATAGGCATGGAATAAAGGGATCAACACAAGGGTAAAATGCTATTTTGGACTCCATTATTACAAATAGCATCAAGCAAGAGTTGATCTTTAATGACATGCCACCAAACAAGAATATCACACCAAAACACAGGATGCCACTAAGCAGCTTCGTCTTTAGACGGGGTTTATGTAGGAAAGTTGGCATCTAGCTAAGGTATTCAAAAGGTTCAAAACGCCAAACAAAATTCAAGAAGAAGGAGCTGATGACAATGAAGATTCGGAAGAGAAATTAGATTACCATTTTTATTTTTTTTATTTTTCATTTTATATTGTTTTGTTATCAAGTTATCTATTGTTTTGTTATCTAATTCTCTACAAATAAAATACATTATTATATAAAACGCCAAAACTACAAACACCAAAACGCTAGTAGTGTGAAAACTGTGAGAACGGGTGCTGGCAAAGTAACTAGTCAAATGTATTAAACGCCAAAAAATTCATTAAACGCCAAAAAAACATTTGGTCTTATTGTTAACTTATGAAAATATTAATGACTCGTAGTGAATATTATACAAAACGCCAAAAAAACTGACCAAAAAACGCTATAACGCCAAAAAATTATCTATGTGACACAAAAACAAATAATTCAATGCCAAAAAGTTTAATAAATACAATTAACGCCAAAAAAATCTTAGACGCCAAAAAATGTTATAGCGCGTTAGGAAAATAAAAGAAGATTGAAAAGACAAAAAAAAAACCCTCGGATCCTGATCATGTCCCGCGCCACGTGTTAGGCCAGGATGCGTTCTCACACTTTTGAGTTTTTTCTTCCGATCCCGTTCCTATATACATATAGGGGGTAAGGTTCATTTGAGATTCATTAACCATGGCCCGGTCTTGAAATGACACATGGGCTAGGTTTTACCTTTAAGATTTTGTTTAATGGCGGATCAAAATTAAATTGGAATGTTAGTTTTGATTTATTTCATATAATATTATCATATATATAAGGACAAATGAAATTTTAAAATAAAACATTCCATAAATTGAAAAAAGTACATAGATGCCCTAAACGAGACTTTTAAATAAATAATTTGTCCACATAGGGACTAAAAAGAAGAAATACAAGTCCTCGTAGGGACCGAATACATAAATAAATAATTGTCCACGCAGGGACTTAAACTGAAATTTAAAATTACAAAACAAATAAATAAGGAATTTCAATAATCCCTTTTCTTTTTCCCCTTTATTAGGTTTGCCTGACCCTTCAGTAACCCACGGCGGCTCCTACGCCCCTCTTCTACATGTTGCTCCACCTCGTGCAACCGCTGAAGGATTTCCTGCTGCTGCGGTGGTTGGATTTGTGGCGGCTGCGGCTGCTACTGCGGCTGTGGCTGAGGTTGAGGAGGTGGTGGGTATTGATACACATATGCTGGGTACCCAGTTGGGTACGCAGCCTGAAAGGGTCCTTCGGGGTGAAGAGTATTGTAGTTCACCGCCTCGAGATACGGGTCAACATAAGGGGCATTGTAGTAGTTGTAACCCGAGTAAGCTGGCTGCTCAAACGGGTTATACGCCGCTGCACCGACGTAAGAAGGAATTGGGTTATCATAACCCATGTGCGGTAGTGGCGGTGCGACTGGCGCAAAGTCGACTTTAGAAATTGGGTTTGAAGGCCCACCCATTTGCGGATCTTCGTACAACGGCGGGTAGTGGTTGTTGCTTGAGTGTTGCTGAAGTGGAAACCCCCTCGCACGGACATCCGTGCACCTAATCTTCTTCGCCTCGGTGGTTCTGGAGGCAGTTGTTGTTCTGGCTATGGCGGTGGCGGTGGCGTGACCTCCTGGAAACGCGAATCCTCAGAGGGATCCTGCTGCTGTTGAGGAGGTGGATTGAAAGGGGGAGTGTACTCCCAGTTGTATGTGGCCCATCTTTCAGCAAAACTGTCTGGACCCCTGTAAGGTGAACCAAGAAATGATGATCCGTTGGAAATCTCAATGGGATGCGTCGGCGTCCCACTTGGTTGCATTTCGGGATCTGGATCTTCGTCCATCTCCATATCCTACATCTCAGGATAGTGATCAGCTGCCCCAAAGGGTTTGGACCCTCTTGTTCTTGAACTTGGTTCATCGGATTGAACCGGTTCTGGAAGTATGGGGTCGGGTCCTAGAAGGCACGGTGCGAACCCGATCGTTACAAAGGTATGAAGGAGTGGCGAGAGTGGTCAGACTCGTCGTTCTAATGCAGCCCGAATGAATCATGATAAGATGGTGAGGAGCTAAGCGAGGCAGAGCGTCTCGCAGGCTCTAGGTAGGTCCTCCAGTCTTCATGAGGACTCGATCCGATTGAAGCGGATGGTGTGCGCCTATGAGATGGCCCAACTTCGTGATCATTTCTTGTCAGCACTGGTGCCTTTCCTCTTCCACCTCTTCCTCTTACTCGTGGCAGCATTGTCTTTAATCCTGTCAAAACAAAAAGGAAACAACAAAGACAAAAACAAATAAGATTAGGATTAATCCTAAGTCCTTTGCCTAGACTCGAAAGTCAAGGAATGTGCAACTGTGTCATTGAGATTAAACACAAAAGGCTAGTGTTTAATTCACTCAACGTTGGCTCTGATACCAACCTGTCACACCCTGATATTTCCACGTATTACCGGTGGGCCCTGTGGGGAGTATCGTGACGTAGTTGATATCATCGTAGTCAAATAATCACAGTTTAATGCACATCGGAAGTCTAAAAGTAATTATACAAAAGCTTGCAAGACTCTTTATTTAATACTCAGGAGTTCCAGCCCATTTCGCGTAGTACCTGCACTTAGTCTTTTTGAAAAATACGTTAGTTTACACTGGTAAATACAATTAACTGACTCTTTTTGAAAACATTTAAGAAAATTGATTTAAATGCACAAGGCACAATTAATCTTTTATAACTTGGGACAATTATTTAAAAATAATCTTGTATACAGATTTATATGTTTGTCGTCCATTCAGGACCCGGTTAGAAGAGCCGAGACAAGATTAATAGACACACCACTAATATAATCCCACGGTGAGTTATCCTCAACGAGTGGTTATATCTTTTACATAGACAACTGTCAGGTGTATGCCTACACCCCGTGCTTAAGTCGTGGCCATTTCAAATGAATGAGCAAAGGATATCCAGGACACGGTCATTAACCCCCCAAAGGCATTGCATCAAACAAAACAGATTAAAACGGGTTACCTCAATGATTTAGCCACTAATCGATTAAAGATTCAATACCCAACCAAGCGGTAATAATTTACCGTATCCCAAGCCCGTATAACGGAAAATAAGTTAAAAGTATTTACCTGAGCTAAAATATAATTTTACTCTCAGTCGTATATCAAACAGCAAGTACAAGTAGCTTTTACTGGGCTCCTAAATCTGGAACGAAGGTTTTAATAACCTAATAGATACCTAACGCGTCTTATTTAAGTTATAACTTTGACATGTTAGTTTTAAGAAAGGTTCATGGTTCAAAACGCAAGATTAAGCGAAGACCGGATTAGAATGTGATTTAGACCCAACAAGTATGAAAACTTGTATAAAGTGGGTAAACTAAATACATTCTGGATTTTGAAGAAAGAATGATAATGGTTGACCCATTTCGGTTAATTTATGCAAACTAGTTACATAAACCCTACCGAACGCGAATATGCATAACGGGTAACCAAATGAGTCATATACAGGTTCCTCAAATTAATATGCTTAAAATATGTTATGATATCAGTAGGATATCTTCCATTATGCCCAAAACGAATTTAAAACCAATTTAAGCCCCGTAAGGGTATTTTGGCCATTTTAAAGCTTATAAAAGAGGTTAAATAGTAATCTGAGGTTCTGGTCTAAAACAATGAGTAAAAGTATTTATTTTAACAAGTTATATCAGTAATATATCCTACATATGTGAATTTTATCATTTATGTCCAAACTATGCACCGTAGGTAAGGCTGGCAAATCGTGTCTTAACAGGTTTAACAGGTTTCTGACAGCGCGCACAACATAAGTTTCAAACATGATTACGACTCGTTTAACTACTTTCTACCTCATGTTTATAAAACAGTTTTATGTTTTATGTACAAATATGAATAAATGATAGATCCTAACATTGTAATTTTAATTATTTTAAAAATTAAAAAAAGTCAAAGAGTGTATTTTTCAGTCAAACTGGTCTAATCGTGTATTTTTGGTCATTTCACATATGCTTTAAGGGTCAAATTTGGAAATCTGAGTTCAAGACTTAAACTTACTGTTAAAGTTTAAAAATTTTATTTAAAACACCAGTAGGTAACAAGTCTTAGGTGCTAAATATGGTTTTAAACCATACTATGCGCCTAAATCGCATAAAAGTCGGTATTTGACGATATTCGGGTTGATTAAGGAAATCTAAGATTTTGATCAGCCTCAACTATTTTAAATAATTTATTTAATGTATAAAATCAGTAGGAAAAGGTTTGACATGCAAATGTTGCATAAAACTCATTTTATTAATGAAAAGGGCATTATCGTCAATTACCGAGTTCATGCAAGAACTCTATGTTATGGTCAGTATAAAATTTGAAAAAAATTTCTAAAAATCCCTAAATATTATATTATATCAGTGCGTAGAAAATTTGGTGCCAAAAATTTGGTTTAAATACGATTTATACTGAAAATGCCATTTAATTAATAAAAAGCTTTCATTTTACGATATCTTGCATAACTTCTATTTTAGACCATGAACAGATGTCAAATTTTTAGGACATGCTTATAAATAAGTAATAAAGATTTTTATCCTCTCACATTTTCAAAAATCTCGTTTTTATATCAAAATGGCATAACGATCAACTTTTAAGCATTTAACGGAAACATGCAATGAACTAGGATCTCTATGGAACCATGTTGTATAACCTCAGAGGGTTATACTAACATATAATATGGTACTAACGGAACCCTAAGGTATAACTAAACTAAGCTAAATCGGGTCAGAACTGAAAGTCAAAGCAAAAGTCTACTTTTGCGACTTTCGGTTGCGAACTGGGCCTAATCTCAGAATTGTCAGGTTGAACACACCTAAACATGTTCTTATATTATTTACCAAGTTATTTAAGTGTTAAAACATGTTCCATAACCTCTGCATTTTCAGCTATGAATTATTTTATAAAAACTGACCCGTTTGACTTTTCTATTAAGTAGTTTGACCCGACAATTGACCAAGTAAATGTGATAATTAGGAGGTGCCCTTTTAAGGGTTTATCACCTACATAATTGCCAACACATAGCCACTTTCAATTCGAAAAATGGCTGGACCGTTAGTGATTAATCACCAAGTCAAAGCTTAATTACGATATCTTTGACTTTCGGTCATTAAGCTAATAAAACATTAACTAAAGAAGCTAAGAACACTTACTAGAGTCCTTAGCATGAATTTAGAACTTGAGAAAGCTTCCTTTAGCTCCAGGAGGCATCAAAGAGTGAGCTTGAGTGAAATATTTGGAAGTGTGTATGAACAAGAACATCAATGTGGGTATATATAGGACTTTGGGAGCTCTAGGATCAATCCATTTGTACCTAGGAGGTAATTCAGATGATCCCAAGTGTCCCTAGGTAGTAAAAACCAGTTGCACAGTCAATAGAATCAAAAAACTAGCTTGCAAAGTCGGTGGAAGGGTTGTAACCTGCAGCTATCCATTTTTCTGCCCAGTTATAGGTCTTACGGACCGTAAGCCAAAGCCTTGCGGTCCGTATTCGCTTTTCAAATTTTTATCGCCCAGTTCCGTCAACTTGCGGTCCGTAAGGTGGTCTCTTTGCGGTCCATAAGCCTCTGATCGGAAGACAAAACTTTAAGAACTTTAACATTTGACCATGCAACCTTTCCTAACTCGAATCTATGGTCATTTTCAGCAGAAGGGGACCACATGATCAGGCCTGAATGCTCTTGGATGTGTTGCCATGCATTAGCATTGTCTTGGAATCTTTCAAAAAAACCATGTGAATGAAGGATTGTCGTTATTGCACATAGGATCCCATTTCTTTGAATGCTGAATTATTCATTACAAAGTTTAACCGGATACTTATGGAATCCTTATCAGATATTCATGAGAATGTATTTATATTTTACAAAAGTTTGGAAACGTTAAAAGGTCACTCCGAGGTAATAATTAACATGTTGACACTTTTAAGCCTTCCATATATCTTTTAACTTGATCCGGGTTTATAACACGTTTAAATTTCATGACACGTGTCTTTATTATATTGGGCTTGATTTTGCGAGGTGTTACATCCTCACCCCCTTAAAAGAAATCTCGACCTCGAGATTTACTGAAACAGATGAGGGTATTTCTGCTTCATCATGGATTCAACTTCCCACGTACACTCTGGGCCTTTACGGGCATCCCATTTTACCTTGACGATTGGCACATGCTTTCTTCGAAGCTTCTTAACCTGTCGATCCTCGATCGACAAAGATTTTTCAACGAACTTCAAGCTCTTGTCAATCTACACGTCCTTATGCGACATTGCTAGCGATTCATCGGCTAGACATTTCTTCAAATTGCAGATGTGGAATACATTATGAATTCCACTGAGCTCTTCTGGCAGATCTAGCTTATAAGCTACAGTTCCGACACATTCGATGATCTCGAATGGTCTTATGTATCTTGGGCTCAGCTTGCCCTTTTTGCCAAAACACATCACCGCTTTCCAGGGTGACACCTTAAGAAGCACTTTATCGCCAACTTCAAACTTTAGAGGTTTACGCCTCATATCTGCATAGCTTTTCTGCCTATCCCTTGAGGCCTTTAGACGATCACGGATCTGAACAATCTTGTCCGTCGTCTCCAGGACTATATCAGGTCCTGATAGTTGGATTTCTCCAACTTTCGCCCAGCAAACTGGCGTTCTGCACTTTCTTCCATACAAGGCCTCAAAAGGCGCGACTTGGATACTCGAATGATAACTATTATTGTATGAAAATTCAACCAAGGGAAGATGGTCATCCCAACTTCCTCCCAAGTCTATAACACAAGCTCGTAGCATATCCTCAAGCGTTTGAATTATACGCTCGCTTTGCCCATCTGTCTGAGGATGATAAGTGTAGGATCGTATTCTGACCCGAATGAGTCTTTCAGAGGAGTTTTAATCAGTTTCAGGTGCGGAAAACAAGAAACTGATGTAGAAACAGCAAGCAATTCACTTTTAATCACCTTTTGTATTGATTTATAACAGATTACATGCAAACGTCACACCGGCAGCACCTCGGTATGGAATACAAGAACTCCCTATCTAATTTCGCTCATAGTGACCTATTTATAGGTTTCTGATTCCCCACGAAATGACATGGTGTCATTTGGAGCGGAATTAGAATTTAACTTTCGAGTGGAATCAGCATTTTACATTTCGAGTGGAATCAGAAACTTATGTGATTCCCCACGAAATGACAAGGTGTCATTTCGAGTGGAATCACCTCTAAAAAACCACTATCTCGTTTTTCGAGCCCTGATCTAACTATTACAGTACAAGACTCGATACAAGACAAAGTCGACAGATGTAGTGCACCAACAGACTCCCCCTCAGATGTTGACGAGTCTCAGTGTCGAGTCTTTGACAATGTCAAGTCTTCACATCTTCAGTCTTGATCTGTCTCTGGGCTTCTCTCTCTCAATCTTTTCTTGCATGACTTCAGACTTCCCCTTGCGATATGCTGGCATTTCTTCAGATCATCAGCATCATTAGCTTTAGGATCGTTGTCTGACTTTCACAATTTTGACTTTTCAGGATCATCACTTCTCAAACTTTAAACCTGCATAAACTCTACCTCACAATAAATTTTACAATTTACACGTTTCAAACATATAAACTTGCACTAACTCAGACTCTTCTCCAATAACCTAATCAAAATGATCTTTCAATCTGATGAACCACTTGAAAATTTGACAAAAATAATCATTTTTAAACACAAACTCCCCCTCAAATCATACTCATCATGTTTAGCACTCAGAATTTTGAAAATCAGCTTTTCAATATCAGTCGTCAAAAATCTTTTGGATTTTGAAAATTTTATGCTAAAACACACTGAAAATCTTTTTGGATTTTGAAATAAAGAAACATGTAATGCAGTAAAGAAATATTTACAAACAATATTTTTGTGAGTTCATGTAAGAGGATCATATCAGTTTATGAGACAAGTCACCAACACCGTTAAGCTTCATTTCATTTTAAGTTCTAAACAATTCACTTAGATTGTCAGTATATTTGTCAACTTAAATTTTCACACAAAGTTCAATTGATCCGAGATATGATGTTAATGTTTTAAAGACTTGAACTTATCCGTGTGTCCCACTACTTGAATATACTCCCGTATCCAGATCCCAATATTCAGTCTTACAGGTGAGTATACCACAGATGATATCTATAAGGGGTTAATAACTTATGAAGAATCATGAGAGCTCAGGTCAGAACTACCGTTCAGCAGAGAGATCATGACTCTTTTGGGTATGTCCCCTTTAGAGGATCTTTTGCATTACAACAACAATGACTATCAATTTTATTGTTTCATCAATTTGCTGAGGGCGATGCTATGTTTCAAGCATTTGCGGAAAGTATTATCCGAGGACTAGGTCAGAACTTCCATTCAGCAGAAGTCCCGGGATAATACCCCAGATATCACTGAGCATAAAGACCTAGTATCTCAGAATAAGGGACCTTTCAAACAAGATTTCAGGGGTTACCTATATATCCAAGCAGTTTTGTTAACCCACATAATAAGCAAGTTTGAATTTTATGTTTATATCTCGTCACAATCTACTAAATGTGCAAAAACCTACTGGCATATCCGCAGTGAGATTGTTTATCACATTTTAACATTTCCAATTCTTTAGCATGTTGTGACAGCCCACTGATGTACTATCATTTCCTTTTTTCTCAACGAAACTCATTTTTGAATTTTATCATGTTTTTGTCTTTTTCAAATTTTCAAATGTTTTTGTATTTTCAAAAATTTCTACTCCCCCTAAAATGCAAACACATTTTAGGAAATTTGAAAACAAACTGTACAATAAAATTGACAACCGATATCAAATCGCATCAATTCGCCATCCACTAGGCATAAACAATCAGAACTCCCCCTTACACAAAACTATTTTCTCATTATGATTTCAAAACACTTAAGTTTGTTTTAACCAAAATGATTTATCCGGAAAATAAGTTTTGTTAATTTTCAAACCACTTGTAGGTTAGGGGAATGGTTCATCATTTTATCCATTCAATCTCTTGTATCAGGATTACATCAAGTTCAAACTAATGACCTTGAGTAATCACTTTGTCAGAATCAACCTCTTACCACTTGTAAGTATATCCAAAACATACAACCACATGTAGGAATAAACATCTACACAAATACATTGTTACCAATCAAGATGCCGATTCCTGCTTCACACTTACCAACCTGGAAGTTCCGGCATAGTCATTCAACATGTAAAATTTTAACAATTTTAACGACTTTCATACAAACACTTTAAAATATGAATGATGCCGATTCCTGATCCACGATGTAAACTTGGGATCTCCGGCAAGTCAGGTTTTACAAGCAAAGAAAATGTCCACCCAAGCCTGACCAGCCTTGGGTGTTTTCAATTCAGAAACAGTTGGGGTGTAAGTTGCTTTCTTTTTAGCATAAAACTCCTTTACCCCTTTCACCTTTCCATCAACCATTTTTCCGAAAATCTTCTTAACTTTCCCATTAAACGCTTTTTCAACATCAAAGTTATCCTTTTCAGAATAACCCTGATTTGAAATTTCAGACTTTTCAGTTTTCCTTTTAAAATTTTCAGTCCTCAATGGTGGAAAGTTCTCATCATCCATTGAAGGAACTGAGTTTTCATCACTCTCATCAAACTGTGGCTCCTCTGATTTTGTGGAATCAGATTCATCGCCAGATTTTACATCAGATTTCTTAACAACCCATTTTTGGTTGTCAAGTTTAACACTTCGCCTGTAAAATCTCTTCGAACACTCACCAACTTCAAATGTTGAATTTTTGAAAACTTTAAATTTTTCAGTTGATGGTTCGGTTTTATCAACAATAACTTCTTTTAGTTTTCCAGAAACTCCCTGTTTTGTATTAGTCGCTTTAGGACAGTTCCATGCAATGTGACCGACTTCATTGCATCTAAAACAGATTCTGGTTTCTTTCTTCTGATAAGCTCCATTCTTTTCCTTTTCAGTAAGAAAATCTTGATTTGATTGTTTCCAGAATGAGCTCTTTGCTTCTTCTTCATGGCTAGTTCCTGCAACATATGTCATTTTTGATTTAAAATCTCGAACATATTTTTCATTTTTATAGTTTTCAGGTGGAATAAAACCAATTCCTTTCTTTTTGTAGCTACGATTGTGGTTTGGTTTCTTTTGAAAACCAGAACCAGAATGGTAACCCTTTTTCTTGTTCAAACGTTGTTGTACTCTTGAGGTGTAAGGTCTTGGTTTTCTTGTAAGATTTTCATCTTTTATTTCAGAAATATTAATTTCTGTTAGTTTGAAAACCTTTTTGATCATTTCTGGTTTAACACCTCTTATTGGAAACTCTTTATCAAAATATAATTTGTCAGAATCATTCAAAGTATACACAACTTCAAATGTTTCATCATTCAAATTAGATTTTGATAACAAAAACTCTTTACTGTAAACCCGTTTTCCCGACGATTTTGAAATCTTTTCAAACGAACTCGAACTCCCGACAGACTGACACGAACTTTCAGACTCGGATTTCGACTCTGACTCCTCATCCTTATCCAACACCTGATCGACCATTCTTTTAATTAATTCGAACTCATGATCTGTGTCGGACGCTGTGAACGTGACGTCAATGTTGTCTGGTAATATATCGGTTAACTCAGAATCTAACTTTAGATTGACTGCCTTTTGGATTTGTTCCTCATTCGGTTTTCTAGGCAAATACCCTTCCCAAATCGGAGGCGGACACTTATTATAACAGACACCCTGTTTCTTACCAGTATCCTTTTTCTTCTTTGGCTTTGTTTCTTCACCTTTAAACGCTTCAAATCCTTCAACTGTTGGATAAATTCTATCAATTATGTAGTCACAACCTTTGTAACTTTGCAGCAATCTTCTAATTCTTTCATTCTCAGTTGCTTCACTATCCAACTCTTTCTTCCTCTTTGCACATTCTTCTATGTACAAGTTGATCTCTTTTTGCTTTGTCATCATGGTAGCATTCAACATCTTCAAAGCTTTCTCTCTTTCAGTGTTAGTCTTTTCCAGACTATTCACAGTTCTGTTCAATACATCATATGTCTGTTTTAAATTTTTTACATCAAACAACAACTTTTCTTTCAACTTTTCTAACTCACTAAACCTCTCATCTTTTTCTATACATTGTTTACATGACTCTAAACAAGTAAGACAGGGTTTTGTGATTTCAACGATCTTCTCGACTTCAACTATTTTTTCCACTTCAACTATCTTCTCAATCACTTTGACCTCTTTCATTTCCTTTGCAGCTTTCCTTTCTTTCAGTTTCTTCAATTTTTCTGCAAAATAAAATTCAAAAGTGTCAGAAGATAAATGAGTTTTTCCCAAATTTATCTGTTCCATCTCTTCATCACTATCACTTGTTTCTGATGAACTGTTTTCAGATGAAACAGATCTTTCATCTTCATTTTTCTCTTCATCAGATAACACTTCCATCCATTCCTTCAACATTTCTGGCTTTTGAACAATATGTGCAATAAAAGCTTTAACATTAGGATCAGCTGGAATGTACTTGTCCCAGCTAAAACCATCAGCCACTTTCTCGTCATCTTGATCCATGATGCCATAGTAAGCCTTCTTGTTTGCATCTTCGATCATTCTTCCATGTGCCGTTTGTACTTCTTTTTGTTGATTCGGTTGATGAGTGATTTGTTGATAAATGGTTTTCCTATAATAATCATCTTTCCCGGATGACTCCTTTGCTCCTCTTGGCTCCTGATTCTTGCATTCTCTTTTAAAGTGGCCTTTCTCCCTGCAACGAAAACAGACAAGTTTAGATTTATCAAATCCTAGATTAGAAAGGTTTGCATCTAAGAAATCATTTCTTCCTGTAACCAATCTAAATTTTTATGCTCTCCTTAAAACACTAGCTAAGGCCCATTTAATATCCATCAGTTCCAGCTCCTCTGCATCGATTTGGTTATAATCTTCCTTTGTGAGCATTGGATTACCAATTCTTCCAGCAATCAACCCTTCATAAGACTCTAATGCAGTGACCAATAATCCCATATGATTCTTTACAATCTCTTCAGAATAATTTTGTCCATTTTGAAGATGTAAAGCCACATTGCACTGAATTAGATGACCATTTCCAGCAGATGAACTTTGAACACTTGGAGGATTCACCGTTGAGAAACCACTAGTGTTGACTGATCCTTGACTGCTTGGTGTAGATTGATTTCCATTTTCTCTCCTTTATAACTATCTCTTTCTTGCTCTGTAAATTCTGAAATGATTTTATCGACTCCCGCTGAATTCTTTGGCCTCTCATATTCAGTTTCGATGCTCTCCCAAGCTTTTAAATGATTCGCCTGAACCCAATTCTCAAACCGTTTCTTCCAACCGTGATAATCTTCAATTCCCATAAGTTTCGGGGGTTTTTGCATTGTTCCGGTTTCATTCTCCATTGTCATGTTCTTAGCAATGTCACCCGGAGTAGTCGGAGATGTTGCGAATGCGTTGTAAAAATCTTCACTCATGATTCGATATCGAAGAATTTCTCAAACTAGCTTTCAACTGAACTGGTTCACCTCGTAAATCACCTGAACCAAACAAGCAAATGATCAGTTTAAAGAATTATCAGTTAACAGAATAAGACTGGTACTCGAACTGGTGAATATTCTGTGCGGACTGAAAGTTGACACACTGTGCGGACTGCTTATAACCAGGATCAAATTTGGATGACCTTTTTCAATGACCTCACTAAACCACACGACCTAAAACAAGTTTGAATTCAAATAAACTGAACCGCCTCTTGTGAACTGTTTCTAGTGATTTGACTGAACTGCTTTGATGCGATGTATGAACCTAAGATTATTACAAACACCGCCTTTTGCAAACAAGATTAATAACCGACAACTCTGATACTTATACACTTTGACCAAGATGTAATAATATCAAACTCTTTCAAGATTCTTTCATTTTGTCAATTTAAAAAAATGGGCTGACACCAAACAACTTTAAATTGTGAAAATGGCCGACAACTTTTACCAATACAAATCCATTGGGCCTTTAATTCCACTAAACCGACAAACAATGATTGGGCCGCAGATGATACTCATCTGGGCTGATAAACTTTGAAATGCAAACCGACAAAACTCACTTGTAGGATCTGATCGTAAATCCACTTAAACGCTTTAATGGGCTGACATAGTTACACAACTATTGGACCTTTAATTCTTAAGATCACATAAATCAATGAAGCGTAACTTGTGCCAACAACATCACATGTGCAACCATCATAAACTGACAACACCAATTTCAAAAACAATCTAATTGGACCTCAAATATAATGGTTGACACCTGACTATATTCTCATGCAAAATCAACTTTGCTTTAAATGAAAGCACATGGGTCTGATTAAACTTGTCATCTTGTGAAATCAGGCTTTGAAACTATGAGCGGAATCAAATGTTTACAGGAGCGGAATAAAAAATTTGGCAACCAGGAGCGAAATCAACATCAAGTTCAGGAGCGGAATCACAGATTTAGCAGCCAAGAGCGAAATCAATCAGCAAGTTTAAGAGCGGAATCAGACTTTCAAGAGCGAAAACAAAAACTTTGTAACCCAAGAGCGAAATCAAAAATATCCATTACGAGCGGAATCAACTCGGACATCATTTTTACCCATTTTTAAGTCGATTTTAGCAATGAAACTTTCAAGGATTTGTTAATAGTCACTTTTATACAATTTGTGAAAATCTGAACCGGTTTTGACCGTTAAAAATTTCTGAAATGAAGAAAGAATGGTGTAGAAGATAGAAAAACAATAATATCCAGCTGAATTCGACAGAACTCCTCGTACTTGGCTCTGATACCACTTGTAGGATCGTATTCTGACCCGAATGAGTCTTTCAGAGGAGTTTTAATCAGTTTCAGGTGCGGAAAACAAGAAACTGATGTAGAAACAGCAAGCAATTCACTTTTAATCACCTTTTGTATTGATTTATAACAGATTACATGCAAACGTCACACCGGCAGCACCTCGGTATGGAATACAAGAACTCCCTATCTAATTTCGCTCATAGTGACCTATTTATAGGTTTCTGATTCCCCACGAAATGACATGGTGTCATTTGGAGCGGAATTAGAATTTAACTTTCGAGTGGAATCAGCATTTTACATTTCGAGTGGAATCAGAAACTTATGTGATTCCCCACGAAATGACAAGGTGTCATTTCGAGTGGAATCACCTGTAAAAAACCACTATCTTGTTTTTCGAGCCCTGATCTAACTATTACAGTACAAGACTCGATACAAGACAAAGTCGACAGATGTAGTGCACCAACAATAAGCAGTGCTGAAATTTAAACGAGTGCCTAATGATTGCTGAAAGCTTTTCCAAAAATGCGATGTGTATCTTGTATCCCTATCAGAGATAATAGATATTGGCACTCCATGGAGAGATACTATCTCATCCACGTATAACTGAGCTAGCTTATCGGAGCTGTGCGTTTCTTTAATCGGCAAGAAGTGAGCTGACTTGGTCAACCTGTCGACTATAACCCAAATCGTATCATTCCCACGCTTCGTCCTTGGTAACTTAGTGATAAAATCCATAGTTACCATTTCCCATTTCCAAGTGGGAAGTTCAGGCTGTTGCAGAAAACCTGACGGGTTTTGATGCTCGGCTTTAACCTGCGCGCACGTCAAACATTTAGCTACATAAGTGGCTTTAGATTCCTTAAAACCTATCCACCAGTAGTTTGCCATTAGTTCCTGGTACATCTTATCACTGCCTGGATGTACGGAATATTTCAAGCTATGAGCTTCTTGAAGAATCACATCTCTAAGCCCTCCATGGATTGGAACCCAGATTCGACCATTCAATCTTAGGATTCCATTCTTGCCATATGACAATTGATCAGCAGTCACACCTAACTTCTCATTTGGAAAGTTAATTTCCAAAACAGCTTCCTTCTGAGCTGTCAATAACCTTTCATTCAAGCTGTTCCTTAATTCGATACTCTTGGCGTTGATCCTAATTGGTTTAATTCTTTCCTTTCTGCTTAAGGCATCAGCAACAACATTCTCCTTGCCTGGATGGTATCGAATTTCACAATCATAATCATTCAAAGTCTCCATCCATCGACGCTGTCTCATGTTAAGATCCTTCAGATTGAACAAGTGTTGAAGGCTTTTGTGATCAGAATAAATCACACACTTGGTTCCATATAAATAATGCCTCCAAAGCTTGCAAATACAACGGCACCCAATTTCAAATCATGGGTGGTGTAGTTCTTTTCGTGCACCTTTAACTGACGTGAGGCATAGACAATAACCTTGCCTTTCTGCATAAGCACACAACCCATGCCAGTGTGCGATGCGTTGCAGTACACAACAAACTCTTCAATCCCTTCTGGAAATGTTAATACGGGAGCATTACTCAACTTTTGTTTAAGAATCTCGAAAGATTCTTGTTGCTTGGGACCCCAGTCAAACTTTATATTCTTGCGAGTCAATGAAGTTAGAGGCACGACAATCTTGGAAAAGTTTTCAATGAAACGCCTGTAGTATCCTGCTAACCCCAAGAAGATGCGAATCTCTGTAGGAGTTTTAGGCGCTTGCCAATTCATAATGGCTTCAATCTTAGCGGGATCCACCTGGATACCACGCTCACGTACCACATGTCCAAGAAATTGGACTTCACGAAGCCAAAACTCACATTTGGAAAACTTGGCGTAGAGCTTCTCTTGCTGAAGAAGTTTAAGGATACACCGGAGATGTCTTTCATGATCAGCTTGATTTCTTGAATAAATGAGTATGTCATCGATAAAGATAATGACAAACTTGCCTAGGTACGGCTTGCAAATGTGATTCATGAGGTCCATGAATGCTGCTGGTGCATTAGTGAGCCCAAAAGGCATCACTAAGAACTCATAGTGGCCATAGCGTGTTCTGAATGCGGTCTTGTGCACATCTTCGTCTCTGACCTTCAACTGGTGATAACCTGACCTTAGATCGATCTTTGAAAAGTAACTTACTCCTTGAAGCTGATCGAACAAATCATCGTCCTGGGCAATGGATATCTGTTCTTAATTGTTACCTTATTCAGCTCGCGATAATCAATGCATAGGCGCATTGAGCCATCCTTCTTTTTCACAAACAGAATCGGCGCTCCCCAAGGGGATGAGCTAGGTCGAATAAAACCCTTTGCCAACAAATCATCCAACTGAGTCCTTAACTCTTTCATCTCAGTTGGTGCTAACCGATAAGGTGCTCTTGCAACTGGTGCTGCTCCAGGAATAATATCAATTCTGAACTCTACTTGCCTATCTGGAGTAAACCAGGTAGTTCTTCACGGAATACGTCTGGATATTCAGAAATAACAGGGTTGTCTTCGATCTTGGGCTTTGGCTCATCAATGGTTACCTGTGCCATGTAAATGACACAACCTTTCTTCAAACATCTTGATGCTTTAAGCATAGACACTTGCTTAGGCAATCCATACTGCGTATCTCCTTGAATTGTTAATGGCTCACCATAAGGAGTCTTGATAACCACTTGCTTCTTATCACATACAATATGGGCTTGGTTATGAGACAACCAATCCATTCCTATCACTATATCGAATCCTGCTAATTTCAACGGAAGCAAGGACAGTGGAAAAGAGTGATTCCTAATGGATATAAAACATCCATCTAATACGGTTGAAGCAGTCTCTATTGTACCATCGACCAATTCTACTTCATACTTTATGCTTAGAGTTTTAATAGGAAAATTTAATAGCTTACAAAATTTATTGTCTACAAAAGACTTGTCTGCACCTAAATCAAACAACACTCTAGCATAAACATCATTGATAAGGAATGTACCTGTTATAACATTGTCATTCTGAATGGCTTCCTAAGCATTCATTTGAAAGACCCGAGCATTGGTCTTTTTAGCCTCCTCAGGCTTCTTTGCAAATTTTGGGCAGTTGGTCTTGATATGCCCCTTCTCATTACAATTGTAACAAGTTGCGTCCTTCAACTTCTTGCAATCCAAAGTCTTATGTTCCTTAGACTTGCAGATTCCACAAACTCTAGGCTGCGATTGCGACTGTGATTCAAATCTGCATTTTCCGAAATGGTGTTTCTTGCAGACCTTGCACTTGGGCTTCTCACTTGACTATAGATTATCCTTTTTAAATCCAGAACCCTTCTTATGCTCAGAGTTCCCTTTTCGCTTCTTGTCAGAGCGACGTGAGTTCTCATCCTCACGTTTCCTCTTCCCTTTATCAGAATTCTTAAGCGACCTTTGCCTAATCGCATCGAGAGTAAGAGATAAAGACAAATCAACCACTGACCTAAAGGTGGTAGGTCTTGATGCTTTTACATTTCCTTTGATCTCTGGAGCTAGACCTCCAATAAAACGGGCTATACGTTTCGGTTTCGGTGTGACCAGATAAGGAACCAATCAGGACACGGTGTTAAAGCTTGTAACATACGCCTGACAATCTAAATTCTTCATGACCAAAGTCAAGAAGTCAGTCTCAATTTTCTCAACTTCATGTTGAGGACAGAAATTTTCCTTGATTAGAGCAACAAACTGATCCTAAGTCAAGTTATACAACGGGATCTTCCCTGTAGCTTGGATTAGTGACCTCCAACAAGCTAAAGCTTCACCTTTAAACGGTTGTGACACAAACTTCACAATGTCCTGTTCTGCACAACCACTGATATCAACCACGGTATCCATCTCGTCGAGCCATGTCATACAATCAATGGCCCCCTTTTCTCCTGTGAAGACCCTTGGCTTGCAAGAGACAAAGTATTTATAAGAACATGTTTTAACTTGAGGTTCCTGATTTAGCACAATCTGCTTAGACGGGACACTCCTTTGGTTCGATGAATGATGAGAATCGTCTTTGTGAGATGTATGAGTCTTGGAGGGTGGTTTCGTATGAGGTACTGACTGAGTCCTGGTGCGAGTACCGCTTGATTCTTTAAACTGTCTGTCAAGGGCTCGAGTAACAACATTATCTATTAATGCTTGTAGGTCTGCACCATCTACATTAACTCTGGTGGTATCATTTCTTTCATTTCTTTCCCTTGGGTGACTGTTAACCTCATCTGATTCAGCCATGTAGCTTGATTGCTACATAAAAATGATGACAACGATTTATTCAGAAGTCGTATGATGGAATTGTCCTTTTTTTTGACGATTCATTAACCATGGTAAATACAAACCATATTGGTTAATTTGTTAGTCATATTTATATGAGATTTTCATTATATTTTATCCTCAGATATAAATTATTAAAGATATTAGAGTGGCAGAAAACGCCTAGTCACAAGGACAATTTTAATTTATATGCCATGATTTTTATAGAATCGAGGCATTTAGGTTTGAACACAGTTCATCACCTTTCTTGACAGGGAGTCATAGACTACAACTGTCATTTGTCTTATAGGACAATAGATATGGCCCGTAGGCACCTCATCACTAATGGATGATTAATCATTAGATAAGAATAAGGAATTGGAAAAATCCAATATAAGGATGACAAGTGTGATTTTATCGTATCACTATTGTCAAGAGTGCTAACATGTTTACAGATGTTAACAAGGATTTATTTTCTTAAAAATGAACTACCATCATGGCCCTGTCTTGAAATGACACATGGGCTAGGTTTTACCTTTATGATTTTGTTTAATGGCAGATCAAAATTAAATTGGAATGTTATTTTTGATTTATTTCATATAATATTTTCATATATATAAGGACAAATGAAATTTTAAAATAAAACATTCCATAAATTAAAAGAAGTACATAGATGCCCTAAACGGGACTTTTAAATAAATAATTTGTCCACATAGGGACTAAAAAGAAGAAATACAAGTCCTCGTAGTGACCGAATACATAAATAAATAATTGTCCACGCAGGGGCTTCAACTGAAATTTAAAATTACAAAACAAATAAATAAGGAATTTCAATAACCCCTTTTCTTTTTCCCCTTTATTAGGTTTGCCAGACCCTTCAGTAACCCACGACAGCTCCTATGCTCCTCTTCTACCTGTTGCTCCACCACGTGCAACCGCTGAAGGATTTCCTGCTGCTGCGGTGGTTGGATTTGTGGCGGCTGCGGCTGCTGCTGCGGCTGAGGTTGAGGAGGTGGTGGGTATTGATACCTATATGCTGGGTACCCAGTTGGGTACGCAGCCTGAAAGGGTCCTTCGGGGTGAAAAGTATTGTAGTTCACCGCCTCGAGATACGGGTCAACATTAGGGGCATTGTAGTAGTTGTAACCCGAGTAAGCTGGCTGCTCAAACGGGTTATACGCTGCTGCACCGGCGTAAGAAGGAATTGGGTTATCATAACCCATGTGCGGTAGTGGCGGTGCAACTAGCGCAGAGTCGACTTCAAAAATTGGGTTTGAAGGCCCACCCATTTGCGGGTCTTCGTACAATGGCGGGTAGTGGCTGTTGCTTGAGTGTTGGGGGGGTTCTAAAGTGGAAACCCCCTCGCACGGACATCCGTGCACCTGATCTTCTTCGCCTCGGTGGTTCTAGAGGCAGTTGTTGTTCTGGCTGTGGCGGTGGCGGTGGCGTGACCGCCTGGAAACGCGAATCCTCAGAGGGATCCTACTGCTGTTGAGGAGGTGGGTTGAAAGGGGGAGTGTACTCCCAGTTTTAAGTGGCCCATCTTTCAGCAAAACTGTCTGGACCCCCGTAAGGCGAACCATGAAATGATGATCTATTGGAAATATCAATGGGATGCGTCGGCGTCCCACTTGGTTGCATCTCGGGATCTGGATCTTCGTCCATCTCCATATCTTGCATCTCAGGATAGTGATCAGCTGGCCCCAAAGGGTTTAGACCCTCTGGTTCTTGAACTTGGTTCATTGGATTGAACCGGCTCTGGAAGTATGGGGTCGGGTCCTGGAAGGCACGGTGCGAACCCAATCGCTGCAAAGGTATGAAGGAGTGGTGAGAGTGGTCAGACTCGTCGTTCTGATGCAGCCCGAATGAATCATGATAAGATGGTGAGGAGCTAAGCGAGACAGAGCATCTCGCAGGCTCTAGGTAGGTCCTCCAATCTTCATGAGGACTAGATCCGATTGAAGCGGATGGTGTACGCCTGTGAGATGGCCCAGCTTCGTGATCATTTCTTGTCAGCACTGGTGCCTTTCCTCTTCCACCTCTTCCTCTTACTCGTGGCGGCATTGTCTTTAATCCTGTCAAAACAAAAAGGAAACAACAAAGACAAAAACAAATAAGATTAGGATTAATCCTAAGTCCTTTGCCTAGACTCGGAAGTCAAGGAATGTGCAACTGTGTCATTGAGATTAAACACAAAAGGCTAGTGTTTCATTCACTCAACGTTGGCTCTGATACAAACCTGTCACACCTCGATATTTCCACGTATTACCGGTGGGCCCGATGGGGAGTATCGTGACGTAGTTGATATCATCATAGTCAAATAATCACAGTTTAATGCACAGCGGAAGTCTAAAAGTAATTATACAAACCGAATTGAAAGTACAATAAAATATTATACAACGGACTGTAAGTGGATCCACAGGCGGATCTAAAACAGAAAGAAATATTGTTTAACAGATTTTAAGTATCAAAAGCTTGCAAGACTCTTTATTTAATACTCAGGAGTTCCAGCCCATTTCGCGTAGTACCTGCACTTAGTCTTTTTGAAAAATACATCAGTTTACACTGGTAAATACAATTAACTGACTCTTTTGAAAACATTTAAGAAAATTGATTTAAATGCACAAGGCACAATTAATCTTTTATAACTTGGGACAATTATTTAAAAATAATCTTGTATACAGATTTATATGTTTGTCGTCCATTCAGGACCCGGTTAGAAGAGCCGAGACAAGATTAATAGACACACCACTAATATAATCCCACGACGAGTTATCCTCAACGAGTTTTTATATCTTTTACATACACAACTGTCAGGTGTATGCCTACACCCCGTGCTTAAGTCGTGGCCATTTCAAATGAATGAGCCAAGGATATCCAGGACATGGTCATTAACCCCCCAAAGGCATTACATCAAACAAAACAGATTAAAACGGGTTATCTCAATGATTTAACCACTAATCGATTAAAGATTCAATACCCGACTAAGCGGTAATAATTTACCATATCCCAAGCCCGTATAACGGAAAATAAGTTAAAAGTATTTACCTGAGCTAAAATATAATTTTACTCTCAGCCGTATATGAAACAACAAGTACAAGTAGCTTTTACTGGGCTCCTAAATCTGGAACGAAGGTTTTAATAACCTATTAGATTCCTAACGGGTCTTATTTAAGTTATAACTTAGAGCGGTTAGTTTTAAGAAAGGTTTACGGTTCAAAACGCAAGATTAAGCGAAGACCGGATTAGAATGTGATTTAGACCCATCAAGTATGAAGACTTGTATAAAGTGGGTAAACTAAATACATTCTGGATTTTGAAGAAAGAATGATAAGGTTTGACCCGTTTCGGTTAATTTATGCAAACTATTTACATAAACCGTACCGAACACGAATATGCATAACGGGTAACCAAATGAGTCATATATAGGTTCCACAAATTAATATGCTTAAAATATGTTATGATATCAGTAGGATATCTTCCATTATGCCCAAAACGAATTTAAACCCAATTTAAGCCTCGTAAGGGTATTTTGGTCATTTTAAAGCTTATAAAAGAGGTTAAATAGTAATCTGAGGTTCTGGTCTAAAACAATCAGTTAAAATATTTATTTTAGCCAGTTATATCAGTAATATATCATACATATGTGAATTTTATCATTTATGGCCAAACTATGCACCGTAGGGACATTTTTGTCATTTCACATATGCTTTAAGGGTCAAATTTGGAAATCTGAGTTCAAGACTTAAACTTACTGTTAAAGTGTAAAAATTTATTTAAAACATCAGTAGGTAACAAGTCTTAGGTGCTAAATGTGGTTTTAAACCATACTATGCGCCTAAATCGCATAAAAGTCGGTATTTGACGATATTCGGGTTGAACATGCCTAAACATGTTCTTATATTATTTACCAAGTTATTTAAGTGTTAAAACATGTTCCATAACCTCTGCATTTTCAGTTATGAATTATTTTATAAAAACTGACCCGTTTGACTTTTCTATTAAGTAGTTTGACCCGACAATTGACCAAGTAAATGTGATAATTAGGAGGTGCCCTTTTAAGGGTTTATCACCTACATAATTGCCAACACATAGCCACTTTCAATTCGAAAAATGGCTGGACCGTTAGTGATTAATCACCAAGTCAAAGCTTAATTACGATATCTTTGACTTTCGGTCATTAAGCTAATAAAACTTTAACTAAAGAAGCTAAGAACACTTACTAGAGTCCTTAGCATGAATTTAGAACTTGAGAAAGCTTCCTTTAGCTCCAGGAGGCTTCAAAGAGTGAGCTTGAGTGAAATATTTGGAAGTGTGTATAAACAAGAACATCAATGTGGGTATATATAGGACTTTGGGAGCTCTAGGATCAATCCATTTGTACCTAGGAGGTAATTCAGATGATCCCAAGTGTCCCTAGGCAGTAAAAACCAGTTGCACAGTCCATAGAATCGAAAAACTAGCTTGCAAAGGCGGTGGAAGGGCTGTAACCTGCAGCTATCCATTTTTCTGCCCAGTTACAGGTCTTACGGACCGTAAGCCAAAGCCTTGCGGTCCGTATCCGCTTTTCAAATTTTTATCGCCCACCTTACGGTCCGTAAGCCTCTGATCAGAAGACAAAACTTTGAGAACTTTAACATTTGACCATGCAACCTTTCCTAACTCGAATCTATGGTCATTTTCAGCAGAAGGGGACCACATGATCAGGCCTGAATGCTCTTGGATGTGTTGCCATGCATTAGCATTGTCTTGGAATCTTTGAAAAAAACCATGTGAATGAAGGATTGTCGTTATTGCACATAGGATCCCATTTCTTTGAATGCTGAATTATTCATTACAAAGTTTAACCAGATACTTATGGAATCTTTATAAGATATTCATGAGAATGTATTTATATTTTACAAATATATGGAAACGTTAAAAGGTCACTCAGAGGTAATAATTAACATGTTGACACTTTTAATCCTTCCATATATCTTTTAACTTGATCCGGGTTTATAACACGTTTAAAGTTAATGACACGTGTCTTTATTATATTGGGCTTGATTTTGCGAGGTGTTACAGAGAAGTAGGCCCATATACATGTTTTTGGGTTAGTTATATCTAGTGGTTGATGGTTTGGCTATAGTTGTTACTTTATGATGTAATATGATGATTGGATGGTATAAATGGTGTTGATATACATGTAATAAAGTGAAAATATTGGTAATGGTATTGTATTATGGATGGTAGGAGGTAATGATATTGTATTATGGATGGTAGGAGGTAATGGTAGTGTATTATGGATGGTATGATAGATGATAGATGAAAGGGAAAGTGTATTCAAAGTAGTGTACCAAAACACCTTATTTTATGTTGATACATATAGATGCACATATGCATTTCTAATATTGGTAATGTAAAAAGTAGTGTATTACATATGGTAGTGTAAATGAAAGTGCAATTGTCTAATATTTGTAATGAGTTACGGAATTTGTCAAAGAAATGATACATATGCACATGTGCATGTTTGTGTGTTATGGATTGAATGATAGATGAAAGAGAAAGTGTATTCAAAGTAGTGTACCAAAACACCTTATTTCATGTTGATACATATAGATGCACATGCGCATTTCTAATATTGTTAACGTAAAAAGTAGTGTATTACACGTGGAAGTGTAAATGAAAGTGCAATTGACTAATATTTGTAATGAATTACGGAATTTGTCAAAGAAATGATACATATGCACATGTGCATGGATAATTGTTACTCGATTTTTTTTGGATTTTTTTTATTAACGAAATATAGCGATTTTTCCAAAAAAATAGTAAAAAAACATTTTTTTTGGGTGTTTCTTAGATTTTCTTAGGTATTACTGTTTGTGTTCACGCTGGTTCTCGCAATAAAGGATGGTTCCTAACGGATCCTTCTGCTATATATATATATATATATATATATATATATATAGGGTAAGGTCATGCGAGGACCACTTTTATTGCGAGAACCGCTAGAACTAATGTGAACTTAATAAAATAAACCCACTACACCACCCAAACCCTAAAAAACCTAACCCCCCACCCCTAAAAACCTAAACCCCCCATCCTACCAAAGCTAAATGCTAAAAACTAAACCATAAAGCTAAACCCCCTAAAAACCTGAAAAAACCTAACCCCCCACCCCCCAAAAACCTAAACACTCCCCCCCCCCCCACCAAAGCTAAATGCTAAGACCACCCGTAGTGGGGTTTCTTGGGCGTTTTCCCCTAAAAAACGGCCACAACGCCCATCTTCCACCCCCGGGGGAGTTTTTTTTCAAAAAAAATGCTTTTAGCGTTCTTTTTTCCACGCCTTGCTTCATTGGTTTTGGCCAATCACCCTTGATCTTCTTTTTGTTTGTCCAATAAGATTTTTTGATGGTTTGTTTTTATTTAATTTTATTAAACCTCTTTTAACATAATGCCCCACAATGCCCACATCCCCACTACACCCATTTTAGAAAACGCCCGATAATGCCCCATTGCTGATTGGACTGCCACATGGCGCAAAACGCCCAAGGGTAGGGCATTACCACTACACATGGTCTAAAAACTAAACCATAAAGCTAAACCCCCCAAAAACCTAAAAAAATAAAATCGAAAAACACAGAATTTTTTTTTGGTTGGTTCTCGCGGTTCTCGCAATAAAGGGTGGTTACTAATGGATCCTTCTCCTATATATATATATATATCTATACTACTTTAATAAGCATATAGGAAGGACAGAAATGGTCATTTGCCACTTTACAACCATTTGAAGCCCATTGTACAACCTTTTAAGCACAAAGGTGTTGAAAAATCCTTCAACACACGCGGAGCAGCTTATACAAACTAAACGGATCTCTTTGACCCGTTTTACCCAAATGGATCCAATATATACCTTCTTTCACTCGATCTAAACCCTAACATTCATTTTATTCACATCCGCCCCCATCCTTCTTCTTCTCTCTCTCTCTCACCAGACGCGGTTCTAGGGTTTCAAAACCAGGCGCTCCAAGATCAAGATCTCTGTGATGAATCTCTTTACATCCGACACTAGATCGACTTCCTCATTATCATCACCACCATTTCTAGGGTTTCTTTACCAGTCGCTTCAAGATATACGCTTCCTCAGCGATGAATCTCTCTAGATCCAACACCAGATCGACTGGTTTGACCGCTCGGTATCTTTCTTTTTACAGTATCTTTTTTTTTGTTATTTGAATCGGATATGTGTAATATTTCAGATCTGCCGTTGAGTTGTTCGTGTTGGGTGCACCCGAATAACCAGATGTGGTATGTGTTCTGTAGTTTAGTTTTTTTTTTCTTTAAAGAAGTTTGTATTTTTAATTTGAAGTTGATTATTGTGTTTATCTTGCAAGTATCATCTGGAATTTGAATCGGATCTGTGTAATATTTCAGATCTGCCGTTGAGTTGTTCGTGTTAGGGTGATTATTGTGTTTATCTTGCAAGTATCATCTGGAATTTGAATCGGATCTGTGTAATATTTAAGATCTGTCGTTGAGTTGTTCGTGTTAGGGTGCACTAGAATAACCAGATGTGGTATGTGTTCTGTAGTTTAGTTTTTTTTTCTTTAAAGAAGTTTGTATCTTTAATTTGAAGTTGATTATTGTGTTTATCTTGCAAGTATCATCTGGAGTCGATCTCTACACAATATCAACAAGGTATTGTTTGAGCCGTAGCTTTTTTATTCTGTGAAATGTTTGTTTGTTTACTACTGGATAACCAGATGTGGTATGTGTTCTTTAGTTTAGGTTTTTTTAAGCCCATTGTACAACCTTTAAAGCGCAAAGGTGTTAACAAAATCCTTCAACAACACGCGGACCAGCTCATTAAAACGGATCAAATGCATCCGGTTAGTTTATATGAGCTGGTTCGCGTGTTGTTGAAGGATTTTGTCAACACCTTTGTGCTTTAAAGGTTGTACAATGGGCTTCAAATGGTTGTAAAGTGGCAAATGACCATTTCTGTCCTTCCTATATGCTTATTAAAGTAGTATATAGTATAAAGATATATATAGAGTATAGATATAGATATAGATAGATAGATAATGTGCTTAAAATGATTTTAGCCTTTATGTTTGTTACAGATCTGGTATGTTTGTAGCTGATTTAGATGCTTATGTTACTGAAGGTTTTAGTATCTAAGTTGAGTGCTTGTAGAGTTGTGATGAATTGTGATGAATGTAGTTGAATTTATAGACTTCCAAGCATGCTTCCTTTCTGACAAATCCGAACAGTGTTTGCTTTTACAGCTGTATTTGAACAGTCATCATCAGTAAAAAAAAATTCGAAAAGGATAGCAGTAAAATATTTTGGATTCTGAAAGGTTGTCAACTGTTCGAAGACTTTTTTTGAAAAGTCTTTGATAGGTTGTCAACTGTTCAACTGTAAAATCAGGAGTTAGGTTTCTGAAAAAGGTTTCGAAAGTCTTTCTGACAGGTTACTGTTCAATTTTTTTGTCATAAAAAATTACTAAATCAATTTTTACTTTAAATTCAAAAAGTTTATTAAAAAGAGTTATAATTTGATGCAAGTGCAATGCTGTTTAGAGTTTTAACCTGATTCATTACTTTAAATTCAAAAAGTTTATTAAAAAGAGTTATAATGTGATGCAAAAGCTGAGCTTGTGTTCTTAATCTGTCTGAACTGAAAGTGTTTGAGGCTGTGATGCATAAGCTGAGCCTGTGAGGTTATGATGCATAATATGTCTGAACTGAAAGTGTTGAGGCTATGATGCATAAGCTGAGCCTGTGAGGTTACATATGTGTTTCTTGTGCTTAAAACACTGGTATGTTTGTAGCTGATTTACATGCTTATGTTACTGATTTGAAGCCCATTGTACAAGCATTTAAGCATGAATGTGTTGAAACTTTCTTCAACATGCGGAGCAGCTCATGGATCCTAACCGGATCTCTTTGACCCGTTTTACTCAAATGGATCCAATATAAACTTTCTTTCACTCAATCTAAACCCTAAATTCATAAGCTGAGCTGAAAGTTTTGAGGCTATGATGTTGAGGCTATGATGCATAAGCTGAGCCTATGAGGTTATGATGCATAATATGTCTGAACTGAAAGTGTTGAGGCTATGCTGCATAAGCTGAGCCTGTGAGGTTATGATGCATAAGCTGAGCCTGGCGGGGCAATATCAAGGTTGCATAGTTCTCACTCTGCAACCGTGTGTTTGCAGCCATGGCTTAACCCGGTTTATAGCTGTGTTCATCTCTCAATTATATGTCTGAGTCTTCCAGATGTTTTGATAAGCAAATGAACAGGTGGTGTATCGAAATCAATTTTCCCCTTAGGCGATTTAGCCCGCCTCAAGGATTCGGTTTGGCAGGAATTTTCTTGTTATACGGTTGTGGACTAGCTCAATGTGAATGCTGTAGTACTTTAGAAGTCAAGTTGGGTCCAAGGCTTGGAAGAAGGTGGGAGTTGTGGCTTTCGCTACGATATGGAGATTCTGAAAGGTTGTAGAAACGAGAAAGAATTTAATGGCAACAACATTCCGATCGCTAAAGTGTACCAGTTTTGTTTTGATAATCATTATGTATGATTTCAGAAGCTTTGACCATGTTGATATGTGTATTTCAATTTGTTGTATTTATGAACACAGATTATATTAAGAAAAAAAGAAAGTTATTTTTGTATTGTGTAATGTAACACCTCGAAAATTCACGTTCTATAATGTGTAGACACGTGTCAAATGTTTAAACGTGTGAAAGAAATATTATAAAAGGACTAAAGTTGACAAACATGGAAAGTATGTGAATATACGTATTCTAAGTGTCAATTGTGAATAAATATATTGTACATTAACCCTACATGGCGCTCATACCTTCAAACGAATAAATCATGGATCATACGAAGCTAAAAGTGAGAGATTTCAAACTACAGGGGTTAAATGTGTCAACATGTTTAATTTATACCTCTGAGTGACCTTTTGACAAAACCGAAGCTTTGTAACGATTAATTATGCTCACTAGAATACACGATTAAAATTTCATAAAGTTTCGTCAACGTATGAGAAAGTTGTGATCAAATTCGTGTGCGAGGGGTTAAAGCGTCAACGTTGAAAGTTAGGCCTTTTCGGGTAACAATAAAGTTACCCGGGGACTTAACAAAGTGGGTATATGTCTTCAAGCCCTTGTAGTTCAATAACGAGGGTTCATACTGCAATAAACAAGTGTCTTTACAAAGATTGAAGAGTCAGGGACTAAACTGCAATTTAACAAAAGTTTGTTGGATGATCATAGGGGCTCGCGTAGCGCGAGCTTATAAGCTCAGGCAGTCGCGCTACGCGACTGCCATGTCTGGACAGCAAGTTATTTTTCTTGATTTCTTTGTCTGCCATTGCACTTGTAACCCACTTTGATCGAACTTGCCTCTTCACTTGGCCCCTAAAACACCCCCTACACACTAGAAACAAGTGTTGATTGATTGTGGTGGGTGCTAGACTTAGTTGTCAACACCTTATGGTGTCTTAATCCACTATATAAGTGCCAAGAAATTGCAACTTTGATCACACCTTCACAACATCAACTTCTGAGCATTGAGGAGCACAAGAGTAGAACCAAGACCCTTCTAATCATCCATTAGACACTTGTAAGTATGCTAGACCCTTCTTAATTAAGTCTTGCTTTATAATTAGCTTAAAAGTCAACATATCGTAATTAACGGTTGACTTCGAAATTAGTTATAATTGGCTCAGTCTTTTGGCGAATTAAAAGTTGTTATAAGTTGGTAATTATGTGGGTAATAAACCCCTAAAAGGGTTCCCCCTGATTCCCACTCTATCTAGGTCAAACGTCGGGTCAAACTTCGTATGAAAAAGTCAACAGAATGCTAATTTGTGATTTAACATGTAATTAGCAATGTAAAAGGCGTGTAACCTATTTAATCATTCATGTAACATGGTAATAAGTATAAAAACTTGTCTAAACTTGTTTGATTCGACAACTTTCTATTTTGAACCGATTCGGAGCCGAAAGTCGCATAGTTTGACTTTCTGCTTTGACCTCGATTCCGACCCGATTTATATAGGTTTAGACATGCCTTAAAGTTCCATTAGGACCTAGTTACATGTGTTTATAACCTTCTGCGTTTATACCACTTGAAACCTCGATTGCCCGACGTTTCCGTTAATTGCTTAAATAGTGACCATAATGCCCTTATGATCATAAAACGAGATTTTTGGAAATGTGAAAGTACAATGACCTTTGTTACTGATTATTAATCATGTCCCGAAAATTTCACATCAATCGGAGGTCTAGATTAGGAGTTATGCTTAATGACGTAATTAGAACGATCCTTAGTGATTAAATGGCGTCATTAGCATAAAGCCTATCTAAACCCAATTTTTGACACCAAACCTTTTACCCACTAATGTAATATAATATTTTGGGATTTTTGAAGATTTTTGAATATTTTTAATTATTTTTAAACTGATCATAAGCTAGGATTAGTGCCTTGATTCGGTAAATACCGAATATACCATTTTCGGCCATAAAATGAGTTTTACAAATCCTTTTGATGCCAATCCAATTGCTACTGATTTTAAATATTAAATGGAGTGTTTTGAACCTGTTTAACTGATCAGGAAACTCAGAATCCTATTTTTACCCGTACGTCGCTTAAAACGGCTTTATACGCGTATTATACGCATAGTTAGAGTTTAAAACTATTTTGGCATATAAGACTTGTAACCAAATGTTATAGCCTGTTAAAATAAACCATTTTACTGATTTAATCAGACCCGGATCACAGAAGATAAATTAATTCCTTTTATAATCTTTAAAATGACCAAAATACCCCTACGGGGCTTAATATGAGATTAAACTCGTTTTGGGCATGACGGAAGGTATCCTACTGATATCACAACATATTTAAGGCATGTTAACTTAGGAAACCTGATTAGGACTCTCATGGTTACCCGTTACGCTTCATACGCGTTCGGTTCGGTTTATGTAACTAGTTTACATAAATTAGCCGAAACGGGTCAAACCTTATCGGTTTTATCCCAAAATCCAGAATGTGTATAATATACCCATATTAAGCAAGTCTTCAAACTTGTCGGGTCTAAATCACATTCTATCCGGTCTTCGCTTAATCGTGCGTACGAACCGTATCTTTAAAACTAATCGGTCTAAGCTTAAGCTTAACTAAAGACCGTTAGGATTCTAATAGGTTATTATAAACCTTCGTTCCAGATTAGGAGAACCGGTAAAAGATACTTGCACTCGCTGATTTTGATTTATACTTGCGCAGGTAAATACTCTTAACTTATTTTCCCTATACGGGCTTGGGGTACGGTATATAAAATACCGCTTGGTCGGGCATTTCGACCTTAATCGTTTTGGGGGTTAAGTATTATCGAGATGACCGTTTAAATTGTTTTGTTTGCTTAAAGCCTTTGGGGGGTTAATGACCATGTCCCGGATATCCCTGGCATCATTTTACAAAATGGCCACGACCTTAGCACGCAGGTGTAGGCGTACACCTGTCAGTGTCTCATTTACATAATGTGGTGTGTCTATTGATCTTTAACCCGGCTCGATCCGGCTACTGAACGCATAAGTAACATGTAAATCTTTTACAAGTTTATATATTTAAATAAGCATCCCAAGTTATAAAATATTATTTGTGCCTTGTGCCTTAAATGCTTTCTTAAACTCTTTTCAAAATGAGTCGGTTGATTGTATTTACCAGTGTAAACTGACGTATTTTCTTAAAAAGGTTAAGTGCAGGTACTACGCGTAATAGGCTGGCTTGTCTCCTAGCATCCACAATAAGTCTCGCAAGCTTGGATGTCATAGACTGTTGAACACTGTTCTTTTTATTTTGATTTACCTGTGGATTTATATTCGACTACTTGTGATACTTAATATTACAATATCGTTTGGTTGAAATGAATCTATACTTTGCTTCCGCTGTGCATTTAAATATTGTGTTGTTTGACTATTATGTTGCCAATCACGTCACGATACTCCCCTACCGGGCCCACCGGTGACACGTGTGGAAATCGGGGTGTGACATGTAATCATCATCTTCTTATAGTTTTGGCGTGGTTTGATTTCATTCTTTGACGCGCAATGGAAAGAATCTTACTTGCAGTTATACTTGTAGCATTCATACACGAAAATTGACCCGACCTGAGACCAACCCAAAATTTATACAATGTGGTTTAGTTATATTCTTGAGAAAATGGCAATTTGCGTCCCTATGGTATGTCCCAAACATCAACCTGAGCCCCTAAATAAAATTTTTGGTTTTTTGAGCCCCTGACTTTATGAATTCATAACACTTTGAGTCCCTGCTGTTAGGTTGACTGTTTGAGGCAGGGGTAAGACCGTCTTTTGGCATATATTAATAACACTTTGCGTCCCTATGGTATGAGTGAAATATCAATGCAATCTAATAATTAACTCTTTTTAAATTCAAATTAACTCTTTGTGTCCCTTAAGAAATCTAATAATTCAAATTAACTCTTTTATTTTTAAATAAATGCAATCTAATAATTAACTCTTTTTAAATAAATGCAATCTAATAATTAAATGTATACTATATATAACAAATTATTAAAGCCTAAACTGTATATTAAATGTAAACTTTTAATACATACAATACAGACTCGATAACAAAAGACCGTAACATACAATACAGAGACAAAACGTCAAAGATCCACAAGCTCGATAAAGCCAACTTCGTAGACTTGACGGAACTTACAGACTCGATAACAAAAGACCGTAACATACAATACAGAGACAAAACGTCAAAGATCCACAAGCAATTGTGGATCTTTACTGACGGGTGCACTTCGGAAGGTAGCAGATATGAATGAATATAACCTCAGTGTAGGTAGTTACATATCTGCCACTGGGGTTATATTCATTCATATGAATGAATGAATGAATGAATGAATGAATGAATGAATGAATATAACCCAAGTGGTAGATATGTAATTAGCGAGCTCTGGAATTTCAAGGAAAATCGAAGAGCTCCACTGGGGTTGTATTCATTCATATCAATCACTTCCTTATGTGCACCGCATCTTCTAGGAGGTTGTCAAGTGTTCTCGCCTTCGTAGTTGGTGTTTTGCCTATCTTTACATCCGCATCCATTCTGTACATCGAATCAAACCAAAACCAAATAACTGTTATCATCGAATCAAACCAAAACCAAATAACTATTATCATCAAAACCAAAAATCAAAATGAGGAACACATTCAAATCACACATTCAAATCATTGAATCAAACCCAAAACACATTCAAAACCTCTGTTTTGATACCCTAAACCCTGAACCCACAAGAATCAAAACAGGAACACATTCAAAACCTCTATTTTGATACCCTAAACCCTAAACCCACAAGAATCAAAACCAAAACACATTCAAAACCTCTATTTTGATACCCTAAACCCTAAACCCACAAAAATCAAAACCAAAACACATTCAAAACCTTTGTTTTGATGCATTTTGAACAAAATCAACCCTCTGTTTTTTCAAAATCAACCTAAAATTCATCGAATGGAACCCAAAATCATCGAATGGAACCCAAAATCAACCTCTGTTTTTTTTCAAAATCAACCCAAAATCATCGAATGGAACCCAAAATCATAATCATCGAATGGAACCCAAAATCATCCCTCTGTTTTTTTCAAAATCAACCCAAAATCATCGAATGGAACCCAAAATCATCGAATGGAACTCAAAATCAAAACCAAAATCATCGAATGGAACCCAAAATCAAACCGAAAATCAACCCTCTGTTTTTTTCAAAATCAACCCAAAATCATCGAATGGAACCCAAAATCATCGATTGGAACCCAAAATCAAACCTAGAATCAACCCTCAGTTTTTTCACAATATAAACACATTCAAATCATCGAATCAAACCAAAAATCAATATGAGGATGAAGATGAACCTGATCTGTTCGATGATGAAGATGTTCGATGAAGATGATGAAGATGATATGTTGATCTGTTTGATGAAGATGATGATGATGATCTTGGGAGTTGGGAGAGATATTGGGAGTTGGGAGAGCTGTTGATGATGATAATGAAACCGGTGGTCATCTATTAAGTGTAGATATTAAGGGTGGGGGGATGGCATAGATAGACTAGATCGCTCCTACGAATAAGAAAACTAATAGACGACGTACTATACAATATATCACGACATGATTAACAAACTAACAAGAAACAAGTTCCGCATTGTAAATTGTCGCCACCACAAGTCCTGCATTGTATCAAGAGAATATCAATAAACTAAAAAAAAAAACGAGTATCGTATTGCAAAGTTTCACCCTTAAAATTACTAACAAGTGTTGTGTTTTCCATTGTATTGCGAATTTGGTTTTGGTTATGGCTCAAAACCGAACCGCACCATACATAACCCTAAACTCACCAACCTAAGTGATATGTTTCCCGCCGCATCATGCGGGTAAACGACTAGTGTATATATATATATATATATATATATATATATATATATATATATATATATATATATATATATATATATATATATATATATATATATATATATAGGGGGGGCCGCTAAAATGAAAACCACCTCTAGTTGTAAGAACCGTGAGAACTACACCGTATGAGGCGAGGTGGACCAATTTTTTTTTCCATAAACGTAGATGCGTGTATTATAAACACATTTGTAAAAAAAAAGTCAAAAAAAAAATGTCGTCTGTGTAATTTTGTTTGTGTTTACGGGTACCGTAAATTTTAAACAAAATTTACGGTACCCGTAAACGCAAACTTGTGGTGCTCAAAACTACACACATGACATTTTTTTTTGAATTTTTTTTTTTACAAATGTGTTTATATTACATGCATCTACGTTTATGAAAAAAAAAATTTGGTCCACCTCGTCCCGTACGGTGTAGTTCTCACGGTTCTTACAACTAGAGGTGGTTTTCATTTTAGCGGTCCCCTATATATATATATATATATATATATATATATATATATATATATATATATATATATATATATATGCCAGTTAACGTACATTACGGCTTAACGTACAACCAGTACGCGACCAAATTATGCACGTTATTTTGAAAATCACGCACGTTATAAACCTCAAAAAATCTAATCACGCATGTTGGAAACATAAATCACGCACGTTAATCACGCATGCCATAACCCCCGGTTCAAAAATCGCATCCCCTGTTCTACGATCTGAAACCACTGTTACTGCCCTCTGACTCCAATCGAATCAAAGCTTGGTCATGTTCCTGCATCCTCTGTTACGTCTGATTCAAAGGTTGGTCATGTCCCTTCATCCTCTGTTCTACGATTTGATTTCGAGGGTTGACATTTTGATGAAACCTTTCAAAATCAACAATAAATTTGAACCCAATTCGATGAAATTGACTGAACAATGGTGAATTTGAAGTGAAATGAAAAGAAATTGAAAGAAATTGGACGAAATTGATCAAACCCAGGCTAATTGAAAAATAACAATAATCACGCATGTTATATACAATAATCACGCATGTTGTCGTATACGTTAAGCCGTAATGTATTTTACACTTCTAGAGTGAAAAGTAGTGTATTTGCGAACTGAGTGAACAAATCTTGGCCATTGATTTACACACGTGGATGGTTAGGATTTCATCATCAAATTGTAAAATACTGTAGTGTATTTTATCATCAAATTCTGGCCATTGATCTACACACATGTATGGCCAGAATTAGTTCGCTCAGTTCGCAAACTACACTAGTGTTCACTCTTGAACCTAATCCTATATATATGTGGGAAAAATCCACTAAAAAGTAGATTTTGCCTAAGTAGCCTAAGAAGGATTGTGATGATTCCATATGACACTCCATATACGTAAGAAGAAAGAGCATTTTGTAAGCTTTTTTGTTGGAACAACAGCATTTTAGTTGAGACACCAATTTTAAAACACCATTTTTTGAAGATAAAATAAATGAAATTAAAACACCATTTTTTGAAGATAAAATAAATTAAATCACCAGCATTTTAGTTGAGACATCACTTTAGTTTAAATGATTTACTAAGTTAAAATGAGATATGGACTTAAGATTTAGAAAGAAAAAGTAATAAAAAATGTGCTTCAGATTAAACTATTTTTATGGGTTTACAGTGATGGTGGGCTAAACAACCAAAACAAGAATGGCTGATCGACACTATGTTAGAAAGTCCAACTGATTGTGGGCTTGATGAAACAATTATTTTTAATGAAATGGGCTTCTAAATGTGTCTCGATTCATTCAATATGCTCTAAAAATAAAAGTTTTTAAAGTAAGAGGGTGGTGGTGTAAAAACCAAAGACTATACTTTAAGTTATTTAGTGTCAAAAATGTAAATTACAAAAGTTTTTAAAGCAAGAGGGTAGTGGTGTAAAACCACCGTAAAACCACCGACTTTCTACTTTAAGTAATATCGAAATGTGCCTTAAGATTTAGAAAGAAAAAGAAATAAAAAAATGGGCTTCAGATTAAACTATTTTTATGGGTTTACAGTGATATGGTGGGCTAAACAACCAAAACAAGACTGGCCAATAATTTCAATTTTCAAACGAGTATGACCGTAAGGACACAAACCCAATCGACACTATGTTAGAAAGTCCAACTGATTGTGGGCTTGATGAAACAATTTTTTTTAATGAAATGGGCTTCTAAATATGTCTCGATTCATTTAATTATACTTAGTGTTGTAAAAATCGCGACTAGGCGGCGATTAATAGCTAGTCAGTCAGTAATAACATTACTGAGTAATTTTTCGTTAATCAGTCCATTAATCGCTAATCGGGCCTAGTCGGACCTAGTCTGTCTAGTCGTACCTAGTCTAGTCGGGCCTAGTCGTACCTAGTCGGCCAGCAAAACATCGGCGATTCCGGCCAGATTCCGGCAAAAAACCTGTATATTCCAGGCAAAACCTCTAAATTCCGGTCAGTTTCCAACCAAAGCATGTGAATTCCAACAATTAATCTTGTATACTTAAAACAATAATAGTTAAAACCTAGCTACTCAAAATATTTACCTATAAAATATGTATATGTATAAATAAAACTGAAAATTACATATAAAAAACCCTATCGATTAATCCCGAGTAATCCTAAGTAGTCGCTAGTACTTACCTCACCGGCCGACTAGCGATTATGAGATTCTCCAACCTTGATTATACCCACTTCACATCAAAGGTTGGTGATGGACTTCCCTTAATAAAAAAAATGCCTGCTTTAGAGCATTCACATTCTATCCATCAAAATACGTGAGGGGGAGTTTTTATATTATAAAGGGTATAAAAAGTGGTTGTGAGTGGAGGAGAGAGAAAATGTTACTGTTCATCTGTATATTTGGGGGGACACTGTTCACCCAGTATAATTTTTTTAATATATATTGAAAGTGGTTGTGAGTGAAGGAGAGAGAAAAATGTGATGATAATATTATTTAATTGAAAAGGAGAGAGAAAAAGTATTTGTTTTTAATGGAAATATACTGATATAGGAGTTGTTTTTTAGTGAAATGTATGTATAATTTGATGGTTTGGATGTGAATTCTTGCAAATGTCAGAGGACAAAAACACAGACTACACCTTATGTCAGCCAATAGAATGTCAAGAACACAATGTACTTTTCCAGCGACTTTTTCTGGTGACCTTGCTCGCCGGAAAAAATGGTGGATTATAATTATCACTTCCAAACTCAATAAAACTTGTATTTTTTATAATCTCCACTCGTTTTTAACAAGTTTTATCATAGAGCATCAACCGATAACATCAGATTTGTGAGTGTTAATCCATATTTTTATCCGATAAAAATGGGTTTTGAGTTTTTGTTCAATTTAAATCGAGCCTTACGCTCTAATACCACTTGTAGGTCCGGATACGGATTGTCGGACTACGATGATTCCTTGTTATGAGTGCGGAATCCTCGTTACAACACAAACCGTGCGAGAGAGTTTCGATCATTGAAACAGGGATATAATTGTCATTATACTCCCATGTGTTTGGATCCTTTCAAGCTTCACATAAAAACCTCCTATTTGTTGGATAATCTTGATGGTTTGGGTCAAGTACGGGTCAAGTCGGGTCATGAAGCGAATATGGGTCGAGATATGAATTCGGGTCAGTAGTAGATTGGGTCTAAATGGGTTGAAGAAATAGTCTTTGTTGACCGAATTGCATGGGAAGTGACGTTGGAGTGTAGCTAAATAAAAGGAGTTAGGGGCTGTTTGGTAGCCTCTTAATGACCATTCAGATGCTACCTCTTAATGGTTTAAAACCTCTGAATGAATAAGAGGTAACCTCAAGTCTGAATGGTTAAGAGGTAACATCTGAATGGTAAATCATCACATGTCACATTCTTCTGCCTTCTCATTGGTAAAATTCTTAATGGTTCTATTAATAGTTAGCCTCTTAATGACCATTCAGAGGCTACCAGTGCACTAGGTTATTTTGGCATGTTTTTTATTTGTTTTTCTATAAATTATGCAGTTGCAGTAGTGTGTTTTACACACTCAATATTATTAAGAAATTTACAAGTAGAAACCATTTGTTCATATTGTTTGTTCGTGAGTTTTTCTGAGTGTTTAATTCGGGCCTGAACCAACACTATTTCGATGACATGGAATCTGGTTTAATGAACCTTGTGTTTCGATGTGCAACAACAATAATTTCCCTTTATGTTTCAATGTCTTCTCAAGATATACCAACTGTTATGTAAAGTGTGACAGAGTCTGATTTCTTGATCCGCGACGAACCGAGCCGAGCCACATCCACACCTAAGGTGCATCAACAGAAATGCTGGTAGGTAATGGCCTGTTGATGTCATCAATTTAATTAACATGTAAGCAAAATAAGATAACAAATGTAAGCAACAGTTTTATCAAAATTACTGGTTATGACAATTGAGTAGGTGTCAATCCGACAATGTATATACTCAAGTAAATACATAAAGATTGATTAGTATCTTGATTTCCCGTTACAAACAAACCATCATTCTTATTACTTAGTGAGAAAAGTGACTTGGACTCGTCTAGAGCCACTAGTATTGAGGACAAATATCAAGTCAGCACAGCTGGTCAAGAACCGTGTGTCCAAGTTTGTTTTAAAGTATACATGAGGCCCTCTGTGGCGTTTATGTCCTAAAAGCCGAGGCACAAGGCGAGAGCTTCACATGCGCGAGACATTGCTCTATGTACAACCAAAAGCTTCACCTCTCTCGTCCCATTTACATATTAACCTTCATCAAGTAAACCGATTCATAATCTCTTCGGGCTTTCAGTTGTTACATTCTAGCCTCCTCCAGACCCTAATTTTGACCCACATGCGCCGCCTCAAGACCCTGAGGTGTTTTTCCGATCGCCTCGCTTCTCAAGCATGACTTTTGAAACTAAGTGTCCGAGAAGGACAACATTGATATCTATTGCACCGGGCCTTCTTACATAAGAATATTGGATCAAATATTTACTTGCTCATTAGGTAACGAGACTTGCAGCTAAGTTTCTGATGCTAGGAACTTACCGGAGTTATATCCTAATGAAGCGAAATGATATTCACTAATCAACAAGATGATAAATCTCAGATAGTTAACACAGATTTATTAATAAAAGCATTAAGAAGAAGATGGAAAATACGGAGAGAATGAGATGAGAAGCTAGAACCAATTAGTCATAAGCTAATTCATGCCCTACAAACACCTTCTACATACTCATAGTAATCGAAAACAATAAACATGGATCAAATAGAGCTCTAATACCATATTAATTGATAAACACGTATAAACATCATGTTAATTGATAAACATGTTAATTGATAAACACGACCCTCTCTCCCTTCAGCCTTATAACAAATAAATAGTTTTAAAAATTATTTTTACTTTTTATAAATACTTTTGATCTTATTTTTATCTATCTATACATATAAACTCTATTCAAAATCGACCTAACATTACGTGCTTATTTTTGTTAATGTTTTGACGTTGATTTTTTCGCTAGTTAGATAATGATGTAAAAGTGGTTGAAATCGGGCGTTACAGATTTTAACACCTGCTAGTTATCTACCTTTCGATGTTAAAGTTGTATCACGTTTCAGACTCACAACACAGCGCGAGAAATTATTTATTATGTATTCCAAGAAAAAAATTAATTTCAAACTAATTGAACTACTCACCATCATGTAGAAGGGTGTGGGGATGATAACTTGATTGATTTATTCTAAAACGGTCTCATTTATTATCTCGACTTTTTATAAATTGTTCTGCAATTTGGTCTTTTTTTTTTTGAACGGCAAACTCTGCAACTTGGTCTTATTATCCTAAACCAAAACTCTCTTCCACTCCTTTACTTGACAAAATGGCCTCACTTACGTCCACATATTTTATTTTATTTTTATCTATAAACAATCAAACATACTTTTTTCTCCTTACAACTTTCAATAATTAATTTATAAAAGTAGTAAATTAAGGAAAAAAGTTAATTGGTTAGATATTTCTTTAAAAATTAGTAGAAAATGCATGGAATTTGCTGCTTTACGGTTAGATATTGTCCTATATATTAAAAATCGAATGTTTTGAATAGTACAAAATGAACAGTACAAAACTAGAAAAAGTTAAAATAATATAAATATATATATATATATATATATGGTTTTTTTAGATTATAGGGTATAGGGCGTGGGTTGGAGAGAAACGACCAAGTCACCATCAAGTGTGGGCTTGGGTTTAGGCGTGGGCGGGAGTTTAAGGCCGGGCGTGGGGCATGCTAGCGATCCTATGTGGTCGGCTCCTATTGGCTTGTTGGCTAGGGCATAGAGGGCCATGTTTAACTTTTAAAATAGCCACGCCCCAAACCCCCGCCCCACCATACTGTCTTCAATGTGGGTCAGCCCAGCGAAGCCCACCCAAGCCACGTGTCAACCCATGCCCCAAACCCCCGCCCCACCATTCCCCACGGTCTTAATAGTTTTATTATCTTCTTTACTTTTTAAGTTAGATAAGCTTTTGTCAACCGGTACTGGTATCGAAAATACCAGTACGGTTATCGGTACATAAAGATAAAAATCGACACCAGCCTCGTACAGAAAATACCAAAAGTCGGTATCGAATTGACCTATATATTAAAAACAGAAGGGATTGAACAGTAACAATAAATAAATATTAAAAAGAGTCTTTAATGAAAAGTAATAAAAATAGAAATGAATGAATAGTATTGGGTACCGGTATCAAATTTACTAAACTGAGTGTATTTTCGGTATTCGTTCGGCACCGGTATTCATCGGGTTTTACCCTCAAATACCGATGCCGTACCAGTACCGACCGTATAAATCCGTACTGTACCAGGTATATTCGGTACCGGTACCGGTACCCATTTTTGGGGATTTCGGTAACAGTATTTTCGGTACCGGTTGGTACCGAGCTCATCAAATCCTGTAGCAACGTAGCAATGCAAGTAATTGCACAGTTTAGATTACTTTTCATACACACAGTAAGTAAATTGTATTTCGTTTGAATGAGGTTTTATATACACAACAACTTATTTTGCTTTATTTTTTTTGTCTTTTTACGTAATGAATGAATTGTAGCTTGTAAAATTAAGTTGGATATTTAGATTATTGATGAGAAAATCGTATCAAATCCTGTAATCAAACCGGTATCGTAACGGTACCAAATTTACTATACCAAATCATTTTCGGTACCAATTTGGTACCCACCTTTTGGCGTTTTCAGAATCGTTACTTTCGGTTCGACACCGGTCTAGCACCATACCTATATTTATTGATTTTTACCTTCAAATACCATACCGTATTGTACCGAGCATTTTCGGTGCCGGTACCTAATTTCGATGATTTTCCTGATCGGTACTTTCGGTGTCGTTACAGGTACCGAGCTCATCCATATTTTAACGTGTTAGCACCGTAATAACTGAACTGAAAACAACCGAATTTCCAACGTGTAGGACGTGTGGGTCCTATTATTATATATTAGGTTATTTAAAATTGTTTTTTTAGGACGGATTGACTATCCTTTTCACGACATTTTTATTTATGTTTTGATATTCGGTATCTGCTTGCCGTTACTGACATGCGTTTTGCAGTCATTGGGTCCCCGCCGCAACGCGCGAGTGGAAATTTAACTAGTTTCTTTAAAAATTAGTAGAAAATGCATGGAATTTGATGCTTTACAAATAAGATAACATAATACATATACCAAATTTATTATTATTTTTTGAACGACGATACCAAATTTATTATTATACATAATATTTTAGTAGCGTAAGAATTACAACATGTTTGTTTACAATATAATTATAACTCTAATGATTAAGAAACTTACAAGTACCAGGATTGAATATAATTTTTTTTCTAAGTTATTCATTGATGTTAATTTAAATTTGAAATCCTACCGATAAACTTGAGCTGGCTTGTAGAAAGCTAGATGCCCAAAATTCCAAAAAAATTGAAAGAGTTTATATGTATTGACGATAAAAATAAAATATAGTTTATGCCCAAAATCCCAAAAAAAATTGAAAGAGTTTATATATATTGACGATAAAAATAAAATATATAAATATTCCTTGAATGCCTATGGCTGTGTATACATTATGATGATCGATTTACGATTAGGCCATCCATTGGCTGTGGTTCTATGATTTTATCACTTAAAACTATCAAATTATATGATTCAAAAATGATTAATTTAGACTCAAAGAAAAAATTATAGTTCACTTGGTATCCATAAATCATATATGATTTTAATTTTACTGATTTATTCATACACCTTTCATAGTTTACTTGGACCTGTTCAGAGTCGACTATAAATGACTGATTTCTACTTGTTTGTTCACAAATTGGTCCCAATTTTGATTGGTTTTGTAACTTGAAATGAAAGCTCATTATAGACTTCTCTATCTATGTCCACTAACTTTGGATGGACACTTAACCTTGACTTATTCTAAATTGATTTATTCATCCATCAGTCTCATTTATGTCCACAAAATGATGCTATTTGTGTCCATATAGTTTGATGATAGATGACTGACGTGTGTGTGTACCATTAGTTTACTTGACTTGGTTTTTACTAGATGTTTAAGCCCATCTGTACAGCCAAGTAAAAGCTACCGTTGGAACTTACAAATATTCGAGTTTAGATTAAGCTCCCATCATATCTTCTAAACTAATATCAAACAATATGAGTGCTCGATCTTCATATGTTAACATGTGATTCAATGGTAATTATTTGATAAACAAATAATCCAAATAGTCAAACCAAACACAACCAACCAACCAATCATGATGATGTGATAGTGTAAAAGTCCGGTAATGCGGTGATGATAACAGTGTAAGTGTAAATATGAGACTCAAGCCCACCGACGAGCGAATCTAAATGTGGTGGCGATACTAAGCTACAAGCCATGGCCGTGGAGAACCTAGTCAGCCCATAGATCCATGTGAAAATTACTTGTGATTTTGGTTAGCGACAATGGTTAGTAACACAAACAATAAACAACTACAACTACCACATAATTACACAATTGAAACTTGCATGCAGTTGGATAATGAAAACTTGAACTGACGAAACAATGCACATGATACACCCCAAAACATTTAAATGATAAAAAATGGGAATTAGGAAAAGATCTACTCACAAGTTACATTTTGTGATTCATTGAAATAAGTGTACGATGAAAATAAAATACGAAATACTAAACATAACATAAACAAAATCACAACAATGGTATTGATTAGTTATTTTAGATTTTTATTATTTACAGATACGCCTCGTGTCACCATGTTTTCCTAGATCCAAAGGATCCGGGTGAGATCAGAGATATATCACTTAAAAGGTTAAGAGCTTTCCCGACATTATACCCTTGTGCGAAATTTATCCTATATAAGATGTGTTTGTACAAATTTACAAACAAATATTGTGTTGTTTGTATTATTATTATTATTATTATTATTATTATTATTATTATTATTATTATTATTATTATTATTATTATTATCCTTTTGTATATCTAATACATCTTTATAAAAATTACATGAAAACATTAGTTAGAAGTAATTTATGATTAATACTTCTAAAAATTTTATATAAACATTAAAATTGTCCGATCCGCAGATTAACTCCGCGATTTTGCAGAAGTGTACGGCACTTTGCAGAACAATATAGCAATTGTCTGAAAAATCCAAAAAAATGAGTATTATTTATTATAAATAATATTTGGGTTATTAAAACAGCACAAAAATCCATATATAAATCTTATGATTTAAGGCTACACAACTAGTTCGGTAATTACCCGACAACAGAGTCGGTACAGGAACTGTGTCCAAAATAACAAGTTTACTAGTCCAGAAAAACTAGTTAATAAATTTGGACAATAAAAATATCATAAGAATATTTGTGTGAGCAAATTACATAATTAATTTAAAATTTTGTTATTAGACCCGATACGAAACCGAAACCTGAATCGAGTCTATCAACCGAACAACAAAATAATAAGTCTAGTGAGCTAGTTGGACATAATATAACCTCACTTTAATATGTTGGATAGTTAGTTTTATAAAAACTAATCATATAAATTTACCAAAGTTTAGAAGGTTTATAAAATATATCAAGATTTTATAAAAAAATATACAAAACCACTACCCCCCCCCCCCCCTCCCCCCCTTCTCACAGTTTTGGGGTGGGTCTCCCATTACTCACCTTAGTTTGATGTGTTGGTTGATTTGTAAAGATGATTAGTGTATAGAGAGGTGTAAGAGTGTAATCAAACAAGCACCTCATTCACATTTCCAACAAAACTCACAGTTTTTCATCTCCCTCATCTCTCTCCCTAAAATCGGCTCACCCAAACACTCTCACCTTCATTTTTTTTTTCAGGCTTCAAACTCAAGAAATTCATATAATCATGGAGGTCCATGGATGATTTAAAGCATTTGCAAGACTTGGGGACACACTTGAAGCACTTTATCAAGACTTGAAGCACTTGGATCTTCATTTTTTTTCTTTACATTATCATCACCTTCATCTTGTTCATCTCAAGCTAGTAAGCTTCATGTCTTACAACTACATTATGTTTAAACACAAATGTGCAAGATCATCTTGAAAGCTATTTAAAACTTGAAAAACACTAATATAACTAAAAATACTAGTTTGATTATGTGATTTAATTGATAATTTTTGATGATCTTGAAGTTGTTTAAGTGTAGTAAACATGAATCTTGCATCTTCATGTTTAAAAGTATGATCTAAACACATGCATGTTTAGATATAGCAAGATTCATTAACAAAAATGTTATGAACATCATTTCACACTTGAAATGGTCTTATACAATTTGTAGAGTATGAATTTTAAATAAAATCCATGATCTAAGAATTTTGTGGAAAAAGTACCAATAAAGTTTCCATTTTTGGAAAGGTATGAACATGTTTTCATTTTTGTTTTGAAAGATCATGAATATGTCTTCACACTTAAAATGATTTTATACTAAATACTTATAACCAGTTACTAACATACGGTTAAAAAACCACAAGTTACGTTTTCAGTTAATAACCGGTTACGATTAATTAACCGGTTATTTTGTGCACCTCAAATGACAACAATAATGATTATGCTGGCATTGAAAAACAAAATCCGGCTTGATAAATTTATAATGGTCAATTTATGATCAAGCTGTGCATTGGTTGTAGTGTGGTTCTCGTGTCAAAGAGTAAAATGTCAAAATAGCCCATGAGTTTAAGTCACTTTTGCATCTTCAGTTCAAAAATGAAACTTTTTTGTATCTGGGTCCCGAGGTTTCTTTCTTTTTTTTTTTTTTTTTTTTTTTTGATATTTCTATCCGAAAGGCAAACTGAGTGAAAATATATCGTTAACTCTCATGAATGATTTTGGCAATTTCAAACCTTAGGGATGTTTTTGGCACTTTCCCATTTATTCTTTTGTTTTCTAATTTTATAAATTATTGTTTTTGTCTTTAAAAATAATTATAAATAAAATATATATATACATATACACATTTATAAATTTATACAATATATTTTTTTTAATTTTCTTTTTTACCTTTAAAAAATAAATAATAATAAATTAATGGTGTTTGGCACGATGGGAGAGACGTGTGGTACTGATGTTTGGTACGCCGGGTAGACGAAAAGAGATGACGTACGAGTGCCGAGATAGAAGGGGGTGGTTGTGGCAGCGACAATGGTGGTGGTGATAGAGATGGAGGTGGAGGTGGAGAAGAGAGTAGGATAAAGGAAATAGAGTGTCTATACAATTGCGGAGCTTGAACGAAAACTCAGTGGGAGCCAAACTCTCAAAATCCAAATCTGTGGGGGACCTCTTAAAAAATCCAATATTTTACACTAAAAAAATTCAGAAACTTTTGTAAATTTATCACTACAAGCAAAAAATTGGTGGGGGTACCCCTGCCCCAATAAAGCTTGGCCAATGTGTGTATTATATATTATAATTATAATTATTTTTTGTTTTTTTATTTAAAGATAAAAAAGAAAATAATAAATAAATAGGCAAATTGCAAAAATCATCCATGACTTAAAAATACTTTTTAACTGAGTTAGTGATTTTAATGAAAATGACAACAACAATGAAACCTTAGGGACCCGGATACAAAATGTTTTATTTTGATGTTATAAGAGTGACCTCGAGGATCTTTTTAGCATTTTACTCAATTATTATATGATTCAAAGATGATTAATTTAGACTAAAAGACAAAATATAGTTCACTAGGTATTCATATATGAGCTTAATTTCACAGATTTAGTCATGCACCTTTCATGGTTTACTTACAAATGACTGATTTCTACTTTTCACAAATTGGTCCCAATTTTGATTGGTTTTCTAACTTGAAATGACTCAAAGATGATTAATTTAGACTAAAAGAACAAAATATAGTTCACCTACTATCCATATATGACTTAATTTTAATTGGTTTTCTAACTTGAAAGGACTGATTTCTACTTTTCACAAATTGGTCCTAATTTTAATTGGTTTTCTAACTTGAAATGAAAGTTGATTACAGACTTCTCCATTTATGTCCACTAACATTGGATGACAGCTATCCTTGACTTGATCTAAATTGCTTTATTCATCCATCACCCTCATTTATCATGTCCCCACACTGATGCTATTTGTGTCCGTATAGATTGGTGCATGTGTGTACCATTCGTTTACTTTTTTTTTTTTGAACGACGATACCATTCGTTTACTTAACTTGACGTTTACTAGATGTTTAAGTCCATTCATACAGTCAAGAAAAAGCTACTATTGGTATTTATAAATAGGGAAAATAGCGAAAATGGCCAAGAATGGGTCAACTGTTCCATATTAGCCAACTCAAACGTCTTGGTGAGACGTGTGAAACATGTCCAAACGTCTTGGCGTCTCACCAACTAAAAGTTGTCACGTGTCCCATACAGGTCAGACGTCTTAACGTCTTGGCTGAGACGTTTCAGACGGCTTGTTGAGACGTTTTAATAGTTGAGCCAAGAAGCTGATACTTTTGCATGGCTTGAGACGTTTGAAGCCGGCTTGAGACGCCTCAACATGGCTTCAGACGTCAGAAATTATATTTTAAAATATTGAGACTTTTGAGACGTTTGACATTTGAGACGTTTGACGTTTGAGACGTTTGACTTTAAATAAAGTAGTAGGTAAGTAATAGTATATAAATACAATATAATTTGAATTTATAACAGCTCCGGACGGAGGATAAACTGGTTAGAACGTTTGGGATATACATGAGCGGCGCGCGTTCGAATCTCACTAAAGGCCGGTTCTTTAAAAGAAGACCCCCTTTTTCATATTTTGTTGTTTTTCAATTCAATAACTGAAGGAGTATATAAATACAATATAAGTTGAATTTATAACAGCTCCGGACGGAGGATAAACCGATAAACTGGTTAGAACGTTTGGGATATACACGAGCGGCGCGCGTTCGAATCTCACTAAAGGCCGGTTCTTTAAAAGAAGACCCTCTTTTTCATATTTTGTTGTTTTTCAATTCAATATATTTGTTTTAAATAATATAGTTTAACTGAAGGAGTATATAAATACAATATAAGTTGAAATTATATCGCCCTATCCGAAATGATCGCCATATCTGCTATTTCACCAACACAGTCTCTAAGCTTTGAGAGAAACCATGTCCAAGATTCACCATCCTCTGATTTTCCAATGCCATAAGCAAGTGGTAAAATCTGATTATTTCCATCCATGCCCACTGCTAAAAACAACGTCCCTTTAAATCCACCCTTTAGGTGTGCCGCGTCAATGATAACGACAGGTCTTAGATTAATCATAAAGCTACGAATCTGAAAATTAATGAAAACGAAATAAGAGCAAAACCCATGTTACTTTAAAAAAAAAATAAGAGCAAGTACAAAAGAAAATGTGTAAATTACCGCAGCACCTAAAGCAACAAAAACCATTTCAAAACGACTCTGCTCATCAACCAAGATGTGAGTAACGCTTCCAGGATTTGCAAGCTTCAAATTGTAACAGTATATTGGTAGTTCGGCAAAAGAGTCTCGGGTTGTTCCTTGTAGAAGTTCAAGTGCATAGCTTTTACCACGCCAAGCTTGAAGGTTTGTTATCTCAACCTCGAACCTTTGTCTAAAATCTTTGACAATCTCTTTCGCTCGATATATCCTACCACTGTCTTTTAGTTGTTCCTTTAAAAAGTGACCCAAAACCTTTGGGTTAGCCTGACGGAAATGTGGGTGTGTTTGCGTCTTCGAACAGGTGTGTCTATCGTTCATATGTTTAACAAACCATAAACTACCACAAGGAATAGCATATGCCTTAAATCGCCATTCACAACCATCACCCATGCATGAAACTTCATACCGTGTCTTAGATGATCTATCAACTTTAAACTCGAAATGCTCTAACAAACATTTCTTTCCCAACTCAAGCTTCATCTCTTCTTTGTTATTGAATATATGACCGGCCTCAAACACTATAGATAAAGAACCTGATTCGTTGTTAGACGTGGATGATTTTTCAAAATTATTTTCTAAATAGGACACTCATCGTTTAAAACATCAACACTTTCTTTTACTGAAATATTTAGATCTGGAGCATTGAAGTTGTTTAAAGAAGAAAAACCAGAGGAACCAACATCAGACTCTTGAATAACATATAATTTATATAATTCAAAAGGATTCTGCATCGCCAAATCAAATAAAAATCTAACATCTCGATCATTAATTATATCGATCGGATCAGTAAACGTAGACATCCGGTATGACAACCGTGCAATGTTTGGAATATCACACATGTTAGAAACATAGTTTACAAAACTATTATATGAATGACATGTTTCAACTTCTAAACCACGTCTCCTTGAATCGCCACCAGTAACATACTCAATGTTTCCGTTAATGACATCCCACTTCCCCCCAGTATAAACAACAAACCTCACCCTCATGTTGTGAGATATTTACTAAAAACAAACAAACTTTTTGAATCTTATATAAGGGTTCCATCTAAATAATTGCAACAAATGTGTTAAAATAAAAAAAATATAAAAACGTCTTAAATTGCTAATAAAACGTCTTAAATTCGTACAAAACGTCTTAAAATCGTACAAAGCGTCTTCAATAAGTACAACAAAACGTCTTATCCGGCTAGAGCTGATGTAGCCGGCTAAATACAGTTAAATGGCTCAAGCCATCCGGAAACGTCTCAAGCCGTCTGGCAAGCCATAACGAAACGTCTCAAGCCGTCCAGCCAAGACGTCCAGACGTCTGACTTTTCTGTCGGACACGTGGCAGCTTTTGGTTGGTGAGACGCCAAGACGTTTGCACATGTTTCAAACGTCTCCCCAAGACGTTTGAGTTGGCTAATATGGAAAAGTTGACCCATTCTTGGCCATTTTCGCTATTTTCCCTTATAAATATTCAAGTTTAGATTAAGCTCCCATCTCATCTTCTAAACTAATATCAAACAATATGAGTGCTCCATCTTCTTATTCTTGTTTCTCTTGTTTTCACTTTTTCTTACTTGTTGTTTTGGCCTTGTTTCGTTTATGCTCATCTAATCAAAACTCTCATTGCATTGACATTGAGAGACAAGCACTTCTCCAGTTCAAGCATGGCCTCACCGATGAATCACAACGACTCACTTCGTGGGTTGCTGAGAACAAGGACTGTTGTACATGGGCTGGGATAGCTTGTGATAATTCGACAGGTCATGTTCAACGTGTTCATCTTCCTGGACTTGATGGTCAATGTATTATCCGAGTATATTATAGCAAGGGCTATGACCGCTATGTAGGATACAAAGAAGCCTTGAAGCAGAAATTGAAAGGGGAAATAAGTCGATCTTTGTTGGATCTAAAGCAACTCAAGCATCTGGATTTGAGTTGCAATGATTTTGGAGGCATCCAAGTTCCTAAATTCATTGGTTCTTTTCAAAACCTAAGGTACCTTAACCTTTCACGTTCCAATTTTAGCGGAACTATCCCTCCACAACTAGGGAATCTCTCAGAATTACATGTTCTGTCTCTTGGAAGTTTTCATGATCTATATTCTGAAAAAACGAGCATGGCGAATATGAAGTGGCTGTCAAGTCTTGGTATGTTGCATCACCTCGATATGAGTGGCGTGGACCTTAGCCAAGCAACCGATTGGCTTCAGGTGATTAACACCCTTCCTTCTTTGGTCCAGCTACATTTGTCTGAATGTGAACTCTCAAATCTACACATGTATGTTCCTAGTGTCAATCTCACGTCCCTTTCTGTTCTCGATCTTTCTTACAATAATTTTAACAGTTCAATATCACAGTGGATATTCAGTGTAACTAGTCTAGTTTCATTGGATTTAAGTTGGTGTTATTTTCATGGTCCTATTCCTAGCTTTCACAATCTGACTTCTCTTGAGTTGCTTCATGTTGCCGGGAATGATTTCATGAATTCTTCCTCAATATTTCAAGAGTTGTCCAGTAGTAATCTCATCTCGTTAGATATTAGTTATTGTGGTATTTCAAGTTCACATCTAGATTCCCTTCAAAATTTAACAAATCTTATTAGCCTCCGCTTGTCTAGAAATCAACTCACTAAGAGAATACCTAAATCATTAGGTAACTTTTGTAATTTCAGAGAGATTGATTTGTCTGGTAACAATATTGGTAATATTAGTCTGACATATTTTCTTGAAAGTTTTTTCGAGTGCAAATCACCTGCCTTGGAGTCATTATCCGTGTCCGTCAACAATATAACTGGTATAATTCCTCATTCCATAGGAATCTTTTCATTTCTTAGGACACTAGGTCTTTATGGAAATCAAATTTCTGGTCCCATTCCATACTCAATTGGACAACTGTCATCATTGGAACAGTTGGATGTTAGTTATAACCAAATAAATGGAAGCTTTCCCGACTCAATTGGACAATTATCATCGTTGCAGGAGTTGAGTATTAGTTATAATCGACTGGATGGCAGCCTTCCTGATAGCCTCGGACAACTTTCAAAGTTGACTTCTTTATATTTTTCTCATAATTTGCTTACAGGTGTTGTGACAGAAGCTCACTTTATCAAACTAGTGAGCTTGAAGTATCTAGAGGGATCAGCTAACAAATTAATCTTAAGGCTGCAAGTTGCAAACTGGATTCCCCCTTTCCAGTTGGGAACCTTGTCTCTGAGAAATTGGGTTTTAGGGCCTCAATTTCCGCCGTGGTTGCAATCACAGAAGGATTTAGTGATATTAGACATAAGCAACACAGGCATTTCCTCGGCCATGCCCGAATCATTTTTGAGATCATTCTCCAATTTAATTTATTTGAATATGTCAAATAATCATATCCGAGGACCATTAATGTTCTCTGGTATCCCTGAAACACTTGAAGTTATTGACATTAGCTCGAATGGGTTTTGGGGATCGTTACATCCTTTCTTGTGCTCCAGTGGTATGACAAGTATGTTATTTCTTAATTTGGGAAATAATCATTTGTCGGGTGACCTTCCAGAGTGTTGGGTGAAATGTCCGTGGTTGTCAGTCTTAAATTTGGAGAATAACAGTTTGTCTGGTGAGATTCCAAGAACATTGGGTTCTTTACATTTACAGTATCTGAACATGCATGGGAACAAGATCTCCGGAAGATTACATTCTTCTCTAATGAACTTAACAGATCTAGATGTTCTTGAACTTGGAAGGAATGAACTTACTGGAAGCATTCCAACATGGATTGGAACAAAACTTACTCGTTTAAGAATTCTTAACCTTAGATCCAACCGTTTTGACGGAAATATTCCTCATGAGCTTTGTCATATTAGACATATTCAAATATTAGATCTTGCTCATAACAACCTATCTGGAAATATTCCGAGATGCTTCAACAACTTTAGTATCCTTTCCGGCATCGAAAGCAATTCAGGACAAGGCTTTGCTTACAGCATTCCTGGACCTGAATTATTTATTGCTGCTGATTCATTGGTGACGAACGGACGAGAGGACACATATATCAGTATTCTTCCATTTGTGATGTTGATAGACCTTTCGAGTAACAATCTCACCGGATACATTCCTAGTGAGCTAATGTCCCTCTTGGAGTTAACATCGTTGAATTTATCAAGAAATCAATTGAGTGGAAGTATCCCAGAGAAGATCGGAAACATGAAAGAACTCATATCTTTAGATTTATCCGTAAACAGGCTTTCCGGGGAACTTCCCATGAGCTTGTCAAGTTTACATTTCTTGAGTAGCTTCAACGTGTCCTTCAACAATTTAACAGGAAGAATTCCAACAGGTACACAGCTTCAAAGCTTCGATGAGTCTAGCTTCTTTGGCAACAAACTTTGTGGAGCTCCACTAACTGAAACTAATGGTTGTGAACTGGTTAAAGCAGCAACTCATACAATAGAAGAGAAAAAAGAAGAGGATGGAGCAGATTGGGGGTTGATTATAAGCATAGTGGTTGGATTTGTGTGTGGATTTTGGATGATTGTGGGTCCATTGATAGTGAGAAGATCATGGAGGATTGCATATTTTGGTTTCTTCAGTAAATTAAGGTATATGGTTTATGATGTTATACCTAAGTATTGTTGTCACATGTTTTCTTGTTGATGTTGTAATATGTTGCATGCTTTACTTCAAAATTTGAAAACTTTGTATCAAAACTGGATAATGTTGTGTCGTGTTGTTTGTGTTAGTAGGTTTGTTCTTTGTATGATCATTTTCTGTGAAGCATTAAAAAAGGTGTAAAATGGGATGTAGAAAATCTGGGGGGAAATTGAGGTAAATAAACCTGGACAGAAAAATTACTCAACCGCAGGTTTTGAATAGCTATGTTGGGAGTTTTATGAATTCTTATATTAATTGTCTTTTTATGTTTATTCTATAAAATAATACGGTAATACATATAGTTTCTATAACTCTTATTTGTCATCACATGCTTTGATAAAATGACCGGTTTCAATCCGAGCTCATATTGTTCAAAACCCAATCATATATGTTAAATATAAACTTAAAAAAATGTTAAGATGATCTAAGGTTTATTTGATACAACAATTCCGGAGGCGGTAAGCATTTTGGTATTGCTATAGAAAACTTTTTACCCGTTTTCTTCTTAACCAATTTTATTATTTTTACCCATATAACATGTTAATAATAAAATATAACCCAAGTTAACCGATTTTGATTTCACATAGATAGGTTAAAAGGTTGCTCCAATGCTTGCCCTTTGTCTTCGACATCAATCGATAGAAAATTATATTCTGATACTTGTATATTCTTCACTATGACCAATAGGAGACCTAGTGACAAAAATGGAAGTATATAAAACTTTAGAGAAAAAAAATCAAGAGGAAATATGTGTACTGATTGATATACAAGTAAAAACAATATGAAATGATCATAACTAGGCCCCGTTTTGTTTTTTTTTATCGGGTTCAACTTAGTTACGCCATGCTGATGATAACTCCAAATCAACGTCTTCCTCCCACCATGTTGCAGTCTGCAGACAACACACCGAATTATACCAAATGTACAAAAAATGGTAAACGGGTCAATTTGGGTTATGGAAGAAGGTCAAAAGTTTGAACTCTACAAAGCCTTTAAGGGGTCAAATTTGTAAGATAAAAAAATGACTAAATTGAAAAAAGGCTAACAGTTGGTTGAAAGCCGCTCAAAGCGTATAAAAATTAACATCATTTTATTTAAAGAGACATTAGTGTATAAAAATTATAGTTATTTATAAGCCTTATAGAAAGAAAAGATGGATTACCATCAGTTTATTGAAAATTTGTAACTATGATAATGGTCAAATGAGCAATTTAGCCAAAAAAAACATCTTTTGAATTACCATCAGTTTATTATCTAATGGTGATTATAACGATAATGATGATGGATGAGCTGATGAGTGATTTAGCCTGGAACTTTCTAGAAAAATACATCCTACGGGTGGAGGGTGAATTTTTGGAGGAACGAATAGAAATGAGAAATTTACCTTATAGCCCCTGCAAAGGAACTCAAGTTGGCTTCCTTGTTCCTCCTTCAGTCCAAGAACCCTTAGCAGTTCTTCTTTCGTCTGTTCATACCAAACAAATGTCTATGAATGTGTTGATTTGGGTTACCCTTTTATCCCTAACGGGTAGAACACTAAAATAAACAAAATCGGCTTGAAAAGAAACGGGTCAAAAACTAAGTGTGAAGTACTTACTTCATTAAGGGTGAAGCGGGTTTCGCTTTCAGCAACACAAGCATACGAATTATCCGTTTGCTTAAGCATCACCTGCCAGGGTACTGCAACAGTAGTGTCAAAATTAATATTTTAAAGCTAATTGTTCTAAAAAAGATAACTTGAGTGGAACTTGTAAATATATTTATTTCATATATGCATATATATGGCATCAGATGGGGCTGCTGACATGTCATCAACATAATGTCAAAATTAATATTCTTACCAGGGTATTGGCGGAAGAGGGCCCCAGTGTAATTCACAATATATGGTGCTACTGCTACTGTCTTTACATTTCAAAGTAAAAATGTCTATCAAAGAAATGCCAAACACTATAAAAAAATAATTTAAATAAATAAAATCATAAGATTGAAAGAACTACCTTGGAATACTCTCTTATCCGAATATAAAAAACCGGAGTAAATTGAGAAAGAAATCGGTAGTGTAAATCTTTCGGTGGAAAACCAAGAAGACCAAGGTCAGCTCTGCCAAATCCAACCATTCCATTTGTCACAGAGGAGAAAAAACTAAAATTAATGGCATTATATATGAATTTTATCTGAAATTAAATCCACATAAATATTACCGCAACGTCTCAAGTTCCAGATTAAATAGAAGCGCGGGTGTTGATGCCCCAAATTTTTCCTGCACGTCAGCATGGACCAATATTGTTTTATTCAGATATTTTAATTATCGTACTAACAATATTGTTTCTAAACCATAATTCGAAAATTAACTGTTGAAATTTTTTATAGTGGACAAGAAGTGTTTGTTGGTCAACCAAACCGATTTTGTTCTTTTTTGCATGTAGCAAAACCACCTTTTTCAACCTGAACCGATTTGACCTGTTACTAAACCAATCCATATCAACCTGAACCGATTTGACCCGTTACTAAACCAATCCATATAAGAGAAAATACACCCGTACCAGATATGTCTCGATGGTAGCAAGTTCACGGGTGCTGCAACAAATGAATACATAAAGCGTTGGCGGTTTGTCAGACTGCCACCTATCTGTGTCATAAACGAGTCAGTTATAAAAAAATGTTATAAACGGGTCAGTTACAAATAAAAATGTCATAAACGGGTCAGTTATAAAAAAAATGTTATAAACGGGTCAGTTACAAAAAAAATGTCATAAAAGGGTCACTTATGCAACAAAAATTGTAATTATTGTTGGATATCAAGAACAATAACATGGGGTCAATTTGGATAAATTTCGTCTGTCAACGAAAGTCAACGCAGACTGTTTTGATTATGAAATTGATCTACGTATCCATACAATTTTGCGCCCATTTATAGTCTATGAAACGGTACGAACAAGGTAGTTATACCCATTCGTTTAAGGTACCAGAAAACTGTCATTAACCGCCAATTAACGGCCTTTGACTTTCGTTTCCTGCCTTGTGACCAATATCTAATCCAAATACATGATCAAATAATCGAAGTCTAGATTGCATTCTAATTATTATATACTATATTCACCAATATGATCACAAGTATATATTCCTCTTCCACATTAAAATAAAAGCTGCAGTATGGAAGTTTAGAGAAGTTTGTTTTTCTATAAAACTAACCTTCATTTTCATCGTCAAAATCAAAATCGAGTGTGTTCCTTATAGATTTGAAGAAGGAAGAAACAGGGCCAGCTGGAATATCATCCAAAGAACCGATAGTGATTCCGTCAACCTGGATTAAGGACATATAGGGATTTATGAATCTAAGATTAGGGTTTATAATGACATTAACATTTAAAAATTAGGGATTGTAATCCATGATCATCATACTGCTTTAAGCTGATCACCAGCAGAATACAACAGTTTTCTGATTGTATAAAACAGATAACAAGAACATATTGCTAATGTTTTCACAAAGATATGTGCATATAAACTGATCAATAACAAAAGAGTTTTTTTTTGGAGGAGCAAAACAAACTTCAGTTGAACAGCATCTATTGCTTAAAGTGTACCAATTTACGTACTTTGAAATGTTAAATAAATCTTTAAAGAAATTAGTTCTAAAACGATTATTTCACTTACCAAATCAATAGCTGATTTGAATAGCTCTGAGGCTCTACGTCTTTCTGGCTTGTCAGGGAACACTTACATCAAACAATAAGTTCGAAACACGTATATCAACGGTTGACGATGAGGTGGCAATTTTGACCCGTTTACTTGTAAATGGGTTGATTTGGGTCATGTGTTATCTCAAATTTGGGACAAAAACTGTAGATACTTCAAATGAAGAAAATGAAATGAAAATAAAAATGACTTACAATGCGAGCTCGTGTTTCCCGAATTTCTTGTAGCTTCCTTACAACAGCCAATGCAAGTTGCACATTGGCATCGGTAAACTCATCTGAAGACCCCTTCACAATGTCATATAGGGGAATCCTTTTACTTAGAAAAAAGCTTCGAGAAGCTTCATTTTACGAAACCAGCAAGAAAGCATCAAGTCTATGAAAATACCTTATATGAAGAAATGCTGGTAGGTAATGGCCTGTTGATGTCAACAATTTAAAATGTAAGCAAACTAAAAATAACAAATGTAAGCGAATGGAAAATAACAAATGTAAGCCGAAGTTCTATCAAAGTTATGAGTTATGAAAATTGAATAGGTGTCAATCAGAGAATGTATATACTCCAGTAGATAAATAAAGACTGACTAGCTTCTTGATTTCCCGTTACAAACAAACGATCATTCTTATTACTTAGTGAGAAAAGTGACTTAGACTCGTCTAGAGCCACTAGTATTGATGGCGGATATGAAGCCAGTGCAGCTGGTCATGAACTGTGGGTCCAAGCTTGTTTTTTAAAAAAGTGTGACGCCCTCCAAGGTGTTTACGTCCCAAAAGCCAAGGTGCGAAGCGAGATCCTCCCGTACGCGAGACGTTGCTATATGTACAACCAAATAAGCTTTATGTACAACTGAAAGCTGCATCTCTCTCACCTCTTTTACATCCTTCATCAAACCCATTCACAATCTCTTCACCCTTTTGGTCGTTTTTGAAATTTAGCCTCCTCCAGACCCTAATTTTGACACATTTGCGCCGCCTTTATACCCTGAGGCGTTTTTCCGATAGCCCCGCACCTCAAGCACGCTTTTTAAACTAAGTATCCAATACCACAACATAAATTTTTAGGGCACGGGGCCTTCTTGCAGATGAATAATTGAGCAAATTTTAGCGGCTCCTCATTGGGCAACGGGACTTGCAGCTGAGTTTCTGATGCTAAGAACTTGTTGGAGTTATATACCAAGTCCATTGAGTTGCTTTTCTTAGCCTGGAGTTATATACCAAGTCCATTGACTTCCATTTCTCTTTTAACTTCTTGAATAGGCAGGCGGCCTGGTCTATTCGCACATGGCCTTTGTCTTTTTGCACACTCGAAGCGCCCCGCTTTGGCCATAGCGGGGCGCTTTGGCCAAAGTCAACAGACAAGGACTGATTTGTCAGTCCTTGTCTGTTGACTTTGGCCAAAGCGCCCCGCTATGGCCAAAGCGGGGCGCTTCGAGTGTGCAAAAAGACAAAAAGCGTTGGCTGGAATTTGTGTTGTTTTTTTTTTTGAAATAGGTGGGATGTGGGTTAGTTTGGTAGTGTTTTTTGGAGGAAAAAATTGTATTTGAGTTTTATAATGGGTGGCCTTTATAATACGTTGTTTTATAATTACGTTTTTTTACGTCATTATTTTTATAGAACGTATATAATATAAGTGCGTCTTTATAAACTGTTAACCTAGTTTATTTTGTTAAATTAAACGAACACGTTAAATAAATTGTACAGAAAACCATAAGAATTAAACGTAAACAATCCAAAACCAACGTGATGTAAATAGAAGATTAACTGTAATATATATATATATATATATATATCAGTTTGTACATACAAAACAAAAAGGTACAACTGACTGCATAATACATAACAAAACACTATACAAACAAACTAAGGTACTAATCCTCGTGCGGTGGGGACGGTGGGAGGGGAAGTGGAGGCAACCCAGCGAGCTCTCGTAGAGAAACGAGCGTCTCGATGATCCAGTCCTGGCGTGCGGCCTGGCGTCTGAGGCGCCGGTCGAAGTCCCGAGCCACCTCACGCGCTACCGGAGGCAGGTCAGCGTAAACGTGCTGCGGGTACTGTGGCGGCTCAGGAGCTGGCTGAACTGGTGGTACCGGGATCTCCTATATATGCTCCTCCTGAGCCGGATCCTCTAATACAGGCTGAGCCTGAGGCTGAGCCTGAGCCTCAGCCTGAGGCTGGCCCGGGAACTCATCGAGTCCCAGAGCCTGTAGCTGAGCCTGCCGAGCGGCCGCCTGAACATCAGGAGGGGCCAACACTCCAGCCCTCACCTCAATAACAACCGGGATGACCTCCGGCACCGGCTCCGGCTGCCAAATCAGCCCGTCTCCGCCCCTAAACCTCAGACCAACATCAAAGGTACGGGTGATCTGCATGCTAGAAACTGACGCGCGGCCCAACCTGGTAGACGGGACCGGATCGGACAGCACCGGATCTCCCTCGGGCACGATCCCGAGCGAGCGTGCGATGGCGGTGATGTATGAGCCAGTGTGCACCCACCCGCGGAGCTGCCGGTGGTATGCTGTGGCAAAGTAATTAAGGCAGGCTGCTAGATCGCAGGGCTGTCGTCGCAGTAGGCAGTATAGAAAGAAAAGGTCACTGAGGTTGACCTTCTCCCTGCTGGCACCCCGCGGCACGATAGTTGCCGCGATAACATGGTGCAGGTATCGGAACAAGGGGTCTTTGATGGTGGTGGCCTTTTGCCAGGATCTCCCAAAGGGAACCCTGGAAATGGCCCTCCAGAAACTGATAAACGTCTGCCTGTCCATCATCGTAACTGCCTGCGTATATAAATCAGTATCAAGCTCGGCCTCTGTGTACAAACCTGTATAAACAAATAATATTAAATAAACAAATAATAATAATAAACAAATAATATTAAATAAACAAATAACATTAAATAAACAAATAATAATAATAAACAAATAATATTAAATAAACAAATAACATTAAATAAACAAATGATATTAAATATAAAATAATAAATAATATTATTTAAACAAACCTGTATGGACAGCAAACTGCCGCACACTCATCTGAAACTCCTGACCGGCGAGACGGAATGTAACCTCATGGACTGGAAAATCCGGGTCCTCCACGTAATCCGCCGGATATGGCGCGTATGTAAACGTGGAAAGAAACTCCCACGTAAGCTCAGGGTACGAGTCCTCCATCGCTAACTCAAATAGGCGCGACCAAGGAGTATCTAGTCCAACTATCTCACGCGCCCGCGCGGCCTCTCCCACGGTCTCCAGCAGGCCCCAGTCTATCCCTACATGATCCCCAATGGGGATGGTGCGCAACCTCGCGCATCTCCCCCTCGCCCGTGACCCCGGCGGAAACTGCAGGTACGGACATGCCGGCTCTCCCTCCTCTCCCACATCTCCCTCAGCCTCCATATGCTCAATCTCGTCATCGGAGGAATCCATCCCTGCACGTTGACAAGATAATATTAAATATAAAATAATAAACAAATAATATTATTTATAAAATTTTAAATAATAAACAAATAATATTAAATATAAAAGAATAAACAAATAATATTATTTATAAAATTTTAATTAATAAACAAATAATATTAAATATAAAATAATAAACAAATAATATTATTTATAAAATTTTAAATAATAAACAAATAATATTAAATATAAAAGAATAAACAAATAATATTAAATATAAATAATAAACAAATAATATTAAACAAATATTATTAAACAAATATTATTAAACAAATAATATTAAACAAATATTATTAAACAAATAATATTAAAAAAATAAACATGAACCAAAGCGCCGCGCTTTGGCCTCGGCGCGGCGCTTTGGTTCTTCGTGATGAAGAACAGCTCCACCCGATCAATCCAAACGCCCAAATCAAACAAATATCAAACATGTACATTTAACCAAAACGATTAAGGGTGTTCGATCTTACCTTTTAGCGGTCGAAAGATTGAAAACGAAGATATCCGGAGATCAGTGTGTGTAATCGCACCTTTTGTGTGTGTTTTGTGTTTTGTGTTGAAATGGGGGAGAAGCTGCCTCGCTTCAGGTATAACGAGGGACCAAAGCGCCCCGCTATGGCCAAAGCGGGGCGCTTCTGTTCTTATTTAATGGCAAAGCGCTTCGCTTTGGACATAGCGGGGCGCTTTGGGCCTTTTTTAAATTTTTTTAAATTGTTTTTAATTCACAAACGCGTCGATAATAGTCTAAATTTTACGTTTTTTTCCATTATACATCATTTTTTATTATATATGGACTATACTGCAAGTTCCGGATCAAATCGGTTACGTGTGATGTCTTATTCCGTTATATCGTATCATTTTGGTTTGAAAGCACAAGTACTCCTGTAAGAGGTGTTATGTGTATCAACCGCCTACCGCACATGAACATGAAGTGTTTTTTCATTAATTGTAGTATTATGATGTATATGGTCATTTTGGGTCGTACAAGTGCTTATTGAATCTGATTGGGTCGTGTCGGTGACATTCGGTTTTTATCCAGTGTGTTGCGATGACTTGGAAAGTGACTTTTTAGTGTTGCATGCATGCCCTCAACCCTGTTGGTCGTAGTTTGGTGAAAGTTGATAGTTTTGTTAATCCAGCATGATACAAACTTTTCACGGTACGGATCCAACCAGGATTTCTTCAAATAATCAAAAACCTCTAAAATTAAAAAAAACGTAAATAGTCGGTTTTTGTTATTATATAAAATTTGAACATAATTATGTAAGAAATACCTACGTTCACGGTCATCTTCTTTCAGCTGTGCTTCAAGGTTTTCCAAGTTATACCTGTATATTTCCTCGGTCGTAGACTCGCACAATAACCAAAATCTACGTACGAATTCTTTCCATTCCTTGTCAGAGAATTTCTTCTTGCTGTTCTTATTAATATTTTGTTGAATATGGAACCGACAAAGATACTTATGCGCTTTTGGAAAAACTTGTTCACACGCGTTCATTAGCGCAAAATCCCTGTCTGTTAAAATCACGCGCGGTTCCATACATCCTACCAGCATAGACTTGATCCTCTGCAACACCCATAGGTAGTTCTCTGACTTCTCAGCGGAAATTACCGCACAAGCAGCCGTAAACGATTTGTTTGTCGACGTCATGCCTACGACCTGAACAAATGGCAGGTTGTACATGTTCGTTTTGTAGGTGGCGTCAATCATTAGCACATGCGGGAAGGCACACCACATATTGAATGATCTTTCGTGAACAAAGAAGACATCTTCAACTTCGTTTGATATCTCATTCGTGCGCATGTAATAAGTATAATTTTTTTCGAGAAGAATGCTTTCAAGTTTTTGCATCGGAGACTTACCGACATTTTTTTCGGCGTTGATCTTCTGAACATCGTTGTGTATATCTTTCGGAATAAGCTTTCTAGCCGGATTGTTTTTTGTCAGCGTTCGCCAGATACTTTGGTTGGGAATGTCTTGCTCTGCCAGCTCCTTAACCAGTTTTGTATCCTCCGAAGAAAGCCTTCTCGCATACGCGTGACCCTCTAAGTTTTCAATAGGAGTGTGGTTATGCTTCGCCTTCGTCACCTCGATCCTCCAAACACTTCCGGATGATTCCGAAAACCCGATCATCTCGAACGGGCAGCCTATTTTCTTGCTACCCGTTTTCCTCTGTGTAGCTATACTCTTATGCTCCCCACCAAAAGTACATTGAAACCAAATCTTGTAATTCTCTCCTCTTTTATTCGACCTCTTAGTCACAATGAGGTAACCGTTGTCTTTTGCCGTGTCTTGTACCCAAGGCACCAACTCTTTACGTGACGAAAAGGTCTGCGTTGTATCAAACGAAAACGTAACCGGGTAACAGCCTTCCTCGTCAACAGACACATCCCCCGGCTCACCATCGTCACCCGAGGTCCGAATATACTTGATGTTCAAAGTTGTGCTCGCCACCGTAACCGAAATTCGAATAACCTTGTAAGCTCTGTTGACAACCGTAACTGTCGTTTGGACCACACTCCTGCTGTTCAAAGTTGTGCTCGCCACCGTAACCGAAATTCGAATAACCTTGTAAGCTCTGTTGACAACCGTAACTGTCTTTTGGACCACACTCCTGCTGTACAAAGTTGTACTCGCCACCGTAACCGAAATTCGAATAACCTTGTTGTGCGTAAGGGTCCTCCACAGGGGTATTCAAATCCAGCGTCACCGTGTTATCACGATAACGAATGCCAGATACAACCTCTGCCTCCCTCAAGTTGGACGAGACCGGTTTCTCATACGAGTCAGAAATAGCGGTCCCATCGTAAGAATCAGGAACAACTGTCTCGTCAGAATATTGACCGAAAATATAGTTGTTTAACCACGACATCGTTTTTTCAAGAGATGTAACTAATACAGCAAAACCGCGCGTTATTTTGAAGAAACACAACGGATGGGTGAATGTATATCGAAGTGTCTGTGAATGAAAATGTATAGGGTCGAAGTGTCTGTCTCAGAGGTTGCTTTTAAAAGGTAAAATGGGTGAAATTTGGGGTCGAAGCGCCGCGCTATGGCCAAAGCGCGGCGCTTAGGGTTAACGACAAAACATCATAATCAGCTTTATGTCTGTCAAACAATAGGGAATGTCTCAAATGTCAATCGAAGCACTTTTGTCGAGCATAGCGCCGCGCTTTGGCCATAGCGCGGCGCTTTGGGATGTGAAAATAATTTTGACCGTGTGTGATTAGCATGACCCTAGGCAGGCGTTACTAGAATCATATTTCTCCTACTTCCATACTAATCCAATATTTACCTCTTTACCTAATTTTATATTACGGTATGAATTATATACAATCACATTTCCACAATCTACACTGTGATACCTTACGCAATCCCACATCGCTTTGTTCTGCCTACGGAGTACGGACAACATACTGGTGTAAGATGGTAAAATACTTAAATTGATCATGAATGAAGGTTGTCATACTATATATAGAGATCATAAGAATGAGCCCGTAGGCTCACACTAATAAAACCTAATAATAATATACGTGCTTTAGTGGGAGTAACCTATGGATGGGTGGCATGTCTATGAGTTCCTAAGGGGGAAGGGGTGTCCAACCCACATACCTTAAGTCCCGCCAATCCCCTTGCGCCAGGGCCGGCCCTGGGGGTGGGGGGAGGACCACCGGCCAGGGCCCGATATTTTGGAGGGCACACTATTTTTAGAAAAAAACGATATGTATACGTAAAAATTTTATTTTTAATAGGGTATACCTATACAAACACCAACATAGACCCACTTAGAAACTATTCTTATGCTTTAGATTAGTTATTAGCCCATTAGCATTAGGTTTAGACCTTTATGGAGCCTAATACCCAATTTCATTAAGGCCTAAGGGCAAGTTTTTTGGAGTTCGAACAAGGTACACGAATTCTCAGGGTCGGCCCTGCCTTGCGCCATGTCACTCGGTCTATCCACTACCCTAAACTACCCAATTTAGACCGTGGGGTATGGGGCGGGGGTTTGGGCGTGGGTTAGTAACGCCATTATCTTAAAACATGGACCCCACCATTTGACCCTACTCTCTCTCTTTCCATACACACAACTCTCTCTATCTCTCTCCTCTTGTCACACTTAAGACCATCGGGTAGTGCATAATCCAGATTCCAGACCCTACCCTCAGGGTATCATTACCCGCAGGATCGGCGGCGATGTGCGGCCTACGGGTAGGGGTACCCGAAGGCAGGGGATCGAGCACCCCGGGTCCCCTAATAAACAAATTGGACAATATTGGTTGGTACGAAGGGCCAGATGTCACATACACAGAATTAATGTCGGGTGGTGATGGCTATTGCTCTTTTGGGGGAAACACTCAACAAACAAATCATGCAATGAGGAATAATCACCACATTATTAAATGCATTTTTTTTAATATTAATAGAGGCATGAGTGTCTAATAAAATGCTTAAACTGAATAGATTAGAGAATTACGTGAAATCAATTTCGAGGCGCGTTTTGGCATCATGGAGAGCAGTGGCGAGAGAATTAGCAGCATCTGCAACAAGAACTTGGTAGGATTTAGGCTTGTACACTGTGTTCCAGAGTTTTAGTTTCATGAGAAGAGAAGAGATTTGGATGGAAAGAAAAGAGTTATAGTGTTCCAGAGATTTTTTTTATAGGGAGAAAGAAAGAGAGGAAAAGATGGAGATGTGAGAGAATGGAAGAATTTTGTTTGGTTTCAAATTGGAAAGATAAACTTTCTTCCTCCCTATACTTTCTTTCTTCCCTTTTCTTTCCGTTAAACTCAGGAACATAGTGGTAAACTGATACTCCGACCTTCCGAGCAGTTGCAGGAATAGAAGAACCTTCGTTGCTGCTGTTGCGCCTGATTGTATTCGCTGCAGTTTTATTGGGGGAAGATGAGGAATATAAGAGAATTCGAACAGGGAAGAGAGAGAAAGTAAGAGAAAGAGTAAGATATAGTCGATCTCGCCGGGTATACCCGAAACCCGACACAAATGGGACCGGTATACCCGATACCCGACGGGTATTGAGCCGGGTACGAGATTAGTTTTAAAAATTTTTGCGGGTATGGGTCGGGTATGGGATTAGGTAATACCCGACCCGATTACTCGAAACCACATACCCGTTTACCCGATCATATACTCAGATTTTTTTAATTTATATTTTTATTTTCCTTTAACACTTGTCTATTAGTGATTTATTTTAACATGTTTATATTGTAAAAGAATAAATTTTCTTTTAGTATATGTATTTGATAATAGTATTTATATTTTATACGTTGTGAAATATATACATATAAGTGTATAAGTATTATAAAGTTATTATTAATTTATGTTAAAACTTATATTATGTAATGTACGTTTTTAATTTATAATAGTTGTTGTATAAATAAAATATATAATAATTATAATATTAAGAAAATGAATTTGGAAACCTAACGTAAATCTTTTAAGAAATTAATGGGTATACCCGATACCCGCGGGTATATCTGATACCCGACAAATACCAGACGGGTATTGGGTTGGGTATGGGACACGATTTTACAAGCGAGTATGGGTATGAGTTTACCAACACCCGACCCATTGTCATCCCTAATAACGATTTAGAGATTAAACTATTATTTATTTATTTATTTTCTGTGTAAATAAATATATGAATAATCACAGTTAATTATATTTTAATTTTTAGTTGAGTAAAATGCTAAAATGGTCCATGTAGTTTGGACAGTATAGTCCAAAAGTTTTATTTATTGTCGGAGGGGTGACAATGGTCCAAGAACTGACTTAACCCATCTATTAGGGGAAAATATGTATTTTTGAGTTTATTAGAAATAGAAAATTTTAAATATTAAAATAAAACTAATAACCTTGCCCTACCCCACCCCACCCCACCCCAACTCCTCTCTCTCTCTCTCTAACCCACACACGTCTGCCGTCACTACCAAGTCCCTCTTATTTATCACACTCAAGATTTGCGAACGTGGTGGATCCATTATCATTTTTCAACCTAATTCCACATTCTCACCCCCAAATCAGGATAAATGTATCAACTTATCAAGTGCAACAGCCGTTTGTTGTGCGAATTTTACACTTTAATGGCGGAAAAACCCTCAATTTTGCGTGCTAACTTGAATTCCGATTCATCTACCATATGTAAGTTATTATAATCTCTCTGTCTTCGTATTCGTAACGGTTTATTTTACTATCGATTGATGCTCTTTTACGTGTTTGTTATAGAGTGATTCAGTTTCAAACAGTTGGTAAATGCCAGAATCCATCACAAGTGATTGAGTTTCAAACAATAGTGTTTCTTAGGGCTATTAGTTGCACGTAAATCGGTCTATGAAACATGGGTTTTACAGTTGTTGGTGATCTTTGAATGTTTTAAAGATTCATTTTGCTTCGTTCTTTGAATGTGAAATGGCATTTGTGATTGCAACGTAAAGGTTAACTGCTTAATATTATAATTTCTTTACATAAAGTTGAGTTTCTTTTTGTTCTGTTACTAAGATAAATTACCTTTTAATTACCTAAAGTTACTGCCAAAGATGACTCTTTCTCTTGTAATGTTTGACAAAAAAAAGTAAAGTTGATAAGTTGAACTCAAGTTCTTATTAGTAATTCAGTTATTGAGACTTGCTATTCTAATGTTATGAACCATAAGGAATTGAATTGAATAAAAAGTATACAAATAAAATCTTGAAATCTAACAAATTGAATAACGAGTCAAAACCAAGTAAATTATGAACCAAGTTGTGTATGAACTACTAAAAGTCTTCTCTTGGAACCAACCTGGACCCGTTTTAACCCGACAAAATTGCCCCTTGATGTAAAATCTCTTTAGAAAAACAATTTTTTAACTAACCTGACCCGACCCGAAACCCGTTCTGACCCGAAACCCATTCCGACCCTAACCCGTTCCGACCCGAACCAAAATAACCCTTTTTTTAATTGACCCGTTTTGACCAGAACCCATTTTGACCCATGGCCCGACCCGACCCGTTTGCCAGGTCTAATTTAAATGTGATCATAACCAAATGAATTTTGTTATATGTTGGTATGCCTTGGTTTTAAAAAGCGCGCCTTAACCAAATGAATCTAGGCGCAGGCTGGATCGCCTTGTGTGACATAAGGCGCACTATGTACAAAAAGCGCAGCTGAGGCGCGCTTTTTAGGGGAAAATCGACCTAAGGCGCAGGCTGAGGCGCACGCTTTTTGTACATGGGTTGTTTCTATGCTTTGCACAGCTTTTTTTGTTTAAACCTCTCGTCTGGGCTTTGGCCTTTAATACAAAAAAAACAAATGAAGGTTAAATTGCCTGGGGTTTTCGGAGCTGCATTCGTGCGGGCATGCACGAGTTCAATTAAATTTCAATTAAGAAACTCATTTTTTGCACACCCCCCTGCGCGCGGGTAGGACTTGTGGTAAAACATGTCATAAAGCTACAATGGAGTAGTAAAGACTTTACCTTATAAACAACCACTCACTTTGTCCCCACACCGATGTGGGACAAAGTATTTACCACCTTTTGAGACTTTCATTCACACACCCAACATATAAGTCCTTTGCTACTAACTATGTGTACATTTATGTTTTTTTCATTTTAAAACATATATAAAGCTTAATTATAGCTAAATCATAGGTATTGGAGGCTACACACTTATGGGATATATAAAAAATAAATTTTATAATCACTTTGCGCTTCGCGTACGAAAAGCTCACCGCTTTTGCGCTTCGCTTTAAAAAAAGCTTTTTTAGACCTCATCGCTTTTGTGCGCTTCCCGCTTTTTTAAACCAAGTGGTATGCACATCAACCACAAAGATTGACTTTTAGGAAGTTAAAAAAGATCAAGAAAAATCTTCAATTATAGGTATTTGAAACATTTTGAGCCTCTCTTTTACAGGGATTCATTTAAATTTTCATTCAACTTATATTCAAGTGGGATGAAAAAAAAAACAGTTTTTTTTTTTTACTATAGACAACGGCGATGTTTGGTGTGAAGATAAAGATCGAATATTTGTACCGGTTTGCCACTATAAGTGGGTGTTGCAGTTCAAGACTTTTAAATGAGGAAGCAAAAGTGCACCATCGTCGATTTGCACCTGCTTTCGTTTCTGGCGTCACTGTGTTTACAGGTAAACCTTCATTCGATCCTTCATGATGGCCATGTTTTGACCGGTGAGTCCTAAATTAATCCCCTGAATGTGATTAACAATAGGTTAGTGTAGGTCCCTAGAGGAGGATCTAGTAAACTTTATCCTTGTTATTTGACACGCCCGCAAGTGCGGAATCCGAACGGGTATGTAACCGAGACAAGAACACACAAACACACACAAGGTTCAACGTTAAAGCTCAATATATTTCAACCAGAAGAGTTTAAAATACAAGATGATACAAGATAATGCTCTCACTAAACTCTCCTGTGTTCACTCTGTGTTCTATATCTTCTGTTGCTGCAAGCTGTTCCTTATATAGCAAAACCTTATCCATAGACCCTACAAAAGATACAGCTGGGCCCATACATACACTGAAAGCCCACGAAGAATGTGAAAGTCCACGAACAACTCAAGGTTCTTCGTCCAATATGTTCTTCGCCTGGGTAGGTTCTTCGCCATGCACATTCTTCGTCTCCTGTTCTTCGTCAGTCATGGTTTTTCGGCAGAATGTTCTTCGTGAACACTGGTTCTTCGTTGGAACCAATTCAGCAGTGGGTCTTTCGTGGAGAGGCTGCAGCTTGCAGACTTGAAGACAGCAGCAAACAGACTTGCAGACATGCAGACTGCTTGCAGAACATGCAGACTTGCAGATTACAAAGATCGCTCCGAGACTTGATGGAGGATATCGAGTCTCGGTATTCATTTCGTAGCGTAGTCGAACCGAACGAGTCGTATCCACAAAGTGTATCAACAGTTAGGCTCTGTGATACAGTTTATGGTTCTTAATTACCTCATATTTTGTTTCTTTGATTCCAGCCTAACTATTGAAGATGCATCTCTAAAAGCACAAAGAAGAGGTCATTTGATGCACGTTGTGTGGCGTGGCAAAGCTCATTGTATTTTACAACAGGTTAAAATCAAGGTGGCATTTCATAGGTCAGATTGCAGGTCACATTCTATTGGTAGGGGGTCAGATTGCAACTTAATGTGTAACTTATAGCTATAAAGGTTTGTACTCAATTTGTTGCATCATTATAACCATATTTGTAATTGTTTACCTAACAAATCATATAGAACAATTCGGGAACCACGGCGCAACGCGCGATGTTTAATACTAGTATATTATAAACTTGTTACACAAATGCGCTTCATGTAGTTGTACAATGTGCAAAAAGTCTTATATATGTTGTTTGTATGCTGTACCTTCTTAAAACCATTTGAGCTAATGTGGCTTTCTATACACCTACACACACGTGTAACCAAAATATCAACTTTGGTCCCTTTCTCTCTCCTTCTTCCCTGTAAACTGAATCTTTATCCATCTTCAGCAACAACAATTGTAATGAAGAAACCATTGAAGGTTTCTTTGCTAAATTAGTAATAAGAAACCGTTGGGGTTTCTGGAATCAGAAGGAAGTGAACCATCGCACTATCTATCTTCTCTATCATATTTCTCTGTCTCTTCAAAAAAAAGTCTGTATCAAGGACATCATGGTGTCTTCTGGTGTTTGGTTGCCACGTTTTGTGTTAGGGGTTGTAAAACCTCTGTAATTTGATAGTCTTGAACCTGTGGTGTGTAGCCAAACTTCAAAGACTATGATGGTTTTGCCTGAGTTTTTATTTCTTGCCAGGAAACTGTGCAACTAAGGTGTTTGATGAAATGAATCATGGTACTCTTGCTGTTGTTGCTCCGCAAAAATGATTTTTTCGAAACCTAGGGTTTCAGGTTAGTTATTGATTATTTTTTCTGTGAATTTGATAGTTGAATTGTTTAATTAGGTTTTTTTTTGTGATTTTTGTTTGTGAATTTGATTGTTGAATTAGGTTTTTTTTTTTTTTTTTTTGTGATTTTTGTTATGATTGATTGTAAATTTTTGATGTGTTGCGCTGTGTTGTGTTGGTATTTTGTAGATTAATGTTGAAATGATGTATGTATTATTATTTGGTAATCTGTACTTGTTAGTGTGTTTAGGATCTAGACACGAAAGCTATGAAATCCTAGGAATCATTAACTCATCTCTCACTTATTAACCCTGTGTTGCTCTTTCTCGGTGTTTGTAAGCGTTCTGCTTTTAAAGTTCTACTTCTATTGATTTGATCCAGCTTGTGAAGTTGTTGTAGTTTGATGATTTGTTCATGCTTCGTTGAAGAATTGAATTGATCTGTAAATTAGTAATAAATTGTTTGATGCTCATATTCTATTTCAGAGCATACTAATTGGAGTGTATTAGTCTATGTGATGTTTGTGTTGAAAACATGAAATAGTCTGTTGCTTATTCGCATTTGCAGTCGTATATATTTATGTGTGAATTAATTACATGGCCTCATTTTGCTGATTATTGTGCGGATAAACTTGAAGATCAAAATTGTTTCTAGATCTCCATGTGGAGCAGTAGATGCAGAGGCTAAGAAAGTTCAAGCTAGCTGTGTTGTATTGGACGTGTATGTTCAACTAAATTGTTATTTTTTTTGTTTTAGTTTTAATTTCTTTCATTCCTTTCACTGAGCAAAATTCAACTTTTTCAGGAAGCTCAAACATGAACAAAAGCATTGTATGGAAGACTTGCAATGCGACATTATGAAGATAAAAAAAAACACAGCCAAAAGTTCTACATCTAACTTTAGTTGGATCACCTAAGAAGAAGCCTGAAGCTGATTGTCCATTGCATCATCGTTTAAAAGAACGGAAACGAGTTTCGAGGCGTTTTCCCTTCGCCTCACGAGGCGTAAGCCTTGAGGCGAAACAAGGCGTAAGGCTGAGGCGGTATTAATAAATAAATATAAAAAATATACTTATTATAAAAATAATAATACTAACTATTTTCATCGTCAGATTCATCAAAATCATCAAAGACACACTTAAAAAAGACATGAAATGCTTGAAATTAACACAAAAAGTCAAAAACATCAAAAACAACTATCAAAATCCCCTGAGGCGCAGCTTTTTTAGCGCCTCAGCCCCTCTAAGACGCATATACATTAAAAACACCATGAGGCGCGCCTTTTTTGGCCGTTTCGCCTCGAGGCTTGAGGCGCACGCCTCAAATGTTTTTTTAAACCATGATCGTTTTTAGCACTGTAACCAACAGTTTATTAAAAAAGGATAAGTCATTAGCCGGAAAGTTGAGATTGACCTTAGTTTTGATCGAGAATTCTGAACTAAACATGGCGCAGAGTAGATGGGAAGCTGATAAGATGTAAGAACATATCATCGTTTCTGTTCTGGTTGTTATTCAATTTTAGAGTATTATTAGTTTTGATCGAGAATTTTGAACTAAACAAGTGTTCTGGTTGTAAACACTTATTGCCCAAGAGCCTGTCATAAGTTTCTAATCAAACAATGGAAATTGGTTACCTGGTCTCTAGTATCTTTTTTGTTATAAAATAATAACTTAGGTGCTTAACATATATAGAAGCTAACATTTTGTATGCTCCTTTAGTTTGCAATACATAAGTCGCGAACCGGTTTGACTTTTTGTTTGTTTGATTGTCTCTCTACTTTTTTGAAGATGTTCCTGTTTTTAACTTTTTAACATATCTTTCAACAATTGTTGTGATGAAGGTATGTAGTTTGGAACATGTTATGGTTTGTTAGGTTTGTTCACATATACAGATGATATAGGCTGCTCCTGTATTTTGTTTGATGTAGCCAAACATATATAGAAGCTTACATTTTGTAGGATCTTGTTGTGTTTTTAAACTATTTGAGAGCCTTTTCAAGTTTTTCATAAGATCTTAGGTGATAGGTTTTCGAGTTTCAACCCATCTACATAAAAAAACTTGTTGATGGTCCTTTTTTTTGTTTTATACGGGTCAGATGGTTAAAATAAAAAGTTAGCTAGAAAGGAAACGGGTCAGATGGTCGAAATTTACTACTAAACCTTAGATTTCATTAAAGTTTTTTTTTTTTTAATTTTTTTTTATTTTGTTGTGTTTATTTGGAATGGTAATAAAGGCTGACCTTCAACCCTAAGGATATTGCACCTGGTATTACTTCATTCTTCAAATTATTTGCTTTAGGGAAAGATTCTTTTTACATCTTTATCAAAACATGTTTATTCATAAGTATTCATATAGTTTGTTATGTTCTTTTGCCCTTAAATGTATTTGACTGCAGAAATAAAATGCTATGAATTTAAACAGATGTTGGATGAATAATTATAAGCTCATAAACATGTTTATAAGTTTATACAAAAGGCCAGCATAATGTACTGTCATAACCATGTAAATACATTCTTAGGTTATGTTTAAGTTTATTTGCCCTAGATACTTTTTTCGGATTGAAGATTTGATAGTTGATCCCTAATTTAGTGTTTAAGTTAGTGCGCGTATGCCAAATTTTGAGCCGTTTCTCTCCGTTTATTTGTTAATTGATTGGACATTGCAATGTTGTAGTGTTTTGCTACTGTAAGGAACACATTACACCTGTTGCAAAGGCCACTGAGGTACCTTCTCTTTAAAATGAAAGTTGAACAGAGCTTCTAGATGCATACTCAACTGAAGGCTGGAAGGGTCAGAGGTATTTACCATTTTCAAATCTTTTTTTCACTGCTCATGTTCTAATATAAGACTTTTGGTTCAGCAGACACATATACTCTTATATATGCATGTGGTGTTTCCCTGGGTCAAAGGGAAACTGGAATTAGTGGACTAAGATATTGCTTATTGAACTGAAAATAAGAACAAACAAAAATATTGCTTATTGAACTGAAAATAAGAACAAACAAAAATATTGCTTATTCAGGGTTGGTTAGCGTACTTTTAAGGTCATGTTTATGCTAAAGTGGACCAAGAATATGAATAGAGTTGATATAAAAAACTAGCCTGCTTTTAAGGTCATGTTTATGCTAAAATGGACCAAGAATATGAATACAGTTTGTATAAAAAACTAGCGTGCTTCTAAGGTCATGTTTATGCTAGTAAAATGGACTAAGAATATGGTTACAGTTTGCATAATCAACTAGCGTCCTTTTAAGGTCATGTTTATGCTAGTAAAATGGACAAAGAATATGATTATAGTTTGTATAACAAACTATTGCCTGACATGGTATTTGTTGAAAATAACATGTAACTTCGTCCTCTTAACCTAGTTTTTTTAAGACCATGATGGTTTTTAAAAATTGTTGAAGACCTGGTAGTTTATTTGGCAAAGTATTAATTTACACTAGTTTTATACATTTTGTTACAATACATGCTTAATTATTGTTTAATATTTTGATGAGTAATGTTTTATATTTTAAGTTAATAATTTGTATTTTTTTTTTCTATTGAAGGCTTTGGCAAAGTCTAAAAGACAAGATCTTGCTTGAAGTGAAGTTGAGAGAAGGAGACTTATGAAACTATGATGCCGATTTACTAGTTTCTGTTTTTTTTCATTTATATTTTTGAAGTATGGTTAATTTAAAACAGGTATTGTAGCTTTTTGGTGATTTTTTCTGCAGTTTATAAGCAAAATAAACTGGATTTTCCTTTTTTTTTTGTTTTTTTTAATATTCTGTTGCAAATGCGTTGCATTTTTTTTTCTTTTTTCAAACTATTCTGTCACAAATGCGTAGCAAAATTAGAAAGAACAAATATGATATGACGTAGGAAATGTGTTAAGAATTTCTAACACCATATCTTCGTTAGAAATTCGTTGAAAAGTGTGTAGTAAATTCGTAGTAAGAGGTTTCCTACGGGGCTTTTCCAACATCAAGGATTTGTTGCAAATGCGTAGCAATTATGAATTTGCAACACATTTGTGACAGAAAACCGCGTTAGAAATAGTCATTTTTCTAGTAGTGTCTTTTGGTGTTTGGTTGTCACGATTTGTAGTTGGAGTTTTAAAACCTCTATTAATTGATGTTCTTGAAGCTGTGATGTTTGAAATGCTTTCATTAATTCCTTGTTTGTTGTGGTCGCCAGCTTCTTAATTATGGTTTTGTGGGTTGTATGACTGGCTTTGTTGGTCGTTATTTTTGTGTGCTTATTTGGGATGTTCGTGTTTTTTTTTTGTTTGGGATGGGTATGATTGTTTCCAAGGCGATGATGATATACGTCTCCTTGGCATGGCAACGTGGATGCCTTGAAACTAGCAACCAGATGCAGCCATGACTTAGAAGTTTAGATTATAAAATGTGATTTTTTTCTTTTATGTAGAGGTTTGTTGTATACAAAAGAGAGAATTTTCAACATGTCTCATATTTCTGTTTTGTTGTCTATAAAAAAGGGTTGGTTTGGTTAGGTTTTGAGTTATTTGTTGTTAGCTTGCAAAGTCAAATGAATCATAACACAGGGATAGTGTGATAATGTGAACAAACAATGAAACCAACCTGCACTTCGAAACTCTAGGTTGGCCAACACAAAAGTCGAGCACTCAACACTCAAGCAACCAAACAACATCACATGAATGTGCGATAGGGTTACATCAAGCTGCAACCATGCATCAGAAGTTCTCCTAACCGTGACTATGAGATTGAAACTAACCTAATCTTCGCATAATAGGGACTACTTGCGCCAAACACGAGCAACAAATATCAATCGGAAAAACTTTGTGACAAACCTGCGACCCGAGTACGATAGATGCTAAGACAATCATCCAAGAACCATCACAATGCCAAGGACCGTTTAACACAATCCAAACTGATTCAACGTAACCGGGTAAAAGTTCCAATCTTTTCAGTGTTGAATTTGTTAACGGTACATTCTCATAGTAAAAAAATCCATTGAAACTACTATATGCTAATCTCCTATACATCAAACCAATTAACTTTGGGATACACGAAAGAGGGCAATTTATGATATTTATTGGATATATCATGTTTTAAAATTGCCCACAGCCTGGTCTAGAAAGGGTTCCAAAGAATTCAAATGTGACAATTGAAGTATTGATTTTGTTTTGCTTGATATTTTTTAAATTTGAGATGGAGATGGGTCAGATGTATGTATTTTTAAGACGTAATTTAATATGTTAAGAGCTTTCGTATAATAATTTGCATCCCAGTTATTGACTTATCTTGAAAGTTTCACATTTTAATTGTTATCAATAAAGCGTATTTATTTTATTTTCTAACTATTTACAAAGATCTAGATGAGCCGAAACTTGGACAAGGCCCCTCCGGGACCTTGCCACGACGTGCTCCTCGATTCAAGCTTTGATTTGACTGGTTGAACGCCTAAAACGGAGACCCGTAGCCAAAGTTATGCTCGTCTTCGTAAAATACCCTTGGAAGCTCGATGATCGGCCTCCAGAAATGTCATGTCCCGATCCTCTACACTTGGGCCTGCATCAATTATAGTTGATTTAAGATTAATTTTAAGATTCACCTAATTACTTTTAGCCTATTTTTATAAGGAGTAAATTACAATTTGCCTCCTGCTTACAAAGACCTTTTGTACTACACACCCGTATTATCCATATCTTGCAATATGCCTCCTCATGCTTGCAAAATCTAATAGTAGGGATGTTCATGGTTTGGTTTGGCCGGTTTTTAGATCAAACCGTGAGCCAAACCGTTAGTAACGGGTTTTTATTGTCGAAAACCGAAACCGAACCGTTGAAAATTAAAACCGAATCAAACCTAACCTAACCGTTACTAACGGTTTGGTTTTGGTTTGGTTTTATGGTTTGGGATTCGATAATAAATTAAACTTATAATAAAACCTTATGATTTAACTATACCTCTAGTCACTCTTAATCTTAACTATACTTAACATAGAACTTAACATGGTCATGGCAGGAACAATGATTACAATATTATGGCAAAATAATTGGATTAAACTTAACTAAAGAAGTAACCGGTGAAATCATGACAGCATAGCTATAACAGGAACAAGAAAAGAAAAAAAAGCTTAGGCGACTGTGGAGGGAGTGAGAGAGCACGAGTGGGAACTACACTCAAAATTAGGATTTTGGGGTGTTACATGGTATCCGCGATTTACCAAAATTTTGGATTTGGTCCCTGGATTTTCAAAAGTACACGGATGGTCTTTGTGGTGTGCACTTAGTAACGTATTTAGTCCGCAACCAACAAATCTTAAGATTCAAACATGGTCAAATTAGGGACTAAATACGTTACTAAGTGCAAACTATTGGGCCGTCCATGTATCTTCTGACAAACTATTGGTAATCTGTACTGGTTAGTGTGTTTAGGATCTAGACACGAAAGTTATGAAACCCTAGGTATCATTAACTCATCTCTCACTTATTAACCCTGTGTTGCTCTTTCTTGGTGTTTGTAAGCGTTCTGCTTTTAAAGTTCTACTTCTATTGATTTGATCCAGCTTGTGAAGTTGTTGTAGTTTGATGATTTGTTCATGCTTCGTTGAAGAATTGAATTGATCTGTAAATTGGTAATAAATTGTTTGATGCTCATATTCTATTTCAGAGCATACTAATTGGAGTGTATTAATCTGTTGTCTGAAGTCTTTATTTTGTTGATTTTGGTATGAAGTGTTAACTCTATGTGATGTTTGTGTTGAAAACATGAAATAGTCTGTTGCTTATTCGCATTTGCAGTCGTATATATTTATGTGTGAATTAATTACATGGCCTCATTTTGCTGATTATTGTGCGGATAAACTTGAAGATCAAAATTGTTTCTAGATCTCCATGTGGAGCAGTAGATGCAGAGGCTAAGAAAGTTCAAGCTAGCTGTGTTGTATTGGACATGTATGTTCAACTAAATTGTTATTTTTTTGTTTTAGTTTTAATTTCTTTCATTCCTTTCACTGAGCAAAATTCAACTTTTTCAGGAAGCTCAAACATGAACAAAAGCATTGTATGGAAGACTTGCAATGCGACATTGTGAAAATAAAAAAAAAAACACAGCCAAAAGTTCTACATCTAACTTTAGTTGGATCACCTAAGAAGAAACCTGAAGCTGATTGTCCATTGCATCATCTTTTTCAAGGTATAAAAGAATGGAAACGAGTTTCGAGGCGTTTTCCCTTCGCCTCACGAGGCGTAAGCCTCGAGGCGAAACAAGGCATAAGGCTGAGGCGGTATTAATAAATAAATATAAAAATTATACTTATTACAAAAATAATAATACTAACTATTTTCATCATCAGATTCATCAAAGACACTTAAAAAAGACATGAAATGCTTGAAATCAACACAAAAAGTCAAAAACATCAAAAACAACTATCAAAATCCCCTGAGGCGCAGCTTTTTTAGCGCCTCAGCCCCTCTAAGGCGCATATACATTAAAAGCACCATGAGGCGCGCCTCAGACTTGTTTTTTGGCCGTTTCGCCTCGAGGGGCGCCTTGAGGCGCATGCCTCAAATGTTTTTTAAAACCATGATCGTTTTTAGCACTGTAACCAACAGTTTATTGAAAAAGGATAAGTCATTAGCCGGAAAGTTGAGATTGACCTTAGTTTTGATCGAGAATTCTGAACTAAACATGGCGCAGAGTAGATGGGAAGCTGATAAGATGTAAGAACTTATCATCGTTTCTGTTCTGGTTGTTATTCAATTTTAGAGTATTATTAGTTTTGATCGAGAATTTTGAACTAAACAAGTGTTCTGGTTGTAAACACTTATTGCCCAAGAGCCTGTCATAAGTTTCTAATCAAACAGTGGAATTGGTTACCTGGTCTCTAGTATCTTTTTTGTTATAAAATAATAACTTAGGTGCTTAACATATATAGAAGCTAACATTTTGTATGCTCCTTTAGTTTGCAATACATAAGTCGCGAACCGGTTTGACTTTTTGTTTGTTTGATTGTCTCTCTACTTTTTTGAAGATGTTCCTGTTTTTAACTTTTTAGCATATCTTTCAACAATTGTTGTGATGAAGGTATATAGTTTGGAACATGTTATGGTTTGTTAGGTTTGTTCACATATACAGATGATATAGGCTGCTCGTGTATTTTGTTTAATGTAGCCAAACATATATATAAGCTTACATTTTGTAGGATCTTGTTGTGTTTTTAAACTATTTGAGAGCCTTTTCAAGTTTTTCATAAGATCTTAGGTGATAGGTTTTCGAGTTTCAACCCATCTACATAAAAAAACTTGTTGATGGTCCTTTTTTTGTTTTATACGGGTCAAATGGTTAAAATAAAAAGTTAGCTAGAAAGGATACGGGTCAGATGGTCGAAATTTACTACTAAACCTTAGATTTCATTAAAGTTTTTTTTATTTTTATTTTGTTGTGTTTATTTGGAATGGTAATAAAGGCTGACCTTCAACCCTAAGGATATTGCACCTGGTATTACTTCATTCTTCAAATTATTTGCTTTAGGGAAAGATTCTTTTAACATCTTTATCAAAACATGTTTATTCATATAGTTTGTTATGTTCTTTTGCCCTTAAATGTATTTGACTGCAGAAATAAAATGCTATGAATTTAAACAGATGTTGGATGAATAATTATAAGCTCATAAACATGTTTATAAGTTTATACAAAAGGCCAGCATAATGTACTGTCATAACCATGTAAATACATTCTTAGGTTATGTTTAAGTTTATTTGCCCTAGATACTTTTTTCGGATTGAAGATTTGATAGTTGATCCCTAATTTAGTGTTTAAGTTAGTGCGCGTATGCCAAATTTTGAGCCGTTTCTCTCCGTGTATTTGTTAATTGATTGGACATTGCAATGTTGTAGTGTTTTGCTAGTACCGTAAGGAACACATTACACCCGTTGCAAAGGCCACTGAGGTACCTTCCATTTAAAATGAAAGTTGAACAGAGCTTCTAGATGCATACTCAACTGAAGGCTGGAAGGGTCAGAGGTATTTACCATTTTCAAATCTTTTTTTCACTGCTCATGTTATAATATAAGACTTTTGGTTCAGCAGACACATATACTCTTATATATGCATGTGGTGTTTCCCTGGGTCATTATGCTTACAAAGGGAAACTGGAATTAGTGGACTAAGATATTGCTTATTGAACTGAAAATAAGAACAAACAAAAATATTGCTTATTGAACTGAAAATAAGAACAAACAAAAATATTGCTTATTCAGGGTTGGTGAGCGTACTTTTAAGGTCATGTTTATACTAAAGTGGACCAAGAATATGAACAGAGTTGATATAAAAAGCTAGCCTGCTTTTAAGGTCATGTTTATGCTAAAATGGACCAAGAATATGAATACAGTTTGTATAAAAAACTAGTGTGCTTCTAAGGTCATGTTATGCTAAAATGGACTAAGAATATGATTACAGTTTGCATAATCAACTAGCGTCCTTTTAAGGTCATGTTTATGCTAAAATGGACAAAGAATATGATTATAGTTTGTATAACAAACTATTGCCTGACATGGTATTTGTTGAAAATAACATGTAACTTCGTCCTCTTAACCTAGTTTTTTTAAGACCATGATGGTATTTAAAAATTGTTGATGAAGACCTGGTAGTTTATTTGGCAAAGTATTAATTTACACTAGTTTTATACATTTTGTTACAATACATGCTTAATTATTGCAATAATTAAGCATGTATTGTAACAAAATGTATAAAACTAGTGTAAATTAATACTTTGAGTAATGTTTTATATTTTAAGTTAATAATTTGTATTTTTTTTCTATTGAAGGCTTTGGCAAAGTCTAAAAGACAAGATCTTGCTTGAAGTAAAGTTGAGAGGAGACTTATGAAACTATGATGCTTAATTATTGTTAATATTTTTGATGAGTAATGTTTTTTCATTTATATTTTTGAAGTATGGTTAATTTAAAACTGGTTTTGTGGGTTGTATGACTGGCTTTGTTGGTCATTATTTTTGTGTGCTTATTTGGGATGTTCGTTTTTTTTGTTTGGGATGGGTATGATTGTTTCCAAGGCGATGATGATATACGTCTCCTTGGCATGGCAACGTGGATGCCTTGAAACTAGCAACCAGATGCAGCCATGAATTTTCAACATGTCTCCTCATATAACTGTTTTGTTGTTGGATAAAAAAGGGTTGGTTTGGTTAGGTTTTGAGTTATTTGTTGTTAGCTTGCAAACTCAAATGAATCTTAACACACAACTTATAAATAGGGTTAGTGTGATAATGTGAACAAACGAATGAAACCAACCTGCACTTCGAAACTCTAGGTTGGCCAACACAAAAGTCGAACACTCAAGCAACCAAACAACATGAGAATGAAACTAACCTAATCTTCGCATAATAGGGACTACTTGCGCCAAACACGAGCAACAAAATATCAACCGGAAAAACTTTGTAACAAATCTGCGACCTGAGTACGATAGATGCTAAGACAATCATCCAAGAACCATTACAATGCCAAGGACAGTTTAGCACAATCCAAACTGATTCAACGTAACTGGGTAAAAGTTCCAATGTTTTCACTGTTGAATTTGTTAACGGTACATTCTCATAGTAAAAAAATCCAGTGAAACTACTATATGCTAATCTCCTATACATCAAACCAATTAACTTTGGGATACACGAAAGAGGGCAATTTATGATATTTATTGGATATATCATGTTTAATTGCCCACAGCCTGGTCTAGAAAGGGTTCCAAAGAATTCAAATGTAACAATTGAAGTATTGATTTTGTTTTGCTTGATATTTTTTAAATCTGAGATGGAGATGGGTCAGATGTATGTATTTTTAAAACATAATTTAATATGTTAAGAGCTTTCGTATAATAGTTTGCATCCCAGTTATTGACTTATCTTGAAAGTTTCACATTTTAATTGTTATCAATAAAGCGTATTTATTTTAGTTTCTAACTATTTACAAAGATCTAGAGGAGCCGAAACTTGGACAAGGCCCCTCTGGGACCTTGCCACGACGTGCTCCTCGTTTCAAGCTTTGATTTGACTGCTCGAACGCCTAAAACGGAGACCGGTAGCCAAAGTTATGCTCGTTTTCGTAAAATACCCTTGGAAGCTCGATCATGGGCCTCCAGAAATATCATGGCCCGATCCTCTACACTTGGGCCTGCATCAATTATAGTTGATTTAAGATTAATTTTAAGATTCACCTAATTACTTTTTGCCTATTTTTATAAGGAGTAAATTACAATTTGCCTCCTGCTTACAAAGACCCTTTGTACTACACAACCGTATTATCCATATCTTGCAATTTGCCTCCTCATGCTTGCAAAATCTAACAGTAGGGATGTTCATGGTTTGGTTTGGCCGGTTTTTAGATCAAACCGTGAGCCAAACCGTTAGTAACAGTTTTTAATTGTCGAAAATCGAAACCGAACCGTTGAAAATTAAAACCGAATCAAACCTAACAGTTACTAACGGTTTGGTTTTGGTTTGGTTTTACGGTTCGGGATTCACGATTTGGTTTTGGTTTGGTTTTACGGTTTGGGATTCGATAATATATTAAACTTATAATAAAACCTTATGATTTAACTATACCTGTAGTCACTCTTAATCTTAACTATACTTAACATAGAACTTAACATGATCATAGCAGGAACAATGACTACAACATTATGACAAAATAATTGGATTAAACTTAACTAAAGAAGTAGCAGGTGAAATCATAACATAGTTATAATAGGAACAAGAAAAAAAAAAGCTTAGGCGACTGTGGAGGGAGTGAGAGAGCACGAGTGGGAACTACAGTCAAAATTAGGTTTTTGGGGTGTTACATGGTCCCCACAATTTACCAAAATTTTGAATCTGGTCCCGGCTTTCCAAAAGTACACGGATGGTCTTTGTGGTGTACACTTAGTAATGTATTTAGTCCCCAACCAACAAATCTTAAGATTCAAGCATGGTTAAGTTAGGGACTAAATACGTTACTAAGTGCAAACTATTGGAGCCGTCCATGTATCTTTTGACAAAGTTGGGAATTAAATTCGTTACAAAGTGTAAACCATCTGACCATCCATATAAGACCATCCATATACTTTTGAAAAGGTGAGGATCAAATTCAAAGTTCTGATAAACCACATGGAGTCCATCGCATACTATACTCAAAAAATAAGGTCAAACCAATTCAGCAACTCACCATCATGTAGAAGGGTGTCGGGACATTAATAAACACAAAAATTATTACATGATGTTAAATTGATTGATTTATTCATACAACGGTCTCATTTACTAATTATGTCGATTTTTAGTAAATTGTTTTACAACTTGATCTAATTATCCTAACCAAAACTCTCTTCCATACCTCTACTTACAAAATGACCTCAATTACGTTCACATATTTCTTTTATTTTTATCAATAAACAAATAAATATACTTTTTCTCCTGACAACTTTTAATAATTAATTTATAAAAATAGTAAGATGCATATATATATATATATATATATATTTATATATATATACTTTTTCTCCTGACAACTTTGAATAATTAATTTATAAAAATAGTAAGATGCATTATATATATATATATATATATATATATATATATATATATATATATATATATATATATATATATATGGGAGCGCTAAAATAAAAACCATCTCCAGTTGTAAGAACCATCAGAATCACTTTCTGACCATTAGATTTTCAAGATAGATGGATGAGATTAAAAGTAGTTAAAATTAATATTAAATACTTTTTGTCTTATTATGTTTTTAATATTTTAATGCAAAAGGTTAGTTTGGTAAATTTATTTTTTTTTTGTCTTTTTGTCTTTATTATTTTTTATTACTTTTTTGTATTATAATATTAGTTTTATTTTTTAAACAAAATTTTTTTATTAAAAGCTTTTTACCTTAAGATTTTTTAACAGATTTTTTAAACTTTTTACGTTTTACGTTGAACTTTTTTCGTTTTACGTTTTTACGTTAAAAATTTTACGTTTTACGTTAAACTTTTTACGTTTTACGTAAAACTTTTTACGCTTTACGTTAAGCTTTTTACGTTTTTACGTTTTACGTTTTACGTTTTATATTCAACTTTTTACGTTTTACGTTAAACTTTTTACCTTTTACGTTAAAAAGTTTATGTTTTACGTTAAAAAGTTTACGGTTTATCTTTTTTTTTTAAATTTATGCAAAACGAACGCACCCAGAAATCGCAAACTCGGTAGGTGTCTCAGATAGATTGTTATCATTATCGACAGGAGAAAAAAAATAAAAAAACCAACAACATCAAAACAATATGTCTCTCGAAAAAAAAACGGGGCTTGGCTCAGATTTTCCGATAATCAAAATGGCTGCAAAAGTGGGGTTGCAAGTTCAAAAACCTACCCTCCATCGTCTTTGCCGCGCCATCGTCATCAAAATCTACGTTTTTTTTATCATCGCCACCCAATCTAAAGAGATCAAAACCCATGAGAATCAAAGAATACAAATGTAACAAAACCCAACAAAACTGAAACATTGATAACAAATGCAACAAAACCCACCAAAACTGAAACATTGATAACAAATGCAACAAAACCTCCACCGTCTTTTGTCTGTGCCAAGAATCAACAAATGCAACAAAACCCATAAAAAAAATCTAAACTTTTCAACAACAAACCGAAACATTGATAACAAGATTTTAACCAGAGAGATGAGTTTGAATTCAACAACAAACTGAAACATTGATAACAAGATTTAACAAGATTTTGACCAGAGAGATGAGTTTGAATTTTCCGGCGAGGGTGACTGGAGAGATGGTGGCCATGGCGGTTCGTTTTCAGGCTATGGTGGCCGGACACCACCGCGGCTGTCACAAAGACTCCCACCAACCACCGCCCCACCACCGCCTTTCGCCTCTGCACAACTCCCACCAACCACCTCCCACACCATCGTCTTCCGACCAACGACCTCGCACAACCGTCTTCCGCCATCGACCAACCACTGCCCCACCACCGCCTTCCGCCGTTGCTGCCGTTGTTTGTGGTGCACCACCGCCCAAAGTGGTGGTCGGATCTCTCTGCCGTTGTTTGGAGCCACCGGCATCACGCGCCGCCACCACAGTTGGGTGGCCGGTGATTACTGTGGAGACGAAGGGGGGGTGTTTTGGCTGGTGGTTGCCGTCGGAAACAGGGTGGATGAAAGAGTGGATGAGAGGTTTTGGGGGGTTGCAGGTTTTTGTGGTTCTAGATGAGAGAGATGAAAATAGGAGAAGGTGTGAGATATTATAAAGGTGTGAGATATTATAAAGAGAGAGAAACATGTCTGGTGCATTAAATGGAGAAAGAGAGAGGGATTTGACATTTGAGGTAAATGACCAAAATACCCTTTAGGTTGTCATATTCTGATTGGTTGAGAGTGGTTCTCGCGGTTCTTACAACTGGGGGTGGTTTTCATTTTAGCGCTCCCCTATATATATATGGTTAGGATTTAGAGAAAACGGTGAAAAGTGTGAGAATGGTGAGAACGCTTATGGGTCGTCCGATCAAAACAATCCATGGACTAGATTGCGCGGTGGCGTTTTTGTAAATAACATCAATTTTATTATGTGGGACGCGCTTCATTAAGGGTAAAAGGGTCTTTTACCGCTCATATTCAAAACGCCATCAAATGATAACACGCCATTAAAAAAAATAAAACGCCATTAAAAACAAAACACCAAAAATTACCCATAAAACGCGTTGGATATTACAGGAAGATAAACAACACAGTAACTGAATTTCAATTATTAACATTTATTAGAAGAAAATTCCCTCCTAAATTACACGCCAAAAACATCATTATATAAACGAGGTAAAACATAGCTTCCATAATCACTTCAATCTATCCATTTCTGCAAAAAAAAAAAAAAAACATCTTTAACCAAAAACGCCAACTTAACCAAAATGCCAAAATTGGCAACAATCGTTTCGTGGAGATACACCCTGGCAATCAGGCGATTTGTCCTCCGTTTTGACAACAGAAGGAGGGTGTATGTTAAGACGGTCAAGGCAATTCTGAAGATGGAAGAAGACATACAGAGGGGAATCTTATCCCTTGGCATCGCTTTAGACAACGAATGCCATGAAACGCATATGCTTATGAAAGCATTAACCAGGAAATTTGGACCAATCAAAGCATATGTGAAGCCGGTGTCGCAACCCCCGATCCCTGATTCCCGGGAACGGGCGGCCGCGAGCCATTATCGGTGGTATCGAGTAATGTCTAATTTGGCAGCGGAAATTTTCATCAGGACCGTAGTTAGGAAATGTTTATCAGAGTAAAACCACCTCATTTAATATTAATAATCACATAGGTAAAACCCAAGTTTCTTATTACAATACATTTATAGGGATAAACCCTATTTTATTGAATTTTAAAACATTGTTTATTTGGTAACTTTTATAGCCACATTTTTCCCAAGCCTTCAATGCTCTCCAGCTGGCTTTTTACTAATTGGCTGTCACATTGGGTTACCTGAAACGCGTTTTAAAAACATTTGTCAGTGGGAAATACTGGTGAGTGAATCCCAGTTTAATCAAGAAACATTTTATCAATTAAAACAGTATTGAGAGCGATCATATTGTTTATTTCTACACAATTACTCCTTTTAGTACTGTCAACCCTGACTTGTGGGTCATATTACCCATTGGCTAACTCATTGTCCAATGGTAACGTATTGTCATCCCGACTTACTACTCACAGTGTAGTAAATTTTGTATACAAAACCCCAACATACCGGCAGTAATTGAAGAACTACAAAGACTCAATCACCGCTTAATCACATTGTAAAACAATTAAGGTTTTGTAAAACATTACAAAAAGTTTAACAAAAAGAGGATAAACTCACATTGCTATCTTAGACTTCGCGTAAGGGTTTCCCGGATATAATCTATAATTTATACAAAAGTACATAGGTTAGTATCATAACCCATTGAAAATATTAATGATACCCTCCCCGAGACGGCATTCCAACAACTATGTCGGGCAGAACCACGACAGTTGTTACGGAACCCTAAATCAATCGGGCAGCGTATCTATTTATGAAACCGGGGTTATAACACTTACAACGGAGCAGAACCTTGCTAATTAGGGGGTATAATACCCGAGTATAATAACACTACTACAGAATTTGAGATTGAGAATGAAATTGTGAGCGAACTGAAATGAGATCCGATGCCATCTATTTATACTCGCTGAAATCGACTCTCAGGCGGCCCGCGTAAGGTAAGGCAAAGCCTTACGCGGCCCGCATCAACACCTGGTCAACATGTAGCTTAGCTGGGTCAGCTTGTAGGTCCGCCACGATGTCGACACGTGTCGGCCTCTGGTGTCTCCGCGTTTGATGATCTCACACGGCCCGCGTAAGAGTTAAGGTGAGCTTACGCGGCCCGCCTTAACTTATAATTTCAACGGAGTCAACTTTCAGCCTTGATACCGTCCGCGTGAGCTTGAGGTGAGGTCCTACGCGGCCCGCCTCAACTTAAACATCAGATTTTATATTTTATTTTTAATGCTATAACGTATCTCTGGCTCGGTTTTCACATACGGGGTGTATTATAAGACATATTGGGATTTTTTTACAATATACTAAGGTGTCGGAAATATTATAAGGGTGTCGGATTTACTGAGGGTTGTTACATCCTCCCCACCTTATTTTAGAGCTCGTCCTCGAGATCTACTGGAACAAGTATAGATATTTCTTTTGCATTTCAGATTCAAGCTCTCATGTGTACTCAGGTCCTCTTTTGGAGTCCCACTTCACTTTGACTAGAATTAGTCTCTTGTGTTTGAGATTCTTGACTTTCCTGTCTTCAATTTGTAGAGGTCTTTCTACAAACTTGAGTTGTTCATTTACCTCTATATCCTTAAGAGGCACTATCAGTGATTCATCGGCTAAACACTTCTTGAGATTAGATACATGAAACACATCATGTATTCCTGCCATTTCCTCTGGCAGTTGTAGCTGATAGGCTACAGGTCCTATTCTTCTAATAATCTCAAAAGGTCCAATATACCTGGGACTTAGCTTTCCCCGTTTGATGAATCTTACTATTCCTTTCCAAGGAGAGACTTTTAATAATAATTTATCTCCTACTTGAAATTCCAATGGTTTGCGTCGGTTATCGGCATAGCTCTTTTGTCGATCACGTGCGGCTTTCAGTCGTTCCTTGACTTGAATGATTTTGTCAGTTGTTTCTTGCACTATCTCTGGTCCAGATAGTTGCTTTTCCCCAATTTCTGCCCAACAGACTGGGGTTCGGCCCTTTCGTCCATAAAGTGCTTCGAATGATGCAGCATTGATACTTGTGTGATAACTATTATTATAAGAAAATTCTATTAAAGGTAAGTGATCGTCCCAATTACCTCCAAAATCAATTACACAAGCTCTAAGCATGTCTTCCATTGTCTGGATTGTCCTTTCACTTTTTCCGTCCGTTTGAGGATGATATGCTGTACTTAGTTTTAACTTTGTTCCCATTGCCTTTTGGAAACTTGACCAAAAATGAGAGGTAAATCGGCTATCCCTATCAGAAACAATTCATAAAGGAATACCATGTAAAGAAACAATTTCATTTACATACAGTTTGGCTAATTGTTCCATACTAAAAGTTTCCTTCATAGGGAGGAAATGGGCTGACTTTGTTAGCCTATCTACAATCACCCAGATTGTATCATTACCTTTCTTGGTTTTGGTTAATTTAGTAACAAAATCCATTGTTATTAATTCCCACTTCCACACTGGCATTTCTAATTGTTGTAACAAACCTGAGGGTTTCTGGTGTTCAGCTTTAACTTGTGAGCAAGTTAGACATTTAGAAACATAAGCTGATATGTCCTTTTTCATTCCTATCCACCAGAAATTTTTCCTTAAATCCTGGTACATTTTATCATTTCCTGGATGCATCGTATACTTAGACTTATGGGCTTCTTCTAAAATACAATGACGTAGGTTTCCTAATTTAGGTATCCACATTCTCTTTTTATGGAATCTCCAAATCCCATCTGTTCCTTGTTCTAATTCTTTAATCATGCCTTTCAATTTTTCAGTATCGTCCTTGATTACTGACTCTTGTGCTTTTCTAATTTGATCGTTTAAATCTACTTTTAGATTTAATTTAAGAGAACGTACTCTTCTTGGCTTTTCATGATACTTTCGGCTTAAAGCATCTGCCACTACATTTGCTTTTCCTTCATGATACTGGATATCACAATCATAATCACTAAGCAATTCCATCCAACGTCTTTGTCTCATATTCAACTCTTTCCGCCCGAAAACATACCTTAAAATTTTGTGATCAGTAAATATGGTAAACTTACTACCATAAAGATAATGTCTCCAAATCTTAAGAGAAAAAATTATAGCTCCTAATTCTAGATCATGAGTTGAATAATTCTCTTCATGATTCTTAAGTTGTCTAGATGCGTAAGCTATAACTTTCTGACGTTGCATTAATACACATCCATACCCTAACTTAGAAGCGTCACAATAGACTACAAAGTCTTCAGTTCCTTCTGGTAACGCTAATATGGGTGTGTTAGTTAATCTTTTCTTAAGAATTCTAAAAGCTTCTTCTTGTTTTGGTCCCCATTCAAACTTAACGGATTTACAGGTTAACTTAGTTAAAGGAATGGCTATTCTAGAGAAATCTTTAATAAATCTTCTATAATAACCGGCCAATCCTAAGAAACTTCTAACCTCGGTCGGTGACTCAGGGGTTTTCCATTTGGTAATCGCCTCGATTTTTGTTGGGTCTACATGAATTCCTTAATGATTGACTAGGTGTCCGAGAAATTGTACCTGTTCTAACCAGAATTCGCACTTTGAAAACTTAGCATAGAGCTTTTCCTTTCGTAGTAAACTCAAAAGTGCGTGCAATTGTCTTGCATAATCCTCTTTATTCTTAGAGTAAATTAGAATATCATCTATAAATACAATTATGAATTTATCCAAATATGGCTTACATATTCGGTTCATCATGTCCATAAATGCAGCTGGGGCATTGGTTAAACCAAATGGCATGACAGTAAATTCATAATGACCATACCTTGTTCTGAAAGCGGTTTTAGGAATGTCCTCTTCCTGTACCTTTAACTGATGATATCCTGACCTTAAATCGATTTTTGAGAAAAATCGAGCTCCTTGCAGTTGATCAAACAGATCATCGATTCTCGGTAATGGGTACCGATTCTTCATCGTGACTTTGTTCAGTTCACGGTAGTCAATGCACATACGCATTGATCCGTCCTTCTTTTTAACAAACAGTATCAGCGCTCCCCATGGCGATGAACTAGGTTGTATAAATCCTTTTTCCAACAATTCATCTAATTGTTTCTTCAGCTCCTGCATTTCGGTGGGTGCCAAACGGTAAGGTGCTTTGGTAATTGGTGCTGTTCCTGGCAGTAGATGGATTCTGAATTCAACTTCTCTGTCTGGCGATAGTCCTGGTAATACTTCTGGAAATATTTCTGAAAACTGAGACACTACTGGAATGTCTTTTAGTTCTTTTCCTTTAGTGTTAGTGATTATAGAAATCAAATACACTATAGAACCTTTTCTTATATAGCTTGCAGTTTTCATTACAGATATGAATTTTGTGGATCTAGCGGGTTTATCTCCTTTAATTGTGATCGTTTTACCTTTTGGTGAATTTACTTGAATTGACTTTTGATCACATAAAATATTGGCTTTATTGGCTATTAACCAATCCATTCCTAAAACAACATCGAATCCTGCCAGATTCAAGGGATAAAGGTTTGCTATAAATTTTTGGTTTAAAATTTCTATTCTTGCTTCCTGCAAGAATTCAGAAATCCTAACGGTTTCTCCATTGGCTGTCTCTACTAAGCATTCTTGTGGTAGTTTAGTTAATGACTGATTTAGAAATTTGCAAAAGAGTAAACTGCCATATTGGTCCCTGTGGTTTAGGCACTTTTGCCATTTTAGTCCAAATCTCAAACTTTTTAGATCTGGATCCCTGTGGTTTCACTTTTATTGCCATTTTAGTCCAAAATTAAGAGTAAACTGCCATTTTGGTCCTTGTGGTTTCACTTTTATTGCCATTTTAGTCCAAATCTCAAACTTTTTGGAACAGTAAAAAAAAGGGGGATTTTGAATTTTGGACTAAAATGGCAATAAAGATGAAACCACAGGGACCCAGATTTAAAAAGTTTGAGATTTGGACTAAAATGGCAAAAATGCACAAACCACAGGGACCAAAATGACAGTTTACTCTTTGCAAAATGATGTATTAATAAAACTTTGGTTTGCACCAGAGTCAAATAATACTTTAGCAAAAATATCATTAACTAAAAATGTACCAGCTATGACATCTGGAATCATCTTGGCTTCATCTGCAGTCAGAACAAATGCTCTAGCATTTTTAGTATTCTTGTTGTTTGCAGCTAGGGTTAGTTTTGGACAGTTTGGCCTGATATGACCTTTTTTTCTCCACAGTTGTAGCATAGTCCATTACTAGATTTCTTCCTGCAATTTTCTTCCTTGTGCCCTGGCATCTTGCAATAATTGCAAAGAGCGGAGCATTTCCCTGAATGCTTTTTCTTGCAGACTTTGCAGAAAGGTGCAGAGGTAGAACCCATATTCTTACGGTTGAAATTTCCAGAACGGAATTCTTGGGTAAACCTTTGGGTTAGGTTTCTCTTCTGGGCCTCTTCTCGGGTACAGACTAATTCATCTGTCAAGGTATTTGCTAGTTCTACAGCTTCTTCTATGGTTTGAGGTCTAGCTGCCTTGACTACGTGTCTAATCTCTCCGATTAATCCCCAGATATAATGGGAGATTAACACTGATTCTGGTGAGGCAAGAGTTGGCACTATCCTAGCATATTCGAAGAATAACTTAGTGTACCCCTTACTATCCACACCAGTCATCCTAAGGTTTAGGAATTTGTTTGCTATCTGTTCTTTTTCATTGCGTGGGCAGAATTTCCTTTCTACCTTGTTCTTAAATTCTTCCCATTCCATATTGTATGTTTTATCACTTCCTCTTGATTGGAGGATAGTGTTCCACTATTCTAGTGCTGAATTCTTAAACAGATTAGAAGCAAACAATATTTTATCTTCTTCAGCACACTTGCTTATTCTTAAGACTGCCTCAGTCTTCTCTATCCAGCGTAGAGCTGCAATGGCCCCTTCGTTGCCCGAGAATTCCATTGGTTTACAAGACCAGAATTCTTTATAAGAACAACCATAAGGCATGGTTCTTCTTCTTTTGGGAATGGGCACTTGCAGTACAGGTCCATTGTTAACACTGTTTTCTGGTTCAATTGGTCGCTTACTGCTATTTTTACTTTTATTATTCGCTTCTTGAATAGTTTGAATAATAAATGGCATGGCATCTATGATTCCTTGTGCCACTATGTGTTGAACGGCACTATTATCCATCTGGTTTCCATTGTTATTGATGCTCGGATTCTCATTAACCACGTTAATGTTACTCTGGTTATCATTATTCAGATTTCCTTGATTTCCGTCATCGGCCATCTGAATTTTAAACATTTACCCCATATTAATATCACAAGATAATAGGTAATATAGTTAATCACATGATACGCAATCTAGCCAAAAACGTCGATCATTGCGACTTGTACTCTATTTTCATATACTATGCGTCTATTACACACTAGTACTGAAATAAAGATTACAATCCCAACAAAAAGAAAATTACACTAATATTAATATGCATCCGTACACTCATATTTTATTATTATTATTATTATTATTATTATTATTATTATTTCCTCCATCACCTCACGGATATGGATTTATCCAAAAATCCATATTGCGCTCATCGTATTTCCATGGAAGAATTGTATAACACCACTTGTACCAACACACAAATAGACTCAAAATTGGAGTTAATGCAAGATATGTTCAAGTGGAGGCTTCAGAATCTTCATGAACAAGAAGCTGATGAAGGTAAATGTGATGACATGGATGAAGATCCAGATGAAGACTCCGAGGAGGAAGAAGATGACGCAAGTGATAGATACTTTTCGGATAACGCCATTTAAAAAAACGCCAAAAGAAAATACTAAAAATGGTTATTCCTTAAAAAACGCCAAAAATAACAAAAAAACATTTTTCCTACTTAATATTTTATTTACTCCGTTATTGTATTTTGTCATCTTGGTCTGCATAGCGCCATTTAAAAAATCGCCAAACTTAGAAGAAGGGACGTCTATCACCTATAAAACTGATAAAAGCTCATCAACACAGTAAATACAAAAACAGTAACTGAAAAGACAGTTACTTTATTACTATCATTTATTACAATAAAAAAAGTCCCGCTTAAACTACGCGCCAAAAAACTTCTATAAGAGAGCGGTCTATACACAATGAAATTGATCACACCTAGAAAACACAAACGTCATATCCTCTAGAAACCACTCACTTTAAAACGCCAAAAAATGTTAGTTAAAAAAAACCACAGATGGCAAAGCTTTCACTGAATGGATTCTTCTTTTGAGAGGGTTATCTCAATAATATTTTGCTGAATGAGATGAACAAATATTCAAGAAAAAGAGACTGATGACAGTGATATGCCATCATGTGAGCTTTGTTCTTGATGAATATAGGCATGGAATAAAGGGATCAACACAAGGGTAAAATGCTATTTTGGACTCCATTATTACAAATAGCATCAAGCCAGAGTTGATCTTTAATGACATGCCACCAAACAAGAATATCACACCAAAACACAGGATGCCACTAAGCAGCTTCGTCTTTAGACGGGGTTTATGTAGGAAAGTTGGCATCTAGCTAAGGTATTCAAAAGGTTCAAAACGCCAAACAAAATTCAAGAAGAAGGAGCTGATGACAATGAAGATTCGGAACAGAAATTAGATTACCATTTTTATTTTTTTTATTTTTCGTTTTATATTGTTTTGTTATCAAGTTATCTGTTGTTTTGTTATCTAATTCTCTACAAATAAAATACATTATTATATAAAACGCCAAAACTACAAACACCAAAACGCTAGTAGTGTGAAAACTGTGAGAACGGGTGCTGGCAAAGCAACTAGTCAAATGTATTAACCGCCAAAAAATTCATTAAACACCAAAAAAAAACATTTGGTCTTATTGTTAACTTATGAAAATATTAATGACTCGTAGTGAATATTATACAAAACGCCATAAAACGCCAAAACAAACTGACCAAAAAACGCTATAATGCCAAAAAATTATCTATGTGACACAAAAACAAATAATTCAATGCCAAAAAGTTTAATAAATACAATTAACGCCAAAAAAATCTTAGACGTCAAAAAATGTTATAGCGCGTTAGGAAAATAAAAGAAGATTGAAAAGACAAAAAAAACCCCTCGGATCCTGATCATGTCCCGCGCCACGTGTTAGGCCAGGATGCGTTCTCACACTTTTGAGTTTTTTCTTCCGATCCCGTTCCTATATACATATAGGGGGAAAGGTTCATTTGAGATTCATTAACCATGGCCCGGTCTTGAAATGACACATGGGCTAGGTTTTACCTTTAAGATTTTGTTTAATGGCGGATCAAAATTAAATTGGAATGTTAGTTTTGATTTATTTCATATAATATTATCATATATATAAGGACAAATGAAATTTTAAAATAAAACATTCCATAAATTGAAAAAAGTACATAGATGCCCTAAACAGGACTTTTAAATAAATAATTTGTCCACATAGGGACTAAAAAGAAGAAATACAAGTCCTCGTAGGGACCGAATACATAAATAAATAATTGTCCACGCAGGGACTTAAACTGAAATTTAAAATTACAAAACAAATAAATAAGGAATTTCAATAATCCCTTTTCTTTTTCCCCTTTATTAGGTTTGCCTGACCCTTCAGTAAACCACAGCGGCTCCTACGCTCCTCTTCTACCTGTTGCTCCACCTGGTGCAACCGCTGAAGGATTTCCTGCTGCTGCGGTGGTTAGATTTGTGGCGGCTGCGGCTGCTGCTGCAGCTGTGGCTGAGGTTGAGGAGGTGGTGGGTATTGATACCCATATGCTGGGTACCCAGTTGGGTACGCAGCCTGAAAGGGTCCTTCGGGGTGAAGAGTATTGTAGTTCACCGCCTCGAGATACGGGTCAACATAAGGGGCATTGTAGTAGTTGTAACCCGAGTAAGCTGGCTACTCAAACGGGTTATATGCCGCTGCACCGAAGTAAGAAGGAATTGGGTTATCATAACCCATGTGCGGTAGTGGCGGTGCAACTGGCGCAAAGTCGACTTCAGAAATTGGGTTTGAAGGCCCACCCATTTGCGGGTCTTCGTACAACGGTGGGTAGTGGCTGTTGCTTGAGTGTTGGGGGATGCTGAAGTGGAAACCCCCTCGCACGGACATCCGTGCACCTGATCTTCTTCGCCTCGGTGGTTCTGGAGGCAGTTGCTGTTCTGGCTGTGGCGGTGGCGGTGGCGTGACCGCCTGGAAACGCGAATCCTCAGAGGGATCCTGCTGCTGTTGAGGAGGTGGGTTGAAAGGGGGAGTGTACTCCCAGTTGTATGTGGCCCATCTTTCAGCAAAACTGTCTGGACCCCTGTAAGGCGAACCATGAAATAATGATCCGTTGGAAATCTCAATGGGATGTGTCGGCGTCCCACCTGGTTGCATCTCGGGATCTCGATCTTCGTCCATCTCCATATCTTGCATCTCAGGATAGTGATCAGCTGGCCCCAAAGGGTTTAGACCCTCTGGTTCTTGAACTTGGTTCATCGGATTGAACCGGCTCTGGAAGTATGGGGTCGGGTCCTGGAAGGCACGGTGCGAACCCAATTGCTGCAAAGGTATGAAGGAGTGGTGAGAGTGGTCAGACTCGTCGTTCTGATGCAGCCCGAATGAATCATGATAAGATGGTGAGAAGCTAAGCGAGACAGAGCGTCTCGCAGGCTCTAGGTAGGTCCTCCAGTCTTCATGAGGACTAGATCCGATTGAAGCGGATGGTGTACGCCTGTGAGATGGCCCAGCTTCGTGATCATTTCTTGTCAGCACTGGTGCCTTTCCTCTTCCACCTCTTCCTCTTACTCGTGGTGGCATTGTCTTTAATCCTGTCAAAACAAAAAGGAAACAACAAAGACAAAAACAAATAAGATTAGGATTAATCCTAAGTCCTTTGCCTAGACTCGGAAGTCAAGGAATGTGCAACTGTGTCATTGAGATTAAACACAAAAGGCTAGTGTTTAATTCACTCAACGTTGGCTCTGATACCAACCTGTCACACCCCGATATTTCCACGTATTACCGATGGTCCCGGTGGGGAGTATCGTGACGTAGTTGATATCATCATAGTCAAATAATCACAGTTTAATGCACATCGGAAGTCTAAAAGTAATAATAAAAAAGCTTGCAAGACTCTTTATTTAATACTCAGGAGTTCCAGCCCATTTCGCGTAGTACCTGCACTTAGTCTTTTTGAAAAATACATCAGTTTACACTGGTAAATACAATTAACTGACTCTTTTTGAAAACATTTAAGAAAATTGATTTAAATGCACAAGGCACAATTAATCTTTTATAAATTGGGACAATTATTTAAAAATAATCTTGTATACAGATTTATATGTTTGTCGTCCATTCAGGACCCCGTTAGAAGAGCCGAGACAAGATTAATAGACACACCACTAATATAATCCCACGGCGAGTTATCCTCAACGAGTGGTTTTATCTTTTACATACACAACTGTCAGGTGTATGCCTACACCCCGTGCTTAAGTCGTGGCCATTTCAAATGAATGAGCAAAGGATATCCAGGAAACGGTCATTAATCCCCCAAAGGCATTGCATCAAACAAAACAGATTAAAACGGGTTACCTCAATGATTTAGCCACTAATCGATTAAAGATTCAATACCCGACCAAGCGGTAACAATTTACCGTATCCCAAGCCTGTATAACGGAAAATAAGTTAAAAGTATTTACCTGAGCTAAAATATAATTTTACTCTCAGCCGTATATCAAATTGCAAGTACAAGTAGCTTTTACTGGGCTCCTAAATCTGGAATGAAGGTTTTAATAACCTAATAGATACCTAACGCGTCTTATTTAAGTTATAACTTTGACATGTTAGTTTTAAGAAAGGTTCACGGTTCAAAACGCAAGATTAAGCGAAGACCGAATTAGAATGTGATTTAGACCCAACAAGTATGAAAACTTGTATAAAGTGGGTAAACTAAATACATTCTGGATTTTGAAGAAAGAATGATAAGGTTTGACCCATTTCGGTTAATTTATGCAAACTAGTTACATAAACCCTACCGAACGCGAATAAGCATAACGGGTAACCAAATGAGTCATATACTAGTTCCTCAAATTAATATGCTTAAAATATGTTATGATATCAGTAGGATATCTTCCATTATGCCCAAAACGAATTTAAAACCAATTTAAGCCCCGTAAGGGTATTTTGGTCATTTTAAAGCTTATAAAAGAGGTTAAATAGTAATATGAGGTTCTGGTCTAAAACAATCAGTAAAAGTATTTATTTTAACAAGTTATATAAGTAATATATCATACATATGTGAATTTTATCATTTATGGCCAAACTATGCACCGTAGGGGCATTTTGGTCATTTCACATATGCTTTAAGGGTCAAATTTGGAAATCTGAGTTCAAGACTTAAACTTACTGTTAAAGTGTAAAAATTTTATTTAAAACATCAGTAGGTAACAAGTCTTAGGTGCTAAATATGGTTTTAAACCATACTATGCGCCTAAATCGCATAAAAGTCGGTATTTGACGATATTCGGGTTGATTAAGAAAATCTGAGATTTTGATCAGCCTCAAATATTTTAAATAATTTATTTAATGTATAAAATCAGTAGGAAAATGTTTGACATGCAAATGTTGCATAAAACTCATTTTATTAATGGAAAAGGGCATTATCGTCAATTACCGAGTTCATGCAAGAACTCTATGTTATGGTCAGTATAAAATTTGAAAAAAATTTCAAAAAATCCCTAAATATTATATTATATTAGTGGGTAGAAAATTTGGTGCCAAAAATTTGGTTTAAATATGATTTATACTGAAAATGCCATTTAATTAATAAAAACCTTTCATTTTACGATATCTTGCATAACTTCTATTTTAGACCATGAACAGATGTCAAATTTTTAGGACATGCTTATAAATAAGTAATAAATATTTTTATCCTCTCACATTTTCAAAAATCTTGTTTTTATATCAAAAGGGCATAACGATCAACTTTTAAGCATTTAACGGAAACATGCAATGAACTAGGATCTCTATGGAACCATGTTGTATAACCTCAGAGGGTTATACTAACATATAATATGGTCCTAAAGGAACCCTAAGGCATAACTAAACTAAGCTAAATCGGGTCAGAACTGAAAGTCAAAGCAAAAGTCTACTTTTGCGACTTTCGGTTGCGAACTGAGCCTAATCTCAGAATTGTCAAGTTGAACACGCCTAAACATGTTCTTATATTATTTACCAAGTTATTTAAGTGTTAAAAAATGTTCCATAACCTCTGCATTTTCAGCTATGAATTATTTTATAAAAAACTGACCCGTTTGACTTTTCTATTAAGTAGTTTGACCCGACAATTGACCAAGTAAATGTGATAATTAGGAGGTGCCCTTTTAAGGGTTTATCACCTACATAATTGCCAACACATAGCCACTTTCAATTCGAAAAATGGATGGACCGTTAGTGATTAATCACCAAGTCAAAGCTTAATTACGATATCCTTGACTTTCGGTCATTAAGCTAATAAAACATTAACTAAAGAAGCTAAGAACACTTACTAGAGTCCTTAGCACGAATTTAGAACTTGAGAAAGCTTCCTTTAGCTCCAGGAGGCATCAAAGAGTGAGCTTGAGTGAAATATTTGGAAGTGTGTATGAACAAGAACATCAATGTGGGTATATATAGGACTTTGGGAGCTCTAGGATCAATCCATTTGTACCTAGGAGGTAATTCAGATGATCCCAAGTGTCCCTAGGCAGTAAAAACCAGTTGCACAGTTAATAGAATCAAAAAACTAGCTTGCAAAGTCGGTGGAAGGGCTGTAACCTGCAACTATCCATTTTTCTACCCAGTTACAGGTCTTACGGACCGTAAGCCAAAGCCTTGCGGTCCGTATTCTCTTTTCAAAATTTTATCGCCCAGTTCCGCCACCTTACGGTCCGTAAGGTGGTCTCTTTGCGGTCCATAAGCCTCTGATCGGAAGACAAAACTTTAAGAACTTTAACATTTGACCATGCAACCTTTCCTAACTCGAATCTATGGTCATTTTCAGCAGAAGGGGACCACATGGTCAGGCCTGAATGCTCTTGGATGTGTTGCCATGCATTAGCATTGTCTTGGAATCTTTCAAAAAAACCACGTGAATGAAGGATTGTCGTTATTGCACATAGGATCCCATTTCTTTGAATGATGAATTATTCATTACAAAGTTTAACCGGATACTTATGGAATCCTTATCAGATATTCATGAGAATGTATTTATATTTTACAAAAGTTTGGAAACGTTAAAAGGTCAATCAGAGGTAATAATTAACATGTTGACACTTTTAATCCTTCCATATATCTTTTAACTTGATCCGGGTTTATAACATGTTTAAAGTTCATGACACGTGTCTTTATTATATTGGGCTTGATTTTGCGAGGTGTTACATCCTCACCCTCTTAAAAGAAATCTCGACCTCGAGATTTACTGAAATAGATGAGGGTATTTCTGCTTCATCGTGGATTTAACTTCCCACGTATACTCTGGGCCTTTACGGGCATCCCATTTTACCTTGACGATTGGCACATGCTTTCTTCGAAGCTTCTTAACCTGTCGATCCTCGATCGACAAAGATTTTTCCACGAACTTCAAGCTCTTGTCAATCTGCACGTCCTTATGCGACATTGCTAGCGATTCATCGGCTAGACATTTCTTCAAATTGCAGATGTGGAATACATTATGAATTCCAGTGAGCTCTTCTGGCAGATCTAGCTTATAAGCTACAGTTCCGACACATTCGATGATCTCGAATGGTCTTATGTATCTTGGGCTCAGCTTGCCCTTTTTGCCAAAACTCAACCCTTTCCAGGGTGACACCTTAAGAAGCACTTTATCGCCAACTTCAAACTTTAAAGGTTTACGCCACATATCTGCATAGCTTTTCTGCCTATCCCTTGCGGCCTTTAGACGATCACGGATCTGAACAATCTTGTCCGTCGTCTCTAGGACTATATCAGGTCCTGACTCCAACTTCCGCCCAGCAAACTGGCGTTCTGCACTTTCTTCCATACAAGGCCTCAAAAGGCGCGGCTTGGATACTCGAATGATAACTATTATTGTATGAAAATTCAACCAAGGGAAGATGGTCTTCCCAACTTCCTCCCAAGTCTATAACACAAGCTCGTAGCATATCCTCAAGCGTTTGAATTATACGCTCGCTTTGTCCATTCCGTCTGAGGATGATAAGCAGTGCTGAAATTTAAACGAGTGCCTAATGATTGCTGAAAGCTTTTCCAAAAATGCAATGTGTATCTTGTATCCCTATCAGAGATAATAGATACTGGCACTCCGTGGAGAGATACTATCTCATCCACGTATAACTGAGCTAGCTTATCGGAGCTGTGCGTTTCTTTAATCGGCAAGAAGTGAGCTGACTTGGTCAACCTGTCGACTATAACCCAAATCGTATCATTCTCACGCTTCGTCCTTGGTAACTTAGTGATAAAATCCATAGTTACCATTTCCCATTTCCAAGTGGAAAGTTCAGGCTGTTGCAGAAAACCTGACGGCTTTTGATGCTCGGCTTTAACCTGCGCGCACGTCAAACATTTAGCTACATAAGTGGCTATAGATTCCTTAAAACCTATGCACCAGTAGTTTGCCATTAGTTCCTGGTACATCTTATCACTGCCTGGATGTACGGAATATTTCAAGCTATGAGCTTCTTGAAGAATCACATCTCTAAGCCCTCCATGGATTGGAACCCAGATTCGACCATTCAATCTTAGGATTCCATCCTTGTCATATGAAAATTGATCAGCAGTCACACCTAACTTCTCATTTGGAAAGTTAATTTCCAAAACAGCTCCCTTCTAAGCTGTCAATAACCTTTCATTCAAGCTGTTCCTTAATTCGATACTCTTGGCGTTGATCCTAATTGGTTTAATTCTTTCCTTTCTGCTTAAGGCATCAGCAACAACATTCTCCTTGCCTGGATGGTATCGAATTTCACAATCATAATCATTCAAAGTCTCCATCCATCGACGCTGTCTCATGTTAAGATCCTTCGGATTGAACAAGTGTTGAAGGCTTTTGTGATCAGAATAAATCACACACTTGGTTCCATATAAATAATGCCTCCAAAGCTTTAGTGCAAATACAACAGCACCCAATTCCAAATCATGGTGGTGTAGTTCTTTTCGTGCACCTTTAACTGACGTGAGGCATAGGCAATAACCTTGCCTTTCTGCATAAGCACACAACCCATGCTAGTGTGCGATGCGTCGCAGTACACAACAAACTCTTCAATCCCTTCTGGAAATGTTAATACGGGAGCATTACTCAACTTTTGTTTAAGAATCTCGAAAGATTCTTGTTGCTTGGGACCCCAGTCAAACTTTATATTCTTGCGAGTCAATGAAGTTAGAGGCGCGGCAATCCTGGAAAAGTTTTCAATGAAACGCCTGTAGTATCCTGCTAACCCCAAGAAGCTGCGAATCTCTGTAGGAGTTTTAGGCGCTTGCCAATTCATAATGGCTTCAATCTTAGCGGGATCCACCTGGATACCACGCTCACTTACCACATGTCCAAGAAATTGGACTTCACGAAGCCAAAACTCACATTTGGAAAACTTGGCGTAGAGCTTCTCTTGCTGAAGAAATTTAAGGATACACCGGAGATGTCTTTCATGATCAGCTTGATTTCCTGAATAAATGAGTATGTCATCGATAAAGATAATGACAAACTTGCCTAGGTACGGCTTGCAAACGTGATTCATGAGGTCCATGAATGCTGCTGGTGCATTAGTGAGCCCAAAAGGCATCACTAAGAACTCATAGTGGCCATAGCGTGTTCTGAATGCGGTCTTGTGCACATCTTCGTCTCTGACCTTCAACTGGTGATAACCTGACCTTAGATCGATCTTTGAAAAGTAACTTGCTCCTTGAAGCTGATCGAACAAATCGTCGATCCTGGGCAATGGATATATGTTCTTAATTGTTACCTTATTCAGCTAGCGATAATCAATGTATAGACGCATTGAGCCATCCTTCTTTTTCACAAACATAATCGGCGCTCCCCAAGGGGACGAGCTAGGTCGAATAAAACCCTTTGCCAACAAATCATCCAACTGAGTCCTTAACTCTTTCATCTCAGTCGGTGCTAACCGATAAAGTGCTCTTGCAACTGGTGCTGCTCCAGGAATAATATCGATTCTGAACTCTACTTGCCTATCTAGAGTAAACCAGGTAGTTCTTCAGGGAATACGTCTGGATATTCAGAAATAACAGGGATGTATTCGATCTTGGGCTTTGGCTCATCAATGGTTACCTGTGCCATGTAAATGACACAACCTTTCTTCAAACATCTTGATGCTTTAAGCATAGACACTTGCTTAGGCAATCCATACTGCGTATCTCCTTGAATTGTTAATGGCTCACCATAAGGAGTCTTGATAACCACTTACTTCTTATCACATACAATATGGGCTTGGTTATGAGACAACCAATCCATTCCTATCACTATATCGAATCCTGCTAATTTCAACGGAAGCAAGGACAGTGGAAAAGAGTGATTCCTAATGGATATAAAAATCCATCTAATACGGTTGAAGCAGTCTCTATTGTACCATCGACCAATTCTACTTCATACTTTATGCTTAGAGTTTTAATAGGCAGATTTAATAGCTTACAAAATTTATTGTCTACAAAAGACTTGTCTGCACCTAAATCAAACAACACTCTAGCATAAACATCAATGATAAGGAATGTACCTGTTATAACATTGTCATTCTGAATGGCTTCCTGAGCATTCATTTGAAAGACCCGAGCATTGGTCTTTTTAGCCTCCTCAGGCTTCTTTGCAAATTTTGGGCAGTTGGTCTTGATATGCCCCTTCTCATTACAATTGTAACAAGTTGCGTCCTTCAACTTCTTGCAATCCAATGTCTTATGTTCCTTAGACTTGCAGATTCCACAAACTCTAGGCTGCGATTGCGACTGTGATTCAAATCTGCATTTTTCGAAATGGTGTTTCTTGCAGACCTTGCACTTGGGCTTCTCACTTGACTGTAGATTATCCTTTTTAAATCCAGAACCCTTCTTATGCTCAGAGTTCCCTTTTCGCTTCTTGTCAGAGCGACGTGAGTTCTCATCCTCACGTTTCCTCTACCCTTTATCAGAATTCTTAAGCGACCTTTGCCTAATCGCATCGAGAGTAAGAGATAAAGATAAATCAACCACTGACCTAAAGGTGGTAGGTCTTGATGCTTTTACATTTCCTTTGATCTCTGGAGCTAGACCTCCAATAAAACGGGCTATACGCTTTGGTTCCGGTGTGACCAGATAAGGAACCAATCGGGACATGGTGTTAAAGCTTGTAACATATGCCTGACAATCTAAATTCTTCATGACCAAAGTCAAGAAGTCAGTCTCAATTTTCTCAACTTCATGTTGAGGACAGAAAGTTTCCTTGATTGAGCAACAAACTGATCCTAAGTCAAGTTATACAACGGGATCTTCCCTGTAGCTTGGATTAGTGACCTCCAACAAGCTAAAGCTTCACCTTTAAACGATTGTGACACAAACTTCACAATGTCCTGTTCTGCACAACCACTGATATTAACCACGGTATCCATCTCGTCGAGCCATGTCATACAATCAATGGCCCCCTTTTCTCCTGTGAAGTCCCTTGGCTTACAAGAGACAAAGTATTTATAAGTACATGTTTTAACTCGAGGTTCCTGATTTAGCACAATCTGCTTAGACGGGACACTCCTTTGGTTCGATGAATGATGAGAATCGTCTTTGTGAGATGTATGAGTCTTGGAGGGTGGTTTCGTATGAGGTACTGACTGAGTCCTGGTGTGAGTACCGCTTGATTCTTTAAACTGTCTGTCAAGGGCTCGAGTAACAGCATTATCTATTAATGCTTGTAGGTCTGCACCATCTACATTAACTCTGGTGGTATCATTTCTTTCATTTCTTTCCCTTGGGTGACTGTTAACCTCATCTGATTCAGCCATGTAGCTTGATTGCTACATAAAAATTATGACAACGATTTATTCAGAAGTCTTATTATGGAATTGTCCTTTTTTTTTACGATTCATTAACCATGGTAAATACAAACCATATTGGTTAATTTGTTAGTCATATTTATATGAGCTTTTCATTATATTTTATCCTCAGATATAAATTATTAAAGATATTAGAGTGGCAGAAAAGGCCTAGTCACAAGGACAATTTTAATTTATATGCCGTGATTTTTATAGAATCGAGGCATTTAGGTTTGAACACAGTTCATCACCTTTCTTGACAGGGAGTCATAGACTACAACTGTCATTTGTCTTATAGGACAATAGATATGGCGCGTAGGCACCTCATCACTAATGGATGATTAATCATTAGATACGAATAAGGAATTGGAAAAATCCAATATAAGGATGACAAGTGTGATTTTATCGTATCACTATTGTCAAGAGTGCTAACATGTTTATAGATGTTAACAAGGATTTATTTTCTTAAAAAGGAACTACCATCATGGCCCTGTCTTGAAATGACACATTGGCTAGGTTTTACCTTTAAGATTTTGTTTAATGGCGGATCAAAATTAAATTGGAATGTTATTTTTGATTTATTTCATATAATATTTTCATATATATAAGGACAAATGAAATTTTAAAATAAAACATTGCATAAATTAAAAGAAGTACATAGATGCCCTAAACGGGACTTTTAAATAAATAATTTGTCCACATAGGGACTAAAAAGAAGAAATACAAGTCCTCGTAGTGACCGAATACATAAATAAATAATTGTCCACGCAGGGACTTCAACTGAAATTTAAAATTACAAAACAAATAAATAAGGAATTTCAATAATCCCTTTTCTTTTTCCCCTTTATTAGGTTTGCCAGACCCTTCAGTAACCCACGGCGGCTCCTATGCTCCTCTTCTACATGTTGCTCCACCTCGTGCAACCGCTGAAGGATTGCCTACTGCTGCGGTGGTTGGATTTGTGGCGGCTGCGGCTGCTGCTGCGGCTGAGGTTGAGGAGGTGGTGGGTATTGATACCTATATGTTGGGTACCCAGTTGGGTACGCAGCCTGAAAGGGTCCTTCGGGGTGAAAAGTATTGTAGTTCACCGCCTCGAGATACGGGTCAACATTAGGGGCATTGTAGTAGTTATAACCCGAGTAAGCTGGCTGCTCAAACGGGTTATACGCCGCTGCACCGGCGTAAGAAGGAATTGGGTTATCATAACCCATGTGCGGTAGTGGCGGTGCAACTGGCGCAGAGTCGACTTCAAAAATTGGATTTGAAGGCCCACCCATTTGCGGGTCTTCGTACAACGGCGGGTAGTGGCTGTTGCTTGAGTGTTGGGGGGTGCTGAAGTGGAAACCCCCTCGCACGGACATCCGTGCACCTGATCTTCTTCGCCTCAGTGGTTCTAGCGGCAGTTGCTGTTCTGGCTGTGGCGGTGGCGGTGGCGTGACCGCCTGGAAACGCGAATCCTCAGAGGGATCCTGCTGCTGTTGAGGAGGTGGGTTGAAAGGGGGAGTGTACTCCCAGTTGTAAGTGGCCCATCTTTCAGCGAAACTGTCTGGACCCCTGTAAGGCGAACCATGAAATGATGATCCATTGGAAATCTCAATGGGATGCGTCGGCGTCCCACTTGGTTGCATCTCGGGATCTGGATCTTCGTCCATCTCCATATCTTGCATCTCAGGATAGTGATCAGCTGGCCCCAAAGGGTTTAGACCCTCTAGTTCTTGAACTTGGTTCATCGGATTGAACCGCCTCTGGAAGTATGGGGTCGGGTCCTGGAAGGCACGGTGCGAACCCAATCGCTGCAAAGGTATGAAGGAGTGGTGAGAGTGGTCAGACTCGTCGTTCTGATGCAGCCCGAATGAATCATGATAAGATGGTGAGAAGCTAAGCGAGACAGAGCGTCTCGCAGGCTCTAGGTAGGTCCTCCAGTCTTCATGAGGACTAGATCCGATTGAAGCGGATGGTGTACGCCTGTGAGATGGCCCAGCTTCGTGATCATTTCTTGTCAGCACTGGTGCCTTTCCTCTTCCACCTCTTCCTCTTACTCGTGGCGGCATTGTCTTTAATCCTGTCAAAACAAAAAGGAAACAACAAAGACAAAAACAAATAAGATTAGGATTAATCCTAAGTCCTTTGCCTAGACTCGGAAGTCAAGGAATGTGCAACTGTGTCATTGAGATTAAACACAAAAGGCTAGTGTTTAATTCACTCAACGTTGGCTCTGATACCAACCTGTCACACCCCGATATTTCCACGTATTACCGGTGGGCCCGGTGGGGAGTATCGTGACGTAGTTGATATCATCATAGTCAAATAATCACAGTTTAATGCACAGCGGAAGTCTAAAAGTAATTATACAAACCGAATTGAAAGTACAATAAAATATTATACAACGGACTTTAAGTGGATCCACATGCGGATCTAAAATAGAAAGAAATATTGTTCAACAGATTTTAAGTATTAAAAGCTTGCAAGACTCTTTATTTAATACTCAGGAGTTCCAGCCCATTTCGGGTAGTACCTGCACTTAGTCTTTTTGAAAAATACGTCAGTTTACACTGGTAAATACAGTTAACTGACTCTTTTGAAAACATTTAAGAAAATTGATTTAAATGCACAAGGCACAATTAATCTTTTATAACTTGGGACAATTATTTAAAAATAATCTTGTATACAGATTTATATGTTTTTCGTCCATTCAGGACCCGGTTAGAAGAGCCGAGACAAGATTAATAGACACACCACTAATATAATCCCACGGCGAGTTATCCTCAACGAGTTGTTATATCTTTTACATATACAACTGTCAGGTGTATGCCTACACCCCGTGCTTAAGTCGTGGCAATTTCAAATGAATGAGCCAAGGATATCCAGGACACGATCATTAACCCCCCAAAGGCATTACATCAAACAAAACAGATTAAAACTGATTTAACCACTAATCTATTAAAGATTCAATACCCGACTAAGCGGTAATAATTTACCATATCCCAAGCCCGTATAACGGAAAATAAGTTAAAAGTATTTACCTGAGCTAAAATATAATTTTACTCTCAGCCGTATATCAAACAACAAGTACAAGTAGCTTTTACTGGGCTCCTAAATCTGGAACGAAGGTTTTAATAACCTATTAGATTCCTAACGGGTCTTATATAAGTTATAACTTAGACCTGTTAGTTTTAAGAAAGGTTTACGGTTCAAAACGTAAGATTAAGCGAAGACCGGATTAGAATGTGATTTAGACCCAACAAGTATGAAGACTTGTATAAAGTGGGTAAACTAAATACATTCTGGATTTTGAAGAAAGAATGATAAGGTTTGACCGGTTTCGGTTAATTTACGCAAACTATTTACATAAACCGTACCGAACACGAATATGCATAACGGGTAACCAGATGAGTCATATACAGGTTCCACAAATTAATATGCTTAAAATATGTTATGATATCAGTAGGATATCTTCCATTATGCCCAAAACGAATTTAAAACCAATTTAAGCCCCGTAAGGGTATTTTGGTCATTTTAAAGCTTATAAAAGTGGTTAAATAGTAATCTGAGGTTCTGGTCTAAAACAATCAGTAAAAATATTTATTTTAGCCAGTTATATCAGTAATATATCATACATATGTGAATTTTATCATTTATGGCCAAACTATGCACCATAGGGACATTTTGGTCATTTCACATATGCTTTAAGGGTCAAATTTGGAAATCTGAGTTCAAGACTTAAACTTACTGTTAAAGTGTAAAAATTTATTTAAAACATCAGTAGGTAACAAGTATTAGGTGCTAAATGTGGTTTTAAACCATACTATGCGCCTAAATCGCATAAAAGTCGGTATTTGACGATATTCGGGTTGAACATGCCTAAACATGTTCTTATATGATTTACCAAGTTATTTAAGTGTTAAAACATGTTCCATAACCTCTGCATTTTCAGTTATGAATTATTTTATAAAAACTGACCCGTTTGACTTTTCTATTAAGTAGTTTGACCCGACAATTGACCAAGTAAATGTGATAATTACGAGGTGCCCTTTTAAGGGTTTATCACCTACATAATTGCCAACACATAGCCACTTTCAATTTGAAAAATGGCTGGACCGTTAGTGATTAATCACCAAGTCAAAGCTTAATTACGATATCTTTGACTTTCGGTCATTAAGTTAATAAAACTTTAACTAAAGAAGCTAAGAACACTTACTAGAGTCCTTAGCATGAATTTAGAACTTGAGAAAGCTTCCTTTAGCTCCAGGAGGCTTCAAAGAGTGAGCTTGAGTGAAATATTTGGAAGTGTGTATGAACAAGAACATCAATGTGGGTATATATAGGACTTTGGGAGCTCTAGGATCAATCCATTTGTACCTAGGAGGTAATTCAGATGATCCCAAGTGTCCCTAGGCAGTAAAAACCAGTTGCACAGTCCATAGAATCGAAAAACTAGCTTGCAAAGGCGGTGGAAGGGCTGTAACCTCCAGCTGTCCATTTTTCTGCCCAGTTACAGGTCTTACGGACCGTAAGCCAAAGCCTTGCGGTCCGTATCCGCTTTTCAAATTTTTATCGCCCAGTTCCGCCCACCTTACGGTCCGTAAGGTGGTCTTTTTGCGGTCCGTAAGCCTCTGATCAGAAGACAAAACTTTGAGAACTTTAACATTTGACCATGCAACCTTTCCTAACTCGAATCTATGGTCATTTTCAGCAGAAGGGGACCACATGATCAGGCCTGAATGCTCTTGGATGTGTTGCCATGCATTAGCATTGTCTTGGAATCTTTGAAAAAAAGCATGTGAATGAAGGATTGTCGTTATTGCACATAGGATCCCATTTCTTTGAATGTTGAATTATTCATTACAAAGTTTAACCGGATACTTATGGAATCCTTATCAGATATTCATGAGAATGTATTTATATTTTACAAAAGTTTGGAAACTTTAAAAGGTCACTCAGAGGTAATAATTAACATGTTGACACTTTTAATCCTTCCATATATCTTTTAACTTGATCCGGGTTTATAACACGTTTAAAGTTCATGACACGTGTCTTTATTATATTGGGCTTGATTTTGCGAGGTGTTACAAAGAAGTAGGCCCATATACATGTTTTTTGGTTAGTTATATCTAGTGGTTGATGGTTTGGCTATAGTTGTTACTTTATGATGTAATATGATGATTGGATGGTATAAATGGTGTTGATATACATGTAATAAAGTGGAAATATTGGTAATGGTATTGTATTATAGATGGTAGGAGGTAATGATATTGTATTATGGATGGTAGGAGGTAATGGTAGTGTATTATGGATGGTATGATAGATGAAAGGGAAAGTGTATTCAAAGTAGTGTACCAAAACACCTTATTTCATGTTGATACATATAGATGCACATATGCATTTCTAATATTGGTAATGTAAAAAGTAGTGTATTACATATGGTAGTGTAAATGAAAGTGCAATTGTCTAATATTTGTAATGAGTTACGGAATTTGTCAAAGAAATGATACATATGCACATGTGCATGTTTGTGTGTTATGGATTGAATGATAGATGAAAGAGAAAGTGTATTCAAAATAGTGTACCAAAACACCTTATTTCATGTTGATACATATAGATGCACATGCGCATTTCTAATATTGTTAACGTAAAAAGTAGTGTATTACACGTGGAAGTGTAAATGAAAGTGCAATTGACTAATATTTGTAATGAATTACGGAATTTGTCAAAGAAATGATACATATGCACATGTGCATGGATAACTGTTACTCGATTTTTTTTTGGAATTTTTTTATTAACGAAATATAGCGATTTTTCCAAAAAAATAGTAAAACAATTTTTTTTGGGTGTTTCTTAGATTTTCTTAGGTATTACTGTTTGTGTTCACGCTGGTTCTCGCAATAAAGGGTGGTTCCTAACAGATCCTTCTGCTATATATATATATATAGGGTAAGGTCATGCGAGGACCACTTTTATTGCGAGAACCGCTAGAACTAATGTGAACTTAATAAAATAAACCCACTACACCACCCAAACCCTAAAAAACCTAACCCCCCACCCCACCAACCCCCACCCCTAAAAACCTAAACCCCCCATCCTACCAAAGCTAAATGCTGAAAACTAAACCATAAAGCTAAACCCCCCAAAAACCTGAAAAAACCTACCCCCCCACCCCCCAAAAACCTAAACACTCCCCCCCCAAGGCTAAATGCTAAGACCACCCGTAGTGGGGTTTCTTGGGCGTTTTCCCCTAAAAAACGGCCACAACGCCTATCTTCCACCCCGGGGGAGTTTTTTTTTCAAAAAAATTGCTTTTAGCGTTCTTTTTTCCACGCCTTGCTTCATTGGTTTTGGCCAATCACACTTGATCTTCTTTTTGTTTGTCCAATAAGATTTTTTGATAGTTTGTTTTTATTTAATTTTATTAAACCTCTTTTAACATAATGCCCCACAATGCCCACATCCCCACTACACTCATTTTAGAAAACGCCCCATAATGCCCCATTGCTGACTGGGCTGCCACATGGCGCAAAACGCCCAAGGGTAGGGCATTACCACTACACATGGTCTAAAAACTAAACCATAAAGCTAAACCCCCCAAAAACCTAAAAAAATAAAATCTAAAAACACAGAATTTTTTTTTGGTTGTGTTCACATTGGTTCTCGCGGTTCTAGCAATAAAGGGTTGTTACTAATGGATCCTTCTCCTATATATAGGGAGAAGATCATGCGAGAACCACCTCTTATTGCGAGAACCGCGAGAACCAATGTGAACACAACAAAAAATGCCTAAAATAGCTAAAAATCACACAAAATTTTTTTTTTAAATTTTTTATAAAAAAATCGCTACTTTTCGAAGCAAAAAAAAAAATTAAATTTTTTTTTGCTTCGAAAAGTAGCGATTTTTTTATAAAAAAATATTAAAAAATTCAAAAAAAAATTTTTAGATTTTTTTTAGATTTTTTAAGGTTTTTTGGGGGTTTAGTTTTTAGCATTTTAGCTTGGGGTGGGGGGGGGGGTGGTTTAGGTTTTTGGGGGGTGGGGGAGGGGGGTTTAGGTTTGGGGGGGGGGGGGGGGGGTTAGGTTTTTTTTAGGTTTTTTTTTAGCATTTAGCTTGGGGGGGGGGGGGGGGGGGTTAGGTTTTTTTGGGGGGGGGGGTGGGGGTTAGGTTTTTTTAGGTTTTTTTAGCTATTTTAGGTTGTGTTCGCATTGGTTCTCACGGTTCTCACAATAAAGGTGGTTCTCGCATGAGCTCCTCCCTATATATATATATATATATATTAAAAAAAAATTGGCTTCGAAAAGTAGCGATTTTTTTATAAAAAATTCAAAAAAAAATTTGTAGATTTTTTTTTGATTTTTTTAGATTTTTTTAGGTTTTTTGGGGGTTTAGTTTTTAGCATTTTAGCTTGGTGTGGGGGGGGGGGGGGGGAGGGGGTTTAGGTTTTTTGGGGGGGTGGGGGTTAGGTTTTTTTTAGCTATTTTAGGTTGTGTTCACATTGGTTCTCGCGGTTCTCACAATAAAGGTGGTTCTCGCATGAGCTCCTCCCTATATATATATATATATATATATATATATATATATATATATATATATATATATATATATAGGCCAGTTAACGTACATTACGGCTTAACGTACAACCAGTACGAGACCAAATTACGCACGTTATTTTGAAAATCACGCACGTTATAAACCTCAAAAAATCTAATCACGCATGTTGGAAACATAAATCACGCACGTTAATCATGCATGCCATAACTTCCGGTTCAAAAATCGCATCCCATATTCTACGATCTGAAACCACTGTTACTGCCCTCTGACTCCAATCGAATCAAAGCTTGGTCATGTTCCTGCATCCTCTGTTACGTCTGATTCAAAGGTTGGTCATGTCCCTTCATCCTCTGTTCTACGATTTGATTTCGAGGGTTGACATTTTGATGAAACCTTTCAAAATCAACAATAAATTTGAACCCAAATTCGATGAAATTGACTGAACAATGGTGAATTTGAAGTGAAATGAAAAGAAATTGAAAGGAATTGGACGAAATTGATCAAACCCAGGCTAATTGAAAAATAACAATAATCACGCATGTTATATACAATAATCACGCATGTTGTTGTATACGTTAAGTCGTAATGTATTTTACACTTCTAGAGTGAAAAGTAGTGTATTTGCGAACTGAGTGAACAAATCTTGGTCATTGATTTACACACGTGGATGGTTAGGATTTCATCATCAAATTGTAAAATACTGTAGTGTATTTTATCTTCAAATCCTGGCCATTGATCTACACACATGTATGGCCAGAATTAGTTCGCTCAGTTCGCAAACTACACTGGTGTTCACTCTTGAACCTAATCCTACATATATATATATATATATATATATATATATGTGTGTGTGTGTGTGTGTGTGTGTGTGTGTGTGTGTGTGTGGGAAAGATCCACTAAAAAGTAGATTTTGCCTAAGTAGCCTAAGAAGGATTGTGATGATTCTATATGACACTCCATATACGTAAGAAGAAAGAGTATTTTGTAAGCTTTTTTGTTGGAACAACAACATTTTAGTTGAGACACCAATTTTAAAACACCATTTTTTGAAGATAAAATAAATGAAATTAAAACACCATTTTTTGAAGATAAGATAAATTAAATCACCAGCATTTTAGTTGAGACATCACTTTAGTTTAAATGATTTACTAAGTTAAAATGAGATATGGACTTAAGATTTAGAAAGAAAAAGTAATAAAAAATGGGCTTCAGATTAAACTATTTTTATGGGTTTACAGTGATGGTGGGCTAAACAACCAAAACAAGACTGGCTGATCAACACTATGTTAGAAAGTCCAACTGATTGTGGGCTTGATGAAACAATTTTTTAATGAAATGGGCTTCTAAATATGTCTCGATTAATTCAATATGCTCTAAAAATAAAATTTTTTAAAGTAAGAGGGTGGTGGTGTAAAAACCAAAGACTATACTTTAAGTTATTTAGTGTCAAAAATGTAAATTACAAAAGTTTTTAAAACAAGAGGGTAGTGGTGTAAAACCATCGACTTTCTACTTTAAGTAATATAGAAATGTGCCTTAAGATTTAGAAAGAAAAAGAAATAAAAAAATGGGCTTCAGATTAAACTATTTTTATGGGTTTACAGTGATGGTGTGCTAAACAACCAAAACAAGACTGGCCAGTAATTTCAAACGAGTATGACCGTAAGGACACAAACCCAATCGACACTATGTTAGAAAGTCCAACTGATTGTGGGCTTGATGAAACATTTTTTTTTAATGAAATGGCCTTCTAAATATGTCTTGATTCATTTAATTATACTCAGTGTTGTAAAAATCGCGACTAGGCGGCGATTAATAGCTAGTCAGTCAGTAATAACTGAGTAATTTTTCGTTAATCAGTCCATTAATCGCTAATCGGGCCTAGTCGGACCTAGTCTGTCTAGTCGTACCTAGTCTAGTCGGGCCTAGTCGTACCTAGTCGGCCAGCAAAACATCGGCGATTCCGGTCAGATTCCGGCAAAAAACCTGTATATTCCAGGCAAAACCTCTAAATTCCGGTCAGTTTCCAACCAAAGCATGTGAATTCCAACAATTAATCTTGTATACTTAAAAAAATAAGAGTTAAAACCTAGCTACTCAAAATATTTACATATAAAATATGTATATGTATAAATAAAACTGAAAATTACATATAAAAAAACCCTATCGATTAATCCCGAGTAATCCTAAGTAGTCGCTAGTACTCACCTCACCGGCCGACTAGCGACTATCAGGTTCTCCAACCTTGATTATACCCACTTCACATCAAAGGTTGGTGATGGACTTCCGTTAAAAAAAATGCCTGCTTTATAATGCAAAACACAATCAGACAAAATTCTTGCAAATGTCAGAGGACAAAAACACAGACTACTCCACCTTATGTCAGCCAATAGACTGCTTTATAATGCAAAACACAATCAGACAAAATTCTTGCAAAAGTCAGAGGACAAAAACACAGACTACTCCACCTTAGGGTGATCGGGGCACTCGCGGGGAGGGGTTTCGGTGACCCCATTCCCCGATCGGGAACACCGCCGCCATCACCGCGGGGACCCGATTCGGGGAGGGGTTTCGGGGCTTGTTCACCGCGTTGAAATGACACAAATATTGAGGAACGGTCATTTTTTAAACGGTCAAATTTAAAAAAAAAAATTCAATTTTTAAACAAATATAAATAACCACACCCACCACTAATTTTTTATACTCTCAAACCACACCCACTTCACTAATTTTTTACAACACCCACCACTCTCAAACTTTTACCACACCCATCACTCTCAAACTTTTATACTCTCAAACCGAGCAATGGAGAACCAACCCCGCGAAGCCAAGAAAAAAACTAAGGGACGGGGCTCGCAACCGTCTCGTGGTGGTTCGAGGGGTGCAAGTGCACAATCACAACCCCCTTTCGGATATACTTCACAACCCCCGTTTTTTTTCCAACAACCTTCACACCCCTCCTTTTACAACACCCAACCACCCAACCTTCAACCCAATTTCGGCTACTTTCAAAAATTTTTATCAATGGATCCACCTCAATCCCCCGCCTTCGACCCATATGGTTTTCGTTCCCCACAAGTTCCATCTACACGAGGAAATGTTGAACGTCCTCTACCTATTTACGACGACGAGGACGAGGAGGTAGTGCCCGAAACTCAAAATTTGGGCGACGATGAAGATGACACGGGCGACGATGAATATAATGTGGATGTAGACGCCGACAACGAAGAAGATGACGCTCGGGATAAAACGGGAAAAATGGAGAGCCAAAAATGGACAAAGGTCCAAGAAGAGGCGTTCGCGAAGGCGTGAGAACATTGCTCTACCAACAAAAAGAAGGGCAATCAACAAAACCGCGATAGTTTTTGGCGTAAGATTTTATATCATTTTAACGCCTCCGTTGGTGGAAGTAACCGGACCGTGCATCAAGTACGGTCTAAATGGGGCCCGATGATGACGAAAATGAACTTGTTCAACGGCCTATACCAACAAGCGGTAAAAATTATATTTTTTAACGTTGTATATTTTTTAATTTTGTTTACTAATATGTAAAAAAATACATTTTTTAACACTTGTTATTTTATAATATGTAGGATCGCACACGAGGAAGCGGGTGTAGCGATCTCAACGTGATGAAAGTCGCTTTAAAGGAATTTAAAGAAAAACATCCGAACGGTTTTCAACATGTCGAGGCATGGGAGATCGTTCGAAAACACGACAAATGGGCCCAAGTCCCATTGTTGGGTGAGAAAGGGGAAGGTTCGGGTGTCACGACCCCCGACCCACCCTGGACGGAATCGGGAGCCGCGAACAGCCCAGTGGTACCGGTGATTATTTTAAAAATATTGCAGCGGAAATTTCACCAGGACCGTGAGTTAGGAAAAATATCAGAGTTTAAAAAAACACCGGATTTTATTTATTAAATAAATAGAATCAATCCATATTTTACAATGGTAGCTTTAATAAAGATAATTTGATTACATAAAACAATATTTCTTAATTTGATTTATTTATTAAAATAAGCAACTTCTTGAAGCCTGTCAGTGCCGTATCCATCTCTTAATCCAATCTACTGTAATTACCTGAAACATGTTTGAAAAAGGTTTTGTCAGCGGGAAATACTAAGTGAATCATTCATTTTGCTAAAATGACTCTTTTGTTATAATTCACAGTATTAAGAGAGATTACAATGTTTATTTCAACCAAATACCCACAGTACTTGTCATCGACTCGTTTCGGTGACTGTGGTCATATTACTATTGAGTCCGTTCACCCAATAGTAACGAGTATCACTAATTAGGTACGCCCACCTAAATTGATAAAAACAGTAATGTGCACAATACCCCACATACCGGCTGTAATTTGGTGACTACATATACTTAATCACTGTAATTATAATCTTGTAAATAAACATACTTTTTGTAAACCAATTTGATAAAAAGAGAATGACTCACATTATAAGCATGCAGATTCATACGGCAAAGTTTAGCCTATTGATTAGCCTTGATATTGCAGATTTATACAGGCAGAGCCTTAGCCTATTGATTAGTCTTTGTAACCTAGTGCACACGAACTAGGTAAATAACTAATACAGCATTTACGATAATTCACGAGATTAAAACCCTCACAACGAATGACAAAGTGCAATACTTAAACATCCATCGGATTCACAACGAATGACAGAGTATTCCCCGAGTTCGGGTGGTACTCAAACATCCTGTCGGAATCACGACTAATGACAAAGCATAACCCAAATTTGAGCAGCACTTAAACATCCATTGGATAGTTTCTATCGATCGGACATTGAATCGTAGCAGCGATCGAGTTAATACCCTGTATCGTAGCAGAATTCGAGCTATTTAAAAATATATAATGCACTCGTGGTAAGTATAGTACCCTTAATTCAACCTTGTCCCGATGTCCCGAGACAGAACCCAAACGAACTTAGTCGGGCAGAGCCCTGACATATGTTATGAGGCTCAGATCAATCGGAAATGGTAGCGGCGATCGGGAGTTAAAACACTTAAAACAGGGCAGAACCTTATTATTAGTGTAGTGTAAATAATAATAATAATAATAATAATAATAATAATAATAATAATAATAATAATAATAATAATAATAATAATAACTACAGAGATGAAAAAGGGTTGGCGAGATTCAGCCAACAAAAGAAGTTAGGACCCTTAAAATGAATGGTGTGTGTGGCTATTTATACAATTTTTTAGAGTAGCTATATGATGACACGTTTCATATTAATTTACAATTCACTTCCACGTATAAATATGAATTAAATTTCATATGTACACGTACACTTTTTCAGTTATAGATATTTTTCTATTTTAATGATTATTTTATTATTTTCTAATTAACAGTATATGTTTACAAATCAATTGTTGAATTTTTTATTATTTTATTCGTAAATGGATGACACAAAATTGAAATAGATCATGAAATTAAATATATAGTACACGAAACATGTTTCAATTTATATATATTTTATTATTATATATATTATAATTAATTCAATGCTTTACTTATTTGGCGTGTATAACTTGTAAAATATAATATTTTATCAAATAATAAATATGTCATTGGAACCAGAATATTTTTGTCTACATTTGGGTCTAAGTTTCATTAAAAATAGAGTAGGTTCAAAATACAATGTATTTTTATAATCTAATTATTATATGGTTCCTAGGCCCGTCTAGGAACTTCATATTTCTAATTTTCAACTTACCCATAATCTACCCGTCTAATAATATAAGATTTTAGATACTTTTATTTTATTTAGAAAAGGTCACCCATACACAGACCAATATTATTTCAACCAACTATATAAAATAATGTTTAAAACTATTTTGGTTGAATAATTATATTAAAATAAATTATTTACTAGTTACTAGTTACTAATGTTTAATAAATTTAACCAAACCTATGATAAAAATAGGGATGTTACATCGGGACAAAAAAGAAAGCCCGTTGAGGTGGACCCTTCCATACCCGATATGAACGAAGACCCCTCGCCACAAAGAACACAACGGCTAGACAAGCGTCAAGCGACATCGTCCGAGGGAAGCTCGGCCGAGTTGGCGGCACAATTCAAAGAGTACACCGCCACGAAAGAAAAGAAGCACGCGATTGAATTGGAGGCGATTGAATTGAGGAAGAAAAGAGAGTCGGAGGCTCGCGAGCTCATATCAGAACAACGCGAGACGATGAGAAACTACAATTACGATCGAGATATGAAAACATTCCTCAAGCCGCACGACGATGCTTCGCCAAATATGTTGCCGTTCATCCTCGCCTGAAAGCGCGACATCGCTAACAAGTACGGGTGGCCGTGCGATTTCTAAAATTTTTATTTTCTAGTTTGAATGTAATTTTTATTTTCTAGTTTGAATGTAATTTTAATTTTCTAGTTTGAATTTAATTTTTATTTTTATTTTCTACTTTGAAATGTCTTTTGTTAAATTTTATTTAATTTTTATTAATATTTTTTTTATAAACATGCATAATTACAACAAATAAAAAAAAAAAAACCAAGTCCCCTAAGAGGGGAGTGCCGCCATCAAATTAGGGTGTGAGGGGAGTTTAAGAGGGGAGTTGACGTGGCATAACGTAATTGGGTGTGCGTAAGAGAGGGGACTCCCCTAAGAGGGGAGTGCCCCTCTCACCCTTATGTCAGCCAATAGAATGTCAAGAACACAATGTACTTTTCCAGCGACTTCGGTGACCTTGCTCGCCGGAAAAAATGGTGGATTATAATTTTCACTTCCAAACTCAATAAAACTTGTATTTTTGATAATCTCCACTCGTTTTTAACAAGTTTTATCATAGAGCATCAACCGATAACATCAGATTTGTGAGTGTTAATCCATATTTTTATCCGATAAAAATGGGTTTTGAGTTTTTGTTCAGTATAAATCGAGCCTTACGCTCTAATACCACTTGTAGGTCCGGATACGGATTGTCGGACTACGATGATTCCTTGTTATGAGTGCGGAATCCTCGTTACAACACAAACCGTGCGAGAGAGTTTCGATCATCGAAACAGGGATATAATTGTCATTATACTCCCATGTGTTTGGATCCTTTCAAGCTTCACATAAAAACCTCCTATTTGTTGGATAATCTTGATGGTTTGGGTCAAGTACGGGTCAAGTCGGGTCATGAAGCGAATATGGGTCGAGATATGAATTCGGGTCAGTAGTAGATTGGGTCTAAATGGGCTGAAGAAATGGTCTTTGTTGACCGAATTGCATGGGAAGTGACGTTGGAGTCTAGCTAAATAAAAGGAGTTAGTGCACTAGGTTATTTTGGCATGTATTTTATTTGTTTTTCTATAAAATATGCAGTTGCAGTAGTTTGTTTTACACACTCAATATTATTAAGAAATTTACAAGTAGAAACCTTTTGTTCAAATTGTTTGTTCGTGAGTTTTTCTGAGTGTTTAATTGGGGCCTGAACCAACACTATTTCGATGACATGGAATCTGATTTAATGAACCTTGTGTTTCGATGTGCAACAACAATAATTTCCCTTTATGTTTCAATGTCTTCTCAAGATATACCAACTGTTATGTAAAGTGTGACAGAGTCTGATTTCTTGATCCGCGACGAACCGAGCCGAGCCACATCCACACCTAAGGTGCATCAACAGAAATGCTGGTAGGTAATGGCCTGTTGATGTCATCAATTTAATTAACATGTAAGCAAAATAAGATAACAAATGTAAGCAACAGTTTTATCAAAATTACGGGTTATGACAATTGAGTAGGTGTCAATCCGACAATGTATATACTCAAGTAAATACATAAAGATTGATTAGTATCTTGATTTCCCGTTACAAACAAACCATCATTCTTATTACTTAGTGAGAAAAGTGACTTGGACTCGTCTAGAGCCACTAGTATTGAGGACAAATATCAAGTCAGCACAGCTGGTCAAGAACCGTGTGTCCAAGTTTGTTTTAAAGTATACATGAGGCCCTCTGTGGCGTTTACGTCCTAAAAGCCGAGGCACAAGGCGAGAGCTTCACATGCGCGAGACATTGCTCTATGTACAACCAAAAGCTTCACCTCTCTCGTCCCATTTACATATTAACCTTCATCAAGTAAACCGATTCATAATCTCTTCGGGCTTTCAGTTGTTACATTCTAGCCTCCTCCAGACCCTAATTTTGACCCACATGCGCCGCCTCAAGACCCTGAGGTGTTTTTCCGATCGCCTCGCTTCTCAAGCATGACTTTTGAAACTAAGTGTCCGAGAAGGACAACATTGATATCTATTGCACCGGGCCTTCTTACATATGAATATTGGATCAAATATTTACTTGCTCATTAGGTAACGAGACTTGCAGCTAAGTTTCTGATGTTGGTCCCAAACTTGATACGAAAAATAAAGATGAAACAACAAATAGAATAAACAACAAGAATTCAATTAAACCTAATTGAATGTAATTGTACAGAATGATTGAGAGTTGTTTTTACAATTGAAAATCCTAACCCTACTTATACATATTGAAGAGGTGCGAATCCAATAGACGTGTCTCTTCACGAACAGGTATGTCTTTTGATCTTGTGGCTGAAATCGAAGATGAAGGGTTGCGTCCCTTGTCCTTGTGCTTCCTGTCGTCGATCAGAGAAGGGGTACGTCCCCTGGATGTATCGATCCAACATGTAGGTTTTTTAACTTTCGTTTTGTCGCATCTAGTCCCCGCACTTATTAAACTAAACTAATTATGACATAAACTAAACTATCTACTAATTACAGAAACAACCCTTATACTAAGGATGTGAAGGAGATTATGATATCATTCACCCCCTAATCTCGAACATCCTTAAGTTGCACCTTGATCTTTCTCTATGTCTTGCTTGCCATCATGTGCTTCTCCATTTTTATCCCGAGCTTGTTGTAGTAGATCCTTGTCTCTGAGCATCGGCTTTCTACCCGTTACTTGCTTGACATCTTGATCCAGTTCTTCAACTTGTGTCATTAGAAGAGTTTGTTCTTCGTCTTCTTGCACGATATTTGCTTCTTCTTTTCTTTGGATTGGTTTAGGACAATCTGAGGCATAGTGTCCATAATCATTGCAATTATAGCACCTTACCTTGCTTATGTCAAACACGAATTTGTCTTGATTTCTTGGGTATCTCTTCCGTCTATCATAATCATGATTATTATCCTGTGACATGTCATCTTCTCTTTCTTCTTGTCTGAACCTGCCACGGCCTCGGCCTTGTGACTGATTAAGTCTTCCTTGTCCACGGTTTCCAGAGTGTCTACCACGACCAAAATTGTTGTCGTAATGTGTGAACAAGAGTTTGTCTTGGCTATCTCCAAGGATTCCTTTCTTACACTTGATTCTTTCTTCAAAAGTCTTAAGTCTACCGATGGTCTCATCTAGTGAGATCGTGTCTAGATCATTATTTTGTTCCAAGGATGCAACCATATGGATAAACCTTTCAGGCACGGAATTTAGTAACTTTCGTACCAACGTAGGCTGATCAAATGTTGATCCTAGGCTGGTTGCCTTAGTAACGATACTGTTTAACTTGGCAGTGAATGAATCAATAGATTCTTCTTCTTTCATATGCAACATATCAAATTCAGATTTGAGTGTTTGCATTCGTGCCTTTTGCACCATGTCTATACCAACATGTCTAGTTTTTAATGCCTCCCATACCTCTTTTGCACTTTTGCAATTAGCAACTTGCAATATGAGATCTTCGGGTAAGGCTTGAAACAAGTATGCAATCGCAGTTTTGTCTTTCTTGACATCTGGTTGCGTATCTTTACTTGGTTCAATCATTTCCCATAATCCGTTTGCCTCAAGTATAGTCTTGATACGGATAGCCCAAATTATATAATTTGTGGACTTCAAAGTGGGACATTGGAAATGTGTCAAGGATCCTATATCCTTGTGTGGTACAGTTGCACTATTGTTTGTATCTAACGATGATTTTTCTGACATCGTGACTTAGGTTTTCTTCTAAACCAACAATGATTCTAACGGGAATCACTAAACTAAATTACTAAAAACTGTAGTAATTTTAAAATTCCAGAATAATAAGAAGTATAACCTGGAATTTTTGCAAGTTCTCCACTTGTAATTCTGATCTCTAAGGCTTTTGACGTTGACTTGAAATCACCCTTCTTGAATATAAAGCCTTTTTTCTTGCAGTCTTTGTTTTGTATTTGCTGAAACAAAACAGGTCTTCAACCTTTTTTAGTGAATACACCAGCCTTCTCGCTTTCTTTGTTTCTGATCAAATTTTGCTTCTAAAATTGATTTTCTTCTTCTGGCTTCGTGACTTTCACGTCTGAATCAATTTACTCCAAATTGGTTTGCACTGAATCGATTTATGGGTTTGGAAATCAATTCTCACTTTATCTTCTTGACTGAATCGATATATATCCAAATCGATATTGCTGAAACAATTTGATGTTGATGATTTGGCTTCAAGATTTCTAGTTCTGAACCGATCAAGGTTTAATCAATTGGTACTGAATCGACTAAAATTGATTTGGTTTCTTCTGTTCGTTCCTTCCTCGTGGCTTTCTGGTTCTGAATTGATGTTATACTGAATCGATTTGCTTCTCCTTCTTCAATACTGATTTGATTTTACTGAATCGAATTGTTGCCTGAATCGATTTCCTTCTGAATCGATTTGATTTCTGATTCACGGGTTGAAGAACGAATTGAAAACGTATCAGATTTGAACCCTAGGCTCTGATACCAATTGTTGGTCCCAAACTTGATACGAAAAATAAAGATGAAACAACAAATAGAATAAACAACAAGAATTCAATTAAACCTAATTGAATGTAATTGTACAGAATGATTGAGAGTTGTTTTTACAATTGAAAATCCTAACCCTACTTATACATATTGAAGAGGTGCGAATCCAATAGACGTGTCTCTTCACGAACAGGTATGTCTTTTGATCTTGTGGCTGAAATCGAAGATGAAGGGTTGCGTCCCTTGTCCTTGTGCTTCCTGTCGTCGATCAGAGAAGGGGTACGTCCCCTGGATGTATCGATCCAACATGTAGGTTTTTTAACTTTCGTTTTGTCGCATCTAGTCCCCGCACTTATTAAACTAAACTAATTATGACATAAACTAAACTATCTACTAATTACAGAAACAACCCTTATACTAAGGATGTGAAGGAGATTCTGATGCTAGGAACTTACTGGAGTTATATCCTAATGAAGCGAAATGATATTCACTAATCAACAAGATGATAAATCTCAGATAGTTAACACAGATTTATTAATAAAAGCATTAAGAAGAAGATGGAAAATACGGAGAGAATGAGATGAGAAGCTAGAACCAATTAGTCATAAGCTAATTCATGCCCTACAAACACCTTCTACATACTCATACGTAATCGAAAACAATAAACATGGATCAAATAGAGCTCTAATACCATATTAATTGATAAACACGTATAAACATCATGTTAATTGGTAAACACGACCCTCTCTCCCTTCAGCCTTATAACAAATAAATAGTTTTAAAAATTATTTTTACTTTTTATAAATACTTTTGATCTTATTTTTATCTATCTATACATATAAACTCTATTCAAAATCGACCTAACATTGCGTGCTTATTTTTGTTAATGTTTTGACGTTGATTTTTTCGCTAGTTAGATAATGATGTAATAGTGGTTGAAATCGGGCGTTACAGATTTTAACACCTGCTAGTTATCTACCTTTCGATGTTAAAGTTGTATCACGTTTCAGACTCACAACACAGCGCGAGAAATCTATATATATAATATATGAATAAAATGTGGGACACGTGTTAAGTGATGGTGCAACCACAATGGAATTTTGGCGGGAAAATGTGGGAGACATGTTATTTCTACACGGGATCCGAATGGAGATAACCATACCCGCATATTTTAACCCGGGTATAAATGTTTCTTTTCTTGTGTAAACCCTAGCATCGCCTTCTGCTTCAATCATTTTCCCTCAATCGATTGCGTCTCCCAAACCCTAACCATTCAAATCCACCGTTTCATCTATGCATCTTCCGTCGTTTCATCTCTTTCCTCTTGAAAGAACCCTAGATATGTTTACTCTACGATTGAGAAAGAAACCTGGTAAGTTGTTTTTCGATCTTTATTATAATGCAAGTTTTTTTCATAAAACAAGGCTAGGGTTTACATTCAATCCAGTGTTCTTCTATAATCTTCAGATTCTATTCTAATTGTTTTACTATTTGTTTCATTTATCTGAATAATCGGCGCCACCGCATCTGGGGAGAAACGCTCGAAATTCTATATACGTATTTTTATCCTTCTTAGATTTGTCGATTGGTCTTTTTGCTGATTCGGAGTTTTGTTGATGATTTTGATAATAGGTTTTTATACAGGGTTACACTATAAGAACAGGGCACCTTTAGCGTCGTCGGTATTGCTCAGACGCTATTGACCAGTTGTCGCCGGTATTGACCAGCTGTCGCCGATATTGATATTCCACTTTTAGCGACGACATATGTCGTCGCTAAAAGTGTCGCCGGTATTACTATTCGTCGGTAAAGGTTGAAAGCCAATAGCGGCGACACATGTCGCCGCTAAAAGTCTGTTTTTTTAATACAGCAGCTGTATATACAGCTACCCAGCCAGTTTTACGGCCGAAAAAAACAAAACCTGCCTATTTTCAAACAACGCAAGCAAACGCCATGAACATAATCAACATATACTAAAGTGTTATAATTAAAAACTACGTTTAAGTCGTACATACGTTTAAGGTAATATAATTAAAAACAACGCAAGCAAACACCTTTAACGCAAGCTTCACTCATCGTTATCGTTGGGTTCATCGTCGGATTCATTATCGAATAAGTTGTCAGAATCGTAGTATTTTGACTTTCCTTTTCCTTTTCCTTTTCCTTGTGAAGCAAGATAGTTGTTAAGTTGGTTCAAAAATGACGGTGTTTGGAACAAGCTGTTAACAAAATCCTACAATAATAGATAGCAAAACGTATATTAGCATATTAATTAACGCTACCAACATATATTTAACAAGGAAACATGCGTTCGTTTGTCATTTTATAAATTGCATAGTTTACCTCGGAAAATGGTTCTTGCGTCCGAGCTTGCGAAGACGACATGTTAGATGACGAGTGCGAGGACGTGTTGGAAGAAGGTTTAGGCCCCATCCCGCGGTACCATCCTCGCCGCTCACCCAACGCTTCCTGATACGGGGCAATTGGCGGATCCTCACCGCTCCATTCACTTGTGGCCTGTTGTATGTTCCGCTGTATTTTACGAAGATGATTAAATATATATGTGTATGTCTATACTATATAATAAAAGAAACCAGTTTGAGGACACTTGTCATTTATAAAAAAAAAAGATTCGATAGATAAAATTTAAAATTTAAATTAATTCATAACTAAAAAGAGATTTATATATTATATTAGAAATTTATCTTGAATGAAAATAAAGAAATACTTACGTAATTTTGTTCAGCAACCGGATCAACCCAATTCCCTTGATTGTCCGTGTGGGTTTTAGCATACGTAGGTACCCAATCCATATCCTGTTTAACATTAAACTTAGATTAGACATTAAATAAACAAAAGCTTACACACACGCACACATACATAAAACATTACATTTTTATAGGCGGTGCTACCGTACGACGATGTCCCCCCACGGTATGGGAATTGTTGTTTCTCGCGTACTAGTGTGTTGGCCTCGCTTCTTTTCATATATTTTGCTTCCCGGAAACCTTTGATGGTTCTCAACCAGTTATCATAGGGCATATCCGTGGGATGGAATGCCCTTGCACTCTCAAGATCATTGTAACCTCCCTTGCTCTTAAATAATTTTTTAGCATCGTACTTGCGGTCAGAGTACCGCTTCATAAGCACAGCCCTAATGCCACCCGTCAAGTTTTTGGCCTCTATATCACGTTCCACTTCATCAAAATTGAAATTTTCCTACAAATTAAATAAAAAAAGTTAAAATATCATATATAAATTAGATTTGCATGTGCTTAAATATTTGATAAAATTTTATGCATATAACTTATTTACCCGTAAGTGGTTCATGACGGCATCCTTGTAATGTTGTTCAACGTTATCCCATCCAATTTTATCGAACGGGATGGACCGCCACATATACAGGCCGGCCTCCCATGAAAACATATCTCTTGTTTTACCAACAGGGGTATACGTGACCTGCCTGTCAAACGTAAGCGATACAGCCCCCCTGCTTTTACCATACGCCTTAGTTTCTCGTTTTTTGCTTTCCCCCTAACCCTCTTTGGGGGAACCGCTGCAATTAAAACAAAAATAATTAGTAACAACATTTATAATATAAAAAATATAAGGACTACAAAATAATTTAGTAAAAGACTTACCGTCTGTCTCGTGTGTGCCACGAAATCCACCAGGAGGAATCGGTGGATCACCAGCGCCGTCACCCCCATGTCCCCAGGGGGCCACATCAGCCATCAGATACGCGAATATCAACAATATCGAAAACATAATCCCTATAAAGTTACAAATGTTACAGCATGTGTATCTAATACAAATTAAGCGAAAGTACAACAACGGTAACTCAAATTCAAATAAATATTTCAAACAAGTGTTTATCAATTACAAATCAATATAAATTACAATAACTTTTCTTTTTAGTCAGACTCCACATAATCGGGATCATCCTCATCATAATCAGCCTCGACCTCATCACAATCAGTCTCGACCTCAAACACTTCATCGACGGTAGCCGTTGGGGGATCAACTTCAATTGAAGGCTCACCCGCAGTAACATGAGAAGATCCAATTTGAAAGTATTGGGTCAAGTCAATGACAAGTGGACAGTCAGATGAAGAGTTGTTGTCGACAATGTCATTATCTTCTAAGCCTTTGTCAACATTTTGAACCTTATTGACGCGGTCATCATCACTTAATGGCCGATCCCAAATTCTTCGATGATTAACATTTTCGACTACCCACCTATGTTTGTTTTTTTGGTTTCGAGACGTTTCTTGGATGAAGAACACTTGTTTGGCTTGCGAAGCAAATATGAGTTGATCGTCTTTGTCCCATTCACGTTCAGTGCTTATACTGGTGATATTATTGTCATGGTTTACACCCCTTTGAGTATCAAACCACTTGCACCGAAATAGGACAGTGGAATAATTATTTGTATAACACAACTCAATAATTTCTTCTAATTGGCCATAAAATTTCACACCGTTCTCTCCAACCACTTCCACCCCAGAGTTTTGCGTTGTGCATTTTGCATCACATTCAAGTGTCTTAAACCTAACACCGTTGACTATGCAAGCAGTGTAAGTGTATGCAGTCATTTTCGCACAAATTGAAAGAGCATACAACTCCGGGTGGAATTCTGGAGAATTTTGTGTTTTCATCGAATGTACCTAACAAATATAGAGTAATAATGTTTGTTATATATGTATTACCTAGCAAGTGTAGAGTAATGAGTGTTATATGTCAGCTGGGCTAAACTATCTCGGAGGGTCTCGTGTCTCGGGTCTCCCGTTAAAGTCGAGACTTGTTCTCCAAGGATGGTTGGCATCTAAGAACCGGCGATGACCAACATAAGCACATTTACCAGTTACACGTATTGAAGGAGTGTCTTGGTTACAAGTTGGGCATGCCATGTAGCCTTGTCCGCTCCAACCTGATATACTACTACGGGCTGGAAAGTCATTTATGGTCCATAACAACGCCGCCTTCATTGTGAAGTATGTGTTTGTTGCTGCGTCTTTAGTACGTACACCTGTCTGCCACAATTGCTTAAGCTCATCCACTAACGGTCTAAGGAAAACGTCCATGTCTTTCCCCGGTGATTTAGGGCCAGGAATCAACAAGGTCAACATGAATGTGGACTCTCGCATGCATAGCCAGGGAGGCAGATTATATGTGGTGAGTATAACCGGCCACGTGCTATGAGTCGAGGATCCACTACCGTTGATAAAGGGATTAAAACCGTCAGCTGCAAGCCCTAAGCGAACATTTCGTGGCTCCATCGCGAAGTTTGGGTACTTTTTATCAAAGTCTTGCCATGCAGATCCATCAACTGGATGACGCATAGTCCCATCTTCCGATCGTCCGGTACTATGCCATATCATATCTTTCGCTGTGTGCCTTGAACAATACAAACGTCGTAGTCTAGGCGTCAAAGGAAAGTATCGTAACACCTTACGAGCCACCTTTGTGCCTTTTGTATCTTTATCGACCCATCGACTCTCATTACAAACGGGACAATTTTGCAAGGACTCGTTTTCTTTCCAAAAGAGAGCACAATCATTTGTGCACACATCTATCATCTCATATGCCAAACCAATCTTCTTAAATATCTTCTTAGCTACATAATACGAAGGGGGAATCTTGTTGCCTTCTGGCATTGACTCTCGCAACAACGATAGGAGTCGATCTACTCCTTCATTTTGAAAATGGTACGTATCCTTTATATTCAAAAGCTTTGCTAAAAAGTCGATAGAAGAAAACTTGGTACAACCAGGATATAATTCTGTTTCAGCTTCCTTTACCAGGTCTTCAAAATCATCAACAACACTGCTACTATCTCCATTCGAGTTCTCTTGGTTAAGGTATGTATCTTCTTCCATACGCTCCCCCCTAACGTCTTCAATAACGTTTACCATACCGTCTTGTGGCGCAACATCGTTTACTTCTGCAATTGGAGTCGTGGGCCTGTGATAGGTCCACTTCGTGTATTCCTTCCAAAAACTGTTAATACGCAAATGGTATTTCATTTCTGCCATAGTTTTTAAGCCGGAATTTTTACATTGGGTACACGGACATCTAACTTCATCGTGGTTTTTTATCACTCTTTCACACATATCGATAAATGACTTGAGTCCTTGCTTGTAGTGAGGTGAATGACGTGGGGAATCAATCCAACTTTTATCGATAGGCATTATGCAACTGAAAGAAAATCTAATTTAGGATTAACAAGACAAGGGTAGGCTGCTAAACCCACTTTTTGAACACTTTATCCCATATGTGAATGTGTATTACATGATTGTTTGTTTAAGAAAAATTCGGCAGCATTTCCTCTTAGCTCCCAAGTATATATGTAATGATATATATACCCGAGGAGCAAAGAGAAAATGATAACCGAATCCTTCTTAAACAAACAATCATGTAATACACATTCACATCCTAAATGAGATAAAGTATTCAAAAAGCAGTCCCAAGATAAACGAGGACAACCCGAAATTAATTTCTAAATTAATTTCGGGCGGGTATTTCTAAGCTCGCTATGTTTAAAATGATTAATTCAAACACGGGCACAGTTTTTTAAGCTTGTTATGTTCTTAATGATTGTTTTAAATTTTGGGCGGAACGTTATGTTTTAAATCATGATTTCAATTTCGATTGGGTGTTTTCTTAGCTCGTTATGTTTGAAATGATGAATTCAATATCAGACACGATTTTTAAGCTCGTAATGTTCTTCATAATGGTTTATATTTCGGGCGGGTATTTTCATAGCTCCTTACACACACATTTGCATACTTTATACAAACATACATACTAACATACACATTTTTCACCAACATACTAACATACAACAATTATACAAACATACTAACAATTTACAATTTACATACTAACATTATACAATTTACATACTAACAATTTACATACTAACAATTATACAAACATACATACATTCATTCATACACTTACATACCCACATACAACTTAAATTAAAAATTATACAATTTACATACTAACAATTATACAAACATACATACTAACATACACAATGACATACCTAAACTAAAAATTATACAATTTCTAAACTTTAAAAAAAAAAAAAAAAACTAACCATTATACAATTTACATACACATTTTTCAAATACACCTACATTATACAATTTACATACTAACAATTATACAAACATACATACATTCATTCATACACTTACATACCCACATACAACTTAAACTAAAAATTATACTATTTACATACTAAAAATTATACAAACATACATACTAACATACACAATTTACATACCTAAACTAAAAATTATACAATTTCTAAACTTAAAAAAAAAAAAAAAAACTAACCGGTTTTTCAGGTGGTGACCGTAGAAGTGAAGGTGGTGACCGGAGAAGAGATGGTGGTGATCCGAATTTTCTTCCACAAACACAAAAATACACAAAAAAGAGCAAAAATTAAAGCCCATAGCATGTATATAACAAATGTAGAGAAGAAATCTAACAAAAACAAAGTGAAACTAACCGATTTGGACGATTTTCGCGAGTTAGCAGCGGTTCTCGGAGGTTTTTTTGGGTGAAAAGTGAAAGAGGAGGGAGAAATTGGCGCTGTATAGGGGTCTGGTTCGTTCAACTTTTAGCGGCGACAAGTTGTCGCCGGTATTTCCCACCTGTCGCCGGTAATGTCTTTAATGAAGTTGACCAGAGATAAGATTTGTGTGGCTAGGGATTAAAGTTCTGACATTTACTTTTAGCGGAGACAAGCTGTCGCCGCTATTACTCTATTTATGTCGCCGGTAATGAGTTATAAATCCCCAACCGTCAGATCATGATTTTGATCAACGGATGGGGTTTGGTTTGAGAACCTGTGACGCGGATCGACCAATAGCGGTGACATTTGACCTGTCGCCGCTAAAGGTGTCGCCGGTAAAAGTGTGTTATTCTTGTAGTGTTATCTATCTCGTGAATTTTTGAACGCATGGTGATGCTCGGCAATAACACTAGCAAATTTGTTCATGGCGATAGGTACAATTAAGTTTTTGTTCTCTGACTGTATCAGATTTAAACCCTAAATCTTATAACCTGTTTTTAAAAGATGAATGAATTATCAAAATAAATGTAAAACTATTTGATTCAATTTTGATTATTCATTGCAGAGAAAACTTTTTAGGCTTAAGTGCCAAAGTTGATGCAATTACAATGAAATTCATCGCTAAAAACCAAGTTCTGATTAAAAATTCATAGTGGTCTTTCACTTCAGACCTTTGCCACATAATCTAGGTTCATATTCTTAAGATATTGTCATTGTAGTTATCTCTTATGATAGTTTTTCTCAAAGTACATAGTTCAGTGGTATAGGAACAATTTTAATAGCAATTTGTATTCTTTGTATACATTATATTAACTTTTACTTCCCAACACACCAGGAAAATATTTGCATTACATACATTTTATGGGTGAGCGTAGGTCGGTTTGGTTCAATTATGGGCCAAAACCGAGCCTATGACCATATTTCAGATTTTAAATTGGGATTCCTTAAATGGTCCATCATGTGTAGAGCCAGTGATGAGGAAGCCAGAGAGGTAGAGATGAGGAATAAGCCGATGAGGTTCGAGTAGATTTTGTGGATTCAAGCCAATCATATAAATTCAAGAATCATGATGAGATTCAACTCACCAATGGTAAGAAGTCTCTAAGTGGCATTTTTGGTTGTTCTGATTTGTTATTTTTCAATTTTGATTTCTGTTTTTAATTTGTTGTTCATGATGCAGGTTGTTTTTGCATGTCAGTCTTTTATTTAATCCCCATCTTTGTTCTTTATCCACCCGAGGTATGCATTTTCATAACCATTTAATTATGTGTTTCGTATGATGTATGCAAATTATTGTTTTTATGTCTGTGTGTTGTGTAGTGTGTGTCTTGTGTGCTGAATGGAACTAAAAAAGTAGGTTTGTGCCTTCTGATTCATCTTTGATTTTATAATTCTGTAAATTGTTTCAAGAGTTTGTTGTTTAGTTCTGGGTGGAATCCGAGTCAATCGTTTCACAACTACTATGGCGTCTTCTAGGGTTTCATCAAAAGTCCAAATCAATTAAATCCGTTGGCTTCATCACTAAAGGTAAACTCTCCGGCCTCAATTGACTATGTTCTTTTGAGTATTGTAGAATGACCATGTTTTGCTCTTTCAAATTAAGCACTTCCGTCAGATCTGCAACAATGAGCTTTTCTCCGTCTCTAATTTCTCAACAAACGACGATGTAGCGAAGTTTCTTCAGAGATGATTCTAGCTGGAAGCCGAGTCGACCGGAGACAATGGATGCTCTCGGGTTTCTGAAGGTTTTATGATCTCTGTTGTGTGTACTGCTGGTAATCATTTGCGTAAACTTGACGCCATTGTTGAGGTTGTGCATATTTTTTTTTTTTTTTTTTTTGGTTCATTGGATTTTTGGATTAGGGAAAGGGATAATGGTTAAATTTTTAATCTTGATGATGAGATGTTGAAGAAAAATCTTATTTTGGATTTTTTTATTATTATTATTTTTATTCATGGGATTTTTGGATTGGGGAAAGGGGTAATAGTTAAATTTGCATTCTTGATGATGATTTGTTGAGTTAATTGTTTAAAGAAAAATCTTATTTTGGATTTTTTTTCTTTTTTTGGCAGAGATTAGGTGGATTGTCTTATTTTGCTGGAGCAGAGAAGAAATATGAGAAGGTTTTGGTGCCTGATCTGGGTTCTTTAACCAGTATTTATGACAGGTTTGTTTTTAATCTGTCCCCAATTTGATGTTTTCTGATGTGATTGTGTTGGGCTTCAATCTTGATGAATAAATTATGGGTTTTGATGACGGGTTTTTGTGTTTGTTATTAGGGCTAGAGAATTGTTTTATTATTTGAAAGGTGGGCAGGTTGATTATGGAGAAGAACATAGCAAGGCTTCTGGGCATGCCCAATTTGGAAGGGTATATGAACAAGGTTAGCTAAAATAGTGATCTTTAGCATTTGTTTTTAAATAATTCTAATGAAACAATTGAAACGGAACATTGTGCTATAGGGTCAAGAATTGAATGTGGAATTTCTATTTGATGTTTATTAGGTCATTACCCACAATGGGATGAAGATCATCCAATTCACTTTGTTGGGCATTCGGCCGATGCTCGGGTGATTCGGGTTCTGCAACAGATGTTGGCTGACAAGGTTCGCTTTTTTTTTTGTTTCGGATTGATAGCGTTTACATTTTTTGGGCTTTTTAGGTGTAGAAAATGCATATGTTTGAGGTCCCCTTTGAAACATGGATATGGTGTAAATTTTCAGGCATTTAGGGGATATGAAAACACTTCTGAAAACTGGGTATTAAGTGTAACGCCTTTGTCTGGTGCATTCAACGGGAGAAATGAGAGAAATCTGCAGCTTCAAGCATCATCATCTGATGCTGCAAAGGCATGGCTTTTTCTTTCATTAACACTTTAAAAAAACATGCTGCATAGTGTGATTCTTGCATTGCATCTAAGTTGCTTGATTTGATCATGTTTAGTTTAAAGATTCATACAAATTATGATATCAAAACAATCTTTTCTAGGTTGTATTTTGTCTGTTTCTCTTTGAATTTTTGAGTGATTTTTTTTAAAAGTGGAATATATTATTGTTTCACTTTATGGCTTCTTCTATGAATGGTAAAAAAAGTGTCTTTTCCAAATCAATAATACTCTAAGTTACCTATTTTGGCCATGTTGCACTTAGTTTTCCATTCTTTATGGGTTTTCAAGATAAGATTCAATAATACAGATATGGCTTTTGAGGATCTATGATGGTTGATCTGTGCCTAATGCTAAATGGTTTGTGTTCATGGGATGCGGACAAAGGGAGATGAAGTAGCCATTACCAGGTGTGTGATAGATTGTTTTCTCATTATTTTCTTATGATGCTCCATTAGTATTTGCTGATGATATTATCTTCTACATGTATAGACTAATAAATCAAGAAATTTTTAGTTATTATTTTTACCTTTTCAACTCATATGTATGTTTTCATACCCATAATGGAGCTCAAACTTGTTACATTTTCAGCAGTGGTTAGTCCTTTTTTTGCATTTTCTATCTCTATTAATATTATTTGGACTCTTTATAACTATCTTATATCTATGTTCAGCCACATCCCGATGTGAAGCCAATGGCGTATGCCAACAATTTCCTCCGCATGTTCAATTAGTGTTTGTTTGCTCACTTAGGTGATACTACAACTGCACATACGCATGATACTCCTGAGACACGTGTGGTATTACTTTCTTGCAACATTTTACTTATTTTTCAATAGTTTATTATGTAACCGAAAGGCAAAAACACACAGTGGCCTGAATTAGGGGCCCGTTGTTTATCGTCCACCAACTCTTGTACCGGCTAAAGTTGTCCTGTTGTTGCATGATCTCGCTCAATAAATGCTTCAAACGAGCCAGCAACAACAAGTGTTTATTATTTACACCTGCCCCATTGACGTTTGCATAGTTCGTCACTGTACACGCTTCCATCCAATAATACACTCATGGGTGTTAAAAACATACCGGTCAAACAATCGGTCAACTGACAGAAGGGTGTAAAGTGATGAGAAATGCAAACGTCAATGGGGCTAATACGAAATTCGCTGGTTTGGGTTTAGTCTAAACGGGGTTGGGTCAGTTTCGAGTTGAACCCGCGCCCGTTTAGCTATACGGGTCAGGTTTGGGTTAACTAGGTCGGGTTGGTGGGTTGACCCGTTTAACCCATCGGCGGTTCGGTTTGGTTCGGGTTGAAACCGGTTTAAAAAAACGGTTAAAAAAACCGGTTTCGGTCCTAAAACTGGTTTTTTTGGACACCTTTATTTGGGGTGGTACATGGGTCGTGTTTGGGGGACGAAATTGATACGGACCTGAAAATCATGTCGGACGTGTAAAATACTTGAACTCTATGTAGGTATTCGTAGATTGACATGAATATCACCCGTTTAACATGATTTTTATTAATGTTTAGAAATTTCTGATTTACATTAAATTAAAAATATATATAAAACATTCACGTTTAAAAGCTTGTCAATATCTCATATTTAAAGGTTTGATATTACTCAAAAGATTCACATAAAAATACATATTACAAAAATAATTATAAAAAGAGTAAATTTCTGTTTTCGTCCCTGAGGTTTGTCCATTTTAACTAGTTTAGTCCAAAAATCTAATTTATAACAAAACCATCCCTAAGGTTTGCATTTCTTAACGCTTTTCATCCCTAAGGTTTGCATTTCTTAACGCTTTTCATCCCTAAGAATTAAATGAAAAAACACCCTTAGGGATGAAAAGCGTTAAGAAATGCAAACTTCAGGGCTGGATTTGTTATAAATTAGATTTTTGGACTAAACTAGTTAAAATTGACAAACCTCAGGGACGAAAACAGAAATTTACTCTTATAAAAATAAGTTTGTCAACCTGAACCCAACCCGTTTAGCTAAATGTGTTTACGGTTGTAAATATCTCTTATTTAAAAATTTTGATATAAAATACTCAAATATTCACATCAAAATACATATTACGAAAATAATTAAAAAAAAAGTTGGCCAACCTGAACCCAACCCGTTTAGCTAAATGTGTTTATGGGTTTAACTGAACCTGTTTAGACTAAACTCAAACCCGTGAATTTCCTTTTAGGTTTGTGTTTTGATACTGTGTTGTGTCATAAATTTACACCGTACTAAACCATATTTATCTTGATTACAGAATATGGGTACACACTAAAGGTGGATGAAAAGAGTGATGTATACAGCTACGGAGTGGTTTTAATGGAACTCATCACTGGGAAACGACCAGTAGACCCCGAGTTTGGAGATTCAGTAGACATAGATAAGAATGTAGGAAACTGCAGACATGTAGAAGAAGAGATACTTTTAGTCCTTAGAATAGCCGTGCATTGTACCGCGAAGCTTGCAAAAGATCGACCCTCCATGAGAGACGTCGTAAGCATGCTTGAGGAGGCAAGGCCGCGAAGAAAAGGTGGGAGTGACAGTAACGATGATGGATTTGATCCAGCATCTGATGTTAAAGATAAGCTGGTTTTTAGTTCGTCGCCAGTAACCGACCTTTTGTAAGATGGTGACCCGTGACGGGTTTAAATCGCAACAATAGGCCTGAGAAGTGTTGGTGCATACTGCATAGAGACAGTTTTCTCTTAATTATGTGTAGAGAATAATCACATTTGTAAGTTTATGAGTTGGTTAATTATGTGTAGAGCATTTTAGTAAGTATGTTGATTCTTACCAAAAATAATGCAACAATAGCAAACATTCATGAGTTCAATTATTTTATGACAACTTGTAGCATATAATCATTTGTGCACACATCTAGGTTATGTTTGTTTTTTTTAGAAGAATAAGCAAGTGTTGTTTAAAGGATAGCTGTAAAAACATAGATCTAATTCACCAAGAATTTTGAAAAATATGAATTAAAAATAGTTGTGTATCATATGCATAAAAACCAAAGTGATTGAACTCGGATGTCTATATTAAACCTTCAAATGGTGACGTAAATGTTGAACGGGTCGTGTTCAGGTCAACCCGCGAATATTCAGGTCATGTTCGGGTTCATATGTATGGCAAGATTTTCGGGGTCGGGTCAGGTTCGGATTCGTCTGAAATTTTCAGGTTCGGGTCAAATTGAACCCGCCAGCCCACGAACACGACATGTTTTCATATGTACAAAAATGCCCTTTCAGGGTTGTAACTATTGTGTATAAATTTTCAATACACGTATGTTACATTTTGGATACTGCAAGAAGCAAGTGTTGTTCCATTTGCTCCATTGACAGCATAGCGTGTTCTTAAATCATCTGCTAGGATGACTAAGAAGTTTGTTTATGTACTTATGAAGAATATGTTCCCATTGTTATTACATTGATTCTCAAAATGGCGCGTCATTGGATGGTTAGCATCTTACTTTGTACTTTTCCTTTTAAAGAACAAGAAATAAATATGCTTATTTGCTGCTATGTGAGTATTCTTGATTGGACTTTGTAAACCTCTAAAGATGGGAATTTGCTATGTATATATTGACTTTCGAGTGTGTACAGTTCGGTTTGTATATATTTCTAATCGTGTTTCTATATTCTTCATAAGGCTATAAAATGTAGGAGTTCTGTATTACAAATTAGATGATGTTATTGGGTTGGGTGGCCCTTACGCAACTACTTATATGACCACTTCAACTACTTATATAAACTTTTAAAAAAAATTGTTTGTTATTCATAGTATATTATTTTTTCCGGCTCGCGAAGTTCCAATGCCAAACCCATATAATGAATAGATAATGTCATTAGATCTAATTAGGTTGAAAATATAGAAGTGAAATTGACTCTTGCGCCCATTTTTTGTGAAGCTCCTCATTTGTATCAAGCATATGATCAAAAAGGGTTGAAGCCGAAGAACGTTAGAGACTCTTGGACAAGACAGAAAGGGATGTTCCTAACCCGGGATGTTCCCGGGTGATAGCCCAGTTATTTATTATGTATTCCAAGAAAAAAATTAATTTCAAACTAATTGAACTACTCACCATCATGTAGAAGGGTGTGGGGATGATAACTTGATTGATTTATTCTAAAACGGCCTCATTTATTATCTCGACTTTTTATAAATTGTTCTGCAACTTGGTCTTTTTCTTTTGAACGGCAAACTCTGCAACTTGGTCTTATTATCCTAAACCAAAACTCTCTTCCACTCCTTTACTTGACAAAATGGCCTCACTTACGTCCACATATTTTATTTTATTTTTATCTATAAACAATCAAACATACTTTTTTCTCCTTACAACTTTCAATAATTAATTTATAAAAGTAGTAAATTAAGGAAAAAAGTTAATTGGTTAGATATTTCTTTAAAAATTAGTAGAAAATGCATGGAATTTGCTGCTTTACGGTTAGATATTGTCCTATATATTAAAAATCGAATGTTTTGAACAGTACAAAACTAGAAAAAGTTAAAATAATATATATATATATATGGTTTTTTTAGATTATCGGGTATAGGGCGTGGGTTGGAGAGAAACGACCAAGTCACCATCCCGGGTGGGCTTGGGTTTGGGCGTGGCCCCTTGGGCGGGAGTTTAAGGCCGGGCGTGGGCATGCTAGCGATCCTATGTGGCCGGCTCCTATTGGCTTGTTGGCTAGGGCATAGCGGGCCATGTTTAACTTTTAAAATAGCCACGCCCCAAACCCCCGCCCCACCATACTGTCTTCAATGTGGGTCAGCCCAACGAAGCCCACCCAAGCCACGTGTCAACCCATGCCCCAAACCCCCGTCCCACGGTCTTAATAGTTTTATTATCTTCTTTACCTTTTAAGTTAGATAAGCTTTTGTCAACCGGTACTGGTATCGAAAATACCAGTACGATTATCGGCACATAAAGATAAAAATCGACACCAGCCTGGTACAGAAAATACCAAAAGTCGGTATCGAATTGACCTATATATTAAAAACAGAAGGGATTGAACAGTAACAATAAATAAATATTAAAAAGAGTCTTTAATGAAAAGTAATAAAAATAGAAATGAATGAATAGTATTGGGTACCGGTATCAAATTTACTAAACTGAGTGTATTTTCGGTATTCGTTCGGCACTGGTATTCATCGGGTTTTACCCTCAAATACCGGTGCCGTACCAGTACCGACCGTATAAAGCCGTACTGTACCAGGTATATTCGGTACCGGTACCCATTTTTGGGGATTTCGGTAACGGTATTTTCGGTACCGGTTGGTACCGAGCTTATCAAATCCTGTAGCAACGTAGCAATGCAAGTAATTGCACAGTTTAGATTACTTTTCATACACACAGTAAGTAAACTGTATTTCGTTTGAATGAGGTTTTATATACACAACAACTTATTTTGCTTTATTTTTTGTCTTTTTACGTAATGAATGAATTGTAGCATGTAAAATTAAGTTGGATATTTAGATTATTGATGAGAAAATCGTATCAAATCCTGTAATCAAACCGGTATCGTAACGGTACCAAATTTACTATACCAAATCATTTTCGGAACCAATTTGGTACCCACCTTTTGGCATTTTCAGACTCGTTACTTTCGGTTCGACACCGGTCTAGCACCATACCTATATTTATTGATTTTTACCTTCAAATACCATACCGTATTGTACCGAGCATTTTTGGTGCCGGTACCTAATTTCGATGATTTTCCGGATCGGTACTTTTGGTGCCGTTACAGGTACCGAGCTCATCCATATTTTAACGTGTTAGCACCGTAATAACTGAACTGAAAACAACCGAATTTCCAACGTGTAGGACGTGAATGCGGCGGGGATTCATTAGTTATATATCATGTTAGATGAAAGGCAAAATTTTCTCACATGACCACGAGCCTGTGTGTAAAACCGAGAAAAAATAACTAAGTCAATCTCCGACTCGCGCATTGTGACAAACCTATTAAACGGTGAAAAATAGACGCGTTGCGACAAACCTGTCAAATAGGAAAAAAATATATGAAAAAACGTTGAACCCCATATGCACGTTGCGGCATGTTAACTTGGAAAATTTAGAACGACACGTTAAACGGCGAACTTGTGAAAGATGAAAAGTATAGGAGACCAAAGTTGAAAGTAAAAAAAAAAAAGTGTTGATGTTAAATTTGAAAAGATTTTGGGTTGAAAGTAAAAAAAGTTTAGGGGAATTGCAAAAGATGAAACTTTTGAATTAGAAGTGAAAAATCAAATTAATCAAAGGGGTTAAAACACCAAAGATTAAAATTTTAGACTTAAATTATCAAAAATTGAAACATTAGAGTTAAAAAGGAAATCAATTCAGATTATGAAAACAAAAGAGATAAATATATTTAGTTATATTGATATTTAATATTTAATATTATTATTATTATGTAATAGAAGAGATAAATACAAAAATAAGGGTGAGAAATTACGAGAGAATGACACGTGTCCAAAAATGATTTTTATTTATTAGTATAGGAAGATTTAAAATCGCTTTTTTAGGACGGATTGACTATCCTTTTCACGACATTTTTATTTATGTTTTGATATTCGGTATCTGCTTGCCGTTACTGACACGCGTTTTGCAGTCATTGGGTCCCCACCGCAACGAGTGAGCGGAAATTTAACTAGTTTCTTTAAAAATTAGTAGAAAATTCATGGAATTTGCTGCTTTACAAATAAGATAACATAATACATATACCAAATTTATTATTATTTTTTGAACGACGATACCAAATCTATTATTATACATAATATTTTAGTAGCGTAAAATTACAACATGTTTGTTTACAATATAATTATAACTCTAATGATTAAGAAACTTACAAGTACCAGGATTGAATATAATTTTTTTTCTAAGTTATTCATTGATGTTAATTTAAATTTGAAATCCTACCGATAAACTTGAGCTGGCTTGTAGAAAGCTAGATGCCCAAAATTCCAAAAAAATTGAAAGAGTTTATATGTATTGACGATAAAAATAAAATATAGTTTATGCCCAAAATCCCAAAAAAAATTGAAAGAGTTTATATATATTGACGATAAAAATAAAATATATAAATATTCCTTGAATGCCTATGGCTGTGTATACATTATGATGATCGATTTACGATTAGGCCATCCATTGGCTGTGGTTCTATGATTTTATCACTTAAAACTATCAAATTATATGATTCAAAAATGATTAATTTAGACTCAAAGAAAAAATTATAGTTCACTTGGTATCCATAAATCATATATGATTTTAATTTGACTGATTTATTCATACACCTTTCATAGTTTACTTGGACCTGTTCAGAGTCGACTATAAATGACTGATTTCTACTTGTTTGTTCACAAATTGGTCCCAATTTTGATTGGTTTTGTAACTTGAAATGAAAGCTCATTATAGACTTCTCTGTCTATGTCCACTAACTTTGGATGGACACTTAACCTTGACTTATTCTAAATTGATTTATTCATCCATCAGTCTCATTTATGTCCACAAAATGATGCTATTTGTGTCCATATAGTTTGATGATAGATGACTGACGTGTGTGTACCATTAGTTTACTTGACTTGGTTTTTACTAGATGTTTAAGCTCATCTGTACAGCCAAGTAAAAGCTACCGTTGGAACTTACAAATATTCGAGTTTAGATTAAGCTCCCATCATATCTTCTAAACTAATATCAAACAATATGAGTGCTCGATCTTCATATGTTAACGTGTGATTCAATGGTAATTATTTGATAAACAAATAATCCAAATAGTCAAACCAAACACAACCAACCAGCCCATAGATCCATGTGAAAATTACTTGTGATGTAAAAGTCCGGTAATGCGGTGATGATAACAGTGTAAGTGTAAATATGAGACTCAAGCCCACCGACGAGCGAATCTAAATGTGGTGGCGATACTAAGCTACAAGCCATGGCCGTGGAGAACCTAGTCAGCCCATAGATCCATGTGAAAATTACTTGTGATTTTGGTTAGCGACAATGGTTAGTAACACAAACAATAAACAACTACAACTACCACATAATTACACAATTGAAACTTGCATGCAGTTGGATAATGAAAACTTGAACTGACGAAACAATGCACATGATACACCCCAAAACATTTAAATGATAAAAAATGGGAATTAGGAAAAGATCTACTCACAAGTTACATTTTGTGATTCATTGAAATAAGTGTACGATGAAAATAAAATACGAAATACTAAACATAACATAAACAAAATCACAACTAATTGTATTGATTAGTTATTTTAGATTTTTATTAGAGTTAAATGCTTGGTTGGTCCCTGTGGTTTCCAAAAATTGCAGACTTGGTCCTAGTGGTTTACTAATTACACGCGTGGTCCCAAAACTTGTCAAAAATGCACTCGGTTGGTCCCCAGCCCTAACATCAGTTAAATTTCTCAGTTAAGTCCATGTTAAATGACCAAAATACCCTTACTTATTAACAAAACTCACTGCATCTCTTCATCACCATCATCTCCTCACTTTCTATCTTCATTCTCTTGAAACCCTAACTCTCTAAACTATATACACAACACAGATAACACAATCCGGTACCCTCCTTCACAATCCGTACTCACAAGATCATAGTTACACACAACCACCACAGCCGACACCCTCTCTTAATTATCCTCTCATTTTCAAGTCTGGTGGACCACATGGAGGAGCCGGCGAGCCTCTCCGATGACCACTCCGGTCGACGTGCTCCGACAAACCCTCCTTTCTGATGATGACACAGAACGACGGTGGGGACGAGAATGATGGATGAAGATGACGGTGAGGTGCCGATGATGAAGATGATGTGCAGATCGACGACGGCAGCGCCGCCGTGTGGTGGATTTAAACGCCGTACACAGATTCGCAGCAGAGTTGTTTTGTGGGTCTCTATATATATGCCTTTTTGTTGGGTGATCAAGAATTCAAGAATTTTAGGATTAGGGTTTTGTTTTTATTTGCTACTCTGTTTCCAGTTACAATAAAGGTTAGACTTTTATGATGTTCTTGAAGTTTTTATGGTTGAATTATGTAATGGTGATTTTTACCTTCAATTATTGAATCTTGATTGCTTTTTTTTTTTTAAAGATTTTTATACTGTTCTTGTGTTTTTTATGGTTGATTTATGTTCTGTTAATGGTGATTTTTACCTTAAATTATTGAATCCTGAATGCTTTTTTTTTTGGTATGAACATGTGTAAATTTGTATCAGAAACCTGCTTAAAATTTAGGGGTTTTAGTTGAATTTGCTTTAGATATGATTAATCTAAGAGTTAAATGCTTGGTTGTCGATCGCCAGTTAAAATTTAGGGGTTTTAGTTGAATTTGTTTTAGAGAGAGAGAGCAGAGACCTGGGATGATAATGGTGATGAAGATGATGGTGGTGATGAAGATGATTATAAAGAGAGTTAATAAGCAAGGGTATTTTGGTCATTTAACATGGACTTAACTGAGAAATTTAACTGATGTTAGGGCTGGGGACCAACCGAGTGCATTTTTGACAAGTTTTAGGACCAACCGTGTAATTAGTAAACCACTAGGACCAAGTCTGCAATTTTTGAAAACCACAGGGACCAACCAAGCATTTAACTCTTTTTATTATTTACAGATACGCCTCGTGTCACCATGTTTTCCTAGATCCAAAGGATCCGGGTGAGATCAGAGATATATCACTTAAAAGGTTAAGAGCTTTCCCGACATTATACCCTTGTGCGAAATTTATCCTATATAAGATGTGTTTGTACAAATTTACAAACAAATATTGAGTTGTTGTATTATTATTATTATTATCCTTTTGTATATCTAATACATCTTTATAAAAATTACATGAAAACATTAGTTAGTAGTAATTTATGATTAATACTTCTAAAAATTTTATATAAACATTAAAATTGTCCGATCCGCAGATTAACTCCGCGATTTTGCAGAAGTGTACGACACTTTGCAGAACAATATAGCAATTGTCTAAAAAATCCAAAAAATGAGTATTATTTATTATAAATAATATTTGGGTTATTAAAACAACACAAAAATCCATATATAAATCTTATGATTTAAGGCTACACAACTAGTTCGGTAATTACCCGACAACAGAGTCGGTACAGGAACCGTGTCCAAAATAACAAGTTTACTAGTCCAGAAAAACAAGTTAATAAATTTGGACAATAAAAATATCATAGGAATATTTGTGTGAGCAAATTACATAATTAATTTAAAATTTAATAATAAGTCTAGTGAGCTAGTTGGACATAATATAACCTCACTTTAATATGTTGGATAGTTAGTTTTATAAAAACTAATCATATAAATTTACCAAAGTTTAGAAGGTTTATAAAATATATCAAGATTTTATAAAAAAAATATACAAAACCACTACCCCCCCTTCTCACGGTTTTGGGGTGGGTCTCCCATTACTCACCTTAGTGTGATGTGTTGGTTGATTTGTAAAGATGATTAGTGTATGGAGAGGTGTAAGAGTGTAATCAAACAAGCACCTCATTCACATTTCCAACAAAACTCACAGTTTTTCATCTCCCTCATCTCTCTCCCTAAAATCGGCTCACCCAAACACTCTCACCTTCATTTTTTTTCAGGCTTCAAACTCAAGAAATTCATATAATCATGGAGGTCCATGGATGATTTAAAGCATTTGCAAGACTTGGGGACACACTTGAAGCACTTTATCAAGACTTGAAGCACTTGGATCTTCATTTTTTTTCTTTACATTATCATCACCTTCATCTTGTTCATCTCAAGCTAGTAAGCTTCATGTCTCATAACTACATTATGTTTAAACACAAATGTGCAAGATCATCTTGAAAGCTATTTAAAACCCACTTGAAAAACACTAATATAACTAAAAATACTAGTTTGATTATGTGATTTAATTGATAATTTTTGATGATCTTGAAGTTGTTTAAGTGTAGTAAACATGAATCTTGCATCTTCATGTTTAAAAGTATGATCTAAACACATGCATGTTTAGATATAGCAAGATTCATTAACAAAAATGTTATGAACATCATTTCACACTTGAAATGGTCTTATACAATTTGTAGAGTATGAATTTTAAATAAAATCCATGATCTAAGAATTTTGTGGAAAAAGTACCAATAAAGTTTCCATTTTTGGAAAGGTATGAACATGTTTTCATTTTTGTTTTGAAAGATCATGAATTATGTCTTCACACTTAAAATGATTTTATACTAAATACTTATAACCAGTTACTAACCTACGGTTAAAAAACCACCGGTTACGTTTTCAGTTAATAACCGGTTACGATTAATTAACCGGTTATTTTGTGCACCTCAAATGACAACAATAATGATTATGCTGGCATTGAAAAACAAAATCCAGCTTGATAAATTTATAATGGTCAATTTATGATCAAGCTGTGCATTGGTTGTAGTGTGGTTCTCGTGTCAAAGAGTAAAATGTCAAAATAGCCCGTGAGTTTAAGTCACTTTTGCATCTTCAGTTCAAAAATGAAACTTTTTTGTATCTGGGTCCCGAGGTTTTTTTTTTTTTTTTTTTTGATATTTCTATCCGAAAGGCAAACTGAGTGAAAATATATCGTTAACTCTCATGAATGATTTTGGCAATTTCAAACCTCAGGGATGTTTTTGGCACTTTCCCATTTATTCTTTTGTTTTCTAATTTTATAAAGAGTTAATTACTGTTTTCGTCCCTAAGGTTTGTCAAAAATAACGGTTTCAGTCCATTAGTTTAAAAATTGCTATTTCAGTCCATTAGTTTCATTTTCATAACCATTTCAGTCCACCAACCTAACTCCCATCCATTTATTCTGTTAACTTTGGGTGAAATGACCAAATTGCCCCTGCTAACTTAACAAATTGTAATGAAAAAATTCTAAAAAATCTAAAAATAAAAAAAATTCCAAAAAATTCAAAAAAATCAAAAAAATTCCAAAAAAGTCAAAAAAATCTAAAAATAAAAAAATTTAAAAAATCATAAAAATTCTAAAAAATCCAAAAAAATTCTAAAAATAAAAAAAAATTCCAAAAAATCAAAAAAATTCCAAAAAATTAAAAAAAAATCTAAAAATAATTTTTTTAAATCATAAAAATTCTAAAAAATCCAAAAAAAATCTAAAAAATCTAAAAATCAAAAATTTCAAAAAATTCAAAAAAATCAAAAAAATTCCAAAAAATTCAAAAAAATCTAAAAATAAAAAAAATTTAAAAAATCATAAAAATTCTTAAAAAATCCAAAAAAATTCTAAAAAATCCAAAATGTTTCATTAAATGTTTCGACGCGAACCGTTTCGACGCGTACCGTTTCGAGCCGAACTGTTTCGACGCGAACCGTTTCGAGCCGAACAGTTTCGACGCGTACCATTTCGAGCCGTACCGTTTCGACCCGTACCGTTTCGACCCGAACCGTTTCGACGCGAACCGTTTCGACCCGTACCGTTTCGAGCCGAACCGTTTCTACGCGAACCGTTTCGACCCGTACCGTTCAGCTCGAAACGGTACGAGCCGAAACGGTTCGGCTCGAAACGGTACGGGTCGAAACGGTTCGCGTCGAAACGGTACGGGTCGAAACGGTTCGGCTCGAAACGGTACGGGTCGAAACGGTTCGGCTCGAAACGGTACGGGTCGAAACGGTTCGCGTCGAAACGGTTCGGCTCGAAACGGTACGGGTCGAAACGGTTCGCGTCGAAACGGTTCGCGTCGAAACGGTTCAGCTCTAAACGGTTCGGGTTCGAAACATTTTGGATTTTTTAGAATTTTTTTGGATTTTTTAGAATTTTTAAAATTTTTTTGATTTTTAGATTTTTTTGAATTTTTTGGAATTTTTTTAGATTTTTTATGATTTTTTAAAATTTTTTTGATTTTTAGATTTTTTTTGATTTTTTTGAATTTTTTTGATTTTAAGATTTTTTAGATTTTTTATGATTTTTTAAAAATTTTTTGATTTCTAGATTTTTTTGAATTTTTTGGATTTTTTTTATTTTTTTTTATTTTTTGGAATTTTTTTGATTTTTAGATTTTTTAGAATTTTTTTGGATTTTTTAGAATTTTTATGATTTTTTAATTTTTTTTTTATTTTTAGGTTTTTTTGAATTTTTTTGGAATTTTTTTGATTTTTTTGGATTTTTTTGGATTTTTAGATACTTTAGAATTTTTTTATTACAATTTGTTAAGTTAGCAGGGGCAATTTGGTCATTTCACCCAAAGTTAACAGAATAAATGGATGGGAGTTAAGTTGGTGGACTGAAATTGTTATGAAAATGAAACTAATGGACTGAAATAGCAATTTTTAAACTAATGGACTGAAACCGTTATTTTTGACAAACCTCAGGGACGAAAACAGTAATTAACTCTTTTATAAATTGTTGTTTTTGTCTTTAAAAATAATTATAAATAAAATATATATATATATATACATATACACATTTATAAATTTATACAATATTTTTTTTTAATTTTCTTTTTTACCTTTAAAAAATAAATAATAATAAATTAATGATGTTTGGCACGATGGGAGAGACGTGTGGTACCGATGTTTGGTACGCCGGGTAGACGGAAAGAGATGACGTACGAGTACCGAGATAGAAGGGGGTGGTTGTGGCAGCGACAATGGTGGTGGTGATAGAGATGGAGGTGGAGGTGGAGAAGAGAGTAGGATAAAGGAGATAGAGTGTCTACATAATTGCGGAGCTTGAATGAAAACTCAGTGGGAGCCAAACTATCAAAATCCAAATATGTGGGGGACCTCTTAAAAAATCTAATATTTTACACTAAAAAAATTCAGAAACTTTCGTAAATTTATCACTACGAGCAAAAAATTGGTGGGGGTACCCCTGCCCCAATAAAGCTTGGCCAATGTGTTTATTATATATTATAATTATAATTAATTTTTGTTTTTTTATTTAAAGATAAAAAAGAAAATAATAAATAAATAGGCAAATTGCCAAAATCATCCATGACTTAAAAATACTTTTTAACTGTGTTAGTGATTTGGATGGAAATGACAACAACAATGAAACCTTAGGGACCCGGATACAAAATGTTTTATTTTGATGTTATAAGAGTGACCTCGAGGATCTTTTTAGCATTTTACTCAACTATTAAATTATTATATGATTCAAAGATGATTAATTTAGACTAAAAGACAAAATATAGTTCACTAGGTATTCATATATGAGCTTAGGGGCTGTTTGGTAGCCTCTGAATGGTGATTAAGAGGCTACCTCTTAATGGAACCATTAAGAATTTTACCAATGAGAAGGTAGAAGAATGTTACATGTTATGATTTACCATTCAGAGGTTACCTCTTAACCATTCAGACTTGAGGTTACCTCTTATTCATTCAGATGTTTTAAACCATTAAGAGGTAGCATCTGAATGGTCATTAAGAGGCTACCAAACAGCCCCTTAATTTCACAGATTTAGTCATGCACCTTTCTTTCATGGTTTACTTACAAATGACTGATTTCTACTTTTCACAAATTGGTCCCAATTTTGATTGGTTTTCTAACTTGAAATGACTCAAAGATGATTAATTTAGGCTAAAAGAACAAAATATAGTTCACCTACTATCCATATATGACTTAATTTTAATTGGTTTTCTAACTTGAAATGACTGATTTCTACTTTTCACAAATTGGTCCTAAAAGAACACGAGAAGGCTTGTTTAGAGAATCAACATGTGTTTATCCCATTCGCTTTTGATACATTTGGTTCCCTAGCCCCTGAGGCTGTGGAATTTCTAAACAGGGTCCAACAGGTTGTGAATAGTAATCTCTCAACCTTTAAGGGTCGTTTCGTCTTTAGTAGGATTGGTTTTGCAATTCAAAAGGGGGTTGCGGCGCAGCTTGTTGCCCGTTTACCTGCCACTTGTTTGTAATTTGCTAATTTGGAATAATATTGTTCATTTCAGTTAAAAAAAAAAAATGAATTGGATTAAAAAAAAAAAAAAAAAATTCTAACTTGAAATGAAAGTTGATTACAGACTTCTCCATTTATGTCCACTAACATTGGATGATGCTATTTGTGTCCGTATAGACTGGTGCATGTGTGTACCATTCGTTTACTTGACTTGACGTTTACCAGATGTTTAAGTCCATTCATACAGCCAAGTAAAAGCTACGTACTATTGGTATTTATAAATATTCAAGTTTAGATTAAGCTCCCATCTCATCTTCTAAACTAATATCAAACAATATGAGTGCTCCATCTTCATATTCTTGTTTTCACTTGTTCTTACTTGTTGTTTTGGCCTTGTTCCGTTTATGCTCATCTAATCAAAACTCTCATCATGTGTTATGCAATGACGTTGAGAGACAAGCACTTCTCCAGTTTAAGCATGGCCTCACTGGTGAATCACATGTACGACTCGCTTCGTGGGTTGCTGAGAACAAGGACTGCTGTACATGGGCTGGGATAGCTTGCGATAATTCTACAGGTCATGTTCATCGTGTTCATCTTCCTGGATCTGACGGTCATTGTGATATCCTAGAATATTATGATGATGGCATGGAAGAGTACAAAGAAGCCTTAAAGCAGATGTTGAAAGGGGAAATAAGTCAATCTTTGTTGGATCTAAAGCAACTCAAGCATCTGGATTTGAGTTGCAATGATTTTGGAGGCATCCAAGTTCCTAAATTCATTGGTTCTTTTCAAAACCTAAGGTACCTTAACCTTTCATATTCCAATTTTAGCGGAACTATCCCTCCACAACTAGGGAATCTCTCAGAATTACATGTTCTGTCTCTTGGAAGTTTTCATGATCTATATTCTGAAAAAACGAGCATGGCGAATATGAAGTGGCTGTCAAGTCTTGGTATGTTGCATCACCTCGATATGAGTGGGGTGGACCTTAGCAAAGCAACTGATTGGCTTCAGGTGATTAGCACCCTTCCTTCTTTGGTCCAGCTACATTTGTCTCACTGTGAACTCTCAAATCTACACATGTATGTTCCTAGTGTCAATCTCACATCCCTTTCTGTTCTCGATCTTTCTTACAATGATTTTAACACTCCAGTATCACAATGGATATTCAGTGTAACTAGTCTAGTTTCATTGGATTTAACTTGGTGTTATTTTCATGGTCCTATTCCTAGCTTCCGCAATCTGACTTCTCTTGAGTTGCTTCATGTCGCCAGGACTAATTTCATGAATTCTTCCTCAATATTTCAAGAGTTGTCCAGTAGTAATCTCATCTCGTTAGATGTTGGAGGTTGTGGTATTTCAAGTTCAATTTTAGATTCCCTTCAAAATCTAACAAATCTTATTAGCCTCGACTTGTATGGAAATCAACTCACTAAGAGAATACCTAAATCATTGGGTAACTTTTGTAATTTGAGAGAGTTTGATTTGTCTGGTAACAATATTGGTAATATTAGTCTGACATATCTTCTTGAAAGTTTTTTCGAGTGCAAATCACCTGCCTTGGAGTCATTATGGTTGTCTTATAACCATATAACTGGTATAATTCCTCATTCCATAGGAAACTTGTCATTTCTCAGAACATTACATCTTAATGATAATCAAATTTCTGGTCCCATTCCATACTCAATTGGACGATTATCATCGTTGCAGGAGTTGAGTATTAGTTATAATCGACTGGATGGCAGCCTTCCTGATAGCCTTGGACAACTTTCAAAGTTGACTCTTTTATATTTTTCTTATAATTTGCTTACAGGTGTTGTGACAGAAGCTCACTTTATCAAACTAGTGAGCTTGAAGTTTCTAATAGCATCAGCTAACAAATTAATCTTAAGGCTGCAAGTTGCAAACTGGATTCCCCCTTTCCAGTTGGAATATTTGTCTCTGAGAAATTGGGTTTTAGGGCCTAAATTTCCGCTGTGGTTGCAATCACAGAAGGATTTAGTGATATTAGATATAAGCAACACAGGCATTTCATCACCCATGCCCGAATCATTTGTAAGATCATTCTCCAATCTATATTATTTGAATTTGTCAAATAATCATATCCAAGGACCATTAACGTTCTCTGGTATCCCTGCAACACTTGAAATTATTGACATTAGCTCGAATGGGTTTGGGGGATCGTTACATCCTTTCTTGTGTTCCAGTGGTGCGACAAAGACATATTTTCTTAATTTGGAAAATAATCATTTATCGGGTGATATTCCAGAGTGTTGGGAGAAATGGCCAAGGTTGGAAACCTTAAATTTGGGTAATAACAGTTTGTCTGGTGAGATTCCAAGAACATTAGGTTCTTTACCTTTACAGTATATCAACATGCATGGGAACAAGATCTCCGGAAGATTACATTATTCTATAATGAACTTAACAGATCTAGATGTTCTTGAACTTGGAAGGAATGAACTTACTGGAAGCATTCCAACATGGATTGGAACAAAACTTACTCGTTTAAGAATTCTTAACCTTAGATCAAACCGTTTTGACGGAAATATTCCTCATGAGCTTTGTCATATTAGAGATATTCAAATATTAGATCTTGCTCATAACAACCTATCTGGAAATATTCCGAGATGCTTCAACAACTTTAGTATCCTTTCCGGCATTGAAAGCATTTCAGGAAATGGATTTGCTTACGTCAGCAGTGTTGGAACTGAATTATTTATTGCTGGTGATTCATTGGTGATGAACGGACGAGAGGACACATATAGCAGTATTCTTCCATTAGTGATGTTGATAGACCTTTCGAGTAACAATCTCATCGGACACATTCCAAGTGAGCTAATGTCCCTCTTGGAGTTAAAATCGTTGAATTTATCAAGAAATCAATCGAGTGGAAGTATCCCAGAGAAGACCGGAAACATGAAAGAACTCATATCTTTAGATTTATCCGTAAACAGGCTTTCCGGGGAACTTCCCATGAGCTTGTCAAGTTTACATTTCTTGAGTAGCTTCAACGTGTCCTTCAACAATTTAACAGGAAGAATTCCAACAGGTACACAGCTTCAAAGCTTCGATGAGTCTAGCTTCTTTGGGAACAAACTTTGTGGAGCTCCACTAACTGAAGCTAATGGTTGTGAACCAGTTGAAGCAGCAACTCATACAATAGGAGAGAAAAAAGAAGACGATGGAGTAGATTGGGGGTTGATTATAAGCATAGTGGTTGGATTTGTTTGTGGATTTTGGATGATTATGGGTCCATTGATAGTGAGAAGATCATGGAGGATTGCATATTTTGGTTTCCTGAGTAAATTGAGGTATATGGTTTATGATGTTATACATAAGTATTGTTGTCACATGTTTTCTTCTTGATGTTGTAATATGTTTCATGCTTTACCTCAAATTGTTGTCACATGGGGTTTTCTTGTTGATGTTGTAATATGTTTCACGCTTTACTTCAAAATTTGAAAACTTTGTATCAAAACTGGATAATGTTATGTCGTGTTGTTTGTGTTAGTAAGTTTGTTCTTTGTATGATCATTTTCTTTGAAGCTGTAAAAAAGGTGTAAAATAGGACAGAAAAATTACTCAACCACAGGTTTTGATTAGCTATGTTGGGGGGTTTTATGAATTCTTATATTGATTGTCTTTTTATATTCAATCTATAAAATAATAATATATATAGTTACTATAACTCTTATTTGTCATCTGATACTTAACTCTTATTTATCATCTGATACTTTATTAAAATGACCGGTTTCAATCCGAGCTCATTTTGTTCAATACACAAACATATATGTTAAATATACTTAAAAAACTATTGTTAAGATGATCTAAGGTTTATGTGGTATAACAATTCCGGAGGCGGAAAACATTTTGGTATAACCGATTTCATTATCTTTACCCATATAACGTGTTAATAATAAAATATAACCGAAATTAACCAATTTTGATTTCACATAGATAGGTTAAAAGGTTGCTCCAATGCTTGCCCTTTGTCTTCAACATCAATCGGTAGAAAATTATATTCTGATACTTGTATATTCTTCACTATGACCAATAGGAGACCTAGTGACAAAAATGGAAGTATATAAAACTTCAGAAAAAAAATCAAGAGGAAATATGTGTACTGATTGATATACAAGTAAAAACAATATGAAATGATCATAACTAGGCCCCCTTTTTTTATCGGGTTCAACTTAGTTACGCCATGCTGATGATAACTCCAAATCAACATCTTCCTCCCACCATGTTGCAGTCTGTAGAAAACACACCGAATTATACCAAATGTACAAAAAAATGGTAAACGGGTCAATTTGGGTTATGGAAGAAGGTCAAAAGTTTGAACTCTACAAAGCCTTTAAGGGGTCAAATTTGTAAGATGAAAAATGACTAAATTGAAAACAGGCTACACGGGTCAAATTGATTGAAAGCCGCTCAAAGCGTATTCTATGCATAAAATTTGATTAAATCATTTTATTTAAAGAGGCATTACTGTATAAAAAATATAGTTATTTATAAGCCTCAAAAAAAGAAAAGATGGATTACCATCAGTTTATTGAAATTTTGTAACTATGATAATGGTCAAATGAGCAATTTAGCCAAGAAACATCTTTTGAATTACCATCAGTTTATTATCTAATGATGATGATAACAATAATGATGATGGATGGGCTGATGAGTGATTTAGCCTGGAACTTTCTAGAAAAATACATCCTATGGGTGGAGGGTGAATTTTTGGAGGAACGAATAGAAATGAGAAATTTACCTTATAGCCCCTGCGAAGGAACTCAAGTTGGCTTCCTTGTTCCTCCTTCAGTCCAAGAACCCTTAGTAGTTCTTCTTTCGTCTGTTCATACCAAACAAATGTCTATGAAAAATGTGTGGATTCGGGTTACCCTTTTATCCCTAACGGGTAGAACACTAAAATAAACAAAATCGGCTTGAAAAGAAACGGGTCAAAAACTAAGTGTGAAGCACTTACTTCATTAAGGGTGAAGCGGGTTTCACTTTCAGCAACACAAGCGTATGAATTATCCGTTTGCTTAAGCATCACCTGCCAGGGTCCTGCAACAGTAGAACTTGTAAATATATTTACAGTATTTCATATGCATATATATGGCATCAGATGGGGCTGCTGACATGTCATCAACGTAATGTCAAAATTAATATTCTTACCAGGGTATTGGCGGAAGAGGGCCCCAGTGTAATTCACAATATATGGTGCTACTGCTACTGTCTTTACATTTCAAAGTAAAAATGTCTATCAAAGAAATGCCAAACACTATAAAAAAGTAATTTAAATAAATAAAATCATAAGATTGAAAGAACTACCTTGGAATACTCTCTTATCCGAATATAAAAAACCGGAGTAAATTGAGAAAGAAATCGGTAGTGTAAATCTTTCGGTGGAAAACCAAGAAGACCAAGGTCAGCTCTGCCAAATCCAACCGTTCCATTTGTCACAGAGGAAAAAAACTAAAATTAATGGCATCATATATGAATTTTATCTGAAATTAAATCCACATAAATATTACCGCAACGTCTCAAGTTCCAGATTAAATAGAAGCGCGGGTGTTGATGCCCCAAATTTTTCCTGCAGATCAGCATGGACCAATATTGTTTTATTCAGATATTTTATTATCTGTACTAACAATATTGTTTCTAAACCATAATTTGAACATTAACTGTTCAGAATTTTTATAGTGGACAAGAAGTGTTTGTTGGTCAACCAAACCGTTTTGACCCGTTACTAAACCAATCCATATAAGAGAAAATACACCCGTACCAGATATGTCTCGATGGTAGCAAGTTCACGGGTGCTGCAACAAATGAATACATAAAGCGTTGGCGGTTTGTCAGACTGCCACCTATCTGTGTCATAAACGGGTCAGTTATAGAAAGTGTTATAAACGGGTCAGTTACAAAAAAATGTCATAAATGGGTCACTTATGCAACAAAAATTGTAATTATTGTTGGATATCAAGAACACTTAATTATGAATTAATCATGCATCAAGAACAATAACATGGGGTCAATTTGGATAAATTTCGTCTGTCAACGAAAGTCAACGCAGACTGTTTTGATTATGAAATTGATCTACGTATCCATACAATTTTGCGCCCATTTATAGTCTATGAAACGGTACGAACAAGGTAGTTATACCCATTCGTTTGGGGTACCAGAAAACTGTCATTAACTGCCAATTAACGGCCTTTGACTTTCGTTTCCTGCCTTATGACCAATCATCATCATCATCATCATACTCATCATCATACAGCCTTACCTCTACCCCGTTGGAATAGAGAGGCTGCTTCCAGTGAGACCCCCGGCTCGAAGGTAGTTTTGTATCAAGCCTTGGACATAAGGCACATAACACTCGGCAATTAAGACAAAGGCCAATTAGTGCATGTACTCCTGTGTCTTTCGGCTATCAACGCCACCAAATGATGCATGATTAACCATCCCCCTCTTTTAACATTATTTTCACGAAATTAGTAAAATAACGTTAAAATTAGTGCACTTTCACTTTTAATCCAATTACACGATCAAATAATCTAAGTCTAGATTACATTCTAATTGTTATATACTATATATCACAAGTATATATTCCTCTTCCACATTAAAATAAACGCTGCAGTATGGAAGTTTAGAGAAGTTTGTTTTTCTATAAAACTAACCTTCATTTTCATCGTCAAAATCAAAATCGAGTGTGTTCCTTATAGATTTGAAAAAGGAAGAAACAGGGCCAGCTGGAATATCATCCAACGAACCGATAGTGATTCCGTCAACCTGGATTAAGGACATATAGGGATTTATGAATCTCAGATTAGGGTAATGACATTAACATTTAAAATTAGGGATTGTAATCCATGATCATCATACTGCTTTAAGCTGATCACCAATTTACATACTTTGAAATGTTAAATAAATCTTTAAAGAGATTAGTTCTAAAATGATGGTTTCACTTGCCAAATCAATAGCTGATTTGAATAGCTCTGAGGCTCTACGTCTTTCTGGCTTGTCAGGGAACACCTACATCAAACAATAAGTTCGAAACGCGTATACCATCAACGGTTGACGATGAGGTGGCAATTTTGACCCGTTTACTTGTAAATGGGTTGATTTAGGTCATGTGTTATCTCAAATTTGGGACAAAAACGGTAGATACTTCAAATGAAGAAAATGAAATGAAAATGAAAATAAAAATGACTTACAATGCGAGCTCGTGTTTCCTGAATTTCTTGTAGCTTCCTTACAACAGCCAATGCAAGTTGCACATTGGCATCGGTAAACTCATCTGAAGACCCCTTCACAATGTCATATAGGGGAAGCTTTATACTTAGAAAAAAGCTTCGAGAAGCTTCATTTTACGAAACCAGCAAATACGCATGAAGTCTATGAAGATACCTTATATGAAGAAATGCTGGTAGGTAATGGCCTGTTGATGTCAACAATTTAAAATGTAATCAAACTAAAATTAATAAATGTAAGCAAACGGAAAATAACAAATGTAAGCAGAAGTTTTATCAAAGTTATGAGTTATGACAATTGAAGAGGTGTCAATCTGACAATGTATATACTCCAGTAAATAAATAAGACTGATTAGCTTCTTGATTTCCCGTTAAAAACAAACGATCATTCTTATTACTTAGTGAGAAAAGTGACTTAGACTCGTTTAGAGCCACTAGTATTGATGGCGGATATGAAGCCAGTGCAGCTGGTCATGAACTGTGGGTCCAAGCTTGTTTTTTTAAAAAGCGTGAGGCCCTCCAAGGTGTTTACGTCCCAAAAGCCAAGGTGCAAAGCGAGATCATCCCGTACGCGAGACGTTGCTATATGTACAACCAAATAAGCTTTATGTACAACTGAAAGCTGCATCTCTCTCACCTCTTTTACATCCTTCATCACACCCATTCACAATCTCTTCACCCTTTTGGTCGTTTTTGAAATTTAGCCTCCTCCAGACCCTAATTTTGACACACATGCGCCGCCTTTAGACCCTGAGGCGTTTTTCCGATAGCCCCGCACCTCAAGCACGCTTTTTAAACTAAGTGTCCAATACCACAACATTAAATTTTTGGGGCACGGGGCCTTCTTGCAGATGAATAATTGAGCAAATATTAGCGGCTCCTAATTGGGCAACGGGACTTGCAACGGAGTTTCGGTCTTCGGATGCTAAGAACTTGCTGGAGTTATATCCTAAGTCCATTTAGCTGGTTTTCTTAGCCTGGTGTTCCATTTATACCCCATCGTGTCCATATATCCTAAATGTTGATAGTTGTTTATTGACTTGCATTTCTCTTTTAACTTCATGAATAGGCAGGCATATATCTCCTACTTCTATACTAATCCAATATTTACCTCTTTACCTAATTTTATATTACGGTATGAATTACATACAATCACATTTCCGCAATCTACATTGTGATACCTTAGGCAATCCCACATTGTTTTGTTCTGCCTACGGAGTACGGACAACATACTGGTGTAAGATGGTAAAATACTTAAATTGATTATGAATGAAGGTTGTCATAAGAAAACTCTAGGAACCTAAGCTGAGCCCGTAGGCTCACACTAATAAAACCTAATAATAATATACTCCAATAACCGGGCCGTAACTAATGGCCCGTCTCAAATATCACCAACGCGTTTTGGTCGCATTGGATATGGGTGAGAGTAAAATTCCACAGTTAAAAATGCTTAAGTGGGAGTAACCTAGGGATGGGTGGCATGTCTGTGAGCTCCTAAGGGTGAAGGGGTGACCAACCCACATACCTTAAGTCCCGCCAATCCCCTTGCGCCGGTCTATCCACTACCCTAAAACATGGACCCACCATTTGACCCCTCTCCCTCTCTCTCTTCATACACGCAACTCTCTTGTTACGAACCTAGTCGTTAACCAATTGATCCAAATAAAATAGATAAGAAGCTTGAAAGAACTTGAAGATTTTTAGAAGAGATCAATTCATATTTTTTCATTCATAAAATCTAAAAACACCTAAAGCCATTATATAGGCTGTACATAAGTTGATGAAACTAGTAAATAATCTAACCACCCACTAACCCATTATCTACTACTAAACTAACAAATAAAAGAAATACATGTAGATATAATTAAACTAAAATAATGTAAATGCATGATGGATTTCGTGGGTTTTATGGCAGACATCATTCCACCCCACTCGAATTCGACTTGTCCGCAAGGCGAAAATCCGGTTACAACTTGGTGGAAACCACGGCGGACGCCACTCGATCCGTCCCAAAGCGTTTGGAGAAGTCATAGTGAAACGCCACGGTGTGGTCTCAACGTAGCGCCACGGTGGTCGCCAATCACGTCTCCTCATGCCACCGGGGACCTTCGACATAGTTGCAAGTTCCTTTTTTGTGTGAACATTATTTGCCGAAGTTCTTTCTTCCAAAGCTTTGTTAGGCAGAATAGATCTTGAGGAGTTCCGTGTAGTCATTGCCGGAATCGTAGTCTTCATTATAATCTTGGTTGTAACGGCAATTGTTGTTGATGGTGTGGTGAGGATTTGTGGTGGTGTTGCTAATGGTGTGGCAGGTTTTGGTGGTGGAGTAAACGGTTCCGGAGATAGTCTTGTTTCTGGTGGCGGTTCGGTTGCAATTTGTGGCGGAGTGACGGAAGCGGTTAACAAGGATGGCAGTGCGGCAACGGTTGATGAAGGTGGTTTGATGGCAACTGTTGGTGGTGTTGGGGTTTGGATTCGTGGGGCTTCCCATGCGGTTCGGATAGATCGCAACTCATTGGAAATGGTTTGCAATTGAGACACGAGTTTCGCCAAGGATTCATTCATCCATTGAAGAAACTCGTTTTCGGATAGCGTGTGAGCAGCCATGGGTCCGGGGGGATCACGGCGGCTCTGATACCAATTGTTACGAACCTAGTCGTTAACCAATTGATCCAAAGAAAATAGATAAGAAGCTTGAAAGAACTTGAAGATTTTTAGAAGAGATCAATTCATATTTTTTCATTCATAAAATCTAAAAACACCTAAAGCCATTATATAGGCTGTACATAAGTTGATGAAACTAGTAAATAATCTAACCACCCACTAACCCATTATCTACTACTAAACTAACAAATAAAAGAAATACATGTAGATATAATTAAACTAAAATAATGCAAATGCATGATGGACTTCGTGGGTTTTATGGCACACATCATTATTGATATGTACCAATCGGTTGATAGATAGATAATCCGTTGAGTGGATTAAGCTCAAAAGAAAATAGTAGGAAACAAGACTTGAGATAACTCTCTAATATTTTTCATTCATAAAATCTAAAAGACTAATTCATCCCCTTTTAAAGAGGTACAAACCAACAACTAAACCACTACTACCCTAAAAATTGGAAAACATGGAAACATGTAGAACTGGTCATCCCCACGATCTCCATTCTAGCATCCTACACTATTACTAAAAAATAGAAAACAAGTAATTGATAAAAAGATTGATTATTGACCACGTGACCATTCTCCTTCTTGACACCTGCATGGGCTTACGGGTAGAGGCACATAACATCTCTCTATCTCTCTCCTCTTATCACACTTAGACCACCCGTAGTGGGGGTTTTTGGCCGTTTTTACCCAACCCCCCCCACACCCGCCCCCCCCTGGGCGTTTGTTTCAAAAAAAATGGCCAGAGCGTTCTTTTTTCCAGGCCTCTTCTTCAATTGTTTGGCTAATGACATGTATTCTACTTTTTGGTTGACCAATACCTTTTTTATGTTTTTTTTATTTAATTCTTTACATCTCTTTTAACATAATGCCCACATTCACACTACATCCATTTTAGAAAAACGCCTCATAATACCCCTCTGCTGACTGGACTGCCACGTGTCACCAAAACACCCAAGGGTAAGGGCATTATTTGGTTGTACCACTACACGTGGTCTCAAGACATCGGGTAGTGCATAATCTAGACCCTACCCTCAGGGTACCACTACCCGCAGGACCGGCGGTGGCGGTGTGTGGACTGCGGGGAGGGGTTCCCGAAGGCAGGGGATTGAGCACCCCGGGTCCCCTAATGAACAATTGGACAATATTGGGGCCGGACATGTGGGGTGCTGATGGCTATTGTTCTTTTGGGGGAAACACTCGACAAATAAATCATGCAATGAGGAACAATCACCACATTAACAGAGGCATGAGTGTCTAATAAAATGCTTAAAATGAATAGATTAGAGAATTACGGGAAATCAATTTCGAGGCGCGTTTTGCCGTCATCGAGAGCAGAGGCGAGAGAATTAGCGGCATCTGCAACAAGAACTTCGTACGATTTAGGCTTGTAAACTGACACCCCGAGCTTCCGAGCAGTTGCAGGTGAAGGAGAACCGTCGTTGCTGCTACACCTGATTGAATTTGATGCAACTTTTTTGGGGGAAGATGAAGAATTGAAGAGTATTCGAACGGGGAAGAGAGAGAACGTAGGAGAGAGAGTAAGATGCTGGTTCTGTTGATGATGAGAGTGTAGGTGCGATGAGGAGAGAGAAAGTGAGGAAACCATGGCGATTTTAGAGAGAGAAAGAGTGAGAAGAAGTTGAGGTCGGAGAGAGATAACGATAACAGTTGGAGGTGATTGACAGTTGAGATTTTGATTTTTTTTAACGGTGAATTTAAATATGTACATGGACCATTGGTCACCGGGTCCTCGTCAAAGACGGTTAACCGTCAGCCCAGCATTCGCAGACGCGATGTTCGATCGGGCCCCGGCTGCCGCTCTGACTGACCTTCACCCGGAAACTATACTGCCCCCACACGAGAGACTCGTTGGGTAACAGCTGGATGAAAACCGGGTTGCCCTCAGGACCGCACCATGCCTCGGTAGGAACGATCCATCATTGGGACGTCCTCCCCCCATAACGCCGCAGCCGTGGATCGAACCGGTGACCTCCAAGGAGGAACTGGCCCAACCCCACAACATGGGACCAACTATGCTAGGGGTTCGGATCAGTTGAGATTTTGATAATCAAACTTTTATTTATTTATTTATTTATTTAGTAAAAAGCACTATTAATCTGTACATATAATAAAAGAAATCAATTGATGGACACTTGTCGATACGAGAGACATCTATTTTTTAGTTTTCTTGCCATATATTTATGCTATTTTTATCTTCAAAATTACAAGTTTTAAAATAATTTATCAAGTTATCCCATATTTTAAGTCGACGTTTATCTATAACTATATCTCTATATTTATATTTATCTTCTAATATAATCTTTATACTTATCTTTAGTTTATTATTTTGTGAGTAAATTGCACAAAACATCCTTTATGTTTCCTTAAACTTGCAGGTTCCAGCCGTAATGTTTAAAACTTGCTAAAAAGATCATTTAAGTTTATTTTTGTTGCTGGTTTAATCCTTTATGACAAACCAAGTTAATTATCTCAGTTTATTTCCCTCACATGCCTAACATGTGAGGATCCCACTATCGTTTGATGACCGACATCAACTGACTCGCAAAATGGAATGGGGATGTGGTGCAAATGCAAAGCTGCCTGAAACCCAAGCAAAATTGCCTCTGTTTTCACCGGAGATGTAGTCCAAACACAATTGGATCTCTTAAATTTATGGGGTCATTCACATGGAGCAAGCCCCTTTTTCATTTCGAGCTATCAACATCCACTCGGAGGAGAGATCCAGCCCGCGTTTCGCTGACTAAATGCCAAACAAGCCATATTTGCAGGTTGATAGCCTCATGTTAGTTCTGTATGTGAATTCAAATTGAAAAGTGCATATCATTTTTTGTAATTGTTTTCCTCTTTAGTTTTGATTACTTGATTGAGATTACATGTATTAAGTAGGGAAGAATAAAAACTAATAATTAGGTACAAAGCAATAGGTCATGAATGAAGAAAGAAGAAATAAGTGGATTTAATGGACTTTTGTAATACACAAGTTTACAACCTAATAATAGAAAAATAAAAAAAAAACAAAGTAAAATGTTCTAATATGTAAATAGTATATCAAAGTTCTTTTTACAAAAAAAAAAAACGTATTTTGACGACTGTGTGTTAA